>OZ024891.1:35026514-36309014 GCA_964017195.1 Siderastrea radians | reverse complement strand
TGTGGTTGTTGTACAGAAAAACCAGGCCCACGAGAAGACCGCTTTACTGGCAAAATATCAGGATTTTTATGTAAATTGATCGCTTGTTTAGTCAAGAAACTAAAAATGGCAATAACCAGCTAGCCAATGAAGTCCACATGCCGGATCAAATATTGTCCTTGTGTTGTTTCTTGGCCTTCTCAAAGCCTTTCAACCGTATTTCAGCCAGTTTCAACGTTTCCGAAACTGCTAACTTTCGATTATCACACTCGACAGGCGTCTTCGTGTGCGTATTGCATCCAAATAGAATATCGAAACGTCTTTTTTCTTGTCTTCTTAAAAGAACAAATCATTCCATTCGTGTTCAGTTGTGTTTGTGTTTTCTGCGTGTTTGCTTTCTCTTATTAAAATAATCTTTTTTATGCATCTCTTGAATAACAATCGCCAATGGACAGAAGAAAGGTGAATTGAACATTCCAACACAGAATTCCATTTTCAGTCACATCACCGGGGAAACTATCAAATATTGCACCATACAAGATTATTATGCAAGCAAAACCGGAAATTGACTGTTCTCATCGACTGTGTTTGTTTTACAATCAACTCAAGTATAATCAAGATATGCTCCTAACATAAATTCTTTTGAACCTATTCTAAGAACACATCGCTGTTCGCAGTGCTCTAACGCGATTTCGCTTAAATTTTACTGCAACATATTGAATATTATTAAGCGTGCAATCATTGATAAACGGCTCAAGTTATCACTCTTAACAGCAGGAACCCAGACATCCTAGTTATCTGAAACACCAACGCCTAAAAATAACGAACGTACATACATGTCTCGGTGTTACCTGAAGATACAGCGAAGTTCCCCTCTTGGGAATACCGAAGATCTCGCGAACCTCAGCGCATCTTCAAGAGAGCTCACGAAGATAACCAGAGGAATGTGCTCGGATATGCCCTCAAATCCACTACAATATCTCGTGGTTGTGATTTATGACGATGCTTTTCAAACCTGTTACTAGACGAAAGCAAACCCACGACAATGTCTTTATCTAAGTCACCCTATCTCTTATTTGTCCGCCTGTTTTAGAATGGTGACCTTCGGGGGTCAAATGAAGCTTGAGCCACTCCCAGATTGGTCTCCTTTAAAGGTTTAGTTCAAATCTTCCGACTAGCATCCCCACCCCATTCCCACGGGTGTATCCCCGGTTCTTGAGGCCAGTAAGCGCTTGACAGCCACCTCAGTTGGTATAGTTGAGGCAAACGCTTCAGCCAGATGCAACAGCTTGACGTTTCTCCCAAGCTAAACGTTCCTGTGTGGCTGGCTGAACTTCAAGGTGACTTTTGAAAAGCAACGGTCAAATCTCAATTAATACGCCACCCTCGGGGAAAGAGCAAGTGTCCGCTTAATGGAGCTTCGCCAAAAATTAATTAAAATTATTCGTGGATGAAACTTCATAGAGCATCACACTATCAACGCGAAGGTCACGGGTTCAAATCCGTCCAAAGCCTTGAATTTTTTTTTCAGGCTTAATCACAATTTCTTCAGTTGCGTACAACACTGCGAGGATAATTTTCTTCATTTGATTTCATTTCCGGGGTTCATTGTCGTCTCACTTTTCTATTCTATTATTCATATGCCTGTTCAGCCAACATCAGCAAAATTTTCGGCTATACGCATTTGGTTGTGTCGGCACTTTGAAAGTGGATAAAATGCAAAAGAAAGCTTTCCTGTTGAATCAAGAGGACTTTATCTTTGTTTAAAGTAATATGAAGTCCAATATATTTGAATTCGCTAGTCGTATATGTTTTCCTTGAAGCTCTGGTCACGCTCGATAAAGTTCCGTGTCAATCAAAAAGAAAATCGTTTGATAAGGTTAAAATAGTATCACCCATATCTTTCTCATAATGTTACATGTGACGGGTAAACCAATAACAGCAAATGTCAAAACAAAATGGCGACGTATAGTAATAATGGATTTAAAACTATTCATTTACCGGGAGAAGAGAAAAAAAAGTAAAACAAAAAAATTGCTCACCTTTTAATGAAGTCTCGCAAGTTGGTCCTTACTGTTCTTTTGTCAATTATTTGTTACTGTCAAACAATTAGCTTTAGGGTCATCTTGACAAATTAGAAAATTAACGATCTTCGCTAGTAGCTTACGATCAGCGATCTCCAACAGGTGGTCGCAGGTGTTATTTTGACTCAATTTTAATGGTGCTCAAAGGCTATGGTAGTCTATGGTCGTCTGCTGTGAATAGGGACCTTGTGCCCGGACAAACGGAGAAAACATTTCCATTCAACACTGTTCAAAACGTTAAATTTCGATAATTCAACATGTGAAAACCCTTTGGCCAACCTGTTATAGCGCAGCACCACTGCTAAGTAAATATGGTAACCTATCGATTCGAAAACTTTTGCTTGTGACGTTAGCGTACGTCCGTACGTCCGTACAGACTCTGGGGGAGGGGGAGGGGAGTCCCAAGACAACCCTACCGGGAATGGAGAATGCCATCTTTTCTTGGCAGGAAATCGCGCGGTGCTTTTGGGCAACCAGCGTTTTTCTTGGCGGGAAATCGCATGACCATCGTGGCTTTTGAAAAAGAGGTTTTTTAAAAGCCTAGCCTGTTTAGCAAAACATCTCAGTTCGACAGAAGTGAAGTTTAGAACTTGAGAAAAATATCAAATTTCTATAAGTGGAAACCGGAAAGAAAAAGTTCAAAAGAATACTCAGTTTTCTTTTTGCAATTGGTGGAAGGGAAAAAGTTCAAGTTACTAACTTTGCCTTTGAGGACTTCATCTTTGTTGTCGGTTCTGTTGCGAACTCGGTCGGTACAACGCTTGAGTTCGCAGCATTTCGCAGCGGTCCCGACGCCAAATATCATAGTTCCTTCTGGTTTTTCTGTCAACAACCATGGTTTTTGCGGCGGTCCGAACACACTTTCCCAGGAAAAACACCAGCAGAAAAAACACCAGCACACGAGAAAAGAAAAAAGCAGTAAAATTAACTTCCACAAGTAGTGTCAGCGTTCGTGGCCTAGTGGAATCATGCCGGCGAACCGGGTTGGACACTCAGCGGGGAAGTGAATTTTTTTAACGACTTGAATGAGAGTATTTTCACAAATTAATAAGTACCAGCCAAAACAAAAAATAAATGCAGTGGAGTTCCGCTTTTAGGCATGGCTAAATCTATATAATATAAATGATGTTGATTCAACTTTGCCTTTGATCTCAGGTGTCAAGAACAACGTTCAATTCGTTTAGTTACCTCTTTCTATAGATCTTACAACAAAGTTGCAACAATGTTATGTTATTTTGAATCCATTTGACCGAGGCGTTACTTAACCTCAACGACGACAACAAGAATCAGAAATTAGCTTCTGTTCACTTGTATTATACACATAACGCACCGTTCTTTAGCGTTTGATATTAATTTATTTGATAGTAATTTATGAGTATCGTAAAAATCAAAACCAAAGTAATTACTTTAACCAATCACAGCAGGAGCAAATCACAAATGAACCAATCATAAATCGAACCAAATACAAGGAACTCGCTTTAAGCGCGGGAAAACGCGAACGATTAAGACACGATTGGTTTTGGTTTCGTCTGATCGGCTGAAAAAGTGGTCCGAGCTTTTTTAACCATTCGGAGTGCTTAGTAAAGCAAAACCAAAGCAAACCACAGCATTAATTTAAACACTCAATTAAAAACTGCTCTATACTCTAAATTATCGTAACTTTCAATGGTTCCGTGCCAACATTTCCCTCCAAAACGGCGGTTATTAGTTCCGACTGAGACAGGGACGGTACAAGAACTGTGCATGTACACATTCCAAACCAATATTGCTAACACCGCCTTTACTGAATGAGTGTACATTCAAGCCAAAGCCAAAGTCTTCTCCACAGCGTTACGACAAAACCAAGTTTTCTCCCATTAAAATAGAAAGTGACCAAGACTTTAGCGGCCGTGATGACAGGTATCGCGATTTGCTGGTTTGCGTGTAATTGATGACATCGATGCCGCGTGCAGAGACCCTACATTGCCGCGGCGAACTTACCTCACATACGGGGGTCTTGGTTTTCAAATATGCTGCTATGAATAAGCTTGACAGTGTGGCAGTTGAGTTACGACCATTCAGAGCATTTTGAGTGTATTTATATAACTCCGGTTAACTAGGCCGGCACTAATTATATTCTTTGCTTCAGTCTACTTTTTTGTTTTACGAGTTCTGTAAAATCGCTTTCTATATAATTTGACACAGTCAATATAAATGAAAATGAGACAAATGAAAGTGACACAGAAGACGGGCTAGAAAACACAGCAAGATGTTAAGCGAAAACATCCAGAAAAGAATAAGTTGTATCTGTTTGACCGGGGTCAGTATGTGCCCGTGCGGAACGCTTCTTGTCTTTTCATTGTCTAACAGTTCTAAAATTCAGCACCGCTCAGCAATGATTGTTAAATTCAATCCCGGGGAGGTGCTCCCCGAAAAATTTTGGGTGGGGGTGTACGGCGAACTCCTTGAAACCCCCATTCCATTTCAGACCAAAATATGTGGTTTTCTCTACCCTATTTCAGACCTGTCCAGGACTGCTTCGGTTTGCCAAGACATTTGAAATGACTGCAAATTTCCGATATTAATGAAAAAACACAAGAGAAGATATAATAAAAATTAGCTTCTTTTAAAAACCATACCCACTTCTACACCAGATCGCACAGACTAAACCCTAATTCATACCAAATGGTCAAAATCTATACCCTAATTCATACTAAAACGGCTCGAAAGCCATACTCTTTGGCACCGCACATACCTATCTAGCTTATATAAGGGAGTACCCCCCCCCGAGAATTCAACATGTTAGACGCGTTTGTTTACCTGCTGAATGATTGAAATAAAGATGGTTCAACTTTTCTTTTTTTTTCAGGAGTGAACAACCACAGTGAATTACTTTGGCTGCCTCGTTGAACATCGCCCGGCACACCGTCGGATTTTACTGTTTATGTTTTTTCCGCCCACCTCACTTTTCATGTTTTCAAAAGTTTTCTTAAGTACTATTTAGTTGTTGTAATAATAATCCGTCGGTAAGTAGGTGTAAATCTATATATCAAGACATTCATAGCAATTAAGGACGGTGCGTCCTTTTGTTACTACGCATACGTTCTGCGCATCTCGGGATATTCGGTTTTCTTAAGGAATTTGCCCCTTAATACAACAATATTTTTGCGTGGTTTATGACTATGGGGAAAATGCAGATCTTAGCAAGGCCAAATAAAATCCCAAAAGAAAATTGGAGCTAACCACGCATTTTTCAGAGATAATTGAGCTTAAATTTGGAAAGAAATTGCCATACATTCTTTGTATTTTAACGCTGTTTTTAGAATTATGGTTGCTTAGTTATCTTTGAAAAATGCGTGGTTACCCACATTTTTCTTTTAGGATTCCAATACCCCTTACTAAGATCTACTTTTCCCCCATAGTCATAACCTTTGCAAAAATACATGTGTATTAGGAGGCACCGTGTCACAGTGGCACAGTGTCGAAAAGGTATTTAAAACAACACCTACTACATTATGTAAACACGCACTTAAAAGTGATTTCAACTCGCCTGAGGAGAATGGTAAAACCTTTTTACCGCACTTGTCATACTAAAGAAT
Organism: Siderastrea radians; assembly: GCA_964017195.1. Classification (NCBI taxonomy): domain Eukaryota; kingdom Metazoa; phylum Cnidaria; class Anthozoa; order Scleractinia; family Rhizangiidae; genus Siderastrea; species Siderastrea radians. The sequence continues at coordinate 36,303,373 of OZ024891.1, read as the reverse complement.
CTAATTAAAATTTTAAATTTCAAAAGTGTTAAACAGACTAATTAACTGCTTAAAGTGCCACTGGGACCAGAATTTTGGTATTCCATATTTTTGCATTTTCGAAAATAGTCTGTGGTTGTTAGTCACCATGCCAAATTTCAACTCATTACGAAGACTGGAAGTCGCTTTTTTCGGACGGTTTTTGTCGAGATTTTACGGCCGCCATTACTAGCCCTTGTTCCGGAAGCTGGCTTGCAAATTAGCGGAAGTGACGTTAGAGGCTCACCTCAAACCACGGTCAGGCTTCATTCGGTTACTTGCCGCGGGAAATATAACTGTTGTCGAGGGAAGATTTCGTGCCAACTGTTTGCTATTCGGCCTTGCAATTTCGTTGCTGCAGCAGTTATGAAGGGTATTACTTGTGCTGTACAATGCTACAACAATAAATCCAAACCACCGAGCTGGTATTTCGCTTCATCAAAGCCCTATTGCGAGAGGACCCGCAATGGAAAAATGGATAATGTTCGTACTCACACACAGTGCAACTTTCAACCCGAGAGGTACTTTTGTCGGCTGATCTGATCACTTCACAGACGAGTGTTTCCAGAGGGCTGCTCATGTCGAAGGATCCCAGAGGTCGATTATTCCATTGTCCATTCCAACTATATGGAAAGAAAGATGCGGAAAAAACGAGACGAAAGCTACCTAGTCTTAACGGAGTTGAAGTGATAGTTTGTTTCTTTTTCAACGCATCCACCATTGTGCAAAACTTCTTTTCTTTTAACGTATTTTAAAATTTATTTTGCTTGTGGAAAACCCTTTCAGTTCTGCCGTCTGCTAGCGCGAAGATCTTCGGCGTAGTCCTCATAAAATGCATCCTGGGCGAATGCAGGACCGCTGCAATTAAGCCAATAGTTTGTATTGCTTCGCTTTTCTTTTTTAATTCTGCGTGTGTTAATTTCAAAGCAGTAATCGCTTAGAAGCATGGACAGTTATTCTATAGCATACTATCCTGAATGTCGAGAAACTTTTCTCCTTATTCCCTGTCGCTGAAGAGTCTATTGACATTATTGTTCGAAATATATAAAGCCTTCGACCATGTCGATAGGTCGGCTCGTCTTGCGTGGAAATTTAAGTTAGGAAAAAATATCACACGCCACTGTTTGTCTAAGGGTTTTACAATGTTCTTTCTTTTAACTGTCATAGCACAGTAAATGAACTACTAAGAAAAATGTCTAAATATCAAGTTATTATTTTAACGCAGTGAATAAAGCAAGTGAAAGCTTCGTTTCCTTAGCGGTCCGCATGTTGTTGTTGAACAGCAGAAACTTTTCCTTGTGGCTTTGATTTGCACTACAAATATTTAGATTCCGGTCACACAAGGCCTCCAGTTCTTAAAAGAAGGTCTTGGTTTATTTCACTTTTTTCGGCTCAAGTTAAGAATTCTACAAAAACTGTTCAAAATATTTAGAAACGCCAAGCACTTGTGTTTCAATGCATTAAGCGACCACTGTACTATGATGGACACGATAAGCTTCATGAGCTGACTGCCAGATGACTACAACATTACGGCTCTTCAAGAAAGTTTCCCATACTATGCTAAGAATGGCCCAAAATGTCAATACTTTACAATATATAATGAATATAAACAACGGCAAACAAAATATAGCTTCTTTTATTCCTCCAACGAAGCGATCAATAAAATCGATCGACCGATGCTTGAGAATTCGCGAGCATCAAATTCTAGAGTTTTTATAGGTGTTTTGTCTAAATTTCCAAAGCTTAGAACATCAATTTTTCGAATAGCTGGACAGCCATTTGTCCGCTGGATAAGAGTTATCCGCTCTTTGAGCAACTTGTGCCTGAACTGTAATGACATTATAAGCATTATTTCGCGCATATTTTGAACTCCCGCTAATAAGGCGAGAAAAACAACTTTGAACAGTTTGTTTACAAGCTTATAAGCTGAAATCTCCTGACATCAGTTCTTACATCGTACGGTAAGAAAAATTCTTCATTTGCCGAATTAAATGAATCCTCTGATGCTTCGGAAGCTAAAGACTGTTCCGAATCGTAGAAATACTCTTCGGAGGTTTCGCAGTCGACGGTAGGCATCTTGAGTCAAAACACAAGGAAACGTGACTGAGGTGAACCTCTGACGTCACAAGCTATTAAATTGCGCAATCACCCAGGAACACGTTTTCAGTAATGGCGGACACACTTTACGTAACTTTGGAGCTAAAAAATATTAGGATGGACGGTTTCTTGTTCAGTTTTCTGGGTAAATATAGACACAACGCGATATTCTGCGACAGAATTTGGCGGAAATAAACCTACGAATTTTCGTCTCAGTGGCACTTTAAAGCTCGTCTGCATGATCAGTCAAGCAAGCAAGCAAGCTTAAAGTGGAAAGTGGATTGTAAACAATAAACGTGGCGGGACGTCGGTTTCTAGAGGTGTCTGTTAAGTTGCCTGATCAAGCTGAAATCGAAACTAACAAGATTGCAGTTTCATTTTCTGTTCATCACCTAGATATGAAGTGTTCTTTAAAAGTGATTTCAGCTCTTCTTAGTACAGCCGGTAGCGTATCAGGTGAAAATGAGTAGCAGTACACTAATAGAAGTGTTTGGCCACATCGTGTTCAGTTTTACACGAGGCGTGACAGAGCATTACAACCCAGAAGAACCTGAATTCACGGCAGAGTCTTTTGGCTACAATCCTCTAGAAAGCACAGGTCGAGAATGGTATTATCATCCAGTTGATGAGCTTATTTATCAAGAATACAGCGACAAAGAAGCCACAAGTTTGGACTATCTAGCATCTAGGACTCTTGATGTAAGGGTTGTAAACGCATGCTCACCCGAGGAAAACGAAGGAACACAGCAAGACGAAAACAGAGCCATGGCTTGGAAGCGACTGAGACCATCTCGTCTCCGTACAGTTTGTAAAGCAATGTACATTGGAAGTTTGATTTCGCTTCTCACCGCTACCTTGTTAGGTACATTGTACATGCTGATTTCTTATCTTTGTTATAAAACAATTCATAGCTGTGAATACCGCCCGCTAAACCTAATTCCACTGCAAGTGCAATGGTTGAGAACAATTTCAGATATGATTTCCGCTGCTTTTGGTTACTTCTGGTACTTTGCAATTATCCTATTACTTTTTCGTCCATTTCAGTTAACCGGACTGAAAGGAAAATTGATCCTGGTTTGTTGTATTTTTTATTGTTTGGATGCACTTTATCGTGTTGCTCTGCAAACACTAGGGATATCTCATTCCGTCCTTTCTAGATTAGAAAAGATTCCCCTCAACGTTCTTTTTCTTAGCAATGTATGTTTGCAAACCTGTCTTGTCACGAATCACTTCGATTCACTCTCAAGAAAACAGAAGCTGACTTTGTTTTTCCGAATGATTGTGCCAAGCTGTTTGTGTTTGTTAGCTGGAATCCAGACAGTCTATATCATTTACCCAGTATATAACAAACAAAGCGAAGGCAAGCAGCTGCTTATCGCACTCTTCGTTCCTCTCATTGGAGTCGTTCTCAAAGTAATCTCGCGAATTTGTGTTCAGCAGTTATACAACATCACCCATCCGGGATATTCGTTTGTCTTATTGGCGCCGTGGCATTTTATCTCAGCGGTTTTATTTCGAATCTTACAAGCGGATCTTGACAGTTTGCAATTCGTCGCTATTCTTGGAATTATTCACGGCGCAGTAGAAGTCATTGAACGAAGCACCATGGTTGTGATTGATCACATCTGTCATCGGCTTTGGAAACGAACATCAGCTCCTTGGGGAAGCTTTCGTACACCTCGCCGTGAAAGACTAATGGCTGATATCGCTATTATGGGCATGTTGTCCGAATCAGTTGCCATTGTGGCGGTCAACGGCGTCTTATACTTGTATCAATTTATTTATTTACAAGATAAGTCCCTCATAAATTTATTACAGTCATTTGCCATCAATACTTCAGTTCAACTGGTGATTGAGTGGTTTTTCACCAGCGTGTCTCTAGCGATCGAGACTCGTTATCAGAATATGGCTGTCATGGCTGTTTGGCAGAGACGATGGAAAAGACACATTTTAGTGGCGATTGTCTGTGTGCTGCCATTAGCTATATGGACGAGCACTAACTTTTTAGTGTTACTACATGCTCGCTATAAAGAGTCTCCATATAAGCCTTGCAAAATGCCTTTTACGTGAAAACAAAAACCTTACAAAGGGCACTTTCAACACCCCCAAACATTGACCAAGCTTGTTGTAGGGTCAGGCTTGTTTTAAGGTCAGTCTTAAGTAGTCAGAGGACCCTAGACAGAGTCTCAAAACAAGAGCAGAAAATACAAGAGTCTAAATAATCTCAATTAGCTATACCAAACCAGTGGATAGTGTTTTTTGTGCGCACGCTCTGATTGGTTACTCAAACTCGGGATAGCATCTGCTATTCACCTCTCGACATTTTTCTGGATTTTGCACGCGAGTTTTTCCTCATTTTTCAGAACAAAAGAACTGGCTATCCACTGGTATATTTGGTTCTATTTCTCTCCACTTCGTTGAATAGTTGTCAGTTATTATGGTACTATAGCTACTGCGTCAATTTACCAAATAAGGACAAGTGAGCATGCCAAATTTGAGACCTTATTGTACCGCAGTATCCTGGTTATCCAACGTTCATCATAAAGCCTAAAATGAGAGGGAATTAGTGTGTTTGAAAAATAAATCCATTGTTTGTTGGTTTTACAGATATTACTCCCGGAAATCTTAGGCGTTGGTCTCATTTTTCCTTGCTACTATATAACTCCTAGAATATCAGCGGGTAATATATCTGCAAAAGCCTAGAAAAAGATGTGTATACATGTAGTTACCATAAATTGTAGTAAAACAGGAGTAGGATTTAGAAGAACGTACAATGTTTTTTAAGCGGAGCCCGCGCGCACAGCGCGCCAGCGGAGCACCATTGGTAAGCAAATTTGGTAACCTATCAGGAGGGAGTGATGAACTTAGGCCTGGGCACTAGTGCCGGTATTGGCGAATGAAAATCCGGGGTGTCTGGCCATCGTGACAGCACATATAAGTCTGCCCAGGAAATTCAAAGGAAAGTTAACAAATGGCTTCCTCGCAAATGTTTACGGTCCAGTTTCTCAAAAAGAACAGATCAAAACGATGAAAGAACGAAAGGTATGCTGCATGCTATAACATAAAAAGTATCCTTAATGCAAATTGGTCCTTAAAACAAAGTAACAAATTGGCGATAAGACTCAAAAGATTTCATCAAAACGATGAAAAGACAAAAAACGATGAAAGAACGAAAGGTATGCTGCATGCTATAACATAAAAAGTATCCTTAATGCAAATTGGTCCTTAAAACAAAGTAACAAATTGGCGATAAGACTCAAAAGATTTCACGGACGCTCTGGTCGATCGATTGAAATCGTGATCAAGATCACCTTTTAGAAGCTGTATCTCACAAACCCTAAGATGTGTCGCTTGGAGACAAAAACATACGATGGCCCACAACTGTCACGGCAAAATCTTTTTCGTCACGGCAAAATCATTTTCGTCACGGCAAAATCATTTTAACCACGGCAAAATCATTTTCAGCCGCGGCAGAATCATTTTCAACCAAGGTAAATATATTTTGTACTCACGTGACCTCTGTTCGCGAGGTATGGGAGTTAATCAACTATGGCGTAATGGTGGACAACTGACTCGCAGTTTCGAGACTTCTCTAGTAGAAGATGGTTTGCGCAAACTGTGGAGTGCCTCTGAACGCGAGTTTAAAAAAATGTTGACGGGCCTGCACGACTTCCACGTTTGCAGAAGAAATTCTAAGGCCTTCATAGCTTAGCTCTAACTAGTAGGTCTTGAATGGATTTCCCTTTTCGATATGAGATGATGGGAGGCTCCTTAAAGATTTTTTTAAGCTGTGGTTGGTTCTGTATAAGGCGCCATTTTTCCCATCAAAATTTCCTCTAGGCTAGGTAATGCTGGGTGGTATTACGTGACAAAGGGTAGTATTTTGTTAGGTGCAGCCTTGTTCTTCTTCTTCTCTCGGAGAATTTTACTTCTGAGAGGTGTTTTTTTTATTACACCTGTTGGATATCCTCTACACGTAAGGCGTGATTCAAAGTTTTTGATGTTTTCCACAAACGTTTCCCTTGTAATGTGTTTGCACGTCAAGGATAGATTCCTTGTGAAATGTGTCCCACCCTTGTACACTTTCGTGTCCAAGAATGTAATCTCTGTTTCTGATATTTTAGCCGTAAATTTGATTGTTGGGTGAAAGCTGTTTGCCTTTCCTAGGAATTCTTCAATTTTTTCTATGCTGGTGTCCCACAAGGAGAACACGTCGTCAATGTATCTCTTCCACACTAGCGGTTTTTTGCTGCTCTGCCTAAGTATTTGTCTCTCTATTTTGGCCATGAAGATATTAGCAAAAGCTACGGCCATTTTTGGTCCCATGGCAGTTCCGTGGGTTTGTAGATAATCGCTCCCGTTAAAGCGGAACGAGTTTTCTTGCAAGATTAGACTGAGCACTTCTCTTAAATTTCTCGTAGGTATGGACGGGGTGGAGGGGGGGGGGGGAAGGGGTTCGATGTAGAATGCTTCGTATGCTTGGCATACGGTGGTAATTCCTTCCTCTTGAGGTATGTTAGTGTAGAGGCTGGTAACGTCCATGGAGGCAAGAATCACGTTCTGAGGCAATTTCGTCTGCTCAATGAAGTTAATGAAGTCTGTCTTATCTTTTAGATACGAATCTCGTTTTTGTGGTATAGGCTGAATGAGTCGGTCAACAAATGACGATAACCGCTCTGTAGGGCCATCACACCCCAATATTATAGGTCTCCCGACAGGCGTTGGTTTGTTAATCTTTGATAGTGTGTAAAACACTGGAATTCGCAAAGGATTTGGCGTAAGGGAAGGCCATTTACCTGTCATTTCGCCAATGTGGTTTCCTTTGAGGAGCGATTTTACCAACTGATTTACTTTCTTGGCTGTGGTTTCAACCACAGGTCTTTCTAGGTGTCGGTATTTACGGTATTTATTTGTATCATCTTGTAGAACTTGACCCTCGTTGATTTTGTCTACTCTACTAGTTAGAGCTAAGCTATGAGGGCCTTAGAATCTCTTCTACGAACGCGGGGGTCGTGCAGGCCAGTCATCATTTTTCTTTAACCAGAAAGCACATTAAGTCGCTCAACAAACGATCAGAGGTCACATTAAACTGAGAATAGCAAACAGTGCGAGCCACAAGAATCCACCAGTTATCAGAAAATTGATCAGATATGACCTCAAGATCAAAGTCTTAAAAATGTGACGCCTAAGTTGTAAAGGCTCAATTGACCATTTAAAAATCCCCCAAACTAGACCCACTACAAAAACACAAGAAGCAAAATTGGTCAAAAGACCGAGATAAGGCGCTGCGTACAAAGACATGAAGTGGGAGTCGCACAGGCCTTTCCAGTCCCATTTTATAACTGGAACAGAGGTCACGCGAGTACAAAACCAAACATTATGTCAAAGCATAATGTTATTTATGTTGATACATTGCGCCTATTGTACTCTTCATACATGTTTGCTCTTCCGATTCTGGATTCCCATGTCAGATAACAGCCAATCATAACATCGGTCGCGGTCGCGCCCGGGTATAAATTCCTCATCATTCTGGCGTTAATTCCCTCTTTCTTTTGCCATCACAGCGTTTACATCTCTGGGAAAAACTCTTTCCCTCCCTCCGCTCCCGCTGCAAACTTCTGACGGATTATCATCATGTAATGTAGTATTGTAACCCAGCCAGGTGCGGCGCTTTTTTCGCCCCACCTTTGCTGAACATGATATGCTATTTAGTATTTTATTGTCATCAGATGCTCTTTATGTATTTTCAATAAATTAGCCACAGCATACTTGTGGCCAAAAAACTCCAACACTTGAGCAGATCTCTGTTGTATGTCATATCATCTTCAGCAAAACAAGTACGTCCCCGCGCGGAGCTCTTTCATTGCATTCAGTAGAGTGTATCAACATAAAATATATTTACCTTGGTTGAAAATGATTTTGCCATGGCTAAAAAGATTTTGCCGTGACTAAAATGATTTTGCCGTGGTTAAAATGATTTTGCCGTGACTAAAATGATTCTACCGTAACGAAAATGATTTTGCCGTGGTTAAAATGATTTTGCCGTGACTAAAATGATTTTGCCGTGGTTAAAATGATTTTGTCTTGGTTAAAAAGATTTTGCCGTGACAGTTGTGGGCCACCATAAAAACATAACTTTTATATGTATAAACTCTTTCCAATTTTAGAAAAATAAAATTGTGTAACAATTTCATTAAAATGATCAGTGGCTTTAAACATCTTTAAAATGTGGAGAAGAATACTCCAATGCAAAGAAATGTTTACTGTGAAGTCATGTGCTTGGTTCGAAGTTAATAATGGGCCACAGTTATTCCTTACTTTGCTAAACTATCTAGTAAAAAACGACAAAGACGACAACATTTGCTCGCGGTGAAGCAAAACAGCTGACGCGCCGGCCTTCTGGCCAAATTTGCGCTGATGACTGATTGCACTCTTATTGGATAATTATAAAAAACCACAGTCTATCAAAAACGCCAACTTTCTCAGGTTACCAATGTTAAGGGTTAACAAGGCTCTCTCTTTACTAGAATGGTCCTCAGTTTCACTGTTTTAAAATTAATTAATCTTTGAAAATCAAATGACAGGACCAATTCAATTTATTTGCGAAACGGTCATCTTGATCGTCAGTTGTGGATCAAGTAGACGGTCAAACTCTTTATAAAACATTGTGCAACCTGGATAGGAAACTAGAGGAAACTGGAGGTATTAAGAATAAACCACTGATCCAGATAGTACTCAAATAAATCTAATAGTTTTCATAAATCTAATAGTTTTTCTATTATACTCAGCTCAACAAACGGACTGATCATTTTTTAGGTAAATACTATACCACTTGTTTCAACTTGGGGACTTTTGTTAAACTATAGGCTAGTTCGTAGCCAAGTTTCAAGTTTCCCTGTGGTATATAACTGAAATAAACACACTTTATCGGACGCGGACAATAACAATCTTCCCGCATGATTCTTCGATCGCGAAGAGTAAATATGTCTCTTTAAACATTATTTAAGTGTGATTTTAACGTTAAGACAAAGAGCCACTTACCTATATCGAAAAAAGGGATGACTAAAATTCCATTACCCAAGAAAACAAGTTTAGCTGAAAGCTTAATAGCACAAAAAATACGTTTGTAGCCCGAACTGTAACATCAGTTTGCCAGCGCTATTTTTGAAGCCTCGGCAAACTCGCGCGCTTTTCACGTCGTGACGTCACGATGGCCAGACACCTCGAACCAGCCAAGCTGGCGAGTTCATCACTCCCTCCAGGTAACTTATCGATGCGAGATAGTTTGGTTCTGATGTCAGCGTACGCCCGCCCGCCCATACAGACTCTAGGGGAAGGGGGAGGGTAGTCACAAGGCAACCCAACAGGGGGGAGGAGAATGCCATCTATTCTTGGCAGGAAATCGCGCGGTACTTATGGGCAACCAGCGTAGCAAAACGATTGTTCGACAGTGTTGAAGTTTTAAACTTGAGAAAAATTACCCAATATCTCTACATGGAAAAAGGCGAAAAGTTCAAGTTACGAAATTTGCCTTCGAGGAGTCATCTTTGTTGTGTTCAGTGCTGCGAACTCGGTCGGCACATCGCTTGAGTTTGTAGCATTTGGCTGCAGTCCAGACGCCAAATATAGCAGAACTAGTGCATTCTGGTTTTTTGTGTCGACAACCATGGTTTTTGCGCGGTCCGAACACATTTTCCCAGGAAAACACCTGTGTATTTATCTCGATCGCGTTGTGATAAAAGGACAGCTGTTTTTTTTTCTTTCTTTTTTGGTAATTACTTTAGGGAATTAATAAGTTCCAGCAAAAAATAAAAAGTGGAGCTCCGCTTTTCGGCTTGGGTAAATCTTTACATTACCTTTGATTGTCTCTGGTAGTCCCCATGATCTTTACTTGAATAGTCTCACGAGGGCCTTCACATCAAACTAAAAATTAATAAGGTCATTTTACCAACATTTTGCCTGTTATTGCGTCGCATTCAGACAGGAGTGGGGTCTGGAACCGAGGTCGCCATCTGAAACCAAGAAATCTTCGAGGCCAGAGTCTCTCCGGCGGTACCCAGCTCTTACAAGGTATACTCTGAATTGCTGAGAAAACAATTATTAGAACAAACAACAGACTTGAAAACAAGAGAGCTGCGTGATACCAAGGTCCAACGAAATTAGAGGTTGTTAAGAGCTGCGTGGTATATCTGGCCTCTCCCGGCGACCACCCGCCCGCTGACCTAGAAGCCTGAGGAGTCTGGGCACGAGATTGGCGACCGTCGGAAGCACTTGTAAAAGGCGAAAGACAAATCTACCCTGACGACACCGTAAGAATGGTATAAAAATACCAAAATTGTATTCTTTTTGTCGTTCCTTGTAGTTCTCTAGAGTCTTAGACGGCTTTTAACCTTTCTCGGCTTTTCATTTCCTGATTTTTAAACTTCGGGGCTTGATCTTGATGCTGTCCGCCATCAGTTCTTTGTGCTGCACAGGCGCTGATGCAACAATGTTGTGAGCTGTGGTCAAACACAGCTGGAGGGACAATTCCAAACATTAATGCAAGTTGTTGCGTAAAAAGCTTGACCAAAATCAAACTTCACGCAACATCCACGCAGAATCCTGCAACATCACAGGGGGCCCTCACATCAAATACGCAGAACAGGTTTCGAAGGTTTCTCGGTCCCAGACCTCGAAAAGATCACCGCGCCGGAATTATTCACAATGGCCACCGTCCCCAATCAAATACATACACGAACGACAAAGATAAGCAAACTTTAATCTTTTATTCACGTCTACATATTTGATGGAAGGGTCCCCTGTACAACATCTTGCAACATGTCGCAACGGGGTAGTGAAACGGACGCAATGATGCTGCATGTTGTTGTTTTAAATATTGCATCTTTTTGACCCGGTTCTCATTTTCTCGTGCCGAACGCCTACAATTCTTTTTATTGTTGTAGACCTCAGACAAACGAGTTCAACACTTCTATTCTACACTGATCAGCAAAGATTGTTAAATGGTGTTAAGTGGCTTTGATTCAACGTTTCTCCTATTTTAAGGTGTACATGTACACAACAACAGTAACTTAGTTTGGCAACCTCATTCAACATCGTACAACAAAGCTGATTCAAAAATTATGAGCGATACAATCACTTGTTTTCCTGGTCTGGAAACATGAGTTTAAAAAAGTAATAAAAGATTTTCTTGACTCAGAGTGGAATAAAAAGTTCTAAACTGTTAAAATGGGATATTTCATTCGGATCAACCGAGCTTCATCAGCCACAATAAAAATGTGAATGTTAAGAAGGGTTAGGGTCTCGAGGGGGCTAAAATAGTGTAAATGTTGGCTAATTCGAAGCCATTGTCTCTATTCAAAGAGGAGGGCTTTTGTAACAGAATCTCAATTGCCCCCCGTATGCAACGTAATGGACGTGTTGCTGTCCGTGCCAAGAACGTGTTTGAACGTGTTGCCTTCCATAGCTAGAACGATGTTAAACCGCTTGCCCATGTACGTAAGCGTAAAAACAATCGTCGCTCCACCAGCCATTTCTCCTTCTCTCCACCGAATTTGAAATTTTGATTACCTTTTTAATACATTTCGCGTCCACTTTACCTTTCGTTTTTTAAAAAGTATTTTTAAATACTATTTAGTTGTTGTAAGTGGGTGTAAATCTATTACGACATTCATTGTAATTAAGTGTCGAAACGCTATTTAAGACAACACCTAATACATTATGTAAACTTGTATTTAAAAGTGATTTACAACGTTCCCGAGGAGAATGGTAAAACCTTTTTACCAGAAGCACTCTCTATATAATTTGACACAGTCAATATAAATGAAAATGAGACAAACGAACGTGACACAGAAGACGGGCCAGAAAACATAGCAAGATGTTAAGCGAAAACATCCAGAAAAGAATAAGTTGTATCCGTTTGACCGGGGTTAGGATGTGCCCGTGCAGAACGCCTATAGTCTTATCATTGTTTTTCAGCGCTGCTCAACAATGATTGTTAGAATCAACCCCCCCCCCCCGGGAGGTGCTCCCCGAAAATTTGAGTGGGGTTGGGCCGTGCACTCTTGAAACCCCAACCCTGTTCCAGACCAAAATATGTGATTTTCCCTACCCTCAATTTCAGACCTGATCCAAAATTCTATATCTTAGTTCAGACCTGCCCAGGAACTGCTTCGGTTTGCGTAGACATTTGAGAAGGGCTTCAATTTCCCGATATTAATCAAAACACACTTCTCATGAGGAGAGAATAATAAAGAGGAGATTTTGTTTATTATTGAAACCTTACCCCCCCCCCCCACCCTATTTCAGGCCAAAATGGCTCGAAGACCATAGTCTGGGGCTGTACATACATATCTAGCTTATATAAGGGATTAAGGGAGTCCCCAACCCCCCACTCCGGAAACCAACATGTTAGACGCGTTTGTTTACCCTGCTGAATAATTTAAACCAACTTTTCTTTTGTTGTCAGGAGTGAACAACAACAGTGAGTCAGTTTGGCTGTCTCGTTGAATATCGTACAACAAAGAATTTTGCGTTCGTCAGAGTTGAATGATGTTGAACCGCTTCACGGTGTCCTTAAGCTCAAAACAATCAGCGCTCATCAAACAATTTCTGCTTCACTCCGCCGAATTTTATTGTAAATTCTTAATAACTTTTTATTACTTTTTCCGGCCACCTCACCTTTCACGTTTATAAAAGCATTTTTAAATACCATTTAGTTGTTGTAAGTAGGTATAAATTTATTAAGATATTCATAGTAATTAAGTGCCGAAGAGCTATTTAAAACAACACCTGGTACATTACGTCAACATGTATTTGAAAGTGATTTACCAATGTGATTTACAATGATAAACCTTTTTACAAGAAACACTTGTCTTGTGAAGAAGAAGAAGCTGATCAAAAAGAAAAAGGCAAATTAAAAAAAAAATTCAAAACTATTTAACAGACATAAATTAACTGCTTAAAGCTCGTCTGCATGATCAGTCAAGCAAGCAAATAAGTAAGCGGAAAGTGAATTGGAAACAATAAACTCGGTTGGACGCAGTTTCTAGAGGTTTCTGTTTGCGTCGCCTAGATATAAACTGCTCTTAAAAAGTCACAACAAGCAGTCTTCTTTCTAAGCAAGGTCGAAAGTCTCAAGTGCAAATGAGCAGTACACTAATAGAAGTGTTTGGCCACATCGTGTTCAGTTTTACACGAAGCGTGACAGAGCACTACAACCCAGAAGAACCTGAATTCAAGGCAGAGTATTTTGGCTACAGTCCTCTGGAAAGCACAGGTCGGGAATGGTATTATCATCCTGTTGATGAGCTTATTTACCAAGAATACAGCGACAGAGAAGCCATAAACTTGGACTACCTGGTATCTAGCAATCTTGAATTACGGGTTATAAACGCGTCCTCACCGGAGGAAAACGAAGAAACACGGGGAGGTGAGGAAGACGAAAGCCAAGCCATGGCTTGGAAGAGACTCAGACCATCCACTCTCCTCACAGTATGCAAATCAATGTATATCGGAGCTTTAATTTCACTTCTAACCGCTATCTTCGCAGGTTCAGTATACACGCTAATTTCTTATTTTTGTTATAAAACAAAGCACGCCTGTAGATACTATCCACGGCGCTTAATTCCAGCGGAAGTGCAATGGTTGAGAACCGATTTCAGATGTAATATTCGCTGCTTTTCTTTATTTCTGGTACTTTGCGATTATACTATTTCTTTTTCGCCCATTTCAGCTAAGGGGGTTGAAAAGGAAACTAATCCTGGCGTTCGGCGTTATTTACTGTTTGGATGCACTTTAACTTATTGCTGTGCAAGCAGTAACAAAACATTATTCCACCAGTAAAATTTTGGACATTTTGTTCCTTACCAGTGTGTGTTTGCAAACCTATCTTTTAACGAAACACTTCTCTATACTCTCAACAAAACAGAAGCTGACTTTGTTTTTCCAAATGGCAGTGCCAAGCGGTTTAACTTTTTTCTCCGGATTCGTGGTAGCTTATATTATTTACCCAGCGTATAGCAATCAAGAAAAAGAAGGGAAGCTACTTATCGCACTCTTCGCTCCTCTCGTTGGAGTTGTTCTCAAAGTAATCTCGCGAATTTGTGTTCAGCGGTTATACAACATCAACCATCCAGGATATTCGTATGTCTTAGTGGCGCCGTCGTATTTAGGTTGTGCTGTTATATTTCGAGTTCTACAAGCGGATCTTGATAGTTTGAAATTCATAGCTGTTCTTGGAATAATTCATGGCGCTTCAGAAGTCATTGAACGAAGCACCATGGTTGTGATTGATCACATTTGTCATCGGCTTTGGAAAAGAACATCAGCTCCTTGGGGAAGCTTTCGTCAGTACTCCTCGTCGTGAGAGACTAATGGCTGATATCGCTAACATGAGCATGTTGTCCAAATCAATTGCAATTGTTGCTGTCAACGGCCTCTTATACTTGTATCAATATATTTATGTACAAGACACGTCCCTCATAACTTTATTAGAGTCATTTGCCATCCAAACTTCAGTTCAACTGGTGATTGAGTGGTTTTTCACCAGCGTGTCTCTAGCGATCGAGACTCGTTATCAGAATATGGCTGTCATGGCTGTTTGGCAGAGACGGTGGAAAAGACAAATTTTAGTGGCGATCGTAAATGTGTTGCCATTAGCTGTATGGACGAGCACAAACTTTTTAGTGCTATTACATGCCCGCTTTAACGTGTCTCCAAATAAGCCCTGCAAAATGCTCTTTACTTAAGAATATAGAAGTTCCAAAGGGCATTTACGACAACCCCAAAATGGCCCAAGCTTTCACGTAGATACATTTGTGTTTTTCTGTCAGTCATCAGTAACCACTGGGGTCTTAGAGTCTGAAAACATGAGGAGAAAATTGGATAAGTTGGATTATGATTCCACTACTACGTTAATTATTTTACCTTGTAAGGACAAGCGAAAACTCAAAATATGAGAATGTATTTCACAGTATTATCCCGGTTTAGAACCGTATTGCACTTTAGTATCCTTGCCAGCGTTGTTATCTAAGCACTCATCAATTCAAAACAGTATAAAACAACTGGTTGGTAACGTGCGGATCAATAAATGTAGACCTCCAAATACCTCGATGGCCCCAGAAAAACGAATAAGTGTGTGGTTCGAAAAATACCTTAACGTATTTTGTCAGCGCTCGAACAAGCACATTGAGTGCAGGGTCCGCGCCGCCATTGAGGGTTTGGTACGAGTCGTGCAAAGTGCGAACTAAATCTTCAAGGCCGAACCCACCATTAAGAGATCCAATCGGGAAAGATCGTTAGTCCATAACTGCAAAATTATGATATGGGGTGCAAAGGATTTAACCACGGAGAGGTTATCTTTTATTGTGTCCACAGTGCGGCCGCCCTTCCCTTGCCAGCGTGATATAGCGGCCCCACTAAGCATGGAACGGTCAAGGAGTAGTATGGTAATTGAGGGTATGAGGCCATCCGTCAAAATTTATGATTAATTTCCGTCAAATTTCTAAAAAATTTTCAACCAATTTTCCCAATTTTCAGAAAAATCTTTCAGACCATCAGTCAAATTTCCTGTCAAATTTTAGCAGAGAAATTTTTTCAGTCAAACAAAAATTTACCACCAGTTTTTTTTAAATTTGACTGAAAAAAACCCCCAGTCAAATTTTTACCGTATTATACCCAAAAAATTTCGCTATTTTCGAAACCATATGCATAACTTGTCACGCCATTTTTATCATCAAAGCAGCTGAGTTATATTTAAAAGAAATAAGAAATAATGAAAAATGTATAACCTTGTTTACCCATTTTTCCTAGACTGTTGTCAATACGCTGATAATGTTTTTTGGGAAGATATTTTTTTTAATCTTGCATTTGGAATACCACCCCTTGGAACTTATATTTCCCAAGATTTTTTATGTTGTAGTCTTAATCAAAAAGAGTTCATTTACGGAATAGAAGAAAAAGATAGTGAAACTTTATATAAAGAAGTTTTTTCATTGTTAAGAAATCGTTTGGGTGTTTTTTCCCATCAAGACAAAGTAGGAAAGATAAATGATATTGAAAATTTGAATGATATCAAGAAAAAAACAAAAGAGACCTTGATTGAACTTTATGTATCCAAAATGAGAACCAATTACTCTCTGTCAATAAAACAGGCACGCCATCTTTTGTCTACCATTTTAATTGCAATGGTATTCAAGGTAATCACGGCTAAAGATATTGATTACAGTAATGGTCGTATAAACAAAATTAATGGGATTAATTTTTCAAAAAACCAAGTAATAATAACGAAAAACTTATGGAATATAAATTTAAGTTCCGCATCATGTATTTTTGTTGATAAAAAATGCATGGCCAACAATTGGGAAAAATATTTAGAAAAGTTACGTAAAATTACATGAGTTTCATTATTTTGCCTATAATGAAACTTATATATTCAAGTCATTAAGCCATTTCAATTATCCGTCTAACGCGTTAGACAGTTCTTTTGTCTTGAAAACCGCAGGGACTTTCCCGAGGAAATGAGTCATCAAATTGTCACGCAATATTAAATGAACTTGTATTTGAAGTTTTAAATTGTCCGTCTAACGCGTTAGACAGTTTTTTGGTTTTGAAGTTTATAGTGAACGGAAAAATGAGATCTATTCTTGGATGAATACCTTGTTGTATTTCTTTTCAAATTTGTCAGTTAATGGACACATATCAATGATTATTTCATCTATAACTTTAACATAATCAAGGAATCCTTTTTCATCATACTTCACTCCTCTCATAAAGGACCGTAAATCAGTTAAAACCTTTTCATATGAAGTGTATGCAAATTTACACATCTCAATCTTCCTTTTATAATTTTTGATTTCTGAATATGTTTTAAGTAATAGACCAGAACCAGATATTGTTCCGAGAACAATAGGGTTTAGCGTTACACCGCCAACTACTGTTCCCGTAACTACCAACAAAGTGGATCCAATATTACAAACAAGTTCTGCCTTTTTGAAGTATTTAAAGGCCATTTTTGCAAGCCAGTATTTCTTATGATAGAATTTGTATAATGCTTTCAACTCAGATATTTGATTTTCCGTTAATTTTTCTGAAACATGGTTCCAATTGAATATGCTTCTGCGTCTATCCATTTATATTATATGGATAAATTTTTTAATACTGATGTTCATGGTACTCTATATTCAATCAAAATTAAGAATTCTTTATTTTTAAATTTTGGAGATAACAAAAAAACCTTAAAAAACCCACTAGGTAATTTCAAATCAATATCTATTTTTTGTTTTTTGATTGCTTTTTTTGAAGTGAAACTTGATGGAGGAAAACCAATAGTTAATACTCTTAAAGTAATAGCTGGAAATGAGATTAAAGTGTTTTTAAATAATACTGTCGCATTTGATAAAGTACTGTTTGCTGGAATGAGTATCTCTGAATTACCATTTAATTCAAAAAGTGTTCTATCATTTTTAGTATTTAAATACCCATTTATGTAATGAACGGAACCACGCAAATTGTGTCCGTTTAAAGACAAATCTGTTTCCATCACCATCTTACCATTCTCAATAGCAAAAGCGGTGTCATAAACACTTGGGTCAACGTTTGAAATCGTTTCTTTTACACCATAAACAATAAGATGCCCAATTGTTAAAAGTGATGGAAAAGTAACTGTACCGTTTAGATTGATATAAATAAATTGCGGAGGTGAGCTACCCCATCGGTGAAAATTAACAACTGTTTTAGTATAGTTTTCGAATGTCTTCGTTGCATAATTAGAAATTGAAATCGTAGTGCCTTGCACTGTCACACTCAACTCACTCATTTCCGGTGGAAACCATTCAACTATGAAAGTATAGTATCCAACAGGAAGTTTATAAAGGTTAAAACCGAGGCGTGACTGGTACTGGTTGGGTGAGTCTTTTTGAAACAGGAGTTTAAGTTGGTAAGCTTTTTTATTAATTTGATGCGGAGAATTGGAAAAATCGACGATACCCAAAACCTGAATATTTGATTCACTTGAAGATTCATCATCGTTTTCCATCAAGTATCTGAAGGCGTCTTTTTTTTGCCCCGAATTAATAATCTGAGATTCATGAATTTTTTGAGTGACAAGATTTCTCAAACCTGTTATTTCATTTTCCATTAACTCAACATTGACCGCCGATTTCGAATTTTTTGAATCGGTCTGTAAGTTAACAATTTTATTGTTATTTAAATTCAAGTCTCCCGACATAATTTTTGTACCATCAAGTTTGAGATAATTTTTTTGCGAGTTAGTGATATATTCTACAGTAGCAACGTCTTTTTGGTTTACTGGAAATTTAACATTGGTAATCGCATTATTTTTCATATCAATTTTGGCTCCTTTATCTAATTTTTTCGCAAGCTGATTATCAACATATTTTTTATTTACTCCATGGTCTGAATTAACTGGGTCTTTGATATTTGTTATGAAATGGTTGTTCATGTCTAAAGGTTGTAGCATAGAACCGCCTTCTTTTTTACTCAAGAATATATTCCGGGCTGCACTATAAGAGAGGGCTTTATTCATGTTTCCATGAATTGGATATGATTGTGGTTGTAAAATCAGATCTCCAGTCATAGTTGCCCCTGACTTTTTTACAAACAGAGATGTATCCGAACTTGGAATCTTAGCTATTTCACTATCTAACTGGCTTTTTGTAACCACATCATTATTATTGGTTCCTTGCTTTACATTCACTAATTTTTTGTTTTGCATATCATAGTCATTATTAGAATCTAATTTGAACCCAATACCAGGCAAACCTCTGAGGCCCCTAGAATTTATAAAATGATTAAAATTCAATACTCCGTTGTAAAAACTCATTTATTAACTATTCAGATTTTTTCATTAAAATTTTTTGCTTTGAATTTTCGTGGCTTATCAAGATATAGAAAAGTATATGGTTCTTTTGTTGCTGAGAGGTAGTCGTCTTTGTTGATGCTCAATTCTTGACATACCCTTCTCTCTTCATTCTTGCTTTCTAAGTTGAAAATGCAGTAATGGGAACAGTTTAATCTGATGGTTTTGTCTGTATTGTAAAAAGACTGAGACAGATAGATACAGCTGCAATTTTTATTTCGAGAGCTTATGAAATAGTTTCGTATTTCTTGATCATTTTTCACTCCAGTGTTCAAGTAATCATCGAAAATGATTAACTTTTGGTTTTCATCATCATTATCCAATTCATCTAAAGGAATTATCTCACCATCGCTAGCTTCAATGATATTATAACCATATTTTTTCGAAAGAGGTTCAAATTTTTTCAACAAATATTGATACTTGTTTTGCTGTAAGTTTTTAGCATATAGATAAATTATATCAAAAAATAATAGGGGTTTGCTTATCATGTTAAGCAAAAGATTGGTTTTACCACTTCCACTCGGAGCGCAGATCAACATTCTGAAGAATCTATCAGGCATGAAAGGATGCAACTGAGTGAAATTACTGTCTTCATCACCTTCAACGTCATAGTTTATTAGTTTCATTTTATTAATTCTCAACAAAATTTTTTTTTCAATAATTTTATGAGAAAAGCTATGCGAAACGCTATGCGAAACGCTATGCGAAACGCTATGCGAGCTTTTTATTCAAAAATAATATTTTTCTTTCAATGAAATAAAATGAGTCTCCTAAAGTGGAAAGAAATAGCTGAAAGAAAATCAAAAATTGGTCAAGATATCAATACTATCAGGGAAACGCTGAAACAAAAGAAAATAACAGATGCAATGAGTGATGTTGAAGCAGAAAAGCTTTTCAAACCAATAACATCAGGTTTGAAAGAGTTGACACAACCTCAACCTGTGAAAAAACGCTTAATAAGGAAAAAAGCAGAGGTTCCAGATTATGGTATTAATATTGATGATGAAGGAATACCGGATTATAATCTTCAAGATTTGTTTGATGAAGGGGTTCAACCACAAACTGCAAAACATCTTGTACCAAAACCACCATCTTATGATGAGGTTCTCAAAGATTTGGAAACAGGTGAAAAACAAATATATGTCAATCCTGAGTATATGCAACAACTTGAAGACCCCCCAGAATATGAAGTTCCAGATTATGAGATTTTTGAAGAAGATAGAATAAATGAGACGTTGGATGAACTTGGATTGGCCAACTATGATGACATTGAAGCGCAACTTGAAAGAGAAGATATTACAGAAAAAACAAGACATTCTTTCTTGGTAAAGAAAATCGAATATGCAGTCAAGAAAAGACAGCAACTTCCAGGTTATAAAACACACATTACAAAACAGTTGAACAAAGGTTTGATAAGTCAATCCGAAGCGCAATTCAGAAGAAAGGTCATCGACGACGCTCGAAAAGTTCTCAACGATTATATCAACTATAACCAAAATAAGTTGAAGAGTATTAAAGGCTCTGGCCTAAAAAGAAAGGCAACAAAGCGAGGTGGAAATGTAAGTGCTGTTTTTATCAATCCTAAAGAAGCTCTTAAAAAGTTAGAGTTAATAATTGGATCAATTGGTGCTGGTAATAATAGCATAGAGCTTAGAAACACTGGCGTCGCTATTCTCGATATTTTATTGAGAAATCACATTATCAACAAAAATCATTACAACAAAATTTATAAAAACTTTTTCTCACAAATATAATAAAAAATGCAGATACCATTGGTATTATCTTCTCACAATGTTGTTAAAAAACATACTAAAAACAAACCAAGCGATTTTACCATCAGATTTAACCAACCGATAAAACTTAATCCAAACACACAATATGAACTTGGTTTAGGTCGAATTATATCCATGTCATTCACGTGGTTTAATATCACATCAGAGTTGAATAATCAGAAAATAAAATACTCTTCAGATGGTGGAAAAACTTGGAAAGATATTGTATTCCCACCAGGCACATGGAATTATGTTAGCTTCAATGATTACATCAAGGAAAACACAAAGGTAAATAATTCAAACAAAATTTCATATCCAATAACCTTGGTATTCAACAACACAACTTTCAAAACGACAATAAATCTCGAGACAAACTATCAACTAGACCTTACAACATCGAATTTTGGAGATCTGATCGGTTTCAACAAACAAATTTTGACCAGTTCTAAAAATGTTGGTAACTATACACCTAATCTCAGTCAAGATACAGAGATTTTGAATATACATTGCGATCTTATTTCAGATAGTATTGTTGATGGGAATGAGACAGATATTATTTACACCTTTGGGACAAACGATTTACAGCCGTCTTATGCTTTTACTAAAGAGCCGTTGAGAGTCCAATATTATCCAGTTAATAAGATCAACATAAACACACTACGGATATACATCACTGATGGGAAACGACGAATAATAGATTTGAATGATGCAGATACGGCATTTTCTCTAATTTTGAGAGAAAAAAAATAATGAGGTAATTATAAATGGAGTCTTATAATTACAAAAGAATTTATCAACCAAGTCTTGGAAGTTTTGTTTACGAACACAAAGGATCCGGTTTGATCGTTGACAATATTTTTAAACCAACGAAAAAGATTATAAACACAGTTTTGAAACCTATTGCTAAAAAAGCTTTAAAATCAGGGATAGAAAGTGCTGGTGATAAACTTGGTAAAAAAGTTGTTGAGAAAATTGTTAGAAAATCAGGCAATCTTTTCGTTAAAGACCTTCTGTCTTCGGGAAAACAAGTTCCAAAAGCAACAAACAAACAAAAAGAAGAAGAAGAAGATTACAATGTGATATTGAATAGATTGATTTCTGGAAGTGGAATGAAAAAAACAAAAAAATAAAAAAATAAAAAAAAGTTTTAAATATATAAATAAATAAAAGATGGCTTTCAGAACAAGTGATGAACTTCAGAGATATGAAATGGTTAAATTCTCCCCTGTCAATTTTATTGAGCAACCTGGAAACAACAATTATCAGAAAAAAACAGGATATAAATTCACAATAACCGACAGATCAACTTTTTATGATTATTTCAACGGATATTTTGAAGTAACTAAAGAGCTTCAAAAGAAAGCTGATGGGGCCGGTTTTGCGGCTGCTGATCGAATTTCGATAATTAATGGATCACATTCTCTCATCAATCACATGGTTATCAAATCTGCTGGTAAAATAGTGTATGATAGTAACAACATTCATAAAATTGTGAATCTTAAAAATTTGTTGGAATATAGCAATGGTTACGGCAAATCGATGGGTACAGATAGTTTTTGGTATCTTGACACAGAAAATTCAACAGCAAATACAAATTTGGGTTTCGAAAAAAGGCGAATTTTAACTCAAGCGAGACAGAATAATGGTAATGGTGGAGCTAAAAGCATAAATGAAACCATTCCGTTGAACAGATACAGTTTTTTTGAAAAATTGGGAAAAAAGATGCTTCCTCCAATACAGCTCACATTCGAACTGACCTTGAATGATGATAATGAATTGATTCACATGGCAAATGGTACAGACCCTGGTCGTGTTGTTGTAACTCAACTTTGTCTTTGGCTTCCAAGGTTAGTTCCTAAAGATAGTAAATACAGTGAATTTTTGAAAGATTTTCTCAAACCAGCTAAATGGGCATACATGCAAGATATGTATGTTCAGAGTGCAAATACAAGAGCAATTCTAAACGAGTTTCAGATCAGCCCAGCCATTGACAAT
Organism: Siderastrea radians; assembly: GCA_964017195.1. Classification (NCBI taxonomy): domain Eukaryota; kingdom Metazoa; phylum Cnidaria; class Anthozoa; order Scleractinia; family Rhizangiidae; genus Siderastrea; species Siderastrea radians. The sequence continues at coordinate 36,280,615 of OZ024891.1, read as the reverse complement.
GTTAAACATGTATTTTTTTATCTGCAGAGAACTAATGGTCCGAATAATGAGGAATCTGAGAGAACTCCTTACATTTTTGATACTTTCAAGCTGAATTCTGCAGATACTAATAGCTCTCTTGAATCTTGTCGTTTGAAGTATGGAAACAGTGCGTTTTATCCTGAATTGGAATATGATGCTAATTCAAAAGTGAGAATTTTCAAGGATCTAATGTCTTATGCTTTTCGAAAGAATGATTATAACACAGAAACGCAGTTGAATATGCATAATTTCACATCAATTTACGGTCTTGTCTATTTTGATCTAACCTATCAAAAAGAGACTGCCACTCAAGATCCAAAACAACTGATTTTGAACTACAAATTGAATGCGGCACCAACGGCTGATGTGAGAGCTCATGCTATCGTATTTTACGAAAATGAGGTTATTGTCAACAAGGTTGGAAATGAACTTATGATGGTCTAATTCAAAAATTTCCTGAATTTATTTTATTTCGTTAAAATAAAATAAATGCAATCAGAACTATATAAAATAAATGTCACACTTTCAAATGATCAAAAACAAAAAATTCTTAATGCTTTCATCAACCGTGAAAAAATCAGACTGAGATTATCAAAAGACAATATTAGAGGACCTGATATTCTTCTCATTCCTACACGTTTTTTCGAATATATGGATAATGAAGATGGAATTGATGCTGTTGTTGATGAACAAACTGAAAAAGAAATGTGGGAAGAATTTAAAAGTTACAGAGATGAACCAACAAATGATGAAATGTGGGAATATTATGGTCTTTTTTTTGTTCCAGCGATAGATGAAGATTTGGAAAATAAAGGAATAGAATTTAATTTAGATTATTCATTGGTAAATGATTTAACAAAAGATTTTGTCAAAAATAATATAAAAAAATTAGTGTTATAAGATAAATGGAAACAAAACTGCGTGAAATAAAAGTAAAACTCTCACAAGATGATAAAGAAAATATATTTAATGCTTTCATCAACCATGAATCCACCCAACTGATTTTGAAAAGTGATGCCCTTTCTGGAAATGATACCCTTCTTGTTCCTCACAAAATGGTTAAAACAGGTGAAGTAGGATATGTTCTTGACGAAAAAATTTTTCATGAAATGTATAATAATGGTTATTTCATTATTCCCTTAGGAGATGGAAAATTTCAGTTGTTCACTCCTCCAACGGTTTTTGAAAATTTGGAACAAGCTCGTGAAGATAATAAAGGAATTGTTATTGATTTAGATTATTCTTTATTGACTTACTCAACAGGGCTAGCCGTTATGGAAAATATATTGAAACTTATGAAAAATTCATGAATTTATTTTATTTTATTTCGTTTAATAAAATAAAATGACTACACAATTATATGAAATTAATGTATCACTCACTGATTTTCAGAAAAAAAAACTTAGTAAAGCTTATCACGAACGTGAAACAATTAAACTTAGGTTAAAACATGATGCTCTAATCGGAAATGATACTCTTCTTGTTCCTTCAAATATTGTAAAAAGGTTGGAAAAAAATCGTACTGATAGAAAAGGAATGGAAATAAAACTGGCTAAAACCAACATTCGAAAACAAGTGGGGGGTTCACTTTTAACTTCAATATTATCACTTGCTCGAACTTTTGGACCTACTTTAGCAAAAACAGTGGGGTTATCAGCTCTTGCGGGAGCCGCTTCCGAAGGAGCATCTCAAATTGTTAAAAAGATATCTGGAAAAGGTTCACAGATAGGTGGTTTTCTCATTCCAAATTCTAAAATAGATCAACTCATCGAAAATAAACATCTATTGAGTAATAAACAGAAAAAGGATATTCTCAATGCTTTGCAAACTGGTTCAGGCGTTCATATAAAACCAACACAAAAACAAAGTGGTGGTTTTCTTGGTACACTTCTTGCATCAATTGGTGTTCCACTCGCTCTTGAAGCTTTTAAAAAGATTGTGGGTGGTTCAGGGGTTCCCCGAATTGGAAAAGCTCCAGCTCCTTTGGAAGGTGGAGCCGCTCCCAGAATGGGGATATATCAACCACCACCTCCATTTTTTGGAACATGGGAACAAATGGGTGAAGGAAAGAAGAAAAAAAAAAAATCGGGGGAGGGGTTGCTCCTTGGGAAAAACAGTCCGTTCAATGGGATTCCGCTGTTGGGAACCATACTTTGAAATTTCGTAAACATACTCCATTGAGTAATTATGATTTGATGGAATGGTGTGAATATCTTAAAATTCCAATTGATATGGGTGGAGTATTATCAAGAGACCAAACTGTTCCACATAATCATAAAATGACGTTTTTCATTTACAATCTTGAGCCGTCATACATGAGTGGAAGTCATTGGGTTGCAACATTTGTAAAGGATAGAGTGATTAATTATTTCGATAGTTTTGGATTACCTCCTTTTCAAGAAATAGTGAATCATGCACGGAAAAAGAATCTCACTTTAATTCATCAAAGTGATCAGTTACAACATTTGGGTACAACCACTTGTGGATATTTTTGTTTATACTTTTTGAATGAAATGAATAAGGGTAATACATATTACAACCTTTGGAAAGTTTTTGATGTTAAAGATACCATGAAAAATGAAAAATTTATTGAAAGATATTTTAAAAATCTTGTTATATGGTAAATGAAAACATATTGTGTGAAACAAAGAAAAGAAACTGAGTGTGTTGAACCCTCTGGATATAAATATACAAAAAACGGTAAAGTCAAGTTTTATTTTTGCAAATGTGCTGAATGTGGAATAACTAAAACTAGATTTGTGAAAAAAACGGGAAACTAATTAGCCCGTCTGAAGGGGCGGGCATTTTGGATACAATGGCATCCACAGGAACGGATATGTTAATTCAACATGGAATACCATGGCTTGGTAAAAAATCAGTTGAAATGGGGCGATATTATGGATCGGAAGCCTTGAGGAATCCAAAACTTCAGAAAAAGGCTCTTGATTATGCATTGGAAAAAGCTGCTCCTTTTATTCAAAAAACAGGGTCGGAAATGCTTGACCAACTATCAACAAAAATACGACCCAATAAAAAATATAAAACCGATAGAAAAGAACTTGACGGAGCTGGAATTGACATTCATAAAGCCATTGGATGGCTTCCGAAACCCAAAGGGGGTTGGACTATTCCAGGGCATAAATACACAGGCCCCTACAACGATCTTGAAAATCAGGTTGAATGGGATCCAAATACAGGAGAGATACTCAAGATATATGACGAACCAACTGGTAATACCGATGCTATAGCCATGCAACATGACGTCGATTATTCAGTTTGTAAAGATGATAAAAAATGTAAGAATAAAGCCGACAGGAAAATGGTCAAAGCGTTGGATTCTGTTCCTTATAATGAGAGACAATGGGGTCATTCGATGACGCGAAATATTATTAACATAAAGGAAAAACTTGGTCTTGGTTTAAACTGAAAAGGCCGTCGAGTGAAGAAAACTGGCAAGAAAAATTAGCTAATGAGCTTCATAAACCGATAAAGCGTAACTTCACCCGGCGGCGGGTAATTGTAAACCATATTGACGGGATATGGTGTTCAGATATCGTTGAGATGCAAAAATTCAGTCGATGGAATAAGGGTTATAGGTATCTTCTCATGGTACTCGATGTGTTTAGTAAATACGGTTGGATTGTCCCATTGAAGGATAAAAAGGGTGAAACCGTTATGAATGCATTTAAAACAATATTCAAAGAGGGGCGTAAACCACAATATCTTTGGACTGATAAAGGGAAAGAGTATTACAACAAACATGTTAAGGAACTACTTGATAAGAATGAAATAACCTTGTACTCAACTGAGAATGAGGAAAAGTCGTCAGTTTGTGAAAGATGGAACCGTACAATTAAAACTAATATGTGGAAGCAGTTTAGTGTTCAGGGGAATACACAGTATCTTGAAATGTTACCCAAATTAGTGAAACAGTATAACAATACCAGACATTCAAAGATAAAGATGACGCCGACAGAAGCAAGTAAAAAGAAAAATGAAGGAACTGTCTACTTTAACCTTTTCGGTGATATGAAGCCAATTTCAACAAAGTCAAAGTTCAAAGTTGGTGATAAGGTTAGAATATCTAAGTACAAACGTCCTGTTTTTGACAAAGGATACACAGCCAATTGGACAGAAGAAGTTTTCACAGTTGACAAGATACAATACACCAATCCGATTACTTATAGACTCAAAGATCTAAGTGGTGAGGAGATATCAGGTTCTTTTTATGAACAGGAGATGCAAAAGGCTGTTCAAAACGTTTACCGTATTGAGAAAGTAATTCGACGAGACGCTCGAAAAGGTAAAGCTTTGGTAAAGTGGAGCGGTTACCCAGAAAAATTTAATTCCTGGGTAGATATTAGCGATTTGATGTAAAAATGAATTTAAAAAATTTAAAAAAATATTGTATTACAATAAAAATATGACATTCATGACCTATCAAGAAATTCGAAGAATGGCTGTAAAAAATAATATTAAATACGCAAATAAGTTATCAAAAAAAGAGTTGGTTAAAGCTTTGAATCTTGATGAAGAAGTTTTATACAGACAAACAGGGAAGGAGGTGTTTGTTATTAATATTGACACACAAGTTCGTGTAAAATATAAAAGCATTTATTATTGCTCAAAATTATTGGGTAAAAGACCTGGTTCAATTCATTATTTTTTAAATTGTGGGAAAGAGTTTATGGATAAGGATGGAAATAAGGTAATAGTAACTTCAGCGTAAATTTTTTTTCATTTCATGGAACTTTGAAATGAAAAATAATTTAAAAAATATTGTTATTCAATAAATAAGAAATGAGAAGAATGAACAAAGCTAGTTTGAAGAAACGTAGCAAATCAAATCAGTTTATCAAATTGCTTCTAGATCAAAAGAAAAGGAAGCCTGATGATATCAAATCAGTTCCAAGACAACCCCCTAGCTTATTTGGTGAAGTACCTGAGATTAACGTCCCCATCCTAAAACCAACAGTTGTCACAACAACACTCAATAAGCTACCAAATGTGATTCAAAAAACGACTAAAAACGTTATTGATTGGGAAGAGTGGTTGAAAAATGCAGATAAAGTGATTGAAGTGCAAAATAAAAAAAATATTAAATGGAGAAAGTGGTTGGAAAATATTAATAAAGTGACTGGACCAACTTTCACACAGAAAGAAAAAGCCCTGCGAGGGTACACAAGATCATATGAAATTGGTCTCACAAACAGACAAGACCCATTAATTCAACTTCAGAACACCCGTTCGTTGATAAATAACAATCTATTAAAGGTTCTGAATGAGATGAAAGGTCTCAAATTCAATGAAACGTTGAAGATTATGTTTGAAAAACAGAATGGAGATGAGTTGATTGAAGAGTCAGCTTATTTGAATGCAGAAAAACAAACAGTAACAAACGACATAGAGATTGTAGAATTGTTGCAAATAACACAACAACAGATTCTCAATAAAATTCAGAAATGGATTTCAAAAGGATCAGGATGGACTATCAAATCGGTCGATGGTCATTTCATCAATGTTATAAAGTACAAACCACTCAGAGGTAATTCATATATTCCATTACCCAAAGAGTTGCAGCACTCATCCAAAGGGATAATAAACATGAAAAATAATGATAATGAATGTTTTCGTTGGTGTCATATTCGCTCCCTCTGGCCGCAGAATAAACATCCAGAGAGAATAAAAGAGTGTGACAAAAAATATGTAGAAAAATTGGATTACTCAGGGATTGAGTTCCCAGTTTCTGTAAAACAATACAACAAAATAGAGAAACAAAATAATATTCGTATCAATGTCTTCGGTTACGAGGAAAAGCAAAAGCATCCGATTTACGTTTCAAAAGAAAAGTTTAACTCTTGTTTGAATCTACTCTTAATAACCGAAGGAGAGGTGGGGCATTATTGTTTATTAAAGGACTTTAATAAATTCATGTACAATCAAACAAAGCACAAGGGAAGAAAGCATTTCTGTATGTACTGTCTTCAATGTTTCAGCTCTGAAAGGGTATTGGACAATCATAAAGTCGATTGTGTTGAAATTAACGGGGAACAAGCCATTAAAATGCCAGAACCTGAAACAAAAATTTCATTCACAAATTATCGCAAACAGTTGCCGGCCCCTTTCGTGATTTATGCTGATTTTGAAGCCATCACCGAAAAAGTTTCACAAAAAAAATCTCAAACCGAGCAATATCAAAAACATACAGCTTGTGGATATGGTTATAAAGTTGTTTGCTGTTATGACGATGAATTTTCAAAACCAGCTAAAATTTACAGAGGGGAAATGACCATTCAGAAGTTTATGAAAGACATGTTGGCTGAAGTTGAATACTGCCAAGAGGTTGTAAAAACCCACTTTACAAAACCTCTCAAAATGACAGAAAAGGATGAGGAAAGTTTTCAAAATATGAAAGAATGCCACATCTGCAAGAAACCTTTTGGTATGGATGAGGATGGAGTAAAAAATGTTGGAGGAAAAAATATTAAAAAGGTAAAAATAAAAAATGTCAAAGTAAGGGATCACTGTCATGTCACTGGTAAATACAGAGGCGCAGCACATACAATTTGTAATCTAAATTTTAAATTAACTGATAAAATACCTGTGGTGTTTCACAATCTCAAGGGATATGACAGTCACTTTATAATGCAAGAGATTGGTAATATTGCTAAAAATCATATATATTTCGATGAACGAAAAAACAAATATTCTGACGTGAATATAAATGTCATTCCACATAACATTGAAAAATACTTAGCCTTCATGTTGGGTTACAATCTTGTGTTCATCGACAGCTTTCAATTCATGAGCTCTTCATTGAGTAATTTGGTGAATAATCTTCCCAATGAAGCTTTCAAATATATAGGTGAAGAATTTCAAGACGAACAATTGAGTTTGATGAAAAAGAAAGGAGTTTATCCTTATGACTATATGGATAGTTTCAAAAAGTTTGAAGATAACAGGTTACCGAATAAGGAAGATTTTTTCAGTTTGATGAATAATGAACATATCACAGATGAAGAGTATCAACACGCGAAAAATGTTTGGAAAAAATTTGGTCTATCATCAATGGGAGAGTATCACGATCTGTATCTCAAATCTGATATTTTGTTTTTGGTCGATGTTTTTGAAAATTTTCGCAAAGCATGCCAACAATACTATGAATTGGATCCCGCTCATTATTTCACAACACCTGGTTTAAGTTGGGATGCAATGTTGAAAATGACGAATACTGAATTGGAGTTGATGAGTGATGTTGATATGTTTCAATTCATTGAAAAAGGTATGCGTGGTGGAATTAGTTATATTGCCAATCGTTATGGCAAAGCAAACAACAAATACATGAAAGAATATGATGAAAAAGCGTCGTCAAAGTACATTATGTATTTGGATGCAAACAATTTATATGGTTGGGCAATGAGTCAATATCTTCCAACAGGTGGGTTTAAATGGTTATCTGAAAAAGAGGTGAATTTATCCAAGTTCGATGATGAGTTTGAAAAAGGATTGATATTGGAGGTTGATTTGGAATATCCTAAGGAGTTGCATGATCTCCACAACGATTATCCGCTGGCCGCTGAAAAAATTAAAGTGAGTGAAGGTATGTTGTCACCATATTGTCGGGAGATTGCTGAAAAATTTGGAGTAAAAATTGGACTGGTTGAAAAGTTGCTGCCAACATTGTTCAATAAAGAGAGATATGTTTTGCATTACCGAAACTTGCAACTATATTTGTCATTGGGGTTGAAATTAACGAAAATTCACAGAGCTCTTGAATTTGATCAGAGTCCATGGTTGAAAACTTACATTGATTTCAACACAAAAAAGAGAGCAGGGGCAAAAAACTCTTTTGAAAAGGATTTTTTCAAGTTGATGAATAATTCGGTGTTTGGAAAAACAATGGAAAATCTGAGAAAGCGACAGGACATCAAACTTGTAACCGATGAAGAAGATCTGTTAAGGTGGGCTAGTAAACCGAGTTTTATAAACAGTAAAATATTTAATGAGGATTTAGTTGCCATTCATAAAACCAAAACAACTTTAACATTAAACAGACCAGCATATGTTGGAATGTGCATCCTGGACTTGTCAAAAACATTGATGTATGATTTTCATTACAATTACATCAAAAGTAAGTATGGTGACAAAGCTCGGTTGCTGTTCACAGATACTGATAGTCTAACCTATGAAATTGAAGCAGATGATGTTTACCAAGATTTTTGGAAAGACAAACATCTATTTGATAACAGTGATTATTCAAAGAATAGCCCATTTTATAATAATGCAAATAAGAAAGTCATTGGTAAATTCAAGGATGAAGCGGCAGGAATGCCAATCGTAGAGTTTGTTGGTTTGAGATCAAAAATGTATTCTTACATAAAAGACAATGAACAGAGTAGTCGCACAGCAAAGGGAATAAAAAAGAATGTGATAAAACAACAGTTAGGACATGATAAGTACAAGGACGTGCTTTTCAATAAAAAACAGATGTGTCATACGATGAGACTAATCAAAAGTGAAAAACATCAAATTGGTAGCTATGTGGTGGATAAAATATCACTCAGCTGCTTTGACGATAAAAGATATATTCACGAAAATGGCGTGACAAGTTATGCATATGGTTTCGAAAATAGCGAAATCTTTTGGATATAAAACGGTAAAAATTTGACTGGGGGTTTTTCAGTCAAATTTAAAAAAAAACTGGTGGTGAATTTTTGTTTGACAGAAAAAATTTCTCTGCTAAAATTTGACAGGAAATTTGACTGATGGCCTGAAAGATTTTTCTGAAAATTGGGAAAATTGGTGGAAAATTTTGTAGAAATTTGACGGAAATTAATCATAAATTTTGACGGATGGCCTCATACCCTCAATTACCATACTACTTCAAGGTGACAGCAATGGTCAACAAATTGACCTAAACGGCGAATGAAAGCATGCCCAAGAACACGAAGCGCGGCCATGTGCACACACCAAAAAACTTGTAATGTGAAAAGGAACCAAATAACCGAGGATCACCTTTTAGAGCGGTTTTCAATTGGGTGTCGAAAGTAATTCGTGTTTTGCTTTGGTTTTGCTTTACTTCGCTCTGTGATTGGATAAAACCTTTCGCGCCACTTTCTCGACCAATCAGGAGTAAAACTCAAACCAATCAGTCGCGACTTGCTCGCGCTCGCACGCGTTTTCCCGCGCTTGACGCCGGTTACATGTACTTGCTTCGAGTTCTGATTGGTTCATTGTGTAATTTGTGTTTGTTGTGATTGGCTGGGGTAATTACTTTAGTTTTGGTTTTACGACACTCATTTGAAAAGCGCTCTATCGTTTGAAAAGAAATACAGATTACCCCAAGATAACTCTAGTTAGACTACAATGACTTTTTTTTTAATGAAACTTTATTACAACACCGACACACTACGTACAATACTAAAGCAAGTCTACTACAAAAAAACAACAAAACCAAAAAAAAAATACTACATACAATACTATTGCTTGCGCCACTACTTATAATGCAAAAACTAACACTACACATAATTACTTACACTACAACTGTAAGACTACACACACACACAACACACGCACTCATACTCGGGCAAGGAATCGTGTTCTCTAGGCTTAGACTATTGTTATTACAATACTACTGGCACTACATGTCACAATCTTGTTATAGAAATGACAATAATTTAAAGTACTTATAGGAAAGTAGGTTGGTTGAAAAAACAGGTGTGCTAAGATTAAAATGAAAATTGGATGTGATGTTCTTGGGAAAGGAGCTTGTTCCATTTCTTATAATGGATAGAGAGTTTATTCCTCTCTTTGGCGATCCGATGCTCCATTTCAAAAACTGCTTTCACTTTGGTTAAGAACACAGCTCCAGATGGTAACACACCCTTTAGCTTGCAATTATAAATATACTGTCTTGAAAGTAGAATGAGATGATTGTTTAAAAGGGCATCTTCTGATTGGTGAGTTATGCCAAGAATTACGTCACCCTCAGTAATTATGTGACTCCCAAACAATTGTTGTATTGAGCTCCAAAAGCTTTGTATCACGGTACATTGAAAGAAAAAGTGTGACATACATTCCTCGTTGCAAAGACAAAACGCACAGAGAGGAGACTCGGTTTTGTCAATTTTGAAAAGGAAGGTGTTTAATGGTAATATTTGATTCAGGATTTTATACTGGAATTCCCGCGATTTTGTATCAAGTGCACATTTGAAAGGGAGCGTGTAAATAGTTTCCCAATCAAGATTACTTATTTCCGAGGTATATTTTTGCTGTTGGTGGTTTAGATATTTTTGAGATGAGAAGATTATAAATCTTCTTCGAGGATAGTTCTTCTTGAGCGAAAATATTAAACGGTGTCGTTTTGTTTGCTGCCTGAGTCACATTGCTGATCATTTCTTTTTTCCATTCCGGTGGAAGGGAATGATAAAGACATTTTAAATAAAATAAGTCAAGCACGTTTAACAGAGATTCGGTTATGTGCGGCTTGATGCAAATAAACCCACATAAATCCCCGACTTTACAAAGTCCTGCAGAGAAGAGTTTCCTACTGAATACAGATTTGTTGTCAATGCATATAAACCTATTGTTCCAAATTGGCTGGTTGAATATTTCGTCCAGAGAAGAAGGATTGGAGTTTTTCAAGAGAGACCAAGCTATCAAGCATTCCTTGTAGTATTTTGGTAAATCTATAGGTAATTTTGAGTATTCGAAGTTGCAATAAAATAATAGTCTACCTCCATTACTTTGTTGAGGTAGTGATTTAGAATGCACTTCCAAGAGCGTGGTGAGTTATCCAGAAATTTTTGGATGCACACGATTCTTTGTGCTTCAATCATGGATTCGATATGAGGCATCTTTAAGCCTCCTTCATTAATATCATTTACTAGGGTAGCACGTTTCACTTTGTCTTTACCTTTCCAAATAAAGTTAAATAAAATTTGATTTATATCTTTGATAAATTGTTTGCTCGAGCAGATGAGACTCATACGATATAGAATTTTTGGAATAGCAAAGGTTTTAATTACCTGTATTTTACCTAGTAGTGTGAGACCTCTCCAGCTCCAACTGTTTAGTGTCTTTTTTAAGGATTTAACGATGGAGTCCAAGTTTAATCTTTGGAAAAGCGCATAATCATAGGTGAAATGTATCCCCAAGATTTTGACTGCTTTAGGGATGTGTTCCACACTTAAATCCTCCGCAGTGACTCTCGAAGAACCAAGATTCATAACTTCTGTCTTTTGTTTGTTCATTTTCAAGCCGGAGTACACACCAAATATGTGTAAAGTATTGGAAAGCTGATAAAAGGATTCCTTGTCTTTAAGAAAGACCGTTAAATCATCCCCAAAGATGGCCAATTTCAATTCTTGGTTGTCAATTTTGATTCCTCCTATCTTTATATCATTTCTGATATTGATGGCTAGTGTTTCTAGTACAAGAATAAAGAGATAAGAAGAGAGAGGATCATCTTGACGAACCCCTCGGGAGAGTTTGAAGGGCTGGGTTGCGAAGCCGTTGTTCAAGACACTGCTCGATATATCCGAGTAAAAAGTAGTAATCCAGGCAATAAAAGATGGTCCGAAGTTGAATTTCTCGAGGGTTTTTTTAAGATAATTCCAATTGACAGAGTCAAAAGCTTTCTCAAAGTCAATTGCTACTAATAGGGAGCTTATGTCCTTTGAAGCTGTTAGAGAAATAATATCGTCAATCGTACGTACTGCATCAAAAATTGTTCTTCCTTTGACGTTAGCATTCTGGTTGTGGTGTATAATTTCTGGTAACACCTTTTCCAGTCTCTTAGCAATTGCTTTAGTTGCAATTTTAACGTCAACATTAATTAGAGAAATTGGTCTCCAGTTTTTTATTTGCCGTCGATCTCGATCTTTTTTCTCTATGAGGACAATAACTGCTTCTTTTTGTGAGGATGAAAGCTCTCCATGTTTGTAGGAATAATTTAGGCTTTTTACTAACATCTCACCAAGAACGGGCCAGAAGCTCCTGTAGAATTCGATAGTGAGACCATCGTTTCCAGGTGTCTTATTATTTTGAAAAGTTGATAATATATTATAACACTCGGCAACAGACAGTTCACCTTCACAAAGCTGTTGCATTTCTGGAGATAGTCTTGGTATGCTTTCGGAATCCAGGAAAGGACAAGACTGGTTGATTTCCGATTGATTTGTCTCGCTGTAAAGGTCTGAGTAGAAAGAGTACAACTCATCCATGATTTTTTAGGATTTGTCGTTATATTGCCATCGGCGAATTCGACTTTCCTGATCGTGCTTTTTCTCTTGTTGTTTCTTTCAAGGTTTAGAAAGTACTTATTATTTTTCTCCCCTTTTTCATACCAGGATGCACGTGAACGAGTGATCGCCCCCCTAGTTATGTATTCATATTCGTTTTAATACTCAATCTTCAAATTTTCAAATTCATTTTGGTTTGCTATAGTTGGGATTTCAGCTACTTTTTCTTCCGCTAGTTTCAATTTGTTCTCGATCATAATCATTCTTACCCTGCGTTGCTTTGCTTTTACCTTGCTATACTGAATAGTCTCTTTCCGTATGTTATATTTTATCCAGTCCCACTGAACTCTAACGTCTTGATTATAACTAATCTCGGTAAGCCAAAAAGGAATTCGGTATGTTATTAATTTTAAATATGCTTCATCATCCAAAAGGCTATTATTAAACTTCCAAAAAGAGGGACCGTGACTTGTATCACTTATACTATCAATGTCTAGTGTTATTGCGGAGTGATCAGTTTTAATTGCAGTTATAATGTCTGCCTTAGTTGTGTCATCCTGTAGGGAGTCGCTGATTAACCAGAAATCGTCTTCTCTGGATTAATGGGTTTTTCTGTCTCCAGGTGAAACGTTTTTTGGTCGGATTTCTTACTCTCCAAATGTCAGTCAAGTCATATTTCGATATGATGTCTTCGAGACTCTTAACAGAATTCTTTACGGAAGGTTTCCCTCCTGAGCAGTCCAAGTTGGGTTCAAAAATAACATTGAAGTCCCCACCTAGTATGATCTGATAATCTGATTGCGACATTTTCTCTTCTATGAGACATGCAATTTTATCAAAAAATGGATCTGTTCACACGGCTTTGTAGGTGAATAAATATTAACCAGCAAAAAAGGAGAATCTTGGATCAAGGCATCTAGGATTATGAAAGTTCCCATTTCATCTCTTTGCACTGATTTAATTAGAAAATCCAAACCCTCTCTGATCAAAATAAGAGTACCTTTGCTATGCGAGGTTCCATGAGCAAAGAACAAGTCTCCTCTCCATTGTTTCCTCCATTGGTTCTCTAACTCCTCCGTGCTATAAGTTTCCTGAAGAAAATAGATATCTGCATTTTGTTTTCCTAGCCAATTAAATATGCATTTTCTTTTTTCAAAGGTGCGAATACCTCTAACGTTCAGGGAAAGCAGTTTAAATTGGAGATTATTACCCTCCATCGAGAGAAGTAAAAAAAGTGCCGAAAAAGAACATCACATCGACATCCATTCCGGTGATTTCATGACAATTATTGGTGCTGCAGTTCAACCTACACGCTTGATTTTGAATGACAATGATAGGTAATTTATGCCCAAAATTACAGCACTTGTCAAGCATCCAACTACAATTATCAATTAACACAACGAAAAACATTCACACAAAAGAACAAATAAAGATCTTAAGAAAGCAGCCAGCAAAAGCTGTTAAAATAACGCTGCTTATAGTCTAGGTCTTACAACGGTTAGCAAAATTTGCATAACGCGGGCCTCCGAAAATACAAAAAATATTTGACTGGATTCAGAGTCCGAAGGCATGATTTCATCAATAAATAATCTTAACGTCTAAATATGCAGACATACTGATTAAACAGAAGGTAAAGTTTTGATTAGTAACTAATATTTACGCCTAAAGTAAGTAGATATAAGCTTAAGGAGAAAATAGAACACCATCAATGTAAAGTTTGTCTGGCTCCGCTCTGCTGAAAAACACGGTCTTCCCGTCTTTTTTCGCCGCTTTGAATTTATTGATCAATTTCTTCCTTGCTTCAACCATAGATTTGGGCAAATCTGCAGATATTCCAAGTCCCGTTCCTTTTAGCCTCCCCGCTTTTGAGAAAACCTCCTCCCTTTCCGGATATCGGAGAAATCTCGCGATCATCTGCCGCGGTTTCGTCTGTTCGGGGTCGTATTTCCCGATCCTATGCACACGCTGTAATTCGATGCTTTCGGCATCATCAATGCCTAAGTTGTTTTTGAAAAAGTCTACCAGAACTTCACGTGGATTTTCTTTACCCTCAGACTGCTCGGGTATGCCATAGAACCGTAGATTTTCCCTTCTCTGGTACGTTTCCATATATTGCAATTGTTTGCGTAAGGATGCCATCTCACCGTTCGCTTTTGCCACGTCTGCTTCGTAGTTGAGAATCTTTTCTTCCGCGGACTTTACATTCTTATTTAGAGTAGAGATATCACTCTTCATCTTGTCAGCGTCGGCAATGTAGCTGGTAACTTTCGCTTCAACTGACATCACTAACTCATCGTGCCCGTTCAAACATAATTCAAGAGTTGAGACTTTCTCCTGCAGTCGGCTCACTGTTTCGTCAACATTACACATGTGTTTCTCTATTCCGTCCATTTTGTTCTCTAGAATTGCCAACTTGGACAAAATCAATTCAATTTTAGACATAACGCCTTCGGCCATATCGAGGGCTTCCAAGATGTCGTCCGATTCCGAACCCGGAGATCGAGTTGTTCTTGCTTTTTTATCCTCTGGTGACTTTAGACTATCCTCTGAGCTTTCGGAATTGTCTTTCCTGTCTTTTCTTTTGAAGTAATAGGATATATCTGCCATAGATAGCCTTCGAAAAGATTAAGTTTTACGGAGCCACGTTGTAAACGTCTACTCACGAGCCATGTCCGACCCAGTCCCCCGACTACCTGAAAAAAAGTTTTTCCCAGAGATGTACACGCTGTGATGGCGAAAAGAAATAGGGATTTAATGTCAGGATGTTGAGGAATTAGTACCCTGGCGCGACCGCGACCGATACTATGAATGGCTGTTACCTGACATAGGAATCCGCAATACGAAGAGCAAACTTGTATGAAGAGTACAATACGTGCACTGTATCAACATAAATAACTTTGTTTTGACATTAAGTTTGGTTTTTCTTAATTGCTTGCATTTTTCTTCGCTTCTATACAACTTGTAAAATTATCTATAAAACAATCGATGTACAGTTTACACGAATTGTAATGAAATCATTATGAAAGTAAGATTTAAAGGGATGTATAATATTCTTTTATTTTTGATTGTCTTTGCTAGTCTCCATTGTCTTTACGTTGAATAGTCTCACCGGAGACCTTCACAAGCAAGAAATCAGCAAAGGTCTTTTTACCGCCATGCCACTGCGGCCAGAATCCAGGTCTGGAACAGCTGCTGCCATCTGGAACCAAGAAATACTCGGCAACCATCCGCCGGCTTTTGTAAAAATGCAAGTGACATTTTGTTTTATTCTCGGCGTGCAATGGAAAGGTCCGAAGTTATTAGTCCCTAAATTTCGTTGGTCTCTCTGTTCTAAACCTCGCACTATTACTGACCGCGCATTAGTATTCAAAATGGCTGTTTTGTGAGTAAAGACACCGAAACAACAATTTGTTGCAAGGTCTCCCTTAGTATGTATTTACTCGTTCGCGAGTCCTTATACGAACACGTTTGATTTTTAGACTTGTTACTGTTCTTTTTATGTAAATAAAAGCATGGAAAAACCCTCTGTTGTAGATGTGAATCTTGCCTTTTCAATCTGATGGCCTATTTTACAGTTTTGTGCAAAGTGACTTGACCTTTGAGTGGAAGCCGGAGGGTAATACAAACTTTGCCAGAAATCACGGCCATCCGAGTGGCGAAATGTCGTGCGCTTTACTTTAAGATCCCTGTCCACTGGTATATACCGCCTCAAACGGCATATGCGACTGGCAATAAAATTGTTTGATTGATGTTTTTCAAAAGAATTTACTCCACTTTGCTTCTAGTTAGCTTATCCCAACCTTTTCCTTGACCAGAGGAAGACAGTGGAACCAAAATAATTGGAAGTTTCTGGGAGTTTCCGTACCAGCGGCTGAATCGAAACTAAACTATTCAATTCTTGTTTGCTTCTAATTAACTTATCCTATGAAAACGTTTCTTTGACCAGTCAAGCAAGTACGGTGGCCCACAACTGTCACGGCAAAACAAAAAGTGACGGCACTACAAACTTTACTCACGGCAAGACAATGTTATCTGACTGCAAAACAAAATTAACTCACGGCAGAACACCATTAATTCACGGCAAGACAAAGTTAACTCACGGCAAAACAAAGTTAACTCAAGGCAAAACAAAGTTATACTCACGGCAAAACAAAGTTAACTCACGGCAAAACAAAGAAAACGAGTTGGTCAGCGGTTGGTCAGCGGTTGTGCACTTGAAATGGTAAGTCGTGTAACAACAGGAGGGAGTGATGAACTCGCCGCTCGGCTGGTTCGAGGTGTCTGGCCATCGTGACGTCACGACGTGAAAAGCGCGCGAGTTTGCCGAGTCTTCAAAAATGGCGCTGGCAACTATGTTAGAGTTCGGGCTACAAACGTATTTTTTGTGCTATTAAGCTTTCAGCTAAGCTTGTTTTCTTGGGTAATGGAATTTTAGTCATCCCTTTTTTCGATATAGGTAAGTGGCTCTTTGTCTTAACGTTAAAATCACACTTAAATTATGTTTTAAGAGTCATGTTTACTCTCTGCGATCGAAGAATTATGCGGGAAAATTGTTGTCGTCCGCGTCCCAAAAAGTGTGTTTATTTCAGTTGTATACCACAGGGAAACTTGAAACTTGGCTACGGAATAGCCTATAGTTTAACAAAAGTACTCAAGTTGAAACAAGTGGTATAGTATTTGCCAAAAAAATGATCAGTCTATTTGTTTAGCTGAGTATAATAGAAGGCGAACCTAGAAGGGTATGTTTAGCACTTAAAAGTTAACTTTTCTTACAGTATTCGCTTCCATCTTCTGTATAAGGAAAGAATAGTGATATTTAATTGCCAGGGAAAGAGTAATCGAACTTAGTAAATTTTTGCCACCTCATTTAACCCGTGTAAACTACACTTTTGCAGAACAACATAAAAATCTGAATCAGCTCGCAAATTATGCGGGCGCCTGAGGAAACAAGTCTTCGCTGATCTGGTTCTGTACTTTTTTTATGAAAACTAATAGATATATTTGAGTACCATTTGGATTAGTGATTCAGTGATTTATTTACCTCCAGTTTCCTCTAGATTCAGTTGCTGTCCAGGTTGCATAGTGTTTTAGAAAGAGTTTGACCGTCTACTTGATCCACAACTGACGATGAGCGTTTCGCAAATAAATTGAATTGGTCCTGTCATTTGTTTTTCAAAGATTAATTAATTTTAAAACAGTCAAACTGAGGACCATTCTAGTAAAGAGAGAGCCTTGCTAACCCTTAACATCAGTAACCTGAGAAAGTTGGCGTTTTAGATAAACTGTGGTTTTTTATAATTATTCGATAAGAGATCAGCACAAATTTGGCCGGAAAGCCGGCGTGTCAGCTGTTTTGCCTCGCCTCCAGCAAATGTTGTCATCTTTGTCGTTTTTTACAAGATAGTTTAGAAAGGAAGGAATTACTGCGGTCCATTATTAACTTCGAACCAAGCACATGAATTCACAGTAAACGTTTCTTTGTATTGGAGTATTCTTCTCCACATTTTAATGATGTTTAAAGCCACTGATCATTTTAATGAAATTGTTACGCAATTTTATTTTCCTAAAATTGGAAAGAGTTTATACATATAAAAGTTATGTTTTTGTCTCCAAGCGACATATCTTAGGGTTTGTGAGATACAGCTTCTGAAAGGTGATCTTGATCACGATTTCAATCGATCGACCAAAGCGTCCATGAAATCTTTTGAGTCTTATCGCCAATTGGTTATTTTGTTTTGAGGACCAATTTACATTAAGAATACTTTTTATGTTATAGCATGCAGCATACCTTTCGTTCTTTTATTGCTTTGATCTGTTCTTTTTTGAGAAATTGGACTGTAAACACTTGCGAGGAAGCCATTTGTTAACTTTCCTTTGAATTTCCGGGGCAGATTCATATGTGACGTCACGATGGCCAGACACCTCGGTTTTTCATTCGCCAATACCGGCGCTTGTGCCCAGGCCCAAGTTCATCACTCCCTCCTGTGTAACAGTAACAAACTACTCACTCAGGAAACCGCCATTTTTAGTGCAGTGTCCCTTACCTCGAGCTCACGATGTTTTGCAGCGCTTGTGGTTCGCTAGTCGATCAAAATGCCAACTTTTGCACAGGCTGTGGTAAAGGTACGTTTCTTTATCTAAAGTATTCGTATTTGCATCTCTTTTAGTTCCGAATAACGATAGGGACGTGAGAAGTCACAGCTACAATAATTTATTGTAGTCTCGGACAAACTGCTCGGTCACTAATATACTGGGCTTTTATAATCAAGAATTATATTAGATTTTGACCGTCTAAGACAATGATGGGTTCACGGAGTGCTATGACGTAAGCTTATATATTTAGCTCGTAATATATGTTATATGTTAAGAGTTAAGATAGAAAAAAGTGGCTTGTATTCATCCCTATATTTTTTTACGTTGACGTTTTAGACCTAAGGTGAGGCCACACTTGTAAATGAAAGACTTTTAAGCAATTTCAAAGTTGATATGACAGCTGCATGTAACATTTCAAAATTTGTTTTCAGTAATAAAGAACTCAACACTAGATTCTGGCTTTCTTTAAAGATTGCTTAAAAACATACACAAAAAACATGAAGAGTAAAAAGAGCTGAAATATTAAATGGTATGCTTGACTTTCATCATAAAGATTACTGTGGAATGTTTTCCATTTAGTCCGGAAGCCAAGACCCCAAAATTAGGGTTTCGTACAATGATCGGGTCAGAAAAGGTTTGATAGCGGATTTTGATAGAATAAGACCTGTTGATCAATGTCAGGTAGTTCGTAGAGTTGAATTGTGGTATAGGTTACGAGTTAAGGGGATATTTTTATACGTCACCCCTTAAATGCATGGAAACGAGGCTCACCCATTTGACCACTGATAATGCCTAAACTTAACGTTTATTATGACCGGAATCTTCAAATATAGTTACATCTTTACGATACGAATGCCAATCATGCGCAAAATATGCAGATTTAGGTCACGTGACTGAGCACATGACAGCCGAGAGGCCAAAATAACCTTTTAGAGCTATGAACAGCATATTTCAACGTCTTCACTATTGTAAATCTATGAATTATCCATTGATATTCTGCTATTTTCTATGAACGGGTCGTACATTCCACAGTTTCAGCCAAATTCTAGCTTATTCAGCTTGAAACAATGAAATAATTACCATTTTTGTCCCATTTACGGGTTAACATGAGAACGAGGCACAGTCAGGTAACTACTGTTTACGGCTGTATCTTAAGTTGTTTATGGAGAAAAACTTCTGATATCATTACCTCAATGATATAAGGCCCAGTCATGCTCAAACTATGCAAACTAAGGTCACGTGACCGAGCACGTGACCTCTGAGAGGCCAAAAATTATATTTTAGTGCTAGAATCGCCCGCACTACCATGAACCTATAAATTATACGTGTATGCATGTTATCTTACAAAATCTCTTATTTATAACACATTGTAGGTCAGTGGGATACATTTTGAGACAAAAATATACAAGATTATAACAATTTTTGGCCTCTACGAGGACTGTTGAGCATGAAAGTGAGGCTAAATCATTTATCATGCTTTCTAATCTCCATTGTTGCTCTACAGAAAGTGATCCTCTTAAAGATGGAAGCCTTAAACATCAAACTCTTTTACAGTTCAAGCGCTCTTCACTACTCGTCGCTTTCTGCTGATTCACTGGTGCAAGTCAGACCGTGCGGGTTCTTGCATGGTTCATCGTCTGCCATGCAGTAGCATCCTTCTGTGCAAGCAAGTCCTGTGTTGTTGCAGGAGCAGTTTCGCAAGCAGGCAGACGTCTTGCACTTGCACGTCGTCAGCTCGAGAAGCTTTCAGGTGGCGGTGCTTTTGTGATTAAGAATGGTGCAAGAAGCTCTCCGTCCCTCACCCATCCACGACCCTCTGGTGATTCAATAACTTGCACCGCTTCAAGAGCATGTCTCCACACGAATGCCTGGTAGTTTGCCCGCTTTAGATGTTAAAGCAGACAATCAGACGTCGGTGGAAAGATTTCGTTTTTCTGCTTTTTCTAGCAGAACATGAGGTAACGCAGCTCATCTGCGGTGCTTGTCTTCTTGGATGCTGTATATAGGCTGCAGACATAGGCTTCGCACTTGCCAGCTGTGGTTATGTCCAACTCTTGTTCCTCTCCGAGAAGAGACAGACTATCTTGGTGGTCAGTACTACGACAGAGACTATCCCACGCCTTTTTCTTCCCGATACCCGCCAAAGAGCTGGTCGAATCACAGCCTGTGATTGCATGGAATCCAGGGAGAGAACTACACATCTTTTCACCCAAGGCATGGGCGATGTCATGCACTGGAATCAAACGGTGTCGATCTTTCATACCAGTGCGAAACCACAATTCTGGGAAGTCCAAACTTCTGAAGTGGCTAACGCTTAGGACGAGGACATCAGTATCTGGCGACTGGATAACGAGTCGTCTATCTGCCCGTACTGCGTGGTTGACATGCAAGATCATCCTGGTGTCAGCCTCTTCATGGTTTGATCTGAGTGCTTCGACTTCCCTGCACTGACCTCTTGTCACAGTCACGGCTTTCTCGTCGTCTCTGAAGCCACCCCCGATCATAAGCTCCTTCTGTGGGGGGAGCTGGTCTTGACCGAGTCTGCAGAACACAGCCGACAGGAAATCGCACAGGTTTACCTGGTGTTAAAAATATGTAGCAAAAGATCTGAACATCTGAATCTATAATGAAAGTTCAAACTCAGATCAAAGGCAAAAAAATGTCGATTGCAGCTTCAAACTGCTGGTAACAAAACAGGAAGTTAGTGTTAAGAGTAAAACTTGTTAAATTAAGTAATTTAAGCCGTACCTTATTCTTAGGATTGGCGATGCACTTTCCCCATTGCCTGGGTACTGGAGTGGCAGGACCTCCTATCTGCACCTCGAGACCAACGGATGCTCCCGGTCGTTGATGTTCGCCTCCTTTAATGGAGTTCTCCCAGTATATATTGGTCGAAGACCACGTGGAGTTGCACACAGTTGTTGGAAAAGAGCGGGGCACTGATGATGTTGTAGTAGTTTTCGGAAAGCTCACCAAAGGTACTTGCTTCGGCAGACTTGGACATCTGTATGACAGCCATGCCGTCGATGATTACAATAGTTGGATTTGGTGATGCTGTAAGTCGCTGAACGTTAACGTCTTTCTCCAGAAGAGAGCATAGGACGCTCTTTGCCCCTTTTCTAAGACTTCCGTCTGCGTTTGCGAGTGAATAAGGGACTGGAGACAGTTCAAAGCTCAGCACCTCTTTCAGACAGGTCTGACGCGTGTTTGATACGATTAGGAGCCTGCCAAACAAGTCCCTGGCCGCGTTAACAGTGACTAGCTTGTCGCTGAATTTGACGCCGATCTTCTTATTTGTGCTGCTGAACGTCTTGATCTTCATGTTGGAAATCGGTTCCCAGAAACCCACAGCGTTACTTTTAATGCGCTTCTCGACGAAGGCATTCATTTGCTGCCGGCTTTTCTCGGTACTGCGGACGAGGCTCTGGGCCACATCTTCCGGCAGAACTACTCCAATATCGATATTGAGAAGCTCATCTGAATCGTGAGTAAAAGGATCTGTCATCAAGCCTGAAGAAAAACAACCCATCATCTTCTTTACGTCTTCCTCGTCTCGTTTGACTCTCCTCGCAGCTGCTTCCTTGTGCGATGCTTGCATGTTCGCCATCTTGGAGCCCGTACATGGCCTTCGGAGCTGAAGTAAGAGATGCTCGCTCGTGGATAGTTAAAAAACCACCGTTCAAGAGCCGACGGGATCTGCGATATGCCAATCACTCCTCCGCTTGACTTTGAGTCGGCGTTGATCGACTGCTCCAGCGCGATGTCGGTAGAAACTTGTAAAAAGGGCTGTCCTGAATGACTTATGGTATGATTCCCTGCAGCAAACTCGTTGCAGACATCCGGGTGTGTTAGTTCCCGTTGCTGCATGTCGGCGAGACAAACAGGTAAGTAACGAGAATAATTCTGCCTGTTCATAGCAAAAAAATGAGGTAACATGGCTGCGACGCTGGATAGATGCAACTTCCAGTTCCCGGTTCTCTCTGCCTTTAGAAACTGTAATAGGGAAGTGACCATGGAAACGTACTCGTCCCAAAATGCGAAGAGCTTGGACCTTGCTCGATTCTCCCATTTAAAGACCCCGAATAGAGACATCAATTCCGTCAGATCTGCTCCTATCTTTCTCACACTCTCGCGTGCGTAATCCTTCCCGTTCTCCACCGCTCGAACGCAATCCGCAATCTTACTTAGTAAGGGTACTTCTGGCATCTTCTTATCCTGTGACTCATACCAGGCAACAAACGCATTCCACATGACACGGAAGAACACTTCTAGACAGAGCTTGTGTGCCCTAATTCCTCGGTTGTAAGATTTCCCCTTCATTAAAGCGGACGTCGAACCAGCAGCGCATACACCTGACTCAATCAAGAGATCATCAAGTCCAGAATCACCAAACTTCTTCCCTAGCAGGGACAGAAAGTTCAGAGCAATGTGAAATCCGCCCATGCGTACCACTACGACAGAGAACTCGTCAGGAAATCTCCACTGAATTTCCTTTGCCTTGCTATATATTGCAAGGTCAAAGGTTATCACAGTGTCGGCTTGACCCATCTCGGCGCTTATCTTCTGTGCATGTTTCAGTACTGTGTAGATGGTAGAATAGTCATTGGATGATCCACTGATCATAGGACAGTAACCTATATTGCTGATTATGGGCATCTCGGGATAGAGAATAGCGTTGAATCCTGCCCAGCTTGGAATCGCTTGCTTGTCCAATACTTCTGCAATGACAGCTTCTCCAAATTTCTTGGGACAAAGTCGAAGAAGAGCCCAGATGAAGTCAGCGTTACGAGCGGTGCGTATTTCATCGTTCGTATCCTTGTACCACTCCATGTTAACAGAACCAACGTGATCAGTAACAACTGGACGTCTTCCTCGAACAGGACACTCTTCAATGTCGTACACGGTGCCGGTTGCGTGTAATGAACGCCGCTTGGCTCTCTGTTCTACCAGGTTGGGGGTGGATCTGGACCAAACGTTTTATTCTGATAGATCACCATTGTAGTGGCATACGTAGTATTCTTGCCGTCCGGAGCCTCCTCATTCAAATCCTTATTATTGGCGGCAATCTGAACAAATGCACCAGGCTTGATGTTAGTTGGTATTACAGTCCCAAACTCTTCTACCTTAGCAAGAACTTCCTCTGCAATACTCGTATTCACGGCACGCATCTCATCGTAGGAAACACAATGTCCCATTCTGTTCAGCAGTTCGATAAGGCGCTTGGATGATGTGAGATGGTGAACACACATAGCCAGGCTCGTATGCTTAGGAAGCTTAACACGTCCCTTTGTATTGCAATGAATGACATCTTGTGCGATGCTACATTTCAAACAAATTTGAGAGCGAACAAATAATCGACTCACCTCATGAAGGCCAAAAATTGTTCTAATCTCGTGTAGTTTACCCTCAAAATGTCTCCCAGTGACCCACAATGTGGTGTAAATAAGAAATTTTGTAAGATAAGATACATACTTGTATAATTTATACGTTAATGGCAATGAGGGCGGTTTTAATAGGCTATTTTTAGCACTAAAATAGAATTTTTGGCCTCTCGGAACCTTAGTTTGCATAGTTTGAGCATGTCTGGGCCTTATATCATTGAGAGGTAACGATATCAGAAGTTTTTCTCCATAAACAACTTAAGATACAGCCGTAAACAGTAGTTACCTGACTGCGCCTCGTTCTCATGTTAACCCCTAAATGGGACAAAAACGGTAATTATTTCATTGTTTCAAGCTGAATAAGCTAGAATTTGGCTGAAACTGTGGAATGTACGACCCGTTCATAGAAAATAGCAGAATATCAATGGATAATTCATAGATTTATGATAGTGAAGACGTTTAAATATGCTATTCATAGCTCTAAAAAGCTATTTTTGGCCTCTCGGCTGTCACGTGCTCAGTCATGTGACCTAAATCTGCATATTTTGCACATGATTGGCATTCTTATCGTAAAGATGTAACTATATTTGAAGATTCCGGTCATAATAAACTTTAAGTTAAGGCATTATCAGTGGTCAAATGGGTGAGCCTCGTTTCCATGAATATAAAAATACCGCCTTAACTCGTAACTTATACCACAATTCAACTCTACAAACTACCTGACATTGATCAGCAGGTCTTATTCTATCAAAATCCGCTATCAAACCTTTTCTGACCCGATCATTGTACGAAACCCTAATTTTGGGGTCTTGGCTTCCGGACTAATTTATCTTCTGCCTGTTTTCGTAGAGTAGCATAACTTGCAGTTGGTGAGACTCTTAGTGGCAATCTTTTCCCTCTCTTTGATTTGAGAATTTGATCCTTCTCATTCCACTCCATAAGACCCAAGTGAACTACAACATCTTCATTTTTTTCTTTTCTTCTTTACTAGACTGTCACTCGGGATTTCCACTCTTTCCCCTTACTTTTCCTAAAGCTTACAAATGACTTCACTTTGGTACTAGTAAAATCGCTATCTTCAGAACTTGTTCCTTGTTTTGCTGTGGTTGAGTGAATAGCTGAATAAAATAAAGAGTCATATTAATTTTACCTTTAATGATCCCACATGTTACATTACAGTACCTAGGCTGAGAGGAGTTGGTCATTTCATTTAGCAATGAAAAGGGGCACTATCAAAAAAACCCAAAGATATTGGCACAGGGGGAAGAAATCAAGAAAATAGTGGAAGACTTTTCCATCACAAAACATCACCATTTAACCATATTCAGTCTACCCTGTCTTCTTGTCTACCACTTTGAACTCTTCAAGGTGCATTTCACAGCAACACAAACAACAATGAAGCAAAATAATGTAGCTTGCACTTTAAGTATTCAGAGAAAACTTTACTTTCAACAGTCTTACAGCCTTATAAAGTCCGTTAAACATCAATAAAACTCAAGATACATGATTTTGGAAATAATCAGGAATGTTTTGGCCCTTGACTTCGTGCTCTCTGACTGTTTGCAGGCGTACAATATTTTCCACCTGTCGAAAAATCCTTATATCATCAAGGCCTATACATTATGAATGTTTTCTTTTTACACACAGGCTACATACAATCTTATTCGAGACACATGGTAATCAGCTAATTTGGAGCAGTGACTTCTCACGTGCCTATCGTTATTCGGAACTAAAAGAGATGCAATTACGAAAATACTTTAGACTAAGAAACGTACCTTTACCACAGCCTTTGCAAGAGTTGGCATTTTGATCGACTAGCGAACCACAAGCGCTGCAAAACATCGTGAGCTCGAGGTAAGGGACACTGCACTAAAAATGGCGGTTTCCTGAGTGAGTAGTTTGTTACTGTTACACGACGTACCATTTCAAGTGCACAACCAACCGCTGACCAACTCGTTTTCTTTGTTTTGCCGACTGTTTTGCCGTGAGTTAACCTTGTTTTGCAGTGAGTATAACTTTGTTTTGCCTTGAGTTAACTTTGTTTTGCCGTGAGTTAACTTTGTCTTGCCGTGAATTAATGGTGTTCTGCCGTGAGTTAATTTTGTTTTGCCGTCAGATAACATTGTCTTGCCATGAGTAAAGTTTGTAGTGCCGTGACTTTTTGTTTTGCCGTGACAGTTGTGGGCCACCGTAAGCAAGAGGGAGACAGTGAAAACAAGCTAGTTGGAAGTTTCTAGAGTTTTCAGTCTCAGCAAACAGCAAGAAGATGCTTGACTTTCTCCTCGTAGCCTCGATATAAATTCCTTTTTAAAAAAGCGACTTATGAACATCCTTATGTAATGCAATCCATAATCCATCTGATTTACATTTACGTTTCCTCCAAATAACTCATCTTAATGATTGGTATCGCCAAAATAATCGATAAACGTGAACATTTCTAAAGACGCATTCGTCTCAGATGTAATATACAGAGGTCCGTGTTGTATCTGCAGCAGCAAAACTCTCGCCATCGGCTGTTTATTACAAACTGTCCACAGAATCAGAGAGTTTGAAAACATGAACAGAAAATTGGTTAGGTTGATTATGATTCCACTAGTACGTTATTTTACCATATAAAGACAAGCGAACACGCATAATATGAGAATGTATTTCACAGTATTATCCTGGTTCAGAACCGTATTGCGCTGTAGTATCCTTGTCAGCGTTGTTATTCAAACACTCATCAAAACGGCTTACGCGTACACGTTTGATTTTTGGACTTGTTACTGTTCTTTTTATATAGATAAAAGCAAGGAAAAAGCCCTCCTTTGTTGTCAGAAAATATTGTTTTTCAATTGTCTATTTTACAGTTGTGTGCTTAGTGACCTGGCTTTTGAGTGGAAGCCGGAGGGTAATATAAACGTCGCCAAAAATCGCGGCCATTCGAGTGGGGAATTGTCGTTGCGCCCTACTTTAATATTCCTGTCCAATTGTATATATCGCTGTTCCCCTTGACGATACTCGGGCTCATATGCACGCAATAACTAAAGCAGAGTAAAACCTAAGGGCTATTTTACGCTGTAAAGCTGCTGACGTAACTCCCTATTCTCCCAGCCAGGGTAGTCTCGGTTCCTGGCCCTTTTTCTTCCCCCTCCCCCCCCACCGTCCACCCCGCTTGGTCCAGTTATAATGGCCACTTAGTCGAACACATGTGCTCCCCAGAAAAAAAAAATCATTTGTAACCATGGTCATTCCATAAAAGCTAACTGAAAAGTAATAAAAAATTAAGGGTGGATTTCCTTGCAGCATACACGTACACTGTCGCGTTTGTCCCTGCGAAGAACCACGTATCTTGCAATAAATGCTTAATCCACTCATGTTTTCAAATGTACTTCAAGTTGCTTTAAATTAACTTACCTAAGGGCTTTCTGTTTCAGCGGTTGAATGGAAACCCAACTTCAGTCGAGGCTCTCCTTGCGACCACTCTCGTAAGCGACCAGCTCTAGTTACGACCAGCATTGTAAAACCCCGTTTAAATTGTCACTTCAAAAACTCTGAAATTAAAGCTCTCGTAAGCGACCACTCCAGGAAGCGACCGCTACCTCTTTTGTGAATTACCGACTGGTCTTTTCCTTAGTAGTATAGAGAAATAGGAGTTCTGTAACAGCTTTCATATTGGGAGCTCTCTTTTAAGATTTTAAACCGCTCACATATGAAATAATTTTTCCACATTGGTGAAAGAGAAAAGTTTTATAAATGAGAGTTCTATTTCTGTTTTTACACCGATAACACAAAACCGGTTTTATAAAAGGTGGAAAGCACAAAACCGGTTTTATAAAGGTGGAAAGGGGTGGAAAGAATGTTATAGCATCACTTTAAAAAAAACCGCAATAATATATTTTGCAAGTGTTTTGTCGTAAACTGTCACAGAATTCCAAAAAAAAAATTT
Source organism: Siderastrea radians (assembly GCA_964017195.1). NCBI lineage: Eukaryota > Metazoa > Cnidaria > Anthozoa > Scleractinia > Rhizangiidae > Siderastrea > Siderastrea radians. The sequence goes on along the minus strand of OZ024891.1, from coordinate 36,252,950 downwards.
CTATTTAGAGATTTGTGTTATGTTATTATATCAAAAGTGTTACAGAACCCAAAACGTCTGTTGCAAGATATTCGTCCGATGTTTTGCAATCAAACAATTGCCAGGTTACCGAAGCCATACAAAGCCTACCGCCTGAGCTACGTGAGATAATTTACAAACATTACCTCGATATAAAACTGAGAGAGCGAGTGGCTTTCTGTTTGAAAGAGGTGCAAAATGAGTTATTAAAACAACCTTTCTGTTATAACAGACAGCAACTTGTGCGTATAATAATGTGTTTAGATTATTTTGACTGTCGCTGGGAAGGGCTTTGTTATCCCTGTTATGAGCAAGGAATCAAACATAAACTGTTGGACACTTTTCCGATTGAGAATATTTCTTTAGTAAAGATTTGCTCTGATACTTTCGACTGGCACAGCTCATATAACGAATTAAAACGAATTGGTTGACCTCGGTGTGCTTTTGTGAAGAGTACCAACCACCAATTAAAAAAAAAAAAAAAAAAACGAAACATAACCGAATATGAATGAATTTTTTTTTAATCTGATTAGATATTTGTGAGTCAAATTTGATGGTTGCCGGATTCAACAACTGTCAGGTTATTGAAGCAATTCAAAACCTACCACCAGAGTTACGTGAGATAATTTACAAACATTACCTCACCATAAAACTGAAAGAGCGAGCGGCTTTGGGTTGGAACCTTGTTCACAATGAGATTTTAATACAACCTTTCTGTCCTGAAATGGAGCGGCTTGTGCATATTATAGTGTGTATAGCTTATATGCACTGTTGTCAGGGAGGGTGTTGTTACCCTTGTTATAAACAAGAAGAAATCTTACATGAAATAACCATTTCTGTCCCCGATATAATTGATTTAACCCTAATTAAGTTTTGCACTGATATGTTTGAAGAAGATTATCAAAATCATTAAATTGTGTTTAACGGCGCGTGACTTCGCGGTCTGGTGAAACCCGCAGACAATGACGTAATTTATATTCTCGTACAAACATTGAAGGGAAACCCCCCTAACAACTCAAGCTTGAAAAAACAAATCAATATTCACAGACAGATTACATTAATTCATAATCAAAATATTCATTACCGTCAGCAGACGTTTTGAGACCTTTTTTATAAACAAATTGATAAGAATTATCTTCTAGATCTTCAGCAAGACGTTTAGGAGCCCATACAAGAAGTTCATCTCTCCATTTTGTTTTTAAAGTTAAAATAGCTGAAATCCCATATTTACTTTCCCGGTGTTTAACTTTTTCAATTTTGTATACATCGTCTGAAATATTTCTCCATTTTAAGATTTCTTTTTTTTTAAAGCTTTCTTTAGTTGGCCAATCTTCTAAGATTTCTTCTATATTTATTAATACCTTCTTTGTTGGCCAGTCTTGTGAGATCGCATGTTGATCTGTACAGACATCCATAGTAAGAGATGTGTTGAAGATACATTTGTTTAATAGCGTGTACTTTTTTGTGAAGCGGAACGAATACCGAAAGGTGACGGTAATTCCGAAGGGTGCCGGAAATTCTGAAAGGTGCTGTTAAATTCGAAAAAATTTTTTAAATTCCGAAAGGTGCAGATTTCTGTCTGACTTTTTTTCTCGCACCCTTCAGAATTTCCGGAACCTTTCGGAATGCTTTTTACTCACGCACGCTGTCACGCTTTGTCTCACGTGTTTTTTAGTTTAACCTTGATACTGAATTATGTAATATCACGTGGAGCTCAGGGGCTTGTTGCCAAGCAAAAGCATCACATTTTTGTAACGTTTATTGCGACTCTGTTGTTCAATTTGTCAACTTTGTGAAGAAAAATCTTTTTATGGAACCACATCTTCGCCTGAAATGGGGTAGCCATTTTCATCACGAGTTGGTAACGATATTTTTGAAACACATTCACGTGTTGGGGGCATTATTTTTGAAATGCAATCACGAGTGATAAAGCGTATTTGTCTTAAGTCAGGAGGAGTGAGAAGTTCACGAACCCAATGACAAATAATCACAAAAAGTGCAATCATTTTTGTTTGCGTATATAATTACTTAAAAAAATCTACAATTGAGCGAATTTTTTATCGTACTTTCTTTGAACAGAAAGCGGAATCTCCATACAATGATCAGTGATGAAATTATCTTTCATTTTCAAGCTATCAAGAAAGACCTTCTCATCGAAATCTTCGCCTCGGAGGTAAAAGCGAATCTCGTCAAGGATTTTCTGGTATTCGATACGGGCCAAATTTGCTCGTTCCATTTTTTTATCGAATTTTTTTAGGCTTGCCACTGCTTTCAAAATTAGACCAACACCAGTTAAAGTTGCCATGACAGCAGGGTTCAGTGTTATTCCTCCGGCTATTGCGGCACTTATTATTAACTTGCCAGCTGAAAGATTACAAACAAAATTTTTTCTTCGACAACCGCGGTGCAACTTTTCATATCCATAATGTTTCTTAAGGTAAAAACCATACAAATCTTTCAGAAGTTTAACCTTCTCTTCAGAAAGTGTTTGGTCGATATGGTTGAATTCGAAAATGTCCCGCATTGTGCTATATAATGTATGAAAAAATATTCATGGCACTCTATATTCAATTAAAATTAAGAAAACTTCATTTTTAGGGGTTGGAGATGACAACAACACTGTAAAAATACCATTTGGTAATTTTAAATTAATATTTATTTTTTGTCTTTGAATTGCTTTTGTTGAAGTGAAAGGCATATGAGGAAAATCACTACTAATTAATGTTAAAGTAATTGCTGGGAATGGACCTATAACTTTTCTTGATAATACTGTCGTATTTAATAAAGTGCTATTTGCAGGAATTATTACCTGGGAACTACCATTTAATATAAAATATAATTGACTATTTTTCTTATTTTGCGTATTTAAAAAACCATGTAAGTAATGAACGGAACCCCTCAAATTATGTCCGTTTAAAGATAAATCTGTTTCCATTACCATTTTCCCGTTTTCAATAACAAAAGCGGTGTCATAGACACTTGGGTCAACGTTTGAAAGTGTTTCTTTAACACCATAGACAATTAAATGACCAATTGTTAAAAATGATCGATTACTGACTGTACCGTGTAGATCAAGATAAAGAAATTGTGGGGGTGAGCTACCCCATCTGTGAAAATTGATAAATGTTTTGGTGTACTTCTCGAATGTTTTGGCGGCATAATTAGAAATTGAAATCGTAGTTGCTTGCGGGGTTACACTCAACTCATTCATTTCCTGCGGAAACCATTCAACGACTAAACTATAGTAACCGACCGGAAGTTTATATAGGTTAAAACCGAGGCTTGACCGGTACTGGTTGGGTGAGTCTTTTTCAAACAGGAGTTGGAGAGAGTAAGCTTTTTTATTTATTTGATGTGGAGACTCGGAAAAATCACTGATACCCAAAACCTTGATATTGTTTTCACTCGAAGATTCATCAGTGTCTTCCATTAAGTATCTGAAGGCGTCTCGTTTTTGCCCCGAATTAATAATCTGAGATTCATGAATTTTTTGAGTGACAAGATCTCTTAAAGTTGTTATTTCATTTTCCACAAAATTAACATTAACTGCGGATTTCGAGTCTCTGTAATCGGTTTGTAAGTTAACAATTTTATTGTTATTTAAATTCAAGTCTCCAGACATACTTGTTGTGCCATCAAGTTTGAGATAATTTTTTTGTGTTTCAGTAATTCTTTTATTAACAAATTCTACACTTGTGGCGTCTTTTTGGTTTGATGGAAATTTGAGATTTACAATCGAATTGTTTTTCATATCAATTTCAGCTCCTTTATCCAATTTTTTCGCAAGCTGATTATCGACATATTTTTTGTTTGTTGCTTGATCCGCCTGTACTGGGTCTTTTACGTTGTAGATTGTATTATTGTTCATATCAATGCTTGCTTCCATCTTTCCGCCTTCCTTTTTCGAAAGACAGATATTTCTCGTGTCCTGATAGTTTATTGCCTTCGTCAAATCGCCGCGGACAGGATATGGGTTGCTTTTCAATCGCAAGATACTGTACTTATTTTGCATGTCAATATCAGCAGAGCCGCTGACACTACCTTGAGACCCAGGATCACCTTTATCACCTTTATCACCCTTATCGCCCTTATCGCCCTTGTCACCTTTTAAACCACGTGGTCCTTGTGCTCCCTCCTGACCTTGTGGTCCAGCGGGCCCTTTTTCTCCTCTTGGACCGTTAGGACCCTGTTGTCCTCTAGGGCCTTCGTCACCCTTCCGTCCAGGAGGACCCTCTCAGGGCCAGGAGGACCACCTGGGCCAGGAGGACCCACTTTTCCACCACTTTCACTCGTCGTAGTTTGGCTAGTTCCACCTATTTGGCTGTTAATATACCCCATTATATATCTTCATCAAAATTTTTTTCCATTAATTTTTGGGGTTTGTTATAGTAAAAGAAAGAATATTTTTTATCGGTGGCGCGATCTAAAGCGTTATGATCCACACCTATCTCGTCTGCAATTCGTTTGTTTTCTCTTGGAAGAAATCTGAAAATACAAAAATGGTTGCAGTTATCACGGATGTTTTTCGGCACCTTGTAAAAGGTTTGAGAGAGGTAAATAACGCAGCAGTTTTTGTGCCGCCCGTTGATGAAATAATTAATGATATCGTTTTGGTTTTTTTCGCAAACAAGGTCATCAAAAACAACTATTTTTTGGTTGTCCTCCGGAAGTTCTTCGAGTGGAATGATTTCATCACCATGAGCCTCGATAACCTCATAACCAACCTTGGGGTTGATTTTTTCAGCAAACGCCTGCAAAAGATCCTGGTATTTGTTCTGGTGCAGGTTCTTTGAAAAGAGGTAAATTTTATCATACTCTAACAACTCATAAAGCATATGCAGTAATGTGTTTGTTTTACAAGAATTACTGGGCCCACAAATTAACATCCGAAAAACATCTGCTGGCATACAAGGGTGACCTTGCCTGTAGTCACTCTCGGAAGAACCTGGGTCATAATTTGGAATCTTCATTTTTTTTTTCGCTTCTATATATTCACGCTGGAAATATGTCAGTGAAAAAATGGCGTCAGCGGGCTGAAGAAAAGTCGGCGATCGATCAGCAAACAGAAGAAATTCACCAAAAATTCAAAATGGATAAAGTAAACAAAGAGTTTGGTCAGCTTTCAGGAGAAGAATTTTTTAGACCAGTTACAAAAAGACTTGAAAAGAGCAGTGCCACTGTGGAAGAAGAGGAGTAAGAAGAGGAGCAGGAAGTTCCTGATTACACAATGGATGAATTTGACGAAATCAACCCTTTTGATTATGAATTCAGACCGGATGCACCATCACCAGAACCATCACCACCACCAACACCACCACCACCACCATCACCACCACCACCTTATCAAGAATTTGATGGTGATGATTTACCACTACCACCCCCACCGCTGATGGAAGAAGCATCCACACGTAAAGAGTGGGGGATGCCGGGACCGGTTGAGCTAGAATATCCCAGTGAAGCAATCTTGTTGCAAAATATCAATCGGCTCATTACCATAAAAGGAAATGATCCCAACTTCAAAGTAGGAAAATCGAAATTAGGTTTGAAAGGCAAAACCATTGCGGAACTCAAAAAAATGAGAGATGAGATCTATAAAAGAAGGGGAACCCAACCTCTTTCGAAACGGTTACAGGAGGGGAAAAAAAGACTGAAGTCCACTTCCTTACAAGAAAAAAGAGAAATCTCCAAAACTCCTCTTGAAAAAGCTGTCATGAGCCGAAGACCCGCTTTTGAACTTTCTGACAATGAAGATGACTCTTATGAACAGGATTGGGAAACCGAAGGAAGTGGCATCGCTGATGAAGCTGAAAAATTGATCAACCAACTTTATTTGAGCTTAGGATCAATAAAAGCAGGAAACAGCTCAATAAAACTGAAAAATCAGGTATCGTATCTGCTTGATTGACTTGTTGAACTCGGGGCAATTGGAAAAAAGGAAAAGAAAAAAATTATTTCTGATTATATAAAACAATAATGGGCTTTGACCTACTGCTTGACTCGAGCCTCGCAAAACTTGAAAGAGGTGGAGAACGGAATGTTTCACATGATTTCACAGTAAATTTTTATCCACCAATCGAATTGGATAAAGGAAACTATAAAGCAGCGTTGAACAGACTTATTACAATGAGTTACTCATGGAATTATATCGATTCTCGTTATGATAACAATAAAATTAGATGGAAGAAAAAAACAGAACAAGCGTGGAAAACTTTAACTTTTCCGAATGGAATGTATGATTACAAAAGAATCAACACTTTTGTTCAACAACAAACCGGTAGAGTAGATCCAGCAAACAAAGACAGTGATTACATTTTCACAATATACTTCGATATGTCAATTTATAGGGTTGTGACTTTGATACATAACGATTATGAGCTTGACTTGTCTCAAGGAAATTTTGGTGAATTGCTTGGTTATGGAAAAAGTACCTTGAGGGGGGATGTTGTCGGAAGGAAAGTTCCAAATATTACAAGAGGTGTTGATTGGGTTTATTTGCACTGCGATCTTATCTCACGCCGAACAAACAATGTTCCAAGCGATGTGTTATACAGTTTCTCAACATCAGATCTTCAGGTAAGCTATCCATCTCGAAAAGAGCCACGTAGACTTGAGTGGCAGCCTGTTAATAAAAGTAATATAAATGCAATAAGAGTTTGGGTGACAGACGGAAGAAACAATATTCTGGATCTCAACGGGACAGACATTGCATTAAGCTTAATGATTGAAAAAGATTAAAGTTTTTTTGTCGGTATAATATACAATCATGTATCATCCAAGCGAGTGGGCAAGATACTTTGATGAAAAAACCGGGAGTTATCGATATAAACACAAAGGGTCGGGTGTGATCCGTGACACCTTCATGACAATTGGTAAAGTACTCAAAAAAAATGTAAAGAATGTTGCAAAAAAAACTGCTGAAAAGGCCACAAAAACAATCGCTGAAAAAGCGGGTCAGAAAGTTGGTGAATTTGCTGATGAAAAAGGTTCAAAACTAATTCGAAAATTACTGCAAGAAAGAAAAAAACAAAAACCGATGTCATAAGGCGCAAAAAAGAAACTTGCAAATATTTTGCAAACCCCCACACCAAAAAAATCAGACGCTCTTGTGAAATTGAATCAAATTTTGGCAAAGGAAAATTTAAAAAAAAAATTTTTTTTCTATAAATATAATAAGCACTTGCAACATGTTCAGAAGTAAACCATACCTCGAAGAGACAAAATACGTTCAAATTAATTTAAACACCCCACTCACCTTCCCTGGAAATAACCAATTTCAAACAAAGACGGGCAACAAATTTACTGTAAGAGACCGGGACAATTTTTATGACTGGTACAACGCTTATTTTCGAGTTGATTTCAAGTTTGAAGCAAAAGCAAACGGAGGTAACATTGTCGCTGACACTGAATCAGCTCCTATTAACGGTTCTTTCTCATTGATCAAAAGTTTGAAAGTAATTTCATCAGGGAAAAAATTGTACGAGGCAAGCGATATTCACAAAGGTATTTTCATCAAAAATCTGCTTGATTTTTCAGACGATTATTCAAGAAGCGTGGCAAAAAACCAATTTTGGTATCTTGACTCTGACGCTACCACAGACACTGATGGCAATGCGACAAACGTCGGAATGCGGGCAAGAGCGCTTCTATCACAGGGAGGTTTAATGGTTCAGACTATTATCCCTTTAAACAGATACTCTTTCTTCGAAGGTCTTTCCGATAAATTGCTGCCACCGATGCAACTTGAGTTTGAAATTCAACTTCAAGACGACCAAGAAATGATTTTTCAAAACAATAACACAGATCTGAGAAGAATTGTTGTTCGTAAATTTGAGTTGTGGGCCCCCCAATTGCATTTTACTGGTCAAGGACAAAAACTGGCCAATGAAAATTTCTTGAAACCAACCCAATGGAAATACCTGAATGAAACTTTGCATAGCAGCAGCGCCCGAAGGGATGCGAATGGTACGTGGTTAATTACACCGGGGGTAAAAAACCCCAAGCATGTTTTTGTTTTCATTCAACAAAGTCGGAAACAAAATGATTACAGGTACAACCCTTACATCTTTGACACATTTGATATCGATGGTGATGACTCAGCAAGATTGGACACTTGCCGCCTTCATCACGGTACAAAATTTTACCCTGAGCTTGATTATGACCATGATTTTAAAATAAGAATTTTGAATGATTTGATCAATTTCCGATACAGAAAAAACGACTACAACACTGGCGTTCAGCTGCAGCTTTCAAATTTTGAGAAGTTATACCCAATTATCTATTTTGATCTACGAAACACTGAAGAAAGTGTGACAGGCGACCCGAAAAAGCTCGAATGCCATTACAGACTGAATGAAGCCGCTAACGCTCAAGATTATATTATCTTCGCTTTGGTTTTGAATGAAGAAGAATTCGTGCTGAAGCAAATTGGTAATGAGCTTGTCGCCGTCTAAACAAAATGAAAAATTCAAAAAAAAAAAAACCTGAATATAATATACAAACAATGAGCACAACTTATCATCCATTCAAAATCGCACTGACTGATGGTCAGAAAAAGAAACTTCAAAAAGCTTATTTAACAAAGACCCCTGTTGGTCTGAAAGTCAAACCAGACCAAATTGGGCGTGGTGACGAACTTCTTCTCACTGAAACTCAAATCAAGCGATTGAAAAAAAGATCGGCGGCAGGGAAAGGAATGGTAATAAAATTAAGCCAGACACAGCTTCAGAACACTGCGCAGCGTGGTGGAAATTTGTTTTCTGCTATGTTAGGTTTGGCAAAACCTTTGATAAAGCCAGCTCTTGGAGCATTAGCAAGTGCAGGTTTGAATTTTGGCGCTGAAAAGGTGCTGAAAAAGATATTTGGTAATGGTTTTGGACCAAGAGAAATTGAGCTTTATAAACTTGTTCAGCGAATGACTCCTGCTCAGAAAAAGGCGGCAAAACAATATCTTGTTGGAAAAGGTTTGGTGAAAGGAGGTGGCGCACAATACGGCGGTTTTCTTGGCATGTTGGCGTCTATCGGAGTACCTTTGGCCCTTGATTTGGTCAGAAAAATAATTGGAAAAGGTATGCAAACGCAACCACCACCGCCACCACCACGAACAAGACGATCACCAGGAATACCAAAAGGTAAAGGGATGCAAATTCAACCTCCACCTTTTTATGGAACTTGGGAGGATTATTATCGTTTTAAAAAAAACTGAAATTTGAAGATAAACCTCTTTCCAACATTGATCTGAGAAAATGGTGCAACTTTTTACAAATACCCATCAAAGGCATTTTTAGCAGAAACGAAACAAAACCCTTGTTTCATTCTCCATGTATCATAAACTTGGATGATTTCGGAAGTTTGGGAACTCACTGGGTATGTTGTTGGCCAAAAGGAAAAGGTCTTTACGAGTATTTCGATTCATTTGGGCTTCCACCACCTTTGGAATGGGAAAAAGAAATGTCAATGCATGGGATGACACATTTTTTCAGAAATGACAACCAAATTCAATATATGGAAACAAAGTGTGAGATGTGGTTATTACTGCCTTCTCTTTTTAAACGAAAGAAATAAAGGAACAAGTTTTGCCGATACTTTGAAAATGTTCTCCAACGATTTACTTCAAAATGAGGAAATAGTTAAAAATTATTTTTCTTAAATATATACAATGGAAGTTTACTGTGTGAAAGAAAAGCGGCACACACCCAATGTAAAGGGGACCGAAAAAGTTATAATCACAAAGAACAATCGAAAACTCTTGAAAGTAAAGTGCGCAAGTTGTGGAAAAATGAAATCAAGTTTTCTGCCGGGAAACTGAGTGAGCCCTCCCTTGCGGAGGGCAGTGGTATATTTGGCGACGTTGCTATGGCAGTTGGTGATCTAGCAGTTACAAAAGGAATCCCATATCTTGCGAAAAAAAGTGTTGAAGCTGGAAGATATTATGCTTCTGAAGCTATGAGAGATCCCAAACTGCAAAAGAAAGCAATAAATTACACTCTTGACAAAGCCCGCCCAGTTATTCAAAAAGTTGGAAGTGAAATGTTTGATCAACTTTCAACTAAAGTTCGACCAAACCAACGTTATAAAACTGACAGACCTGATTTGGATGGAGCTGGGTTTGATATTCATGCTGCAATTGGAAAATTTCCGAAACCAAAAAAAGGTTGGACATTGCCGGGACATAATTTCACAGGGCCATACAATCCTCTTGAAAAGCAGGTTAAATTCAATCCAGAAACGGGTGAAATTCTTGAAATATATCAACAACCCACAGGTGCTACAGATGCAATTGCAATGCAACATGATGTTGATTATGATGTTTGTTCCAACCGTGAAAAAAAGTATGACGAAAACCTGAAAAAATGCAAACACAAAGCGGATAAAAAAATGGTTAAGTCTCTTGACGCAGTTCCTTACAAACAGAGGCAGTGGGGCCATGCAGCTGCAAGAAATGTCATCAATGCTAAACAAAAGTTAGGGTTGGGTTTGAAAAAACAAAAAGGGACTGGTGTTTTGGACAAACCGTTGGATGCAATAAAATTTGCTGAAACTTTGACAAAAAAAATGATTCCTTCCACAGAATATGTATTCGATCGGTATTGGTCAGGTGATATTGCAAAAAAGGCTTTCACAGGACCAACTGGTATTACAAGCAAGAAATTTTGGACTCATCCGAAAAAGGGTATTGTTATGCCTTTGGTTAAAAACCCGAAAACAGGAAAATATGAAAATGTTTATGAAGAACCTTGATTGGCTTTTAACCACCATTTTTCAAACTCCTGTTTTGCAAGCCGCCAGCTTAATAAGCTTTTTGGAATGTGCTGAGAAATAGATTTCATAATTTCTTTTTTGTTGGGCCATCATTCAGAAGGTACCTTTTCAAAATAATTGTACAGAAAACAGGGATAGTTCACTGACTTGCCGGACATCTTCTGAAATTGTGCAATAACGTTGCCAAGAAAATCTAGCTCGCTGAAAGAAAACATTTTGTAAATGTTCCATTTCCGCAAAACACTTTTTAAATGAAAATTATTTGCAGTGAAAATTCTTTCCTGATTTTCTTCTTAAAACTGTTCATCATCAAATTCAGACGCTCTTCCACATTTTGAACATGCACGACAGAACTCATTCGCTACATAAATTAATTGCTCCTCGCATGAAGGACAACGATCAATCTTTTTTGTCAATAAGTATGAATTTATTTTTTTTTTGCAATGTTTCTTGAATTTTTTTCGCCGAAATTTTCTCACCTTGCAACCAACCAAATGGGTCGTCCATTTTTTATTTTGTATATTATACAATGAGCTCCCGTATTTTCAATAAATTGTCAAAAATTTATTACAGCCCGCAAGGGTATTGGAAAGGTTTTGCAGCAATTAAGAAATTAGCCCAGGCAGCGAAAGTTTCGGAAGATGTGGCTCAAAACTGGTTGATAAAGCAAGCTCTTTGGCAGGTTTATTTACCAGCCCCACAGTACATTCCAAGACCGAAATTTGACGTTCCTGTTCCAAACAAAGTTCACCAAGCCGATCTTCTGTATCTCCCACACGATCGCCCACCACGCTCACGTAAAACTTTTAAATATGCCCTCACAGTGGTAGATGTGGCCTCTCGATACAAAGAAGCCGAGCCGTTAACCACAAAAGAGGCTAAAGAAGTTGCAACTGCTCTGGAACGGATTTATAGTCGTGGTCCTTTGAAGTGGCCGAAACTGCTTCAGGTCGATCCTGGTCGTGAGTTTATGGGTGCTGGGAATCAACTGCTTTCGAAACATAATGTCGAGGTTAGACGTGGTCGTGTGGATATTCACCGTGATCAAGCTATCGTTGAAAGATTCAACCGCACCCTGGCTGAACGACTGTTTGGACACCAATATGGAGTTGAAATGCGCCTCCCTGAGGGCCAGCGGTCCACTGCGTGGGTAACCCGACTGCCAGCTGTTATTTCAGCTTTGAATAAAGAAGTCACTCGACTGATTGGTCAAAAACCTGTTGATGCTATTAAAAAGAAAACTGTTCCATCCAAACCCTCAACGCCTTATTTGAGACCCGTTGGTGTGAACGAAAAGAAGCTCCCCTCCGGTTTGAGTTTATCAACCCGGTGAACTTGAAGGTGGTCGACGAAGAGCTACCGACCCAATCTGGTCTTTGAGTGTTTACGAGATTGAAAAAATTATGATAAAACCAGACGCGCCGGTTATCTATTATTTATTTGACAGACCAAAACGTTGGTTTGTCCGCGAAGAGCTTTTGGTTGTCCCTCCAAACATAGAGTTACCACCCGAGCAACTTTAATTCTTCTTCAGCTGCAGCAATTGCGGCAATTTCAGCATCTGTAAATTTGAATGCAGGTTCATAACCATAAGCTTTTGTATGAATACCATCTTCTTCTATCCATCGCTTTGAATCAAATGAGGAAAGCGATTTTTTATTAACATACATACCATAGATCTCATGTCCCTCGCTTCGAAGAATGTTCATTCCATGCCATAACTGCTTCTTACCAAAAAGCGTTTCCTTGTACTGTTCATGCATTATTTGTTTCTTGACGACACATTTTTTCACACCCTTCGCTTTTTTTATATTTTTTTTATCGCCTTTCAGTATCGAGTACATTTTCGATCTCAGACAGACACACTCTGCTATGGAGGTTCCATTGCATTCGTCTTTCATTTTGCCCAAGACCTTTTTGTTGACATTTGAGTAAAGTGAATGCTCCTTCGGGTAATCACTCATATCATATAGATTTTTGTTTGTTTCGATGTCTTTGTAGACATCATCCGTTTCAATCTCAAGCAGAAGGCTGTCGGTGTCTGTGTACAAAAGTTCACACTTTGAGCCATATTTTTTTTTCAGCTCGTTGTAGAAAAAATCGTACATGAGGATCTTGCTGTTGTCAAGGATCGTCATACCGGTGTAGACCGGTTTGTTCAGAAGCAGCTTGCTTTTGCGCATGCCGATTCCAAATAAGTCGTTTGAAAACATAACATGCCTTGAGTAAAAAGGACTTGCAACAAGTTTCCTTATTTTGTCTGTCTCATCGCTTCTTGCTAATTTTATTTTAACACGGTTACGCAGGTTTTCCATGGTTTTTCCAAAAACTGAGTTATTCATTAACTTGTAAAAATTCTTTTCAAAGTCACTCTTTGCGTTTTTTCTGAATTCTGTATTCATCCGGATATACGGCTCCATCCAGCATTCTTGTTCGAACTCCAACACCTTGTTCACGCGCTTCAGTTTCATTCCTTGCTTCAGATAAAACTGCAAGTTTCGGTAATGCACCACATAGTTGTTTTTGTCTTGAAGAGTCAACAACAACTTGTTGCATTTTGGTGTTTTCAGATCCAATTCTTTTATCAAACTGTGTTGGTATTCTGACATCCATTCATTTTTAACCTGTTTTTTCTCAGGGGCGAGGGGAAAGCTGTTGTGTTCTTCATGCAGTTCTTTTGAGTATTCAAGATCCACATCAAGAATCCATCCATTCTTTGCGTTTTCTTTTTTCTTAATGATTTCTTCCTCAGTGGGCATAACACGTTTCCATTTAAAATCTCTTTTCGGGAGTGGCTTGCTCATTGCCCATCCATAAAGATTATTTGCGTCTAGATACATAATGTATTTGTTTGGTATGCTTGGGTCATAGTCAGGTACATACGGGTTGTTTGCCTTTGCGTATCTCTTGCTTACCATGGAGATTCCACCCCGCATTCCCCTTTCCACAAATAGATGCATATCAATGTCTGTAAACAACTCAAGCTCGACCCCCGTCTTTTTCAATAAAGCGTCCCAGGATAATCCCGGTGATGTGTAATAATGAGCTGGATCTAGCCCATACTGCTCTTGACATAGATTTCGGAAGTTCTCAAAAACATCTGCCAACAGGGCGACATCCGTTTTCACGTAAAGATCGTGATAATCGCCCAGCGTTTTACATTCAAAAGTCTCCCAGACAGTCTGTGCGTGTGCGTACTCTTCGTCTGTTATGTACTCATCGTTCAGCTTCCTGTAAAACTTCTCTTTGTCCGGAAGCCTTGTCTCGCTAAATCTCCCCCATGAGTCCATGTACTCATAAGGGTAGATCCCTTTTTTGTAAAGCAGGTCGCTGCGTTTTGAAATGGTTGATGTAATTTTCAATGACTCCTTTGGTGTTGCGCTTACAAGTGAATCAAGGCTTCCTTGCAAAAAGTTCAAGCTGTCGATGAAATGCAGACCTCCGACTGAAAATGTGATATATTTCTCCATGTTTAAAGGAATGCATTTAACCTCTTTATCAAGTTTCGACATCTCTTGCATTAAATGGTGCGCGTCGTAACCCTTTAGATTGTGAAATACAATAGGTATGGGGGTTGTTTTTGGGTTAATGTACAGTTTTACATTGCAATTGTCGTGCGCCGCACCGCGATACCTTCCAGTTATGTGACAATGGTCTTTCACTGCGTCTCTGAAGTTTTTCTGAAGTAATTGATTATCACAGAAAATACAATCTTTCTGTTGTTTTGCTTCCAACTTGTCTTTTTTTTCTGTTAATTTTTGTAGCTTAAGAATCCCCCATTGTTGCTCTTTCTGTGGTCTGTAAAAACATTTTTTATGCCCTTGACCCTTATAGCTGCATTTTTCTCCACCTTCACCATCTTCTATGCTCCAAACCGGCAAAGAGTCTAAGAATTCATCTTTTATCAAACTTTTATTACAAATGTGGCAATCTGTTGCGTTTTTGTGTTTTTTCCAGTCTTCAGCCGTCATCACAATTGGTTTTAGTGCTGCCAAACTCTCTCTTATTTTCACCTCTTCCTTCAGAATTTCACTAAAAAACTTTCCCACCGCGTTTTCACCCCTGTAAACTTTAGGTCCTGAAACTTCACCGTCACTTCTCACAACTGTGTAAGAATAACCACTTGCCTCGTGATATTCTGTTTTCATGGTGTAACTTTTTTTCTTACTCCCTGGCCCAAGCTCACAAAGAGAAATCTTTTTTACTAAAGCCTCAAAATCAGCGTATATAACATAAGGCACTTTCATTTGTTTGTAATAATTTTGAAATGAAAGAATTTTTTCCTCCTCTTTTGGCATATCAATCCTTGTCGGTTTTCCTTTTAAACCATTGCAATATTTTTCATGTTCAACCAACAAGTCCTCTCTAGAAAAACCATTCATGCACAACATGCAGTAGTGTTTTGTGTTGTGGGATTTGCTCTGATCGTAAAGCAAAGCGGTCACCCGTTTTACATAACAATAATGCTGTTTTTCACCCGACTCAATCAACATCAATTCTATCCGCGGCACGCTTTTTTCTTTTTTACTTATCCTATGCACAATCACACAATCATTTTCATTTTCCCAGCCAAATACGTTTATTGCGAGGTTTTCGTTTTGCGCCTCAAGCTTGTCAATTTGTTTTACTGGTGTTGGGAAAGTAATGCCACTCCAATTAATACCATCATTAACTGGGTAAGAACTTGGTCTGTTTGGATTTTTTCCTTTCGGTGGGGGGAACAATGCTGATCTTATTGCCCACTTCAAACACTCGTTGTCCTTATTTTCCACGTTTAGTACTGCTTTTTTGTTTTTCAACTTTGTTGGAATTGACAAATATGTTCCTCCACGCAGTGGCTGAAAACGTGCGACATTCACATACACAAGCTCTATTTTATCTACTTCCCATCCTGACCCTTCCGCTACCCATGCCTCGATTTTTCCATTTATAATTTCAAAAATGCTATCGAAATATTCCTCTATCTTTTTTTCATCATCGTATTCGTAAAAAAGCTGTGGCTCATTTTCTCGAAAATATTGCTCCATGTATTGAGTTTCTTCTTCTTCTTCTTCCTTTTAAAACTTGATTTTCATCTCAAGACTTACTTTTATTTTTTTTAACTCTTTTAGTTCTCTTTTTATTAAATCTGTAAAACTTTCTTTTATTTCTCTTGCAAACTCAAAAAGATCTTTATTGTGGGGGTTTGTTTCCGATACAACCATTTTCCAAACATGAAGCCATTTATTATAATTGTTTTTTGATATGTAAAACTCATCCTCAATTTCAAGCGGTTTTAATGGACGAGGTAAACTCTTTTTTATTTTTTTCGGTATTTCACCATAAAACATTTGAAAAATATCTTTCTGATTTCTTGCAACAGAAATTTTGGGTTCTGTAACACTTTTGATATAATAACATAACACAATTCTCTAAATAGAAATTTTTTTTTTGGAATTCTGTGACAGTTTACGACAAAACACTTGCAAAATATATTATTGCGGTTTTTTTTAAAGTGATGCTATAACATTCTTTCCACCCCTTTCCACCTTTATAAAACCGGTTTTGTGCTTTCCACCTTTTATAAAACCGGTTTTGTGTTATCGGTGTAAAAACAGAAATAGAACTCTCATTTATAAAACTTTTCTCTTTCACCAATGCGGAAAAATTATTTCATATGTGAGCGGTTTAAAATCTTAAAAGAGAGCTCCCAATATGAAAGCTGTTACAGAACTCCTATTTCTCTATACTACTTCCTTTGTTTTTAAGTTTTGGCAAGCGACTACTCAGTCAACACTTAAATAAAGGCGTTCACTTCTTGAAGAAGTTTAGAGCAATACCTGACATAAGAGACGATGGTTCTTTGACCTGTACATTCGCAAACCTCTTCTGTGATAGGCAATAAAAACTCTTATATTATTACTATAATTAGTAGCCACCAACAATGCCACCTTTCTGCTAAAAGCGGGTGTCAGTAAAACGCGGGGTCGGGGTCGGGGTCGGGGTCCATTGTTCTTTTGTTTCGTTTTCGGTTTTATGTTTTGGTTAGGGCAAGACAACAGAAAACGAAACAAAAGAACAATGGACCCCGACCCCGACCCCGACCCCGCGTTTTACTGACACCCGCTAAAAGCTCTCGTAAGCGACCTCCATCTATTGTTTCATCACAAGGTCATTTACGAGAGCCCATTGTCGTAAGTTACAAGCTCTAGTTTTCTGAATTCCCGAGGTGGTCACTTACGTAAGCTTTGACTGTATTCAATTAAAATCACTTCGTGCTTGCTTCTGATTGATTTATGCTATTTAAACTTTTCTTGACTAGTCAAGCAAGACTGGAGACAGTGAAGTCAAACTAGTTCGAAGTTTCTAGTATCTATCTAGTGATTTACATTTACTTTTCCTCCAAACTACTCATCTTAAGTGACTGGTATCGCCAAAATAGCCGGTAAACGTGAACATTTAGATGAATTCATATCAGATGTAATCAGTGCAGAGGTCCGTGTTGTATCCGCATCAGCTAAACTTTCGCCATCACCTCGAATTCGTATGTCGATCCGATTTACACAACTCTCACATTCGGTTTAAGTTCGTAAACCGCATACAACAAGGCTACTCATTCTTAAACCTCTTTTTATAGTAGAATAGTGGAATAGGTAAAATGGTAAAACATAATCAGAAAGAGCACATGTCTAGTCTTATCCCGTATCCTTGAATCCCGGTTCCTGCCCCATTTTTTGTTGGCCCCCTCCTCTATGCGCTTTTCAATTGCAAAATATTACGCAATGGTGCGTAATTTCCCCCTGTTTCTTCCACCTCCCGCCCGCTTTCTCCCGGGCTCCCCCCCCCCCCCCTTTTCCTCGTCCACAAATTAGGTGCCGTTAACTTTGTGGGGGCCAGATAGAAAAGCTGGACT
This sequence comes from Siderastrea radians, assembly GCA_964017195.1. Classification (NCBI taxonomy): domain Eukaryota; kingdom Metazoa; phylum Cnidaria; class Anthozoa; order Scleractinia; family Rhizangiidae; genus Siderastrea; species Siderastrea radians. Next base: position 36,235,282 of record OZ024891.1, on the reverse strand, counting down.
GGACTCTGGACTGGACTCTGGACTGGACTTTGGACTGACTTTTATTGACTTGAAATGAACTTAATATTTTACTAATTAGTTAATAATTAAAAATAAAGTGAAATTTTTTTTTCTGCATGAATATTTTTTTGGAACTAATTTGCAATATAATTTTTTTTTGCTTTGTGCCGTTGTGCACGATTTATATTTCTTCTGTAAAAGTTGTGCAGGAATTTTTTTTCGTGTTTGCCCCCACCCCCCTCTTCCAAAAAAAATAAAAATAAAACAAAGTGGTCCATCCCTGAAATAAAAACAACTCAATTTCATTATGAACCAGTTTTTAGAAACATTTTAACAATTTACCAGAAAACCCACGCTCCTCCACGATAGCGCGCAGCTCGCGCGATATAATTTTCGATCTGCGTAGAGCCTGTTAGTGAGTAAAAGACCTATTGTTTTCTTTTCTGGCTTGAAAAGTGTTGACAGATTGAAACCGGGGAGTAGAAGAACCGATTACTGCACAGGTTACAAAATAAAGAAATAAACTGGGGAAACATTCGATCACAGATATAAAAGGGTGTGGGAAGGCCTGCACGACTCCTACATCACGTCTTTGTAAGCCGCGCCTTAGATCACTCGGTCTTTCGACCAATTTAGCTTCTTGTATTTTTGTAGTGGGTTAAGTCTGGAGGATTTTTAAATTGCGACTGAATAGAGCCGTTAAAATTAAGGCGTCACATTTCAAGGACTGTTACTGTATAAAGGTCATATCTGCTATTTGTATGATGGCCTCCTACGGCTCTACGCGTGTTTGTAATATTTGACCTTTGATCGTCTGTAAAGCGACTTTTTAATGCCGCTCTTGGCATATTAGATTGTTGAATTTGGCTCGTTTACGGACTTGATAGGTTTTTCAACCTCTAATGCTTAAATTTCTGACAATAAGAGGATCCGAAATATTATCTGCAACTTGACGAGTTTCTTTGTTTGTAGCGCCGGGCCCGGCTAATATTGTCTTAAAAACTCTGTTGCAGGATGAGGACTTTCGCATCACGGAGTGTGATCTATAGACCCATCTCGTCAAGAAATTGAAGTTGTTGCTTCAATTGCGGCGTAGAGCCGTAGGAGGCCATCATACAAATAGCAGATATGACCTTTATACAGTAACAGTCCTTGAAATGTGACGCCTTAATTTTAACCACTCTATTCAGTCGCAAAGACCGAGTGATCTAAGGCGCGGCTTACAAAGACGTGAAATAGGAGTCGTGCAGGCCTTCCCACACCCTTTTATATCTGTGATCGAATGTTTCCCCAGTTTATTTCTTTATTTTGTAACCTGTGCAGTAATCGGTTCTTCTACTCCCCGGTTTCAATCTGTCAACATTTTTCAAGCCAGAAAAGAAAACAATAGGTCTTTTACTCACTAACAGGCTCCACGCAGATCGAAAATTATATCACGCGAGCTGCGCGCTATCGTGGAGGAGCGTGGGTTTTCTGGTAAATTGTTAAAATGTTTCTAAAAACTGGTTCATAATTAAATTGAGTTGTTTTTATTTAAGGAATGGACCATTTTGTTTTATTTTTATTTATTTTGGAAGAGGGGGGTGGGGGCAAATACGAAAAAAAATTCCTGCACAACTTTTACAGAAGAAATATAAATCGTGCATAACGGCACAAAGCAAAAAAAAAATATTGCAAATTAGTCCCGAAAAAATATTCATGCAGAAAAAAAATTTCACTTTATTTTTAATTATTAACTAATTAGTAAAATATTAAGTTCATTTCAAGTCAATAAAAGTCAGTCCAAAGTCCAGTCCAGAGTCCAGTCCAAAGTCCAGTTCAAGTCAATAAAAGTCAGTCCAAAGTCCAGTCCAGCATCCAGTCCAAAGTCCAGTCCAGAGTCCAGTCCAGCTTTTCTATCTGGCCCTTTGTGGGAGGTCAGTTTCGGGAGTCCCTGTTCAAGCTGAATCGAAACTAACAACACTGCAGTTTCATTTTCTGATCATCGATCATTGGCGGGCATTATCTGTAAAACCATCGAATAAGGTGTATATAGATAACATGAATTACAATGAAATGCGAGTAAGATTTTTTAAAAAATTATGTCATTCAATAAAAGCCAACTGAAAAGAAAATGACAAATCGAGAGTGGATTCTTACACGTATTACTGTCGCGTTTGTCCTTGCGGAACACCCAATTTTTTTAGGCGCCTCGAACGGCACAAGTGATAATTAAACACGTATCTTGCAATAAATGCATAGTCCCCCCACGATTTCAAAAACATTAAACTAAAGTTACTTGATGTTGCTTTTAATTAATTTATCCTAAACGTCTCGTTGACCAGTCAAGCAAGACGGAGACAGTGAAACCGATTCAAACTAGTTCAAAGTTTCTAGAGTTTTCTGTTCCAGCGGTGTCGAAACAACAAGATGTTTGACTTTCTCCTCATAATTATAAACTGCTTTTTTATAAAACCGACTTATAACGTAAACAATCCTTATATAATAATTCATAAAGAAAAAAAAAACAGTGATTTTTTTTAAATTAATATTTGTAAATCGGATGCAGCATTCGTGTCAGATGTAACCGAGGTCCGTGTTGCATCCGCATCAGTAAAACTCTCACCATCTGCCTGCATTCGTAAAATCGAGTTCGAACATCCGATTTCCAAAATTCTCACCTTCGGCTCAAGTTGGTAAATCGCATACAACACGGCGGCTACTCATTCTGTATATTACTTAAAGTTCTTCTTATTAGAAGAGTAGAATGGTAAAATGGCAAAGTGTTATAATAACAAACAACACATGTCTAGTCATACTAAAGAACCTCACTGAAAAGAAACCAAGCAAATTTCATGTTTTCAAAAATCAAATCAATCAACTTTATTTGATGTTCCTTTAGAATTCTAGAAATTTTTGCTTGACCAGTCAAGCAAGCAAGCAGACAGCGACTGAAATTAGAGGGTCGTACAGGGGTATTCTCGTGACGCGTGATTAGCTTATTTTATTTTCCGTGAAACGTGAATGTAATAAATTTATTCTTCGTGACCCGTGACCGGAAGGTTTCGCGTGACACGTGAAGAGCTTGAATGAATAACCGATATTCGTGATTTCACCATTTTATTCTACGTGATTTTGAGACGCGAGACCTCCCATAGGCTTTAATCCCGGTTCCCGCCGTATTTTTGTTGGCCCTTGCTCTTTGCGCCTTTCTATAACAAAATATTACGCAATGGTGCGTAATTTCCCCCTATTTCTCCAGCTTCCCGCCCCCTCTTTTCCGCCCTCCTGTATACCTCCCGCCCCCTTTTCTCTCGAGCTCGGCCCCCCGTTCCCCCGCACAAATTAGGTGCAATTAACTTTGTGGGAGGTCAGTTTCAGCATCGTGAGTTTCGATTCAGCTTGATAGGAACTCGAAGTTCCTGTTCAATCTGAAATCGAACTAGCAAGATTACAGTTTCATTTTCTGATCATTGCCTAGATATAAACCACTCTTCATAAGTGATTTCAATCTCTTCTTAGTACGGTAGATAGCTTATCAGGTGAAAATGAGTAGCAGTACACTGATAGAAGTGTTTGGCCACATCGTGTTCAGTTTTACACGAGGGGTTACAGAGCATTACAACCCAGAAGAACCTGAATTCACGGCAGAGTCTTTTGGCTACAATCCTCTAGAAAGCACAGGTCGAGAATGGTATTATCATCCTGTTGATGAGCTTATTTACCAAGAAGACAGCGACAGGAAGCCACAAGTTTGGACTATCTAGCATCTGGCAGTCTTGATATAAGGGTTATAAACGCCTGTTTACCCGAGGAAAACGAAGGTCAGGTTCGGAAGTTCCTGTTCAAGCTGAATCAAAACTGACAACGTTGCTGTTTCATTTTCCGATCATCGCCTGGATATCAGCTACTCTTTAAAAGTGATTTCAAGCTCTTCTTAGTACAGTAGATAGCTTATCAGGTGGAAATGGGTAGAAGTACACTGATAGAAGTGTTTGGCCACATCGTGTTTAGTTTTACACGAGGGGTTACAGAGCATTACAACCCAGAAGAACCTGAATTCACGGCAGAGTCTTTTGGCTACAATCCTCTAGAAAGCACAGGTCGAGAATGGTATTATCATCCTGTTGATGAGCTTATTTACCAAGAATACAGCGACAGGGAAGCCACAAGTTTGGACTATCTAGCATCTAACAGGCTTGATGTAAGGGTTATAAACGCCTGTTCACCCGAGGAAAACGAAGAAACACAGGAAGACACGGAAGATGAAGATAAAGCCATGGCTTGGAAGCGACTTAGACCATCTGTTCTCTGCACCGTTTGTAAATCAATGTACATTGGAAGTTTGATTTCGCTTCTCACCGCTACCTTGTTAGGTACATTGTACATGCTGATTTCTTATCTCTGTTATAAAACAACTCACAACTGTGAATACCATGATCCGCAACACCCAATTCCTCTTCAAGTGCAATGGTTGAGAACAATTTCAGCTGTGATATTCTGTGCTTTTGTTTACTCTTGGTACTCTGCAATCATCCTTTTACTTTTCCGTCCATTTCAGTTAACGGGCGTGAAAAGGACACTTATTCTGGCGTGTTACCTTTTTTATTGTTTGGAAGCACTTTATGCTGTTGCACTTCAAGCGCTAACAAAATCTAATTCCACCATCAATTTTGCTTTAGACAAGGGTCCGTCTAATACTCTTTTCCTAATCAGTGTATGTTTGCAAAATTGTTTTATATCGAATCACTTCTTTTCAAGCTCAAGAAAACAGAAGCTGATTTTGTTTTTTCAAATGACAGTTCCAGGCTGTTTATCTTTTATCGCTGGAAGCCAGTTTGTCTTTTTTATTTACCCAGTATATAACAAACAAAGCGAAGAAGCCGGGCAAGCTGAGTATCGCACTCTTTGCTCCTCTCGTTGGAGTCGTTCTAAAAGTACTCTCTCGAGTTCTTGTTCAGCGATTATACAACATTACCCACCCGGGATATTCGTATGTATTTCGGCTGTGCCGTTATATTTCGAGTTCTTCAAGCAGATCTTGATAGTTTGAAATTCATGGCTGTTCTTGGAATAATTCATGGCGCTTCAGAAGTCATGGAACGAAGCACCATGGTTGTGATTGATCACATTTGTCATCGGCTTTGGAAAAGAACATCAGCTCCTTGGGGAAGTTTTCGTACTCCTCGCCGTGAGAGATTAATGGCTGATATCGCTATCATGAGCATGTTATCCGAATCAACTGCCATTGTGGCTGTCAACGGTCTCTTATACTTGTATCAATTTATTTATTTACAAGAGAAGTCCCTTATAAATTTATTACAGTCATTTGCCATCCAAACTTCAGTTCAATTGGTGATTGAGTGGTTTTTCACCAGCGTGTCTCTAGCGATAGAGACTTGTTATCAGAATATGGCTGTCATGGCTGTTTGGCAGAGACGGTGGAAAAGACACATTTTAGTGGCGATTGTCTGTGTGGTCCCATTAGCTATATGGACAAGCACTAACTTTTTAGTGATACTACATGCCCGCTACAACGAGTCTCCATATAAGTCTTGCAAAATGCCCTTTACTTAAGAATATAGAAGTTCCAAAGGGCACTTTCAACACCCTAAAAAGTGGCCTAAGCTTTCACGTAGATACATTTGGGTTTTTCGGTCTGTCGTCAGTAACCACCGTCGGTCTTAGATAGAGTCTGAAAACATGAACAGAAAATTGGATATGCTTGATCTGATCATTCCACTACTACGTTACTTTACCATCTATGAAATATGAACACGCAAAATATGAGAATGTATTTCACAGTATTATCCCAGGTTAGAACCGTATTGCTCTGTAGTATTCTTGTCAGCCTTGTTATCCAAACACTCATCAAGACAGCTTAAACGACTGGGAAATAATGTGCGGAACAACTGATTCTTTTTTTATTGGTTTTGTAGATTAATACTCGCGGACATCTTACGCATTGGTGGCATGTTTCCTCGCTTCTATACAACTTGTAAAGTAGCTGCGGGCATTAGCTGTAAAACCATCGAATAAGATGTATATAGTTAACAAGAATTGTAATGAAATGGGAGTACGATTTCCTATTAAAACGTTTCCATGCCTTGACCAGTCAAGCAATAGGGAGACAGTAAGTTGTGAAGTTTCTGGGGGTTTTTATTTCAGTAGCTGAATCGAAACCAAATTATTCAGTTCTAAAAGTCACTTCAGGTTGGCTTCAAATTAACTTATCCTAAACGATTCCTTGACAAGTCAAGCAAGAGGGAAACAGTGAAATCAAACTCGTTGGAAGTTTTCGGGAGCCTCTGTTCCAGCGGCTGAGTCGAAACCAAACTATTAATTAAAGTCACTTCATGTCTGCTCCTAATCAACTTATCCTATTATTAGTTTCCTTGACCAGTCAGCACAGTGAAATCAAACTAATTGGAAGTTTCTGGAGTGTTCTGTTACAGCGGTGTCAAAACAACAAGAAGATGCTTGACTTTCTCCTCATCGCCTCGAACTAAACTGATATAATAATCCACTAAGAAAAATCAAAAGCAATGATTTCTCGAATGACTATTCGTTAATCGGTCGCAGACGTCGGCCTGACTGACAATTACTTTTCCTCCAAATTACTCATCTTAAATGATTGGTGTCGCCAAAATAGCTGATAAAAGTGAACATTTCTAAAGACACATTCATGTCAGATTTAATGTACAGCCGAGGTCCGCGTGTTGTACCCGCATCAGCAAAACTTTCGCCATTGGCTCGAGTTCGTAAAATGGAGTTCGTTTATCCGATTCACAAAACTCTCAACTTCGTCTCGAGTTCGTAAGTCGCATACAACGCGGCTAGTCATTCTATATATTACTTAAAGCTCGTCCAAGTGAAATAGTAGATTGGTAAAATGGTAAACCACAATCACAAAGAGCGCACGTGTAGTCATAGTAAAGAAGTTCATTAAAAAGAAAATAGGCCATTTGTGAATTGTTTTTAGCCTCCCTATCGAAAAGAGGCTAGGTGCACAACCTTTTGATATGAAAATGAGCTTGATTTAAATGCAGATAAAACCAATTTTCATATGAAAGGATGTGCAACTAGCCTCACTTTGATAGGGAGCCTCAATATCAATATCATTTAGAAATGGCTCATTTAATTGGTCAGATAAAATAAATCAAATAAGTTTTAAAAACTTTACAACTCTCGAAATGTTTGCTTGACCAGTCAAGCAAGCAAGGCAGCGACTGAAGTTAGGTGCAACTAACTTTGTGGGAGGTCAGTTTCGGGAGTTACTGTTGAATCGATCGCGAAACTAACAAAATTGTGGTTTCATTTCCTGATCATCGCCTACATATAAACTACTCTTTTATATAAAGTAGTACTTTCGACAGCTTATCAGGTGAAAATGTGTTGCAGTACACTGCTAGTAGAAGTGTTTGGCCACATCGTGTTCCGTTTTACACGAGGAGTTACAGGCATTACAACCCAGAAGAACCTGAATTCACGGCGGAGTCTATTGGCACAATCTTCTAGAAAGCACAGGTCGAGAATGGTATTATCATCCTGTTGATAAGCTTATTTACCAACAATACAGCGACAGGGGAGCTACAAGTTTGGACTAACTAGCGTCTAACAGGCTTGATGTAAGGGTTATCAACGCCTGTTCACCCGAGAAAATCGAGGAAGATAAGCGGGAAGATTAGCAATAAGAAGATAGAGCCATGGCTTGGAAGCGACTCAGACCATCCGCTCTCCGCACCGTTTGTAAATCAATTCAATGTACATTGGAAGTTTGATTTCGCTTTTCACCGCTACCTTGTTAGGTACATTGTACATGCTGATTTCTTATCTCTGTTGTAAAACAACCCCATGATCCGCAACGCCCAATTCCTCTTCAAGTGCAATGGTTGAGAATAATTTCAGAAGTGATACTGTACGCTTTTATTCATCTCTGGTAATTTGCAATTATCCTGTTACATTTTCGCCCATATCAGTTAATGGGCGTGAAAAAACTTATCCTCGTATGTTGCCTTATTTATTGTTTGGATGCACTTTATCGTGTTGCTCTTCAATCGCTAACGAAATCTAACTCCCACATCAGTTCTGCCTTAGAAAAGAGTCCGCCTAACGCTCTGTTTCTAATCAGTATATGTTTGCAAACCTCTTTTTTTATATCAAATCACTTCTTTTCAATCTTCCAGGGATGGGATGTCATTTGTTTCTATTTCTTGAGTGAAAAATCACCGGCAAGAGTGGCCGGCAGTCGGCTGCTATTTCTGACCGGAAGCCAGATAGTCTGTTTTATTCACCCAACATATGACTTACGAGACGAGAACGGGAAGCTACTTATCGCACTCTTCGTTGCTGTCATTGGAGTCGTTCTAAAAGTACTCTCTCGAATTCTAATTCAGCGCTCATACAACATCACCCACCCGGGATATTCGTACGTCTTATTGGCGCCGTTCTATTTTGGCTTTGCCGTTATATTTCGAGTTCTACAAGCAGATCGTGACAGTTTGAAATTTATGGCTGTTCTTGGAATAATTCATGGCGCTTCAGAAGTCATGGAACGAAGCACCATGGTTGTGATTGATCACATTTGTCATCGGCTTTGGAAAAGAACATCAGCTCCGTGGGAAAGCTTTCGTACCCCTCGCCGTGAGAGACTAATGGCTGATATCGCTATCACGAGCATGTTGTCCGAATCAATTGCCATTGTGTCGGTCAACGGCCTCTTATACTTGTATCAATTTATATATGTACAAGACAATTCCTCATAAATTTATCACAGTCATTTGCAATCCACACTTCAGTTCAATTGGTGATTGAGTGGTTTTTCACCAGCGTGTCCCTAGCGATCGAGACTCGTTAACAGAATATGGCTGTCATGGCTGTTTGGCAGAATGATACAATGGAAAAGATACATTTTAGTGGCGATTGTCTGTTTGATGCCATTAGCTATATGGACAAGCACAAACTTTTTAGTGATACTAAACGCCCACTATAAAGAGTCTCCATATAAGTCTTGCAAAATGCCCTTTACTTAAGAGTATAGAAGTTAAAAAGGGCATTTACACGACACCCCCAGAATGGCCCAAGCTTTCAAGTAAATACTCTTTTGTTTTTCTGTCAGTCATCAGAACCCACAGGGTCTTAGAGTCTCAAACATGAAGATAAAATTGGATATGCTTGATTATGATTCCACTACTACAGTGGAATCCGGATTTTTCGAACACTCGATTTTTCGAACCACCCGGTTTTTCAAACTATGGCACGTTTCCCTTGGTTTTGCTTCAGTCAAACACTGTAATTTTACCCCCGATGTGTCGAAACTCTCGCTATTTCGAACCAATTCTTACCTCCCATGGAAGAAATTTATAAGAAATTTATCTTCGATTTCTCAAACCCTCAGGAAAGTACTACTCAGTAGCTTTTATTTGAATGGTTACACTTTAGGATTTTATTCACAGGCTCAAAAGTTAGACCCACCTTCTATTACACAAAAAACAGTACCAAAGAAAGATGCGTTCAGTACCTTTCATTTGAATGGTCATTTTGTAGGCCTGGCTTTCCTGCTGGTGCTGTTTATCATGTGTACAAGGTGGTTCTAACTTTTGAGTCGAGTAAAATCCTAAGTGTGACCGTTCAAATGAAAGCTAAAGAACTGTACAAGAGTGCCATAGTATTTCTGTTTGCTTTCCTGGTTGTCAAAAAACAATACCTTGTAAATAAAGCGTGATTTTCATGCCACCTTCGATTTCTCGAACTCCTGATTTTTCAAACCAATTTCCGTGTCCCTAGGAAGTTCGAGAAATCGGGATTCCACTGTACGTTATTTTACCATACTGAGGACAAGCGAACACGCATAATATGAGAATGCATTTCACAGTATTATCCTGGTTTAGAACCGTATTGTACTGTAGTATCCTTGTCAGCCTTGTTATCCCAGCACTCATCAAAACAGTTATAAAACGACTGAGAGATAATGTGTGGAACAATAAATGTAGACCTCCAAATACCTCGGTGGCCCCAAAAAGACGAATATGGGTGTGGTTCCAAAAATACCTCAAGGTATTTAGTCAGTGCTCGAACACGCACATTGAATGCAGGGTCCGCGCCGCGATAAAGTGTTTGGCATAAGCAATAATTATGGTGCATACCAGGTAAACATTGTACGAGTCGTGCAAACTGCGAACTAAATCCTCAATAGCCGTACCCACCATTAAGCCGGGATCCAATCGGGAAAGATCGTTAGCCCATAACTGCAGAATTATGATATGGGGAACAAAGAATTCAACCACATGGAGGTCATCTTTTATCGGGTCCACCGTGCGGCCGCTCTTACCACAGCGGCTCCACTAAGAATAAATGAACGATCAAGGTGACAGCAATGGTCAACAAAGTGATCCAAACGGCAAACGAAAGAATGTCCAAGGATAAGAACACGAGGCGCGGCCATGTGCACTCCAAAAAATTAGCCGTAATGTGAAAAGGAACCAAATAACCGAGGATCACCCTTTGGCCTTTAAAAAGAGCTAAGAAACACGTCAAGGAAAAAGAAATACAGATTACCCCAAAATAACTCTAGTTAGACTACACTGACTTGCCTGAAAAAAGTTTTTTCTCAAAGATGTAGACGCTGTGATGGCGAAAAGAAAGAGGGAGTTTATGTCAGGATGATGAGGAATTTATACCCGGGCGCGACCGCGACCGATACTATGATTGGCTGTTACGGCTAATATGGGAATCCACAATCGGAAGAGGAATCATGTATGAAGAGTGTAATAGGCGTACTGTGTCAACATAATTAACATTATCCTTTGACATAATGTTTGGTTTTTCTTTATTGCTCGCATTTTTCCTCGCTTCGATACAACTTGTAAAATTATCTGTAAAACAATCGAAGGAGGCGTATACAGTTAATAGGAATTGTAATGAAATGGGAGTAAGATTTAAAAGAATGTCTAATGCTCTTTTATTTGGGATTGTCTTTGGTATTCTCCATTGTCTTTACGTTGAATAGTCTCACCGGAGACCTTCACATCAAGCAAGAAATCAGCAAAGGTCTTTTTACCGACATGTTACCTTATTGTATCGTCAGGCAGAAGCGAGGTCTGGAAGACTGGAACTGCTGCTGCCATCTGGAACCAAGAAATATTCGGCAACCATCCGCCGGCTTTTGTAAAAATTGAAGGTGACACTTTTTTCATTCTCGGCGGGAAATGGAAAGGTCCAAAGTTATTACTCCTCCCAGTTTCGTTGGTCTCCCTGTTCTAAACCTCGTTCTAACTGACGGCGGAGTAGTATTCAAAATGGCTGTTTTGTCATTGTAAAGACACGAAACAACAATTTGTTGACAGGCGTGCCTGAGTATGTATTTACTCGTTCGTAAATCCATATACGAACACGTTTGATTTTTAGACTTGTTCTGTTCTTTTTATGTAAATAAAGCAAGTAAAAAGCCTCCGTTGTAGTTATGAATGTTGCCTTTTCAATGGCCCATTTTACAGTTGTGTGCTTAGTGACCTGGCCGTTGAGTGGAAGTGAGGGTAATACAAACGTCGCCAGAAATTGCTGCCATTCGAATGGCGAAATTTCGTGCACTTTACTTTAAGATTCCTGTCGAATGGTAGTAATATACCGCGTCGAACGGCATATGTGACAGGCAATAAATTTGTAATCAACCCACGAATTAAACAGTTTAATTGATGTTGTTCAAAAAAATTATTTACTTGATTTTGTTTCTACTTAACTTATCCTAATCGGGTTCCTTGACCAGAGGGAGACAGGGAAACCAAACAAACTGGAAGTTTCTGGGAGTTTCTGTACCAGCGGCTGAGTCGAAACCAAACTATTCAATTAATGTTTGCTTCTAATTAACTTAATATCCTATGAAAACGTTTCTTTGACCAGTCAAGCAAGAGGGAGACAGAGTAATCAGACTAGTTAAAAGTTTCTAGAGTTGTCAGTCCCAGCAAACCACGAGAAGATGCTTGACATTCTCCTCATCGCCTCGATATAAGGTGCTTTGTAAAACAGCGACTTAGACACTCCTTATGTCACAATCCATAACGAAAAATTAAAAGCACTGTGATTTTCAGTTAATAAATAGTCGTAAATCAGACGCAGATTTCGGCCTGATTTACAATCCTCCAAATTACTCATCTTAAATAATTGGTATGGCCAAAATAGCCAATAAACGTAAACATTTCTAAAGGCGCATTCGTGTCAGATGTAACATACAGAGGTCCGTGTAGTATCCGCATCACCAAAACTCTCGCCATCGGCTGTTTATTACTTACAGCTCTTCTTAGTAGAATAGAATGGTGAAAGGGTGAGCCATAATCACAAAAAGCACATTATCTAGTCATACTAAAGAAGCTCACTAAAAGGAAACCGAGCAAATTTTATATTTTAAAAAAATCAAATAAATTAATTTTATTTGATGTTCCTTTAGAATTCTCTAATGTGTTTGCTTGACCAGTCAAGCAAGCGAGCAGTCGGCGACCTAAAATTAGCGTAGATACGTGGTGTAACTATCATATAGTGGTTTGACTTAATCCAATATAGGCATAAACATAGGAAGCAATATACATAGCTATATACAGTCATACACAGCGATACATGGCTATACACAGGTATACACAGCTATACATGCATATACACAGATATACATAGCCATACATAGCCATACACAGCTATACATAGCTATACATGGCTATAGACAGCTATACACGGCTATACATGGCTATACATGACTATACATGGCTATACACAGCTATACACAGTTATACATGGCTATACACAACTATACACAGCTATACATGGCTATACACAAATATACATAGCCATACATAGCTATACATAGCTATACATGGCTATACACAGCTATACACGGCTACACATGGCTATACATGGCTATACATGACTATACACAGCTATACACAGTTATACATGGCTATACACAACTATACACAGCTATACATGGCTATACAGAGATATACATAGCCATACATACTATACACAGCTATACATAGCTATACATGGCTATACACCGCTATACACGGCTATACATGGCTATACATACCTATACATGACTATACACAGCTATACACAGTTATACATGACTATACACAACTATACACAGCTATACATGGCTATACACAGATATACATAGCCATACATAGCTATGCACAGCTATAAATAGCTATACATGGCTATACACAGCTATACATGGCTATACACAGATATACATGGCTATACATGACTATATACGGCTATATACAGCTATACACAGCTATACATGGCTATACACAGATATACATGGCTATACATGGCTATACCCAATGGGTATACATAGCTATACACAGATATACACAGCTATACATGGCTATACACAGATATACATAGACATACATAGCTATACACAGCTATACATAGCTATACATGGCTATACACAGCTATACATGGCTACACATCGCTATACATGGCTATACATGACTATACACAATTATACACAACTATACATGGCTATACACAGGTATACATATCCATACATAGCTATACACAGCTATACATGGCTATACACAGATATACATGGCTATACATGGCTATACATGGCTATACATGGCTATACATGGGTATACATAGCTATACACAACTAGACACAGCTATACATGGCTATACACAGATATACATAGACATACATAGCTATACACAGCTATACATAGCTATACATGGCTATACACAGCTATGCATGGCTATACATGGCTATACATGACTATACACAATTATACACAGCTATACATGGCTGTACACAGGTATACATGGATGGATGGATGGATGGTATCTTTTATTTATACACGAAATCTTATCAAATTTAAACATACAGGTTTAAATTTGGTTTCCATAAAATCCGTGAATTAACTAATTAATACAATACTTTAAAATATGTACTTAAACTTAACAATTTACAAGGCGATCTTTAACTAATTACTTTACAAGTGCCGGTCGTAAGCCTCTTTTAAACTTTTCCAAAGACCTTTCTTCTTTGAGGTAGCGAGGGAGAGCATTCCAGACCTTGACGCCACTGAAAGCAAAACTATTCTTATAGTAATTTGTTCTGCATTTGGGCAGTTCTAGGTCGTAATTAGAAGATCTCAGACCGTAATTGTTTAAGGCATACATAGCCATACATAGCTATACATGGCTATACACAGCTATACACGGCTATCCATACCCATACATAGCTATACACAGCTATACATAGCTATACAGAGCTATACACGGCTATACATGGCTATACATGGCTAAACATGACTATACACAGCTATACACAGTTATACATGGCTATACACAACTATACACAGCTATACATGGCTATACACAGATATACATAGCCATACATACTATACACAGCTATACATAGCTATATATGGCTATACACCGCTATACACGGCTATACATGGCTATACATGGCTATACACAGCTATGCATGGCTATACATGGCTATACATGACTATACACAATTATACACAGCTATACATGGCTATACACAGCTATACACAGCTATACATGGCTATACATGGCTATACACAGTTATACATAGGCATACATAGGCTATACATGGCTATACATGGCTATACATGACTATACATGGCTATACATGACTATACACAACTATACACAGCTATACATGGCTATAGACAGATATACATAGCCATACATAGCTATACACAGCTATACATGGCTATACACAGCTATACATGGCTACCCATGGCTATACATGGCTATACATGGCTATACGCAGATGTACATAGACATACATAGCTATACACAGCTATACATAGCTATACACAGATATACACAGCTATACATGGCTATACACAGATATACATAGCCATACATAGCTATACACAGCTATACACAGCTATACATGGCTATACATGGCTATACATGGCTATACATGGCTATACACAGATATACATAGAGATACATAGCTTTTCACAGCTATACATAGCTATACACAGATATACACAGCTATACATGGCTATACATGGCTAGACATGGATATACATGACTATACACAGCTATACACAGCTATACATGGCTATACACAGAGAAACATAGCCATACATAGCTATACATGGCTATACATGGCTATACACAGCTATACATGGGTATACATGGCTATACATGGCTATACATGGCTATACACAGGTATACACAGCTATACATGGCTATACACAGCTATACATGGCTATACATGGCGATACATGGTTATACATGAATATACACAGATATACATAGACATACATAGCTATACACAGCTATACATAGCCATACACAGATATACACAGCTATACATGGCTATACATGGCTATACATGGCTATAAATGACTATACACAGCTATACACAGCTATACACAGCTATACATGGCTATACACAGATATACATAGCCATACATATCTATACACAGCTATACTTAACTATACACCGCCATGCATGGCTATACACAGCTATACATAGCTATACACAGTGCTATATAGCTATACACAGCTATACATGCCTATACACCTCTTTACGTGGCTATACACAGCCATACATGACTATGCACAGACATACATGGCTATACACAGCTACACATGGCTATACACAGCTCCACATGGCTGTACACAGCTATACACAGCTATATACAGCTAGACATGGCTATGCGCAGATATACATAGCTATACACAGCTGTACACAGCTATACAAAGCTATATACAGCTATACACAGCTATACATGTCTATAAACAGCTATACACTGCCATACTTAGTCATACACAGCTATACATGGCTATACACAGCTATACACCGCCATACATGGCTATACACAGCTATACGTGGCTATAAACAGCTATACATGGCTATAAACAGCTATACACTGCCATACTTAGCCATACACAGCTACACATGGCTATACACAGCTATACACCGCCATACATGGCTATACACAGCTCTACATAGCTATACACAGCTATAGACCGCCATACATGGCTATACACAGCTATACATGGCTATACACAGCTATACATAGCTATACACAGGTATACACGGCTATACTGACACAGTTATACATAGCTGTATGCAGCTATATATGGCTACACACAGCTATATATGGCTATACAAAGTCATATATGGCTATACACAGCTATACATGGCTATACATTGTGGGTGCTATTAAGGTCAACAAATCACAGGCAAACACGATAAGCAAATCCACCGTACGTTTCTTCTACATTAGACTTCAGTTGTTTTTGTTGTTATTATTGGTTAATAAAGTTGTATTTTACTGCTTCTTTGTGTCATGTCACCATATCAATCATAAAAAGAGTAATTTCATGGGTCCGCGTTTTGAAATTCTTAGGTGTCCGCATCTGGTTAATAAAAGTTTTGACTGACGTATGTACATACCATTACCATACATTTGTTACTTTGAGTTCGAGCCACTAATTTTAACGAAGACAGGTTAAGTCAGTGACGTGCACAAATTGCAGAAGACCATTATTAGTCACATTGGTAGAAAGTGTTGTAACTTCTTGACAGTGTACCAAAATGACTCGGACTCGGACTATTATTGAACGAATGGATTTCATTTGGACGTGCGTGTGTACTCTGATAATGAACACACAGATGACTTCAAAATGTGGTAAAAACACAGAAGTACGCTAGGAGCCGTGTGTACTGTAATAACAAACTCCTCTAGTTAAAAGAGAGGGGTTTTCGTAAGGGTCTTTGTTTTTGTAGAGGGTCTTCGTTTTCGTAATTACGATAACGAAGACCCACTCCTTTTTAACTAGAGGAGTTTGGTTTTACAAATATTATACACGGCTCCTAGCAATTCGAATTCTTCATTGTGCGGACTTTTAAAAAGTCTACATCTGGTAATCATGGGGTTCTTGTTTTTGTTTTCTTCATTTGAAAATCAGTCATATAAAAAAACAAATTGAAGGCGAGTGAATCCACAACCCTTTACTTTCTGTGCGAATTATAGCGGTAAACGGAAGCTTAACAACACAGTTTTGTGTTACTTTCAAATCCCCGTTTAGATATCTTCTTGCCGTTGTTTTACTCTGTCTGTTTTTCGTTTCCCTCTGGTTAAAAAAGAGGGGGTTTCGTTTCCGTAATTAAGTTTACGGCTGAAATATCTGACACAGATACTACGTTCCTCGACACAAGCATTTACAAAGGCGAAAGATTCGCTAACGAGTCTATACTAGACATAAAAACGCATTTCAAAGCAACTGAAACATTTCAGTACACACATTTCTCGAGTTGCCACCCACCAGGGGTCAAAAAGGGCTTCATTAAAGGCGAAGCACTTAGGCTTCTCCGGACAAACTCCTCAGAAACTACGTTCAAAACTGCAGTTTCAAACTTTAAAACACATCTCAAGGAAAGAGGGTTCCCCGAAACTTTGATTTCAACAACCCTCGTGGAGATTAGATTTGAGGACAGAAAACTTGCCCCAACCTTTGCTTAACAAGATATTTAAAGATCCCCCTATGGTCGCATACAAAAGGGGCAGATCCCTAAAAGACATACTCGTTCGAGCCAAACTGTGAACTGGTTATTACACGTGAATAGGAGTTGTGTAGGCCTGTCACCCTATTGTTATCACTGTGGTCTTATACTGGATCTATGTCTACGGCGCTCCAATGAATCTTTATACCTAGGAAGCAGACTATGTGACGGATGGTCATTACTTTAAAGTTTGTCAAAAAGGCCGCGGTCACTATTTTCCAAGAGCTCAAAGATGCTTGTGGCGTCTTTTTAAAAAGCTTTGCACAGCGGTGAGGTCAGAAGCACTAGCTGCAAAAACTGAAAGGCCATACAGTATTTTAGGGAGCACAATCGCATTAAAAACGCTGATCTAATTCGCCCTGTGTGTATCCTTCCTTATACAGGCCTGTAATTATAAATAAACATTTGCTGGCTTCATGAAGCTTTGCCTTAACATGCAAGCTAAACTAGCAATTACTTTGTATTGTGATTCCCAGTATAGAGATACAACTATACTGCATAATATCATAATGGGCTCCTGGTTATACTGTATAACATTGGATAGGCTGTAGGGTTGCCTTTCTTATGCAAGAGTAATTGCATTTACTAGTGTTACAGTGCACACTATTTGCGTGAGTCCAATCCATAAATTTAATCAATGCAATGCCCGATACATCAGGTAAATCTCTAGAGATCGTAACTAAGATTGTAGAATCATCTGCATATTTAAATAAAGATATCTCTTCGTGTCCAACTATTTCCAAGTCATTCAGGAATAAGTTGAAAAGGTATGGGCCACTAATACTACCCTGCGTTGTACCTTTGTACCCCTGTATAGCTATGTATAGCTGTGAGTGTGGAAGCGAACGAAATGAGGGTGGTATATGCACTGTCTGTGAAGAATGTGCTGAAATTTTAGTTTGTGCTAGGGATCAGAGAAACTTACAGACGTTTTACTTAGAATTTTAAGGCCTTCATTATTCTGGATATCCTGACCAATAATTGCTTAAAAGCTGACTGAGCTAACACAAAATAACAAGCGGTGACCCGTCGTCGCTACATGTTTCTAGATTAATGTTCTGAGCGAGCACTGACCAAAAAAGTTGTTTCAAACCGGTTAACTGGGGCCGCTAAATAGGCAGGGACCGTGTAGCCTATTTTAGAGTGGGGGGCTAGTTGGTGATCGCTCGTGTAAAGCAGGTAGAGGGAAATCTCACGCAAAAACTTTCTCTTTTCAAGTAATTAGCAATGCATCTAGAGCAGCCAAGTGTGATAAAAGTTGTCAGTTAAAACAGTCCCAAAATAATGCTCCTTGACAGGTTCTTTGGTCGGCTCTACTCGAAAGATGAAACCGGCAAGCTATGAACCTTATCTTATTCGCATTTTTAAAGATCTCAAACATAAAAACATTTCCTTTTAAAAAAACTTGTACAAGCAGACCTGGAGAATATTAAATCACTACTGAGTTTAGTACCATGAAACGTACATTTCCACCAAAGTCAGTCCGTAGCGGCCTAATTAAGGACTGAACGCCTTATTTGTTATCGATAGAACTGAGGAAATGACATCTTTTGGCAACTATATCCTAGACGAAACGTTTACATTTGTAGATTAGCTTGATAAAGTAACGGTCCTAATGTATAATGCCCGGACAACACAAGAACAAAAGTCAACTAAAGTCCAAACTCTTCGACAACAGGAAAGAGTCGATTACAGTACGCGCAGAGTTAATGGCCCGACAAGAGCGAGAGCGACAGTTTCAACTTCCATCGATTCAAGTGACTTGAAAAAGTCTGAACAGGTCCAGACTCTTCGAGATTCCCCAAGAGCGCGTGAGAATTTCAACTACTCAAGCCAAATGAAGGAAAGGCGATTTCAACACGGAGTTAGAGTACTCAGTTCCTGTTTGGTCTAAATTAAAAATTATATTTAACTGGTAAACCGAAAACTGATTAACTCTGAAACAAAGAAATTGTCCAACTTTTTCATTTATTTTTTAATGGCACCAAAAAAGGGAACGGGGGTAAAAGCCCCCTCAGCCCACCCCTCGCGCGGTCCCTGATAGAAAGACCGCAAACAATAAATAAATTATTACAAAGAACAGCATATTTCAAGAGAAGGGATAGGGAAAACAAACGCAGTGTATAGCTGTGTATAGCCATATATAGCTGGGTATAGCCACGTATGGCTGTATATATCCATGTATAGCTGTTAATAGCTGTGTATAGCCATGCATGGCTGTGTATAGCTGTGTATTGTTATGTATAGCTGTGTATAGCTAAGTATACCTGTGTATAGCCATGTATAGCTTTTTATAGCTATGTATGTCTGTGTATAGCCATGTATATCTGTGTATAGCTATGTATAGCCAGGTGTATAGGTGTGTATAGCCATGTATAGCTCTGTATAGCTCTGTATAGCTCTGTATAGCTCTATATAGCTGTGTATATTCATTTAGATCTGTGTATAGCCATTTATGGCTATGTGTAGTCGCGTATAGCAATGTATAGCTGTTTATAGCCATGTATAGCTGTGTATAGCTGTGTATAGCCATGTATACCCATGTGTAGCCATGTATAGCCACGTATGGCTGTGTATAGCCATGTATACCTGTGTATAGCTATGTATGGCATTGTATATCTGTGTATAGCCATGTATAGCTGTGTATGGCTGTGTATAGTCATGTATAGCCATGTATAGCCATGTATAGCCATGTATAGCTGTGTATAGCGATGTACAGCTATGTATAGCTGTTTATACCTATGTATGTCCATGTATATCGGTGTATAGCCATGTATGGCCATGTATAGCCATGTATAGCTGTGTAAAGCCATGTATAGCTGTGTATATCCACGTACAGCCATGTATAGCTGTGTATAGCCATGTATAGCTATGTACAGCTGTGTATAGCCATGTATACCATGTATAGCCATGTATAGCCATGTATGGCTATGTACATCCATGTATAGCCATGTCTAGCTGCATATAGCTATGTATGGCTATGTTTCGCCATGTATAGTCTAGTCATGTATAGCCATGTATAGCATGTAGCGCTGTGTATAGCCATGTATAGCTGTGTATAGCCATGTATAGCCATGTATAGCTGTGTATACCTATGTATGGCTATATATAGCTGTGTATAGCCATGTATAGTCATGTATAGTCATGTATAGCTGTGTATAGCCATGTATAGCTATGTAAAGCTGTGTATAGCTATGTATGTCTATGTATAACTGTTTATAGCCATGTATAGCCATGTATAGCCATGTATAGCCATGTATAGCTGTGTATAGCTGTGTATAGCCATGTATAGCTGTGTATACCTGTGTATAGCTATGTATAGCCATGTATAGCCATGTATAGCTGTGTATAGTCATGTAGGGCTGTGTATAGCCATGTATAGCTGTGTATGGCTATGTATGGCTGTGTATAGCCATATATAGCTGTGTATAGCTCTGTATAGCCATGTATATCCGTGTATAGCCATGTATAGCTATGTATAGCTGTGTATCGCCATGTATAGATGTGTATAGCTGTGTATAGCCATGTATAGCCATGTATAACCATGTATAGCCATTTATAGCCATGTATAGCTGTGTATAGCTATGTATGGCTGTGTATAGCCATGTATAGCTATGTATAGCTGTGTATAACCATGTATACCCATATATAGCCATGTATAGCCATGTATAGCCATGTATAGCTGTTTATAGCCATGTATAGCTATGTATAGCTGTGTATAGCTATGTATGTCTATGTATATCTGTGTATAGCCGTGTATAGCCATGTATAGCCATGTATAGCCATGTATAGCTGTGTATAGCCATGTATAGCTGTGTATAGCTATGTATGTTTATGTATATCTGTGTATAGCCATGTATAGCTATGTATAGCTGTGTATAGTCATTTATAGCCATGTATAGCCATGTATAGCCATGTATAGCTGTGTATAGCCATGTATAGCTATGTATAGCTGTGTATAGCTGTGTATAGTCATTTATAGCCATGTATAGCCATGTATAGCTGTGTATAGCCATGTATAGCTATGTATAGCTGTGTATAGCTATGTATGGCTATGTATATTTGTGTATACCCATGTATAGCTGTGTATAGCTATGTATGGCTATGTATATCTGTGAATAGCCATGTATAGCTGTGTATAGCCATGTATAGTTATGTATAGCTGTGTATAGCTATGTATGTCTATGTATATCTGTGTATAGCCATGTATAGCTGTGTATAGCTGTGTATAGTCGTGTATAGCTGTGTATAGTCATGTATATCCATTTATAGCCTTGTATAGCCATGTATAGCCGTGTATAGCCATGTATAGCTGTGTATAGTTGTGTATAGCTATGTATGTCTATGTATAACTGTGTATAGCCATGTATAGCCATGTATAGCTGTGTATAGCTATGTATATCTGTGTATAGCCATGTATAGCTGTGTATAACTGTGTATATCTATGTATACCCATGTATAGCCATGTATAGCCATGTATAGCCATGTATAGCTGTGTATAGCCATGTATAGCTATGTATAGCTGTGTATAGCTATGTATGTCTATGTATATCTGTGTATAGTCATGTATAGCCATGTATAGCCATGTACAGCCATGTATAGCTGTGTATAGCCATGTATAGCTATGTATAGTTGTGTATAGCTATGTATGTCTATGTATAACTGTGTATAGCCATGTATAGCCATGTATAGCTGTGTATAGCTATGTATATCTGTGTATAGCCATGTATAGCTGTGTATAGCTGTGTATACCATGTATACCATGTATACCCATGTATAGCCATGTATAGCCATGTATAGCTGTGTATAGTCATGTAGGGCTGTGTATAGCCATGTAGAGCTGTGTATAGCTATGTATGGCTGTGTATAGCTATGTATGGCTGTGTATAGCCATGTATAGCTGTGTATAGCTATGTATGGCTGTGTATGACCATGTATAGCTGTGTATAGCCATGTAGGACTGTGTATAGCCATGTAGGGCTGTGTATTGCTATGTAGGACTATGTATAGCTAATCATAGCTGGGTATAGGTGTGTATAGCTATGTATAGCCATGTATGGCTGTGTATAGGAATGTATGGCTGTGTATTGCCATGTATAGCTGTGTATAGCCATGTAGAGCTGTGTATAGTCATGTATAGCTGTGTATAGCTATGTATGGCTGTGTATAGCTATGTATAGCTGTGTATAGCCATGTATAGCTGTGTATATTCATGTAGGGCTTCCGCCTTCTTGCCCTTTTCGATTGCAAACGTAGTAGAGTTTGAATTTTAAGTAGTAGAATTTTAAGTAGTAGAGTGTCCCCAATTAGCTGTCACACACTAAATACCCACCCTGACACTTAAGTAAAGTTATTCATTCAATGTTACGTAATGGTGTGTTATTTCCCCCTATTTCTCCCTCCAAACGCCCCCTTCCCCCCCCCCCCTTTCCCCCTCCACAAATTAGGTGCAATTAACTTTGTGGAAGGTCTGGTTCGGGAGTTCCTGTTCAAGCTGGATCAAAACTAACAACGTTGCTGTTTCATTTTCCGATCATCGCCTGGATATAAACTACTCATTAAAAGTGATTTCAAGCTCTTCTGGGTAAGGTCGATAGCTTATCTGGTGGAAATGGGTAGAAGTGCACTGATAGAAGTGTTTGGCCACATCGTGTTCAGTTTTACAAGAGGCGTTACAATGCATTACAACCCAGAGGAACCTGAATTCACGGCAGAGTCTTTTGGCTACAATCCTCTAGAAAGCACAGGTCGAGAATGGTATTTTCATCCTGTTGACGAGCTTATTTACCAAGAATACAGCGACAGGGAAGCTACATGCTTGGACTATCTAACATCTAGCAGGCTTGATGTAAGGGTTATAAACGCCTGTTCACCCGAGGAAAACGCAGAAACACCGGACGACATGGAAGATGAAGATAGAGCCATGGCGTGGAAGCGACTTAGACCATCCGTTCTCTTCGCCGTTTGTAAATCAATGTACATTGGAAGTTTGATTTCGCTTCTCACCGCTATTTTGTTAGGTACATTGTACATGCTGATTTCTTATCTCGGTTATAAATCAATTTTCAACTGTGAATACCACGATTCGCGACACCCAAGTCAAGAGCAATGGTTGAGAACCATTTCAGGTGTGATACTCTACGCTTTTATTCACTTCTGGTACTTTGCAATTATCCTGTCACGGTTTCGTCCATATCAGTTAACGGGCGTGAAAAGGAAACTAATCCTCGTATGTTAACTTATTTATTGTGTGGACGCACTTTATCGTGTTGCTCTGCAAGTGCAAAAGAAATCCATTTATGGCAGTGCCAAGCTGTTTAACTTTTTTCTCCGGACCCCTGATAGTCTATTTTATTTACCCAGCGTATAACAATCAAGGAAAAGAAGGCAAGCTTCTTATCGCACTCTTTGCTCCTCTCACTGGAGTGGTTTTTAAAGTAATCTCGCGAATTTGTGTTCAGCGCTTATACAACATCACCCATCCGGGATATTCGTATGTCTTACTGGCGCCGTTGTATTTTGGCACAGCCGTTATATTTCGAGTTCTACAAGCGGATCTTGACAGTTTGAAATTCATGGCTGTTCTTGGAATAATTCATGGCGCTTCAGAAGTCATGGAACGAAGCACCATGGTTGTGATTGATCACATTTGTCACAGGCTTTGGAAAAGAACGTCAGCTGCTTGGGGAAGCTTTCGTACTCCTCGCCGTGAGATACTAATGGCTGATATCGTTATCATGAGCATGTTGTCCGAATCAATTGCCATTGTGGCGGTCAACGGCCTCTTATACTTGTATCGATTTATTTATGTACAAGATAAGTCCCTCATAAATTTATTACAGTCATTTGCCATCCAAACTTCAGTTCAGCTGGTGATTGAGTGGTTTTTCACCAGCGCGTCTCTTGCGATCGAGACTCGTTATCAGAATATGGTTGTCATGACTGTTTGGCGGAGACGGTGGAAAAGACACATTTTAGTGGCGATTGCCTGTGTGGTGCCATTAGCTATATGGACTAGCACTAACTTTTTAGTGATACTACATGCCCACTACAACGAGTCTCCAAATAAGTCCTGCAAAATGCCCTTTACTTAAGAATATGGAAGTTCCAAAGGGCATGGCCCAAGCTTTGACGTAGATATATTTCTTTTTTTCTGTCACTCATAAGTAACCACAGAATCTTAGATAGAGTCTGAAAACATGAACAGAAAATTGAATAAGCTTGATTATGATTCCACTACTACGTTATTTTACCATATAAGGAAAAGTGAACACACAAAATATGAGATTGTATTCACAGTATTCTCCCGGTTGAGAACCGTATTGCGCTGTAGTATCCTTGTCAGTCTTGTTATTCAAACACTCATCAAAACAGCTTACGCGTACACTTTTGATTTTTGGACTTGTTTCTGTTCTTTTTATATAGATAAAAGCAAGGAAAAAACCTCCGTTGTGGTTATAAAATATTGTTTTTTCAATTGCCTATTCTACATTTGTGTGCTTAGTTACCTGGCTTTTGAGTGGAAGCCGGAGGGTAATACAAACGTCGCCAAAAATCGCGGAAATTCCAGGGGGAATTGTCGTGCGCCCTACTTTAATACTCCTGTGCACGCAATAACTAAAGCAGTGTAACAACTTAGGGCTAATTTACACTGTAAAGCTGCTGACGTAACTCCCTTTTCTCCTATCCAGGGTAGTTTCGGTTCCTGGCCCTTCCCCACCCCCCCCCCCACCCCCACACCGTCCACTCCGCCTGGTCCAGTTATAATGGCGACTTAGTCGAACATATGTGCTTCCTAGGAAAAAAATTATTTGTTACCATGGTCATTCAATAAAAGCTAACTGAAAAGAAATGAAAAATCAAGGGTGGATTTCCTTGCAGCATACATGTACACTGTCGCGTTTCTCCCCGCGAAAAACCACGTATCTTGCAATAAATGCATTATCCACCCATGATTTCAAATTTACCTCATGTTGCTTTAAATTAACTTATTTAAGGGGTTTCTGTTTCAGCAGTTGAATCGAAACCAAACCACAGTCGAATCGAAGCTCTCCTTGCGACCACTCTCGTAAGCGACCAGCTCTAGTTACGACCAGCATCGTAAAACCCCGTTTAAATTGTCACTTCAAAGACTCTGAAATTAAAAGCTCTGGTAAGGGACCACTCCTGGAAGCGACCGCTACCTCTTTTGTGAATTACCCACTGATTTTTCTTTTGTTTTTAAGTTTTCGCAAGCGACTGCTCAGTCAACACTTAAATAAAAGCGTTCACTTCTTAAAGAAGTTTAGAGCAGTACATAATATAAGCGACGATGTTTCTTTGACCTGTACATTCGCAAACCTCTTCTGTGATAGGCAATAAAAACTATTATATTATTACTACAATTTACCTTTAGTAGCCACTAACAAATGCCAAGCTTTCTGCTAAAATCTCTCTTTAGCGGCTCCCTCTATTGTTTCATCACAAGGTCATTTACGAGAGCCCATTGTCGTAAGTTACAAGCTCTAGTTTTCTGAGTTCCCGAGGTGGTCACTAACGAAAGCTTTCGTGACTGTATTCAATTGAATTCACTTCGTGTTTGTTTCTAATTGATTCATCCTATTAAAACTTTTCTTGACTAGTCAAGCAAGACTGGAGACAGTGAGCAGGACGTCAAACTAGTTCGAAGTTTCTAGTATCTATCTAGTGATTTACATTTACTTTTCCTTCAAACTACTCATCTTAAGTGACTGGTATCGCCAAAATAGCCGATAAACGTGAACATTTAGATGAATTCATATCAGATGTAATCAGTACAGAGGTCCGTGTTGTATCTGCATCAGCAAAACTTTCGCCATCACCTCGAATTCGTATGTCGATCCGATTTACACAACTCTCACCTTCGGTTTAAGTTCGTAAACCGCATACAACACGGCTTCCCATTCTTAAAACTCATCTTATACTAGAATAGTGGAAAAGGTAAAATGGTAAAACATAATCACAAAGAGCACATGTCTAGTCATATCCTGTACCCTTTAATCCCGGTTCCCGCTCCATTTTTGTTGGCCCCCTCCTCTATGCGCTTTTAAATTGCAAAATATTACGCAATAGTGCGTAATTTCCCCCTATTTCTTCCACCTCCGGCCCGCTTTCTCCCGGGCTCCCCCCCCCCCTTTTCCTCCTCCACAAATTAGGTGCCGTTAACTTTGTGGGAGGTCAGTTTCGGGAGTTCGTGTTCAAGCCGAATCGAAACTAACAACACTGCAGTTTCATTTTCTGAGCATCGATCATCGGCGGGCATTATCTGTAAAACCATAAAATAAGGTGTATATAGTTAACATGAATTACAATGAAATGGGAGTAAGATTTAAAAAAATATATGTCATTCAATAAAAGCTAACTGAAAAGAAAATGACAAATCGAGAGTGGATTCTTACACGTATTTATGTCGCGTTTGTCCTTGTGGAACACCCCATTTTTTTAGGCACCTCTAACGGCATATGTGATAACTAAACACGTATCTTGCAATAAATGCATAGTCCACCCACGATTTCAAAAACATTAAACTAAATTTACTTGATGTTGCTTTTAATTAATTTATCCTAAACGTTTCGTTGACCAGTCAAGCAAAACGGAGACAGCGAACCCGATTCAAACTGATTGAATGTTTCTAGAGTTTTCTGTTCTAGCGGTGTCGAAACAACAAGAAGATGGTTGACTTTCTCCTCATAAAAAAGAAACCAAGCAAATTTCATGTTTTCAAAAATAAAATCAATCAACTTTACTTGATGTTCCTTTAGAATTCTAGAAATGTTTGCTTGACCAGTCAAGGAAGCAAGTAGACAGCGACTGAACTTAGGAAGGAATGGTTTGGGGGGAGGGGGGTGTTCAAACTTCTTACCTCTCGTAGCCTTTAATCTCGGTTCCCGCCCTATTTTTGTTGGTCCCGGCTCTTTGTGCTTTTCCATTGCAAAATATTACGCAATGGTGCGTAATTAATCCCTATTTCTTCAGCTTCCCGCCCCCCCTTCCCCCCCTTTCCGCCCTCCTGTACAACTCCCGCCCTCTTTTCTCCCAGGCTCTGCCCCCTGTTCCCCCTCACAAATTAGCTGCAATTAACTTTGTGAGAGGTCAGTTTCAGCATCGTGAGTTTCGATTCTGCTCGATAGGAACTCGGAGATCCTGTTCAATCTGAAATCGAACTAGCAAGATTACAGTTTCATTTTCTGATCATTGCCTAGATATAAACTTCTCTTCATAAGTGATTTCAATCTCTTCTTAGAACGGTCGATAGCTTATCAGGTGAAAATGAGTAGCAGTACACTGATAGAAGTGTTTGGCCACATCGTGTTCAGTTTTACACGAGGCGTGACAGAGCATTACAACCCAGAAGAACCTGAATTCACGGCAGAGTCTTTTGGCTACAATCCTCTAGAAAGCACAGGTCGAGAATGGCATTATCATCCTGTTCATGAGCTTATTTACCAAGAATACAGCGACAGGGAAGCCACAAGTTTGGACTATCTAGCATCTAACAGGCTTGATGTAAGGGTTATAAACGCCTGTTCACCCGAGGAAAACGAAGAAACACAGGAAGACACGGAAGATGAAGATAAAGCCATGGCTTGGAAGCGACTTAGACCATCTGTTCTCTGCACCGTTTGTAAATCAATGTACATTGGAAGTTTGATTTCGCTTCTCACCGCTACCTTGTTAGGTACATTGTACATGCTGATTTCTTATCTCTGTTATAAAACAACTCACAACTGTGAATACCATGATCCGCAACACCCAATTCCTCTTCAAGTGCAATGGTTGAGAACAATTTCAGCTGTGATATTCTGTGCTTTTGTTTACTCTTGGTACTCTGCAATCATCCTTTTACTTTTCCGTCCATTTCAGTTAACGGGCGTGAAAAGGACACTTATTCTGGCGTGTTACCTTTTTTATTGTTTGGAAGCACTTTATGCTGTTGCACTTCAAGCGCTAACAAAATCTAATTCCACCATCAATTTTGCTTTAGACAAGGGTCCGTCTAATACTCTTTTCCTAATCAGTGTATGTTTGCAAAATTGTTTTATATCGAATCACTTCTTTTCAAGCTCAAGAAAACAGAAGCTGATTTTGTTTTTTCAAATGACAGTTCCAGGCTGTTTATCTTTTATCGCTGGAAGCCAGTTTGTCTTTTTTATTTACCCAGTATATAACAAACAAAGCGAAGAAGCCGGGCAAGCTGAGTATCGCACTCTTTGCTCCTCTCGTTGGAGTCGTTCTAAAAGTACTCTCTCGAGTTCTTGTTCAGCGATTATACAACATTACCCACCCGGGATATTCGTATGTATTTCGGCTGTGCCGTTATATTTCGAGTTCTTCAAGCAGATCTTGATAGTTTGAAATTCATGGCTGTTCTTGGAATAATTCATGGCGCTTCAGAAGTCATGGAACGAAGCACCATGGTTGTGATTGATCACATTTGTCATCGGCTTTGGAAAAGAACATCAGCTCCTTGGGGAAGTTTTCGTACTCCTCGCCGTGAGAGATTAATGGCTGATATCGCTATCATGAGCATGTTATCCGAATCAACTGCCATTGTGGCTGTCAACGGTCTCTTATACTTGTATCAATTTATTTATTTACAAGAGAAGTCCCTTATAAATTTATTACAGTCATTTGCCATCCAAACTTCAGTTCAATTGGTGATTGAGTGGTTTTTCACCAGCGTGTCTCTAGCGATAGAGACTTGTTATCAGAATATGGCTGTCATGGCTGTTTGGCAGAGACGGTGGAAAAGACACATTTTAGTGGCGATTGTCTGTGTGGTCCCATTAGCTATATGGACAAGCACTAACTTTTTAGTGATACTACATGCCCGCTACAACGAGTCTCCATATAAGTCTTGCAAAATGCCCTTTACTTAAGAATATAGAAGTTCCAAAGGGCACTTTCAACACCCTAAAAAGTGGCCTAAGCTTTCACGTAGATACATTTGGGTTTTTCGGTCTGTCGTCAGTAACCACCGTCGGTCTTAGATAGAGTCTGAAAACATGAACAGAAAATTGGATATGCTTGATCTGATCATTCCACTACTACGTTACTTTACCATCTATGAAATATGAACACGCAAAATATGAGAATGTATTTCACAGTATTATCCCAGGTTAGAACCGTATTGCTCTGTAGTATTCTTGTCAGCCTTGTTATCCAAACACTCATCAAGACAGCTTAAACGACTGGGAAATAATGTGCGGAACAACTGATTCTTTTTTTATTGGTTTTGTAGATTAATACTCGCGGACATCTTACGCATTGGTGGCATGTTTCCTCGCTTCTATACAACTTGTAAAGTAGCTGCGGGCATTAGCTGTAAAACCATCGAATAAGATGTATATAGTTAACAAGAATTGTAATGAAATGGGAGTACGATTTCCTATTAAAACGTTTCCATGCCTTGACCAGTCAAGCAATAGGGAGACAGTAAGTTGTGAAGTTTCTGGGGGTTTTTATTTCAGTAGCTGAATCGAAACCAAATTATTCAGTTCTAAAAGTCACTTCAGGTTGGCTTCAAATTAACTTATCCTAAACGATTCCTTGACAAGTCAAGCAAGAGGGAAACAGTGAAATCAAACTCGTTGGAAGTTTTCGGGAGCCTCTGTTCCAGCGGCTGAGTCGAAACCAAACTATTAATTAAAGTCACTTCATGTCTGCTCCTAATCAACTTATCCTATTATTAGTTTCCTTGACCAGTCAGCACAGTGAAATCAAACTAATTGGAAGTTTCTGGAGTGTTCTGTTACAGCGGTGTCAAAACAACAAGAAGATGCTTGACTTTCTCCTCATCGCCTCGAACTAAACTGATATAATAATCCACTAAGAAAAATCAAAAGCAATGATTTCTCGAATGACTATTCGTTAATCGGTCGCAGACGTCGGCCTGACTGACAATTACTTTTCCTCCAAATTACTCATCTTAAATGATTGGTGTCGCCAAAATAGCTGATAAAAGTGAACATTTCTAAAGACACATTCATGTCAGATTTAATGTACAGCCGAGGTCCGCGTGTTGTACCCGTATCAGCAAAACTTTCGCCATTGGCTCGAGTTCGTAAAATGGAGTTCGTTTATCCGATTCACAAAACTCTCAACTTCGTCTCGAGTTCGTAAGTCGCATACAACGCGGCTAGTCATTCTATATATTACTTAAAGCTCGTCCAAGTGAAATAGTAGATTGGTAAAATGGTAAACCACAATCACAAAGAGCGCACGTGTAGTCATAGTAAAGAAGTTCATTAAAAAGAAAATAGGCCATTTGTGAATTGTTTTTAGCCTCCCTATCGAAAAGAGGCTAGGTGCACAACCTTTTGATATGAAAATGAGCTTGATTTAAATGCAGATAAAACCAATTTTCATATGAAAGGATGTGCAACTAGCCTCACTTTGATAGGGAGCCTCAATATCAATATCATTTAGAAATGGCTCATTTAATTGGTCAGATAAAATAAATCAAATAAGTTTTAAAAACTTTACAACTCTCGAAATGTTTGCTTGACCAGTCAAGCAAGCAAGGCAGCGACTGAAGTTAGGTGCAACTAACTTTGTGGGAGGTCAGTTTCGGGAGTTACTGTTGAATCGATCGCGAAACTAACAAAATTGTGGTTTCATTTCCTGATCATCGCCTACATATAAACTACTCTTTTATATAAAGTAGTACTTTCGACAGCTTATCAGGTGAAAATGTGTTGCAGTACACTGCTAGTAGAAGTGTTTGGCCACATCGTGTTCCGTTTTACACGAGGAGTTACAGGCATTACAACCCAGAAGAACCTGAATTCACGGCGGAGTCTATTGGCACAATCTTCTAGAAAGCACAGGTCGAGAATGGTATTATCATCCTGTTGATAAGCTTATTTACCAACAATACAGCGACAGGGGAGCTACAAGTTTGGACTAACTAGCGTCTAACAGGCTTGATGTAAGGGTTATCAACGCCTGTTCACCCGAGAAAATCGAGGAAGATAAGCGGGAAGATTAGCAATAAGAAGATAGAGCCATGGCTTGGAAGCGACTCAGACCATCCGCTCTCCGCACCGTTTGTAAATCAATTCAATGTACATTGGAAGTTTGATTTCGCTTTTCACCGCTACCTTGTTAGGTACATTGTACATGCTGATTTCTTATCTCTGTTGTAAAACAACCCCATGATCCGCAACGCCCAATTCCTCTTCAAGTGCAATGGTTGAGAATAATTTCAGAAGTGATACTGTACGCTTTTATTCATCTCTGGTAATTTGCAATTATCCTGTTACATTTTCGCCCATATCAGTTAATGGGCGTGAAAAAACTTATCCGCGTATGTTGCCTTATTTATTGTTTGGATGCACTTTATCGTGTTGCTCTTCAATCGCTAACGAAATCTAACTCCCACATCAGTTCTGCCTTAGAAAAGAGTCCGCCTAACGCTCTGTTTCTAATCAGTATATGTTTGCAAACCTCTTTTTTTATATCAAATCACTTCTTTTCAATCTTCCAGGGATGGGATGTCATTTGTTTCTATTTCTTGAGTGAAAAATCACCGGCAAGAGTGGCCGGCAGTCGGCTGCTATTTCTGACCGGAAGCCAGATAGTCTGTTTTATTCACCCAACATATGACTTACGAGACGAGAACGGGAAGCTACTTATCGCACTCTTCGTTGCTGTCATTGGAGTCGTTCTAAAAGTACTCTCTCGAATTCTAATTCAGCGCTCATACAACATCACCCACCCGGGATATTCGTACGTCTTATTGGCGCCGTTCTATTTTGGCTTTGCCGTTATATTTCGAGTTCTACAAGCAGATCGTGACAGTTTGAAATTTATGGCTGTTCTTGGAATAATTCATGGCGCTTCAGAAGTCATGGAACGAAGCACCATGGTTGTGATTGATCACATTTGTCATCGGCTTTGGAAAAGAACATCAGCTCCGTGGGAAAGCTTTCGTACCCCTCGCCGTGAGAGACTAATGGCTGATATCGCTATCACGAGCATGTTGTCCGAATCAATTGCCATTGTGTCGGTAAACGGCCTCTTATACTTGTATCAATTTGTATATGTACAAGACAATTCCTCATAAATTTATCACAGTCATTTGCAATCCACACTTCAGTTCAATTGGTGATTGAGTGGTTTTTCACCAGCGTGTCCCTAGCGATCGAGACTCGTTAACAGAATATGGCTGTCATGGCTGTTTGGCAGAATGATACAATGGAAAAGATACATTTTAGTGGCGATTGTCTGTTTGATGCCATTAGCTATATGGACAAGCACAAACTTTTTAGTGATACTAAACGCCCACTATAAAGAGTCTCCATATAAGTCTTGCAAAATGCCCTTTACTTAAGAGTATAGAAGTTAAAAAGGGCATTTACACGACACCCCCAGAATGGCCCAAGCTTTCAAGTAAATACTCTTTTGTTTTTCTGTCAGTCATCAGAACCCACAGGGTCTTAGAGTCTCAAACATGAAGATAAAATTGGATATGCTTGATTATGATTCCACTACTACAGTGGAATCCGGATTTTTCGAACACTCGATTTTTCGAACCACCCGGTTTTTCAAACTATGGCACGTTTCCCTTGGTTTTGCTTCAGTCAAACACTGTAATTTTACCCCCGATGTTTCGAAACTCTCGCTATTTCGAACCAATTCTTACCTCCCATGGAAGAAATTTATAAGAAATTTATCTTCGATTTCTCAAACCCTCAGGAAAGTACTACTCAGTAGCTTTTATTTGAATGGTTACACTTTAGGATTTTATTCACAGGCTCAAAAGTTAGACCCACCTTCTATTACACAAAAAACAGTACCAAAGAAAGATGCGTTCAGTACCTTTCATTTGAATGGTCATTTTGTAGGCCTGGCTTTCCTGCTGGTGCTGTTTATCATGTGTACAAGGTGGTTCTAACTTTTGAGTCGAGTAAAATCCTAAGTGTGACCGTTCAAATGAAAGCTAAAGAACTGTACAAGAGTGCCATAGTATTTCTGTTTGCTTTCCTGGTTGTCAAAAAACAATACCTTGTAAATAAAGCGTGATTTTCATGCCACCTTCGATTTCTCGAACTCCTGATTTTTCAAACCAATTTCCGTGTCCCTAGGAAGTTTGAGAAATCGGGATTCCACTGTGCGTTATTTTACCATACTGAGGACAAGCGAACAGGCATACAGTATGTTGCCCAGTTTTCGTACGGGCCCAGTTTTCGTACAAAAAGAACTTTATTTGATTATTTTCGTCGGTCATTTAAATCTTCGTCAACCGAAGAATTCCAAAAGTAAAAGGAACATCTCAGCTATAAATTGCCGGTTTTGCCGGGCTTTTTGACGAAGAAGCAGGTCAGTGCGGACAATTTCTTTCCGGCTGAGTAAAAGTTTAGCGGCTAATATTTGCACTTTTCACTGCACAGTAAAGGTATTGTAGATGAACAATTAGCCCATTTTGCTGGTAATTTTGCAAGGAACTTCATGATTTTTGGACAGATGATAGACAAAAGATGAAAGTGAATGGAAAAACTTTTAACGCCAGCTTAAATTTAACTGCTCCTGAATTTTAGCGGTGGGAATCTTCGCATACATTTTGACCTACTGTGCCAGTTTTCGTACACTTAGCTGCGCCTTTCTCTAAACCTATTTTTAAATAAGTTAAAGAACTGAATTTCAAACTTTACTATTCGAAAACTAATAAGTCGCAAGTGCAGCAGAGACTACACAACAATCCTTGCAAAGTACGATACACTACATGTATTTGTTGTGGTATAACAGCGACGATTTACATCCAGGTCACGCAAAGGTCACGAATATTATAATAAACGTAATCCCACGCAAACAATCTAAATCATCAAATAATTAACTAAGGTAGATGTCTATGCATAGAATGTTGACATACACCGTGAAATATCGTTAGCTTACCGGTTTCACTGATTTTTTCACTCCGTTGCGATTCTAATAAACATTTACAAAAGTAGGTAAGAAAAGCAAACTAAGCGGAAACGGAAGTAGAGAGTTTGCTATTCTAAAGGCGTAAGCGGAAGCGGAAGGAAAACGTCGAATCTTATACAGGCCTTTTCTTAAGAGTTGTAATACGCAGAATAGTAACCTGTCAACTACCTTTACCAAGGCAGTAAATGACGTACGAGACAGTGGATTGAGCGTAAGAAAAGCCGCCCAAAAGTGAGGGACCAAAAAATCAACACTGCAGGATCGATTAAACATCCACCCCCCGAATAACCATTTGCTTTGTACACCAAACATTGGTCTCTAAGCCGATATTTATTCACAAACCGAAGAGAAAACACGATAAGCACTCAGCAGGGTGGCTGACACATCAGTTTGTGTCGAGTGTTTTCGTGGAGAAATGTTGTTTTGTCGATGTACGAAAACTGGGCCAGGTGTACGAAGACTGGGCAACTTAGGAGTTTTGGGGAAAATGGCATAATTTTGAACGTACGTCGATCAAGCGGCCAATCGTTTTATATATTGAAGGTAAGTAAATGGGCTATCTTTAATAGAAATTTCAGAAATTTTCGTCTCACAGGCGAAAAGATATAGCGATTACAAACTAAAGTGTACGAAAACTGGGCAACACACTGTAATATGAGAATGCATTTCACAGTATTATCCTGGTTTAGAACCGTATTGTACTGTAGTATCCTTGTCAGCCTTGTTATCCCAGCACTCATCAAAACAGTTATAAAACGACTGAGAGATAATGTGTGGAACAATAAATGTAGACCTCCAAATACCTCGGTGGCCCCAAAAAGACGAATATGGGTGTGGTTCCAAAAATACCTTAAGGTATTTAGTCAGTGCTCGAACACGCACATTGAATGCAGGGTCCGCGCCGCGCTAAAGTGTTTGGCATAAGCAATAATTATGGTGCATACCAGGTAAACATTGTACGAGTCGTGCAAACTGCGAACTAAATCCTCAATAGCCGTACCCACCATTAAGCCGGGATCCAATCGGGAAAGATCGTTAGCCCATAACTGCAGAATTATGATATGGGGAACAAAGAATTCAACCACATGGAGGTCATCTTTTATCGGGTCCACCGTGCGGCCGCTCTTACCACAGCGGCTCCACTAAGAATAAATGAACGATCAAGGTGACAGCAATGGTCAACAAAGTGATCCAAACGGCAAACGAAAGAATGTCCAAGGATAAGAACACGAGGCGCGGCCATGTGCACTCAAAAAAATTAGCCGTAATGTGAAAAGGAACCAAATAACCGAGGATCACCCTTT
Source organism: Siderastrea radians (assembly GCA_964017195.1). Classification (NCBI taxonomy): domain Eukaryota; kingdom Metazoa; phylum Cnidaria; class Anthozoa; order Scleractinia; family Rhizangiidae; genus Siderastrea; species Siderastrea radians. The sequence continues at coordinate 36,199,504 of OZ024891.1, read as the reverse complement.
GGCCTTTAAAAAGAGCTAAGAAACACGTCAAGGAAAAAGAAATACAGATTACCCCAAAATAACTCTACTTAGACTACACTGACTTGCCTGAAAAAAGTTTTTTCTCAAAGATGTAGACGCTGTGATGGCGAAAAGAAAGAGGGAGTTTATGTCAGGATGATGAGGAATTTATACCCGGGCGCGACCGCGACCGATACTATGATTGGCTGTTACGGCTAATATGGGAATCCACAATCGGAAGAGGAATCATGTATGAAGAGTGTAATAGGCGTACTGTATCAACATAATTAACATTATCCTTTGACATAATGTTTGGTTTTTCTTTATTGCTCGCATTTTTCCTCGCTTCGATACAACTTGTAAAATTATCTGTAAAACAATCGAATGAGGCGTATACAGTTAATAGGAATTGTAATGAAATGGGAGTAAGATTTAAAAGAATGTCTAATGCTCTTTTATTTGGGATTGTCTTTGGTATTCTCCATTGTCTTTACGTTGAATAGTCTCACCGGAGACCTTCACATCAAGCAAGAAATCAGCAAAGGTCTCTTTACCGACATGTCACCTTATTGTATCGTCAGGCGGAAGCGAGGTCTGGAAGACTGGAACTGCTGCTGCCATCTGAAACCAAGAAATATTCGGCAACCATCCGCCGGCTTTTGTAAAAATCGCAGGTGACACTTTTTTCATTCTCGGTGGGTAATAGAAAGGTCCAAAGTTATTAGTCCCCCCAGTTTCGTTGGTCTCCCTGTTCTAAACCTCGTACTAACTGACGGCGGATTAGTATTCAAAATAGCTGTTTTGTCACAGTAAAGACACGAAACAACAATTTATTGACAGGCGTGCCTAGGTATGTATTTACCCGTTCGGTAAATCCATATACGAACACGTTTCATTTTTAGACTTGTTTCTGTTCTTTTTATGTAAATAAAGCAAGTAAAAAGCCTCCGTTGTAGTTATGAATGTTGCCTTTTCAATGGCCCATTTTACAGTTGTGTGCTTAGTGACCTGGCCTTTGAGTGGAAGTGAGGGTAATACAAACGTCGCCAGAAATTGCTGCCATTCGAATGGCGAAATGTCGTGCACTTTACTTTAAGATTCCTGTCGAATGGCAGTAATATACCGCCTCGAACGGCATATGTGACAGGCAATAAATTTGTAATCAACCCATGAATTAAACAGTTTAATTGATGTTGTTCAAAAAAATTGTTTACTTGATTTTGTTCTACTTAACTTATCCTAATCGGGTTCCTTGACCAGAGGGAGATAGTGAAACCAAACAAACTGGAAGTTTCTGGGAGTTTCTGTACCAGCGGCTGAGTCGAAACCAAACTATTCAATTCATGTTTGCTTCTAATTAACTTAATATCCTATGAAAACGTTTCCTTGACCAGTCAAGCAAGAGGGAGACAGGGAAATCAGACTAGTTAGAAGTTTCTAGAGTTGTCAGTCCCAGCAAACCACGAGAAGATGCTTGACTTTCTCCTCATCGCCTCGATATAAGGTGCTTTTTAAAACAGCGACTTATGACACTCCTTATGTCATAATCCATAACGAAAAATTAAAAGCAGTGATTTTCAATTAATAAATAGTCGTAAATCAGACGCAGATTTCGGCCTGATTTACAATCCTCCAGATTACTCATCTTAAATAATTGGTTTGGCCAAAATCGCCCGTAAATAAACGTAAACATTTCTAAAGACGCATTCGTGTCAGATGTAGCATAAAGAGGTCCGTGTGGTATCCGCATCACCAAAACTCTCGCCATCGGCTGTTTATTACTTACAGCTCTTCTTAGTAGAATAGAATGGTGAGAGGGTGAGTCATAATCACAAAAACCACATTATCTAGTCACACTAATGAAGCTCACTAAAAAGAAACCAAGCAAATTTTGACCGACCTAGAATTGGGGGGGGGGGAGTCAAACGCCTCCCGTGCCCTTCAATCCCTGTTCCCTCCCTATTTTTGTTGGCTTCCGCCTTTTTGCCCTTTTCGATTGCAAATGTTACGTGATGGTGTGTAATATTTCCCCTATTTCTCCCACCATCCGCCTCTTTTCTCCCGGGCTCCCGCCCCCAGTCCCCCTCCACAAATTAGGTGCAATTAACTTTGTGGAAGGTCAGGTTCGGGAGTTCCTGTTCAAGCTGGATCAAAACTAACAACGTTTCTGTTTCATTTTCCGATCATCGCCTGGATATCAGCTACTCTTAAAAAGTGATTTCAAGTTCTTCTTAGTACGGTAGATAGCTTATCAGGTGGAAATGGGTAGAAGTACACTGATAGAAGTGTTTGGCCACATCGTGTTCAGTTTTACAAGAGGCGTTACAGATCATTACAACCCAGAAGAACCTGAATTTACGGCAGAGTCTTTTGGATACAATCCTCTAGAAAGCACAGGTCGAGAATGGTATTATCATCCTGTTGATGAGCTTATTTACCAAGAATACAGCGACAGGGAAGCCACAAGTTTGGACTATCTAGCATCTAACAGGCTTGATGTAAGGGTTACAAACGCCTGTTCACTCGAGGAAAACGAAGAAATACAGCAAGACACAGAAGATGAAGATAGAGCCATGGCTTGGAAGCGACTTAGACCATCCGTTCTCTGCACCGTTTGTAAATCAATGTACATTGGAAGTTTGATTTCGCTCTCACCGCTACCTTGTTAGGTACATTGTACATGCTGATTTCTTATCTCGGTTATAAATCAGTTTTCAACTGTGAATACCATGATTCGCGACACTTAAGTCAAGAGCAATGGCTGAGAACAATTTCAGGTGTGATACTCTACGCTTTTATTCACTTCTGGTACTTTGCAACTATCCTGTCACTGTTTCGTCCATTTCAGTTAACGGGCGTGAAAAGGAAACTAATACTCGTATGTTGCCTTATTTATTGTTTGGATGCCCTTTATCGGGTTGCTCTGCAAGTGCAAAAGAAATCCATCTATCTTAGCTCTGTGTTAGAAAAGAGTCCGGTTCTTATCTTGTTTCTCAGCAGTGTAAGTTTGCAAACCTATCTTATATCAAATCACTTCTCTACACTCTCGAGAAAACAGAAGATAACTTTGTTTTTCCAAATGGCAGTGCCAAGCTGTTTGACTTTTTTCTTCGGACTCCTGATAGTCTATTTTATTTACCCAGCGTATAACAATCAAGACAAAGAAGGCAAGCTACTTATCGCACTCTTCGCTCCTCTCATTGGAGTGGTTGGAAAAGTAATCTCGCGAATTTGTGTTCAGCGCTTATACAACTTCACCCATCCCTGATATTCGCATGTCTTATTGGCGCCGTTGTATTTTGGCACAGCCGTTATATTTCGAGTTCTACAAGCGGATCTTGACAGTCTGAAATTCATGGCTGTTCTTGGAATAATTCATGGCGCTTCAGAAGTCATTGAACGAAGCTCCATGGTTGTGATTGATCACATTTGTCATCGGCTTTGGAAAAGAACATCAGCCCCTTGGGGAAGCTTTCGTACTCCTCGCCGTGAAAGACTAATCGCTGATATCGCTATTATGAGCATGTCGTCCGAATTAATTGCCATTGTGGCGGTCAACGGCCTCTTATACTTGTATCAATTTGTTTATGTACAAGATAAGTCCCTCATAAATTTATTACAGTCGTTTGCCACCCAAACATCAGTTCAGCTGGTCATTGAATGGTTTTTCACTAGCGTGTCTCTAGCGATCAAGACTCGTTATCAGAATATGGCTGTCATGGCTGTTTGGCGGAGACGGTGGAAAAGACACATTTTAGTGGCGATTGTCTGTGTGGTGCCATTAGCTATATGGACTAGCACTAACTTTTTAGTGATACTACATGGGCGCTTTAAGGAGTCTCCATATAAGTCTTGCAAAATGCCCTTTACTTAAGAATATAGAAGCCAAAGGGCATTTTCGACACCCCCCCCCCTAAAAGTGGCCTAAGCTTTTTCGTAGATACATTTGTTTTCGGTCTGTCATCAGTAACACATGGTCTTAGATAGAGTCTGAAAACATGAACAGAAAATTGGATAAGCTTATGATTCCACTACTACGTTATTTTACCATATAAGGAAAAGTGAACACTCAAAATATGTATTACACTGCAGTATCCTTGTCAGCCCTTGTTATCCAAAGTGCTTAAGCTAGTCTAGCTTAAACGACTGGGAGGGAGATAATGTGCAGAACAATAAATTAAATCCTTTTTCAGGTTATTGCTAGCATGTTTCTTCACTTTTGTACGACTTGGGAAAATCGGCGGGCGTTATCTGTAAAACCATCGAATAAGATGTATATGGTTAACAAGAATTGTAATGGAAAGAAGTCAGATTTCAAAAAATGTATAATGTTCCTTTACTTTCGTCTTTGGTAATCTTCATTATTTTTACGTTGAATAATCTCACCGGAGACCTTCACATCAAGCAAGAAATCAGGAAAGGTCTTTTTACCGCAATGTTACTACCTGACCGCTTTAACGAGTCTCTGTATCAGTGCCAAAGGGCATTTTAAACAATCGCCAAGCTTATAAATGGGCAAGTAGATTATTTTTTCTTCATTCAGTCACAAGTAATGACAGGGTGTGAAAACACAAAAACAGAAAAAAAAAGAGTCTGAATAAACTTAATTATTATTTAACTAGTACATATTACACAGTACTATTCCAATTATCTAACACCCATCAAAACAGCTAAAATGACAGCCTGAGGGATGCAATTAATGAAGCGGAATATAAAGCCCTTTGTTCGATGGTCTTACAGATATAATTCGGGGACTTCTTACGAATTGATCGCATTTTTCCTCCCCCCTATACAACTCGTACAATATTCGGGCTTATTATGCATAACCAACTCGACTTCGTCCGACTAGGCAACGAGTGTAAACATGCTGCAATATTCGTACAGTAATAGTAGAGTAAGTTATTTGTACAGTTATCGCGCGCGCTCATTCTGTTGCACTTGCTTCTCGTAGTTTTCTTTGATACCCAACCCGGTTAAGCTTAATAATAAATCCCTTATTAGTAGGTGTTTTGGTGTTTTAACTCTTAAAATTACTTAAAAGTATCGTTGTTTATTTTTACTCGTAGTTGGCATTTTGTCTCAGCCTGTCGGCTTGTGAAAATACAGAACCTGAGAACAACTCGTGAAAAAATATGCAGTCCGAGAGCAGCGACCGACACACCAAAACATGTAATAAGATGTACGTATTATCACGTAAAACCGTTAAATAAGTTGTGTATAGTTAACATGACTTAAAATAAAATGTGAGTAATTTTGAGAAGAATGTATATTATGTGTTTTTACCTTTAATTTTCCTTTGGCTCCACGCTTGATTCTTTGACTTGTTATGGTTCCTTTTATATCAAAAAAAGCCTCCGTTTTAGTTATGAACGTTTCCTTTTCAATGGCCCATTTTACAGTTGTGTGCACAGCAATTACCTTTTGAGTTGACTTTGTCTTGATAGAAACCTTCATACTTTTGATATGTAAATCCTGTCGTTCTCATGCTAACGAATTTCTGATTAATATATAGATTTAGCCAAGCCTAAAAGCGGAGCCTCCCTTTTTGTTTTGTCTGTTTTTTGCTTTTGTTTTTTGTTTTGTTTTTTTGTTTTGTTTTTGCTGGCAGTTATTAATTTGTGAAAATACTCTCATCCAAGTCGTTTTATTAAAACAAAAAACAAAGAAAAAAAAAAAAAGAAAAAAAAATTCTTGCTCCCGCTGAGTGTCGAACCCGGCTCGTCGGCGTGAGATGCCGGTATCTAGTCCACTAGGCCATGGGCCTATCAGCATGAAAATGCTGCCTATCAGCATGAAAATGCTGGTGTTTTTCCTGGCAAAATGTGTTCAAAACGCAGTAAAAACCATGGTTGGGGACAGAAAAAACCAAAAAGCACTAGCTCTGCTATATTTGGCGTCGAAACCGCTGCGAAAAGCTGCGAACTCAAGCGGTGTGCCGACCGAGTTTGAACAGAACCGACGAGGCAAATTTGAACTTTTTGCCTGAACTTTATCGCCGAATTTCTTTCGCCTAGATTGAACTTTTCCCCTTCCACCAAAAAGACAACTGAGTGTTCTTTTGAACTTTTTTTTTCCACTAACAAATTGGTTTTTGACTTTTGTTGTCTTTGCTTGTTTTGCTACAACGCGGGTCAACATGCGATTTCGCGCCGAAAACACACGGGATTCAGCACAGGATTCTATCCAGTGTAGGAAGTGTATTGGTAGCCCTGTGGTGCGGACGGACGGACGTACGGACGGACGGATGTACGGACGGACGGTCACGTGACTACTACGTCACTACCAAAATTTTTTGGCTTGATAGATTACCAAATTTCCTTAGCAATGGAGCTCCGCTGACGCGCTAGCGCGCTGGCTCCGCTATTACCATTCTTACATAAAAAGCGACAACATAAAGTCACCCTCAACCTCACTTCCACACCCAAATGACAGCTCAAAAATAACCACACAATTGTCTGATAGGTTTATCGAGCATGTCGAACATTAATAACAGGAAAATTAACACCTTGTCACGATTTTACGCCACCTTTGAATAAACGCCTTATCTAGAGTACTCAGCCTAGTACCCAGCCGTTCTCCTCCCGCTTACTAGACTCGACTTGGTGCGAAATTTCGTGACATCATCGAGTGAGGCCCCCTCGCGGTATGCCATTCGGTGACGTCACGAAGTTTCGCGCCAAGTCGTGTGAGCGAGAAGAGGGTGTAGGGTACTGTATTTTACCGAATAATAGCCCCGTCCCTCCCCTGGAGGATGATAGCTGAAGTTGTGTCCAATCCAACAAGGCTCATTTATGACTTCGGCGCTGAGGATATTGACATCGAAAGTTAATTAGAGATACCTAACTTAGTACTCTTGTCAACTTTGTTGCTTTTGGGAATTTATTGATTACAACCTTCACAGGTTCACACTCCGAAAAGGACGCTTGGTGGTGAAATAAGCTAGTATGTCGTAAACTAAGAGAGGAGCTATTAAGCTTTTTGCAAACTACTTCGACTTTTTATTCAAGGTTAGAACTTAACCTCGTTAAAAAAAGTTACTCACTGCAGTTATCGATTCTGCTCAGCTTGGAGTCCTATGAACCTAAAAAACAAACAAACAAACAAAACAGAAGATGGTGGATAATGAGAATTACAACCAACAGTTTTATGGCAGTAAACACTCGACAGGCGAAACACAATAACTTACCTCTTACCGATACCACGGAGAGTAGGTCCTCTTGTCTATTTTTTAGCGTTCGCTGTTCGTTGTCAATAATAGAAAAAATTGTCCTCACAATCTTCAGTATCACGTACTGTGGCGTGAGCTGGAAGTGTAATCTGGGACTAGATTCACGAAGCCCTCCTATAATAAGATGTGTCCTTTGTATTGGGCTATTGCATGAAATATATGCGCTCTCCTCCCCCCCCCCCCCCTTCCTTGTTGAGGAAGAGTAGAATTCTTCAACAGTAAGGTAGAAAAACAGTGGAATTATTAGGGGGTAATGTTCAAAACATAGGAATTCTTAGAGGTAAATTCCCCAACTTTAAAGGAATTCTTTAGGGTTGAAGAGAGACTTCATGGAATTCTTCTGGGGAAAACACATTTCGAATGGAATTCTTAAGGGGTCAACCATCCTTGTGGGGCTAAGACGGTTTTAACGGGTTTCTTTGCAGGTAGGAGTGAAAGAACAGTCCTCAACAGGTAAGGTGCAGATTTAAAATGCAATAGTCCATTGTTGGAAAACAAAAGCCTGTTGTTAAGAAATAATACCTAGGACTCATCTTGAATTAGGACAGCCCTGTGAATCCTGCCTCTGAGCTACAAGATTACTTGTATTTTTTTTTTTACTTCGGGTGACGTCAGGAGTGGCTAGAGATTACATGCGAGACAGGCCAAATACTGACTGAGTAGGCTTCATTGAAGGAAGCCACACACAATGAAAAGAAACACCTCTAGCCAATCACATAGCAAGTGAAGTAAACCGCGTAAAATGTGCCATGCATAAAATGGAAATCAAACATATTTATGTGTTATTACAACATTATATAAGAGAAAAACCCATCTAAGTCTTAGCTCGGTAATAGCATTGACAAAATTTAAAACACAGCCACCCCAATCCCACGTAGTCTGAAATCTCGCTACAGCATGTGCAAAACCCGCTGGCCTTGATGAAGAAAAATTTTCCCTCATTTTTATTTCCTAGCTTGTGGCAACCGCGGAGAAGTTTACGTGAGAGCCGAGATAAGTTACATCTTGGGATTTGTGTAGTCCCGAGATGAGACATACTTCGTTTTACATGAGTGGTTTTCTCCCGGGATACCGTGACGGGACGAAATTCGTCCCGCAAGGTCTATTGATAAGGTGTTTGTGTCGAAGGACGAACGAAAAGCAATAGGAAATATCGCGGATGAACTCACTGTGCTCTGAGAAGTGGAAATGAGGTAAACATTGAGTGGCAGCAACGTTATGAAGAGGGGAAACTGAACAGTTGATTTTAGGCGGGAGGACTTCCTTCCCAGAAAGACTGTTTACAATAAGGTTTTCGTCGCATTTCATACCAGTGCTTAGGACAAAAATATATGTAAACGGTGTATTTGTGGTTGATGTACACGTAGCTACTCCAAACTGGTTGCAGTCACTCCACTCAAATAATAGGAAACAAATAATCGAAATTAAACATAACATAAAAGGGGAAAACACCCAACTGGCAGGTCACAGACCGAGTGGGACTGGAACCCGAGACCGCTGGATTTCAAGTTCAGCACCCTAACCACTTGGCCAGACCGGTTCCTATAAGAATAAAATGCCCAGATATTAACGTCGTCCCGAGATGTCGCGTTCCAAGAAGAAACTCTCGTGTAAATTGATTAAGAATAAACACAAACAGCGGTGATAAACGTGGTAAACAAAGGCATTTTTTTTAAACTCGACGTTTCGTATGCTGAGCAACATACATTTTTGTCAAACCGCCCAATAATGGACAGCAAAGGGACACACCCCAGGGTTGTATTATGAGGATTCCGTAAGGACACCCCTGACCGTATTGTCAGCGTGGATTCCAGAAACGCAGTTTTCCGGTATAAACTGCACCGCTGACAAGCACACAATCAGAAGAAAAAGACAATCAAAATGTTTACCATCTGTTATAAATAATATATATTTTTGAGTAGAAGTTTTAGTAAAAAATATCTGGTCGGCAATTCGACCTTGAACGAACCACAAGTGCAGGTAACTGCTTCTTAATGAACAATTTCCTAAAACGGACAAAAGGAGTTGGTTGTGGCTGTACTTATGTCTCAAATACAGCCGTTGATTGGGTACCCGCGCAACGCTGGACTCCTCAAAAGCTGCTTAAAGTCTTCCATTTGGGTGGACACGCAACGCCTCTATCGTGTAACGGCTACGATGAAGACTCCCGGGGGCTACTGGCTACAGTAGGCTATACGGGAAGGCTCCACCCAAGGGGGTGCTTATTTTGCGTTTGCAGTATGGTAAAGGGTGGGGCTTGAATTTACAGTCTCCCCTCGTTTTTTTCCCGCTCTTCCGCTCGCTTTCTTTTTCGCTCGCACTCCACTATCTGAACGCCTGGAACAGGCTAGGATGGGTAATGTTGTATTACCGCTGAACAAGAATTCGCCGGCTCACTTTTACAACGGCGCCAACGAGAGGAGCAAAGAGTGCGATACTCAGCTTGCCTTCTTCACTTTGTTTGTTATATACTGGGTACAAAAAAAAAAGACAATCTGGCTTCCGGCGATAAAAGATAAAAAGCCTGGGGCTGTCATTTGGAAAAACAAAGTCAGCGTCTGTTTTCTTGAGCTTGAAAAGAAGTGTTTCGATATAAAAAAGGTTTGCAAACATACACTGATTAGAAACGGAGTATTAGACGGACCCTTGTCTGAAGCAAAACTGATGTGGGAATTAGATCCTGTTAGCGCTTGAAGAGCAACAGCATAAAGTGCTTCCAAACAATAAAAAAAGCAACATGCTAGAAATAGTTTCCTTTTCACGCCTCTTAACTGAAATGGACGAAAAAGTAATAGAATGATTGCAAAGTACCAAGAGTAAACAAAAGTAGAGAGTATTATATCTGAAATTGTTCTCAGCCATTGCACTTGAAGAGGAATTGGGTGTTGCGAATCATGATATTCACAGTTGTGAATTGTTTTGTAACAGAGATAAGAAATCAGCATGTACAAGTACCTAACAAGGTAGCGGTGAGAAGCGAAATCAAACTTCCAAAGTACTTTGATTTGCAAACTGTAAGGAGAGAAGATGGTCTAAGTCGCTTCCAAGCCATGGCTTTGTCTTCATTTTCCTGTGTTTCTTCGTTTTCGTTGGGGGAGCATGCGTTTTCAACTTTTACATTAAGACTGCTCAACGCTAGATACGCTAACTTGTGGCTTCTCTCTCGCTGTATTCTTGGTAAATAAGCTCATCAACAAGATAATAATACCATTCTCGACCTGTGCTTTCTAGAGGATTGTAGCCAAAAGACTCTACTTATTGCTTTTAATTTTAAATTTCTACATCGGCGACCTGATCAACCAACAGTTTCTTACACAAATTAGGATTCACAGACAGTGAAGAGTGCACTTTCTGTCTAAAGGAAACGGAATACCTATTACACCTATTTTGGACATGTGAGAAAACCCAGTCCTTCTGAAACAGTTCATTTTCATGGCTGCAGTCCGGCAGGATCATTGAGAAAGACTCTAGGTCTCTTGAGGCGGACGCTGCTTTGGGTCTGAGGCCGGATAACTCCAAATATGAACTACAAATCAATTTGTGTTTCTTGGTAGCAAAATATTTTATTTGGATCTGCAAACTTAAAGAATGCACTCCAAAATTGAACGATTTTTTATCCTACTTACGTCACGTTTTCAAAATAGAAAACGATGGTAGAACAGTAGCAAAGAATCATTTTACAAACCCAACAAAACCTCTTGGTCCTTTCAACCCGGTAGCACCTCTGCACCATAGCATTACAGAAATGTATCGATGTTTTTTGTTTTTTGTTTTGTTTTGTTTTGTTTTTTGGCCCTTTAATTGCTTGCTTCCCTGCTTTTTTTCTTTTTCTTTTCGCTTCCTTTCATTTCGCTTCTTGTGCTAATTATTGTTTTTTTCCCTTGTAATTATTTATTTAATTCTTCCAGTTGTAACACTTGGTACACTGTTACATAAGGCAATGTTAAAAAAGAAAAAGAGACTCTGCCGTGACTTCAGGTCATTCTGGGTTGAAATGCTCTGTCACGCCTCATGTGAAACTAAACACGATGTGGGCAAACACTTCTATCAGTGTACTGCTACTCATTTTTACTTAAAACTGCCGACCTTGCTTAGAAAGAAAATCTTGTTCTTACTTTTAGAGCGGTTTTCAAAAGAGTGTCGTAAAACCAAAACCATAGTAAAAACTCTAATCAATCATAACAGGAACAAAAACCAAAATGAATCAATCAGAACTCGAAGCCAGTACAAGTAATTAGTATTAAGCGCGGGAAAACGCGTGCGGTCTAGTCACGATTGGTTTTGGTTTTATCTCTGATTGGTTGACGGAAAGTGGTGCAACTTTTTTCACCCAATCAGAGAGCTTAGTAAGGCAAAAACAAAGCAAACACAACATTACTTTCGACACTCAATTGAAAACTTTTCTAAATAGCAGTTTACAGTGGAATCCCTATTTCCGTTCAAACTCGCGCAAGGGAAACGAAAATTTGTTTCATCAGGGGCAATTATGCACATTTTCATAGAAGTACGTCCTTTTTGTTGCATATAGGAATCTTTATTTCCAAACAAAACGTATTGTAGTGACTAATATTCGATAATATGGTACACAAAAAACTGAGGGGAAAACTGGACGCTTTGCAAAGACAGTCTTTTCAAGGGGAAAAAATTAATCAATGTCTTAAAACAACAGCTTCAAAAAAAAAAAACAACAACAACAACTGAACAAAGGAATTTTGATTTGTAATCCGAGGCATTCGATTGTGTGGTAGTGACATTGTATTTCTGGTAATAGATCAGGGGCGCCCACTGGTTTGTTTCACGCGGAATATCTGTTCGGAAGGCCTAAAATCGCCTGAGATTTTCGGATTTAATTGCAGTGAAAGCTAGAGATTTCTTCGGCGAGACTTTATGTCCGGGACTTTCGTAATAGGAGGACTTGTTAGTTCCTATTGTCCTCGGAGGGACCAATATGTCGTTTAGAGTGCAAAATAAGGTGAGCTAGCATTTTTGGAGAACTATCAGCAGCTCGGAAAATCGGCGGATAGGATTCTGTTTCCTAAAATTTTTCAGCGGCCTAAATTTTCAGCAAAAAGTCAGAACAGATCAATAAGTATTAGCTTACACAAATATGTCTTGAAAAAGCTTTGAAACAATCTAAGAAAGTAGAAAATGATATTTCAAGTATTTTTCTAAAATTTTTTCGTTTGGTGCCCTTGATAAATGACAGATTTGTCCCTTGCTGTGTAATATAAATAGAACATACAACTTGTCCGGAAGTGTTTATTTGCTGCAACAGGCGAATGTAACAGTTATCAGCACTAAGGCGTTTCTAAACTTTCAAAGGTTCCAGTTATCAGGAGTACCCAACGAATTTTTATCTAAAATTGACTGTTTGTTGCTCTAAGATGTTATTTAGTAATCACCCAGTATTTTTGGCCCATAAATAACTTTTCTGGCAAAAATTTATCCGTTCTTCAGAGCCAGCAAGCTAAAGATTGAGAGTTTAATTTGCCAGCAAGCATCACTCGAAGGATTCCGTTTTCCCAGCCAGCGGCACATATGATAGCAATGCTAGCCAGGAAATTATTGCCTTCATAATTTGCCAGCCAGAACAGTTATTTCAAAACTTTGTGATCTCCCAGCTAATAACAAAAGGCCTTTAGATCTTCATTTGTTATTTTTTCAAGTTCCAAGTCTTTTTTCCTTTATTATATATCACATCACTTGCATCAATTACCTTATCGAGGCGCCGAACTTGCCATTTACTGAGGAATTGCACAGATACTGTTACCTAATCATATCCTTTAAAGACGCTATGAGATTTGTATATATTTGCAGAAATTAAAATGTTGCTAAATTAAAGGTGTGAAACAGCAAGTTTTCAGTGATATATTGCCTACAATCTTTTAATGCTGTAAGGTGTGTACACGTCAACCAAATCTATTCTTTATCTTACTGCTTCTGGTTCATCTTTGTAGTGATGTCGCCAGGGCAACATGACAACATCGAGTTTCGCAGCAATAATCAAGTCAGGTTTCAGTTGTTAATCACCTCAAAAGTTTCATTGCAAAGTCTCACGGCGTAGTAGAAGTAAAGACTTAACAAATAGATTCCATTTGGCTATGTGTGTACTCTTATAACGCACAGATGACGTCAAGACGTGATGAGAACAAAGTACATGCAGGCAGTAGCGTCTGCGTCACGGGTCTTGTCAGTGGACACTTCACCGCAAAAGTTTCACAAAATGAATTGCAAAGTTTTGCAGCAAAGGTCCGGTCTTGTCAGTGGATGCTTCACCGCAAAAGTTTCACAAAATGAATTGCAAAGTTTTGCAGCAAAGGTCCGGTCTTGTCAGTGGATGCTTCACCGCAAAAGTTTCACAAAATGAATTGCAAAGTTTCGCAGCAAAGGTCCGGTCTTGTCAGTGGATGCTTCACCGCAAAAGTTTCACAAAATGAATTGCAAAGTTTCGCAGCAAAGGTCCGGTCTTGTCAGTGGATGCTTCCCCGCAAAAGTTTCGCAAAATGAATTGCAAAGTTTCGCAGCAAAGGTTCGGTCTTGTCAGTGGATGCTTCACCGCAAAAGTTTCACAAAATGAATTGCAAAGTTTCGCAGCAAAGGTCCGGTCTTGTCAGTAGACGCTTCACCGCAAAAGTTTCACAAAATGAATTGCAAAGTTTCGAAGCAAAGTCCGGTCTTGTCAGTAGACGCTTCACCGCAAAAGTTTCACAAAATGAATTGCAAAGTTTCGCAGCAAAGGTCCGGTCTTGTCAGTAGACGCTTCACCGTAAAAGTTTCACAAAATGAATTGCAAAGTTTCGAAGCAAAGTCCGGTCTTGTCAGTAGACGCTTCACCGCAAAAGTTTCACAAAATGAATTGCAAAGTTTCGCAGCAAAGGTCCGGTCTTGTCAGTGGATGCTTCACCGCAAAAGTTTCACAAAATGAATTGCAGAGTTTCGCAGCAAAGGTCCGGTCTTGTCAGTGGATGCTTCCCCTTAAAAGTTCACAAAATGAATTGCAAATTTTCGCAGCAAAGGTCCGGTCTTGTCAGTGGATGCTTCCCCGCAAAAGTTTCACAAAATGAATTGCAAAGTTTCACAGCAAAGGTCCGGTCTTGTCAGTGGACGCGTCACCAGCGCAGCAAAGGTCTAGTAACGTTTCAGTAGACAGGGACGTTTATTTAGTGCTTGAAATTTTAGGACAGAAACTTTTTTCTGCGGGAGTCACTGCGCAAGCCGCGTTTCACAAACTTTCGTTAGGGGTTCGTTATATCGGGGTTCCACTGCATGTATGTCAGTTTGCTTGACAAACGCGACAAACGCGCGAGAACATATTCTGTACTGTAGAATTCGCGCGCGCGAACTAAAAGATAATCTTCAACCGCAGACTCCGCTCATCTTGCGAAGAGCGCGCGATAGCTACTAATTAGAAAAGACACACTTTAGGACAAGAAAATATAATTATTTGATTTTTCAAAATCCAAAATATATACAGTGCCTTCAAATACACGATGGTATCAATGCTTAGACAGCTGGCGATAGCCTAGTCTCCTACGCAGCCGTTCTTAGGGTCGTCACGTAACGCTCGTAGGAGACTAGCGATAGCCTTTCTTCGCTTTTAAATTCAAAGTGGTCGGTTAATTTGGCGATCAACAAATATAAACGGAACTGAATTAAGAAAACTGAAAAAGCGTGTCTTTATTACCCAGATGACGCCCAAGAATACTATAATGTGAAAACAAGCCTACTTTCTATTCGAGTCCCTACCATTCCTGAGATGTTGCAGCCAGTACATTTTAAGCGGTTTGAGAGACGCCCCTTCGAATCTTGCTCATTAGTGTGCTAAATCAAACAAAAATAACAATTTCATTTCTTGAAAGCTCCCGAGTCGGTAACCGGACAACCTAAAAAGAAACCTTAGCCACTTACCTCCCCAGAATAGTAGAAATATACCAAAGCGACCTTCTCTTCATGTTCTATGGGCAGTAGTTCGCAGGAGTAATAAATATTAACGACATCAACCGCTACGTTATTGCTCAGAGTACTGGATACATTGCATGCGCACTATCGTTTTGCAAAAAAATTTACTGGTCGTCCTCTAGTTGACCGCAAAACAAAGGGTACCGACAAAGCGAAGCAATATTTCACTATTAAAAATTGAACTGTAACCAGGATAAGACATATTAAAAAGCGTTCTCTGGTTTAAAAAGTAAGCTTTCGGCTATTATACTATAGCCTTTAACGAATGTAAAAAGAAATGAAAGCGCAAGATTGGAAATATATGCAATGGAGGGTGTGAAAAGATTAAACACAAGAATACAATAGAAGTGTAAAAAAGCTAAAAATGGACAAAAACGGACAAAATAAGAATTACAATAAGATAGAGTATTGTCTTGGTAGCGGTTTGGAATTATTGTCTGCGCTGACAGTTTTGGCAGTATGCCAGGATTCTAGTGTTCTTCGAATACGGTAATTGCCTTTGTCTATCACGGTAGCGCCATCAAAATCAATTGAATGATTTGGATTTGGAAAAGATATGTTGACGATAGCTTCGTCATCATTAAGAAAGACGCTGTCTCCTCCTTTCATGACACTTTAAATTCCATTGACCCAAAAATCGCTTTTACTATCGAAGAAGAAAACAATGGCCAAATCTCTTTCTTGGACACCCTGGTTTCCAGGAAAAATGGTGTTACTGTCATCGACGTTTACCGGAAACCGACACATACTGATAGATATCTGGATTATTCTTCTCATCATGAAATTAAACATAAAGTCAGCGCGGCCTCGACCCTCCTATTCCGTGCAGCTAACCTACCTAGCACTTGTGAAGGTAAAGCACGCGAGACTAGTCACGTTACGGAAGCATTGAAAGCCAATGGCTACCCACCAACGGTTATTTCCAACATTTTAAAAAAGAAGTCAGCCCCGACAACTCCTCCTCCGGAAGAATTAGTGTCCATGTTCTTCAAATGGGCCGATCCATCTGACACATCCCTGGGTTTCGCATGTCTTCCCTATATCCGCGGATTGACTGAACCTCTCACCAGATTACTTCGTAAAAAATTACATCCGTGTAGTAAGCAAACCAGCTAAAACCCTGCAACAAGAATTCCCTTCTCCTAAGTTTAGGCAGCCCCTGGATCTACAATGCAATGTTGTTTACAAAATCCCGTGCGCTGATTGCTGTTGGAGTTACGTAGGAGAAACTGGCAGATGTTTTAAAACCCGAAGAAAGGAACATCAACGAAATCTTAAAAATTATACTAGAGGCTCGAACATTGCCAACCATGCTTGGCAAAACAATCATTCAATTGACTTTGATGGCGCTACCGTGATAGACAAAGGCAATTACCGTATTCGAAGAACACTAGAATCCTGGCATACTGCCAAAACTGTCGGCGCAGACAATAATTCCAAACCGCTACCAAGACAATACTCTATCTTATTGTAATTCTTATTTGTCCGTTTTTGTCCATTTTTAGCTTTTTTACACTTCTATTGTATTCTTGTGTTTAATCTTTTCACACCCTCCCTTGCATATATTTCCAATCTTGCGCTTTCATTTCTTTTTACATTCGTTAAAGGCTATAGTATAATAGCCGAAAGCTTACTTTTTAAACCAGAGAACGCTTTTTAATATTTCACTAATTGCGGAGTTAAACATTAAGTCACGCCGTGCGAGATCCTCACGTTTTGCCAGCTATAATAACAACAGTTCGTGACGCCAACCGGAAGAGTTAATTTTTCCAGGCATAGAATAATTTGGTAAACACAGACCCAGCAAGCTTTCGGTAAGAGAAAATTACCAGCAAGATTTCTATGCCAGTTGATAAGTTGCCAGCCAGCTCATAATGACCCTGCAGAACGGTTATTTTGCAGAACGGCTCCGTCGAGTACTCCTGAGTTATCGAGGGCTGATAAAGGTTCTTCTGGGTTGTAATGCTCTGCAAAGCCTCGTGTACACAAGGTAGCCATCTAGGCGATGATCAGAAAAGGAAACTGCATATTGTTAGTTTCGATTCAGCTTGAACAGTAACTCCCAAAACTGACCTCTTGGTTTCGACTCAGCTGAAACAGATTTCGAACGAAGGCTATGTTTACAAGGGACCAGACCGGAATAGTTCCGAACCGAACCGGAAAAAGGCTAATTTTCGTTTTAGTTGCCCACTTCAAGATGTCAGCCGATGAATATTTTTAGCAGAGAAAAAGAGAACAACTGTTTAAATAATCGAACTAGGCTTTTTCAACGTTTTTACCATTACACCTTGCGTTACGCTTAATTTTAAATGTTTGACGCCTTGTGAACTAAAAAGCGTAAAAGGTTGTGTAAGATATTGAAGAACGCAAACTTCCTCCCTCTTGAAGACGGCGTAAAAAAAAAATTTCGCCCGGAACGGATCCAAAAGCATCCAAAACTGGCCCTGCTGTTTTGAGGTCCAGTATTGGATCCGTTCCGGACAGGTTCTAGAAAGATCCCCGTGTAGACACCTGGATCGGTTCCAAACGGTTCCATGTAAACAAAAGCCGATCCAGGCTAATTTTCTTTTTACGCCCACTCCAAGATGGTGGACATTTGCGTTTTTCATTATTTCCGGAAAAAGCTATAACGTTTTCAGATTCTTGAAGCGTGAGACATATATGATAGGGAGTCGTACATGTTCGAGTTGGACTTCGAGTTCGAGTTCGAGTTCGAGTTCGAGTTAGACTTCGAGTTGGACTTCGAGTTGAAAAAAAATTTTTTAAAGTAACTAAGTAAAGTATACACTTAGCTCAGGGTACCGTAAGCCACGTGAGGTTGCCATTTTGAATTAGCCACAGAAAGCTAATAAGTCAGCAGTACTGCATTGCAGTTTTACAACAAGTCAAACTTGAATTCGTTTATTTATTTGCTTGAGGAGTTAGCTCTATAGTTTGTTCAGGTTGTTGAAGGTTTTCGGAAGCTTCGGACAATTACTAATAAAAGTAGCACACATTAGTGGAGCAGGGGGCAACAAGTCTCTACCAAATCAATTAATTAAATTAAATCGGTTGTAATTTCATAGCGAACGGTATATAAAATGGGGTTGGAAGGCCTGCGCGACTCCTACTTCACGTCTTTGTTCGCCTCGCCTTATCTCGGTCGTTTGACCAATTTTGCTTCTTGTGTTTTTGTATTGGGTTTAGTTTGGAGGATTTTTACATAGTGACTGAATTGAGCCGTTACAACTTAGGCGTCGCATTTTTTAAGACTTTGATCTCGACGTCATATCTCATCAATTTTCTGATAACCGGTGGATTCTTGTGGCTCGCACTGTTTGTTATTCTCAGTTAAATTTGACCTCTGATCGTCTGTACGACTTAATGTGGTTTTTATGCCGCTTGTGGTGGCATATAAGGTTCGTTGAATTTGGCTCGTTTAGGAACTTGACAGGGTTTTTCAGCCTCTCATCTTATATTTGAGATAATAAAGGATCTGAAATATTATCTACAACCGAGCCCGGCTTATTTGTTTAATTCTGTTGCAGGATGTTGTGTTTCGCATCACGGAGTGTGATCTATAGCCATATAAATGACAAATGTTGCGCTTGGAACCATCTTCTGCATTCCGTGATTTCAAGGGATATTTCGTGAGAAAAAGAATCAAGATTCCAGGTTATAGATGTGTCTAGATACCTTAAGGGGTCCATTTTGATTCTGCAAGGGAAGAGGTTGGAGAATGAGCTCCTTTCGCCTTCTTAGTCAGCAAGTATTTCTCGTGGGTTTTGGAGTGTTCGAATTGTTTTTTTTTCCTCCGTGTGCAGAATTTTTTTTGTGAAAATTGCGTGGGGTGACGATCTACGAAAAAAATGAAACAAGGATGAAAGAAAGAAGAGTAAGTACAATTCAAAGATCAACTCGAAGTGCAACTCGAAGTCCAGCTCGAAGTCTAACTCGAATTCGAACTCGATGTCCAATTCGAGGTTTCAGGATTCCCTGTATTATACTGCTGTAACGTTCATCGGCCGACATCTTGAAGAGAGGCGTAAAAATCAGTTTCCGGTTCGAAGTTTCTGGAGGTTTCTGTTTCAGCTGAGTTGAAACCAAGAAGATGTTTGACGTTTTCATAATCACCTCGATTAGATATATAAACTTATTTTTATAAAAAGATATTTATAGCATTCGCTAATAAATCATAAAGAAAAATCAAAAGAAATAAATGTTTTAATCAGAATATTCGTGAATCGGAATAAAATACACTTTAAAGGGAAGTCAGTTTCGGGAGTTACTGCTCAAGCTGAATCGAAACTAACAAGATGCAGTTTCATTTTTTTGATCATCACCTAGATGGCCACATCGTGTTCAGGTTTAAACAAGGCGTTACAGAGCATTACAACCCAGAAGAACCTGAATTCCCTCAATAACTCAAAACTTTGAAAATTTAGAAACTACTTAGTGCCATACAATGTCCCTACCGCAGCTGCATCGAATGCCTCGAATTACAGATCAAACGTTCCTTTGTTCAGTTGTTTTTTTTAAAGCTGTTTTACATTGATAAATTTTGTTTTCCCCTTGAAAAGACTGTGTTTGCAAAGCGTCCAGTTTTCCACTTTTTGTGTACCATATCATCAAATATTATTCACTACAATACGTTTTGTTTTTAAATAAAGATCTCTATGTGCAACAAAAAGGATGTACTTCTATGAAAATGTGCATAATTGTCCATGATCAAACAATACCTCAGCAGTTAAGCGTCATTTGATGCCGTCGAACGTCCGATTTTTCGAACCAATTTTCGTTTCCCTAGGGAGTTCGAGAAAAAGGGATTCCACTGTAAACTGCTCTTTGAAAAGTTTTCAATTGAGTATCGAAAGTTATGTTGTGTTTGCTTTGGTTTTGCCTTACTACGCTCTTTGGTTGGTCAAAAAAGCTCGCGCCACATTCTCGGCCAATCAGAGATCAAACCAAAACCAATCGTGACTTGATCGCACGCGTTTCCCGCGCTTAATAATAATTACTTGTACTGGCTTCGATTTCTGATTGATTCATTTTGTGTTTTGCTCCTGTAGTGATTGATTAGAGTAATAACTTTGCTTTTGGTCTTACGACACCATTTGAAAAGCGCTATAAAGTCAGAACAAGCTTTTCTTTCTAAACAAGGTCGGACGTTTTAAGTGAAAATGAGTAGCAGTACACTGATAGAAGTCTTTGGCCACATCGTGTTTAGTTTCACACGAAGCGTGACAGAGCATTTCAACCCAGAAGAACCTGAATTCACAGTAGAGTCTTTTGGCTACAATCCTCTGGAAAGCACAGGTCGACAATGGTATTATCATCCTGTTGATGAGCTTATTTATCAAGAATACAGCGACAGAGAAGCCACAAGTTTGGACTATCTAGCATCTAGCAGTCTTGATATAAGGGTTATAAACGCCTGTTCACCCGAGGAAAACGAAGAAACACAGGAAAGAAGGGAAGATGAAGATAAAGCCATGGCTTGGAAGCGACTCAGACCATCTGCTCTCCTTACAGTTTGTAAATCAATGTACATTGGAAGCTTGATTTCGCTTCTCATCGCTACCTTGTTAGCTACATTGTACATGCTGATTTCTTATCTTTGTTATAAAACAATTCAGAACTGTAAATACCATGATCCGCGACACCCAATTCCACTTCAAGTGCAATGGTTGAGAACAATTTCAGGTGTGATACTCTACGCCTTTAATCACCTCTGGTACTTTGCAATTATTCTGTTACTTTTTCGCCCACTTCAGTTAATGGGAGTGAAAAGAAAACTAATCCTTGTATGTTGTCTTACTTATTGTTTGGATACCCTATATCGTGTTACTCGGCAAGTGCAAAGGAAAGCCATTTATCAGACCTCTGCTAAGAGTCTGTATATTATTTTGCTTCTCGCCAGTTTAAGTTTGCAAACCTATCTTATAACGAATCACTTCTCACACTTTTCTGCACTCTCAAGAAAACAGAAGCTGACTTTCTTTTTCCAAATGACAGTTCCAGGCTGTTTACCTTTTCTCGCAGGAAGCCTGACAGTCTATTTTATGTACCCAGCGTACAACAAACAAGGCGAAAAAGGCAAGCTGAGTATTGCACTCTTCGCTCCTCTCATTGGCGTCGTTCTAAAAGTAATTTCGCGAATTTTTGTTCAGCGGTTATACAACATTACCCATCCGGGATATTCGTATGTCTTATTGGCGCCGTCGTATTTCGGTTGTGCCGTGATATTTCGAGTTCTACAAGCGGATCTTGACAGTTTGAAATTCATGGCTGTTCTTGGAATAATTCATGGCGCTTCAGAAGTCATTGAACGAAGCACCATGGTTGTAATTGATCACCTATGCCATCGGCTTTGGAAAAGAACATCAGCTCCTTGGGGAAGCTTTCGTACTCCTCGCTGTGAGAGACTAATGGCTGATATCGCTATTATGAGCATGTTGTCCGAATCAATTGCCATTGTGGCTGTCAACGGCCTGTTATACTTGTATCAATTTATTTATGTGCAAGATAAGTCCCTCATAAATTTGTTACAGTCATTTGCCATCAATACTTCAGTTCAACTGGTGATTGAGTGGTTTTTCACCAGCGTCTCTTTAGCGATCGAGACTCGTTATCAGAATATAGCTGTCATGGCTGTTTGGCGGAGACAGTGGAAAAGACACATTTTAGTGGCGATTGTCTGTGTGGTGCCATTAGCTGTATGGACCAGCACTAACTTTTTAGTGATACTACATGGCCGCTTTAAGGTGATTCCATCGAAAAAGAAGTTGTAATGAGAATTTGTTAAAACTTTGCACAGTTACTAATTACACCTAGTACATTAAAAAAATAAAATAAAAAGAGGGGGTCACCGTGTCTGATTTCACGCTGCGGGGCTTTAGTATATAGGTACTTTGCTATCTTTAGACAGCAATATTAAAAAACCTATCCTTGTACTAGAGACACCCATTACTTCAACAAAGTTATAACTAGCAATGAAATATAAGCATTATTCTTATGATAGAAGTACAATGTTACAGTAAAACGCCTTAAAATTACCGTAACAATGAAACTAATTTGAAATAATAGGCAAATCGAGCGTCCGCACGGTTCCAGTGAAACGCCTAAAATCTGGCTGTAATAGTGAATCAACCGCAATATTTCAAAATTGAATAATGAAAAGTTCTTCAAATTTGAATATATCATGTAAAGTCGTATTTTCCTTAAATAAATGGAATAAAAATGTGGGGTCACCGAGTTCGTTTAGGAGAAAACAACCATTTATTTCTCTGAACAGCTCAGCTTCCATAGAAAACCAATGAAGTTCCGAACGCGCGCGCGCTCGTGCGCGCGCTAATCACGCAAAAAATGATGCGCAGAAAGGATGCGCAATGCAATTGAATGGAATCACCTTAAGGAGTCTCCATATAAGCCTTGCAAAATGCCCTTTACTTAAGAATATAGAAGTTCCAAAGGGCATTTTCGACACCCCCCACAAAAGTGGCCCAAGCTTTCTCGTAGATGCATTTCTTGTCGGTTTGTCATCAGTAAACACATGGTTTTAGATAGAGTCTGAAAACATGAGCAGAAAATTAAATAAGCTTGGTTATGATTCCACTACTAGGCGATGTTTTACCATATAAGGAAAAGTGAACACGCAAAATATGAGAATGTATTTCATAGTATTATCCCGGGTTTGAACCGTATTACACTGCAGTATCCTTGACAGCCTTGTTATCCAAAGTGCTTAAGCCAGTCTAGCTTAAACGACTGGGAGATAATTTGTATTTTTCGTCGCTTTTATACAACTTGGGAAATCGGCGGGCTTTATCTGTAAAACATCGAATAAGATGTATATCGTTAACAACTTGTACTTGTACAATATTCGGGCTTTTTATATATAACCGACCAACTCGACTTCGTCCGACTAGGCAACGAGTGTAAACATGCTGCAATATTCGTACAGTAATAGTAGAGTAGGTTATTTGTACAGTTATCGCGCGCGCTCATCCTGTTGCACTTGCTTCTCATACTTTTCTTTGATACCCAACCCTTAATAATAAATCCCTTATTAGTAGGTGTTTTGGTGTTTTAACTCTTAAAATTACTTGAAAGTATCGTTGTATCTTTTTACTCGTTATCGGCATTTTGTCTCAGCCTGTCGGCTTGTGAAAATACAGAACCTGAGAACAACTCGTGAAAAAATGTGCAGTCCGAGAGCAGCGATTGACACACCAAATCATGTAATAAGATGTACGTACTATCATGTAAAACCGTTAAATAAGTTGTGTTTAGTTAACATGACTTAAATTGAAATATGAGTAATATTGAGAAAAATGTATATTATGTGTTTTTACCTTCATTTTCTTTTGGCTCCACGTTTGTTTCGTGGACTTGTTATTGTTCTTTGTTTTATAAAAAAGCCTCCGTTTTAGTGATGAACGTTGTCTTTTTTTTTAATGGCCCATTTTACAGTTGTGTGCTTGGCAACTACCTTTTGAGTTGACTTTGTCTTGATAGAAACCTTCATACTTTTGATATGTAAATACTGTTGTTCTTATGCAAACAAGTTTCTGATTATAATGATTATTATCATTCTCATATAAAAAGCGACAAAATAAAGTCACCCTCATCCTCTCTTCCACACACAAATGACAGCTCACTAAGCACACATTTGTCTGATAGGTTTATCAAACATATCGAACATAAATAACAGGAAAATGAACACTCTGTCACAATTAAACGCCACCTTTGAATAAACGCGTCATCTAGAGTACTCAGCCTAGTACCCTTCCGCTCACTCGACTCGACTTGGTGCGAAATGTCGTGACGTCATCGAGTGACCCCCCTCGCGGTACCAAGTCGCGTGTGCAAGAAGAGAACGCCTGGGTACTAGGCTGTAGGGTACTGTATTTCCCCGGATAACAGCGCCCCCTTTCCTTGCCTGGAGGATGATGTTGAAGTTGTGTCCAATCCAACAAGGCTCGTTTATGCCTTTAGCGCTGAGGATATACAGGACTATGACAGACCACTGAGAACTTCACTGGGAAGTGACATACGGAGTCCACCTGAGAAGCGTCAACGAAGGGGACATGAGACACAAGACTTTGGAGAGGCGGTGGGCTACTACCCTAACACTGATTATCAGTATTCTGAAAGTGATGTCAGCTCTGATATTAAATCTGACTTTCAGGCAAGCCAGTTGCATGCCAAACCATTGATGAGTTACAGCACAGCAAGTGACGCTCAGCCAAAGAGTCTATCTGATCTCGTGAAGTAGTCAAAAGAGCAGGCATTACTTGACAGAACAACAGCACTGTCACACTCAGAACAGGATGTAAAAGATGTAAAAGAAACAAAGAAGACTGAATCGGGAAGTTTTTCACTGGTGTCTGCCTATGATTCTTCTTCAGATGATGACAATGAAGACAGAAACTAAAAGTTCTTATTGAAAATTCCAGGGTGGAGCTATCGAACATTGAAAATTAATTAAAGATTCCTAACTTAGTATTCTTGGCAACTTTGCTGCTTTTGGAAATTTATTGTTCACAACCTTCGCAGGTTCACACTCCGAAAAGGAGGATTGGTGATGAAATAAGCTAGACTGGCATAAACTAACAAAGGGGTATTAAGCATTTTGCAAACTACTTCGATTTTTTATACAAGTTTTTAGAACTTAACCTGATTAAAAAAAGTTGCTTACCGCAGTTAACGACTCTGTTCAGCATGGAGTCCTATGAACCTAAAAAACAAACAAACAAACGAAAAAAAGAGCAGGCGGGATAATGAGAATTATAACCACCAGTTTTATGGCAGTAAACACCCAATATCAGGCGAAATACGATAACTTACCTTTTACCGATACCACTGAGAGTATGTCCTCTTGTCCATTTTTTACCGTTCGCTGTCCGTTGTCAGTTACAAAAAACACTTGTCCCCACAATCTTCAGTGTAACGTACTGTGGCGTGAGCTAGAAGTGTAATCTGGGGCTGGATTCACGAAGCCCTCCTATAATAAGATGTGTCCTTCGTATTGGGCTACTGCATTAAAAATATGCACTCCCCCCCGCCCCCTTCCTTGTTGAGGAACAGTAAAATTGTTCAGGAGTAAGGTAGAAAAACAGTGGAATTATTAGGGGGTAATGTTGAAAACACAGGAATTCTTAGGGGTAAATTTTCAAACTTTAAAGGAATTCTTCAGGGTTGAAGAGAAACTTAATGGAATTCCTCTGGGGAAAACATATTTCTAATGGAATTATTGAGGGCTCAATCATTCAAGTGGGTTAAGACGGTTTTAACGGGTTTCTTTGGGGGGTAGGAGTGAAAGAACAGTCCTCAACAGGTGGGGTGCACATTTAAAATGCAATAGCCCATTGTTGGAAAACAAAAGCCTATTGTTAAGAAACAATACTTAGGACTCATTCATCTTGAAGTACGACAGCTGTGTGAATCCTGCCTCCGAGCTACAAGATTACTTCGTTGTATTTTTTTACCTCTTGTTACGTCAGGAGTGGCAAGAGATAAAAGTGAGAGACGGGCCATGAGCTGACTGAGTAGGCTTCATTAAAGGAAGCCACACACAATGAAAAGAAACACCTCTAGCCAATCAAGTGAAGTAAACCGCGTGAAATGTGCAAAAACCCATCTAAGTCTTAGCTCGGGAATGATATTGACAACATCTAAAACACAGTCACCCCAATCCCACGTAGTCTGACATCTCCCTACAGCATATGCAAAACGCGCTGGCCTTGACGAAAAAAACTTTTTCCTCCATTTTTTTCCCTTGCTGGTGGCAGCCGCGGGGCCATTTACGTGAGAGCCAAGATGAGTTACATCTTGGCATTTGTGTAGTCCCGGGATGAAACATACTTCGCTTTACATGAGTGGTTTTATCCCGGGATTCCGGGACGAAAGTCATCTCACCCGAGACAAACTTCGTCCCGCAAGGTCTATTGATAAGGTGTTTGAGTCGAAGGACGAACGAAAAGCACTAGGAAATATCGCGAATGAACTCACTGTGCTCTAAATATTGAAAATAGGTAAACATCAAGTGGCAGCAACGCTATGAAGAGGCGAAACTTTGAACGGTTGATTTTAGGCGGGAGGACTTTCGTCCCAGAAAGACTGTTTACAATGAGGTTTTCGTCGCATTTCATGCTGGTGCTTAGGACAAAAATATATGTAAACGGTGTGTTTGTGGTTGATGTACAGGTAGCTACTCCAAACTGGTTAAAGTCGCTCCACTCAAATAATAAGAAACAAATAGTCCAAATTAAACATAACATAAAATGGGTAAACACCCAACTGGCAGGTCGCAGACCAAGTGGGACTGGAACCCAAGACCGCTGGATTTCAAGTCCAGCACCCTGAACACTTGGCCAGGCCGCTTCCTATAAGAATAAAATGCCCGGATATTAACTTCATCCCGAGATGTCTTGCGTTCCAAGAAGAGCCTCTCGTGTAAATTGATTAAGAATAAAACACAAACAGCGGTAATAAACATGGTAAACAAACGCATTTTGATAATAAACGACTTTTCGTAAGCAACATGCATTTTTGTAAAACCGCCCTAAAACTGACAGCAAAGGGATACCAGAAACGCAGTTTTCCAGTATGAATTGCGCCGCTGACAAGCACACATTTTAAAGAAGACAATCAAAATGTTTACCATCTGTTATAAATAACATATATTTTTGAGTAGAAGTTTTAGTAAAAAACATATAGTCGGCAACTCGACCTTGAACGGAACACAGATGCAGTTAACTGCTTCTTAATGAGCAAATTTATAAAACGGACAAAAGGAGTTGGTTGTGGCTGTACTTATGTCTCAATCGCAGCCGTTGATTGGGTACTCGCGCAATGCTGAACTCCTCAAAAGCTGATTAAAATCCTCTGTTTGGGTGATCACGCAACACTTCTAGCGTGTAACGGCTACGAAGGAGACTTCCGGGGACTACTGGCTACAGTAGGCTATACGGGAAGGCTCCACCCGAGGGGGTGCTTATTTTGCGCTTGCAGTATGGTAAAGGTGGGGCTTGAATTTACTATTTTAGTGTTTTAAAGGATCACCGAGATATACCTTAACCTTTTTAAAAGCCTTAACAGCGACGAAAATGAAATTTCTCTTTACATTATCACTACTTGTTTAAAATTCAAGTGATGAGAATAAAGAAAGTGATCACCAAGGATTGGCTATATTGATATTTAAAGAGATTCTCCTTATTAGTTCCATAACAAATCTGCGGAGAACAATAAGGAGAATATGCATTTTTTTATATCAGGGCTCAAAGGGTTAAAGAAAAAGGGATAGTGGCTACATCCAAGTACTAAAGACGGTAGACATACTGCCAAATGATGGCAGAATTTGCGACGCAAAAATATATAAAACCTTGAGCCTTCGAGCAACTAAAAAGTCTATGATGATGTTGTTTTAAGCTTATCTTTGAGGCAGAAAAAGGTTCAATTTTGTTCCAGGTATATGCATGGAAGCACAGTTAATAAAGCGCAAATTTCCTTGTTCGAGGTTTTTGTTATCGTTTTTCGTCCTTGACCATGCACAACCACAATAGCTTTTGAACTTTGTTCGCACAACAGACCAATAGAAATGTTGCCCTAAAATTATTCAGCCACACAGTGTGATCGAAAAAAAACAAAAGATTGTGCACGGTCGTAGTATGTTTAACATAAATTGTACCTCCTTTGTTATCCCTTTTGTACTCTGTCGAGTTTCATAACCAGTCCCACGACTAACTATGATGGAAGTCGTTCAATTTAGATAAAATTAGTCTATGAAAGGGTTAAGGTTTAAACCTTGGAGCGGAGCTCCCCCGTACGAGTAAAAGTAACACGCAACAGGAGGAGACAAGGTATACGTCACGAAATTACATTCACTGTTAGACTTCGATAATGATAACTTCAAGTTCATCTTCCTTCAAGTTGCTGGTCCCTTGCCTTAACCGTGAATGTTTGCATATTTCTGTATAGTTTTTTGGTCGCGTTTCAGTCGCATACTTGCTGCCAAAGGATCTTCAGGGTTTTCTTGATCTTGGCCGCTTTGAAATTTGATGCTTATGTCCTTCTTTACTTCTTGGTAACAAACTATGTCGTTTTCGCCAACCACCTAAAACGTCAAATTAAAGGACATTTACTTAACTTCGGAATGCATCAAAAAGGTTTCCAGTTACAACACTGAATATCTAGGTGACTGACTGACTGACTGACTGACTGACTGACTGACTGACTGGCTGGCTGGCTGGCTGGCAGGCTGGCTGGCTGGCTGGCTGGTTTCTCTTCATAAATTATTTTTGTAGGCGACGAAAATCAATGGCGAGCATTTTTGAAGACGTTCTTTAGTGACTTACATGTCTTTTTCATCATACAATCATTCACTTCCACGAATGCTCCGTTGCAGTACTTTCCACCAAATTGAGGCTTCGGGTCATCGCACGTGCGCGATCGGGTTTGGTAGCCCTGTCCACATGTTTGAGAGCATTTAGACCATGGCCCCCATCTTCCCCAGTGACCATTAATCGGAACTACCATCAAAATGCACCAAAAAATAAAATAAATAAACGTGAACCTGCAAAATGAACAACTCACTAAGGCAGCCAATTAAAGGTTAACGTTGGTTAGACTTGTGGAATATTAGGAATTTGTTCGAGTAAATGGGTGATAAATATCCCCATTGAAATATCTCATACCTTTCGGCCAGCTGAACCGGTTTGGATAGCGTAGATAAACACACAAGGATGAAGCACTAGACCATCACGAGTATCCAAGCAACCAACTACAAACTACCCAAGAAGATGGGCGCTCTCCTCATCGCAGCTTCACGCACTCTCGCGCTCTTATTGCGTCGTCGATCGCCCCTGAGCCAAGAATGACAGGCCACGCAGGATACCCTTCCTATTTCAAGCTGAACCGATGCACTTTACTCTAGACCACCTCGCTCGCCATCTTTTAACTTGACTAGAACCTCTGTATGCCGATAGCAAAGAAATCATTTAATTTTTATTTTTCACTCACCATAGCATTCCTTGTACGAGCACTTTTCCTTTTGTACTTGAACACGATCATCCCTTTTTGCTCCTGGGCATTTTCCAATGTCCTCTGCGGAACAAAATCTCTCCCTTTCCTTTGTACAGTTAGTGTTACAGGGTCCCCAGTTACCCCATTCACTCCAGCCTCGACTTTTATCAGCTGGTGGGGACAAAAACATCATAATGAACTACTTAATTAGTCTTGATGACAACTTACCAATTTTCTACACTGGTATCAACTATTTGCTACAACACTAGTTGGAAGAATCTACTTGGCGATCAACAGAGCTCTTCAGTAACTGAGGACCTGTACAAGCGAACCTAAGTAACAAACAGTTGACAGGGTCGAAGGCGAGGTGGGTGGCCGTTATAAACTAGGGAGTGGACAACGACGTTGTCATGAAATAAATTACTCCAATCAGACAATGCGACAAACGCCCAAATTGTTCAGCGGCGCTAGATGCCGGCTTTTTAAAACGTCAGCCATGCTCGGAGTTCATTGTTAATATCTTTCTTTTTAGGTGCTTTTAAGTGGCTGGCTTTACTTTCTTCTCAATTTAGTTAGGAACAATTTTCATTTGGGAGGGAGCAAGGAAAAAATTGCTTCAAACTCAAGTGGGAACAACCTGGAAACGAGTTTTCACGGTGACCTAAGGAACACATGCGTTGCGTTATTCAGTGCTATGCTTTAACCTGTAACGCAACGTGAATGCGTGAAGGAGGACGTAACGCTGGAAAACGACCTCTTTCCTGTAGCTAAACATTTCTCCCAGGATACCATGCTAAGTGAACATTATCTATACTCACATTTGCAGTCGTAAACAGCGTTTAACTGAAGAATATCAGTGCGACTTAGTTCTGCTATTTGTCCAAACTGAAGCAAGGGATCCTTCACAGAAAGCATAGTCGGTTTCTTATTCTTGGAAAAAGCCTTGTTTCCATAGTGCATAATACTTGAAAAGTCGTACGCGCCCCCAGCATAATCCACCTCTTTTTCCTTGTAGCGATTAAAATTATGTTCTTGTCCTGTGTAAACAGAATTGCCTGAGTAAGTTTTATTAATCGGCCTTTACCTCTATGGCGATGAGCCGGTTCTACCCGTTTTTTTTTTTCTTTCGACAGGGCATTGGGGGACGGGGGGAGGACGGAACGTCACAGCATTAACTAGCGATCATAATATGGCAACAATATTTTGATAATGTCCTTTTTGTAGGAGGGGGTTTGTCTGATGCGTAACGTAGCGCAGGCATCAGGCTTTCCGTTTTTGACGGTTACATGCTTAACACATAAATATGTCAACAAATCCAGAAGTTTCTCTCGAAAACTTAGATAATCTGGGCACGAGATCAATTGGTTTGCGTTTGTAGTGACGGGTAAGAGTGATTAAAAAAACTCCCCCATCAGTTGATACCTAGAGGATATTACACGGCGGAGCGAAGATACGAATTTATTTTCGAGTGATAAAAAAAATTTTTGCAAACAATATTTTTAAAAATATTTTAATGTTTTTATTGCTTTTTTACTACGAGAAAATGAAATTCATATCGTCAAGCTACCGTGTAATTTTCTTTTTATCATGTAGGCAGAAGTATTTTTGCCCAAACAACGGTGTCAAAGCGGGAAATGACGTCATAGATATCCTCACTAGTGAATATGAAAAATACGCCACTTGAGTCCCGGATGGACTATGGAGTCCCAGATGGACGAGTGGTCTAGTTTCCACCAAAACACTCTTGTCGATATAATAAAATGGTATACGTACCCTTCGCGATATTTTCCCATAGTACCTCCAGGTAATCGTCCCTGTCTGACCGAGATTGTTCGTGCCAGAATCCCAGCGCATGCATCAACTCATGCATGATGATACCTTTGCTGTTGCAGCCATTACCTGTCGGGAAAAGAGAAAGTACGAGTTTTTCATTTGCATTAACACATTGACGTCCATTTTAATGCATTGGGCCTCTCATTAATTCATGTCCAAGAGGGTCTTGGACATGAATTCCCGAAGTAACTTACACGCACAATAATAAATTTATTTGGTTCTGAAAAGTTTGTCGTATAGTTCAGCCTTTTGTTTCAATTCACGTATTTGAAATCTAGCTCACATAAAGAGGGATCAAAACACTGGGTTAATTTCGTTCAATCAAACCATTTAGCGGTGAAAACAAGCAAGTACTTTCACAAAATATTATACGAAAGATCCATCAAGAAGAAGCAGTCACGCAAATATACAGGTAACGCAATTTTTTCTAAAACGCATGGCATTTCTTACTGTATTGCCGGGTTGCAATGTCACGCCATACAAAAATAAATTCGAAACCATTAAACAAAAGAGGCCAAGAATTTCAAATGTTATCAAAGATTAATAAACAAACAACTTCTCCAAGTCTCAGGTCTGTGCGGTACAGCGTTCTTGAGTTATTTGCCAAACCGTGCCACACAAATTTATAGAACTTAGAGTGGAGACGCCATATTGGTGTACCGCCGTGGTACACCAATATGGCGGCCGGATATCAAAGTAAACACCTGGAATTCACTTTTGCTATGAAAGCGACTACTTTTCGCTTGTGAGCTAGTATACTTTCACTTAAACACCTCACCTAATACTTGAAATGTTCAAACTGCTAAAAATCCTAAGGAGAGGCCTTTTTTTTCAAACAAGAAAGCTTTGTCACGGGGCCATCTTGATGTCACGTACGGCAGAGAACTCGAAAATTCAAAATGCTCTAGTTTAAAAACGAAGGACGCTACCGAGCTGGAAACTTGTAAAAAGATATGTTTTATGTCATCTTACACCTGTTGACGATAAAAATTCAGCAGGCCTAGCGAGTTCTGATTTTAGAATTTTATGACGTCACATGCAAACCAGCAATTGTAAAATACTGACAATGCGAGGGCTGTAAGAGAATTCAGAGGTTAATTTTAGCAACTACCGTTTGATTCTTTCGGGTTTTCATTTTTGCTATTTCGAAAGGAGTAAGGAAAGTACACGAAAATGCTCAACGTCACGCAATTCCCCATTCTCACATAACGTTCAATGTCATGAAATCTACATGATTCTCACAGTTGTTCGCCCGTCGTCATTGCTCGTCGCCAAACAGCTAAAGAATCTACAGCAACTGTACGTAAGAATCAGTTCAAGTTAAAGGTGATTCCATACAATTGCATGGCGCATCCTTTCTGCGCATCATTATTTGCGTTCGGAACTTGATAGCTTTTCTATGAAAACTGAGCTGTTAAGAGAAATAAATTGTCTTTTTTTTCCTAAACGAACTCGGTGATCCCACTTTTTTATTCCATTTATTTATCCCATGATATTAATATCCAAATTTGAAGAATCTTTTACATTATTCAATTTTCAAATATTCCGATTAATTCTCTATATTACAATCTGATTTTAGGCGTTTCACTGGAAGCGTGCAGGTGCTTGATTTGCCTATTATTTCATTACTGTCATTTTTACGGCAACTTTAAGGCGTTTTTCTGTAACATTGTTTTGCTATCACAAGAATAACACATATTATGTTGCGAGTAATAACTTTATTAACGTAACGGGTGTCAGTGGTACAAGGATAGGTTTTTTTAATATTGCTGTCGATAGCTAGCAAGGTACCTATATACTACAGCCCTGTAGCGTGAAATCAGACATGGTGACCCCCTCTTTTTATTTTATTTACTTGGTGTAATTAATATTTGTGCAAAGTTTCAACAAATTGTCATTACAACTTCTTTTTCGATGGAATCACCTTAAGGGTTAAAGTCTAACCCTATCCCGAATATGAAATTTAACCTTTCAAATTGAATCATGTCAAACCCGGAATACTACAATCTACTCAGTTCTAAGGCTTACATACTAAGGGTGCGTTCTTTTGGAACGTGTTCCGGAATAAGAATACTCGGAATAGACGGTATTTGTGTTCTTTTGGGAGCGATTCCGTTTTCGGAATGAACGGAATATCATTCCGTTATTCTGCTCCCGAAAGCTGAATGAACAGAATGAAAGGAATACGGTTTACTCGGAATAGACAGAATACGCGTTCTTTTGGGAAATTTTTGGAGGGAAATCCTACGCGGCCGCCCGCGCGTGTGCAGACATAGTAGTTTCCAGGTCACCTCCGCCATGGGTATTCCGTTTTCAGAAGAAGCGTTCTATTCGAAATTGAAATTCCGTGTATTCTGTTATTACTAAACCGGAATAAGAATAGCCAGAATACTGCCAAAAGAATGCACCCTAAATCAGAGATGACTCACCTATTGAAAGCTCCTGAGCTCCTTTCTTTAAGTATTGACGACCAACTGGTGAGTAACACCTAAGCAACATCATGAAAGTAAAATTAAGTGCGACTCAGATTAATTTAGCGGTATCTTGAAAAAATCGATAGGTAAGTCGCTCGCGAGGAAAATGATTGTAAGAATCTAAAAATAGCTCAGGTTAGATTCTGTAGGCTGTAGCGAGTGGCTTTCTTATGCCATGCTCTCTTAGTAAGTAAATATATAGATCTCATTATGCACCGATCAATTCTAAACTTCAACATCCCCCCCCCCAGGCATACCCCGGGAATTTAACTATTTTCCGTGCCCGGGGAGTAGGGAGTTTGATGCGGAAGGCTTTCCCAGAGGCGGGGAATTTTATCTTTGTCTAGGTAGGGTGGGAGATTTGAACCGGCACCTCTTAAATGTGGACCAATTTAAAGGCAAAGATCTCGCCTTTGTGAGTGAATGGCTGGCGAAAAACGGGCTTAACAAGCTCTGCTGTATTTTGAAGGTATGTATGAAAAGTAGAATTGTTTAATATCAAGGATTTATAGATTTTATAGCTTCAATTGCCAATCACCGTTAAAAAGTTCCACTTGGTGATAACTGCTTAATTCCCACTAAAAAACATTTGTTCTTTGGAAGGGGCATTTGACAGTCAAATCTGACACTCAAGGGTAGGGCATTTGAGGACAATTATGGCCCAGGGGGGCGGGAATTTGAACGAGCCAGTCTTCAAAAGTTAAAATGCCCGGGGGGGGGAACGTTGAACTTTCGAATTGATCGGCGCATTAGATGTTTTAGTGTGTAATATTGCCGGTTATTCATGCCAATTGTACTGTATTTCACCACCCACAGGGCGAGCCAAAATGCAATAGCCCATTTTACAGTTGCATGCTTAGTGACCTGGCCTTTGAGTGGAAGCGAGGCTGGAGTTGACCTTGTTTTGATACAAACCCTCCTGCTTTTGATATGTAAATACAAACTAGTTAGCATGAGGACAACATGATTTACATGTGAAAAGCAGGAGGGTCTTTATCAAAACAAGGTCAACTCCAGCCTCACTTCCACTCAAAGGCCAGGTCACTAAGCACACAACTGTAAAATGGACTGTTAACGAGTAAAAATACACAGTGATACTACACACCGAAGCGAAGAAATTTACTATCCAGCCTAACCTTTTCAAGGTTAACTTAACACAATCGTAACAGGATACGCGCGCGCACGCTAGCAAACCGTCTTTTTAGTGTGTGAGTAAAAATGCACAGCGGTTTTTTACTGAACATATAACTAACTGTACGAATCGCTTCGCGCGTTTTTCGAACAGCACTTTAATGTAGTAGAGTTGGATTAAAAAAAACATATATCGACATATATCGATGTTCTTACCCGTTTTTCTTCACGAAACGTATAAAATGGTCATCGCCATCCTTTTTCATTCGAAATTGAATACACGATTTCTTTTGTATCTCGTCCACAGCAGCTAGAATGTTGTTCCACGCTTCCGCTGTTTGTAGTAACAAAAATCACGATACATAAATGGAGTATTGTTTAACCATATACAACATACACCCAAGCCATTTAGATCAGAATAAACGAAAGGGGTTGTTCTGGGATCACTCGAGGGAGGTACTCTTTGAATTGGGATGTGCCAGTGAGACTCTGGAGCTCTTTCCCTACACTAGACCAAGATCAGCTGACATGGACAATAAAATCCCTACCCTATCACATACTTGCCAAGGTTCCCTTCCTGTTCGAGGCTAAATTCTTCATACCATTGATCACATCCCGATAAATGACACCTTATTTTGGACCGCAACCTCTGAGGCTTATGCCCTTTCCCAGACTAAACTGTGAAAACCACACCTTTTACAGCAGTACCTCGCCCAGGGGGGAACTCTACTTCCCCGTAAATTGTACGCGAGGGGAGTTTTGCTAGACTGTGTTCTAGGGGACAAGAACACTGGGGACACACGAGGGCACATGTTGCATGGACAATTGCAAGCCTTCTGTGCAAGCTGGTTTACCTAATGATTGTTTTATTGCCTATTTAGTCCCAGGGACTTGTCCAGGAATGATGCACAAGCATTTGAGGAGACAAGAATTAAACCAATTGGCACAAGGTAGAGGCATAAATAAGGCAAGAACACGGTAAAGTCAATCTTTTACAAGTAAAGCGAAATTAAGAATACTGTTACCCGATCTACGTAAATAGCTTCACTGTCACTCCCGTTACTTACAAAACTTTAAGTCTTTCAGACTTTCAGGAAAGAAGCGCTTGCTGGACTAGGAACCCAAAGAACAAGTTCAAAGAGGAACCTTTAAAAGGGGACGCTTATTGAAAGCAGAGTGTAAACCTGGCGCAAATCTGGATCCTGGCTTAGACCAAATTATTGCGGCACTTTGGTCAACTGGAGGCACCAGGCGTCGATGACAGCTGAAACCTTACGCTCAGTGACAGCACAGTAATAAATTAGTCTAAACCCCCACCCTTGTCATACATGAGTATATTTCGAGCAATCTTACATGCTGTTGCCTCCAGCTCCACCGGAACTACTTTTGTTACCCAGAGGTGTCGACGGGAACTGATAGCCTTTCGTTTGGTGACAACACTGTCTACATCGACCTCCGCATCTTCAGCGGTATTGGTATTTCTGGTGTCTACACCTTCCCTATCACTGTCGGTCAACTGAATATCAGCTTCAAATATATTCTTTTCCTTCTGTTCCGCGTGGTCCACTGAAAAGGAAGGTGGAAGGAAGTAACACTTCCTCCAAGTCGTTTGTTATGATTGCGGAAGGCGTGCGCGTGATCCACGAGGGTAAATCAAAATGGCGGCTGGTCCACGCGCGAGAATCAAAATGGTGTCTGGTTTTGCGGAACTATCCTATGCTTCACTGATTTGCATCGTGTGTGAAACATGCAATATTCCGCGCGCGTGGAGAGACACACACATCGTCCCTTCTCTCCACAGGGTAATCATTGTTTTCGTCCCTTGTTAGAAAATACAAGAGACTAGGAGCAATTCTAGATGGTGGCCAGGTAAACTTGTTTGTTAAAACAAGAGGACCTATGGACTTAACACCCGGGCTACTTCCAGAAAGCGACTAACGAGAATGAACTGGCACTGGATTAAGAAGGTTTATTCCCTTGTAATACAAATGCATTAAGGGTGTGCGGCTCAGACGTGGTTTTCTTGACAGCCCTGGGACTTTTCGGGCGATTTCGGGTACGATAATTCACGCTTTAACTTGCAAACAAAGAGGTTACTAGCATGAAACTTTGCTATGAGTTAAACATTTCTTTAATTAACAGGTTTGGAGGATGAGAATCATGAATGGCTTTTCGGGGCCGAAACGTTTTCGGTGCTTTCGAGAAACGCACACCAGGGCTCGCAGTCCTAACCCCTTTTCCGACCAAACCTAGTCATACTCCCCTTTTAAAAGGCCACAAAGACAAAAATCTATCCCCAAGAGCTTTAAGGCTTTTGCTATACCTTATTTTATACTAGTACGAAAATTTTCATGACCTATACTTATTGATGACCAAAACGGCACAAACGCCATACCCTTTGGCAGCTCATATATCCTTGGTGAAAGTGACACCAACATGGCTTATATTTAAGCATTAGAGAAATCCTTTTTTCCGTGTTTGCATAGCCTGATGTAAACACGAGAGGGGTTGGCAGAATTCGAGACAGTTAATGCAAACCCGAGACGAAGTTGAGCGTTTGCCTAACTTTCGAGAATTCTCCCAACCCCTGGTGTTTATATCAGGCTATGCAAACACAGGAAAAAGTTTTCTTATAAAATACTTTTAGTCCTTTCAAAGATCGTGACGTCACGACTGTGTTAACATACTCTCATGCAAGCACACCTCTCAGCCAATCAGAGCGCGCGTAGTATCTTTGTTATTTTATAAAAGGGAATACGTACCCCACCCTCAACTCGCCCCAGCAGGCCTCTCAAGCCAAGGTGTGTACAAGCTAATGTTCTTAACAGTACCAGAACTAGTTTTCTTCATAACTATAGTTGCTCGAGCTTATTTTTAAATACCTTATTATAGGAAATTAGGGACGGACCATTATTTTTTTGAAGGGGGGGGGGATGAAAATTTTTTCAAGACAAACAATTTTTTTCTGTGCTGTTGTCTGTGCAAACAATTTATTTCTGGCTGCATCTTCCTGCAAACAATTTTTTTGTGTGTTTGTTATTATTATTATTATTATTATTATTATTATTATTATTATTATTATTATTATTATTACATTTATTTATATACGGTTAAAATTCATCAGGTAATCTTATGTAGTAAAAATACTAATCTAAACATTACTGCCTAAAACTGCTTTCCATGAATGCTGTGTCTCTATGTCTCTAACTTATAAAAGTATAACTGCACCATGGCTTGTTTTGTTTCCTAAAAAAATCGAAAATCTCACATCAAAGTATACTGAAACATTAAAATGTGAACGTAGTTGCAAGTAATAATATATAACTGCACCAGCGGCCTTTTCTCCCCTGATCCTAGAGAGGATTGAGGAGCCAAATGAAACAGCGCTTGCTTACACTTGCGCTTTATTTTGTAGTTTATACAAGACTGGATCCAATTTGCCTTCTTCATGCAAGTGGAAAACAGGAGACTGCTCGCTGTTTAAGTGATGATTTATTAAATGTCATCATCAAACCAGCCTAGGACCCTGTTGAAAAGCCAGTGTGACTATTAGTGAATACATGCAACCCAGGAATTTAAGTCAATCTTTTTTCTTAGTTAGAGTTTCATTGCACTTCGAAGAGTTCTTGATTAGTAATGGTAATTGGACTCAGTGGAGCACAATTCAGGGAGTAATTGGGCCAGTTACTTTAAATCAGCCGAGCGCATAGTGCGAGGACGATTTGAAATTACGAGCACGATTACCCCTGAATTGTAAAATACGAAGTCCAGTTAATCCTATCTATAACAAATGCGAGATAAGAAAATCTATGTACCCTTCAGGGATATATTTTTAATTATCAGTTTTGCAAGCAGTGGAGAAACAGCTATAAAAAGAACCCATTTCAGTGCACCTGATTGACGCGTGCGCAACGTAGTTGTCGGATTACAGCTATCCAATTACAAAAAGTTTTTGTTATAGAAACGATTAATACAATAACCTAACTTTAACATTTAATGCTTTCAAGGTCCTCAGAAGAGATTATTTTTACTAAAGGGGTTAGTTACTGATATTAAGAAACTGTGGTAATTTGTTGGTGGAAAAGTAAAAACAGAAATTGGGGTTTATCAACCAAGTCGATTTGGTAAATTAGCTATCGGAAAGAAATGACAAAACTGATGTTTGAGTGTTAAATAGCTTATTTGCTCTAGTGAATCGCTAACACTCAAAATGTCAACTTTTAAATTAGTTTGTGGTGGCTAATTTACCATGTCAAACCAGTTGATGAATCCATGCAAATCATTTTGTTGCATTGTTATCTTGCATTTTAACAAATAGGACTAAATTTACTTATATAAATCAAACTATGTATCAACTAGTCTGCAAACTTTTTATTTTCTCCTTTTCATGTCTGCAAACAATATATTTGGGCTTTTCTGATTTTGCAAACAATTTTTCTCAGGATTTTTCATCCCCCCCTCCCCCTCCAAAAAACTAATGGTCTGTCCCTTAACGCTCCATGAAATCAACGCGAATTGTAAAAATTTGCGTTAATTTAAGTCGCGTTAATTTTCGTGAGCGATAATTTCCGCGTTGTTAATTAAGTGGAGCGTTAATTTTCGTGCTCTTAATTTGCATCATTTTAATCCCAAATTCTGGATCCAGTCCAGACATTCTAGACACATACAAAACCATAGCTTTCCTGCATTTATGCAGAAATTAACGCACATTGTCTGTAAAGAAATTGCCTCACACACCTGTAGATCTGATTTGTTTGTGATTTTTAAATTTAGTCATGAAATAAATTTGTTCCAGTTATAACCACAAAGTGTTTCTTTGTGTTAATCAAGTTAATTTCCCTTATTCTGAAATTTTACCCCCTCTTTCGCGTTATTTTCCCTTCAATTCGCGTTTACTTAAGTCGCGTTAATTTCAAATACCTTTATTAACACAAGCGTTAAATTCCTATAATAAAGTAACCAAATTGTAAAATTGTATCCTTAGAATCTTCCTGATTTGTTTGAACGGAAACGTAGGAAGGAAAGCTTACCTTCATTGGCCTTTTCAATATTATCCATAATAGTGTTGTCTTTGAGACCAGGAGGATTGTCTACAAAAAATTAATCAACTGAGCAATTAGCCTGGGGGCGGATTCACGAAGCTAAGATAAAACCTGTGTGATTTTTCTCAACAGGCTTGTACTTGGGACACGTCCGTCCATCTTGACGTACTGCATTGGCCTTGATTAAAAATGGCGGCTATCACTTTGAATGTTTGGCTCGGTGTTTGGCTCAGTTTGCAATGAAATCAGTCACATCGTGTGAAAAGCGTCACAAAATATGACAGCCTGGAAGTTTGATTTTTGAAGGTTTTTGGTCCTATATAAGATCATAAAAAGACATTAATACTTAGACTCATGGTGTCTTGATCTTTACAACTTGAATAACGAATGATTGACTGAACAATTGACTTAACGGTTGTGACAATGGCTACTCTAGTGCCACTTTATTTTTGCGGGGTTTAGAATTGAAGAAAATCGTGCCAAATTGATCGAAACCAGCCCGTAATCTTTTCTCGGGTATAGTTTTCTCGATATTACACGAGTCTGAATAAAAACCTGAGAAAAGTGAAAAGCTTCCAGAATCCAGCTCAAAAAATGGTTTTGTAGTTAACATGTATTCACTGAAAAGGAAATTGTTATCGGCTGTAATGTCCACTACCACCACCCAAGAAATACCGTTACTTTTCCTTTTACATGCTTGAATCTCGCGAAAATAAGGGAAAACACAGAAAAAAGGCAGTAACTAGAGAACATTTCTCTGCTACAAATGGCTCGAATCTACTGGTCTCCTCGGAGAGCACATGATTAATAAATAAGGCGAAATAGAAGCGTTTGTTTTTTTTTTTAATAATAAAATTGGCGCAAGCGATGATTAACCAGAACATGTCTTGTTAACTTCCACTTGCGTTCAAGTCGTAGTTTTCCGGACTCAAGATTTCTGCATAAAATTCCATTTTCCCTGGTCTATGATAACATAAGCCAACAGCAAACATTGTCAGGAACAATTTAAATGTCAGAAATTTTGTAGGGCAATTAACGCCCATAGAAATAAGCCCACACAAACAGGTACCATAAAATAACTAACTCGACAAGCCGAATAACTAACCGCATTCTATCGAAGGGAAATACGATGAACAAATATCGAATAAACAGCATTAAAGGAGGTAGATGTTTACAATGCAGTGATAATTACCATTTTCATTAACGGCGTCTCTCCACGGAACTGGATTGGCAATATCCACGCAAACCAACACAATAAGTGCCAATAGAATCATATCGCGCGACAATAAAACCTTGGTCTCCCTGCAGAAATATCAGAGTTAATTTGTTAACCACTTAGTCTTTTACACAAACGTATCAGCGCAAAAGGTAAACAATAATAGGTTGATAACCATTACCCGCTAGCTTACATAGAACGAAAAGTTGCGGTAACTGAATTAAAAAATGCACTTGTTTGGCAATTATCGCGGAAAGCTTCTTTTAGCAAGCTAAAATGCAACAATCATTTCCCGGCGTGTTGTTTTTCGAGATGCACTTTAAATATTTTGCTTCTATTCAAGATTTAAGACTATATATGGCTGTATCTCAATGTGATTAACGCGGTCGTAAATTGAACAATAAGCTTACAAAGAAATGAGTGTACTTACCTTATTTTTTCTCACATCGAGTGCGATGTGGCAACCTCTCTCGAAGCGCGTTAAAAAAGCAAAACTTCCCAGTTACAAATTGTTAGGCGGTAACACGATGACTTACAGCTGGCCATGTTTTCACCAGTTACGCGCAATTAAACATGCATTAGCTTTAAGTGTAAGCTTTACTCAAGCGTCCAAGAAGGTTTTCCTCGGATTTCAAATGAATTGTTTCTGTAACAGGTGTAACATTGCCTCAGGTATCGACTTGCCTGCTTGAGATTATGTGCATTCTTGCTACTTTTCGTTATAACTTTGTCTCAATGAGTAAACGGTAGCTGTTGAAGCAGCGACACTTCTTCAAAATAGCGGTTTTGACACCAAGATCAATGGTCTGTCGAATTTTTCATCAATTATGCCTGGGTACCTCAAAAAATACACCAGTATTGAAAGTTTTCAACGCCCTTTAGGTGATCTATTTAATGGGTGGCACAAGCGCTGGCTGGTTTTTCTATTGCTAGAATAGAACGAGACAATCCGCTGAATCACCAACCGAAAAGTGCCATTTTTAGACGTCCCATGCTTAAGGCTAGATATAGGATTGCTAGTAGAGTGAAGTGGGAAGAAACACTTGTCGAGCCCACAGATCGTCTCTGTGCGAGTAGGAGGGTATTTGACAACTGACCGCAAATATTTATACCTCAGCTTATCGACTGAGGATTTCATTACGTTTAGTCATAACAGAAGAAATTAGCAAATCCAGTTTCCCGCTGGTAGGTGATGACTTTTACTGTTTAAAAGGTCAAATTAGGACTTTCTTTTTTTTAACACCGCTATTTATTAAAGCGGAGGCTGTCAAGCGTGCATTTATGAAGGGAGCTTAAGCAACCACGACGGCAACGCGAAGGAAAACGTCACTTAAAAATGACTTCACAAGCTTTTAAAACTTCTTCGCGACTATTCCGTCTCGTTTAATGTCTAATGTAGCCGAACTATCCAGGAGCCGAGTTTGTACGGATGGTGTTACAGTTCATGGAGGAAGACGGAAATTCACCGTCGTGTGTTCAAGTTCTACACAAAACTTTGAAATCGGTCATTTTTCGTTGTAGCTGTGCACAGAACGGCAAAGAAATGTACCAAAAGGTATAACGCACGTGCAGAGTCATTGTTTTGCTAAAGCTTTTGTTTTGTGACATTTTCGATAGCCGTTACCGTCGTGTTTGCTTAAAGGAACTATGTCACGGCGTTTTCGTTCATTTTTCTGATCTGACAAAATTATTTTCTCAGTGAAGGAAGCCTCAAAATAATAGTTTCCTAACGTAGAAAAACACCAAAAAGGTAATAATAAACCAAAGCTAAACAAGGATGGTTACGACTTTCCCTGCTAGCAGAGGCCCCTCTTCCTTTGTATTCGCTGAGCTGACGGACGGGACGAAAAGGGACCTCTGCCATGGGTCAAAATGAACTGTGTTGAGCATGCGCCACGGTTACCTAGCGACCGAAACGTCACGTGATGTTTTTAGCACGTGATCAGCTGACGACTCCCACCTTTCTCAACTAGTGCGCCAAAAAACACCTGCACAGTTTTGTTGTCGTGAATGGCGAGTTCACCAAAACCCTAAAAAAAGTAGACAGTTCGTCTAGAGATAGTTGTTGTCTAACAGTACGGTATTAATTTCAAGTTATCTGGACAAGGAAGC
Organism: Siderastrea radians; assembly: GCA_964017195.1. Lineage (NCBI taxonomy): Eukaryota > Metazoa > Cnidaria > Anthozoa > Scleractinia > Rhizangiidae > Siderastrea > Siderastrea radians. Next base: position 36,156,505 of record OZ024891.1, on the reverse strand, counting down.
TTTTTTAACAGGACCACAACTCCAGGAATCAAAGAGAATTTAACCCATTGAAGGCTGCATGTTTCACTTAATTAGCAGTTGGTAATAAACAACCCATGTGCAGTACGAAAGGACAATTTATAGGTTCGAAAAAACAACACTCACTTGATCTAGAATAGTTAAAATTTCTTACTTTTAAATAAAATACACCAGTTGTCAATTAAGAATTAGCCAAAAATACAATCTCAAAATCAAAATTTTGAACATTTCCGCAAGAGATTTCTCATGTTGTCTCGCGCGTGAAATCAAACCACAACAGAGCATTTGTGTCTATTTAGGTCAGATTACTACTTTTCGAAATTTTATGAATGAAGGTATACAGAAGAAGAGACAGTAAGCTTTTCTAAATAATACATTTATTAAAACACGCCTTTACTTGTTTCTAAAGACCAAACGCTTTTAATTCTTTCTTCGAGGGAAGCTACTGCGCTCGATGTGCAAGTTATTTTGAAGAGCATTTGGTGATGCAAACTGTGCACGTTTTTCAAAACTTTTACGAAAACTGTAAGGAATATGAAGAATCCCTCAATTAAAAAGCGATTTCGATACAAATTTACAATCAAATGTGTAATTTACTCTACCGTAGACTCGTAGAAGTGCTAGAGCATTTCACAGAAATACATGGTTCAATTCTACTTGTTACCATCCCCCCCCGGGCACGCCCCCGGGGATTTGCAATTCTGTTCTCACTTGGCGGTCTATTCTCCACCCCCGGACACGCAGAAAGAGACAATTCCCCACCCCCGGGACTCCCCATCGACCACAAATGCGTTGTTTTGCGTACAAAACAAAGATGACGATTTTCATTTCCGTACACTGGCAAAACCAGACGTTTTGATAAGAACTTAAATGCTTTTCTAGAGTTTCTTGAACGAAAGAGACTACATGTAAAATATAGTAAGTAAAACCATGAACACTATATTTAAAATAGAAAACTGAAGAAAAACCTCTAACCGCACTGGCATACGGCTAGGAAGTAAGGAAAGGTCTTCGCCACGTAATTTATTCTAAATATAGCCCATACGCCCAAGAGGCCAGTGAACAAATTGATGGCAGCATTTTAAAGGAGTTTTTCTTAGCTTGTTTCATAAGCCGGAATGAACACTGGACTGAGACCTCTGTTTATCATATAGAGTCTATTTAAGTCGTCTTAGTATATAACATAAATACGCTGAAGAAATATTTCTTTGCTTGTGACGAGCGCCATCCATTCGAGTACACATCAAACGCATATTCGTTTAACAATTTATAATAAAAGTACCTTTGAATACAGATTTTAATTTTGAGAGATTATTCTTCTCTAACCAGTCTGCTACAAATTCTAGAGATTCTCCCTGGAAATAAGCAGTCTTTTTCATGCGGTTCGGCGTCAACCGAGAAGTGACGTACTTCACAAGAACAACAAGATGTTATTTTCGATTTGCCCCGCCCCCCTCCCCCCGGGACAAGACCGCTTCAAACAATTCCCCACCCCCGGGACCGAAGGGCTGGACTTGTCCCCGGAGTTGCCCGGGGGGAGATGGTAACAGGTAAAATTGAACCATGCAAAAGTCCGCAGCTAGAAAAATCTTTGGAGGTGGAAGGTTGTCCTTCGCCTTGACAGATGTTTTCTTCGCTCTAAATTCCATTCCTTAACTTGTCGAGTGTTTCTTAGAGCTTCTTCTTTCGATTGTTGATCTTTCTGTCAATAAAAAAAACGAGAGAAAGTAAACGTTGTAACTCTTCACGAGTTTAGTTCTCTTTCCAGGAGGGCATGTTACCATGCGGGCTCACTAAATGACAGTGGAATAACTGTAAAGGAATGCGCGAGATACAGTGGGCTCAAGTCACCGTCAGCAAACAATACAGGGAGCATGCGTTTCGGAAACCGCCGTCCACGACAGGTTTGGAGAATGAGAATCATGAATGGCTTTTCGGGGCCGAAACGTTTTCGGTGCTTTCGAGAAACGCACACCAGGGCTCGCAGTCCTAACCCCTTTTCCGACCAAACCTAGTCATACTCCCCTTTTAAAAGGCCACAAAGACAAAAATCTATCCCCAGGAGCTTTAAGGCTTTTGCTATACCTTATTTTATACCAGTACGAAAATTTTCATGACCTATACTTATTGATGACCAAAACGGCACAAACGCCATACCCTTTGGCAGCTCATATATCCTTGGTGAAAGTGACACCAACATGGCTTATATTTAAGCATTAGAGAAATCTTTTTTCCGTGTTTGCATAGCCTGATATAAACACGAGAGGGGTTGGCAGAATTCGAGACAGTTAATGCAAACCCGAGAAGAAGTTGAGCGTTTGCCTAACTTTCGAGAATTCTCCCAACCCCTGGTGTTTATATCAGGCTATGCAAACACAGGAAAAAGTTTTCTTATAAAATACTTTTAGTCCTTTCAAAGATCGTGACGTCACGACTGTGTTAACATACTCTCATGCAAGCACACCTCTCAGCCAATCAGAGCGCGCGTAGTATCTTTGTTATTTTATAAAAGGGAATCCCCCACCCTCAACTCGCCCCAGCAGGCCTCTCAAGCCAAGGTGTGTACAAGCTAATGTTCTTAACAGTACCAGAACTAGTTTTCTTCATAACTATAGTTGCTCGAGCTTATTTTTAAATACCTTATTATAGGAAATTAGGGACGGACCATTATTTTTTTGGAGGGGGGGGGGGATGAAAATTTTTTCAAGACAAACAATTTTTTTCTGTGCTGTTGTCTGTGCAAACAATTTTTTTGTGTGTTTGTTATTATTATTATTATTATTATTATTATTATTATTACATTTATTTATATACGGTTAAAATTCATCAGGTAATCTTATGTAGTAAAATACTAATCTAAACATTACTGCCTAAAACTTCTTTCCATGAATGCCGTGATTCTATGTTTCTAACTTATAAAAGTATAACTGCACCATGGCTTGTTTTGTTTCCTAAAAAAAATCGAAAATCTCACATCAAAGTACACTGAAACATTAAAATGTGAACGTAGTTGCAAGTAATAATATATAACTGCACCAGCGGCCTTTTTTCCCCTGATCCTAGAGAGGATTGAGGAACCAAATGAAACAGCGCTTGCTTACACTTGCGCTTTATTTTGTAGTTTATACAAGACTGGATCCAATTTGCCTTCTTCATGCAAGTGGAAAACAGGAGACTGCTCGCTGTTTAAGTGATGATTTATTAAATGTCATCATCAAACCAGCCTAGGACCCTGTTGAAAAGCCAGTGTGACTATTAGTGAATACATGCAACCCAGGAATTTAAGTCAATCTTTTTTCTTAGTTAGAGTTTCATTGCACTTCGAAGAGTTCTTGATTAGTAATGGTAATTGGACTCAGTGGAGCACAATTCAGGGAGTAATTGGGCCAGTTACTTTAAATCAGCCAAGCGCATAGTGCGTGGACGATTTGAAATTACGAGCACGTTTACCCCTGAATTGTACAATACGAAGTCCAGTTAATCCTATCTATAACAAGGGCGAGATAAGAAAATCTATGTGCCCTTCAGGGATATATTTTTAATTATCAGTTTTGCAAGCAGTGGAGAAACAGCTATAAAAAGAACCCATTTCAGTGCACCTGATTGACGCGTGCGCAACGTAGTTGTCGGATTACAGCTATCCAATTACAAAAAGTTTTTGTTATAGAAACGATTAATACAATAACCTAACTTTAACATTTAATGCTTTCAAGGTCCTCAGAAGAGATTATTTTTAATAAAGGGGTTAGTTACTGATATTAAGAAACTGTGGTAATTTGTTGGTGGAAAAGTAAAAAACAGAAATTGGGGTTTATCAACCAAGTCGATTTGGTAAATTAGCTATCGGAAAGAAATGACAAAACTGATGTTTGAGTGTTAAATAGCTTATTTGCTCTAGTGAATCGCTAACACTCAAAATGTCAACTTTTAAATTAGTTTGTGGTGGCTAATTTACCATGTCAAACCAGTTGATGAATCCATGCAAATCATTTTGTTGCATTGTTATCTTGCATTTTAACAAATAGGACTAAATTTACTTATATAAATCAAACTATGTATCAACTAGTCTGCAAACTTTTTATTTTCTCCTTTTCATGTCTGCAAACAATATATTTGGGCTTTTCTGATTTTGCAAACAATTTTTCTCAGGATTTTTCATCCCCCCCCCCCCTCCAAAAAACTAATGGTCTGTCCCTTAACGCTCCATGAAATCAACGCGAATTGTAAAAATTTGCGTTAATTTAAGTCGCGTTAATTTTCGTGAGCGATAATTTCCGCGTTGTTAATTAAGTGGAGCGTTAATTTTCGCGCTCTTAATTTCCATCATTTTAATCCCAAATTCTGGATCCAGTCCAGACATTCTAGACACATACAAAACCATAGCTTTCCTGCATTTATGCAGAAATTAACGCACATTGTCTGTAAAGAAATTGCCTCACACACCTGTAGATCTGATTTGTTTGTGATTTTTAAATTTAGTCATGAAATAAATTTGTTCCAGTTATAACCACAAAGTGTTTCTTTGTGTTAATCAAGTTAATTTCCCTTATTCTGAAATTTTACCCCCTCTTTCGCGTTATTTTCCCTTCAATTCGCGTTTATTTAAGTCGCGTTAATTTCAAATACCTTTATTAACACAAGCGTTAAATTCCTATAATAAAGTAACCAAATTGCAAAATTGTATCCTTAAAATCTTCCTGATTTGTTTGAACGGAAACGTAGGAAGGAAAGCTTACCTTCGTTGGCCTTTTCAATATTATCCATAATAGTGTTGTCTTTGAGACCAGGAGGATTGTCTACAAAAAATTAATCAACTGAGCAATTAGCCTGGGGGCGGATTCACGAAGCTCAGATAAAACCTGTGTGATTTTTCTCTACAGGCTTGTACTTGGGACACGTCCGTCTATCTTGACGTACTGCATTGGCCTTGATTAAAAATGGCGGCTATCACTTTGAATGTTTGGCTCGGTGTTTGGCTCAGTTTGCAATGAAATCAGTCACATCGTGTGAAAAGCGTCACAAAATATGACAGCCTGGAAGTTTGATTTTTGAAGGTTTTTGGTCCTATATAAGATCATAAAAAGACATTAATACTTAGACTCATGGTGTCTTGATCTTTACAACTTGAATAACGAATGATTGACTGAATAATTGACTTAACGGTTGTGACAATGGCTACTCTAGTACTATTGCGGGGTTTAGAATTGAAGAAAATCGTGCCAAATTGATCGAAACCAGCCCGTAATCTTTTCTCGGGTATAGTTTTCTCGATATTACACGAGTCTGAATAAAAACCTGAGAAAAGTGAAAAGCTTCCAGAATCTAGCTCAAAAAATGGTTTTGAATTGTAGTTAACATGTATTGACTGAAAAGGAAATTGTTATCGGCTGTAATGTTCACTACCACCACCCAAGAAATACCGTTACTTTTCCTTTTACATGCTTGAATCTCGCGAAAATAAGGGAAAACACAGAAAAAAGGCAGTAACTAGAGAACATTTCTCTGCTACAAATGGCTCGAATCTACTGGTCTCCTCGGAGAGCACATGATTAATAAATAAGGCGAAATAGAAGCATTTGTTTTTTTTTTTTAAATGATAAAATTGGCGCAAGCGATGATTAACCAGAACATGTCTTGTTAACTTCCACTTGCGTTCAAGTCGTAGTTTTCCGGACTCAAGATTTCTGCATAAAATTCCATTTTCCCTGGTCTATGATAACATAAGCCAACAGCAAACATTGTAAGGAACAATTTAAATGTCAGAAATTTTGTAGGGCAATTAACACCCATAGAAGTAAGCCCAAACAAACAGGTACCATAAAATAACTAACTCGATAAGCCGAATAACTAACCGCATTCTATCGAAGGGAAATACGATGAACAAATATCGAATAAACAGCATTAAAGGAGGTAGATGTTTACAATGCAGTGATAATTACCATTTTCATTAACGGCGTCTCTCCACGGAACTGGATTGGCAATATCCACGCAAACCAACACAATAAGTGCCAATAGAATCATATCGCGCGACAATAAAACCTTGGTCTCCCTGCAGAAATATCAGAGTTAATTTGTTAACCACTTAGTCTTTTACACAAACGTATCAGCGCAAAAGGTAAACAATAATAGGTTGATAACCATTACCCGCTAGCTTACATAGAACGAAAAGTTGCGGTAACTGAATTAAAAAATGCACTTGTTTGGCAATTATCGCGGAAAGCTTCTTTTAGCAAGCTAAAATGTAACAATCATTTCCCGGCGTGTTGTTTTTCGAGATGCACTTTAAATATTTTGCTTCTATTCAAGATTTAAGACTATATATGGCTGTATCTCAATGTGCCCGCAGATTTAATTAACGCGGTCGTAAATGGAACAATAAGCTTACAAAGAAATGAGTGTACTTACCTTATTTTTTCTCACATCGAGTGCGATGTGGCAACCTCTCTCGAAGCGCGTTAAAAAAGCAAAACTTCCCAGTTACAAATTGTTAGGCGGTAACACGATGACTTACAGCTGGCCATGTTTTCACCAGTTACGCGCAATTAAACATGCATTAGCTTTAAGTGTTAGCTTTACTCAAGCGTCAAAGAAGGTTTTTCTCGGATTTCAAATGAATTGTTTCTGTAACAGGTGTAACATTGCCTCAGGTATCGACTTGCCTGCTTGAGATTATCTGCATTCTTGCTACTTTTCGTTATAACTTTGTCTCAATGAGTAAACGGTAGCTGTTGAAGCAGCGACACTTCTTCAAAATAGCGGTTTTGACACCAAGATCAATGGTCTGTCGAATTTTTCATCAATTATGCCTGGGTACCTCAAAAAATACACCAGTATTGAAAGTTTTCAACGCCCTTTAGGTGACCTATTTAATGGGTGGCACAAGCGCTGACTGGTTTTTCTATTGCTAGAATAGAACGAGACAATCCGCTGAATCACCAACCGAAAAGTGCCATTTTTAGACGTCCCATGCTTAAGGCTAGATATAGGATTACTAGTAGAGTGAAGTGGGAAGGAACACTTGTCGAGCCCACAGATCGTCTCTGTGCGAGTAGGAGGGTATTTGACAACTGACCGCAAATATTTATACCTCAGCTTATCGACTGAGGATTTCATTACGTTTAGGCACAACAGAAGAAATTAGCAAATCCAGTTTCCCGCTGGTAGGTGATGACTTTTACTGTTTAAAAGGTCAAATTAAGACTTTCTTTTTATTAACACCGCTATTTATTAAAGCGGAGGCTGTCAAGCGTGCATTTATGAAGGGAGCTTAAGCAACCACGACGGCAACGCGAAGGAAAACGTCACTTAAAAATGACTTCACAAGCTTTTAAAACTTCTTCGCGACTATTCCGTCTCGTTTAATGTCTAATGTAGCCGAACTATCCAGGAGCCGAGTTTGTACAGATGGTGTTACAGTTCATGGAGGAAGACGGAAATTCACCGTCGTGTGTTCAAGTTCTACACAAAACTTTGAAATCGGTCATTTTTCGTTGTAGCTGTGCACAGAACGGCAAAGAAATGTACCAAAAGGTATAACGCACGTGCAGAGTCATTGTTTTGCTAAAGCTTTTGTTTTGTGACATTTTCGATAGCCGTTACCGTCGTGTTTGCTAAAAGGAACTATGTCACGGCGTTTTCGTTCATTTTTCTGATCTGACAAAATTATTTTCTCAGTGAAGGAAGCCTCAAAATAATAGTTTCCTAACGTAGAAAAACACCAAAAAGGTAATAATAAACCAAAGCTAAACAAGGATGGTTACGACTTTCCCTGCTAGCAGAGGCCCCTCTTCCTTTGTATTCGCTGAGCTGACGGACGGGACGAAAAGGGACCTCTGCCATGGGTCAAAATGAACTGTGTTGAGCATGCGCCACGGTTACCTAGCGACCGAAACGTCACGTGATGTTTTTAGCACGTGATCAGCTGACGACTCCCACCTTTCTCAACTAGTGCGCCAAAAAACACCTGCACAGTTTTGTTGTCGTGAATGGCGAGTTCACCAAAACCCTAAAAAAAGTAGACAGTTCGTCTAGAGATAGTTGTTGTCTAACAGTACGGTATTAATTTCAAGTTATCTGGACAAGGAAGCTTTTTTAACAGGACCACAACTCCAGGAATCAAAGAGAATTTAACCCATTGAAGGCTGCGTGTTTCACTTAATTAGCAGTTGGTAATAAACAACCCAAGTGCAGTACGAAAGGACAATTTATAGGTTCGAAAAAACAACACTCACTTGATCTAGAATAGTTAAAATTTCTTACTTTTAAATAAAATACATCAGTTGTCAATTAAGAATTAGCCAAAAATACAATCTCAAAATCAAAATTTTGAACATTTCCGCAAGAGATTTCTCATGTTGTCTCGCGCGTGAAATCAAACCACAACAGAGCATTTGTGTCTATTTAGGTCAGATTACTACTTTTCGAAATTTTATGAATGAAGGTATACAGAAGAAGAGACAGTAAGCTTTTCTAAATAATACATTTATTAAAACACGCCTTTACTTGTTTCTGAAGACCAAACGCTTTTAATTCTTTCTTCGAGGGAAGCTACTTCGCTCGATGTGCAAGTTATTTTGAAGAGCATTTGGTGATGCAAACTGTGCACGTTTTTCAAAACTTTTACGAAAACTGTAAGGAATATGAAGAATCCCTCAATTAAAAAGCGATTTCGATACAAATTTACAATCAAATGTGTAATTTACTCTACCGTAGACTCGTAGAAGTGCTGGAGCATTTCACAGAAATGCATGGTTCAATTCTACTTGTTACCATCCCCCCCCCCGGGCACACCCCCGGGGATTTGCAATTCTGTTCTCACTTGGCGGTCTATTCCCCACCCCCGGACACGCAGAAAGAGACAATTCCCCACCCCCGGGACTCCCCATCGACCACAAATGCGTTGTTTTGCGTACAAAACAAAGATGACGATTTTCATTTCCGTACACTGGCAAAACCAGACGTTTTGATAAGAACTTAATTGCTTTTCTAGAGTTTCTTGAACGAAAGAGACTACATGTAAAATATAGTAAGTAAAACCATGAACACTATATTTAAAATAGAAAACTGAAGAAAAACCTCTAACCGCACTGGCATACGGCTAGGAAGTAAGGAAAGGTCTTCGCCACGTAATTTATTCTAAATATAGCCCATACGCCCAAGAGGCCAGTGAACAAATTGATGGCAGCATTTTAAAGGAGTTTTTCTTAGCTTGTTTCATAAGCCGGAATGAACACTGGACTGAGACCTCTGTTTATCATATGGAGTCTATTTAAGTCGTCTTAGTATATAACATAAATACGCTGAAGAAATATTTCTTTGCTTGTGACGAGCGCCATCCATTCGAGTACACATCAAACGCATATTCGTTTAACAATTTATAATAAAAGTACCTTTGAATACAGATTTTAATTTTGAGAGATTATTCTTCTCTAACCAGTCTGCTACAAATTCTAGAGATTCTCCCTGGAAATAAGCAGTCTTTTTCATGCGGTTCGGCGTCAACCGAGAAGTGACGTACTTCACAAGAACAACAAGATGTTATTTTCGATTTGCCCCGCCCCCCTCCCCCCGGGACAAGACCGCTTCAAACAATTCCCCACCCCCGGGACCGAAGAGCTGGACTTGTCCCCGGGGTTGCCCGGGGGGGGGGATGGTAACAGGTAAAATTGAACCATGCAAAAGTCCGCAGCTAGAAAAATCTTTGGAGGTGGAAGGTTGTCCTTCGCCTTGACAGATGTTTTCTTCGCTCTAAATTCCATTCCTTAACTTGTCGAGTGTTTCTTAGAGCTTCTTCTTTCGATTGTTGATCTTTCCGTCAATAACAAAAACGAGAGAAAGTAAACGTTGTAACTCTTCACGAGTTTAGTTCTCTTTCCAGGAGGGCATGTTACCATGCGGGCTCACTAAATGACAGTGGAATAACTGTAAAGGAATGCGCGAGATACAGTGGGCTCAAGTCACCGTCAGCAAACAATACAGGGAGCATGCGTTTCGGAAACCGCCGTCCATGACCATGGACGGCGGTTGAATCAAAGGGAGTTTCGACCCATGGCAGAGGTCCCTTTTCGTCCCGCCCGTCAGCTCAGCGAATACAAAGGAAAAGGGGCCTCTGCTAGCAGGGAAGTTACGACTGAGAGAGATTAAGACGGATTACGAATGACAAACTTGAAAAAAACTTGCCAATTTTTTCAAGATGCGTTATCCGTGACGTAGCTCCTTTAAGCTCCCTTTTAATTAAAGACGCGGCGGCAACGTAGTAGCTAGCCGGTGCGTTCTTTTTTCCTGATCCGCCGGAAATTCGCAGGACGGTGTATGTTTCCTTGGACGAGAAACTTATACTCCACGCTGTCTCTCTTCACCCAGGTGTTAAAACCACTGGGGAAGTCTAGCAAAATGTTGGGGGGTTACCCTGCGGTGAAGTAACATCCCATTCCGAAAAGACTTAAAAGTTTGCGTCTGTTGAGCATTTTCAACGAAAAAAGTGAGAAGGGGAGAGGACATAAGAGCAAGGAGGACAACAGGGGTATTCGAGATAAACGGAAGCCTGTGGTGGTTTTCGGCAATCTTCGGAAAAGTACCAAACTTGATGGGAAAAGATCGGGCCCGACTGCTTTTTTGCACCTCTCGGAACAACGCACAGGATCAGTTTAGAAAACAATGAAACGAACAGCACTGACTGACTTGCCTGAGAATAGTACGCGCGCACGTGAATCACGACCGTGAATCAAAATGGCGGGTGGAACGAGCTCGTATCGTAGACTTCACAGATTTGCATCGCGCGCTATACGCGAACGCAAGTGTTATCCCTCATCTGCGAACTTAACATTGTGTTCGTCCTTACAAGAAATTCGAGCGACGTAGAGCAAGCCTAGCCTAGTTCCTGTGCTCACTTTTTCGCTCGGACCACGTGACCCGAAACAAGTCGACCGCGACCAAATAAGGAGGCCTAGGATCTGGTCAAAGCCCTGACAACAACTGTACATAACGGGTCCAATGGAGTAAGAGGTTCCGGAGAAGTGCACGGCTTTTGGGAGGAGCTAAATACACCTTTCATTAGTATTACAGAGGTTAAAATATTTTTTTACTTTTAAAAGTGCAGCTAGTCCCTAATATATAATGATAATAATTTTTTTTTGTTTGTACAAATAAAAAACTTAAATCTTAAAAAATAAAAAGACTTACGAGAGCACCCACAAGTCAGTCACTATTTCCATCCACAACATTTAAATTCAAAGTGTACCAGTAGCCTGCCAGGCAATCGCCGGCATCCTCACTGGCTGCGAGATGCGAACGCGTGCGGGTCATTTCTAGCGTGCGTGGGCGCGAACAGGGCACGAGAGGAAATATTTATCAGTTGTCTCTTTGTGACGCAACCCTGTATTAAGCGAACATCTTGAATTTATAGAGGACTGTTGTCACGCTACTGGAATTAAATGACAATCGTCGTTTATGTCATTTACCCCAAAATTCTGGAAATTTTGGTTGGAATGTGAATGCAATACTTGCTAGGTCTGCACAAATAAAATAAACAGAATGTACGTATCAATTCATTTAATCTTTCGCCCCTTTCTACCTGTATGCGTGGCCATCGAGTATGGTGTTTAACATTCACAATAGAAATCCGTAAATTTCCGTAGAAACTATAAACGGTAAGGCTAATTTGGTTTGCCCGGCCAGAAAATTTCCAAAATAAACGGAACAATCCCAACCGCATTTGCGTTTCTCTACCAGTTCCAGGTCCTACGCCAAACTGAAACTAGTTCCAGACTCTCTCTCTAAATTAGATAGGCCATTTCCGAGTTGTCTTGTGCCTCGTTTTTAAAAAGCGAGTCTTGGTGCACAGCCTTTCATATGAAAATGGGTTTTCATTCACGCGCAAATTAAACTCATTTTCATATGAAAGGTTGTGAACCAAGACTCACTTCGAAAAAGAGACACAAGTCAACTCGGAAATGGCCTTCTGAACTGTGCAAATGGTACACGCCAATCTCGAACAGAAATTCCCATCCGCGACGTTTTTCTTTCCATTTGCACAAACGGTGGACCAACCCTTCCCTTGTAAATGGTAAACAATCTATGGTTCCATCTTTTCCCGGCAACTGTAACACCACACAGTCAACACTATTTCCACTGAAGATTTTGCGTCTACAACTTATTCTTGTATTACGGATATTGTGATCACCAAACGGCGTAAAACCAAAAGTTCAGAAGACAATCCACACCCACAGCCAAACACAGAATCTAACCACCAACGCAACACCAAGAAACACTCCAGTTTACCCAGCGTTGATGGTGAACAGTACATATCACCATTCACTACAAAACAAATGGATGATAATCAGCGACTCTTCGTCCATCGAGTAACTATGTCCAAAATTATATCTTAGGTCTCACACACCGGCATAAGTGGACTTTTGCCCATTCCTTATAGGTGCCGGCTTAATACAAGGTTTACTGTAATTTCCTGAGAAAAACTAGAGGACCACACTAATAAAACTACCGCTTGGTGCCACCCTCTTTATATTGTTGTCATTATGATAGTTATTAAAAACTAAAACAGTAATAAGACCGTTCATTTCACAACCTTTCGTTGCTTTTAAATATTTACACTTATCCGTGATCTACCTAGCCATAAGGTATGTTAACGTAGATTTTAAACAAATAATATAACTTTCTTTTTCTTCAGTGATAAAAGAATTGTCTTCCAGTCTGATATATTCCATACTTAATCTCCAAATAAATATCAGCGATATAAAAAAGAGGGAATTATTAATTTACGTTAAAGTGCTACTATGATCAAAAAATCACTTTTATTTTTTCTTCGGATTTCGAAACTATGTTTATTAAACACTCCGCAAGCGAAATTATAAGCCTTAATTTTGAGAAGAAGACCGTTAATTTAAACTGCAATTTTCCGTTTTAATGGTCCGCCATTATTACACCAGAAAGGATACAATGACATCATTCACACACGAGTTTTAGAATGCAGTGTGTGTGTGAAAGTGCCTTATTTAGTATGCAGCACGGGAGTTTTGAGCTTTCACACTCTCAAACTCGTGTTTTGCATAATTTGTAAGCCGCGTTCACACACTACATTTTACAGCTCTTGCGTGTATAACGTCATTGTATCCTTTCTGGTGTAATAATGGCGGACCATTAAACCGGAAAATTGCAGTTTAAATTAACGGTCTTCTTCTCAAAATTAAGGCTTATAATTTCGCTTGGGGAGTGTTTAATAAACATAGTTTCGAAATCCGAAGAAAAAATAAAAGTGATTTTTTGATCATAGTAGCACTTTAATTACGTTAATTCATTTATTAACTAAATGTAAGTCAGCATTCATCTCTTTCGTTGTCTACCTTTTCCTTTACCCTTTTTGGACCCAGTCTTTTTCGTTTTCTTCTCTGGCTGTTTAGCCTGCGTAGGAGGAGATTCCCACTGACCCGAAAAAAATAGCGCTGGCTCGGACATGGAATTCGGTGTGTTCAACCTTGCTAAACTCTCCTCTTGTTCCAAGCTAATGGGCACGGTACGCCTATCCCCACGGGGGGTGGCAGGGGCAGAGCGTGATATAGGTTTTCTTCTAGCAGTTGAATGCGGGAGATTTTCCAGGGAGTGTGAGCGCGAGCGAGATAACTGTTCAACGGGCGAACAACCGTCAGCACATTCGTTATCTTTGAGATTTTGAATTGTTTTGTTAGTAACTTCCATTTCAATAGCTTCTGTAGCCTCTTCCAATGACGCAGTGAGGGCGTCGTTGTTCGGCGGTGGTGACTGTTCTAATACGCTAGCAAGCGCTTCCGCCTGAGAAGTGGCGCGCCTTCCCTGCCCGTGAACTGGAGACAAACACTGCTCCGGAGTTGCCATGGCTCCGGCAAGAGAGACCTGGACAGAATCACTAGTCGATTGCGTATGCTCAAGAGACTGCGCCTGCTGACCAAAGTGGTCGCTCGCAGGCTCATCTGTTTGAGAATCTGTCGGCGACTCGAGCTGTCCCGGGCCAAGGTTAACGTAAGCTGGAGGGGTTATAGAGTAGTAGTGTGATGGGGGAGATGCCATGGCTGGAAGCTCTAACAGCTGTGCTATACAGTGTAGCTTATGCTGCCTGAGCATTGTACGCCTTCTCTGCAGGCGCTGCTTAGCAGACATGCAGCGAATATAATCATCGAATATGAATTTGGCGGACAGGATGGGACGCGATCGGACTTTAGTTAGGCTCCGTCCTGAGCTGGGCTGGTGAATGGTGATGAATAAGGAGCGACTGTCTTCCTTATCTGGTGCTGTCTCCACATCCTAACACGCAAAACAAACAGCGTGTTATTACATGACGATTTGCCCTCAAGAAAGCTGACTGCAAACTAGTTAGTTTCTAAAGAAACTGTGATGCTCTATGCAATAATTAACGCATCCAGGACAAGAATCATTTTTAGGAATATTTTCAATTTGCAAAGACACCGTTGTCGACAGGTAAGTCGAGAAGGCACCTAACTGACTTGTCGTCACACAAGCAAGTTAATTGGAAAAGTAGTTTCTACAGAAACTGACATTTATTGCTAAGGTAGATGCGAAACTTCCCCACCTACCCCTCCCCTAACCCAACATTTTGCTCTAAGTGATAATAAGTTTAAAAATGTTGGGTTGGGGGAGGTCGGTGGGGAGTTTCCCAGAAACGTGGAATGATCCAAAGTTTCCATGTCACATTGACAGTTCAGTTTCTCGACTTGTTTTGGTGAGTCACTCAGCCCGCACATAGTACGAGCTTTCCCTTTTATGTAGCGAGGTACTCAGATCAGCGCATATTAATAAATCAACTATGAATGAAATCAGTAACTGAATCAAACGTTCCAATTACGAGGCCACTCCCTTTTCAACGAGAATTTACTGGCCGCTTTAGAGGACTTCCAGGATGTTGTGTAAGGGGAGGGTTGGAAGGGTTGCAATCAAACGCAAATCCCTAAGGTCAGGGGATATAATTCTCCAGAAAATCGTTCACGCCCCTGCGCTTTCAAAGGAAAGATTCACAAGAAATGAACCGGCAAAAATGAATGACTGACCTGAAGTCTTGCAACAAACTTGACTACTCCCCACCCCAGCTTGGTTGTGTCTGGTTCAACGAGAATAAACTGAGCCTCGTCTATGACTAGGAAACGACGCTGTTGCCTGCGAAAACACCACCACTAATTAGTACCAATTATCATGGAGGCCGCCACTGGATATGAGAGCTCTTATTGGTTCTATACTATATGTATTACTAGGCTATTAGCTCATATTCTGCTAGAAGAGAAGTCGCCCATGTAAATGGTAGGGAAATGCTTCTTTTACCCGGGAGGGAGATAACATAGTGGGCTACATGGGAAGGTTCCGCCCGAAAGGGGTGCCAACACGGGGAGGTTCCGCCCGAAAGGGGTGCCAACACGGGGAGGTTCCGCCCGAAAGGGGTGCCAACACGGGGAGGTTCCGCCCGAAAGGGGTGCCAACATGGGAAGGTTCCGCCCGAAAGGGGTGCCAACACGGGGAGGTTCCGCCCGAAAGGGGAGCCATTTTTAATCTCGTAGTATACTAAAGGGTAGGGAAAATCGTCATTTTAGTATATGAAAAGGTCTCAAACTCCGCTGCAAAGTGAAGAATGCGGCTATAGTTGAGTGTATAAAAGGGTGCCAGATTTTGGCAGAAATAACAACCCAAAACACATGAAAGCTTGTAGCCTTTGACCAACTGAGCCTGAAGGACTGAAGGACCGGAAAAATGTGGCGAAGATAGGAAATTTTACTGTTTTGGCTTATCCTTGAGGCATAAGAAAGGGGTGCCATTTTGCTCTAAATATGAAAGGGGTGCCATTTTGGTAAAAATTAGTATTTTAAAGGGTAAGGGTTTGGAACACCTAGCGGAGCCTCCCCGTATAAAATTTATTGAGTACCACCCCCGCCCGGGGGTTCATATTCTAGAAGAGAAGTCGCCCATATAAATGGCGGGGAATGATACACTAGTCGTGAAAGAATCCCGAAATGTATACTAGAATTTACACTGAAAGAATGTACCACTAATTAACAATCAGACTGTAAAACAGAGTCCTCCATTGGCTGAAAGAGGTGACAGCTTACCAACAGAATGCAAACAAAAATATCAACTTACTTTTCTTCCGTCTTCACTGTGCAAGCTATCAAGTCACTGTTGTCTAGAAATTAAAAGAAAAGAACAGTAGTTCTCAAAAGTGTTAAAGTAAGATGTGAAGGTATCCAGTCATCTCGCCACCAGTAAGACTCGCCACCAACCATCTCGCCAACACAAGTCACCTCGCCACCAACCATCTCGCCACCAGGTGAGGTCATCTCGTCACCACCAACTGGTGACGAGGTGGTTGGTGGCGAGGTGACTTGTGGTAGCGAGATGGTAGGTGGCGAGATGACCGTAAACCGACGTGAAAACTTACAAGGTGATAATGGAATCACCTCCGAGTAAAATAATGAGAAGCAAGCAGTTTATTTTTCACTTACTAAGATCTAAGACATCTTCCAAATGGACAGAGTTTTCAACTTTGGACAAAGGAAGCTGTTGTTCTGTCTTTCCCAGTAATGCCAGACAGAGATCTCTCATCAACAGGAACACGCGAATCGCCTGCAAAACGCAGTGAGTTGGTATATTTACAGTCTTGTCACAGCTAGAGTAGAAGCACTTGTTGTTACCTTTTGCTGACAATTTGCAACACAACAATCGTTGCGTGGGAAGCTGGCGCGCGTAAAATGGTGCACGCGAACAGTTTTTAATGGCCGAGTGGTTTAGGGCGCTGGATTTCAACTCGGTCGCCCTGGGTTCGAATCCCGCTCTGGCCAGTAGCTGGAGTTGTTCTCGGTAATCCCGAGTTCAACTCCTCGGCCAGTATTTCTTTGTTTATTTATTTATTTATTTATTTATTTGTTTATTTATTTATTTATTTATTTATTTATTTATTATAATGCAACGTGACAGCTCAACACGTTTTCAGTGAGCGTCAAAACCTGTAGTCTGAAAAGGCAGGGCAAAGAAACGATTAACATTTCAGCCTTAAAAAACACCACCATCCTGCGTAAAGCATCTGTCAAGTTCACGCGGGAGTGCTACGATTTCCCGCTCTTTTTTAAATCTTGAAACGAGGCTCTGAAGACAAATGGAAGATAGTGAACTGCGCGACAGAAGAGTCAATTGGAGTGGTGCAGGATTAAGACAAGGTCAGAATCCCCCTTCCGAAATTTCTGAGGACTTGTTTACACTAACGGAGGAACAAGACAGTGGAACTTCTCATACACATCTTAAGATTTAACAGTATGTAGTAAGTATTTGATATTTAATATTTAATATTTAGAGTATTTAATACGAAACTTAAGTTGCCCCAGTGACAGATTAAAATTATAGTGGAACAACCAGAATGTCAAGTTTTTGTAAACCACGTACACCCGCAAATCGACTATCAAATGACCATGTTTAAGAAGGTACTCAAATGCCAGACCTATTTGTAACAGGAGCAAGAGTTTGCGCACCACATTTGAATCGCAAGTGCACATTTTATGCGCCAATATGCTTTAACTACTGCAAATCTGCAATTCTGCACTCTTGAATATTCTGCTGTTGAGGAAAATCTGCCGTGTATCTCCTCCTTTGACGCACATTTGTTAAAATGGTCCCGAGTAAGAACAAGAAGACTGGAGATTTTCTCTAATGACTGCTAACATACTACAGACCAATCTGCAGAACGAAAGATAAAAGAAAAAACACCCTCAACTTACTCTTCTGGTGTGTTCTACTTCTCCACACGGCAGGCGCTTATAAAACTCGATGCCGGTCAGCGGTGTTCCCGTCAACGGAAGTAGCAGCGTAGCATCCATCATCAAATGCTGGACATTAGGTGGCTTCACCTGCCAAGAGTGATCAAAATCTAAGTTCTCCTGATAGTGTATTTACAATCGTGGAATAAACTGATAAAATCGCACCTTTGTTTGTCGATACTCGTCTTCAAACATGTCCAAGAAAATTTCGTCTTCCTGTGGAGCAAAAAATAACTTTGAAAGAGCGGTAAACACGAGAAGTTTACGAATCTAAGACGCTTAAGTGCGAGGTCTTGTTTTGCTACGTTCGGTGATTGAATCTTCACAAAAACAATTCTTTGCTGAGAGGTTCTTTCTGTGGTGCAGTTTATTAAGCCGTAAAAAAGAGGGCTTTACCTTTTAAATCCCTGGATAAAATACCTAACTCTAAATTGTGTTCAAATAGTATTAGCTTTTCACGACGGTTCCAATTTTGAGTCACGGGAAGAAATCCTAAGTGTAACCATTTGAATTAAAGCATTTTAGCAGTACTTTAATGTATTGCTGTTTGTTTCTTGACGTCTGGGAACATATTTTTTTTTTTAGTTTAACGTGGGTGTTTTTTGGTAGTCTTGTATTTACCTTATAGTAATGCCTCAGTTGTAACGTGCTTGCTTCGCGAACGTTCTAAAAAACAAATAAGCGCAGATCAGTCACTCTCAGATGATTCTCCGATTCCCACAGTCAATACTCAAAAACAGAGACCAAGTCATAGTCTTGACTGTTTCCCTAAACAGTGTCTGCTACTAAAAGAGCAGTTTTCTGACCTCAATTAACGCCAAGTGCCTGTCGTCAAGGTAGCTGTATCTAGTGTTATCCACTGTGTACATGACCAGCTCCTTGAGTAGGATAATTATCATCTCTAGTGTAACCACGCGAACTTGACTCCCTGCAGAACAAATAAACTACCGTAAATTCCAGGTAATGAGATGAGTAAAGAGTGCACTCATTTGGGACTTAATTCCTACCACCAGCTCCCAGCTTGACCTCGTAGCTCAGTTGGTTAGAGCGACGGTGATCTGATCTGGAGCTCGTGCGTTCAATTCCCGCCGGGATCAAAAGATATTTCTTTGACCGGGAGAAATTATGCAGGGCTGTGTTGATCACTTTCTAGCACTCATACATCCACTTTAATTAATTATTTGTTGTAATTTCATTACAGAGTGCTACGCACGTTTGGGACTATTCTGGCTAATCTCAATCCAAAGAAGAAAAATACACAGAATATCAACTGCCAAAAGAAACTCACCGTTACGGTAGCCCAACTCCAAGACTCTAATCATGTTTTCCACCAGTTTTTCTTTGTACGGAACCTTGGTCTGATACAAAAGGAGCGAGTTTAGTTTTCATTATAGCCTTAAATAGATATCGCTGTTTAATCATTTGGTTAGATTCCTTTTAATTTAACCTTTGGCAATAAACGTAATTTTTCGCAATTAGTAACTTTAATTCATTTTTAAGTTACCTTTATTGCCAGAAGTGAAGGAGCAATTTTAAATTAACTTCCCGCAAAGACCTTTAAAGACGTTAGGCAAAGGACGAGTCACTTTAAAAATCGTTGACAAATTCACCGACATGGTTCTCAAAAATTCAAGTAGTTGGAAATGAGATAAGATGTTCAACAAAGTTGTGACAGCCCTTACAATGAAAGTATAGTTGAAGCCTCGTTGATTTTTCGCGATCCCTCTAAATCGCTCTAGTATTGTATATATAACACAGTGTAAAGTCTTAACAGTCGCTATTTTTACAGTGGCTCTAAGATCCTTTGAAGGACAAAAAAATTAAGTTATTTTATTGCACGTTTCAACACACGAAACGTGCAGTTCAGGACTTCACCAACGGCTGCATTTTCAAAGCTTTAATTGCCAAAGGGAAACTCGAAAGGCAATGAAGTTAGTTTCACTGCTTCAAATGGTCACGTCGACGCCCCGTAATTTGTGGAGTTGAATCCAGTTTGTCCATTGAAGTAAATACGTTTGATCGATAGCTGGCTTTGAACTACAGCGTTATTGAAAGACCCAGTAAAGACAAAGAGTTTCTGACTTCAGGGGTAAAATTGCTCCACAGTATTTACCTTACGTAACGAAGTGAGTGTAGCACAGTGCATACAAACAAAAACATCACTCAACGTTAATTGTTTACGTACTTTGCTAACATACCTGTGCTGAAGAAATTCCTATTGACTCAAGTAAGTTTCTATCCACACCTAAGAAATAAATAAAATAAACCTTCAATTATTCAAAGCCTGTGTTGATCAAGAGCGAATAACTAAATTCAATAGATTATTTGTCAAACAGTCAAAAGAAAAATTATCCTTAAATTGAGTCATAGTAAGAAAGTTTAATCACTAGCCAAATGAAATGTCTATTTATGTTGAAACTGACGAGAAAATGCAAAAGTCAGTTTTTGTTTTAAACTAGGGGATACCACTTATGACATGTCAGAAATCTCAGTTTTCAAGGGACTAGGTGAGCTATTTCAGCAACGATCTGAGAAGCCGAAAGACACCATTTCGTTAAACAACCCCCCCCCCCCCAAAAAAAAAAAACAAAACAAAACAAAACAAAACAAAAAAACGGCCCCGCTTTGTTCACACTACAATAATGCAGTGAAACTAGTGCCTTTCGCCACGAATGGCCAGGATGGAAATGGATTACAACTTGAAAACTTTGGGCCAATGTTTGCAAGCTCCGCAGTTGTCGTCTTGAAAGTATCATTAAACACTTACAATGTTTTGAACTCCTCGCGAAAATTTACTCGATCTTTTCTCTCGGTGCTCTAGGGGCATTTTATGTGCGAGCAAAGGTACTTAACCCTTTAAGCCCCAACATCATTATACAAATTCTCCTTACTAGTCTCTATACATTTTGTTGAGTACTAGTTGAGAGAAATTGTTTAAACATCAAGACAATTCTTCCTTGGCGATCATTTCCTTAATTCTCATGACCTCTGTGTTGTAAGACACTGATATCATGAGTAGAATTTTGAGGCTGATCACTATTGGGGCTTAGAGCGGTTTTCAATTGAGTGTCGAAAGTAATTCGTGTTTTGCTTTGGTTTTGCTTTACTTCGCTCTGTGATTGGTTAAAACCTTTCGCGCCACTTTCTCGACCAATCAGGAGTAAAACTCAAACCAATCAGTCGCGACTTGCTCGCGCTCGCACGCGTTTTCCCGCGCTTGATGCCGGTTAGATGTACTTGCTTCGAGTTCTGATTGGTTCATTGGGTAATTTGTTTTTGTTGTGATTGGCTGGGGTAATTACTTTGGTTTTGGTTTTACGACACTCATTTGAAAAGCGCTCTAAAAGGGTTAATCGTTATTTCAGCACGACAAAACACCAGCAAAATCAGGGGCACCCAACGGTTTGTTTCGGGAAATATCCGTTCGGAAAACCTAAAATCGCCTGAGATATTCGGATTCAGTTGCGGTGAAAGCTAGAGAATTTTCTTTGGCGAAACATCACCTCGGACTTTCGTAACAAGAGGACTCATTAGTTCCTGTTGTTTTCATAGGGACAAATATGTCGTAGAGTGCAAAAAAGGTCAGCTAACATTTTCGGAGAGCCGTCAGTAGCTCGGAAATTCGGCGGATAGGATTCTGATTCCTAAAATTTTCTGCAGCCTAAATTTTCAGCTAAGAACGCCCAACAGATCAATCTGTATTAGCTTACACAAATATGCCTTTAAAAAGCTCTGAAACACTCTAAGAAAGCAGAAAATGATATCTCAAGTATTTTGCTAAAAGTTTCTCGTTGGGTGCCCCTGGCAAAATCCCCGTGACAAAGTCCATTCAACTGAAGGATATTGTATCGTGTCTGACGTGACAAGATGCTTTGTCTGTGACATATTGACGTGACCTGACACGATGACGTAACGTGACGCGAACACCATACCTACCTTTGTTACCAATCGCAGCATAAAGTAAACAGATTGCGAACAATGCTTCCTCGTCATTATCGCTGCAGTCAAGACTTTCATAAATCGCTTCAAGAAACATACTAAAAACAAAAAACAAAAAAGGAATAATAGCACCATTAGTATTAGCATTTTTCTTTACACTTGGTGAGAAATTTTCTTTCAAGTGGGGAAAAGCCAGTCAACAGTCATGGATAATAAGCCGGCGGTTATTTTCTGCGGCGTCTGACTTTGGGATGAACAGAAACAAAATAAGTTCAAAGCAGCCCTTCAGCAAAGCTGATGCAAACCACTGTCTAGTGCCAACGAACCGAAAATTTGCTGCCACCAACAAAGTCTTTTGCACATTTGCACATGTGAAATTCAAAGCACTCAAAGCACTAACTTTTTTTTCAAAGTTAAGTTCGTTTTCTTTTATTTAAGTCCATCAAATTTTGCTACCATTAATTTTGCCAAGTACTATACCAAACTGCCTGGAATGCCTGATTCTTCTCGCGCTCCACGCTCGCAATTCCGGCTTCGCGCTCCCGAATCTCCGTTTTGCTCCCCTTTTGGCGACAGCTAAACAGGCTATGGCCTATTTTGGCCTTGACAGTGATATGAAGACAAACTGTTAGTTTAATATATTACATGAAGACAAGGCGAACTGTTAGTTTAATACAAAACATCTCAGTTTCTTCTTACCTGTCAGGTTGGAACTCTTTGGGTCTTCTAATCACACTCTGAAATGAAAGGGAAATTTCCGTCAAAAATGAGCAATTTGAATTGATATCACTGATGATAGCATAAAGGTCAATTGCACCAGTCTGCCAAGTACTAAACAAAGGGCGCGTTCTTTTGGGACTTTTCCGGAATAGGAATACTCGGAATAGACGGTATTCATTCTGCTCCCGATAGCTGAATGAACAGAATGAAAGGAATACGGTTTACTCGGTATAGACAGAATACGCGTTCTTTTGGGAAATCTTTGGCGGGAAATCCTACGCGGCCGCTCGCGCGTATGCAGACATAGTTGTTCTCAAGTCACCTCCGCCATGGGTATTCCGTCAGAAGGAGCGTTCTTTTCGAAATTGAAATTCCATGTATTCTGTTATTCCTAAACTGGAATAAGAATAGCCAGAATAGTCCCAAAAGAATGCACCTATGCAAAGTTTTATAACTTTGAAGCCATTTACTGTACCTTAATCTCTTTAGTTTCACGGTTTTCATCTTGAATCACTGCATTTTGAGCTGGAAAAAAAATGAAGGAGTTACTTCAGGCCCTTTATAAAAACAGTGTACACCTTATAACCACCTCAAATAAGACCAGCTTGCTATTTGTCAGGTCACTTTCGTTAGTAAAGAGCTTTGTTAACCTGACAACCCTTTAAAGCAACCAAATGGCCCACTGGTGATATTTCTTTTACTTTGTGGAGTCAATGCACAAAGGAAGTACAGTAGTAACTACAAGGCACTGTATAAATATACAACCACTGTTGCGACGTAAAAGCTTAACTGAAAATGAGGTATGTGGTGCAAGACTTACTGTGTACTGGACGTTTTTCTATTGTAGTCTCCTCCTTGGTGATTTCACCAGAAGTAGCAGTGGGAGTAGAAAAACCAGATGATGAGTCTGTGTCAGATTCACTGTCAGTCTGACCCAGTGGAGTCTGTATCAGAGGAACTTGCACAGGGCTCATGTCAGCAGCTGAAACAACGCAACACAGTAAGGAGGACGGTAAAAAAGCACTTCGCGCCATAGGCAACCCACACGGCCTGCCACAGGGCAACCACATAGACTGAGCTTAACCCGCTTTAAAAGCATGAAGCAACTACTGTACTACTCCCCCATTACCGGGTGTCATTCAGTATTTTGCAAGTCCAGCATGCCAACCATTTAATCCACATATTTTCAAGTTCGAAACTACAAAAAATCTTCTGCATACATGTAACACAGTGCCAGCGTAGTGGTGTAGTGGTTAGCGCGTTGTACGGTCGGTGGTTCAAGGCCCAGTCCCTGCCATTGTGTTGTTTCCTTAGACAGGAAACTTTACCCCACATTGTCTCTCTCCACCCAGGTGTATAAATGGGTACCGGGACATACTGCTGGGGGTAACCCTGCGATAGATTAGCATCCCATCCTTGGGGAGAAGCAATACTCTCAGTTGCTTCATGCTACAGAAACCGGGTTAAGCTCTAAAGGTGCATGTGCCTCGAAGTAATACAAATTTAACAAAGGCATAGTCGTAGTGGGCTGACTTGATACATATGAAATATATGCTGGGTTCAAATTTTGCTTTTTGTATGAAATTTTACAATTTACAGGATAACCTGTAACATCACGTAAATGAAGAAAACGGAATTAACCCTATTTCCGGGTGCTTCATTGTTTGTTAGAGCTCTATTGTATTTTAATGTACTTTTCTTAAAAATGACAATTAATCGTTTGTTTTATGTGGCATACCGGCTGAAGTCCTCAAAAAAAAAAAAAGACTTCACTGAAAGTAACTCCCACTACTATGGAATTTCTCTGTTATGGATACCAAGTCGTGGTCTTGATGGCGTTCAGTAGAATGGGAGTAATCTGTAATGAGTACTCTCTCTTTTATGAGCAACCCGTTTAGTCCCCTCTCAAAAAAGCAACTTCTCTAAAGATAATTGCACATCTTTCCCAATAAGTGCACCTAACCTTCCTCAGGAATGGAAAAAACTATTAATACCACCGTCACTACTAGCTGGTACCGGTCAGTTCGCAACAAACTCTCTTTTCATAAAAATGCTTTGATAAAGTTTTCACCAACACTATGTCATCAAAGTACGGTAAAACAAGAACTGCTGTTGCTGAATAATAAGGAAACACTACAGTAGCTCATTAAATGCCCATCAGTAAGCATCCAAAGGGCACCTTTTCTACCTACCTTCTTTTTTAGGGGTACTTTTTCTTTCACCTATGGTTCCATCTCTGTTGCCTGATGTAAAATGGAAATTGCAAAAACATGACAACCTTTTATGGCAGTCAATAAACTACCCAACTACTAACAGTTTTTTAAGAACTGATTTTTTAGTGCCATTTGAATGCAAAAAATTAAATGGTTGTTAACCTATGCATTTAGTGGTAGTAGAGATGGTATTATGCAATGATGATATTAAAGAATTTGCCTTACATGCATGTTTATCTTTTTAGACAAATTTAAATAATATGAAATCAAATAATGCTAAAAAATACTTTGTAGATACAAATATGCAGCGGAATAAACTAGTTTACTAGCCTAAAATAATGAAAAAACAGGTTTACAGGTCTGGAGTAATTAGGGTGGTAAGCCCCTGTACAGGAGATATTTTTGAGAAGACAAGCAATGCAGGTACCTCTAACGTAAAATTTTGAGTTGGCTACATGCATAGATCTCACTCTAGACAGAGTTCCCAGTGACGACGTCTTCCCAAGGAAAGAGTAACCTTCTGTGTTCACTCCACGGGCCACTAGAGATTCCTCTAAGGTCTCCTCTGGTCCTTGGAAAGTTCTTACACTAGCCGCTGAGTTGCTTAAAGAGCACGCCTGTAAAAATAAATTTAAAGTGTTGATGTTTATCTGCATTTACTCCAAGCATACATGTACAATGTAACACAGCCATAACAGCCTATAAGCTACTACCCACAGATTTTATCTACAGGAAAAATATATATATCAACAAAATGTTGTGTAATAAAAGTGAGTATTTTAAGAGTCTTAGTAAGAAAAAACTCATTGACCAGATCTCCTCTCGACAGATGAAACAAGAGCTGAAAAAATGGATGCTGTTGCAGGCCAAAAAATGTGGGAATCTATCAAATGTCTACTTTGCCACTCAGGGAAAGTAAAAATGAAGCAAAGATACCTAAAAGGTATCAAAGACATGAATAAGGAACACCAATGATCACTCACCTTTCTAAGGGGTAGAGGAGAGTCCTCAGGGGTACCCCCTGAGGCAACTTCATCACCATTAACAAGCACATCAATCAGGCTGGAGACTAGTGGGGGGTGGGTCATGATCAAAAGAATCTGAGAAAGAGACAGCAAAGGCAATGGTCATGCGTACTGTATACATGTCTACCAACTTCATTCAAATTGTCCAGAAGACTCCCATATATGGACTGAATCTCATGGTCTCTTACCTTGTGAGCAGAGGCCTTTCGATCTTCCTAGATAAGTCAGGAAGTTGCTTTCTCTTCTCAACTTACCTGGGAAGATCGAAGGGCCTCTGCTCGCAGGGTAATGGTCTCACAGACAGGAGACAGGACATCATTCCCCAGATTAAAAAAAGAGAATGAAAATTGGAATAAAAACTAGCCAAACTCTTTGTACTTTAAGCATAGCTAACAGAACCACAGATTTCCTCTACATACAGAACATTGTGGGCAGTGGAGAAGGAGGGGTGGTTTTCTGTTGCCAAGAAGGAGCCATGAATGTCCCCCAAAAGCTCTCAAGATTTAAGATCTTCAGAATTATTAAGAATCTCCACAAATGTGAAAAAAACAGGTGCCCAGTGGTTGTATGTGACTTTTGCCAATCTTTAGTTGATGATCGAAGTTTCCTTTAAGCTGTTTTCAACTGTTTTAAGCTAAGTTTATATTGTGCTTTGTTGTTCTGCATTCAGTCAAAGTTCATTAAATTTTTAAAACTGGTCTAACAAGGTTAAGAGCTGACGGACAAGTGCATGTTTAATACATTTACGTACTTGACAAAGAAGAAACAGAGAAACCATCACACTAAGTTCAGGAGTATCCTATGAAGAAATTAAAACACCACAATGTCAATAAAACATACACTGTAAATACAAGGATTGAGGTTTAAGGGGCTAAGCTGCCTATTTTGAAAACCTAACAGACTTATGGCAATCAGAGGAAACCTAAAATAATCATTCAGTTTGGTTTAAAATTACTACATGTAATTTTTTGTAGTTATGGATGGCTAGAATGGAAATGGAATAAAACCGGAAGTCGTTTCATTGTACCTTGGAAAAATATTGCTTAAGACTGATTAGTAATCCTTTAATGCCCAAAGTATTGATGAAGGATGTAATGATCCTAGCAGTACTAACTGTACCTTTCCACAAGTCTTTCTACATGTATCTGTAGCTCGGTGGTTAGAGTATCTGACCAGCGTGTGAAAGGTCAAGGTCAGACGGTCAGATCTATATCTTAATAAAGGCCCCATGCTTGCAAAAAAGAATAATTGAAACTAAAAAAAAATAAAAGTTCTACATTAAGTACAAACCTGTTCCATCTTAGGTTTATTTCGTACTAGGGAGTAAATGTACAAAGGAATCAGCAAACGGTTAATAAAATGGCCTGTTAACACATCATTTACATCTTGGATGTTAAGTGATAGGATGTCATGGAGGTAGTGTAGATGGTCTAAATGCTCCGCAACCAAATCCTTTAATCTGTCACACTTGAGATGGCTAGACAAAAAAAAAAAAGAGCAAGTTGAGATTAGTTGGGGTTGCACATACTGTAAAGTTCTGACAATTAAATGACACTTGTTGCTTTGGGATTTAGCAGCCTTATTTTACTACTGGAGGCTACTATTTTCAGATAGCTTAAACATGGGATGTATATGGCCCATTAACCTAAAAATTATCACAGGCAAATCTAATATTGTTGATGACCCAACAATATACATGTAGACATACAATAGCCAAAACCTTCTTTAGCAGGTAAATCGATAGATCTACACATGTATAAGAAATATGTCTTAAACCTGAGAACCTTGCCTTGTGGCAATAAGGGACCACACCCTTTTGTAGGTGCTACATTCACTACAAAGGTGTTCATAACCAGGCATATTTATTCCAAAAATCTTCAAAGAGACCAGTTCTTTCTCCAGGCTGTTTCTTTGCTGTCTATGATATCATCAAGGCCAGCCTCCTTCCCAGGGTCCTTTCTCTTAATTCGAGAAAGCACACTGGTTTCTCCTGGTCATGTGTGACCCAAAATCTGGGTGGTTTTCACTTTTAAAGCCCTCAGATACATTGTGTGAGTGTGGATACATCAGAGTTCCAAGGGAACTACTGACAATTACTTACTTAAATGAATGTAGCTCTATTGTTTAGGCCTCTTTTTGCACAGTTATATGTATGCTGTTAGGTACCCTCCTCACTCCTTTGCCCCACCCATCTCCCATTCAGTAACATTTTCATCCCACTTTTTGTCCCAGCAAAATTATTTCTCCCACATCTTATTTCAGCCCAGGTGATTAATTCCTATTATGGCAATGGGAATTTTAATTAATACATAAATGATCATCACAGTTATCAAAAGTTTATTCCTATCAACTTACTGAGACTCCTTAACTACGCAGTTGTCGAGTTCAATAGCATGATTGCCAATAAACCACACCAGGTTCCAAAAGTATGGATCTGCTGTCTTGTCACGGATAAAGTTTAGCATGTTCTTATCTCCAACTGCAATCAAATACAAAGTATGGTTCATAGCTGTCACCAGAGTTCAACATTCAATTGACTTTGTATCATTTAACAGCGCAACAAAAAGGGAAGCTAAAGGATTGTGGCCTCTGTAGTTAAATGACCCTGTAGGGCAAAAATCATGTACTTGTATTATAAGATGTTCCATCATATGATAAGCCAATTTTACTTGAGCACAACATGAAAAAGTATTTCCATAACAAAATCGATTTGCGCACTTTCCTAGGGGAATGGTTATCCAATCAGACCATTGACAATTTTGCTACCCCCAACTTATATGTAAGTTCATTAATTTGTCTTGTAGCTTGTTAAGTTGATTTCCTGAAACCTGTCCTTGAAG
The DNA here is from genome assembly GCA_964017195.1 of Siderastrea radians. Classification (NCBI taxonomy): domain Eukaryota; kingdom Metazoa; phylum Cnidaria; class Anthozoa; order Scleractinia; family Rhizangiidae; genus Siderastrea; species Siderastrea radians. The sequence continues at coordinate 36,127,952 of OZ024891.1, read as the reverse complement.
TGTCATAAATTTAAATGGTCAATCTCACAAACCTACACACAATTTGTTAGAGACAGACTGTGGCACTGTATGAAGTGTGTATAATAAATTTAATTACAGCATTTTTGTTATTCATCAACAATGAAATTAATATAAAAGTAATAAGCTATTACTATGATTGGCCCAAGCAATAGTTATTGTAAAACAAAATTATACTATTATTATTATCATCATCAATGAATATACAAATAAAGGGGTGCCTGGAATAAAGTCCCAAGTGACTTCTAATGAACTGCTAAATTCTCCTTCCAATTTTCCTTGTGTATGTTTGTAAATCAAAGGGAGAATTTGACATTAGATCAGGAGCCACTTAGGGCCTTTCCAGAACCAAAAAGTTCCTTTTTTCCTGAGAAATGAGGGAACACTCCCGCAAAATCCAGAAAAATGCCGCGAAGTGTGTAGCAGATACTATCCCGAGTTTGAGTAGCCAAGCAGAGCACACGAAAAACACTATCCACTGGTTTGGTGTATATTGTATGTACTAATCACAGTTAACTCATGCATGTTTTTACCTCTGTAGACATTTAGTGTAAGAGTCCTGACTGCTATTCTGACCATGCTCTCAGAATGGTTGAAGAACTTGATGGCTTCAGTGTACAAAGGGAAGTCATTCTTATGCTAAACAGCAAGAGAAAAGAACATGTGACAGGTTACAACCATCCAAAGATTTAATGTTCTTTAGAAACCAACAAATACATTCACAACTTAAAACCCTTTAAAAATTAAATAAATGAACTGTGGATAGAAGAACTGTTGAATAATCACAGAGCATTACATTGTGTGGTTCCAGAAAATATCCATACCCACCACAGAGGGCCATTGGAAATTATGAGGGGGAGCGAGGGGGGGGGGGGGGGTCTTAAAGGCCAAAATTTTTTAAGGAAAGTATGAGCCTAAACTGGAACTTCCAGAGGGGTGGGGGGTTCAAACCAAAAAAACCCTCCATGGGGGGAGTATGGATATTTTCTGGACAACAAATTGTACATGTAGCTCACCTCATTAAAGAAAAAGTGAACTGTGTGTCTGTTAAGCTTGAGGGACAAAGTCTTGAGAAATGAAATGTAGTATGCTAACACCTGGAAGACGGAAAAAAATGTACAGTGTAGGATACAGGTTGCGCTGGACCCTCCAAATCATGGACTGAGACATGTCCTGGACTTCAGTGATTAACCTCTTCACAGAAGCAAACCTTTCCTCTCATACACCAACAGTTCAACTAGTCCCATAGACCAAAGTTATGTAAAAACACTTCTGTAATGAGGATACCTTAATGTACTTACTTATTTTTTATAGACCATCATTATAGTCCATGAGATGTACTGATTAATAATTTATAATTAAAGTGCACCTAACCCCACAATATTTTTTCGCTAAAATAAATCTTTGCACCTGTTCAAAATGCATCGCCCTTTTTTTTATGAAATCCCCCTCAGTCTTGACTTTTTATAGGCTGTAAAAGTTACAAAATCTAGCCATCATCTGTTACACGACCGAGCTAGTGAGGGGCATGGGTATATTCCCCACATTACGTCACAAACTGATTTGCATCTCCTTAACTCTTTGTAAACATGCATGCAAAGCACGCCACATGGGGAATAGACCCATGTCCCTTCTGACTCGGCCGCACAACAAATGCTTAGTTTTGCGTAAGTTTTGAAGCCCATAAAAAAGTCAAAAACTGCAAATAATGGCTTAATGTTTTTGAAATAGGTGCAAAGTTTAATATTGGCAGAAAAAATATTTTGGGGTTAGGTGCACTTAACATTATTTACAGACAGTCCTTTGGACTCTATAAAATAGCATGGGCCTATCAGTAACTTTTCAAGCACTTAGCTGGGGAAATATGAAAAGTATCCATGGAAAAGACAGTACCCATGTACTAGTAGAAATGCCTTGTTTGCCCATCATAGAAGCTGGGGCTCAAAATTACAACAGCTTGGGGGGAAATCCCCCACGCCCCCCTCATGCCCTTATTGACAGCCCTTGAGAGAGACTGCAATTATCTAATATGTACAATGTTCTTACCTCTTCATCAGAAAAGTCAAACTTGTGAATAATAATGGAGTTGACATGGTTGTTTGATAGCAGATAGTCTGAAAAAAAAATGTATTGAAAAAAATGTATTGTTATCTGGGTTAGTACATATACATGTTAAAAATGTTCAAGCAAAGAAAAAGACGGAATGGTAGTTAGGGGACTGGTTAGAGTTACATGTAAAAGCATCCCGCCAGTGTGCAGAAGGTCATCCTGGGTTCAACACATCAACTACAAGTTTATATTAACCAGCTGCAAAGGAAACCTAAAAAAAATAATTCTCAGGCTTGAACAGGACGCAACCCATGACCTTGTAATATCCATGTCCAAGACTTGTGCATGGATATTAGTAATGTTCTTATGTAATGCTCTGAAGGCTGATCGCATTTAACATTTTGAAATTGTTTGTGAGCAGCCACATTGTAAGAAAGACAAACTTGGACAACAGAGCTGAACATTTTCTATCTTTTTCTTCTATTAGATACTGTAAACAAACATAAATATTGATCATTTGTAATCAACCTTCCCAACTCACATAATGATGTCTCATTTCTGATATTTTCAAACAGGATACTGAGAGTCTGAAGCAGCTGAACACAGATCTGATTGGATTTCTGGCTCATCATCTTCAAGAAGTACAGCAACATGCTCTTCTCCAGAAAGAAACTGAATCAAGCAAAAATAAAATACAATGCTACCAGTGGTTCTACACATTGTATTTGATTGGGACCACATGTGTAATCTTCAACACAAGTGCTTGACACACCTTAACAAATATTACTTAATATTTCATCCTTTTTGGACTTAATATACAAAACAGCTTAGCCTTCAAGTTTGGCACCCTAACCAGTCAGCAATTCTGCCTCTCTATACACCTGTAGTTTGGGTGCTGAGAGCTTTCCAAGACTTTCCAAGGAAATACAAGCACTTTTCAAGGCCTTAGAAAGCCAACATAAAATCAGACAGGACTGAAGATCATATTAATCCATTACTTGATTTCTTTCAAATAACTCAGGGAAAAACAAGATACAAGTTTTCATGCTACATGTAATTTGGCGTGACAGGTAAACCTTGACAGAACATTTTGAAATACAATTTCTGCTCCATGTGGACCTTCAATATTTTACCCTGAATTATTCAGGGTAAAATGTTGAAAGTCCACAGTTTTCAATATTTTTAACAAAATGTTACAGAAAACAGAAATAAAACTGTTGAATTGAAATGCTTTTACCAAGACAGAAAACATACAATGCATGTAGAAGACCTGTCATGCCTTCTGTTATTCTTTGTGTAGTAATTACAGCCCTACATGAATGACCATTTTATTTATTAAAATCTTTTCCATTCAATTATTCATAATCAAAACCTCAAAATAATATACATGAATGCTGAACATGAATTCAGCTAGTTCTGTATGCATACATTACAGTACAATCATGTCTTTCAAATGTCAACTTCTACTTATTTTCCTTGATCAACACCTAATACAGCTCAAACATTGCACAGTTTATCTGCCATGATATCACTTCTTTTTCTTACATATTGGTACAATCCTCTAAAACCCCACACATGTCCACGGTTACTTATTGCATTAATTTTGTCTATAGGAGGACCACCAAAAGAGCTTCACACTCTTCTGTCTTACAGTAAAACAGAGAATATTAACATGACAAATCCAATTGAATGACAAATCCCCATTCTTGTCACAAAAAATTCTTGATTGAATTTCTGATCTTTTCTTTTCAGAACATTTTTTACAGTTGCTACAACAACTGTTTAGCCAAATTACATACAGGAAAAAGGAAAATCCTGCCTTATGACATCCCCAGTAATGATGACATATATAGCTACTCTGTTGGCTGTTTTGGCCCAAACAGTTTAGCTCTTGCAGTCATTTCTCCTACCCAAGAAAACCTTGTGGCTTTGTGGCTAAGCTGTAGAATACCCGGTCACTTATTTACATGTTATTGAACAACAGTGGGTCCTATTCTTTTCGCATGCTTCATTCATAAAATGCTCAGACATGTGTAAATAAGTGGCTGGGTATTTCAGAAGCACTCTAACGTTATTAATACAACCACATCTATACGACACCTCAGTGTTAACATCAACAGGGTTCAACTGTACATCACCATATCTTACTACTTAACACGTAGTTTATTTTCATTGTGAATAAATAATCAGTCAGTAATACACTGTAAATGTTTATGTAACAGGAATATAACCTTACTCGAACACTCTGCTATCATTCTGATCACCCCAAATGAGAATCTCAGCAATGGAGCGTAAGGTTTCCACGAGTAATCCTCTGTTAGTTTCATTCACGGTTGAATTCTTAGTCAGAACATAATGAAGATACCTAAGAAACGACAAATTACAAGAAAGAGCATGATATGTCTGACAATAACAATACAACTTGCCCTCTACATATAAGCATGACGATTATTAATAGTGAAACAGAAGAATATTAGTTTCCGCTGAAGCGCTGAGAGCACTATAAACTACCAAACAATATAAACACTTCAATGTTCATGTACTCAGTGGAACTGAAAAGTAAACATAATCATACGACTGTGGAAAGCCTATGTAACAGTCTGCAAGGATTAATAGTACGTACAACTACGTACCTTAACTGTTCCAAGGAATGAGCTTTTTTAGGCTTCCAAAGGACGTCAGATATCCAGTTCTTCTGGCGCTGAAACATTTCGCCGTCCAGCTTGCTAGCCGACAGTAAAATGTCAACAAAAAGACAGGACACACCACTTTTCACGCCTTACGAAAGGAGGCAGACATGTTGATTTTCTGGTCTTCCACGTCACGTGATGAAACCGCGATTGGCCAGCTGAAAAATTGGTGTGTTGTTACATGACGCCAAACTCGATAAAATCAGTCTTTGGTTGTCTTCTAGATCTGTTTCGAATGTTCAGTGACCGTATTTTGATCCCGATTTACTTGATTTACTGATCTATGATGTCTCAGTCGGGTGATCGCCTCAAACAGTTGGAAGAGATTGAGAAGGTTCGATAAACTGGTTTATAAATGATTTACGTTTCCGAGCATTTCGCTGTTTTTTACAATGTACGGTCATCAATCTAGTTGGTTTAATGAAAGCTACTGGTAATTGCAGGACCGTGTTCACGAGGGATTTTTTAGTTTAGTTTAAATATTTTTTCCTATCCAGGATATAGTTAAGGTTATAAGAAGTGCAGGAGAAACTCTAGAAGAGCTTTCAAAAGAGGCTCCCTTAGAGGACCGAATAAACTCAACGGCTACCAAGTTTCTGAAGTCTTTAGAGGTAAGCTTAATCTTAATCTTTTACATTGCAATTTTAAGTACGTTATTTAAGTGTTAATTAAAATGGAAGTTTTACAATTACCAAGTCCATTAGTGGCCAATGTCTACCCCCACCCCTGACAATTCACCCATCCTGTCCTCCCCCCCCCCCATCCCCAGCCTATGTTAGCTTCCCTACCAAATTACTGGTCGGTATCCATTTATACACCAGGCCCCAGTTGTTCAACAGTTGGATAGCACAATCCACAGCATAAATCTCTATCCAGTGGACAGTACAATTGGTTTCCCTAACACTAAACCACTGGATAATGATTTATCCAGTGGATAGCGCTATCCAACTTTTGAACAACTGGGACCAGGATGCACCAGGAACCTTTAGGAATGAGGTTGGTGTGTCACATATGCACACTGTGTTTGAGAATTTGTAAATAAAGTACTCTGATATTTAGATCCCCAGTGTCCTATCCAAAGACACAAAATGACAGCAGAGATCAAGACCAAAGTTCAAAAACTATTACCGGTATTAAAGCTAATGTTTACCACAGGGGTGTATCTGAGACTGTTTGGTACATGTAGGTGGGGTCCTGCAGATGGCAACTTGTACAATGTAAACAAATTGAGCAAATTTAAACATTAATGTTAACGATTAACAATAATAATAATAATAATAGTTAAACAGGATGCTCCCATCACATGCAGTGGTTTTCAGAGAGGTCCTGTCAAAATTAAATAATATCAAAATAAATTAATAATTATAGTTATAATGTTAAATTAACGATAATAATAATAATTACAATAAGTACAATTTTTGGTTGTCTTGGGCCCTGGTTTACACTGTTGTATTTATCTTAATTTGCATTTGGCTATTGCAAAATAGAAAGGACAAGTACACGGTTGAAGGATAGACTGCGAGTAGTCTCTAATTTTGGCGATTTTCGGCGCTCCCTTCGCGTCGCGTCTCCTCGTCGTCGTCGATTTGCGCGCGCGCGTGTGTATTTTGCCCGCCCCACAATCGCCATCGCCAAAATTAGAGACTACTCGCAGTCTAGTTGAAGGACTGGGGAGGGCATCCAGACCCCCTGGACTGTCCACTTAGATCTGCCTCTGAATCTGACTCGTCCCCAGTCGTTTTCATAATGCATGCAAGACGACTGGGGACAAGTCAGCCTCTGGACTGTCTGACGAGGTATCCCGTAGGCCTCTGTGTTGGTACCAGAAGTAGAAAGAGCAGGTACAAACATTTAAGTTGTTAAAGGTCAAGCATTATTAAAGAAAAGAAAAGATCCCTTTGTTCAAATATTACATGAACCCTTTAATCCCCAAATGGTGACAAGCATCTAATTTCTCCACAGGGAGCCCTGACATCAAATAAGTGGACACGAATAAAACATTGTTTAGTTTGCTTACCTTTGTGATTCGTGTGTTTGATCGGGGAAAGCCAAGGGTGCAAATTATTTTGCTTTCTTAAAAGGACACGTCCGACCAAGTCTCCATTTTGGTCGGACAAAACAGAAATGTGGTCGGATGTTTCTTTTACTATTATTTTTAAGTGGAAGTCTTTTTGAAATAATTATTTCTTATCATTATTTACTCATTATTTGCATTTACTCATTATTTGCACCTCCAGTTAGTTGTCTGTTCTTTTCTGACAGAAAAAAGTATTTTTAAAAGCTGTCCGCAGGGTTTTATCCCCATCCAGGCCCCCCCCCCCCCTGATCCCCATCGTTTGTTTCGCTTTGTGGAAAATTTCTTGTTTATGAGTCTCATTTAAAGCAATGGTAAGTAACCATGAGCTTAAGCAGGGCTGTAATCATGTTGATTTTTGTGCCTTTTCCCTAATGAGATCAAAATAATCGCTAGTTTCCGTTAGCCGATTTAAAAAAAACTTGTTATTGCCTGCTTGTAATATAACTTCCGGTCATCTTTCTCAGTCTAGTTTCGTCACCCCCTGATGCTGGCAGACATTCGACGAATGCTGTCAATGAGTTTCATCCCTTGTTTATTTATTACTCTTGACTCTGATGATGACTTCCGCTAAGGTTGTCAAAACGTCAGTCAATGCCACCTCAAACAGTCCTTCTCAGGACTACGCTCACCCGGACGAACACAGTTTACCGAATTATGAAAGGTATACAAACTTCAATGTTTTATTCATGTCCACATATTTGATATGACTGAGGGCTCCCTGTGATTTCTCTTTACAATATCACTACTTGATCAAACATACAGGTCATGAGAATTAAGATGGTGATCACCAAAGATAAATTGTCTTGATGTTTAATCAAATTCTCCCAACTAGTTCCATAAGAAATATATGGAGAACAGTAAGGAGAACATGCACGTTGATATTGGTGCTTAAAGGATTAAGGAAAAATCAGCAAGGTTGAAATTGCAGCAAAGGTGGATCATACTCCCTTAGCAGCTTGTGCTTAACAAACACATTGTAAATTGCTGATCCTTAGGGTGTAGAGAAAGGCTTAACTGAGCAGATTGGATATCTGACCCAAGTTGCTACTGGTCAGCCACATGAAGGATCAACATATGGTGCTGAAAAGGTATTTTACTTACTGCACACCATCTTGATTCCTGTGTTTTTTGCAGCAACTCAGTTTGTTCTGTTGGTATTTGCATGCTTGAATTTTCCACTCCCACCCTGACGGTTCGCTACAACCTCGTTAAATGGTTCATGGTGCATGTCTGTCAGTGCTGCAACTTTTAAGACACCTTTCTAGTTATAATATCTGTGTCTTTATCGGCGGATTTCTAAATCCAAAATGTAAGCAATTACATTTATTTAAGATCGCACTAAGGTCGCTGTAATGGAGAGTCCAGATAATCAAAAACATGAATAAATCAAAACTGAATACATTAATTACTGGCATGCAAAGAACCAATGGATCTCCCAACGCCATTATCGACGAGAAAATCGCTCAACAAGCACGTCATAGTAAGGGCAGGGGGGTGGGGAAGATAGTGTTTTATCTTCCTGATACCGATACGTGGTATGAATTGCCCAAATCCCCTTCAAGGTTGGACGATGTTCTTGCATCGAATGGAGATAAAGTCTACTAGATGAAATTAAGTTCGAATCTCCCTTTGAAATTGTTGAACGGTATGACCTACTCCTAAGCCTTTGGAGTTCGTTAACCATGCCAAGAAAACCGGATGATTTCTCAGGGCTCATAGCTGTAACAGTTACTGGCGAAGATGTTTACGCTCACGGTTGGCATACTCGATGATTGTGCTGTTGAGAATGTTTGGAAGTACAGTCTCAAGACTGGTTTAGGGCAGTCGTTGGGCCTCCCTTTCATCCTGTGTCGCTTTTAACAGCAAATCTGTCTATTCCATGGGTGGTACCCGTGTATCTGCTCCTGATTGGATTATGACCAAGCAGTGCATTAGGTCCATTAGGCTGGACACATGCAAAACGCAAGGTATAAGGCAAATGGCATGGCTACTCACGAAAATATTTTTGGATTGGGGGAACGTAAACCTATGATGTCCAAATACGGAGGTTCAATATCACAATGTAAGAAACTTGTGAGGTGTACAATATAGAGATAAACAAGTGGTACTTCATAGCAAGCTTGCCTTGAATATTCATAAGTTGTGCTGTAAATCGATCGACAGTGTTTACCACTGTTCCATTACATGGGCCCAGCTTGTTCTGTTAGTATCCCAAAGAGAACACTTAATAGTTTTCGCAAACTTGTTTTTCCCACCCCACCCTGAATTCTGTTTGGAACCCCGACGGTTCGCTGGAACCCCCTTCTGTACCTGGTGAAAGGGGGCATTATCAGGACTAAAGTTTCTTTGCTGATCTAAGGAAACAATGATGTAGAAACCAACCAAGCCTGAAGAATACATTAAAATCCCGACAATTCGAACCCCAAAATATCGAACTTATCGCTGAATCGAATCAAAAGCATTTTCCCTTATTTTATTGCTCCAATAAGAAGAGTGTCGTTTAAACGTTTTTCAAGACAATTCCTGCTACAAGAGACGTGATTGCTTGATTCTCGCAAATATACACTTCCTGCAGGCTTTGTGGAATGACCCAAAGCACATTTTTTAAGCAATGTTAATAATAGTATAAAGTGTTCTGTGCTGTTCTTCACGACATACTTGAAAACCATGGCGTGCATGCTCATAGGAATAGAGAAATTTGTGGTCGTACGGAAAATAACGGTTTCTTTGACAACATTCATGACATTCCACGCTACTTGTTGTATCGTGTCCGGTTTATTATCCTTTCAGCCGCTCTAACAGCTTTTAGATTTTTTGCTATTGTAGCTTTGGAGTTAAGCTTCAATCGTTAACTCCGACATGAAGGAGAGCAAAGAAGGGGTCGTTCAACTGAAGTTATTAAGACAGTCTGTTTTGGAAAACGTTCTGGAGTTTGTCTACACTGGCAGTGTCAAGATATTGGCTCCACAGCACGCAGAAGAACTAATCGTAGCAGCCGATTATCTTTTTCTTTCAAACCTCAAGAAATTTGCTGGACAGTGTCTTCAAAAGTTGGTTTGTGTTTCAAATTGTCTTTCGTATTTAGACTTTTTCGAGCAAAATCAATGCGAGGAGCTTATTAAATTTACGAAGGATCTCATCCACGCAAACTTTCCGGTCGTAGCGGAATGCCAAGAGTTTCTGAATCTAACAAGCGAAGAAGTCGAAAGGTGGATTTCAAGTGACGAGATAAACGTGTCTTCTGAAGAAGAAGTTTTTGAGATCATCTGTCGATGGATCGAGCACAACAAAGGAGAACGAAGCCCAAAGTTTAAGGAGCACTTCCGTCACGTGCGACTAATTTACGTATCACCTGAGAATTTGTCCAAAAAGATCAAGAAAAACAGATTCGTAAAAAAGGATGAAACAGTGTGTAGCAAACGTGAAGAGTGCGATATCCTACTTACGTCACCCGCGCAAATCAGTCAATCTCCCGAGGCTGCAATCGATGAGAAAATCGCTCGGAAAGGACGTCATCGTAATTAGAGGGAATGTGAAGAAGATGGCGTTTTATCTGCCTGATACCAATACGTGGTATCAACTACCCAAATGTCCTTCAAAGCCGAACAGATACGATGTCCTTGTATCACTAGGAGATAAAGTAGATAAGTTTAACCCTGATTTTAATGTTTTCGAACGGTATGACCCACTTCTTAATCAATGGACTTCATGAACCATGCCAAGACTACCGTACAGAGATGAAGAAGCGGCAGTCGACGCTGTAGCAGTGAGTAATGGAGACATTTTCGTTACTCTTTCTGATGGCATTGGTCTCTTGTCTGCGGTTTGGAAGTACAGCCAAGAGTCTGGTTCATGGCGAACAATTACTCTTCCCTTACATTTTCCTTGTGTTGCTTTTGAAGACAAATTTGTGTATGCTATGGGTGGTAAATTGACGCCTAAGGATGGCCAAGCAACCACGCAATGCGCTAGACTGGACACAGTGGAGAACAAAATGGAAGAACTGGCTCCAATGCAAATAGCAAGGTATGACGCTTATGGTGTGGCTGCTCATAGAAAGATTTTCGTATTGGGGAGAATCCTTGGCGATCAAAGAACATCATTACCAAATTGTGAATTGTACAATATAGATTCAAACGAATGGCATTTCATAGCAGATGTAGTTGTTAGAAGCACCTTCTCGTTGTCGTGCATGCAGTGTGATGAAACAAAACTGTATTTGGTGGAAAGGTGCTCCGGTCCCAGTCTTGTATGCTACGACATTAAGAGGAATGAGTGGAGTAGAACAGCCATGCCAATGGAGGCATATTATTATTATAAAGAAGAAACAATTAGTGGAAACGCGATTTCGCCTTCGCTTGATCTACTAGTTGCGAATTCAGCTTGTTCTGTTAGAATTCCCAAGAACACTCGGCTTGATAATTTTCGCAGGCTTCACCAGGGGTTATGGCTTTCTGTCACTAAATTGAAAATCTTATTTGGAAGTATGGTTGCTTGATTATCTCTGAAAAATGCGTGGTTACCCACATTTTTCCTTTTCAGATTCCAATGTCTTGCTAAGATCTGCTTTTTCCGCCTAGTCATAACCTTTGCAAAAGTACCTCTGTATTAGGAGGCACCGTTCTCAAAAAAGTGTGACGACTACCGTAATGATTCGATTTAGCCCCCGGGGATCAATTTACTTTTGATAGCTCAAAGGAGAGCTCTTATTAGAGAGGAGGAGCTTATTAGGGAGACTGAGGTCGTTTATTTAAGTTTTCACATGACAATCGGACGCGACAACTGTAACGATACGAGTTGGCTTAGTCAGAGAATAGCATTCTCTTGTCTATTCCAAGTCAATATCTTCAATATTAATTCCGGACGAGAAAGAAGACCATATAAAAGTTTTATTACTCTATTCTATGCCAGTGTCTTCAATGTCTCTTTAGAAACTTCTCTTTCGCAGTAAGAGCACTCATGGCAAGAAGGCGCTTATTAGCAAAACAGCACTCAAGGGGAGCACTTATTAGAAAAGAGCGCCTATTTACAAAACGACCCTCAGGGGAGGCCCGCTTATTAGAAAGGGGGCGCTTATTCTTTTGCGGCGGTTTTTATCATTATGATAAAATGAGTTTGCTTGCTTGAGCAACATTCAGAAACAAAGGAGTCCAACGGTAGGTAAAAACGAACACCATCAACAATTTCTGGGTCTACATTACTGTTCAGAAGAAAGTTATCGAGAAAACGATTTTCAGAAAATTACAAGACACAGTATGCGTCCGCCATGTTGGTGTACCTCTTTGGGGCACCAAAATGGCGACCAACGAAGTCAGTACAAGAAATGGGGCGGCTTTTGAAATCAACATTTCTGGTTTCTCTTCACACTTATAGAGATGACCTTTTTCCGTTACTACGATACCTGAAAATTGAAAGTAGCACAAAGAATCGATTTTACGACATTTTGAGAATTCCTGTGTTTCAAACGGCCACCAATTTGATAAAATTTCAAACTGTGTTATTGGTAAAACATAGCCATATATCGACAAGAAACTTTCGTTGAAGACTTATCTTACTCGTGTATTGAACATATGAAAAGGGCAGCTTTGTGGTGGCCCTGGTTAATGTTTTAGAATTTTGATTACTTAACATGAATACCAGCTTGCAAAAAAAACGTAGCTAAAATTAATCAAAGCTGGATACAAAACTGAAAAAATTCAGTTGAACAAAGCTGATCATACAGGGTTAATTTCAGAAGAAAACTTGTCTACAGGTGGTAGGATAATCTCTACCGTAGGGAGGGGGGAAGGGCAGTGGGGTTGTAATATGGTTCCGTATGTATGTTGGCCCATCAACTCCCAACCTTTTTCAGAAAAACCGCTTTTTTAAGTAATGACGCTGTAATTTGGCTCTTGTCTGTTCAAATCGCGGTCCAAACGATCATTACCCCCTCTCCATCGTGGAAACTCTACTTCTTTTCCATTTCCGAGGTTGTTTCAATGAGCAAACTTAGTTTCATGCACAATTCAAAATTTCGGGTCGTCTTTCCGGGTTTTAGTTTTTGGTTCTCAATTCGATTTCTTTCTTTTTTAAGTTTGTAGGCCATGTCATAGTCTTGCCTTGGACTAGAAAAGATTTCACCTAAACTTGCAGGAAACTGGAAATTTTCAACTAGAAGTGTCAACGAGTGCCAAGGCCAAGTTTTGCATCAATTTCACTCTAGTCTATTTTAAGCGAGCGCTTCAGTTTAGGCACTTTTTGTTAGAAGTGCGCTGGTGCGTCAATTGGTTATTAAAAATATCAGCGGACACTCAAAGTGATGACGTCACAAACTGAACAAGGACCCTGGTCCTTTACGGCGGTTTTGGGCGCACGGGAGTCAATAGGTTGAAATCTAATGCTTTGTTTAGGTGATCGAAACTCAAATTGTAGTGTTTTAGTTAATGGTTAATGCATGCTATCAGTGTCAAATGATGTAATGCGCTATGTAACCACGTGATCTGACTTAATGTATAAATTGTGATCAACTGTATATTTAGAAGCAGTGCAATGAAGCGTTCAATGAGACAACAGTTCTCACTATTCTCTATAGTAGAATAAGAACCCACAAGACACAAATCCTAAAATAAAAGCTTTTGATTCGTTTCTTATGCCATACAGAAGATTTAATTTGTCAGTATCTGGACCGTGTTATGAAATTCATCGAGCAGTTCTTCCTTTTTGCAGGTTTTATCCTCCGGGGGCAGTTTCTTTGATTTTTTATAGAGTCCTTAGGACTTGAAAATTTCCGAGGATTATCAGAATAATTTGCAAGACTACCTGCCAGTTTGTAATTCTGTATTCACTGGATTTCAATGTAACAACAAATAGTATAAAAGAACATTTTAAATAGTATTAATTTAACAAAATTTAATAACCCGTTTTCACGGTCAAATGGTAGGTCAAAGAAAAAATGTCAAAGAAAATTGCTCGGTGAAGCCCCAGTGCACATTGGCAAACAAGGTAACACTACCATACAATCGTGAGGCACATTCTTTATTTCGCTGGGGATACTGTGATTGCAAAGCCAAAACATCGGTACAAAATAAAAGTGCGGTGAACAATATTTGCTCTTTATGACATACCTACGGTTGGTCTAACCGCTAACTGACTGGACCGAGGACTCCGTACGAAAAATGCGGTCATGTTCTCCTGATATTTGCAGTTACAACCTTCTCTGGCCACGAAGACCTATCATTGGGGTGCGTACGTAAAACATGTTCGTCCATGGGGTAAGAGTTCCAAGCTCACAGGGATATTCTAGTCAAGTCGAGTCCCTTCTTTGAAAAGCCGTTCAACTCCGATATGAAGGAGACGCAAAAAGGAGTCATTCGACTGTTTTAAAAGTCCTTCTGGAGTTTATTTTTTTATTTTTTTTTTCAGGTTGGGATTCTAATTCGTTTCCATCATAATCAACCTTAGCCAAATTTAAAAACAAACTCACTAGTTTCCGTGAACTAAACAACAAGACTGGGAAATTATTTTTAGGTTTCTATATATTGCACTTTTGGCTGTCAGAGTGAAACAAAATGCGGCTCAAATATTCTGTTGCCAAGGAAGTGCAACCGCTAAGCGATCATCTTCTCTTAAAATTTCGCAAAGTTATTTCAACAACATCAGCTAGTTGTTTAATAGCGAGGAATTCGTAGCGGCCACTCAGATATCAAAAGATTATTCTACAACCATTTCTGACCATCAAGGCTCATCCCATTGGTGGTTACCGATGCAGGGAAAGAGTTCAAAGCTCACAGGGATGTTCTAGCCGAGGTGACTCCTTTCTTTGAAAAGTTGTTTAATTCCAACATAAAGGAAAGGAACGAAGGGATTGTTCGACTGGGAATAGTAAGCGAATCTGTTGTGAGATTTTTTGAAGTTTATGTACACTGGCAATGTCGAGATATTGGCTCCACAGCACGCAGAAGAACTAATCCTAGCAGCCGACTATCCTTTATTTACAAACCTCAAGAACTTCGCTGGACGGTTTCTGACGAAAACAGTGCGTGCTTCAAACTGTATCTCTTACCTTGGCCTTACTTTGCAAAAAAATATCACTGCGAGAAGTTTGTTGATTTTACGAAGGATTTCTTCCACATAAACTTTACGGCCGTTGCGAAATGCGAAGAGATTTTGAATCTATCGCGCGAGGAAGTCGAAAGATGGATTTCAAGTGACGAGATAAATGTGTCTGCTGAAGAAGACGTGTTTGAGATCAGCTGTCGATGGATCAACCAAAATAAAGAGGAACAAAGCCCAAAGTTTAACGGGCTTTTCCTTCACGTACGCCTGGTTGACATATCTCGTGAGTGTTTGTCCAAAAAGATCATGGAAGAAAGTCTTCATGGAAGAATGTCGAGAAATATTCATTCCCAGAAATAATATATAGATTTAACCAAGCCTAAAAGTGGAGCTCCACCTTTTTTAATTGCTGAGACTTTAAAGTAATTACCAAAAAAAAAAAGTGAAAGAAATTTCCTTCTTCTGAGGTTCGAACCGCCAAGCCGCTATGCCGACGGAATGGGCGCGCATTAAACGATGGAACAATTTGCCTCCTAAAATAGCCACAGCCACCATTCGAGAGGGGAGACTGTATCCTACAACATCATAAACATTGATACTGAACCATTGAGCGCCAGACTCCGAGCTCTTAAGTCTCACCAAGAGCGAGAACTTGTAATGTAAAAGAAGAAGAAAAAGATTGAAGTTAATCTAGAGGGAAAACACTTAACTGCAGTATAAGAACTGTTTGTTGCATTCCTTGGTTAAAGTGGCATGGTCACGAGGATTTCGCAGATTTCTGGTCAAGACTGTGCTAAAATTATCGGTAGCTAACTTTATCCATGCCCTACATTGTGTCTGAACATTTAAAGGAACATATTAACTTAATTTCATTAAGAGAAAACAAACCATGACCATTTAATATCGATTTAATGTCAACACGCTTAAAGAATTTGAAACGTTTAGCCAAATTTTTTTCAAATTGCAATCCATTTCCATCCGTGCCATCCGTAGCAACAGAGTCGCACTCAAGCCAAGGTGGCCCACACGGCCGGAGCTTATCCCGGTTTCCGTAGCATGAAGCCACTGACAGTATTGCTACTCCTCCCTGGACGGGATGCTAGTCCATCGCAGTGTTACCCCCAGCAGTGTGTCACCGGTACCCATTTATGCACCTGGGTGGAGAGGTACAATGTGGGGCAAAGTTTCTTGTCTAAGGAAACAACACGATGGCATGGACTGGGCGTCGAACCACTGACCTTCAGATCTGAACTCCAACGCGCTAACCACTGTACCACCGCGCCCCCACATATCCGTAGCAACAGACGACAGAAAATAGTTTCAGTGAAGTAATATAGTCTTTGGTAACAAAACTAGACCATTATTTGTGGGCGTTCATTGATGTGAGGACGTATTTTTGATTTTTAAAGTGAACAAAACTAGCGTGACTATGCCCCTTTAATCTGACTTTTTGTGGGCAAGGTTTAGATTGAACTGTGATGTCTGTAATACGAGGTCTTTAATCTTTTCTTTTATTTATTTACCACTTTCACATCTCCCATAATGCACTTTGTTCGCCCCCCCCCGCCCCCCCCAAAAATGCATCAACTATTATTTTCAATTTCTCTTGGGAAAGTGCATGTTCCCAAGAGAAGTTAAAAACGATAGTTTATGCAAAAATATTTTTTTTTGGGGGGGGGGGCAAACAAAGTGTATTATGGGAGATGTGGAAGTAGTCAATTCTTGGGACAAAAACGAAGACTAGTGGGACTTGTATTATATTGTTGTTGATAAAATGCTTTTGATTCTTCTAACCGCACCAATACTTTTGCCCTTTCTGCAGAACTTTGAGTTGTTACGCTGTAGGACAAAATCAGTTAAAGATCAACTGGTAGAGATACGTGATCAAGGGAAAAGCCAAGCATCAGAAATGAAGTAAAGGAACTTCTCATGGCCCAGTGAACACGACAACACCACCTGGTTTCCTTCTTTTCTAGCTGGAAGGGTTTTTGCAGTTAGAACTACATCAAGAACTTTGGGAAGACTGGGTAACAGACGCGTTCACAATCATGTCTGGCACACGTTAAAGCAGATGCGGCATGTTCCGCGCAGAACAAAATTCCAGTCACAGTTTTGAGGCTTTCTGTGTGTCTTGGAGAGAACAGCCTAGAGGTACACAAAAACCGCCAGTTTGGCCAGAACCAGTTCTGGCCAAACTGATGAATGTACAGTTCAGGTCGACTCAAACTGACAAATGATAAACGCTTTGGGACTGGCAGTTTGATACTGCGCGAAGATGTAGTATAGTTTACGTAGTAATGACTTGATGCCATTATTTCCGATCGAAAGAAGACAGAACTTAGCCCACTATCAACCCTTCAGTTCTCAGAGATTTTTTGTTCCTGAGGCGCGAGCGAGCGGGAAACCGGAAATGAGAAGCGAAGGAATTTTGAGAAAGTCTACCCTTCAGTGTGTTGTAATATACAGCTATTTCAATAAAGGTTGTCGGATTAACTGAAGCTTACGCGAAAAGGCCGAAAGGTACTGTGGGTAGTTGCAAATCAGCTAGTCAGCTAGCCTTTAATGTAGATTCACGGTTGTCAGAAGTTGGTCAGGAACTTAGAATTTCCTACAGCAAGTAATAAATGGGCACCAACCGATTGTTGTCACGACAATCATGATACTGCTTTCAATTTCCAATTGTTAGTACTTGTTATGGAGTGCGAAAAAATTATGTTCCATACTTTTCATGCTGCTGTTTTCCAACTTCTAATTTACACACAGGACACCCAAGCGTAATATTTGAATATTATTAAAAATGGCGTTTCAAAATATGAGACTTTGTATGGGATTTCGAAGCGAACATTTTGAGCAATACATAACAACGAACTAACTGAATAAAGTTCATGAAACATTACATGGTGTTGTTTGCTATCCTTACAACGCATTTTGATCAATTTTAGGTCCATTTACTTAACTGTTTTAGTACGTGTATAATACATTGACAAGGAAGGAGTCATTTGGCCTGATTAAGCCACTATCACCGCTCGACACGTTTCGGAATTCGCTTGATTTTACCCACAAATATAGTTCAGGCTCCCATTCTGACTTAGCGACTTGACAAAAGGAAGACATACAAGTGATTTTCTCAAAACCAATTGCACATACCTCGTGTCCCAAAAGAATTATCCACTGCACAAAATCATAATAGCATCTCAAAATAGGCCGCCATGGATCCGTGAGGATCCCGATAGTCCCATTTGACCGCGGTCGGCACTGGACACCAGTCAAATTATGCCCTTATCGGGAGGGCCGCGCTCGTTTTGGTCGTGTTACAATTGTAGTAACTATGACCCGGTGAGGTTAAGTAAGTTAAGTAAATGGACCTAAAATTGCTCAAAATGCTTTGTAAGGATAGCAAACAACACCATGTAATGTTTCATGAACTTTATTCAGTTAGTTCGTTGTTATGTATTGCTCAAAATGTTCGCTTCGAAATCCCATACAAAGTCTTATATTTTGAAACGCCATTTTTAATGATATTCAAATATTATGCTTGGGCTTCCTATGATTTTACTTCGCCGAGTAGACGAAAGCTCCAGCTGAAAATCATCCTTTCAGTTTTTTATTTTTTTTTAAATTTCCATGCTATAAAAACTCATCCATATACTTTGCTATTGTACGGTAAGCAAGGTACTGCTGATTTTGGTGAACTTAGGCATAAACATCCCATATTACCCTGTGGTCTTGTCCCGTAGCCGAAGGTTTCATTCGACAACGTTAATTGAAATAGCTGTATACATGTATGCTTCATAAGGTGTATCCTCTCCCTTTTATCTTTTGTGAGTTAAGATTTTCACAAGGTCTCAGCACATGTATGTTGTTAGTGGAGTTTTAGGCTTTGACGACTGATAGCGCCACCAACCGGTCATTGATGGTTAAAGGAACAGCATCCCGCCGATCTAAATTTTTTTTAAATGCCAAAAGCCACCAAATATACAATTAAACTATAAAAACTTTCAGTAGAGCAAAACAGAACAAGTAGTTTGGCAGGGTCTGGAAGGGTATTCTCGGGATCCGGGATTTGACCAAAATACGGTGCGGGATTCGGGAAAACGCAAACTATCTTGACGGGATTCGGGATTTAACTGCTACCAGAGAAGCGGGATTCGCAAGGGATTCGCCAAAATTTGGGCCTGGGATGCGGGATATTGTTGCCTGTCTGTCGGGAATTCGGGAAATCGTCACGACCCAAATAACCATTACCAAATAACCAGGCGAGCGCAAAAATCAATCGAAAGGGCCAATCTACATCTTAAATTTATTTGCTTTTACAGAAATTAGTCTTTTTAAATGTATTTTTGGGAAAGAAAAAACGGCATTCGGGATAGCGATGAAAAAGTGCGGGATGCGGGATTCTTGTAAAAAAGGACCGGGAATGCGGGATCAGGACCCCCCCTTCCAGACCCTGGTTTGGAAATAACGTGCAGAAACACAAGAGTGGAGTAGATTGCTGTTAGTTAAGTTGATTTCGGGACAGGATTCTCAGAAATCAAAATTGTGATTCTAATATAGCTGTGATTATTTTTACGGTTATTTAAATCTCAAGTTTATATTTCCTCGCTTTCACCACTTTCGCCGACCTTTTGTTTTTGTTGCAATATAATAAAGCAGCTTACAGCAAGTTCCAGGCGTCACAAAGGATTTGGAACCCCGGTCCACATCTGCTAACGGATATGGACCCCCCTCTAGCGGATTTTAACCCCCGGCAATAATTTCCTTTTGCAACGGCACGTTTTTAGAACGAGGCCATCAGTCTTGCAGTAGACAAGACTGAAAAGCAAGAAAGTCATTTGTGTGGTTAACATGCAAATAGCCAGATTCTCTTTTGAATTTACTTGAGAGAGTAAGTTTTTACAGGGGGTCCAAAGCCTCTTGGAGATTTGGACCCCCGGGGTCCATATCCTCGAGCACATTTGGACCGGGGATCCAATTCTAGGGGCGTCCAAATCCGCTACGTCACCGGTCAACCAGGATACCGGCCCTTGAAGCCCATGGCAACTTTCCTTGCATGGACGATAAAAGTAAAGTCCGTGGAAGCTTTGACGCTTGACAGTCACTTTTGGTTCGTAGCCCACATGGAAGGCACAGATGCGGGATGAAGAAAGGCAATGTAAGAACAAGGTGCGAGGAGAGAGCGAAGTGTCTAGGGAGTCATTCCCCCCCCGCCCCCCCCCCCTCCGGCGCTGTTCAATTGAATCCCCTCCTTCCTCCTCTATATCTGCATCTACGACGAAGGGCAAACTTTCGCGGCAATTCTCTGTTAAGACTGTTAACGTTCCTTCACAAATCTGCGACTGACGACGAATGCCCTATACAAACATAGGTATGTGACATGTCATTGTACAAAGGTAATTACGTTTAGTCCTTTAGAGTGTTAAGGAGTTCTCTTTTCTCGGAGGATAATAATCGAGGCTGAAAGTTTGTCCGAAAATACCGTTGGGCGCGAACCAGCAAAGCTTCGAGGGCATATGTGAATTCTTGGGGCAGTCGTAGCGAAATCCATTATCCTCCGATTTACTAGCAAAGAAAGGGATTTTTCATCTGTGTATAACCCTCTTATTAATATTCTCAGCTCACTTTATCGTAGAGAAGAAAAAATAAACCAGAAGCCATCGATAATCACAGCATGATTTCGGATCAAGTAAAACAAAGCAATCGTTTGATTGTTTTGCTCAAATTTATTAAATCTGTGGTTCGATTTAAAAATGTGACTTAGTTTTATTTTCTTTTGTTCGATATCCTGGATAAAGTCAGGCAGAGGATTTCAAGTCGGGCAAGCCATGCATGTCTTCTGGTACTCTCTACAGATTTTGTCTAAGCCAGAGCGCGTGAAAATTTAACGGTGTGTTTTAAAAGCCATGTCCTGCAAGCAGAGGTTTCATGATCATGTTTACTGGCACATAGAAAGATCACACGATATTTTGAATATTTCGCAACACTCTGTTATATCTTGAAGAGGTTTCTTATGTATGGTACATTTCTTCAGGTGTTTAATATGAGAACCGCTTGAGACTTGCAAATTTCTCTCGACTTCTGTTAACTTCCAGTCATGTGTACAGAAAAACAGACAAAGCAGCCTATCTATAATGAACAGCGTAAAAACGAAACTTGTTTTTCCTTTCCTCGTTTTTTTCGCGTTTGAAATATCCTTAATGTCTTGCACCTCTTTTTTTAGCAAATCTCTTTACAAAATTAAGATGTTAAGCGCATTAAACGAAGGACAAGTAAAAGTCTTTAATTGTCTGTACTGAATAATTTATAACCCTCTGAGGTGTATTCAGCTCATAACCAATATTTTAGCAACTAGATTGTTTTAGTATCCTGAGGAAGTGGAATTCAAATATATGAGCTTACTATAGATGCAATATATCAAACTTGATAATAGTTTATACAGTTCTATGAGAAGTGGTAAATAAATGGCGGTCAATTATTCTCTTCTCTTCTATCACAGCTTTCGACTTTTATCCATACAGCCGAAACAGAGAAAAGATAAACTTTCGGTTCGAACCATGGCTCTTGTTTCAAGCTGACGGAAGAAATATCATTCACATTGTCTGATTATCATGAAAGTGAAAGCGAGCAAGCTGTTTCTTTCTTCCATACTATAACTGCTCTTCACTACAAATCCCAGCAGAACTAAAGGTAAAATTATTCAAGGCTACCCTTCACACTTTTCTGTCCGCGTCTCGGTGATAAATGTAGCATGTTTAGTTTCCTTCCCTGGACGTTCTGAAAGCGGTGTTTCTTGGTATTTCGAAGCTCGCAGACGTCTGTACTCCTTCGCTTTGTTGGCTATTTTATCACGTTTTTCTCTGGCCACTTTGTACTCAATGCGAAAAGTCTTGAGATAAAAACTCCTCTCCTCTTCCAAGTGGCGTAATTCTCTCTCTAAGTAGATGTCATAAAGTCTGTTGACTTTTCTAACGTAATCCTCGGTTTTGGAGTTCGAAAGTGTCATTCTTTAGAAGATCTCGGCAAACTTCCTGTCGCAATTTGCGTTCTTCTACCTTCAAATTAAGGTTTTCGACCACAACCCCAGCAACATTCCGTAGAAGAAAATCTGAGACTGAAAATGTAATATTGTATGTGTATATATATAGCAAATATTTTGTTCATAGCAACATCGCTATTGGCGTTATGAATGAATTATTTATTTGAACCACTCAGTTCTGCGTTTTATTTATCTTTCGCACCTGCAACTCCTTAGAGTGAAAAACAAAAGGAACTAACGTTCATAGAGAGAGGATAACGATCTTGAATAAGACTCAGTTTTTCACTCCAGACATTGACATATTTTCATGCTGAGGCGAAGTATCTTTTGTTCAATCTGAATAGCAGATAAATCGTAAGTACGTAAGTGGCCAAAATTAGGCAAAATTGTCAGTCATTTGACTTTTATCATTGTTTTTCGAAGTGACTAATAGCGTAAGGCAGTCGTTTGATTACGAGATAACGAGATATTTTGTCATTCTGGATCAACCTGGCCATTTAACGAACAAAGCTGATGTACGTCGTCGTGAATAGATGTTGGAGTAAGATACCTTTTTTCTGCTTGAATCTACTACTTTTGCACTGCTAGACTCGACACTTTGTTTCACGGTTAAGGTAAAATCGCCGTGAATCGAATATTAGTGGTCATATTTCATTAACACTGAAACAAATTCCACGTTAAACAATTCATTTCGTCTCTTGTTTGGAAGAAGCTAGCGTTTATTAGAAGCGCGGCATCTTGTACAGAGGGGCGTTCATTACAAACTACCTGTTTATTAAGGGGGTTCGCTTAATGTGTCAGATAGAAAACATTGTGATTTATCGACCCATATTAGCAGTCATCAACACTTCACGTCGGTCAGAAAGGTTTAGCACTTGGTTTCACAAACATCTCTATTTCTTTCGTCGTTTCTATACATTTAGCCTGGCAAAGGGAAATAAATTCAACAAAGTGTTTGACCTCTAAATCAAATACCTTGAGTTTCGTCCAAAAAGACTATGACATGCGTCTAGTCTTCAATTCTCTTCGCGGGCTGTTGCTCTCTTCTGAATATTTCATCAAGAAGTTTGTTTTTGATAAATAAAGTTCGAGGTTCTTTGCTGTAGTCGTTTACCCAGGCTGCACCTGGGTAAACGACGAGCTAGGACGCACACCAACTAAATACTTGTTTTGGCGGACAAACATCCCTAACTACGATTGCCCCTTGATCGCGTGCAACCCTTTCATTCCCCAAGTCAAACTTTGAACCAGATGATGTGAAGCCACAGTCTCGGCCAATAATCTTGGGACACCTTGCCGACTTCTTCTTCCCCTTCCCCCTTTGCAATGTTGAAAAGACTAGAAAATGTGCTATTTTCTGTCAGAAACGCCAGCGGTTTGTGCAACACTGAACGGGGGAAGGGGTACCGTCCTCAGAGGTGTCAAATGTCCCAAGAATCATTGACCGAGACTGCAGGTTTTCTCCCATTAACTTTCGAGCCTGTGGATGAAACCCGAACGCACGAGCAGTGGTGCTATATTTGTTTTACAATATTCCGCAAAACGAAAGTTGGGAATTAGCCACTTTTTTGAATGGGATAAGCCGCAACCGTAACTCACTTTTGCTTGTATTTCGTTTAGTAAGGGTATATAGGCGGCTATCTTAACACACACCATTTCAGAGCCAGAAACAATGAACACCACAACAAGACTGAACGCACAATATTCCATTTTAATTTCCTATAACAAGGAGAAGAGCAATTATAATGATTGTAAGGAATCGAAAGTTTCATCGAACAATGCGAGATCCTCAAAAGAAACTCGTGTCTCGGTAGAAACCAACAACTTTTAGTACTACTCATCTCTACAAAGATACAATTAAAAACCTACAATTGCTTCTACACGGCTGATTATTCAAAGTCTTTCTGATTAACAGATCAGTTCACAAACGGCAAATTCAACAAACAACACTACACAGTACTCACAGATATACCGAATCAAAACTTTTGGTGCCAAGCTTATATAATGAAAAGTGCCTGATAGAACTGAATTCTAGCGACACTCGATTTTGTCTGGCCAAGTCAGGAATATTTTGGATCAAATATTTAGCTCTTGTTTTCTTCACTCGTAACAGCTGATAAATGCTCGCTCGCTCGCTCGCGGGAAAATGACGCACAACTGGTTCAGACTACTCCTCGACTTCGGTGATCTCTTCCTTGATAAAGAATTCCACCGATTCATCCTCAAACTCCTCCGCATTACTATCCAACTCATCAGTCTCGATACCTGAAAAGAAGAGACGAGAGTCAATAATCGTGAATCTTGAATCAATACTCGCTGCAACGATCAAAACCTTATTTCTCCTTAAAGAGCCAGTGTCACCCAAAGTACTTTGCGCGCTTGTGTTTTTGTTTTGAAACAGCTTTTTGCGTTTGGCTGGCGCGTTTGCCGGACTTTTCGCAAATTATACCGTGCAAACTGGCCTTTCAGCGAGCTGATATGTACAATAGTAACCTCTGAAAACAGAAATATCTTCATCGCTAGATGTTACTGGAGAAAACAACTCAAGATCTGAATTTGTAGTCAACGCGTATGGAGCTATTATAACAACCGATTGATTGATCGATCGATCGATCTCGATGAACGTAAAACCAGAACAGCCACTTCCACTCGAAACAAAAATAAAACAAAAACAAGTAGAAAGAATATTGACGTCTTCATCGCCAGATGTCACTGGAGAAAACTACTCAAGATCTGACTGCGCAGTCAATGCGTGTACATGTATATCTTACAGTCTGCGGATCGATTGATCGCGCGATCGATCACGTCGATCGCAAAACCAGAATAGTTACTTACACTTTTTGTAAACATAAAACATAAACAGAGAGTGAACACAAGGAATAATTAAGTAAAACACCACAAGCTCATGACCATAAGCATTATTTTGGAGCAGGCCCGTAGCTACTGTTATTTTGTGGTAAAATAACGTTGCTTCTGTTTTCATCCGGCAACGAACGTAGCACTATTTCGGCGAACGCAGTGTCAGTACTGTTGCTGAAACCCACAGATGTTTTTCTTTCTCTCCACTACTGATAGACGGACTCCTTCAGCCGTACAACTTTGGCAGAGCGCGGAAGACTCGGCCTTCGCCTCAGCTTTCCTGAACCCTACGAAGCATCCAATATATGTGGAAAAAGCAGATCTTTGCAAGGGCTATCAGAATCCCCCCAAAGAATTGGGGGGTAACCGCGCATTTTTCAGAGATAATTGAGCTTAAATTTGGAAAGAAATTGCCATACAATCTTTGTATTTAACGACAGATCTACCTTTTCCCCATAGTCAAAACCTTTGCAAAAATACATCGCTATTAGGACGCACCGTCCTTAACACATCAATAAGTTGAAGCGAACAGGCGAGGATAATAGTGATAACAATCAATCGGGAAACTTTCCAATTGTACAGTTGCCCACCTGTATACTACAACGATGAGAACATAATCGATTCTGTCTTCCAAAATGGGCTTGACAAAAGCCGTCCTTTTAAGAAACAATGAATCACTTGTTTCACGATTGTCCTTACTCATATTCTTTTTGGAAAAAACATTGAATATTATGTATCTGTGATAAAGCAGCGGGTACATCTGGCTCTCAAGGTCATTTTACTCGGTATCCTAACACCAGAACGCCCCTTACTCAACTATCCAATACTTATAGGAAAGATATATCTATGGAGCCTATCATCAAGGTGTAAGCAGACTAAATCTTAGAAACTGACGCAGAGAGAACTTTAAGCAAGACTGAAGTTTGTATGGAAGTGTGGGCTAGGTGAATAAAAGTTTTATTAATCATTGGTAAATCAAATCATTTTCTTTTCCTTGAATTGCAAGGCTGTACTCTTGGAAAAATCGCAGGAAGCCCAAAGGGTCCCAACCATGAAACGTGGGGTGCCCAGCTTTTCACTGTTATGCAAAAAGTAAGCTTTTTTAGTCGCCAAAAGACAAAAGTTGGTAGCCTGAGGCCCCTGGGCACTGCTAGAGCACAGCCTTGAACTGCATTGAAATTTTTAAGCAAAAGCATGAAGTGTTGTCTCCAGCCACCCGCTTGATCCCTTTATTTTCTTACCGTTTCGTAATTCCAAGCGCTGAGGCTTCTGCTGTGCATACTCGTTGTTCTTCTTCTGTCTGTAGCCCTGAAAGTCTTTCATCTTTCGCCGCCGCCTCTCTATCAGCTCCTGGAATAAATATTCATTCCAAATTACCAGTGAGTAAAAACTAATAACTGGGACGACGCTAAAACTTTCATATACTTTAACCTTTATTCTCCTCAGAGTCGAACCATGCTTTTTGTATTGCGCCTCTATGAGTAAAAAGTTCGAAGGAATGGCACAAGCCATGAATGAATTGCATTCGCTTTCGCATTTTCACGGGGCGACGAAAAGTGGGGCGACGCTAATATTTCACATAATTTAACCTTTATTCTCCTCAGAGTCGAACCATGCTTTTGTATTGAGCCTCTATGGGTAAAAAGTTCGATGTCATTCATGGCACAGGCCATAAATGACATTAGCTTTCGCATTTTCACGGCAATTAACTTGTAGCGTGGTATTAGGAAGAGGCCAGAGCATCGCACTGCTTTGGCCCCGAAGACGACCAAGCGTTACTTTTCCTCCAGACATACACCGTTTGCAACCGACACCGAAAATGTCATGCAGCGATGCCAAGATGGAGGGTACTAACAGGATAATGACACATAAAACAAACTGAGAACTCTACTTAACTAGGTAGGGCATATTTCGATTTACTGCCAGATCTTTACTTTTACACTGTTATATTTGCTACGCTCTAGAGCTGGTTCAACAAATTTATGCACTCGCAACAAATCAGAGATATGTTTCTTTAACCAATCAGCACTTCCACATGCACACTACTAACATGGTTCGTTTCACGTTTTTGTGTACATATTGCTCTTGTTGTGTTTTTTCTTTTATTTGTTTGTTTCGAATTGTGGTTAGTTCAACAGGAGTAGGAGTCAGAGTCGTAATCAGAAGCGCAGAGCGTTTTGATCTAGTGAAAACAACGTTCCCATTCCGTTTACGAATCCGTCGCTTACGATCTCTAAACCAATCACAAAGCGTGGGAACGAGCACTGTGATTGGTTTATCCTTCCACTTCTGTTTTCGACTCCAAAAATCTGGTTTGACAAGATCGTAAGCGACGAAATCGTAAGCGGAATCGGCAGAAAATGGAAACGTTCTGACTCTTCCGACTCCGATTCCGTCGAGCTTACGACTCCGCAGAAGACTCCGATGTTTGATTTTCACTAGGTCATGAGCGCTCTTACGACGCCGCTTACGACTCCGACTCCGACTCCGACTCCGTCGCTAGTGAAAACCAGCCTTTATGCACGACACTCGTCATGATTCCACGAGAAGCTGCACGACACTGTTAGACTCACCTTTGAGGCTCGCGACTGGCTCATTCGATCCTTGATCTCAAACATACGCTGGAATTTCTTGATGTCCTTCTTGATATTCTGGAATAAAAAACAACGCAGGTCTCACGAAGAGGTTTAAACAATTACCCTGTGGCACTAAATTTTTGCGGTTTTTTTCGATCCGCAAAAATAAGTTCCCACAAAATAAAATTACCGCAATTTTTTTCCCGCAAAAATTTACTCCACTGTAGAAATCATACACAAAAATACTAGTTTGTACGAGAAAATGCCATAGATAACTCGGTGGATAATACATCAAGTGGTACCCTAGTTATTGTCGATCCATTGTAGTGTAATAGAGTGACATCCATTGATCTGTCTCGCATTCCCATGTTGTTTTATCTGTATTTCGATTGCTTGTACTCAAATGAAAAACGAAAATGTTATTAGTTCCATTTGAACGAGACTTTCAGAAAATCGCAAAAATTAATTCCCAGCAAGAAAAACCAGTCTCTTCCAATCGCAAAAATTAGTTCCGGGAAAACACAAAAAGTCGCCAATCCGCAAAATTAAACTCCCGCAAAAATTTAGTGCCACACGGTATTACAAAACCACTCTAGTCTTGTTTGTCGTGCAGAAACTCCAAACAGAACACAATTTCCAAATGATACAAAAAAAATACTTGTAGCCCCAGTTTGCACAAGAAGAAACTTACAGTCTTCAAAACTCTTCAAGTTGCACCATGTTATAAATGATGCATGCTTTCAATTCACACTCGTGCCAAAATAACAAATTACGCTTGCGCTGCCATGCAAAGATCGTTCAGGACGTAATACTGCACGGCTTCAAAGTCGTATTGTAATATAAAAGAAAAAACATCAATAGCCCAATTTCGATATATTAAAATTCAACATCACTACGTGGGACTCAGTGGAAATCGTGGGACTCAATGGGACTCGTGGGACTCAATGGAAATCACTAAGTGGGACTCAATACTCGATTTATACAAACTCAGTCTTATTAAGCTGTTTTACAATATTGTAATCGAAAAGATTCCTAAAACGATTTCAGATTTGGTAACGTGGAGACACGGACCCTACAACCTAAGAGGACACCTAAAAGCGGTTGTCCCACGATTTTCAACGTCGTTTTTAAAGAACTCAATCAGGTACAGAGGTGCAGTCTTATGGAATTTTGTGTCAAGCTACTTTAATAACGCTACCAACCACAAGCAGTTTTGCAAAAAAGCGAGAATGGACCCCATATTTAAAAAACTTAATTTTGGCAGTTTGTCGATCCAGACAACTCCGAAACACATGTGTGATTTTCAATTTTAAATCTTAATCTTATTAAAACATAATATCGTTTATTTTAGTTTATTACATTGTAATATTAAATTTTTCTTAGGTAGGTAGTTAGTCACACGTACACACGACCCCTCAAGCATGTATTTGCTTTAAAACAGATCGTGGTTAAATAAAGGTTTTACTTACTTACTACTACGAGGCTTAGGGGAATAATATAAGGACTTGCATGGGTTTATTCCCTCGAAACGATGCCTATTGTTTGAACTTAAATATATCAGAATTGGGCTATTACGAGGCACAAATAAATAGGTTTTAGGCTGGTTGGATAACTGGAACTTAACCCTTGAAGGAAACCAATATGGGCGTAGCTCAAGCTTTATTTGGTCCCAAAAGATACCATTCCGAAAGTTT
Organism: Siderastrea radians; assembly: GCA_964017195.1. Taxonomy (NCBI): domain Eukaryota; kingdom Metazoa; phylum Cnidaria; class Anthozoa; order Scleractinia; family Rhizangiidae; genus Siderastrea; species Siderastrea radians. Next base: position 36,098,922 of record OZ024891.1, on the reverse strand, counting down.
GATGGGTAGAGACCACCAACACAATATGACGACGCTTTCTAGTTCTTCGCGTGCAATCCTAAACGATAACTTGATGGCTGAAAATATCGGCATTCCGTCGTCAACACCTTCAGCGATACCAACATCCTTAATCTACACCCCTAAAAGAAACGGCGAACACACCCGTCCCTTTCACGTGGGAGCCCCCTCCCCACCAGCAATATTAGGGAATTTAAGCAAACACGACGGCAACGCCAAGGAAAACGTCACTCTAAAAATGACTTCCAAGTATTTTAAACTTCTTCGCGATACTTTCAACTCGTTCAATCTGTCTAATGCAGCCGAACAATCCGGGAGCTGGCTCTGTAAGGACCGTGTTACAGTTCAGGTAGAAAAAAAAATTCATTGTCGTGTGTTGACGTTCTACATAAAACTTTGAATTTGGTGATTTCACGTTGTTGTTTTGCAGAGGACAGCACAGAAATGTACCAAAAGCTGCATCGCACGTGCAGAGTTATTGTTTTGCTAATTAAACCTTTTATTTTGTGACGTTCTCGTCAGCCGTCGCCGTCGCGTTTGCTTAAGTTCCCTATTGAGAGTGTCGGGGCACGTCTTGAGGGGTTCTGTTTTTGCTTCCCAACTCCCAACTCGCTGCCCTGAGTGACTCTCCAATCCCTCACCTTCATATCACCATCCGAGAGAAGAGTGGGGGGTCTAGGTCTCCATAGAAGTGAACAGAACTGATCCAAAGCGTGACGTTGAAGCAGTTTTCCTTGGAACGACCAGATATAGTAGCCATTGTCCACCTACAAAACAAACAAAAGTCAACAATAAGTTCATTTACGATCAATAAGTGCAACTGATCGAGCGGTTTTCAACTGAGTGTGGTAAAACCAAACCAAGGGTAGTCACTCTAGCTGGCCAATCACAACGGACACTAACAACACGATGAACCAATCAGAACTCGAAGCAAATACCTGCAACTAGCGTAACGCGCGGGAAAACGCGTGCGAGCAAGCCACAGTTGGATTCGGGTTAACTTCTGATTGGTTGAGCAGATGGTGCAAGATTTTTCAACCAATCACATAACGTAGTAAAGCAAAATCAAAGCAAACGCCGATTTCGTACACTCAATCCACCGTACCGAAAAAGATGGCGACTGGTACATTCACCCATAGTTCTTAGCGAACAAGAACCATAAAAACGCTCATAACAACGCAAAGAAATGTTCTAAAAACTTCAGATTTAGCATAGGGAATGTTGCTAGCACAGAGACAAATTTGTGGAAAAAATATGGCTTTTTATGTGCCTATTTGTTGTGTTACGTTCGCAAGGTATTGCGGTAAAATGTACAGCCGCCATCTTTTTCCGTACGGTGGATTGAAAACTGTGCTAAAGCGTTTACACACTGACACACTGTCGGCATCATCGTTCAAGACGTGGCAGAGACTTACACAGACAAAAAATTCTCACAGTTGCAAGACCACGAGGCTACGATCACATATTGCGGCAAAAAAATTTCACGATTTAGGCGATTGCTTGAAAAACCGTGAAAACGAGTTGCCACCATCATTTCTACGCCCGAAATTTACTCTAATTTTCAGGTTGCTCACTGAGGCATTTTTTTTTCCTTTTGATATCATTATGGCATCGAAATTTTCGTGTTACAACAATGTGAATGTGGTCCAATAGATGAACTTCTTGCTCAGTTATCTTTGTTTTTTTCGCATTTTTTTTCGCAATTTTTTTCCGCAAGCGATAAATCTGTTGCTTTTGCCTCAGCGAAACCTGCAACAACCTACAAGTTGTCTTCTTGTGAGTGTGGCATAATGTCGTAAGCTTAAACAGGAGTGTCAGCCATTTTATAAACAGCAGACACTGAAGGCCGTGCTTACATTCCTCTTCCTCTTCTGAAACAAAACCACCATCGATACAACTGTCAAGTAAAGTGGTGATGGTTGAGGAGGAGATTATGAATCTTGAATTCCACACAACGACGGATAAAACATGATAAAAGAACAAAACATAAGGTACAGCTATATATATGTGAAGGAAAACGCTGAGCTCTCTTATTTTTTAGTGATTTTGTAACTTGGTACGTGTAACTGAAGGTCTGATTTTTCTGCAGAAGAAATGTGTAGATGGTGTGATTTTGTTTTTCAGACGCATGAGAAAATGTGATCATTCAGGTATCCAACAAAGAAACAGGGTCACCAGCAATGCCTTTTGAAGCTTTGGGACGACAGTACCGTAAATCTTCGTTACAGAGAAATGAGAATACCACAAAATTAACGTTAGCTGTAAAGTTCATCATCGTTGAACTTGTTGTCATTCGTGTCTTTCGGTACTGACAATACCAAAGGTGAAGAAGCTTTAAGGTAAAAACCGAGACACACCGAGACGCCGAGTTTGTTTAATAAACGGTCCTCATCCATGCGGACATGGGATGAGCGTGAATGCCCCCTAAGTGAGGACGAGGAAAGGAAAAAATTGCTTACCTTATGTGCCCACCAACTGACGGAAGTGGCCACAAATCGACCAGTTGGATCCCATTCGACGTCAGTCGCCATAAAGTGTTCAGCTTGGTTCATGCAAGTAGCATCTGAAGTGTCATAAAATTCTAGAACACCGTTCATGCTGGAAAATGAAAAAAAAAATGCTTTGTTTACAATACAATACGAGCAGTCTATCCTTCCGCTCAGGTATAGTCGAGCCAAAAGAACACACACGAGCGAGCGCAAAAATCGGCTGACCACACGCGCGTTTCCACGCGGAAGGCGAAGTTCGCGCTCGCTCGTGTATTCTCTTTGCTCGACTATCCCTGAGCGAAAAGAGAGACTGCTCGGAGTCTGATTACAAGGTATTGGCACACGTTTTGTACTGAAGAGGACTTTTGTTTAGAAGGGGCCCCACTATATCACCTATCCGGTTCAAGCCTTATACTTGCCAAAAAGCACATAAAATTTTGTATCCAAATTGGTACAGCACAAGCAACTTGCAGACCTACAGGTAGCCTTTGATAGGTTTTGCTGTAAAATCACGTGAAGTTATCACTGTTTCTTAGTCACTATCTTACTCTTAGAAAGAAGTTTATTTTCGCCCGAAAAAACGAAACCACCTCAATTACCAAGATAATTGCCAAGGAACACTGATAATTTCAAATAAATTTAGTGATCTTGATCTTCGATCATAATTAAAACTTTGGCTACCTGTGGCAAAACCATGCAAACTTTGCTGTGGATGCAAATTTGTCCTAACTGCACTGGCACAGTGTAAACACCTTGCTAGTTACTGGTAACAGCATAACCATGATCTAGACGCGATTTTGTTCAAACTGAACCATGTCAAACGTACCTTCTAAGGCCAGCAAGAATGCAAAATTGCCCATTTGGAGACCAGAATATACTATTCACCTGCTTCTTTTCAAACGTTTCTACAAACAAGAACATATCAAGATTGAGAGGTCTTAAAAACCAATCTTAAGAACTATATCTAATTTCCGTTTTCCTGACCATCAGATCATTTGTAGTAAAGCATCAGATTGATTCTCTCCCAGTTCTAAGCACTTTAATTAGTAGCAGAAATGGCTTAACCCTTTAGACCCCGGCATCACGATGCATCTTCTCCTTACAACTATCCATGTATTTCTTATGCCACTAGTTGGGTGAATTTTAGAATCAATATAGCACTACTAAGAAGCATCAGATTGATTCTCTCCCAGTTGTCAGCACTCAAATTCAGTAGCAGAACTGGCTTAGGAGAACTTCATCACATGCTTTATGAGCGATACTGATTCCTCAAGAGAGCTTTTCTTTATCAACATCCACTGTGTATCTTTATCTAAGACAAAATTATTCCTCCCTCAGACTTTTCAATAAGCACCCACAGCTGACGAAAAACGTTAAATGAATAGAGGAGTTAGTTTCTAAAACAAACAGCAGTGCTGCGTCAAAGGGGAAGTGAAACCACAATTTCATGATTCGCTCTGACAAAGGGATAATTCTCGAAACGTCAGCTTTTGAATTCCCTTATGGTGATTGCGGTTTGCTCAGAGGTAGACAACCAATCCTACCCTGGGTATGAGAAGCCAGTTAGAGAGCACAAAATGCATTATTCACTTGCAGACCTTGAAAAAACCTTAACTCCAACTTAACCTTCAAGCAAGTGACTCTAAAGTTTGTTTGCCTGAGCCAATTTCCCACTTGCCCAGGTTACAAAAAAATTCAAAATCCCTTAAAAATTTGAGATGAAAATACCAAGAAAATTATGCAGCGTAACATGTTTTGATATGAAATCTTGCCGTGTTCCTGGTGTTTGATTGTGTGGTCTTTTTACTAAATGTCTGATATATAATGTGGTAAAATACAAATGTAATTCTAGGTGGGAGATTGCACTGCAAGTTGATGCACGGTTTGCGTGAGCTCTTGGCTGAACTAGGAAAGTGAGCAGACAAGAGCAGCATACGTCAGTAAATATGATCCTCCAGAGGTGAGTGTAGTCCTCATAAGGACTGTTTGTCATAACGTTGACTGATGTCAACGTGACTCTGATGATGACTTTTAATCAGGTTGTCGAAACGTCAGTCAATGTCACCACAGTCCTTCTCAGGACTCCTACTTCACTGACTTATGATATGCCTCCCAGACTCGAACCATTTACAGAGAACAGAGTAACTTGACCATCTTCAAAATCTACTTGTCCTAGAAAACTGGATGGGACCTTGGTCACGCACTGACTTGCGTGGAATATGCTAATAATTACCCAACCAAGGTCTGACTAGATGTATTCAGTATTCCCTGTAATTCTGAAATTCTGAACCCTCCTATCACACAAATCTTAGCCGCTGCTTACCATTAAGTTTTGTAAGCATCTGCGACTTAAAAAAGTTATTGAAAGAGCTTAATAGTCACAGTTACTCACTGAGAAGAGTTACACTTCCTTGTTTCTCCAAGTCATAGAAGCTAGCAGATATTCTTGGACTTTCACCATGAATTATAGCAAATTTACTGCCACCTGGTTCCCAGGAAAATGCAGTGATAGCCTCTGTAAGCAAGGAAAAGAAAACAAAGAGAACAAGTCAACAAAACTGCCATGGACTTTCAGATGCAACTGAGGGTCTTCACAGACCATGACCAGGTCAACAAACCATAGACCTAATATCATCAACTGTCAATACACTATTCACTTGACTCTGAAGATGCTATTGCACAGGTTGTTGAAACCTACGTCAATGTCACCAACAGTCCTTGTCAGGACTAGACTCACCTGGACGACCATACTGATAGACAATCTACTTACGAATAATTAACAAGACTTATTCACTGAAGTGGAGGAGGGAGCAGTGAAGCAGCGAGGTAAATACAGGTCTCCACCACTATTCACCGACACTAAGGTGAATAACTGTTTTAGCATGTACTTAACAAGTGGATAGCCACTACAAAATAATTCCTTTTTTTCTGAGAATTGAGGAAAAACTCGCCCGTAAAATCCAGAACAATGCTGGGAGGTGAAAAGTAGATACTATCCCACGTTTGAGTATCCAATCAGAGCATGCAAAAAACACTATCCACTGGTTTGGTATGTACTAATCATTATTATTGTAGGTGCAGTTTTGAGGCTCACAGATTCATACATGTAGTCTTAACCTTTTCAAGCCAAAAAACTAAGCAGCATTTTATATCTCCTTGGAATATCAATATATAGACAAATAGAAAGGGTCCTGGATATAAAGGGAATGAACACCAAAAGTAAATTATCCTCATTTGACATCTACACACATCCTCTCCAAAAGAATAGAATAGGAAATTATGTGAAACGCACTGGGGAGAGTTTTAGCAGCAGCAGCCCATATATTTTGGATAAACGACTGACTACACAGCCAAGAACACAATGTAACTGTCTTTACAGCTCACCAGGAAAGCATACCATTAGAAGGCACACTGACTACTTGAAAACAAAAGACTTAAGGAAGTGTCTAGGGGACTATACTAACCTTTCATTTCCAAAACATCTACTGGAATTTGCCTTTCTCGTACACGGAACAATTCAAGGTTGTAATACAGTCCCTATACGGTAAGATACATTGTAAAAGTCTGTCAGTCAAACATGTAGGTACAACTTGACTACATTCAATTGCTGGCAGGGGGGGGGGATTAACTTTTGTTACAAGGCAGTTGTCAGATAGTTTTCTCCCAGTTCTCAACACTTGTCTTCAGCAGCAGAACTGGCAAAAGGAGAATTTCATCATTCACTGCCAGTGCCACTCAATTTGCATGGTATATAATTCATGCAGACAATGATAATAAATCAGTGGATAAAATTCTTTATGACATGCAATGGAATTTTTGAGTTGATGTTTACTATTCTGTACAACGTAGTTCTAACTAAATGTTTTTTTTACAGGTACACTGTAAACTCCTTAAGACTGAGCATTAGAGTGAGCATGCATATTATTGAGCTAATGAGCATTCTATTCTTCTGGTACTAGGGACTTGAAGCAACGACAATGGCAATGCAAAGGAAAACGTCACTTAATTGTGTATTTCAGTCCTTTTATTCTACTTTGTGATTATTCCAACTCTTTTAACTTGTCTAATGTGGCAGAACTGTCTGGGAACTGAATTTATAGGGATGGAACTCAAGTTCAGGAGAAGAAAGAAATTCACTGTCATGTGTTCCCATTCTCCAAAAAACCCTTAAAACCGGTCATGTCAGGTTGCTGTTTTGCAGAGAATGGCAAAGAAATGTACCAGAATGTGTAACACACGTGCAGAGCCATTGTTTTGCTAATTAAAGCCTACTGTTTTGTGACGTTTCCCTGCCGTCGCCATAAGGGTTGTTTAAACTCCATACTGTTGATCGTATCCTAAGTTGTGTCAAAATGAAAATTATTCAAAAGAACGTTGCTAACCACCACTTTTCTACGGCTCTGGTCATCACGTTTTCCATGTTTTAGAAAATGTTTTTGACAATTTTTCCTTGTTTTAAATGTGGGCATTTTGGGGAGGGAAAGAGTACTAATAACACCATCATTCACTTACCCCTCTGGAAAAATGGCCCCTTAACTTATTAAATCCCCAGCTAAATGTAGACCCCTTATTTGCAAAAGGTTTTGCCTTGATTCTGTTAAACCAGAACAATCACAGCACTTACCTTTTTACTTTTCGTGTACCTATCCACTTTCACACCAAGAAAATCTCCTTTTTGCTGCCAAAAAATCTTACACTGAAATCAAACCAGTACACAATAATCATCAATAATGGACATCACAATTCAATTCAATTTAATGAAGATATTAGCTAACAGAAACAACAACACTCCATTTAACTTCACTATCACAATTTCTAAGTCTTCAGTAACCCATAAGTAGCAGAGGTTAATTGATTCACTTCATTCAAAATGGGAAAGTTGGGTTGGTTGTGAATCATAGAAAAGCTGATAGCATCTTTTAAATTCTGACAGGATTTCAGAGCAACGTATCAACCTAATGATGAACAATTACCTCACCACATTAGCAAAGTTCACACTTAGGGAAAATTGAATTCTCTAAACCAGAAAAATTTATACCCGGCTTTTTTTCTTACTACATCAACCAAAACTCTGTGAAGTGCCTTGGGGCACATGAATGGTATCTTCTGTATCATGGGTGATGAGGTTGAGTTTTTTATCTTCAAGAATGTTCAATACCTAAAATCTCCGAACAATATAGGTACAAGTATCTACACAATGAAAAGAAATCATGGTGAATAAAAAACATGTTTTTTCTCCCCAAATACAAAGGAAATCATTGCCTCATTTAACATTAATAAAGATTTACCTCAGACACATTAAAAAGATTTTTAACTCGGATTTCTTTTCTGCTAGGAATTTCCATAAGTGTTACACGAGCTGGAGTGTCTTTGTATTCAGGAACCCAGAATGCTATAACATTATCTGTAGGTGACCACGCAAACTCTCTGTTGAAGACACAAGCACACATTAATTTACTTGCCACAAAACGACATTTTTGTCATCAAGATACTACCAGTCATACGAGAGTGAGTCTGGACTCAATTGCCTGGTGGCAAACAAAACACGGCCACAAGGAACTGTTCTGCACTGTTTGAAGACTTGAAAAAATTCACAGGCCCAGTTGCAAGGTTCTTGCTTTAGCCTGTTTAACCCTCGCCCTCTTTCCCAGTCTTCCCTCGTTTTTTTCCGCTCTTTCGCTCGCTATATTTTCGCTCGTGCTCCACTGTCTAAACACCTGGAACAGGCTATTCTTGCTTAGCCCATTAAAACATAATTGCTTTTTCAATGTTAGACTGTTTTTTATGCAAATTTATGCAAATATGTACCAATTTTTTTCCAGTACAAAATTCAGAAAAATTCTGTAAATAAATGCTAGGTGGTTACAAAATGAGACCAGAATAATACAGATAAGTACAAATAACATAACAGGAGACACGCATGAAGGTACTAATGGTAACATAAGCCCGAAAAGAACTCAGACTGGCATGTTACACGAGACTGGAATGAGCCACAAATCAAATATCACTGGTCAATAAAACCAAACCTCAGAGCAGGAATTCTGACATTATTTGGTGACTTCCTAAAGCCACAATTTTAATTGCGAATGGTCACAGTTATTCAAGATGGATCAGTGTGACTGGTTCAGACTGGTTTCATAAAAACAGAAGAGAGGATTAGCTATGGAGACATCTATGTCATTCCAATCTTATGCACCCCCCCCCCACTTCCCTGCCTCCCAACTTACTTTACTCCTTGAATCTTTAAGCTTTTCTTCTCCAAGAGGCCAAATGACTATGTCAGAAAAGCAAATAACAACAAAACTCAGATCAGTTGCCCTTAAGGTAAGTTTGCCAAATGTGACGAATGAACATCACCATAACTGGAATAAAATACACAATTTACGCTTCCTTTCAAGACAACTTACAGGAGTTTCATATATACTAATGCTGTCCTCTCCTAAACGTGCAAAGTATTTTCCCTCAGCACTCCACCTATAACCAAACAAGAATAACAGTTTTAGCATAACAAAAAACATCCCAGAGACTACAATCTGACAAGAACTTCATGCTTAAGGTGAGGGGACAAGTCCCTTTATATAAAACTACCCACTTTTCTCAAAAATTCAAGATGAAGGAACTAAAATACTGAAATAAATATTTGGTCCCTGCAACTTGCCCCACGAATTCAAACTGGTTGCATGCACAGCACACACAAGGGCACAGGCAAATTGTGATTGCAGGGACAACAGGAAGTGAAGTTTATTTTCTATGAAAATGTCAGTGACTAGGCTAGAATCACATATGTTTATAGCACAAGAAGTTAAAAGTTGAGAACTTACTTAAACACTGGCCACTGAGACTGATCTCCACATAAAAATCCTCTCTTTTTAACTCCTGATCTTATGTCCCATATAACAATGGCCTGAACAACAAACAACACTCATAAATTACAATCATTGTGCACATTTATTAAACAATTTACTCTCCAAGAGTGGTTAATGATAACTTTTCAAAAAAAGAATGTTTAGATGAAAAACTAATCTATCAAGGATAGGAAAAATAGTTGGAACTCAGATCATAGGAGCACGGTTTTTGTGTTTGGTGTTACAAAAATTGTAGTTAATTAACAACAAAAAACAATTATTTAGGATCTGTGAATACAAGATTTCAGTAGTCTTAAGTGGTTAGAATTTAATAACATTGCTATTGTCTTTTCTGCTGAAAATTTGAAATGTGGGGTACAAGTTATCTGCATGGGTAACTTTTCTGCTGGTGTTTGTGGTAAGTTATTAGTGTAATACCTGTGGATCATCTGGATTGTCAGCCAAAGGACTGAAGGTTACCAGATACCTGGAGCAAAAAAAATATTTATATGAAGCTTGTAAATTTTGCTGATTTAGATTATGAAATAAACAGGATCAAATATATCACTTTATTGTATGGTTTACAGATAATACACACTAAAGTCTTATGACTTTTGTAGCAATGAGTACAACATCTTTGAGTACATTATCATCATTCTGTAAAACTATATTAAATAGGGTATTTTTATATTCCAATTTCTTTTTCCATGAAGCGTCACTGCTGAGCTGTAGAGAGGACAATTATTTTCTGATACTACAGTGTAAAACAGGGGCAGGATTCACAAAGCTGTCCTGAGTCAAGATGAATCCTAAGTATTGTTACTTAACAACAGGCTTTTGTTTCCCAACAAATGTACGTAGGACACATCTTATCTTAGGAGAACTTTGTGAATCCAGCCCCAGGATAATACAGCTAAAAAAAGTGGCATATTTTGTGGGTTCTCCTTCCCTTCAAATGGCAAAAATGATACAGAAGTGTCAACAGTAGAATAACAATAGGCATTGTTGGATGAACAAGATATTGCTCACTTCTGGACAGGTCATTCACCACAAAATAACTCCATGGAAATGTAAGAAATGATTTTCAAGTGTTTATTTCATGACAACATAATTTTTATTAAAAAAAAAATTCCCTCCTTTTTTTCAAAAGTAATGACATCACTCGCATTAATATTATTCTTTTTCTCTTTAGAAGATAAGAGAGCAGAGACCTCCACTACTGTGTCTCTGTATTTGAAACAAACCTTTCACATGGAGAAAAGTCTATAAGCTGAACTCCAGGGTGGCTGAATCTCATAATCCTCTTGAACTCTTCTCCACCCCACAGGGCAATGCCCTGGTGATGAAGTGTAGCTAAATATGTACCTTTGGGTGACCATCGTACATATGTTTCTGTCCAGTTCTACGCAAAACAGAAAAGAAAATTATAAGTTTGAGCAAAAAAACACAACGCTCTTTAATTTTGACATGTTTTAATGGCGTCATTGTAAGGATACTGCTTGTAGTGAGAGTTGTATTTAAAGTTTAACTTTGCACTTGACAGTTGACACTGCTAAAACTTGTCAAGCTTAAAGAATCCTGTAATTTTTCCGAGAATCACAAGTTGCCTACTGCTTAAAAGTAAAATACCTCAAAAATACATTTTCTTTGAGAATGCCAGTTTGACAGACAAAGTCTGGGGGTGCCTCCATTTTCGTTTAAATGTAATCTTTTGAAGATAGCTGTCTTAAGGGCAGGCAATTTGACCTGACCTTGTGAGAAATGGAAATGGTGCATTACCATATCAAATAGAATGAAATGCGAAAAGTGCATCCCTGAATGACCAGCTTCTAGCAGTAACTTTCCAAAACTTTACAAATAAGAAAACAAGCAAAACTGGATTTTTTCCCACCAGAATTTCCACATCCTCAGTACCTGAGTAATGTGTTTAAGGACATGCATGTATATGTTGTAGTTCAATTATATCCTTGGTTCAACTTTTATTTTCCTTTGTTCTTCTTTTATGTAAATATATTACAATGAATATAAAATAAAAGAAAAGAAAATTGAACCAAGGACAAGATTGAACTACAACATATACATACACCTTTGGTATTCAAAGGGCTTAATACCAGTGTCTCTGGGTGTTAGAGCTCTTGAAGTAGTCACACTCAAACTGTGGAACTCATTACCAAAGGAACTCTGTGCTATTATGAACTAAGAGACTTTTAAGTATTGTCTGAAAACGTACAGGTCTTTGTAGTTTTGCTCACTATTACTACCACAATGAGCACTAGACAACAGCAGGTTGACATAACTATACGGGTAGAAGCTTACCATTCTTTCTTTTGCCAGTATAGGCTCCTGTGGTGTGTTCCACATGATTCCAACTTTATCCCCTCCGCCATGAATCACAGAATACTGATCATTACAATCTTGATCTAAAAGCCAAGATCTAAGGTTTTCCTGAAATATAAAAAAAGTCATCATTAACTTAACCCTTTCACTTCCAGAGTCAGTAATGGAGACATTAAGGTTATTCTAACTTCTGGGTCTGTGGATGAAATCCTATGGTGTGACCATTCGTATGAAACCTCGTCGGCAGTACTTTCACAAGGTACTATTTATATTTAAGTATTTTACAAAGTGAAATTTGGGATTTGTCTTGATTTTTGATTTCAAGCACTCTTAGGAATGAAAGGGTTAATACACCTCATAACACCAAAAGATTGCTATGCCAACAATGACAAGAGAAAAGCATACTTTCAAGTATCTCTTCAGAATGTTTTATGGAAAACGTTTTGCAGTGGCTGAAGGGGATGCCCCTTTACCAGCTTCCTCTATTTCAGTTTGGCAAAGTTGTGTAAATTAAAATAATGTGAAAATATATACTGTGAAAGGTGTTAGAGTCAATATAGCATCACTAAGAAGCATCAGATTGATTCTCTCCCAGTTCTCAGCACTTAAATTCAGTAGCAGAACTGGCTTAAGGAGAACTTCATCACATGCCCTCTTCAATGAGTCTTCACAAATACCCCAATAATGAACGTTATTAACTACTGTGAAATCAAGACAATCTACCTGTTCAGAATATGGCTGTTTGGAAGGTGGTTCCCAGTCTTTTGTTAAACTCACCAATCTAAGAAGTAAATATTTAAGTCATTACAGTCCACTGGATGAAGATGTCTAGCATGCTGCAGCCTTTAGTTAATTATTATATCCTCCAGTTTTAACACCAGCAGTGTGCTGGGTAGTGACAAAACGTGGGGTAGGCCATGAGGTAGGCCATGGTGTAGGCCATGGCCTCTCCTATGGCCTACCCGTGGTCAATTTCGTAAAACAATTTACTCTTAAATCTCTTGAAAGATTCATCATAATCAAGCATAAATGTGAGGGAATTGCACCTATTAGTATCGATTTTGAATGATAATGACTTTCAAGCTTCAATGCTTGAAGCAAATCACTGAAATGCGCCTCTGTAGGTAAGCGTGATTTAATAATACAACAACATTCACGGTAGGAGAGTGATGTTCACGTAAAACGTAAGGAGTAAATTTTTTCCACGCCGTGAAATATTTCGCAGAGACTATGACCTTTTTCACGGCGTGAAATATATATTTCACCGCGACTAATGACTATGACCTTTTTCACGGCATGAAATATTTCACGGTGGCCGTGACTTTTTTCATGGCGTGTTCACGGTGTGTTGGAGAAATTTCACTCACATTCCAATAATTTTTCTTCATTTCACGGCCAAGACCGTGAAAATAGCCACAGCGTGAAATTTGGATAAGCCCCCTTTTCGCGTGAAGGGTCACATTTGTAGTCTGAATAAGACTCAAACACACATTTTAATCCTTATAACAAGTACAAAAAAGGTACGAAAATGTACTTGAACACAAGACCGCTTTCCCCGATGAACTTTTTCCCAGCATTTTTCCAGTTAAAGCTATTCAAGTCCGAAAATTTATGAGTAAGTTCGTTCCCCGTTTGGTTACATATTGAGGCTTAGTAGCCAGGCATTCGATGAGAAGAGAGAAAACTGGTGACAAGTGTTGTCGCTTCGTTCAATTCGCAAAGCAAATTTTAGCGATTTCTTTAGCTGTTCGTGGCTTCCATGCAGGTTTACAAGGATATTTGGAAGCCATCCATCGGTGACAAACTCGCCTGTGAAAGGGAGTTCGATAATTGCTTTGACAAATTTGCCATCAATGTTGTCAGAGACGGAGAAACAGTGGGCCATTTACAACGCGAGTTCTCGAAGATAGCGTGTTACCAGACTTTATTTTGGTGTTTTGGGGATGATTCATGGAAAATTACAGATTTTTTTCCAGATGTTCTTGCAGATAAGCGGCACCCCCGATTTTGAGCGAAGTTTCAGGGTAAAAAGGTGCGGCTTATACGCCGGTGTTTATGGTACATGTCTATTGCTTGAAGAAGAACAACGTCAAGGAAGCCTACAGTGACCTCTTATGATTGTGATGGTACAAATTGCATGACTACAGAATATTGTTGTTGTCAGTTGTTGGTTTCTACTTGTTATTAAATATGGAATAAATCTGCTCAATTGGAATAATTATTTAAATATGCTGGTTTATAGCACAACAAAGTCTATTTAAATAATCTGTAACTTTGCTTTGCACCAACATTTTCAGTTTTAGCTCAGCCAGATGGACTAAGGCCCTGTTTATATGGTCTCGGGTACCCGAGACAACCCTCCCCCCCGGGTTACTGTACCCTGGGTGAGCTAATTTTTCACTTGTTTCTTTGCAAAGTTCAACGAACCGTTTACATGAGGATCACCAACTCGTCTCGGGGAGGCGAGACAACTCGCCCCCCGAGTTGTCTCACCTCGGCAGGCAGGGTAACCCTGGCAGGCGTGACAACTTTTTCTGATATAAACACTTTGTCTCGCCTCTTTGCATGCCACTTGTCAAGCAACGTCTGGTTTTTGGTTTAAAAACGACTAAATCAACAAAATGTATGCTGAAGAAGGAAAAGTTAGACAAACAGAGGCTTAAGTGATCAAATCAACGAAAAAATCTTCAGGAAAAGGGCGTATTGAGGTCATGAATATCAAAGTAAGATTTCGGAATAATTGAGTAGGGTCAACTTTATCTCGGTCAGCCGGGCCATATTAATGGGGCCTAAAATGAAAATATTCAGTACATATACACTGTACACCGATAACCACTGTCCGTAAAGCAAGCTGAGCTAGGTTAAATTTTTATGGGATCTAATGTCACTCATTGTATGTGTCCCTAAAACCACATAAAGCGGGCTAATGGAAGAAAAAAATTAATGAGCCTTCTGTCCACACAAAATTATTGTCTGTAATAGCTTAAAGCGGGCGTCTCTAAAGCAGGCTTCCAAGAATGTACTCTTATCAGTTCCTTCCTCATGATCCCCGTAAAGAAGAACATTTTCCAGCAGATACATGTACTCGCTGTAGTTTTAAAACATACGGTGTTTTGTATCCGATGAAAAACATGGCCTCCTACACGATTAATTGGTGAGGAATGCGTGACAAGCCCAAAAATAGCTGAATGGGAAGTTATGACAAACATTGAGTTACATTGCATTCAAAAGCCCGCAAACTCGCACAGTTGCAAAGTCAATAATTCAGCTGATGTGAAACGGGACACACTTTTGCAATTTCATGCAATAATTTTGAATGGACTTCCATAGGAATATGTTCTGGTTCCATACGTCCTAATAGACATGATGCGGTAAAAGCGTCCGGGGGGGGGGGGGGACCTCCATTATCTGACCTTAACAGGGTTGTATGGTTCTCACAAGGTTTTGTCTTAAATGAGGTAAGGTTAAACTTAATTACTGCACACAGCTCAACCACTCTATAAAGCTGTAAATAGATTTCTAATTATCAATGTAAGAAACAGTTTATCCTTACCCCAATCTAGTCCAAGACAGGGTGTGATTTTGGGTTGAATGTCCCGAAAAATCTGTTCTGTCTTAAACAAGGTCAGGGTTTGACCCACCTCCCTACCCGAGCATCTGTTGAGAATCCCTCCCCCGGAAAAGTGGTTGACTTTTTTATGACCGTTTTAAATTGAATGCAGTTGGGCATGCACATACAAGCTACACGAAAAATTCTTTCTTCCGTAATAGATTTGAACACGGCATTCTTAGGAAAATTCACTACTAGTAGGCTTATTGTGTGGCTTAGGCCATTTTTTAGGAACTGTTTTCAAAAAATTAACCACCGATAGGCCATAGGATAGGCCATAGGATAGGCCATGGCCTCCACCATGGCCTACACCATGGCCTACCCCACGTTTTGTCGCTACCCCAGTGTGCCACATACAAAACAAAATTATCTGATGTGTAACTGGCTCAAAACATCTTATTCTAAAATTATGTGGTTCACAGCATGACAGACCATGGTCTCTACAATGTAGCAGTAGGACCTCTTTGCATTTTGACATGGATACATCTGCAGGATCTACAAGGGCATTACTTTACAAAGAAACAGAACAAAATGTACCAGAATGAACCAGATTATACTGAAATGATACTATAATGAGGTGGAATGATACTGGAATGAACCAGAATGTATGGAAATCAAACAGAATGATCAGCGAAGCCCTTGGAAGTGATAAATCATAAAATAAAATTTTGTCGAACAGAATCTAAACTTAACACCAAACTGATATAGGCTTAACATGTGATTGCTCGGAACAACAACGAAAAATGCCTCCAAAATGTACAACACCAAGAAGCTTCATAAACTTTCTGTAACTTCACACAAGAAAATAAACTTACTTGTCAAAATCCTCAAAGTGATTGACAGCAAATATATGGTGCTTATCTAACTTGTAACCATTGGCAGTTTTGACTGCCTGAGCAGCATCTTTAGCATTGGAGAATTCCAAGAAAATATATCTGAAAAATCAATGTTTAACAATAAGCGGTTGCGTTTTATACTCCCATCAATTATCTTACACGTAGTAGACTTCTTAGGAAGAAAATGTACATGTACATGTACTTCAGTGAGATTTTAAAGATCATGTCCTCCCATTGGCAAGCGTTTTTCAATAAATTTTGTTTCTGCAGCTATTTTACCTGTCTGTAATTACAGTTTGGTCTGAAAAAATATCCACAATTTCTCACCTTACTCTTGTCTGCTGGTGTATTTACACTCAAGGTATTTCAGGAAAATATTTATCCAAATTATTCTTTTTGATTATCCAAACTCTCAATTATCCGGACTACTTTCAGTGGAAACAAAATTTAAATAACTGAGTTTCAACCATACTTGAACACTATTATGATTGACATCAGTGTATTTGTAAATGCTTTACAGTTGATCCACGTCACGCGTGAACAGAAACTCTAAAATTCAAAACAACGTGACGAGTCACGTTCTCCATATTTGGGCATTCGCCTTGTGTTTCTTGAGATTCAGAGAGGGATTTCGAAAACCGAAAGGAGATTTCGAATCTGTCACAGATTTTTCGAAACGTTCAGACCTGGTTATGTTAATGCCTTAGGTTGGAAGAACAGGCCATGTAGGCCTCTCCCCAAGGAAACGAGAAGACGAATAATTGATCATTATTTGACTGGACAGGGACCAAAAGCGATGTCCACAGCAGCTTGTGCAACTCCTGGCGCTGTTTGTTGTATCATTCGACATCATGAAACGTTCAGTACATGTGAGGCGTTCAGTCAAGGGGGACGAAGTTATCCTTCTAAAATTTCAGACGACGTTGCATGTAGAATCTATTGAATTGTTCAAACTAGCGAAACCTAGGATATATGGATGGGAAAATCGGGAAGATTGTTCAGCAGTAGGTTATGCAATAGACGAAGCACAGGTCACAAAAGCGTAATATGAGAGTTTGTATGGAGCTGAAATTCGATTGAAAATAATCGGCAGCTTTCCGTGGAAAATACCTAAAAATCAAAATAGAGTTTGAAAAACCTTACCTGTTGTGTGTTTGCTGTGTCTTTACCGCTTTTCTGAACTGCTGGATGCCGTTTCGGGCGATATTCTGTTTAACGGTCAAAGCGACGTCTTGTCACGTACTGGCTTTACTTTGACATGATGTCGCATCGACCGTTAAACAGAAAATCGCCCCAAACGGCCTCCAGAAGCTCGGAAAAGTGGCAAAAACACAGCAAACACACAACAGGTAATGGTCTTCAAACTCTATTTTGCTTTTTAGGTATTTTGCACGGAAAACTGATCATTTACATTTTGGATCGAATTTCAGCTCCATACAAACAACTCACATTACACTTTGGTTAACTGTGGACGAAGCGTCGGCTTTGTCTTTAATCAACCTCGCAACTAGGAAAACTGTCATCTGTAATTGCTTGACACGGCAGATGTATCTTGGTTTTTGTCCACTTCCTTCGGAGCTACCGTTCTTACACAAGCATTCAGCTCCAAGGTTTGTTCTCATTTGGTTGAAACAGGAATCACGCGTCAGCAAAATAATTGACATAATTTCACCTCCTTCTAGTCCACTGACGAGAAGCGAACCCAGAAAATAACGTGGTCTCTCGATAAAACAAAGATTTGTCCCGTCACAACCCCTTGCTTCTACAAAGATAGATCTCCGTTGCATCACTGAAAGTAGCTTGTTTATTTGAAGACTCGGATCACGTGTTGAGGTTTCCGTTCACGCGTGACGTGGATCAACTGTAAAAATGTTTGTCATCAGTGTACTGTAAATGCTTTAAAAAATGTTGGTCAGGTTTTTGAAGGGCAACAAAAATAACACAGTACATGTTGATATCTTACCCTTTAGTATGCCCATTCTCGTCCTGTGGGTAATGCTCAGTAACAATCTTTCCAAACTTGGAGAACACCTTTCTGATGACATTTTTTAGTTTCTCCAGCCTGTCTGGCGGAATGGTAGGAACATTATCTACAACGATAATGCAATCTGTTCCAAGAACTTCCACTGGCTTCTCTTTTAAAATGTCCCCTAACAGCTCTGAAAGAAAAAAAACAGCTCTTACATTTTATCGCTGCATGATACTGTACAAACTCATTGTCCAGGGTTATTGGATATGCCCCTGCCCATCTCTGTGACATGGACACTCCGATCTATCATGACGAAAATGAAATTTTTCTTTACATTATCACAACTTGTTCAAACGTTCAAGTGATAATAAGGAAAGTGATCACCAAGGATGAGATGTCTTGATATTTAGACAAATTCTCCTTGTTAGTTTCATAAGAAGTGTATGAAGAACAGCAAGGAGAATATGCATTTTCATATCAGGGCTTAACCCTTTCACTCCCACGAGTGCCTAAGATCAAAATTCAAGACGAATCCCAAATTTCATTTGTAAAATACTGAAATAGAAAAAGTGTCAAGTGAAAGTCTTGCTGAAGAGGTTTCATCATGTTCATTTGAACAGTAACACTATAGGATTTCATCCACAGACCCAGATGTCAGAATCACCTCAATGTCTCCATAACTGACTCTGGGAGTGAGAGGGTTAAAAGGATAATGAAAGTACACAGTAGCTGGAGGCCAAATACGAGCAAAGTTTTAATGAAAATTTGAGCAAGTTCAATTTCTCCAAGAGCACATAAGAGTTTCATCCCTATAAAACGGTGCTTTGCAATCTGGTATGTTTCTATTTTTCTCAAGTTTTCATCAATAAAATAAGAAACTTTTGAATTTGTCACTTGCTATATATTTTTTGCACTTCTGGTGCAACTGCTATTGTTTCATTTCTGAATTTCATGGATTTTCATTTATCCTTTTGATGTCGCCAGAGACTGAGAGTTGTCCAGAGTACGAAATCGTTGACAGAGCTCAAGTGTAAGAATACGCAAGCATTGGAGCCAAAACTGGAGCAAGAGTTCTAATGAAAATTTAAGCAGATTCACACTCTTCAAGAGCAAAAAGTCATGGGAGTTTCTGAAAAAATGAGGGCAAGAGTATGAACTCTCGTCAGCGCTCATTAATGTGTTAAGCCAGTAAATATCCATACACCCGCTCCCACAGAAGGTTATTGAATTTTACCCCCAATCCCACCCCTGGGGGAGGTGGAGGGGGGGACACTTAAGGGAAATTTGGGTGGGGCTGTGCCGCCAAGGCCTTCAGACCCTGACCCTGTTTAAGACAAAATCCGTTCATTTCATTTCGCTACCCTGTTTAAGATAAGAGACCTTTATGTTTTGCATGTGTTCTGCATTTTTTGTCTGCCTTGTTTTTCATTTCCCATGCAAAAATTTTTTTTTTTTTTAATGACATCTTAGAATGAGATTTAAAACAATTGCTGGTAACCACATGTAGGGTTCAAGGCTTCCAGTATAGAAAGACACCCTGTTCAAGATGCTAAATAGTGAAATTGCATACCCTGTTTAAGACACAAGACCCTGAAAACCAAACCCTGTTGAGCAGCACTTACCCGTTTCAGCCAAATAAGGGAGTGCCCCCTCCCCCCCCCCCCCCGGGGCCCCTACCATTCTTGAAAGATTAGCTTTACATATTTCTATAAAAATTTTGGCTTCAGGGACCCAACACCCCCTCTGAATTTCCAATGACCTTTATGGGGTGGGAATGGATATTTTCTCAAACCACACAATCACAATTTCTGTTTTGTGATCTGTGGTCAAGATCTAAACACATGCATCTCTTTTATGAATAAAAGGTTGATGATTTCAAGTAATTCTCTTGCATATTCCACTTAACAAAGGAGCAATGACTTTAACATATTTGGTCCAAAACATAGTCCATTTCAACAAGAAATTTCGTGGTGTTGGGGCTGCAGACATTTACACATTACAATACAAAGAACTAAAATAAACCCAAACTGTGTTTTGAGCAATAAACAAATATTTTTCATATTCAATGAAGTTATTTTCCGTTTCAATGAGATGCTATCATCGTCGGCAAAGACAAAAGTTCAACAGGGAATCACAAAATTAAGAAATAATGCTATAAATATTAAATGTACTATTCCTGTTGAAATGGCCAGTGAGAATTATAAAGGTTTTAAAATTTCAGTACAGTCCTAAACTTCAAGTATAAATGGGACAGAGAAATCAACAGGACAACGACAAATTCCTGGATTACTGGAGTAACCTCTGCAACTAAGCAGCATTACTTCAGTTCTTTTGTAATCCCAGCATACAAAGCCAAGGAAATAATAGCTTACAAGCCGGTTGTAGACTAATTACCAATTTTTACTACCACGCGGTAGACTAACCAAAGAAACGGGACAAAACAAAAGAGACTTTTCAGCTGGATAACTCTTTTTTTGCCCTTTTGACTGAACGGATGAATAGAGAAATAAAACCTGGTGAAAGCGAAGATTAGTTTCGGTTTTGCCCCGAAACCCAACACGGTGTTGAATGTACAACATTCAAGTTTTACCTTCCTCTGTTATCTCGTCCACAAAACCCTCTGGATCGTCAAACTCCGACTCATCTTCTTCAATGTCGTTTTTACCGCTAGTAATTTCTTCCTCATCGTCATCTTGTTCTTCTGAATCGCTATTACCCGCCTTTTCATCAAATTCTTTTTCGTCCGCCATTTTCCCGATCATGGCCGCGAGCGCTCACAGAAACACGTGCGCAGTGACGTGTTGGGTGAGGGACTGGAGCGAGTAGTCAGAGGCGCGCAAGAATCATTCAAAATTTTGCTCTTTTCCTGCCTTGCCCACAAGTCGAGCTCACAGAGTTTTTTTTTTCTTCTTCTTCTTCTTCTTCTTCTTTTTCGGAAGTGCGAAAACCCAAGAAACCTCAGAGTTTTTGTTTTTTTTTTTATTCAGAGGCGCGAAAAACCCAAAAACCCGAGCACCGGAACCGGAAATGAGAAGCGAAGGACTTTTGAGAAAGTCTACCCTTCAGCCTGTTCCAGGCTCTCAAATAGCAGGGACGGACCATTAGAAACGTGATGGGGGGGGGGGGGGAACAAAAAAAAATCATGCAAGAGCAGGTCAAGACTAAAAAAAGTCATGCAAAGAAGAAGTAAAAAAAAATCCTGCAGAGTGCATTGCTTTGCACTGTCAGGATGGCATTTGGCTGGGCACCTTTGCAACCACTTTAAACAGCAGTTTTCTGTTGTGAAATCCCCATTCACCTGATTTTCTCTACAATTAGGAAAATGGACGTTTTCCCTTTCTAGATTAACACATTTCATACGCAAGTAAATTTACTGTTTATCTTTGGAAAGTTTTAATACAAAGCACTGATACTAAACTGCAACCACAATGAAAGATGGGTTCCTGGGCCCCTTTACAGATCATCCTGGTGGCTTTTTTATTTTTGTTACAGCATGTTACTTCTTGTATTCAAATGTTATCTTATCTTCTTTATCCACGTATCTTGAACTTGCAATTTTGATGTGTGCTTAGCATGATCAACCTTGTTCCCAGGACTTTTCCTTTATTTTAATTTTAGAGCCTCTCCAAATTTTAAAAAAAGGGAAAAAGTCCTGGAAAAAAAGGGTCAAACCTCGTATGATATGACAAAGCAAACAATGCTGCTGGAATGCTAAAAAGTGCTCATTTTACTTTTTTGTTTGCTGTTTCTTCTTACAATTTTTATCATTAAAAGGGGCCCAGATTGCACTTGAGAGCACCAAATGCCACTCAAAGTTTCCCAGCATAGGTCCCCCATACCCCCCCCATGGAAGGGGGACACCCCCACCTATACCCTTCCCCAGGTCGACTTTCCCGATGCAGAAGGCATCGAGTCCCAGCTCACTGAGTGGATTTATAAACCGGCTGCACAGGCAATGGGCATGAAAAAAACAGCAAGCTGAAGAAGTCCCACCCCCATCACGTGTCTAATGGCCCATCCCTTCCATTAAGAAAGGGAAAAGGAAAATAAGATGTGCAGGGTCTGCAGGAAAAGGAGCCGTTTCTTCCCAGCCTTCACATGTATTGTTTTTCTCACTCGTTTTCTCAAATTGCGCTACCTTTCCCCACCATCTCGGAGCCTGGAACAGGCTATAGCCTCCCTTACCCCCCCCCCCTCTCTTGGTTTCCTGCCTCGTGTCTTCTTCCCCTATCTTTTGTACCACTGACCAAGCATAATAGAAAGAAAGAAAAATAGGGATCATAGAGGGATCATTTATTAAAATGGATTCTCACTCCTCTTTCCCTGTTTTTTTTTTTTTTGTTTTTTTTTTTTTTGCTTTGCTTTACAAATACCCAGAAGGACAACAGTACTTTTTGGATGGTGGTCGTGTTTGTTTGTTTATCATACTATTTGCAATAAACTTTCCCAGATCTTAGTAGTTATTCTTACAATCTACCCAAAAAATACTTGTCAAAATTTTATCCCCCCAAAAAATCCCGAAATTGTGAATTTCAAACCCAAAATCCTTCACACCTCCCCATCACTTTAAATCTAGATTACCCCCCCCCCCCACCCACCCTGGGAGAGCAGATGCATCACTCTTACACGGGAGCCCCACCCTCTCTTGTAAAGTCTCGTGGCAAGAAAATTTTTAAATGCAAGTAACAATTTCTTTAATAAATATTTATTTCTTAAGTATTATTTACAGCTGCAGTACAAAATTACATTTTTTTTCTTTTAAACTAGAATACTTTGAAAATAATTGCATTATTTAAATACCCTAGTGCAAAGTTATAAATATTTTTTATTGAAGCTACCAACTACTATCCAACAGGATTATTAAGACAGGATGGTGTGCTGAATTTAAATAAGACATCAGTTATTCAATGGACAGGGTCTGTATTATCTATAAATTACATAAAAGACAATGATTGACCTATCTTATGCCAACTCCATTATTTCCTGTTGTTTCTTTTTGACTTCCACTACTAAACCATGATGAGCAGTTTTGTTTCATAGTGCAAGAAAACTAAATTTAGCCCTTGCATGTCCACCACTAACATTTGGAATTCAAAAATGTACTAACATAACAAACACGAGATACGTAACAGGGTTTAACATCTCCAACAACTGTTACTTTTTTACAAACAGCCATAACAAGGTAAAGCACTCGCTGCACTGCTGGTGTTACACCCTGTACAGTCGTAAGGGGTTACAGGTCAGTCAACTGAGAACATTGGTTGGGAACAGCATTGATCAACTGAGTTAACATAATGGTTCTTATAGATTAACTACCATACCTTGTTCAATTTACCAGGACCTTTACAAGTAGCACTGAAAATTTCATGAAGGCAGGTTGTTAATCTCTCTTATGACCACATAAGGTACACAGAAAAAAGTGTCAGGTATTGCCCTCCCCCCCCCCCCAGCTCCCGGGAAAACAATTCCTGAACTTGTTCATGTATGTACTGTAAAGTGCAATAAAAAAACATTACTATACAACCAGAGCCATAGCCAGAAAAAAATTACGACTGAGGCAAAGTCCATGGTTAAGTTCTCTTCCTGGGTATTTAGGGTGTTAAACGAAAAAAGATGACTGAGAAAACGAAAAAAAAGGACTAACTAAAGGCAAGTGCCTCGGTTTGCCTCATACTGGTTATGGCCCTGACAACAGAGCATTTTAGAATGCAAACAAGCATCAAACAAGTGCAGATATAGATAAGACCACATTTGCACTGACCACAGGCAACCAAAAACATTATAAAATGCCCAGATTTGAGGAAAACACCTAAAAATACCTGCAGGTGCATTAATAGAGGATATTAGACGGCGGAGCGAAGATATGAATTTTATTTTCAAGTGGTAAAAACAATAACTATTTTACGAACGAGCGCAGCAAGTGAGTAAAATATTGTTTTTTACCTCGAGAAAATAAAATTCATATCTTCAAGCCGCTTTGTAATTTTCTTTTTATTATATAGGCAAGAGTGTTTTTGCACAAACAACAGTGTAAAAGCGAGAAATGACATCATCGATATCCTCACTAGTGAGGATATGGAAAATACGCCACTCGAGTCCCGGATGCAGTTTCGTATGAACTTTACAAGTGGTCTATTTTCCACTAAAACGTTGTTGTCTATATAATAATAGAATTTCCCAACCTAGTTATATTAAATGCACAATGGTTGAACAATACCATAACTTAGGAACCCTGGCTCTGAGACCTGGTCTTATAAATTTAGAACTTCCACCGGTTTTGAGGGGGGGTTAAATTTAAATCTCCAGGGTTGGGGGGTACATAACCTATAACCAGAATTCAAAATATTCTGAAATTAAAAATTGTTCACTTAATAACATTTTACATAATTATGTACATTTGTCTTCAAAAGGGGATAGAAAGTGTATATTGGTATAGAAGGCCATTGACGTGAACAGATGTGTGGGCTTGTATCGTTCAGTAGATCTGCACCTGAGATATATTGAAACTTACAACCATGGTAGCAAACCCAACACTTTCATAAGGCCTCAAAAACCCTCAGGGTGTTTTAAGAGCTTTTAAGATTACTCCTAACATTTTTAAAAGCAGTTTCTGTTTCCATGATATTCAATAACGTTTCCTGTTCCTCCACTGAAGCTCTTACGGCCAGCTGGGCGAAATACACTTCCGTTGCCCCCAAAGGAATTGAGTGAATAAATAGCAATCTTCATGAAATATATAAATAATTCTTACTGAAGACCAGCTGTCAGTTTCAATTAAAAAGTGCACGCTAAAGATTGGAATTGCGAATTGACTGGTTCCTGTATACTAATGTTGCGCTTGTTGATACTGTTAAAATTACGAATTCCCCAATTGCATGATTTGCTTAAACCACCTAAACGTGTTTGTCTTTAGCGTGAAGCAAGCATAATGTATCACGCGCAAAGTAAACAATATTCAATTTGAAATACCTCAACACCTTTTAAGCCGAAACAGATCCCTAGACTAGCCGTCTAAAAGGCCTCGCATTAATGCCAATGAAAATTTCGACCCACCATTGCATAAAATTTCTCGTTAAGAGGACGAAAATATTCACGCAAGTGTTTCAGGACGTCTTCGCGGACGGCAGGATGTTTTCGTCCCTTTGTGTCGCCCATGCAGTGAGCTTTGCTCACACTGCCGCTGTTTGTAATTTTGCCTACAAAGCATGGAAAACCCTTGCTCTCGTTGAAGTAAAAGTTTTCTTCTTTTATAAAAGGTTTCAAATTCAGAAATCGTTCCACGAGCTTTATCTCTTTCGCAGGCCGCTTAATCAGTTCTTCGCCGCTCACGAAATGAAATTGATTCAAAGGGAAATGTTCTAACCACTGCGCGAGGTGCTTAGCATAACGACCAATCTCGAGTTTAGACCAGCTTTCGTCGATGTCTCCATTATCGTCCATTACCATTTCTTCGAATGGCGGGTTGTCAGGTTTTCTTTCCAATGACTGAGTATAATCCGATATAGCTCGACGAGTAGGATCGCGTACAATTACGAGGAGTTTGACAGTCTTGGACATTCGATACACTCGTTCGGGTACCTTTGAAGTAACGAAATAACTCGGTGATTTTTCGATTGTGATTTGACCCGGTAACGAAGGTGGCATTTGCTGACGGTACCATTCGAGACCCTCCTCGTAATTTTCATCGCGATCGAAGAAATGGACCTCGTTGCTGCAAGCGCGTACGCCGGGGTGAATCTTCAATATTTCCAAAAGCGCTCGTGTTCCCCCTTTTTTCACGCCGACGATAATAGCACTTGGTAGCCGCTTTCTCAGTTCCCCCTCATCGTCCTCATCGGTATCCAGCTCGATTTCAGCAACATCGCTATCTTCATCATCTTCAACTTGACTCCTGAAATTCATCAAACGTTTCCGATCAGCCTGTACTGTTTTTGATGCATAGAACGCGGAATTATTACCGCTTCTGTCAACACCCGAAGTGAAGTCTTCCTCGATGTGGGAGCTTTTCTGACCGCGTTGAGCACCATTTTCCGGATTTTTACTTTTGGTGGCTCCTTCTTCCAACGATTCTGAAGAAATTATTTTCTCTCGAAGAGAAGTTAGATCGGGATTAAATGTTGTTTTGAAATCCGAGGACACTTTCAAAGACACGTGTTCCTGTTTCGACTGTCTTGAAGGCTGGCCATTCGACAGCGACCTTGCTCCAGACAGAATTCTGGACTTGTTGTCAGAAGTTTTCAAGTGACCCACATGGGTCAGCTTCGAGGAACGGCTGTTTCTCGAAGCACTGTCATAAACAACATACGTTAGGATTGCAGACGTAACGAGCAGTAGAAAAAACAGACGCTTGCTCTTCGAAGGCAGTATGTCGATGAACGATTTTCCACGTTTGCATATCATGAGACCTTGTCATGTCCTCGCACGCAAACCCTTGCTCATCCAGGCTCCAAGTTTAGCGTGCCTTTAGATTTAAGCATCAAAACAACACCATAAGTTCACCCAATATTAGCGATAGCAAAAAAAACTACAGATGCTTATTTCCGATTTTAGTACCACAGCTTCGGATATGTAAATAACTTGATAGAACGAGCCTCGTGATTGGCTCCTGGGACAATACTTGTCAACACCTCAGCTGTTATAGGGCGATTCTTTCAATCACCGGCTAATCAACGCCTGATCAGCGCGTTATATTGGCTGCGCGAGATATTTACCGATAACAACATAATTATGCAGATAGTATAGTAAATTGCAGATTTCGATTAGAAGTCTGATTGGCAGATATTGACAGCTCCCGGATCAAGCATGAGAATAACGACATGTGGAAACGAAAGGGAAGAGTAATTCTCAATTAGAGAAACTGCAGTCCGGTTATTTAATTTAAAAAAATGAATTTAATTTTCCTGTTATTTTGGCAGAAACCCTTCGGGAAAGGATTTCTCCCTCCCATGGAAGTTGTCTTTTGAGAATACAACCTCCACGGAGGGGTAAGTATCCGGTTGTGAGTCATGTTAGACTATTTCTGTACGGGCCATCAGTCAAGTTGCTTTTAGCAATAGGAAAAGAATCACTTTATTTCTTTTAAAAACGTTTTGGAAACAAGATCCAATGGCACTGATCGATAGAAAACAGCTTGAACCAGTGACACTGGCGGACAGTTATTATTGTAGTAGTTTACTAAGCTCTTTATTGGAAAAGTGAGGGAGAAAACACTGAAGCAACTCTTCCGTAACATTACTGAAGGTTTATCTGCTATTTCATTTGAGAGGGCCATTATTTTCAACCTGTGAAAATCGGAGATAATCTGTTATAAAAATGGATTTAATTTTGCTGATATTCAACTTTCAACTTTCATGGGAGGTGCGTGAAAACGGCAGGGGTATTCAGTGTATTTCACCTTGCTATAACATTAACGCTTAAAAAAATACTCACCGAAAGGGGATATCAAGTTGTTTTTAGCAATCTGTCGGAAAAGTAGCCCTTTCTTTCTTTTAAAAACGATTTGGAAACGGGATCCAATTGCCTTAATAGAAAAAAAAACAGCGTGATACATTGCCTTTTTGGGTTTATCCGAACAGCATTTCACCGCTCTCCATTCAAAGACCTTCAAAGAGTACGGAAGAAAACACTGAAACCAACTTCGTTTCAGTGTTTTCTTCCGTAACTTCAGTGACATCCATGACGGTTTGACTGCTTGTTATTTCATGCAAAGGGCCATTGTTCAGTTTTAACCTATAAAAGCCAATGATAATCTGTTATAAGAGCACATTGTTATTTTGGCAAAATCATCCGAGAAAAAAACTACTACTTCCAAACGAGCAGGTGCGCGTATAAAAGGACAAATATTTAAAGTCTCCTTTCTGTAGCTTAAACAATTAATTTTTGAACATGATTTTTGTTTTTAGCAATTCGATCGGAAAAGTGGCACTTTAATTCTTTGCCGTTTAAAAAAAAAGACAAGCTGCTCGAAAATGCTGCCCTTACTACATACATTAGACCTTAAAACCTTAAAGGAACTCCTGTGCGGTTCTTTGATGCTGCAAATGGCACAGACTACATTTGTTAAGGAAGTGTATAGGAAATCCTTGACCGGATGGAAAATTGATACAAACCATCAAGTGACAGCGTACGTATGCTCACTAAAAGCTATTTTCTAACGCACATGGGGCCCCAGAAATGAGAAGGTTTCAGTTGAGAAGTCTAGAAGTCTCTGTGTAGACTGAAGGTCCACGTTTTCAAAACTTACTGGGCTGTAATTGGAATGCAGAGGAAGCTCCAACTTTCATCCTGTTTGATGAGAAATGCGAATGAAATCTCAGTGAAAACGGAAAATGGAAGTTTCGCCTCACTGTTGCCTTTTGCCTTTCCTCGTGTTCGCGGGCGCGTCTCTCCCACTTCTCCCTTCCCTTTTAGCGCATGCCGTGCTTATGCCGTGCAGGCTCTGACTTAGACTGCGAGCAGTCATCCTATTTTCCTCAGATCCTACGCGCGAGTGGAAATGAATAAATTATGCAAAATTGGGGTAAAACGAGAGGGGAATGGGGGCAACCTCTCGCTAAAATTAGGAGAAGAAAGAGGCTGCCCGCAGTCTAGCTCTGACTCGTCCCCAGTCGCCATCATGACGCGCGACGCGCGGGAGCGCGAGGTGTGATGCCGCACGCGTCGCGCATCATGAAGACGACTGAAGACGAGTCAGGTGCAGGCTAATCGGAGTCAGATTAATTTGGATTAATAGAAGTTCCGTCTTCCGATGTACTTGTCTGTTTTCCAACTATTTGGGAAACCGGAAATTGAAAATCCGTTTTTCCAGGCGTAGGAAAACAGAAATAGAAGTTCGGATTCCGTTCTCCCATATCTAAGGAAAACTGTTGGTACAGGAGCCCAATGGGCTCCTGGTTGGTACTTATACCCGCACTGTTTTTATGCGGTTGTTTTGCCTCTTAAGGTTTTATTTCTTCGCTTCCTCGTTATACTGTGGTGTGGTGGGTGTTTCCGGGCTACATAGGGTCAAAACTGTGGTAGAATCCAAGTTGTCTTGTGCCTCTTTTTCAAAGCGAGGCCCGGTGCGCAGCCTTTCATATGAAAATGAATTTTCATTCACATGCAAAACGAACTCATTAAAAATCGGAAATTATTTGGTCTGGGTATACAAAATGGTGCAACATGAACAGCGCTAAGACAAAGATATCAGGTTATTTCCGGCTGTGCAAGAAAGAATCTGAAAGAGAAGTTTCCAGATCAATTAGTCACTTTCAAACAAAACTTATTCTTCTGATGTGTGTAACCAGTTGTTTCCTTAGCATTATGTACATGTAATCAGGGCCACCCAAAGGTTCGTTTCGGCGGAATATCTGTTCAGCAGACCTAAATCATCTGAGATATTAGGATTTAATTGCAGTGAAACCTAGAGATTTCTTTGGCGAAACATCGCCTCGGATTTTCTTAGGAAAGGGTACTGATTAATTCCTATTTTTTACGGACGGACAAATATGACCTTTCCAGTGTAAAATAAGGTCAGCTAGCATTTTCGGAGATCCATTAGCAGCTCGGAAATTGGGCGGATAGGATTCCGTTTCCAAAACTTTTCTGCGCTTCACAATTTCAGCTAAAGACGCCGAACAGATCACCTTAGCTTACACAAATGTGCCTTTAGAAAGCTTGGAAACAATCTTCGAAACCAGAAATGTTATTCAGTCAAGTATTTTGCTAAAGGTTCTCGTTGGGTGCCCCTGGTGTAATGAATATAATCGTCTAGGGATTGCTTTTGTGTTTTGTAGAACACACTCGATTGTCTCAAGAAAATATTCCCTGACTAGCTTCTTCGATGTGCAGAACTTATATCGTGTTGTAAATAAATCGTCTCGTTGTGGAATCCAAGTGGAAAGTTTGAAGCGATTTTCTGAACATGAGGGACAAGGAAGCATAATCAGTTTTAAACGACTTTTCCGAGACACGAGGGGGAGAACTTAAAATAAATTGTCCCAGTTTGCAATCCATTTCCATCCTAGCTATCCGCAGCAAAATGTATTTGTAGTTTCAGAAAGCTAAATTGCCTTTGACGTTAATGGGTCTTTCAGGAGTCCATGAGTCATGGACCCATTGGCTCTCGGTCTTTTAGTTTTTTCGCTGAAGTCAGCTGACATATTAGCTTATATATATTAGGTGCAGGGAACAGAGTAAAGCAAATTGTATTTTATGAATTGGAACATGTTCAATTAACTACACGTATGCAGGTATGGTTAGTGGGAAACCACTACTCATAACTCTTAGAAAAGGAGTGAATTTAAGCACTTAGGCATAAACGAAATTCTGGAAATTGAAAGCTTTGTTTCATCGTTTCCGTAAGTTATTGCAACACCCGTGAATTCATTGCGTAAGTTTTGGGAAAACACGAAGCTGTTGTGGAATCAGCCGCTTTTGGTTTGGATTTCCACAATTTTCTTGCCTTCTAATCTTCTACTCAACTTGTGTTATCAAGCGAGGAAAGCGTCAAGGTATGACACAGCTCGGACTTTTTCAGATCTTAAAAGCGCTCGACCAGCTGAAGACTTATTCCTGAATAAAGGATTCCACTGAGGTGGAGTCTAGAAGACCGTCTCTTCCGTTTTAGACCGCTCCCTTGTGTACCTTGTAATCTCCTTAACACTTTCCCTGACAGAGGCATTTCTCCACACATAAATGACTGGGTTAATTAGCGCAGTAAGAAACAGAGCGCTTTCAGCCAAGGGATAGATCACGTGTAGCATGACGTCATCCTCAACAGCGCCGGCCTGGTGCACTATGGACGCGCACAAAGTTGGTGCGAAGCAGAGAAAGAACGCTGCAGTTATAATAATTATTGTTTTAGCCGCTTTAGTTTCTTGAGCACTAACATCACTCATTTGGTCTTGGGCCGTATTGTTGTTAGCTGAACAGTCTTTGACCTTAGTGATTCTGTACAGTTTAATGTACACAAATACGGTTTCGAGCAATGTGAATGATATCAAGATAGAAGATAGAATTGAGTAAGCTTTTAAGTTCATTCCACTTGCAGAAAATCGCAGACTAAAGCTGAAGATCGTCCATACAAGCCACCCGCTTACAATCACGCACATCACGCGTGATCGCGTCACACACGCGCGATAACGAAAGGGCTTGAACACGGCAAAATATCTCTCCAATGTTATGAGCGCAAGAGTGACAAACGACAAGCCAACGCACCAGAACTCGAACACAGTTTTAATAAAATATGGGATACACGCGACAGCACTGCTTATATACTTGCTGGTCTGATAAGCGATGAAGGAGGGCTGGATAAACATCGCGATTAGAAGATCTGTGAATGCCAGGCACAACACAGATGTGTTGAATACGGTCCATAAACTGCGATTCCTTAAAACGAGCACAAAGATTAGAAGATTTTCCACCGTAGCCACTGGACAAGTAATCCCGTTTACGATGATGGTTATTAGAGTCACGGTTTGGGCCGTTGTGTTTGGCGTGTAGGGGATACTTGTAACCTCGATCGGTAGATTTGGGCAGCGAGGAGCCGTCGTAGTTTCGTTTACTGTTGCGTTGCTCATTGTACCCAAAATCGCTCCAAACTTGAAAAGCGAACTAGACGGCCTTCTTTATTTTTATATTGGAGAACGTTTTTAGCCTTTAATGGAACAAATTATATCTCTAATTGTTAAAAGCTCTTCAACAGTGCTGAATTCACAAACTGCTTCATCAAGTTGTATTGTGCTCATTCCCACCGGACGAAAACTGCTTAAACTTGAGATGTGAGCAGGATTTTCACTTTAGTTATCAATTGTTGTTTTCTTCTAGCTTGTATTTATATATAAGCTCTTAGTCTATAACGGTTCTTTCAGAGATGAACTTCAGATTACGTCTCGCACCAAACGAAACACTTCCATGAAACTTGAGGAGAGAGCAGGTGTCCTGACTTGAGCTCCCGTGGAGTAGCGATAAGAGTAACTAATCGCTTTGCCGGATTCTGCTGCTCTTTAAACACTTTTTTAAATGGTTCGTATTTTCAGCAGAAGCGACAAAAACAGCGCCAAAAGCTTGAATTAGCTGGAATTCCTCTAGAAGGGCTCGTGGAAAATAGGTTGCCAGCGCATTACCGAGTTCTCGGCTGTTAACTTGACTCGAAACACTCCAACTTTGAGACGTGAGCGGGAAGACTTCGCGTTTTAGTGCATCAAGCTATCGTCGAATACCATAACATAGGTTATTCTTGTGAATGCGTACTCAAAATCTAATTTACATGACACCGCGTCTTAAAATAAAATTGGGCTATTCTAGCTGTCAAAGATGAAAAATTGAACACGTAGTGCAATTTTATGGTCGGTGGTTTCCAATTGACTTGCCCACGTTCATAAATTACCATACCACCCATCAAGAAATAAACTTATCAAAGAATAGTGGCTCCATTCCATTAGGTTTGTGTAGATAGGGAAAGATCGCCGCTGAGGACGACTCGTTGTTTGGAAAAGAAAAACAAATATTTCAGATATATAATGATGAAACTCTGGGAGACTAATACCCCTTTATATGGTCATCGCGTGAAACGCTTTTCAGTATTGATCAGGCTCAACTTTCAAGACGTGAAATTAGGATATTTTTGCCGACGAGCTACACAGTTGGAGAACAATGACGTCCAAGGAAGTGACAATTTTAAGTTATGACGAAAAGATTAGATTGAAAACTGTTATCTCGTAATCGCCATTTTTCACTTATCTGGAGCGAGACGAACAAATTTGAATAATAGTCAAATTGATTGAACCTATTAAATTACCGTAGAAAAGAAAACAGAAATTTGCAATGTTATCTTCTAATCTTCTCCTTTACATGTCTTTGTTCAAATTCTGTAATCAATTGCAACAGCTTAATTGATGATCTTTTTTTTTTTTTCAAGTTTTAACTAAAGCTTACAACCAATCCTGGGAAATGAATTGTGTAAAAACAATTCTCAGAGCAACAATATCGCTGAATTGCAACTCTTAAAATATTGCTTTTCTTCCTACCGATATTGACCCCGGTTTAACAGTTAAATATTGTGAATGTACCATGTTTATTACGCTTCATAATGAAAGCTATTGAGCGGTACGTTTTGTGGCACAGTTTATTATTGCCAATCTCAAAATCCCTAACCGCTTAATACACGAATGGCAAGCGCAATAAAAGTTAAGGCTGGTTTCCATATGATCGCTACGACGGATCGCTACGATCGCTACCAAAAAAGTTGCGCTGTCGTTGCGACTTTGATCGCTTAGCAGTTTCCATACAGCCGGTTTCCATGTGATTTCTGTGATCACTACGATTGCTAAAAAGTGGTTTCCACATGATCATCGCCAACGATTGCTGAACGTTTTTTTTCCAGCAATCGCAACGATCGTAGCGATCCTATGGAAACCAGCCTTTAGAAAAATCTTTAGAAAAATCACTGGTAACCGTTACAGTTGCTGAATATCACTAAAAGAATAAAATTAATTAGCAAGTAAAACATTCTCTACGCTACCTGACACTGTCACACATGACACTCTCTGAATCAAAAACAACTTTTTAAAACCGACATTTTACTTTAACTGCAACACGAATTCCAAATATTTTCGTCAGATCTCCATCAAGAAAAAAATTGCTCACATTCTCCTATTAGGTGCTATTGAGATCGAATTGTTTCAGCCAAATAAACGGTGACACAAAACATGAAGCTCTCCACTTTGCCTTAACGGTGAAGCTAAAAAGATAAAGCACCGGACATTTAAAATTTGCTGTGGCATAGCTTGATCGTTAAAGTTATACTTATACGTTATAAATTTATCTCTGAATAGAAAGATAAACCTCATGTCTTGACAACCTCGTTCCCAGGACTTTTCCCCTTTTTTCAAAAAATTTCAAAATTGTATTTACTGTTTGTCAAGGTCTTTCGGGACAATACAGTGCAGGAGAAAAAACCGCCTATTGTAAACCAGCAGTGTGTAGTTTACAAATTTCAATGTGACTTGTGCGATGCAAGTTATGTAGGGTACACACTCAGGCATTTACACCAGCGCGTGAATGAGCACAAAAACCTATCATCATCTATTGGCAAGCACTATAGTGACAAACACTGTATTGTCCCGAAAGACCTTGACAAACAGTTTTCCGTCCTAAAGAAGTGTCGGAATAAGTTCGATTGTTTAGTACACGAAATGTTGCTAATTAGAGAATTGACACCATCTCTTAATGTCCAATCGGACTCAATTCGAGCTAAACTATTTGCGTGACTCTGCATTAATCTTTTATGTTAATCTCCAGCTACTATTCCTGACAGTTTATTTGAATCATTTTTGAACTTGAAAATGGCGTCATGACGACACCGAAACGTCGTTCGATTTTACCAGCGTTGATTTTTACTTACTATCATTATTATTGTTATTATTAATTTATTAACTTACAAGGCGCAAATTCATGCAATTTACATGACGTAATGTCCAATTGCGCTCAGTATGATCAATACAACTATTTACGTTAATTGAACGAATTAGATTACGTATAAAAAATAAATTTAAAATTAATGGCAAATGATAAGTAAAATGGGGTAACTTTCCTATTTAAATTAAGCTACTTCAAAGTAATAAATTGGCCTTCAAGAGTTCAACAGTATTTGTTATTCAAATATTTGTCCTAAATTAAATTATGTGATCAAAATGTAGAATTTTAAAAGATTTTCTTCCATCTTTTCTGGAGCCGTTGTGGCCAAGTGGTTAAGCCATCGGAATTACGTTCTGACAGTCGGTCAGTTCGAGCTTTGGCTCTGAATCGTTTATTGCTGTTTCCTCGGGCAGGAAACTTAACTCCAAATTGTCTTTATCTACGAAAACAGATGAATAAAAAGGGTACCGGTGATACGTTAGCGAAACCTAAGCTAATGTTGGATTAACTTTGCGAACGAGTGACGTCCATCCAGCGAGTGCAGTGTCAATTGCTTCATTGTGTGGGAAACGGAATTAATCACAGGCAGTGTGGTGCTCCTAGGGCCTACTCAACCTACCTGTGTCCTTTACAGACTGTCAGGTGGATCGTTTGAACTCCGGTTTGAGCTATAATAAGCCAAAAAACACCAACTCATGAATCCTCAACCAGGATTAAAATGCACATTTCCAGTGACGTCTCCTGATCACAGGAAAAAGTGATCTCCCCTCTCTCTCAAACTCGTCCCCAGGGGCATTTGGTTGTTGCAAACCAAGGAGACGGTGCTTTCATTTCCTAAAGAGCAATGTGATTGGATCTCTATGCTCTCTCTCTTTACTCTCCCCCCACCCCACCCCTGGTCATTTTCTCCTTTTTTCCTTCTCCTTCTACAAACCAGTTGACTCTCACATGGCCAAGCCTTGAATCGAGAGATGTATATTAAATACTACAGTGTGATCAATGAAGTACAAATGAAAGCTATTGAGCACTTTGGAGTCTGTGTAACTGAAATCCTTAGGTATCATTAATAAAGACTAGGCTACTAAGCGGTTCAAGGTGGTTCTGACTTTTGAGTCTGTGAATCAATTCTTTAAGCGTGACCATTCAAATGAAAGCTACTGAGCAGTACTTTCCTGCGGTGGTGCTGTTTATTATGCTGTATAAGGTGTTTCTAAGTTTTGAGTCTGCGGATAAAACTCCTGCCTAAGGCAATTGAAATGAAAGCTCTTTGGTATTCCAAAAAGGTTGTTTTCGTTTTCAATATTGACAAAAGTGAAATTTGGATTTTCTTGGAACTTTGTTTTTTTAGTTCTTGGGAAAGAGAATGTTTATTTCCGTTAATCGTTCACTGCTCACAGTCATCCGTTTTTTTGCCTCGCGTTTGAATTCTTGAGAAAGATGATCTATCTGTCATTAGTGAAAAAAGCTACTTTTAAATTCTGCTTTAATGGCACTAACGTCTTAAAACACAAAACACTGTGTAAATAGAAAGCCTTCCTTAATGGTTTGAAAAAATCATTCTGCCTTTTTTGTTTGGTCATCAGTCATGCATTATTACAAAGGCGACTGACAGTGTGGCTTAATAACAATGACTTCACGCCGCTTAGAAACTGAGCAAAATTTCTCAAATTTCGTTTTGAAAAATATTGTAATACAAACAGTGTTGCTCGCGAGGTTTCATTTGAATGGTCAGGGGAAAGGGTTTCACCCACAGATTCAAAATTAGAACCAAATCACATGACGTAAGGCTTGTCTGCGGAAGTAAGAAATTTAGCGTATGTGGTAAGTGCTCAGCTAATAAGAAGATTCAGGATATTTTGTGAACAGATTTACGATAAAAATAGTTACTTCACGTGATCTGAAAATCTGGTGGTAGCACTGGTTTTTCCCACAGTAAAATGCTCAAGAGGGTTACTTTAAAAGGCTCTTTAAAAGTTGAGGGTTAGCACCAAGCAATTTACTCCACGATGAAAACTGTCACTTCCTCTATACACCACTATTTTAGTTAAAAGGTTTTCCAGAGCCATTGTTCTAGTAAATTAAAATTATGTAAATATAAGCGGTCTTTAGTCAAGAAACCCGAGCAATGAGATTTGTCATTCTTAAAAATGTTGACGCGCTTAACACCCGTAAGATAAACGGAGCACTTTTCAAGTTGAGATCCTTTTAATTTTGAACAGTTCAATGTTCCAGTGCTGAAGACTAAAAATAAAACCCGAATTATTTTGCACGATGTTAAAAGAGCTACTTTACTGATTTCATTTTAATCTTTACACTTAAGGATTTCATCCACAGACTCACAAGTTAGAGGCACCTTATACAGCACCGACAGCACCACAGAAAGGTATTGTTCAGTAGTTTTGATTTGAATGGTGTAACTTTAGGTTTTCATTAAGAGACTCAAAAGTTAGAATCAATTTCTACAGCATTACAAACAGCGCACGAGGAAGAAGTTCTCACTAGCGTTTAGTTCAGGATTGCGGTAACATTTCAGGAATTTATGTAAGATTCACGAGTAAGATCTACGGTTAGTGATTTGAAGATTTGACTCTTCTCAGTCTTCTCTCCCGTCTGCTCTCAATGTAACAATCACTTGATCAATTTCTAAATTCTCAGTCAAACACTGATGTAAATGCATGTTAGTTACCAATTAAAGAAGAACAATTGAACATGCTATTTAAGGAGAACCTTGATTTATTTATTATGTAAGTAGACGTACCGTGGATTTATCTATTTCGGTAAAACCGAAAATTAAAAAACAAGTGTGAAAGGTCGTCTTCAATTCAAAAAGTTATTGCACCATTATAGTTTAATTGCTATTTTGTATATTCTAATAACAAGAACTCACATCGGGTGAACACATTAACAATTTTAATACCTCTCAGATCAAGACAGCTGCCTTCACACAGGACGAAATGGTAAATTTACTTGTCTTTACGAAAAAAATAAAGATCACTTAAAGAATCAAAAAATCTTTAATTTTACAATTAAAGACTCTTACATTACTTAAAGTTAGTATCATGCTTTAATATGTCTTTAAGAGCATTTAAGATAACTTAAATTTAGTTCACCACCTTACTTGAAAAACTGTGTATTTAAGTCTTCCAGTAAA
This sequence comes from Siderastrea radians, assembly GCA_964017195.1. Lineage (NCBI taxonomy): Eukaryota > Metazoa > Cnidaria > Anthozoa > Scleractinia > Rhizangiidae > Siderastrea > Siderastrea radians. Next base: position 36,061,269 of record OZ024891.1, on the reverse strand, counting down.
GTTATTTTAAATCGATCAAAACCATTAATAAGCTTTACTTTGGATATTAAAGCTAGGTAAATGTCTTACCAGAATTAAGAACCGGCACTTAAATTCCTTAAAGAAACATGTTATTATTTTCCCTTGTAAATCCATTTAATAATCCTTTAAGTTTCCACTTAAAGGCAAGGAAATAAAAGACAATATTTAAGTGACATCACTTAAATCCCATTTAAAAGAAACATATCTTTTCCTTTTCAATTCACTCATTTTTAGTCGCGTGGTGTACTTTGTTTGTGTGGCAACAAAATGATCTAAGAAGGTGTCCTAGGGCAAGGCTGTCAACATTACAAGCCGCATGCAATATCAGCTAAAAGAGGCAACTGAATGTCACCCAAAGACAAGACAGATAGATTGATAAAAACTCAACAACCACCACTTTCAAAACTAATAATGATAAACAAATTGCAGTGCAGTGCTTTCGGTTTGCTTCATCCCGTTCGGTTTGCTTCATCCCGTTTGCTTCATCCCGTTCATCGTATTTCCTGTGTTTATTCTCGCCATGCTTAACAACGCCAATTTGTTTTGTTTTTCTCGTGAGAATCGTCCACATCCATTCTTTGAAGATTCTCTGGCGATTTCTTTGCCTGCTTTGGCGCATTTGGCGCGCTAAATTGCATCCGCTGACTGGTTGTACTGTCGACATGCGAATCGACTGTCTAGGGGTGGGACATTAGTCGACCGGTTAAGCCAGTTATGGCTATTTAATGACTTAATTTGCACACTCTTTCATAGTAAAAACATATCCTGATAATTTTTTATTGAAAAAAAAGCTGTAACAATAAACATTTTTGGAAGGCAAGTCCTGATAATAGTACGGTGATGGGATGAACAATTTTCCCCTCCCACTCCCGGTGCAGTTAATATTTTGAGCGCCAAAATACGTTGCATAGATTTAATGCGCGCGCGCATTAAATCGAATTTTCAAACAGCGAAGTGTTAAGTTCGCCAACGTTTCTTTGGGAGCTTACGGTGGAGAATGCAGACGTTCTGTTCACTGAGGATCGGAAACTTCGAGTGGAGCTAAAATTCATCGAGAGACACGAGGAAGAAAACACACATCTTGACTATCTTCCGTACCTTCTGCATCGCAATGTCACGTCCCTCCAACATATCGCGATCGGTGAGTATAAGATTCGTTATTTTGACTGACCTTTGGCCTGTTTTACTGTGCATTTAAGCAGACTACCGCCATTTATGGGTAAAATCCACACAGCCCCATACATCAGTTATAATTATATTCAACTGTTTCCATAAACACAGAGAATGCGGTGTGGTGCTTGAGTCAGAAAATGAAAGTTTATGTAAAACCCGTCTAATAGCTCCATCCGGGAATTTTACCTGGCGATGAGTATAAAGCTGCTCTCTTTCCTCTGAATGACAACAAGTATGAGTGGTAGCTGTTTGCAAGAGATTCAACCAATGAATTTGTACAAGGCCACTGGCTTCTACTAAAATAGCCTGACTGAATCTCTTGTAAACAATCATTCATGTGTACTAGCTATTACACTCAAACGAAGAAAACCGTGAACACTGAAAATATTTCTGGAATGTTCATTGTGTTTTGACCAATTACGTGCGATACCTTGTAACCGCAGAAAACGGATGGGTTGCTCAGTCACGGAAAGGATTTGGTTCTCAATTTGTTTCGAAAGACCTCAAGATTTAACGATTTCGGCCTAAATAAATCGAGAAATAATAATAGAAATAATAGCAGCTTTGGGGGAATCCGAAATCCGAAATCCAAAATCGAAATCCAGATTTCCCAATCGAAAGCACCCAAATTTAAAGATGAAGATTTAATCTTGAGGCCTTTCAAAACAATTCGAGAACCAACTCGATTCCGTGACTGAGAAACCCGTTCGTTTTCTGCGGTTACAAGGTCTCGCGCGCGATTGGTCAAAACACACATTCCAGGAATATTTTCAGCGTTCACGGTTTTCTTCGTTTGAGTGTAATTATTTTACAGAAGGCATATTGACAGCCATCAAATAATCAGTCAGAACCCCTTGACTGCATTTTTAAAATGGATTGTTTGGTAGCTGTTGATAAATACATGTACATATAGTTACATGACTTGTATGTGATAACAGCTTCGTTGGTCAATTCATTTACCGATCCCGGGGATGCAGAGTTATTTGCAGATACAGTTAACCGGTGTGCAATTGCCAATCAGAGACTTAGAAATTCAGTGATTACTGAAGAGCAGAATTACAAATGTAACATAATGTGTGAAATGATTTTGGTGTTCTGTGCATGTAATTAATGTTATGTTATCAAGAGATACCACCCTTTTTCTCGGGGAGGAAAGCCTTACCCGAGTGAGTGGTAGAAATCAAGGCTGGGCTTAATTGATGAAAATCAGCTGACACACTCAGTGAACTCTGGACTACTTTAAGTTTTTAAATTTAGACATTTAGTGTTACCCCATATTTGGTAAAAATATGTTTCTCACTTTGCAGAGAAAACAAGATGCTACTGGTGATTCCTTTGGAGAGAGGTAAAGATCATTGTTATCCCTTGCACTTTAGTCTCCAATATTTATGTGTTGCATGTAATTCTGTATACATGTACATATTTTTTATTGAATTGAAAACTGATGAACCGGCAGTTACCAAATTGTGGGACAGACACTTTCTTTATATGGACACTCATAACAGACAGTAATTGCAATTCTTCTGTCCCCACCAATCCAGTAGCTCACGCATAATTATATATCAGCATGCTCTGTTAGTATGTACAACAGACTGGTCAAGGTGACAATGTTGCCATAAAAATTTTAATGTCACTTGATGGGATTGAACAATATTCAGTCTGTTTGTCTGAACCTCAAGAGAAAATGTCAGTCAAAAGCAACAGTTTTTTTTTTCTTATTTTAAATATGAAAATAATTCACTTTAATTGTGTTCTACTGCTATGGATGGTTGATATAAGAGAAAACGTAAATTTTCACTTTGGTCAGAGAAAAGTGTCTGTTGTCCTCACCAGCAGGTGTCCATAGAGCATGGTGATATATGTGTCATGAGCTACTGTAATTAAAAGATGCAATAAGTGTAATTAGTGTCCATAGCAGGTGTTCATAAGGTGTATTGTCATTTAAGAACCAGGGAAAGAGCTAAAACAGTCCAGTCCTGTATACGATTTTCACCAGGAATAGTACAAGTGTGCATGTTGTGAGAACATTTACACTAATTAAATATTGGATTCAGCTTTGAAATTATTAGTTTTGATTGAAGATGCACTTCAGCTTATTACAAAGGCTCAGTTTACAATATAAGATCTTAGTGCTTATTGTTTGCAGACAAAGGCAAAAACTAGACTGTAATCCTTCCATAATGACAAGGTTTCCTTATTTACAGGTGTACTGGTGACTGAGCCGCTCTGTGTCTCCAGGATTGGGCTTCATTGTTTACATTGTCCCAACACACAGTCATGTAAGAACTTCAAAGAAACACTAGCCTTACCCTCCAGAATTGTAAGTGTTGATTTTTTACAGCTTTTAAAACCTTTCTTACTTTTGTGCTGCAGAAAATGCCAGGAGGATTATTGCCTTGGATAAAGCAAAGAAGTGGAGTGCAAATTTAAAAGGAAAGATGGCAGCTTTACACGTCCTCAGACGAGACAGAAGAAGAAGGCGACAAGTTGGTCTTTGTCATCAAAGAAATTCCTTGGGAGAGCGAGGAGCTTAAGGAAATATAAATTTAACAAAATTTTAAAACTATGCAGTCAAGACACTCCCGAAAAAAGGACAGTGGAGAGAGTAATGAGGGGGGGGGGGGCCTTTTTCATCTCTTTGAAAGCTACCAATAGTATACAAGTTGTATCCTTGGGTGACCTGTTTACCTGTACACAGCACTGGGGCATTTATGTGCCTGTGTGAAGTAACTTTTTAATGATTGTTTGTTTTGAGTGTAAGCGAGCAGCTTTGAAAGTTGTGACTATTGTTTTGTTTCTAATCTATCTGTTGTGTACTTGGGTGACCTGTTTACCTGTACACAGCAGACGCACTGGGGCATTTATGTGCCTGTGTGAGGTAACTTTTAATGATGGTTTGTTTCGAGTGTAAGCGAGCAGCTTCGAAAGTTGTGAGTATTGTTTTGTTTTTAATCTATCTGTTGTGTACTTGGGTGACCTGTTTACCTGTGCACAGCAGATGCACTGGGGCATTTATGTGCCTGTGTGAACTAACTTTTTAATGATCGTTTGTTTTGAGTGTAAGCAAGCAGCTTCGAAAGTTGTGTGTATTGTTTTGTTTCTAATCTATCTGTTGTGTACTTGGGTGACCTGTTTACCTGTACACAGCAGATGCACTGGGGCATTTATGTGCCTGTGTGACGTAACTTTTTAATGATTGTTTGTTTTGAGTGTAAGCGAGCTGCTTCGAACGTTGTGAGTATTGTTTTGTTTCTAATCTATCTGTTGTGTACTTGGGTGACCTGTTTACCTGTACACAGCAGATGCACTGGGGCATTAATGTGCCTGTGTGAAGTAACTTTTTAATGATTGTTTGTTTTGAGTGTAAGCGAGCTGCTTTGAAAGTTGTGAGTATTGTTTTGTTTCTAATCTATCTGTTGTGTACTTGGGTGACCTGTTTACCTGTACACAGCATATGCACTGGGGCATTTATGTGCCTGTGTGAAGTAACTTTTTAATGATTGTTTGTTTTGAGTGTAAGCGAGCTGCTTCGAAAGTTGTGAGTATTGTTTTGTTTCTAATCTATCTGTTGTGTACTTGGGTGACCTGTTTACCTGTGCACAGCAGATGCACTGGGGCATTTATGTGCCTGTGTGAACTAACTTTTTAATGATCGTTTGTTTTGAGTGTAAGCAAGCAGCTTCGAAAGTTGTGTGTATTGTTTTGTTTCTAATCTATCTGTTGTGTACTTGGGTGACCTGTTTACCTGTACACAGCAGACGCACTGGGGCATTTATGTGCCTGTGTGAGGTAACTTTTAATGATTGTTTGTTTCGAGTGTAAGCAAGCAGCTTCGAAAGTTGTGAGTATTGTTTTGTTTTTAATCTCTCTGTTGTGTACTTGGGTGACCTGTTTACCTGTACACAGCAGATGCACTGGGGCATTTATGTGCCTGTGTGAAGTAACTTTTTAATGATTGTTTGTTTTGAGTGTAAGCGAGCTGCTTCGAAAGTTGTGAGTATTGTTTTGTTTCTAATCTATCTGTTGTGTACTTGGGTGACCTGTTTACCTGTACACAGGAGATGCACTGGGGCATTTATGTGCCTGTGTGAACTAACTTTTTAATGATTGTTTGTTTTCAGTGTAAGCGAGCTGCTTCGAAGGTTGTGTGTATTGTTTTGTTTCTAATTTATCTGTTGTGTACTTGGGTGACCTGTTTACCTGTACACAGCAGATGCACTGGGGTATTTATGTGCCTGTGTGAACTAACTTTTTAATGATTGTTTGTTCTGAGTGTAAGCGAGCTGCTTCAAAAGTTGTGAGTATTGTTTTGTTTCTAATCTATCTGTTGTGTACTTGGTTGACCTGTTTACCTGTACACAGCAGATGCACTGGGGTATTTATGTGCCTGTGTGAAGTAACTTTTTAATGATTGTTTGTTTTGTGTGTAAGCGAGCAGCTTTGAAAGTTGTGTGTATTGTTTTGTTTCTAATCTATTTGTTGTGTACCTGGGTGACCTGTTTACCTGTACGTACACAGCAGATGCACTGGGGCATTTATGTGCCTGTGTGAAGTAACTTTTTAATGATTTTTTGTTTTGATTTTAAGCGAGCTGCTTCGAAAGTTTTGAGTATTGTTTTGTTTCTAATCTATCTGCTGTGTACTTGGGTGACCTGTTTACCTGTACACAACAGATGCATGCACTGGGGCATTTATGTGCCTGTGTGAAGTAACTTTTTAATGATTGTTTGTTTTGAGTGTAAGCGAGCTGCTTCGAAAGTTGTGTGTATTGTTTTGTTTCTAATCTATCTGTTGTGTACTTGGGTGACCTGTTTACCTGTACACAGCAGATGCACTGGGGCATTTATGTGCCTGTGTGAACTAACTTTTTAATGATTGTTTGTTTTGATTGTAAGCGAGCTGCTTCGAAAGTTGTGAGTATTGTTGTTTCTAATCTATCTGTTGTGTACTTGGGTGACCTGTTTACCTGTACACAGCAGATGCACTGGGGTATTTATGTGCCTGTGTGAACTAACTTTTTAATGATCGTTTGTTTTGAGTGTAAGCAAGCAGCTTCGAAGGTTGTGTGTATTGTTTTGTTTCTAATCTATCTGTTGTGTACTTGGGTGACCTGTTTACCTGTACACAGCAGACGCACTGGGGCATTTATGTGCCTGTGTGAGGTAACTTTTAATGATGGTTTGTTTCGAGTGTAAGCGAGCAGCTTCGAAAGTTGTGAGTATTGTTTTGTTTTTAATCTATCTGTTGTGTACTTGGGTGACCTGTTTACCTGTACACAGCAGATGCATTGGGGCATTTATGTGCCTGTGTGAACTAACTTTTTAATGATTGTTTGTTCTGAGTGTAAGCGAGCTGCTTCAAAAGTTGTGAGTATTGTTTTGTTTCTAATCTATCTGTTGTGTACTTGGGTGACCTGTTTACCTGTACACAGCAGATGCACTGGGGTATTTATGTGCCTGTGTGAACTAACTTTTTAATGATCGTTTGTTTTGAGTGTAAGCAAGCAGCTTCGAAGGTTGTGTGTATTGTTTTGTTTCTAATCTATCTGTTGTGTACTTGGGTGACCGGTTTACCTGTACACAGCAGATGCACTGGGGCATTTATGTGCCTGTGTTAACTAACTTTTTAATGATCGTTTGTTTTGAGTGTAAGCAAGCAGCCTCGAAGGTTGTGTGTATTGTTTTGTTTCTAATCTATCTGTTGTGTACTTGGGTGACCTGTTTACCTGTACACAGCAGACGCACTGGGGCATTTATGTGCCTGTGTGAGGTAACTTTTAATGATGGTTTGTTTCGAGTGTAAGCGAGCAGCTTCGAAAGTTGTGAGTATTGTTTTGTTTTTAATCTATCTGTTGTGTACTTGGGTGACCTGTTTACCTGTACACAGCAGATGCACTGGGGCATTTATGTGCCTGTGTGAACTAACTTTTTAATGATTGTTTGTTCTGAGTGTAAGCGAGCTGCTTCAAAAGTTGTGAGTATTGTTTTGTTTCTAATCTATCTGTTGTGTACTTGGGTGACCTGTTTACCTGTACACAGCAGATGCACTGGGGCATTTATGTGCCTGTGTGAACTAACTTTTTAATGATCGTTTGTTTTGATTGTAAGCAAGCTGCTTCGAAAGTTGTGAGTATTGTTGTTTCTAATCTATCTGTTGTGTACTTGGGTGACCTGTTTACCTGTACACAGGAGATGCACTGGGGCATTTATGTGCCTGTGTGAACTAACTTTTTAATGATTGTTTGTTTTGTGTGTAAGCGAGCAGCTTTGAAAGTTGTGTGTATTGTTTTGTTTCTAATCTATCTGTTGTGTACCTGGGTGACCTGTTTACCTGTACGTACACAGCAGATGCACTGGGGCATTTATGTGCCTGTGTGAAGTAACTTTTTAATGATTTTTTGTTTTGATTTTAAGCGAGCTGCTTCGAAAGTTTTGAGTATTGTTTTGTTTCTAATCTATCTGCTGTGTACTTGGGTGACCTGTTTACCTGTACACAACAGATGCACTGGGGCATTTATGTGCCTGTGTGAAGTAACTTTTTAATGATTGTTTGTTTTGAGTGTAAGCGAGCTGCTTCGAAAGTTGTGTGTATTGTTTTGTTTCTAATCTATCTGTTGTGTACTTGGGTGACCTGTTTACCTGTACACAGCAGATGCACTGGGGCATTTATGTGCCTGTGTGAACTAACTTTTTAATGATCGTTTGTTTTGATTGTAAGCGAGCTGCTTCGAAAGTTGTGAGTATTGTTGTTTCTAATCTATCTGTTGTGTACTTGGGTGACCTGTTTACCTGTACATAGCAGATGCACTGGGGTATTTATGTGCCTGTGTGAACTAACTTTTTAATGATCGTTTGTTTTGAGTGTAAGCAAGCAGCTTCGAAGGTTGTGTGTATTGTTTTGTTTCTAATCTATCTGTTGTGTACTTGGGTGACCGGTTTACCTGTACACAGCAGACGCACTGGGGCATTTATGTGCCTGTGTGAACTAACTTTTTAATGATCGTTTGTTTTGAGTGTAAGCGAGCTGCTTCGAAAGTTGTGAGTATTGTTGTTTCTAATCTATCTGTTGTGTACTTGGGTGACCTGTTTACCTGTACACAGGAGATGCACTGGGGCATTTATGTGCCTGTGTGAACTAACTTTTTAATGATCGTTTGTTTTGAGTGTAAGCAAGCAGCCTCGAAGGTTGTGTGTATTGTTTTGTTTCTAATCTATCTGTTGTGTACTTGGGTGACCTGTTTACCTGTACACAGCAGACGCACTGGGGCATTTATGTGCCTGTGTGAGGTAACTTTTAATGATGGTTTGTTTCGAGTGTAAGCGAGCAGCTTCGAAAGTTGTGAGTATTGTTTTGTTTTTAATCTATCTGTTGTGTACTTGGGTGACCTGTTTACCTGTACACAGCAGATGCACTGGGGCATTTATGTGCCTGTGAACTAACTTTTTAATGATTGTTTGTTCTGAGAGTAAGCGAGCTGCTTCAAAAGTTGTGAGTATTGTTTTGTTTCTAATCTATCTGTTGTGTACTTGGGTGACCTGTTTACCTGTACACAGCAGATGCACTGGGGTATTTATGTGCCTGTGTGAAGTAACTTTTTAATGATTGTTTGTTTTGAGTGTAAGCGAGCTGCTTCGAAAGTTGTGTGTATTGTTTTGTTTCTAATCTATCTGTTGTGTACTTAGGTGACCTGTTTACCTGTACACAGCAGACGCACTGGGGCATTTATGTGCCTGTGTGAGGTAACTTTTAATGATTGTTTGTTTCAAGTGTAAGCGAGCAGCTGTGAAAGTTGTGAGTATTGTTTTGTTTTTAATCTATCTGTTGTGTACTTGGGTGACCTGTTTACCTGTACGCAGCAGATGCACTGGGGCATTTATGTGCCTGTGTGAAGTAACTTTTTAATGATTGTTTGTTTTGAGTGTAAGCAAGCAGCTTCGAAGGTTGTGTGTATTGTTTTGTTTCTAATCTATCTATTGTTTACTTGGGTGACCTGTTTACCTGTACACAGCAGATGCACTGAGGCATTTGTTTGCCATGTGCCATTTGGCACTTATATGCCATGACCTTGAGCCAAATGTCGTCCCATCTAGTCCTCCCACTCAGTCAACAAGTGCATAACTTTCAAATTTTAATGTTAAATTTGCAGTATTTGATTATGACTAAGTATTAAGAAAGCTTTTCATTACCTCTTCACTGAATTAGAAATTGTTTACAGATTTATATACATAAAAAGTAAATTAAAAGGAAATTTTGAATCTGGAATATTTTGAAAGTCCATTTTGAATTTCAATTTTTATCTAAGGAAATTTGAATCTTGAATATTTATTAAAGTCCATTTCGAATTACAATTTTTATCTAAGGAAATTATGAATCTTGAATATTTGTTAAAGTCCATTTCAAATTACAATTTTTATCTTATAGAGAAAAAGTAACTGTTGATTGTTAAAATGATATATATTTTACAGAACTCTGATTTTAATGTTACTTGTAGAGAATTTATACCACTTTACAGTGTGTTACGTTCCTTTGTAAAACATTAAGTAGCTTGAAAGGAAACAATAAAAAGTTTATGTTTGTAAGTGGAAAGTTGTTTATGTATTTGTTTTTCTCTCATAGTGGGGGTCATAATTCATTTACATCGAATGTGTAGTTAATATAAAATTGGCAGTAATTGCAAAACAAGAACAAGAAACTGATGCTAGAATAATGTATTCTGTCCCTTTAATTTGTCACTTAAAGGCGATTAAACGGAATTTCCTGTTCATATAATTTCATTTCCTGTCTTTAATTTGAAATTAAAGATACTTAAAGAATGCTTTCCTTAACATTTAGTTAACATTTAAGGTGACATAGCCTCTTAAAGAATTCTATCCTGTCCTTAAAGTTGTCACTTAAAGGGTCTTAAAACACTCTTTACTGGCCCTTTATAATTTCAATTATATATGCGAAAAGGATACTTTCCTTACCATTTACTTAACATTTAAGGAAACATTTCCTCTTAAAGGATTATATCCTGTCCTTTAAGATGTCACTTAAAGGATCTTAAAAAACTCTATACTGACCCTTTAAGAACACTGCTTAAATGGCATGTAAATGGTTCATTAAGTGTTTTAAGTGAATGTCTTAAAGATGAAGGAAATAAACATTTAATGTGTTTAAGTTACACTTAAAGAAACAGAAAACCGTTCTTTACTCTATCTTTAAGAAACCTTTAAGTGACATTAAATCTGCCATTTCGTCCTGTGGATCAGTTTTCCCCACATAATTTCCATATCAATATTAATGAGAGACAAATTTAACAACTCTGAATGCATCAAAGTACCGTTTTAGGAAATAACAAATTTCTGAAGTAAAAATTTCTTCTCAGCGGAAGCCTTAAATAAGATTGTATGGCGATGAATATGAGCTTGAGAACACTGATATTAACACGAAATTTTGTCCACTTATATCCGCTTCAATCACGGTGCCGTATAACCCAACGGAGAAAATGCAATTAACAACGATCTTCAGCATTACTATCAACTGCATCATGTGGCCTGTTGGAATATCAGCAAATGCTTTGGTCTTTATCACTGTTTTAAGAAAGCCACAGCTGAGAACTGTCTACAACACATCGGTCCTTTGGCTCATCGCCGGTGATCTATGCGTGATCCTCTTGGCCCAAACCTCCAACATTGTTTATTTGGTAAACAAATTTACTACCGGGGATTATTCCTGTCCCTTGTTTTTTGTTTACAATTTGTTTACGTGGTGCTGTCCCGGATTGTCGTTTTTCACTTTGCTTTTTAACAGCATTAAGCGATACTTCGCTGTCTTTTGGCCGTTTAAGGACGAAGAGGTGGTGACTAAATAACGAATATCCGGCGTGGTTGTGCTCGCTTGGGTGCCCTGGTCGGCAATAGGTTTATTCTTACACCTCATCCCAAATGTTCCGAACACGATTCGTACCATCGTCATAATAAGCTTTGTCCTTCCTAGTAGCGTTTTAACGCTAGTTATTTACTGCAAGATTTTCAAGGAAATACGAGGAAATATGGTGCACGTTGGCCTTCCGGGATACAGGCCATCTCCGATAAACCAGGACCGCAAGTCGTCCAAAACAATTGGTCTGGTCATCGGGGTTCAAATTGCGAGGTTTTTGCCCTCTTTCTGCTTGAGCATCGTACAGGCTTTCTCACTTTTTCGAAAGGATCTTCTCATTCATGGTATTTTTCCTTTTACTGAGTCAGCAGCTTTTATGAACGCTCTTCTGGATCCTATGATATATTTTTGGAGAAGCACAGAAGCGAGAAGAAGTTTAAAGGAACTTAGCTGCAGCTGTCTCTGCTCCCAGTGTACTTTTCGTTCTACCAGGGTACAGGAGACCTCTGCTTACGTCTTACATCTCAGGGCGTTTGGCGAACCCATTGTGGCTCATGAACCAAGTACTGGCCAGACATCTGAGTTTGAGGGATAGTAGCTTTCTCCTATCCTTCTCTCCATACAAGACTTCTCTTTCTATTTTATGTTCCTGAGGACACTGCATGAAGGAGAAGATACTGGCTGGGGTAAACGTGGTTCTTGCCATTCAGCCTATACGTAAATGTCATCAAGCTCGTAGTCTGCAAGTGCAAGAACCTAATTAATGTTCGGAACTTCTGGGGAATTTCCCTTTTGTCTTTTGCAAGGAAAGTCATCATTAGGACACTAGCTCAACACTTGATCCTTTCTATGAAGGCATCCTCCCAGAATCACAGCACGGGTTCTGTCCTATAACTATGGTGCAGCGAGCAACATATTCCACTCTAAATGGGTTTCAACGACGTTACCAAGGCTTTCACTCTATAAACCTTTCCAGGGTTGGCTACCCGAGGGCGTTCCTCGTTATCCTCAACAACGACAAGCTGTCAGCAACACTATTGGCGGATGCCACACTGTAAATTCAGAAGTTCTGTTTTAGCCCCCGTGAGCAAAGCACAGTATCATTTTTGGGGCTAACTTATTTATTTATTTATTTATTTATTTATTGGGGCTCTATTTATTTATTGGCGCTCTAATTAAGGCCATAATAGCCCTATTTACAGAGGCTGGGCCGGCACCAAAGGGTCAAATTGGGTCCCACTGTGGACTGTTTCGGCTTTCATTGGGGGTAGTTTTGTCCCAGCTGTGACTGAAAAAGCCCCCCAGGGGCCTCAGGGCTAATTTGGCATTTTGGGGCTGAAACAGATCTTCTGAATTTACATTGCAGTAACCCAAGAACCTTTAAGGTGGATACCTGAGTAAAACAAGGCTATCTCATCACTCTTACCCTTTTCTCTATATGCAAAGAAGTTATTAACGTACCATTCATAAAGAAAAATTTTTTAGAGGTATTGATATCGTCTACAGGATGGATGTGAAGTTGGTCAATCTCAGTCGGCTTTATTTCGAGAGGAAACAGTCATTACTCCCTCGTTAAGTCCCCCCAACAGATGACAATGCTGTTGTCTCTTCCACTGAAGAATAGCCTCCAAACTAATCTAAACGTCTTCGTAGAAGGCCATGGATCTATCACTTTGCTTTAAATGATGATGTGCCCGATGTTTCCTCTATTCAAATCAGATATCTTTTTGCAAATATCAAACACGTCCCGTGCCTGGGAAGACCTCTTGTGTCAAAAGCACCTTGATGTAGAGATGAACACCGCCTTTAGCCTGCTGGCAACGTTCTTAGTCAAGTATTTGACAATCGAACCTTATATGTACATGACCAAGAACCTTGCCTATAATGCATTCGTCCCCCAGCAATCCTATATGGTTCCGAAACCTTAGATAGGCGTCGTGGTAAGGTTCTGGAGAGGCATCACCAACATTGCCTTCTTTGGATACTTGGCAGTAAACAGGAAAGAGAAGCACTAATTAACTTAGTGGTGGAAGCAAACAACATGAATCAGTTAAATCTATGGTCATTTGTAATCATAACTGCGATAGACGGGCCACATGCTAAGGATGCCAGATTCTCGACTCCCGAAACAAGTCCTCGTTGGTCAGCTCCTAGAGGGGTTTCGTTGTCGAGGAGGACAAAGGAAAGGCTTTACTAAGGATACATTGAAGGTGAACCTAAGAAATGTATCGTAATGATTCGATTAAGCGCCCGGTGCGCTTATTTGCTTTTGGCACCTCAAGAGAGGGCGCTTAGCCGAGACAGGGCGCTTATTTAATTTTTTGAGAAACAACCAAATGTTCAAAACAAAACTTTAATAAATATTAAAATAACTAACAATAACAGAAACTGTAACAGTAACAAATTGTTGAAAGTTCAGTTACTTTTAAAAGAATTGTTCATTTTAGCATTAACAAATATACATGTAAGGTACGGTGAATGTTCATGAGTTTATCTATTCGACGTCGATGACTTCAGTGTCACTTGCGTCAATTATCAAGCTATCTGGTTTCGCATCCTCGATGCCGGATTCTGTGATCCCGTCGAAAGGATCCTTGTCGCATGAATTGCTCATGGCTTGTTGAACAACCTTGAGCCGTTCTAGCCCTGCACGGCAAGGCTGATTTTCCTTGAAGCAGAGAATGTGTCCGTCCTCTGATCCATCCACTGCAACGGTTAGCGCACAGCTCTTGACTGAATTGATAATCATTGTTTTGTCCAAGCCATCCCACGCCGCAAGGATCCACTTAACTATCTCTCTCCGGGGTGGAGCACGCATGTTTCCCGCTGCAGTGAAAGAGTGGGCTTCACCAGCCATCTCTGTGACATTTGCTTTAGAAGGCTTATTCCAAACCACGTCGGGCGCTTGAATGTATTTCGTACAACCCCCTGGGATGATTAAAGGATCTATCTTTGACGTGCGTAGTTATTGTTTGACTGTTTCCATCACGTGGCACTTGAACGAATCCCACGCCAAGATTCTTCGGGTGAATGAAAACTTCCCCAGAACACTTGTTACCTAGTCAAGGGTCAGTTCTTCATTCATCCACCCATTAGAAAATGATGTTACAACACATTTAGCCTTGAATTCTTCATTGACTAATTTGGTTTCTCACTTAGCACCGGGAAAGACGATAAAAGGCTTCAATTTCGTTCCATCGGGCGACCCTAAAACGAGGAATGGCGGAATGACGGAACGGCGGAAAATCACCCCAAATCCTAAAACGCGGAATGGCGGAAAAACACCCATAATCCTAAAACGCGGAACAGCGGAAAATCATCCATAATCCTAAAACGCGGAAAACAAAAATAGCTGGCACTGATTTCATCGTGACGAAAAACAGTCACGCTAAGCCAAATGGCGTGAACACTCGTCTCTCGCGTTCAGTTATTAAAATAACGCCTGTAATGCAGGCTACAAGTCAATCATTTGGCTCAAAATGACAATGCATTGCATGCTATGAACATACATGTTCTTCTCCCTTTTCAAAAGTGTGGAATTAATTGCCATAATTATCTCTCTTCTTTGGTACTCATGTCTTAGTGGGAACACCTTCGAATGCCTCAAATATCAAATTTCCTAAATTTTGTGTAAAGAATCCCGGCAGGGGTACTCTATAAATTTTAGGGTGGGGGTGTGCCACTGGGACACTGAAACCCTTGGCCTATACCAGACCATGTTTAGCTGCAAGGTGTCACAGCAGTTTACTACCGTAAAACACAACAGAAGACATCTGCAGATCTTGCACTTCTCTTCCTGATTCTCTTTTATTCAATTGTTTATCATAAACATTGTTTACTTAGTAACCACTCGGGTTAAAGGGGTCACCATTTTCATGGTAGATATTCTCAAAGTCAGAGAGTCAAAAATAAAATAATGAAAACCATAATTTGGACTTAATTTAACTGTTTTTAACTGGACACGATTTAACTGTTTTTCTGTGGTCACTCAATCGTTTGTCAGTCGATTCATTAATCGAGATATATTATTCTTATACTAAAATGCTAAATACTTATACTAAAATCAAAAATATATTTTGATATTTTTATACAGTTGATAAGCCGTGACTTCGTCTACTAAAACAAGGTCCAAATTACGATTATAAATCATAAAAAAAGCATAAAAAATCACACTGGGCCGTAACACTAACATTAACAGGAATTTATATTAACAGCAACTGTCCATATATGCAGTACTTAGTGTTTCGTAACCTAAGCCTCAAAAAGCAACGGATTAATTTCGAAAATTCAATTAATATGAAAGGAAAAAATCGAGTGATTGAATCTGGCTAGCTGTCAATTCTGTCGCGTCGTTGACAGTGCGATCAAATTACATTTCGTGTCTTATATCACTGTATCACCTGGTGTAAAAGAAGGCACGAGTTTGTGGAATGGCATAATTATGGATAATTTTCCGCCGTTCCGCGTTTTAGGATTATGGGTGTTTTCCGCCATTCCTCGTTTTAGGATTATGGGTGATTTTCCGCCGTTCCGCGTTTTAGGATTATGGGTGATTTTCCGCCATTCCACGTTTCAGGATTATGGGTGATTTTCCGCGGTTCAGCGTTTTAGGATTTGGGGTGATTTTCCGCCGTTCCGTCATTCCGCGTTTTAGGGTCGCCCGTTCCATCTGCTTTCGCTGTTAAGCAAACTGAAACCTTTGTCTTCTCGTGACTAGTTCTTTTCATGGCTATCGTGTTGTGATAGAATCAACAGTTGTATTGGAAAGCATGTCTTGCCAAACGGCTGTTTTGTCCATTGCTATAATGTCGCTGTCGCTGTAGGAGAACTTTATACGTAGCCGTCTTGCTTGTAACACATATGCGATCAGTTTGTCAATTAGTTTTTCGGGACCCTTTTGGGATTCTGTTGTCTTGCGCCGTATACATAACCCATGTCTGGTCATGAACTTCTGTACCCACCCAATGCTTGCCGTGAATGTTGGAGGAAGTTCCATTTCCTTGTATTTCTCCTCGTGGAGAAACCTTGCTTTGCTTCTGATCATTTTCCTTGTTACACGAAAACCGTTACAGCGTCGTTCGTGGAGCCATTCCAATAAGACTTCTTCAATATCCAGATCAAAAGGCTTTCTTCCCGCCCCGTCGAGTCGCTTTCGCTTGCAACTAGCAGATTCTAATTTACTCTGGTTTGATCGCCACTCTCGTATTCTCTTCCGGTCTACGTTGAACTTCTTCGCTGCTTTATGGTTACTATTGCATTCCACGGCAAACCGTACGGCTTCTAGTTTAAATTCTGTTGAATAAGAATTGATCTTTTTGCCAGCATGAGACTGAGAAGCATCAGCCTCCATGTTTTTACGCAAAGTGATCACTGTACGCAGCTGGATACGTGTAAGAATGGGTTTAGGGTTGCAAGTGAACGTGACTGCTCGAAGCTGTTAATGATTCACCGTATGTAAGAACAATGCAAACGACATAAATTATGAGGCAGAAGCGGGAAAGCAACTACGCGCGGAAATTACCGGTGGTAAATATCTACGATTATGGCTCGTTCTGACTATCACTTAATTTGGAATTCGATGTTTGTTTATGAAGTGGAATTTTCGTCTGTTATACGAGGTCATCATATTTACAAAGAGGCGTGGTCTCCAATCATAGGAGAGTCTCTGGCATGCAGGAAAGATGACCGTAAAGAAGCTAAAGAACACGATGAATACGCAGTTGGGACTTACCTTGAAGCTGATAACAAACTTGTTGGGCATGTGCCGATGGAACTTTCCTTCCTTATATTCACATTTCTCAAAGCCCACCATGAGAACAAAGTACAGGTCAAAGTAACTGGATCAAGGAGACTGGAAAAAGGACTTGTTGTCCCTGGATCCTTCCTGGCCAGAACGACCAGCAGAGCAATCGCCACAAAATTTGAAGAAGAGATTATTCGTTATGTACTCACATGGACATAGCAGTTGAGAAGCTCAGACGAAGACCACTGTTTTTGTAATGCATTATTACGTATGTCAGCTATTAAAGGAAAATGAACCACGTTTGATACGTACTCTGAAGGCGCTGTAATAATATTACAGGGTCTGGAAGGGGGGGGGGGTCCTGGTCCCGCATTCCCACTCGTTTTTCACGAGAATCCCGCATCCCGCACTTTTTCATCACTATCCCGAATCAATAAATGCAAGATGTAGATTGGACCCGCCTGGTTGATTCCCTTTTGCCGCCAGAACGTTTATTTGGGTCGTGACGATTTCCCGAATTCCCGACAGACAGGCAAAAAAATCCCGCATCCTGTGCGCAAATTTTGGCGAATCTCGCTTCGCGGGTAGCAGTCAAATCCCGAATCCTGTCAAGATAATTTGCGTTTTCCCGAATCCCGAACCGTTTTTTGGTCAAATCCCGGATCCCGAGAATACCCTTCCAGACCCTGATATTAGAATAGGGGCGCTTATTAGAATAGGGGCGCTTATAAGATTGGGGGCGCTTATTAGAATGGGGGCGCTTATTAGAATAGGGGCGCTTATAAGATTGGGGGCGCTTATTAGAATGGGGGCGCTTATTGGAATAGGGGCGCTTATTGACAAAAACACATTCGAAGGGGGGCGCTTATTCGGAAGGGGGCGCCTATTGGAAGGAGAGCGCTAAATCGAATCATTACGGGTAGTAATGAGGTCAACACCTGAGGTCAACACCTGCAGGCCTTCTTCGAGGAAGTTAGTGTAAGAAAAGTACGAAATGTTGCATCACTTTGAACGACTTCGTCGACGCGATGAAAAGCAGAAGCCTTAGAATTCGAAATCAGCTTGAAAGAACCAAACTCCAATTCAAAGATATTCTCTCCTGCTATGAAATACCTGCCATGTATGACACTATAACTGCAGCAGGGGCACCCAACGGTTCATTTCGGGGAATATCTGTTCGGAGGGACTAAAATCGCGGCTGAGATTTTCGGATTTAATTGCAGTGAAAGCTAGAGATTTCTTCGGCGTAACAGGAGGACTTATTAGTTCCTATTGTTTTCGGAGGGACACTTACGTCGTTCAGAGTGCAAAATAAGGTCAGCTAGCATTTTTGGAGTACCATCCGAGCAGCTCGGAAATTCGGCGGATAGGATTCTGTTTCCTAAACTTTCTTGCGGCCTAAATTTTCAGTAAAAAATCCGAACAGATCAATCTGTATTACATTACACAAATGTGCCTTTAAAAAGCTCTGAAACAATTTAAGAAAGCAGAAAATGATATTTTCGAGTATTTTGCTAAAATTTTTTCGTTGGGTGCCCCTGACTGCAGTTTCAAGATTGGGCTTATCAGTCATAACAATAACCTTTATTTGCATGACTATAATTATTTACAGTATTGCAAAAGGTACGTTAAAACAAGAACAACAAGAAAAAGAAATAATTATTATGATATTAATAACAGGTTATCAAGTGACATCATTCTTAGATGACAGAATACTGTCACGCAAATTATTCAATAATGAAATATAATTCGTCAATCGTAAATTAAGATAAATATCTTCGAAGTTCATCAGTTCAATCACCAGGTCCGAGTAAGATAGCTGCTGAAAATTATGGAGATGACTTTGTATTTGAGAGAAAAATTCATTTCTAAGTTTAAGAAAAAATTTCGGGCAATAGCAGAGGAAGTGAATTTCATCTTCAATTCCCGGCGATATCAATCAATGAAAATCAATCATTGATTGCAATCAATATAATCAATAATAATCAATAATAATCAATTGATTATTATTGATTGGCTCAACCAATCAATAAAAATCGATACTCACTCACCAAATCGTCTTAATTGCTATTGATTATTATTGATTTTTATAGATAATCAATAATTGATTACGCAACTTTATGGCGCTTAGTAGCGTAGACTTGCGTCATAAATCCCGGGATATTTATGTGTCCAGGGTAATTCGATTGCACAAGTTTTTCCCTTGTTTTGATAACTCCTTGCATTCCCAACGGGATTCTCACAACACACTTGTTTCCGGGCTTCACTTGTTTCAGACTTTTGTTGATGTTAATGATGGCGAAGCAAGTTGAACTATCTGTACGCTGCGTAGTTAAAGGCTACCACGAATGCCCCTTTTATGTAAATATCGAGGAAACATTTCACGCATTCAAGAAGAGAGGAGAACGTGGGACTGCGTTCAAAGTTTGCATCGGGGGCAGCTCGGACGCCTTCAAATCGAGCTTGTTAGTCCTCTTTGGCCCTTACAAGAAAAGATTACTGTGTAAGTTTGAAAAAAAATTATCGAAATGTGTCGTCTCGATCACTGTACTCACTTTTATTTATTAATTTTTTAGAATTGTGACAGGGCCTCCAGAGGATGACCCTATGGTGCGTTTTTATTGAAGTTAAATAACAAATTTCATAATCAATAAAAATCAATATCAATCAATAATAATCAATGATAATCAATAAAAATCGATACTCACTCAACTTTAAGGCATTGATTTTTATTGATTTCCAATACCAATCAATTAATTGTTATTGATTGTTATTGATTATTATTGATTTTATTGATTATTGATTTTCATTGATTGATATCGCCGGGTCAATTGCATTGGAGTCACAAACTGGACATAACCTTTTGTCGTGAGGAGTTTGGTTATACCTTCCAGTTTCGATCATAAGTTTGTGATTGCTTACGAGTAATTTTACCAGAGCCTTTCTATTGATTGTTTTTCTAGTTAGGTTTAAATAACTTGAAATTTCATAACAATGTTTAAACGTATTATAAAACTCTAATTTCCTTGTATAATTAACTGAATGCCGCCACTGAGTGATATACTTCTGTTTCATTATATCTTTATATCTTGATATTTTGGTTTTACCTAAATTGTTGGGAACAAAATTCGGTAGATTATAAGATTTAGATAATTCCATAATATTACTATAGAAACTAGTATTGCCATTAGAATGAAGATTTATAGATAAAAGTAATGCTTGTTTTACAATAGAGTCTTCATCCTTCTCAAAGAGACAGATAATGTAGTTAAGAATTTTGTCATTAATACCAACTATTAATGGAAATCGACCTAATTCACCTCTACATGCAGCATTAGAAGCCTTATTACTTACTTCCAAGTATCGCTTGCAGAAGTGTAAGTGGGTTTTTTCAATTGGAGAGCTATTCCACGTTTCAAAATCCTATTTCTGCTAAGCTCCCCAAATTTCACAATTGTAGGATAGTATGGGTGTGATCATCGTATCGAATATTTTGCAAGCCAAATAAGGTTTTAATCTACTAATGTCTGTGTTTTTTCTTAAGCCGAAAAGAGCGTGAAGAGCTTTCTCTTTCAAGTGTTCGAGAGACACATTAAAATTACCAGTTGAGGAGATTCGGGTTCCTAAATATGTGTATTCGTGTACAATATCAATGTTCTGTTTTTCTATGTGGAGTTTTTCTTTGCACGTTTTTGAAAGATCATAATTTGGTCTTTTTAGAATTGATATCTAACATCCAAGAACTGCTAAAAGAATGCAACGTGTTTAGACAATTTTGGAGACCTACCTTGGATCGGGATAAAATAATCAAGTCATCAGCGTATAAGAGGGAATTTAATTTGGTACCATTTGGAAGAATGATGGGATCTGATAAAGTATTTTGAAATGCATATGGTAAATCATTAATGTATAAATTGAAAAGCAACGGGCTTAAGATGCACTCCCTGGCGTACTCCTCTCAAGTAATTAATGGAAGGGTCTGGTTTGACTCCTACCAATTTTTAAGGTGCATGAGGAGTTTGAATATAGGTTCTGTATCAACTTATAGAAACATCCTCCTACATCGATTTGCAGTAATTTATGTAAGAGTCCTTCATGCCAGACGGAGACAAATGCCTTTTTGAAATCAACGAAACAAGCGTATATTTTTTCACGATGACCGTGCACGTACTTCACTATAAGGGTTCGTAAGGTAAGAACATGATCTGATGTTCGATTTTTTGGTAAGAAACCGATTTGAGATTTATGAAGAATGTTCAGCGAAGCAGCATGACCAAGTAGTCTTTGGTTTAAAATTGAAAAGAATAGCTTTCCCAGACAGCTTGAAACACAAATTCCGCGGTAATTCGACGGATCGTTTCTCTTTCTTTAAATGTTGGAGTTATAATAAAGTTGCACCAAATATTTGGTACAGTCCCTAAGCTGAGAATAGTATAATTGAAAAGTTTATGGTAAACAGGTAGCAGCATAGGTAAGCTAGCTTTAATCATTTCGTTTCTTATCTTGTCCGAATATGCGCTTTTGTTGTTTTTTAATTTTTTTGCCGCTGAGAGATTCAGCTTCTGTAATGGTGTAGTCCAGTGGGCGTGATTGCATTAGGGTGTCTTCTCGTTTTCGTAACTCACTAACAACTTTCTGTTGGTCAGAAGTAAGTGGCTTATTAAAATGCAAGTTTTGGAAATAATTCAGCCCATTCCCTTCACTTATTGGCGGAGTGACCTCCTATTTTATAGAGTCATCCATTGATTTTACAAATTCCAAAATGTTGTAGTGTCCGAGCTCGAGTTGTACGTGATATTCCCTAATTCGGAGATCTTCAAGGGGTTATGACTCCTCCTGAGTCATTCAAGGATCCACAGATACCCTACCTGAGTGTCCAGTCGGCATATCATAAGAGTGTCAACGACGTTTATGTTACTGAACTAGCGTGAAGAAGAGCTGGTATTGGTCGAGTTCTTATTCTAACCCATAAACATTCAAAACAGAACAAGGCCAATATTTTTTTCCCGATACGGACCGAACAAGCTTGTCAAATAAAGTTCTTCATATAGTGGCTCTTTTTTTTTTTTTTCATTTTTGCTGATAACACAGTAAGGGTTTTGCGCTAAATGTTTGGAAAAGCACAAAACACTGAAATCAACTCTTAAGCGATCCATGTTAACGATGGCTATATTTGAAAAATTGGTTCGTCCAGGGAACTAAACAGAATGATCCTTTTCAATTTGACCATTGTGGTCTATCTCAGCCATGTAGTTAAAATTAACACAAAGTTAAAACTCCAAAAACAAGAAAACATGGTATTGCACCGCTAAAAACACTTGTAAGATTTTAGGACAACAGTAGTCAATTTTCTACCCCGGATTTGACATTCAGTCATATTAAACAATTTTAGAAGGACTTTTTGCCTTGACTTAAAGCTTTTCCGTTTCACTACCTTTTTTACATTTTGGTTCTTTGTTTGAAATATTTCCATAATGTCTCTTCTGATGCTTACAATTAAGACAAATTGAGAAACAATGCTTGAAAGAGAACTCGCATGATCTAAATTGGAAAAACAGTAAGGCAAGGTAAAAACGTCGTCTAAAACGATCTAGTATTGGAACGAGTAATTTTCTTACAAAAGCAGATAATTGCTTTTGATCAAATAATAAATCATTTTTCCTCAGTTTCTGCAGCAACAGTACTCGACCACAACACGTTCGCTAAGGCCAGCTGCAACTTAATTAAAACTGCATGTTTTACATTGGCCTTTTCCCAAATGTAAACGATTGTACCATAGATCGATGTATACCCGATAGCATTTAGTCAGCACCTCCCGAACTGGCAAGATAGACCTGGCGAAAAACACGCGAGGCATAAGCAATCGTAAGGAGAAAGGTAAGAAGAAAAAGGATTTTGTTAAAACTATTGTAGCCTTAAATTTAATGAGGTTCTCGATGCCCAAATGCCAGTTAAAATTTTGTCCCTCTCTCAGCTATGAGTGAACACATTCAGTCAAAATGTTCCGACCTCTTTTAACAATTACCAGTCAGATTTTTTGGAAATATTTCTTCGTCAGCTAACAGTACGTCTGCAAGGAACCCAAACAACAATGAAAACCGCCAAACCAATGCTGAGCCGCAGGTGTCGTAACCGGAATGTCCTTTTTGAAAACTTTCTTTATTATAGTTTCTTGTCAGACATTATAGTAGCTAACGTTTTTCGGCAGTTATTCACAACTTACACCGATTCTCCTACTGCTTTTTATCAAATACCTTTCAAAAACTTTCCAGTTAAAAGTGAACGCCCTCAAACGATTTTCTCTGGGTCAGACTCAAGGTTAAGTTAAACTTAACCGAAGTCGTTCCCTCTTTCCAGCATGAGCGAACTTCAACAAACCCAGAGAACATTGTTAAAATTACGCTAATTAAATCATGAGAATCATGAGCAGTGCAATGTAATGACTGTGCCCGTACATTGTACATTTTGGTACATTTCTCAGATCCTGGGTTATCGAATACGCAAAGCACAGGACGACGAAATTTACTTTATTCTTTTTATCGTAACCTTTTTAATCGTGTGTCTATAGCTGAAAGACACTTTTCTTCTAGGTATCAAATGAAGTCGGTTTTCAAATAAAAGTTGTGCTAGCTTACAAGAGAGGGAATGTGTCTACTAATGTTTTGAATTGATCATGAATTGTAGTTTTCTTACGCTTGTATTTTGGAATTTTCTGGAGATTTAATGAAAAGTCTTATAAACAGGAACTTTTGTCTTGATCCTGATGCCATCAACTCACGTGATAAAAAGTAAATTTGTGAAGTCAACAAGGAAGATGCACTTTGTAAGATTATGCAGTACGTGTTATTTATAAAGATATTAGACTGAACAATCACAGACAAGCCCCCTGAAATTTGCGGGGCAGAATGCACGACATGATTTAGCGGGATTTTGTCTTTCTCTTGAAATTTCACACTTTTAGGAGGACGTTTCAGGCATACTTTTCGGCGCATTTCGCTTTTTTTCAAGACGATAAAAAAAAGACAGATAAAATTTAAGCAAATGACGTGTGGATTGTCTGCATAATTATTCAAATTGTAATGACGTCAGGGACATGAAACCAATAGACTGCGAGTAGTCTCTAATTTTGGAAATGGCGATTGTGGGGCGGGCGAAATACACACACGCGGGCGCGCGAAATTTCGAGGCGACGCTCCCTTCGCGTCGCGTCGCCTCGAAATTTCGCGCGCGCGCGTGTGTGTGTATTTCGCCCGCCCCACAATCGCCACCGCCAAAATTAGAGACTACTCGCAGTCTATGCAACCAAACCCGTGCGCCCAGCCGTGCAGGTGGCGAGAATCGCGGGCACATAGAGACACTTACGGCTGGAGACTGAGCCTAACGGCATCATGGACAGCTTGTAAAGTTCTAACCTTACTTCTTTCTTTTGATGCGAAAATTAACAAGGAATTGCTTTCAGAAAAACCACAAGACTTTTTAAACGTCTCTTCTGATGCTTACAGAAAAGCAAATTGAGAAACAATGCTCGAAAGAGAACTCACATGATCTAAATTGGGAAAACAGAAAGGCAAGGTAAAAACGTCGTCTAAAACTTGAAAAATTAAAGAAAGTAGCCAAAAAAGTGGTATTTGAACGAGTAAATTTCTTACAAAAGCAGATAATTGCTTTTTATCAGATAATAGATTATTTTTCCTCAGTTTCTGCAGCAGCAGTACTCGACCACAACACGTTCATTAAGGCCAGCTGTAACTTAATTAAAACTGCACATTGGCCTTTCCCCAAATGTAAACGATTTTACCATAGATCGATGTACCTGATAGCATTTAGTCAACACCTCCCGAACTGGCAAGATAGACCTGGCGAAAAACACGCGAGGCATAAGCAATCGTAAGGAGAAAGGTAAAAAGAAAAAGGATTCTGTTAAAACTATTGTAGCCATAAATTTAATGAGGTTCTCGATGCCCAATTGCCAGTTAAAATTTTGTTCCTCTCTCTGCTATGAGTGAACACATTCAGTCAAAATGTCCCGACCTCTTTTAACAATTATCAGTCAGAGTTTTTGGTCATCGCTTTACATGTAAGGAAATATTTCTTGTTCAGCTTACAGTACGTCTGAAATTAACCCAAACAACAATGAAAACCGCCAAACCAATGCTGAGCCGCAGGTGTCTTAACCGGAATGTCCTTTTTGAAAACTTTCTTTGTTATAGTTTCTTGTCAAACATCATAGTAGCTAACGTTTTTCGGCAGTTATTCACAACGTACACTGATTCTCCCGCTGTTTTTTTTTTTTTTCATCAAACACCTTTCAAATACTTTCCAGTTAAACTGAGTGAACTCCTCGAACGAGTTTTCTCTGGGTCAGAGTCAAGGTTAAGTTAAACTTAACAGAAGTCGTTCTCATCTTCAGCGTGAACGAATTTCAACATTCCAAGAGAACATTGTTAAAATGAAACTAAGAATACCATGAGCAGTGCAACGACTGTGCCCGTGCGTTGTACATTTTGATACAATTCTTAGCTGTCCTTTGCAAAAAAATAGAAAATTACCAGATCCTGAGTTCATGCAGTACGCGAGGCAGGACGAAGAATTTACTTCATTCTTTTTATCGTAATCTTTTCACATCATATATCTACAACTACAAGACACTTTTCTACTAGATATCAATTGAACTCGGTTTTCAAATAAAAGTCGTGCTAGCTTACAACAGAGGAAATGTGTCTACTAATGTTTTGAATCCAATTGTGGTTTTCTTATGCTTATATTTTTTAATTCTCTGGAGATTTAATGAAAAGCCTTATAAACAGGAACTTTTGTCTTGATCCTGATGCCATCAACTCGCGTGATGAAAAGTAAATATGTGAAGTCAACAAGGAAGACGCTCTTTGCAAGATTTTGCAGTACGTGTTATCTATTAATCATAACTATAACAAAATTCTCGAATCTGATTGGCTATCACCAGCCATGATTTGAGCATTAAGGTGATTCCATCGAAAAACAATTTGTAATGAGAATTTGTTGAAACTTTGCACAGTTATTACTTAAACCTAGTACATTAAAAAAATAAAATAAAAAGAGGGGGTCACCGTGTCTGATTTCACGCTGTAGGGCTGTAGTATATAGGTACTTTGCCAGCTTTCGACAGCAATATTAAAAAACCTATACTTGTACCAGAGACACTCATTACTTTAACAAAGTTATTACTAGCAAAGAAATATAAGCATTATTCTTATGATAGAAGAACAATAGTACAGTAAAACGTCTTAAAACTGCCGTAAAAATGAAACCAATGAAATAATGGGCAAACCGAGCGTCTGCACGGTTCCGGTGAGACGCCGAAAATCTGACTGTAAATAGTGAATTAACCGGAATATTTCAAAATTGAATAATGAAAAAGTCTTCAAATTTAAATATATCATGTAAAGTCGTATTTTACTTAAACAAATGGAATAAAAAAGTGGGGTCACCGAGTTCGTTTGGGAGAAAGCGACCATTTATGTCTCTGAACAGCTGCGTTTTCGTAGAAAACCTATCAAGTTCCGAACGCGCGCGCGCTCGTGCGCGCGCTAATCCCGCAAAAAATGATGCGCAGAAAGGATGCGCAATGCAATTGAATGGAATCACCTTAATAGGACAGTTGGACAGTGTAATTAGACAGTGTACGCGTCATTTTAAGTAATTGGACAGTACGCGTCAGAGCGCGCGCGCGCTAATGGATCATTTACACTTGAATAAGCTTTTTTTTTTTAAAACGTATTTCGCAAATAAAACTGTTGTCTATTCCTTCTCCGGTACGTTTTCTCCTTTTTCTTTCTCGAATTTTGTTATAGATATGATTAATTGGTAACAGGACTTCGTGTCATCCAATTCGGTCTGTAATCATACTCGTGATTAAACAAATCGGACTCCCGCTACGCGGTCGTCCGATTTTGTTAATCACTCATATGTCTTGATTACAGAAAATTGCATTAAAACTATGTAGCGCATGTAAATCGGGGTATTCTTGAGGTAAATTAAAATTAGTGTCTCTGCGCTTGAAATAGAAAATGGGGGAAAAAATCCTCAGACGTTTCGAGACTGCTGTCTCTTCTTCAGTGAGAAATAATGCCGTTAAGCAGTAACGCGCGTCGGTTAATTTTGAAAGTCAAAAATGTATCTACGACACGCGCGCGCGCTAATAAGTAACAATCACAGAAATGCAAAGTCAATGTTCATTCCATTTGGTTGTAAAGTCTTGTGACGGAAGATCAATCTTGCTTCCATGCTGCGTCGCACCATCGTTGTCCTGAACCCCGCACAGATTACGGACACTAGCATATCGCCCACACTGTGTCCTGGGGACGAGAAATGTTTCCCAACACTGAGGGAGGTCAGTATTCGCACCAACTGATCGTATGTGCTCACGGAATCTGTCGCCGAGGCGTCTCCCAGTTTCCCCGATGTAGAGCTTGGAACATTTGCGGCAAGAAAGGACGTAAATCAAATTACTGGTCGTGCAAGTGAACTTGTCCTCGAATCTGAGTTGACCGCCCGGAGTGTCGAGGGTCTGCGAAGGGTTGGTATGGGCGCAGGTTACGCAGCGGGGACGGCCACAAGGGAAAGTCCCTGATTCTCCATCGGTAGGTCCTGTTGTTTGAAGGCTGCTCTTTACCAAAATGTCACGTAAATTATTGTCGCGGCGATACGCGCACAAGATACGGACGGGTTGAAAAATATCCTTGGTGTCAGGATCGGATTTGAGAAGAGCAAAGTTTCTGGTCATGATTTCCCTTACTTGCATGTTTCGGGGATGGTAAGTCAAGACAAGAGGGACAGCTTGTTCTTCTGCGGTGTTTGAGTTGATCGTTGATTCACGAGGTGTTGATTGAACGCGCTGGAGTGCCTGGCTTACCACAGCAGGTGGGTAGCCGCGACGTGTGAAAAATGAAGTCATTTCTTCACTTCTAGTTCTGAAATCTTCTTCTTCACTGCAGATCCTTCTCAGGCGGAGAAATTGGCTATAAGGAATTGAATTCTTGCAACGAACTGGGTGCGAGGATGAGTAATTGAGATAAGAGTGGGAGTCTGTTTCTTTATAGTGAATGGTAGTGATGAGGCGGTTAGAGGATGGAGTCAAATAGAGATCCAGGAAGGGAAGCTTGTCGTCTGAGATGGCCCAAGTGAATTTCAGGCTTGGATGAAAATTATTTACGAAGGTGGCGAAATCTTCCAACTCCTCTTTGGTGCCCGACGTTGCACCTACTATATCGTCTATGTAGCGCTTGTAGAGGTCAGGTGTTTTTCCTCTGTACTGCTGGAAAATCTGTTCCTCAATGTGACCAACGAATAAACACGCATAGTTGGGACCGAAACGGCTTCCCATCGCAACGCCTCCAGTTTGTTGATAATAGTCGCCATTGAAGGAGATGGTATTAAGGGTAAGGACGAGCTCGGCGAGGCGCACGAGGGTATGGGTAGGTGGTTGCAGCTCAGTACGTTTGTTGAGGAAGTGTGTGAGCGCCAGTAAGCCATCGTTATTGGGTATAACGGTATACAATGACTTGATGTCCATGGTGAACACGTAATTGTGGGTGCCGGAAAAACGAAAAGAGTGGGCAATGTCAAGCATGTGATTCGTGTCTTTGACGTAGCTCGGTAGGTTTTCTACGAGGGGCTTGGTAATCATATCGAGGTAAGTGGCTAGGAGTTCAGTAGGACAGTTACAAGCTGATACTCTAGGCCTGCCTGGGTTCCCTGGTTTATGAATCTTGGGAAGTAGGTAGAATTTTGAAGTGCGGGGGTGGTCAACAATTAAATTGGTGGCTGATGGTGGAAGCTCGCGTTTAGAAATGGCGTCATGGACGACCTCAGCAACTTTATTATTATGGTCCATGGTAAGATCACAATCTAGCTTTTGATAAAAGGCTGAGTCTGACAACTGTCTTTCAGCTTCCTGGATGTAAAGGTCACGTGCCCAGACTACAACAACGGCCCCGCCTTTGTCGGCTGGTTTGACTACAACGTCGTTGCGTTGACGCAGAGAGAAAAGGGCTTCTTTTTCTTGTGGGGATAGGTTTGTTTTAATGACCCGCTGTTTGAAGTCGAGCATTTTGATTTCGCGGCGACATTTGGAGATGTAATAGTCTAATGCTGCAAATTTTCCAGGAGGTGGTGTCCAGTTGGAAGGTGAAGCTTTTAGGGTCTTGAAAGGGTCCTCACACTGATTTGATGGTTGACTTGGGGGCGTAGCGTTTGATGGATCCGAACTGAAATGCGCCTTCAGACGGAGACGGCGGAAAAACTTTTCGCAGTCTGCTTTTGCTGTGTATTCGTCACTGTGGGCTCTAGTTGGGATATATGAAAGACCCTTGCTAAGAACACATCGTTCTTGTTCAGTTAGCTCAAGGTTTTCAGGGATAGTAACAACGAGTCTGGTAGAAGGGGTGGTGGGTATTTGGGAAACGTGCTGTGTTGACTGTCTTAATTTACTAAGTTTATCCGCCTTGCCAGCAGATAAAAAAGCGTATAGGTCTGAGTTGAGCTGATGGACAATCGTGCTAATTTCGCGATAGTCTGGGTCATTGCATGTGGATCTCAGGTCGTTGCGGATATCGTTAATAGCGATAGTTAATGATTCACATCGACGTTGCATGGATACGATGGTTATACGCATGAGACAACGAGAGAAGTGCTTTCTAACAATATCTACTTGCCTCTTGTATTGAGCAGAGTTTCCTTGTTGAAGGTTCGATGCGTGAAAATTGCTGCGAAAACCTGATTACAGACCGAATTGGACTCCACTCAGTCCTATTACCATTATTAACAGTACTCCACTCAGTCCAATCACCATTACTTACCGAGCCCAAATTGGAAATTAGCCAATCAGAAGCGCTGTGTACTGTCGGTTGATTTCCTGCGATCAAGTCACTCACTTGACTACGGCATAATGCACAGCTTTAAAAGTTCTAACCTTACTTCTGTCTTTTGACGTGAAAATTAACGAGGAATTGTTTTCAAAAAAACCCTCAAGACTTTTTAAACGTAAGGAAACATGTTTCGGACGAGACTTCATCCATCGTCAGTTGCTAGTGACCAGCTAAATGAAGCGAATAAACTTAAAAATTGTGAATAAAAATGAAAATAATAAATGTTGCGACGTCGATAGTAAGAATGTGAAAGAATATAGAAGAAAGAGAGAACGAATGGACACATATGCTAGCACGGCAAGGATAAATTAGGATGTTTCAATTACATATTCAGTGAGGGCTGTTCCCAAAGAAAATGTATAGCTTCCTTGATCTTTGGTTGCTAAAGGGGGAAGCCGAGTCAAGGATCATGTAACATTCCTCCGAGAAGAAATGACGACAATTTCGGAACTCTCGAGGTGTTTGAAAATACTACAGAATTACAGTGGCAAACTTCGGGGACATCCTAGCCTCTTTTGTAGGCTCTTTTGTTGTCGTCATTGTTCGACTGCGTCTCGCCAAAATACAAACCATGGCTCGACTAAACTCGCTTGCACTGGTATGTCGCTCAAGTGTACCAAGTGGTAGTACTAGGTATAAGCATCATTTATCCGTGGTCACATCCAGAGACGTTCTTCAAAGAATGTAGTTAAGACATAGAAAACGATATCATTTTCTTGTGCAAAACTTGGCAAAAACACGAATCAGTAAAATCGATTCATGAACGGTCCATCTAAGCGATGATTATAACATAATTTGGATCACTCAGGGAAACCAATCAAAATGCTTGTTATCATCACTATGAACCATTTCAACCATATAACAAGAACCTGCATAAAATAAAGTACAAAAATGAGCAATCACTCGTTAACGCGTTTCCGTTTAATTCACTATTTCTTGGGAAATCAGTTTGATTCTTTGTTTTAAGTATTTCCATATTAACGTATCTCTTGATGCTTACAACAAAAACAAATTAAAGGAACAATGCTTAAAAGAGAACTCACATGATCAGAGTTGGGAAAACAGTAAATGCAAATAAAAAGGACGTCTAAAACTTGGAAAATTAAAGAACGTTGCCAAGAAAGTAGTATTGGAACGAGTACATTTCTTACAAATGCAGATAATTGCTTTTTATCAAATAATGAATCATTTTTCTTCAGTTTCTGCAGCAACTAAACTTGACCACAACACGTTTATTAAGGCCAGCTGAAACCTTAAACTGCAAATTTAATATTGGCCTTCTGCCTTCTGCCAAATTTAAATGACTTTACCATAGATGTACCTAATAGCATTTAGACAACACTTTTCGAGCTGGCAAGACAGACCTGGCGAAAAACACGCGAAGCATAAACAATCAGTTACATTGTAAGGAGAAAGGTCTAAAGAAGTAAAGGTATTGGGTAAAACGGTTACAGTCAGAGGGTCCAAATTTAATCAGAAGATTCCGACTACCTACTCTTCAGTTAAAATTTTGTCCTTTCTTTGTTAGGAACCAGTAACAAATTCAGTCGAAATATCCCGACGACTGCTAACAATTATCAGTTAAATTTCTAGGTTATCATTTTAACTGAAAGGAAATATAAGGAAACATTTCTTCTTCAGCTAACAGTACCTCTGAGAAGGCACCCAAATGCTGAAAACCTCCAAACCAACGCTGACAAGCGTTGTCTTAAACGAAATGTCGTTTTTGAAAACCTTTTTTTTGGCAGCGACAATTTTTAGTAGTTTCTTGCTAATTAAACATTAGTAGTTAACGTCTTTCAGCAGTTATTCACAACTTCTGCCACTAATAGGTCTAATAGCTGTTTTGAAGACTTTGCAGTTACAAGTTTAGGAGTACGGCGACGAAAAGTTAAATATTTTCAATTGTCTCTTTCAAGCGTAACTGAACTCTTCAAACGGGTTTACTGCGGGAAAGACTCGAAATCGAGTTAAACAGGCATTTGACAAAAGTTGTTTCTTGTCTTTAACGTGAACGAGTCTCTTTAAACCAAGAGAACTGCGGAAGTTAAACTAAAGCAATCATAGGCAGTGCAACAGTTCTGCGCGTGCGTTGCTCATTTTGGTACATTTCTCAGCCGTCATTTGCAAGAAACCAAGTGAAATAGACCCCGTCACGCGGCGGCCATGTTGAGTCCCCAGAGAATAAAAAGCTTTGTTTTTCCACGTGTAAACTCGTTCTCAAATTTTTCTAACCACTTCGAGGCTAGGCGTACAAAATGTTTCTTTTTATGCTAAATAGTAGCCGCGTGAAAAAGGTCTATGACCAAGTCCTGGGCCTATGGTGTGCGCAAAGCAGGGCGAAGAATTTTCTCGATTTTTTTTAACGTCCTTTTTTTTTTCCTATCACGTATTTAGCTGCAACGTTTTTTTTTTTCAGCTACTTGTAGATATCAATTATGACCACTGAAAGGACCGAGCGAGTTGCTATGAGAAATATTACCTTGGTTTTCTACAGTAGAGAAAATGTGTCTACCAATGTTGTGACTAGAACTGTGGTTTTCTTACGCTTTTTATTTTCTGGAGCCATTTAATGAAAAGTGTCATAAACAGGAACGTTTGACTCCTTTATGCCACGAACTCACGTGGTGAAAAATAAACATCTTAAGTCAACACGGAGGACACAATTTGTAAGATAATGTAGCACGTGTAATCTATAAATATAGTTAGCACGTTCTTTCCTTTCTATCTCTCACAAACAAATTGGAAAACCAAAGGAGAGTTTTGTTGCAATTGAGTCCATTTTCTTTCCAGTTCTATTACTTGCTTAATTAATTGTTCCTGATTTTACCTTACTTTGGCTATTGAGATTTTAAACACAATTCTACAACATATTTTCTCTTTGCTGTCATTGTAGAGCAACACATAAAAGTGAGATATTAGGAGCTTATTATTCATACAAGACCTTGCTTACATGACTCATCGCGCTTCTGTTTAATATAAAAGTCGAAAAACATCCGCTTTTACTGATCATATGATTTTTGAACCACCGTTAATGATCTAAACCTAATGAAGAAGTCAAGTTTTTCTTTTATAACAACACAAACATTGGGAATCAAAATTTTCCGCGCACCGCAAGCAATCGAGAGTGAATAACAAAGGTCAACTCAAACGGTCATGTTTCCGAGTTTGCTATTTTCTTAGTCCTTTTTAGGCATTTTCAGTCACTTTTCAAACCGGGAATGATTAAAGCAATACTATTTTACATTCTGTCGACTTTCCCAGAGTCAAGCTTTGGGTAACCCAGTGTGATCAGCTGGCCTTTGAGTTTGGATAAAACGTTTCGAAGGTATCAAACAAAAACTTCCTATTTTCAGGGCTATTTGCTAACGCTAGCGAATGTCCTGCTTCGGACCGCGCATGAGTAGCACCATATTTATGAAATGAGTAAATTTATGCGAGTAAAGCGTAATATGAGAGTTTGTATGGATCCTGAAACAGTGGCAGAAGGCCAAAAATAGCATTTCTAAGGTTCTAAAAATTCAAATTTTCCCGGGGGAGAATGCCCCCAGACCCCCCTACTTTACTATACACCTAACAGCAACCCTACCTCACCAACTGTTTCATTACAAAATACAGCCAGGGGATTGTGAAATTCTTTTTTGGCCTCAGCTGGTCTGATTCTTAAACAACAGAACAACTGATAGCATTGTCCAAAATAATGCTTTAAACCGGCATGAATTTTCTGTTTATGTACTTCAGAATGCAGCAAATTGCATTAGAGCATCTCTAGATTTTCAACACTTTCCAGGTGAAGATACCCT
This sequence comes from Siderastrea radians, assembly GCA_964017195.1. NCBI lineage: Eukaryota > Metazoa > Cnidaria > Anthozoa > Scleractinia > Rhizangiidae > Siderastrea > Siderastrea radians. The sequence continues at coordinate 36,027,763 of OZ024891.1, read as the reverse complement.
GGAACCCCTACCAGAAATAGTGCTTGTCAATAAAGACATTTAATCCTGTAGGACTTGAGTGTTAAAATTGAATGTTTAATTTAAGCTTGATAAGTTTTAGATTTACTTTATCACTTTTTGTTTTCTCTTTTCTTTTTTTTTGGGGGGGGAGTCATCTCAAATATTTAGGACTACAAGGCGGGGGGCCAGGTAAAAAAAATTTCTAATGTAGAGGGGGGGTCATTATATTTTGCAGTTACTACCCATCAAACTCCACCAGCCCCCCCCCCCCACCCCATAAAAAATGAACGGTCCCTTAAGTTTAAAACCTTACCTGATGTGTGTTTTGTGTGTTTTACCGCTTTCCTGAGCTTCTGGAGGCTGCTATCGGCTTACGAACATTGAGCAGAAAATCGCTTAAAACAGCCTTCAGAAGCTCAGTAAAGCGACAATAATACACAAAACAGGCAACAGGTTAGGTTTTTCAAACTTTATTTCAATTTTTATGTTTTTCGAGGGAAATCTGGTGAGTATTTCGATCGAATTTCAGGTCCAGACAAACTCTCTTATTACGCTTTGGTTACCTGTGGTTTGCTTTCGCTGGTCATAGAGTGTAAGCTGTACGTCATCCCGGGCACTTCATGTACTGTCTTCAAAGTGTCTCCGAGACGAATAAATGGAATTCGATGGGAGCTGGTTCAAGTCCAGCTCGGAGCTATTGTTGTTGTTTTCGTTTTTTTTTTTATTATTATTTATTTCTTCTCCTTTTTTTCTTTTCCTTTTCTTTCTTTCTCGCTGGGTTACCGAATTTAGTAAATACCGTATTTAAGTAAATATCTATGCCAGTCACTAGGCGAGACGGTCAATCGACGTTTTGTTTATACAGCCACGGCGTCAACACCGACAGACAAGCTGCACTTGCAAATAAGCCGTACCTGATATTAAAAAAAAAAACTAAACTCAAAGTTTTAAAAAAGTCACAAGTTAAGTCTTGGGAATGGTTGACAACATTCTTGCTGAGCGAGAAAGTGGAAGTTAATTAAGTGATACAATATTCCCTGCCCGTTTAAGCCTGCTACACAGGCTAAATTAACGTAAACTCGCGTTCTGTTGATCATTCAAACTGGAAACTTACGGAAGTCTTAGGCGATTAAAATTGTACCTACTTAAGTATATACGTTTTAATCGGCATTTTTTCAATACAGTCAACCTTTCATGGAATTGTGCGATCGCTCTAAAAAACGTACTGCCCTACACAGAAGCACCCAAAATTCCGGAATCTTTCGTCCCCAGGCACCTATTCACGCTTGGATCATGAAATTAGCCAAAGCTAGTTTTACAGTTCGCGTGAAACCATTTGAAAAGTGGTTCAAAATTCACTGTGCACGTACTGTGCCGTGAATGCTAGACCAGGAGTTAACCTTTAATGGCGTTCTTTTTTAGAGTCAGAAAGTGTTCAGATATCATGTTAATACTTGAAAATACACCGTAAATTTGACATGTCATACTTGCCTACAACATTAAGAAAAAACGTGCAAACAAAAGATAAATTAATTAATCTGCAAAGATCCCTGTACAGAACTAATGAAAGAGTTTTTAATCCAAAATACATCTTCTAAAGCGCGGGTGATACATAGCAGAGCTTGAATCAGTTTAAAAATAGTAGCTGTTGTTGTTGATATTTTCGCTTAAATTATATTTTATTCCGATTACCTTTGTATTATCGTAACGTATGTTAATCTGTTATCAAGCAAGTTTGCACACAGAAGTTACAAACGCAGGCCAATACCCACGTAGATAGGATTTACAATTACAACGATAAACCTACATGATTTTATTCAGCTGCAGAAAAAAAAACCTGCTTTGACTTGTTTTTCACCCTTCTATACCTAAACTTAAAATGTGCTACATACTGCACGACAGTGCTTTTCAATAGATGGCTCGTTTAATGACTTTCTACTTCGTGGTGTGAGATATTAACAGGGTCTAAAAGGAGAAATAGTCAATCCTCAGTTTATGACGAAAACCTTCACTCGCTCAAAATTGGCTAAATCGTTTTCAACTCCCCTGGACACACAGCCAAAAGCTAGTAAAATTACATTCGTTTGTTTAATTTGTTTCCAAAATAAATCCCTTAACGATCGATGAGCAACACGAATATTGGACAATATGTTTAATTTCCTTTTACGTCTTGAATATCCTGCTTGATTAATAAACGCAGTATGGCTTCGTGAACGTCACTAGTAATAACGCGCTACATTACTGCCATGTCAATAGAGCTATCACCTGTCATAGTTATGTAGCCAATTGGAAGACAAAAAATATCTATGTCGGCTGTCAAAGACGTAAACTGAAAGCAATTAATAACAACTGTCAACTTGAAAAAACAAAGTTGTCGAAAAATACATTTTGCAAGCCTGAATTTACTGGACGTTTTGACGACTTTGCTGTCGATCACTTTACAGATTTTACGGAAGCGAAATATTCACGTTGCAGAACTACAAGGTGTGTTTATTTGCTTTTAATCGTAAAGTTAACAGTAACACGTTTTTAACGCTATAAAAGAGAAGAGTACTGCTTCGCGTTTTTACTTTTTTTTCCTCGTCTTTTGACCAATCTGACGTGTTTCGTCCGTTTCCCTCACTAAGATTAGATAATCCGAGTATCCCAAGCTATACAATCGTTTCTCTTTTGGAAAGCCGTTAGAGGGTTCACATCGCTGTTTCTATTTAACGGCAAAATTGTAATTTTTTAATGAGATAAAGCGAAGCTGGGAAAACGATTTTTAGTTCAAGCAGGAGGCTGGTTCAAGTGACTCGGGTCAGAAATAACTTCCGCTTTAAAGGGGTCCGAATTATTGAGATTCTCTACTATACTTACGGGTAACTGGTAAAGAAGCCTTAATTTAATTCGATTTGTATTTTTTCAGCATCCTAGTTTTAAAAAAGTATACTAAGAAAAACAAAACTTGAGCTTGATGTCTGGCCTATTGTACAAAAATTTTCGTGTCACCAATATTCTACGTTTTACGCGAATTGTTCGTTCGTTTGTTTGAAAATATAAAGAAACGATGTCGCAAAAGAACTGTTTAGTTTATTATGAGAAAATTTCAACAGTTCTTCATCAAATTTGCGAAAACTTGTGGTTGCCAAATTCTTCTTCCAAAGGAAATAACTCGTACGTGATATCTGGCGTAAAGAGTACAAGGGATTTGCGTTTAGTTTGTTATTATCATTTTTGTTATGTTTTTTATATCATTTTTCGTTACATATTTATACTAGTACTGCTTGCATTTGTGAACATAAGAAGTTTGTTACAAATACAGACGGCATAAAGGCTGCTTAATTTGAATTCTTTTGAGTAAGGTTGAATGTCCAGTTCCAAAGGTTTTGATAGTGGACCTCCATAGTTATATGAAAGCATGTCACATCAGAATTTCACTGTAATTCTCAAAATATATTTTTGGGCCATGATTGGATAATTAATTAACCAACCTCTTCTCGTCCTCAGAAGACCAGATTGTTCTTAGTCTGTTGTAAAGATTGAATTCCTGTTGTGTTCGTCCAACGAAACATGAAACATTTTTGACGATTATTCGCCTATTTTTTTAATACAGTTTCAAGGACCAGCATAACACATTTTCCAATCGAGGAATGGCGCTATCTTCTGGCTGGTTCATGTACGCGTTGTTTCTGACTGCCATGATAGTTTTCAACATAATTGGCAATTCCCTGGTCTGCCTGTTAATACTGAAGAACAAAACAATGAAGACCTCCATCAACTGGCTTCTATTCCACCTGGCGATTGCAGATTTACTTGTCGCAGTGTTGTTTATCCCGCCTTGTGTTTTGAGCCACTTTATTGAACAACCTGGCGGCGTGATTGGAGACGTTTTGTGTAAGCTCATAACCACTGGGATTCTGGGTTGGGCGGCTGCATCAGCCTCAAGTTTCCTGCTAGTAGCGGTTGCATTTGAACGTTACTTCGCCACCTTACATCCATTTCGTTCCCTCAGTCGAAGTCGGTCGTGGTGGCTAGTGCCTTTTTTGTGGATCCTGGCCATTCTCATCGACCTTCCTTCTATCGTAGTTACAGCTTACGACACAGAAAGTCAAATGTGTGTTGGGAACTATCCTGACTACGCAACTGCCCGTGCATATTACATATCTTGGTCAATATGCAATTCAGGGCTGCCGACATGCATCATGGTATACCTGTACGCTCGGATTATTTTACATCTGCGCAATCACGCTCTCGTTCCAGGCTCTTCTCAAGCGCCCGCGACACGGTATCGAAACAAGGTCACAAAGATGCTCATTTCAGTTACTGCCATCTTTATCGTGTGCTGGACCCCTCAGACAGTGCTTTGCGTGCTGAGTCCCGTGGTTCCTGGCGGGTACGCTATTGTGTACCCAGTGGCCACTGCGAGCGCACTGCTGAACTCCTGCCTCAATCCACTGGTGTACAGTCTTCATAGTCAACAGTTTAGGAAGAATCTCGCTTCGCTGGTGCACATTCATTGCTGCAAACATAAACAGATGACCCACAAAAAAATGGTGGAAAAAAACTTCTCAAGCTAAGGAGAGAAGCTAGCTTGATTAATGTAATCTCGAACACTTTCTGGTAATAATAATAATAATAATAATAATAATAATAATAATAATAATAATAATAATAATTTTAAAAAATATTATAATTATAATAATATTTCCGTCATATCAATGTCAGGGTGATGACGTCATTAGTCACGTGTTTATGGCAATAAAGGATGTTTTAGCTCACTGCAAGAACAGGCTTCTATCAATTCAAAAGCAGATAACGTGCCCTGTTGGTAATTGAAATGAGCAATTTGGAAATTGCCAGTTTACATCTGGCATTTGAAAGTTAAGGTGGCTCTGTACCGAAGCATTTCCCAGGGGACTGGTAAGGAGTCTGTAGCTATGGCAGTTTAAGGCGGAGAGAAGCAAACTTCGGCTGTTTAATAGAACTTTACATGAAAGTAACGTCCATGATAACCTTATTGTTGTGACGTCATCGGTCACCTGACCAGAGGGCACGGAATATTTCAAATCCCTTTAAAACTGCATTAAGCTCAATAAATCCTTATAAATTTCTAAGTTATTCAAACACGACCTTCATTACTTTTTCTTTTCAAAAAACGAAGGAAAATGAACGTGAAACCTTTGATAATCCCCTGTTTTGTGAGGTTTTAATATAAATGTAAAAACGAATCAGCATATTTGGTTTCAGACTATGCTCTTTCCAACTGTGTTAATAGTTTTTCTGAAAAATATGGTTTTTATATAGCTTAGGGATGTGAATTTGCACGCACGCGGAGTACTGGGCACCAATGTCACGGATTATTGAGGGAGAATGGTGCCCTTTTTAGGCGCGGCTACAAAGTACAAATGGTTTGAAGGACCGTTTGAAGGTGATTTGCTAGCTTTCTGTACCCTGCGAGCAGAGGCCCTTCGATCTTCCTAGATAAGTCGGGAAGAGGAAGGGACCTCTGCCAGCCGCCGCGACTTTCCCTGTTGAGCATGCGCCAAATTCAAATGTAACCGAGCCTTGTCGGCCTCGCTTCAATTGACATGTTTACTGAATGACAGCCGCGTCCACAACAAACTATTCTGACTTCGGTCGTATTAAACACGAGAGATTTGAGGAAAGCGTTAATTAAACCGTAAGGCTGAGAATAATTCTGTTCGAATTTTTGTCACAGTTTGAAAACTTGTCAGCCTCGAAATATTTTTGCTGATCAAGAAACTGCGATTTGTCGACTGTCAACATGTTGTTACAGTCCAGTGATTTCCAATTAGCGAGTCACGGAAAGCTCGCATAGAAATCTTGGTCTTCGAGATATTTATTTTGTTTTGTCCCTCTTTTTGTCCCTGTCATTCAGAAGTATTTTCGTGTTGAGACTCTTTCGTCCTCAACATTCTCGGCTTTCATTCAACAAAACACATTTGTGTCGAGTTTGTTTCGTATTTAAACTTCTCGGCCGTCATGCGGTATTAAAATTATATTTTGTACTGAGACCGTTTCGTCTTCAAAATTACCGGCCGCCAGTCGACAAATAATAGCTTCTCTTGCCGTTTGCTTGTCTCGCCGTTGACCAAGATAAATGTCATTTCGCCATAAAAATAAGCGTTAAAGTGCTCATTCGCGTAGCCCTTCGCATCGATTCCCGCTCAATCCAAAAGTAAAATTTTTTGGTCCGAAAGCAACCGCAACCCAGATTCTTTTGTTCCAGTTAGTAAATTAGCGATTTGCCATGGCCGGTTGGCAAACAGACAAAAGAATCTTTACCACACAGAAAATAAAGCAAGGCCTTCGACTGGTGTTGTGTGAGATTGCTTATTCCATGAGTATTCACTCTTCCCAGTGCACTTTTCACGGCTTTATCGAAGACATCTTTCGAAAGAGAAACGTCCGCTGCTGTGAACTTCACGAGCGCACCGAACGTACCGTGGGCGCGTATTTAGTCAGCAATTTCTAACAAGGCACAGCTTTTAGAGCTTTTCCGACCGATCATTAGCTTGATGTTTCATATTTATCGTTAGTCCAGTGCTTAAATAATTTAATTTTCATTCCGGTTGTAAAAAGCCGACAGATGTAGTTTTTGTTTACTCGACTGAGAATCATACAGCATGTTATTTGTTGGCCAAGTAAAAGGGCAACAAAGCATCCTTTTTGTTTTCAGTAAGCTTGAATTACATTGTTGCTGTTAAAATTAATATTTCAAACGGCTCTTGCTTAAAGCAAGAAATTCAGGCTATTCCCCAAATGATGATATTGGCAGATAAGCTTAAATTATTTTATGTAGCATCATCTAAGTAGTGTTAACATCTGACCCACTCGATTGTTGATTAGCTGGGATTTTCTTGTTTCAGCCAAATAAAGGATGACACAAAACATGAAGCTCCCTACTTTGCCTTAATGGTAAAGGTAAAAAGGTAGAGCCCTGGACATTTAAAATTTGCTGTGGCATAGCTTGATCGTTTATGTTATACTTCGTAGAAATTTATCTATGAATAGAAAAATAAACGTCTTGAGTTTTTGGTAATACAAAACGAGTTTCAGTAAGATCAGAATTCAGTTCTAACAGTGGTGCTCAGTTTAGGATTACAAATCCCGGGCATCTTTTTTCGTTTCCTCTGTTTTGCTGGGTTCGATTTCCAGCCGTTTCCTGCTCCCGGAGGAGGAGGAAAACCGCACTCACTAACACTGTTTGATTATGTGCCGGTTATTTTTTAATCGAGCTTTGCATTGCGGTCCAGTACCTCACGCGCTTTCGACTCTTAGGCCTGGACTTTACCTTGAGTGATGACGTCACACTGTGATTCCTGAATGTGACGTCACAAAATTGATATTGACTATCGAAGAAAAAGGCACTATCGGTCAATATCGCATACGTATCGGAGCGATTTAAAAAGACGGTATTGGTCTTGCGTTAGTACGTCATATGTCAAGTTCAGAAACTTGTAAAAAGCTTCCAGTTCGCTAAGTTTTTCAAAAAAGGTGTCTGTTACCTCTACGATTCTAAAATTTCAATAATAATAATGATGATGATGACGACTTTATTATTATTTTTTATTATTGTGATTATTATTGTTATTATTATTTTTATTAATTTATTAACTTACAATGCGCAATTTAGATGACGTAATGTCCAATTGCGCTTTGTATTATGTTCAATGCAACACCTTACTACTTAAAACATTCCGTTACAACGTAAAAACATTGAAGTTTTAAATTTAGAATTTACGTATAAAAAAATAAATTTAAAATTAATGGTAAATGCTAAGCAAAATGGTTAACTTTCCTAAAGCTACTTCAAAGTAATGAGTCTGCAAGAGCTCAACTGTATTTATTGCTTAAAATGTTCGTCCTAAAAGAAATGATGTGACAAAAATGTAGAATTTTAAAAGATTTCCTCTCATCTTTTCCGGAGCCGTTGTGGCCAAGTGGTTAAGCCGTCGGAATCACGTTCTGATAGTCGATCAGTTCGAGCTTGGGCTCTGAATCGTTTATTGTTGTTTCCTCGAGCAAGAAACTTGACTTCCACGTTGTCTTTACCTACGAAAACAGATGAATAAAAGGATACCGGCGATACGTTAGAAAAACCTAAGATAATGTTGGATTACCTTTTCGAAGAAGTGGCATCCACCCAGCGAGTGGAGTGTTAATTGCTTCACTAAGTGGGAAACGGAATTAATCGCAGGCAGTGTGGTACTCCTAGGGCCTACTCAACCTACCCGTGTCCTTTATGGACTGTCTGGTAGATCGTTCGAGCTATAATAAGCCAAAAAACACGAACTCATGAATCCTCAACCAAGATTAAAATGTCGCATTCCATTGACGTCTCCTGATGACAGGAAAAACGATCTCCCCTCTCTCTCAATCTCGTCCCAAGGGGCCCTGGTTGTTGCAAACCAAGATGACGGTGCTTTCATTCCCTAAAGAGCAATGTGATTGGCTCTCTCTCTCTCTCTCTCTCTCTCTCTCTCTCTCTCTCTCCAGAAGAAAAGTCGGGCACTTTTGTAACTTTTGTCTCTCTTGATGATAGCTATGCTTAGATCTTTGCAGAAAAAACTAAATAAAATCATGGGAATACTTACTGCTGTAAACCCACTGCATGCAAGTAGTCAGTTAATACCACACAAATCTGCATGCATTAGGCTCTGATGTGTCCTCGAGAGGTTACGAAAGTGCCCTATGTTGTGGTAACTGTTTGTTTAAAAGCAATAAAATCCATTTCTGTGCTAAGTTGTAGCTATTGCCTTACCATTTATGCGCCAAACGATTCTCTCAATTACCACAGCACTTTAAATGTGAGTTATTTTGGCTCACAAAAATCTGCCGTGTATGTGTTTGACTTTTCATGTCCATGAAAAGAATCATGATTCGGAAAAAGCCCATTTTTTACATCACGAATTTGAACAAATGAGTTTGACAATTTAAGTCGGTCAATCACGCTATAATTTTAAGGGAAGTTGAAGCTATCTTTTGCCAATGCAACAAAGAAAACTTGTAGTGAATCGGATAAATCCTTTTTTTTTATGGAGATTTCAAGTTACTAATGTCAAAAAAGCGGCGATGTTACAAAAGTTCCCTATTTGCTAGAAGTTCCAGAAGGTGGTTTCACAATAATTTCTTGAGAGATTGTAAAGTTTAATGCAATCAAATTAAACTTTAGTATGAGAGAAATAGTTGGCCAAAAATTGAACTTTGTCCTAAAAAAGGAAGAGGAGTTAGAGCTGTGGAAATGCATTTATTCTACTTTGGCGCTTTTCGCGGTAATGGCCGTAAGGGTGTATGGTTGCAGGAACTATATATACGACTCAATGTATCGCTGAATTATAGTAAAAACGAGTAATACTAATTGTGTAATATACAACTGACTGCCTGTGAGCTATTCTGTTGCTTACAAACATTTCCAAAGCAATGCACAAAACGGTGAAGTTTTATACAGTACCCGAGACATCCATGGTTTTGTCGTACAAGAAAGAGAGCGTAGCTCCGGGACAACTTTAAATAAAATATTGCAGAGGAGTGCATTTAGTAGTAAAAGTATTTATGAAGAACGTGTACCTTTTACTTCAAGTAAAAAGAAGATGAACAAAAGAATGATAAACAAGATGATGATGATTGAGTATCACCCACTACACTTGTAGTGCAAGCCTTCACGCGGTCTGATTTGTAGCGCAAAGTTAGGACAACCTTTTGAACTATTTACTGGTCTGCAGGAAACTTTGTACATTCTTCTCTGCTTTCATTTGACTTTTTTAATGTTTTTAACTTATCCTTGATTGATATCTTTGTATATTATTGCGCTTAATTAGCTAGAGGTTCCAAATGGGGTCTTAATGTAAGTGGCTTTAATTTTTTCAACTATTTATGTACATTGTAGTGGTGAACGGTATTTTCAAGTTATTTCGCGCCATTTAATATCATCTGCTCAAATAAACTGCAGTAACAGTTAAAAGTTGCTAAAAATTCCACTATTAACTGTTACAGGGTCCATTCTTAATCCTATTCAGCTTGGACTTTTTTTGTTCCAGAGCTTGGAGGAGGCACAAAATGCCGCCTTCTTAACTCCACGAAAGTTTAAGCTACGACAACGAAACTTCGATAGCACGTCCAAAAATCTTTCTTTTGAAGTTCGTAACATGACCTGATGACGTCACATGATGTGGGTAATACATCATTATTGCCAAAATGGCGGCCATCTTGAATCCGTCATCTAAGATTTCATGTTCTTGTCAAAACCTCTGAAAACCACCAAAATTGGCCTAAAAGTAATTCAAACCAATAAATGAATGATCAAAACGATCTTAAAATGTAACATATAGCACAATTAAGTTTAAAATTTTCCTTTTTCACCCCCCTTTAGCTGAAGCTTTTTTCGAGCGAAGTCGTGACCCTCGGACGCACGGGAAAAGTCATCCCCCCAGAGTGGTACAATGGGAGGAGGGGGGGTGATGGAACCTCTCCTGGGTTTCTTATATGTTACCATGTTTTGAAAAGATTTTGCCTTTAGTCTGTGATGTGCTCTACAAGATGAGATATATTTTATGGGTTGTGGCGCTGCTGGGGGCCTGTGACGCCACCATCTAGTATTGTAGAAGTTCTCATAAAAGGGCGGAAATTGACATTTTTAATGCTACACAAGTAGAATATGACATAATTAAGCACTTTGCTTCTTTATCTTTGATCACTTAACAACACGCATTTTTACTCAAAAATGGCTTGACCACCTGCTACTTATGACGTCATATCTCGTAACCGTAGTAAACGATTCTCACCAAACTTAGGTCAAAATGTGTCTAAGGTATATGCCTACAGCTACTGAAAATGGCAGGTGCTGATGAAGAATCATATTAGAAAAATTCAAGAAAAACCTTATGGGGGCTGGCAACCCTCCCATCCCTTGTACGCCCGAGGTTAAGAATTGAGAGGACAAAAATTGATCCAACTCCGAGAGTATTAAAGCCTTGACAAGAAAATGTCGAGGGTGATACAGGTGTCCCAAAACGTTTCCTTTGAGGTCCAATAACAACATTTGATGACGTCAACTGACGTAATTCCTTGCTTTTTCCAAAACCTTGAGAAACCATTAACATTGGACAATAACCATTGAAAAGCAACATAAGAAGACTCAAATGGTGTAAAAATGTAAAAGTTAGCGAAGTAGAAACAAAATTTTTCATTTAGAACAGTAAAACTTAAAATTGTGAAAAAGCACCTGTCAAAATATGGTTGCCATGACAACACCAAATTGGATGGACAAAGACATGTCACACCAAATTGTTTCTAGCTAAATTTTAGGGAAAGTAACACAGTTTGGTGGCTTTTGCTTGCATATTAGAAAGCTTTTAGCGTTCAAATTGAGCGTGGGCACTTTGTTCTCCCCAACTCCCAAGCTAAATAGGGTTTAAAGCTATAAGCTGTAAGACTGTTACCCGATCTATACCGTTACATAGACGACCAAGAAAAGTCCTTGCCTATTTAGCTACACGCAGGGTAGGGAAGTGATTAGTTACAAATTACTAAGGAAAGTCACTTAAGAACCTTATAGGAGCCACTTGGCTTGTTAGCTGGCCATAAGTTCCAAGAAGTCTTTTATCCTTCATCTTTTGAATTAATAGGTTGCTGAGATGAAAAGCGTCGTTGAGATTGGATAAACGTGTATTTTATGCCACATGAACGCTGAAGTTCCATAGCAATTTGTGGGCCTACGCAATAAGAGCGCAAGGTGAACACTGCCTTACCCGAACGGGGGATAAATTACAAGTACATTTATTGATTTTCTCCTGAGGATTTTGAAAACCAATTTGCAACGTTTCTTGACTATAATAACTTATAATTACAGTGAAGAAAAACATTAAAATTCTAATAAGAAAAATCTGATTTACATAAAAAACGAAAAAAACAAAACTAACGTGCACATAAATCAAATTGCGAGGTATCTTGTGCGAGGGTAACCCTACACTTGGGACCTGCGACTAATTATTACGCCAGGTGTTAAGGCTGTTAATACTACACATCAAGGTAAACAAGCTCTGGAAGTACACAGGAACTAGACCGTTCAAATATTTTTATACATAAACGTCGCATGTCTTAGATACAGTTGGTGTGAGATAGAAAACAGGTAGACGTTTGTGTTATTTCTTTTCCGACCTATCACCGGCCGGTAACAATCACAAATCTTAAATTTCACTTCTTGGTCTTGCCTTTTCTTAAGTGTTGTATTATTTTTCATGGCATGTCAGAAGGCTTTCTCCCTTCCACAGAATCCACTGACACCTAGTGATACCTAAACCAGCTCGCTTGTTCTTTGTGTTTACTAATTATATGATGTTCTTTTAATTCTTGTAACAACCCAAACCCTTTTAATTTTCCTGATTTTCAGGTTTTGATTTTTGTGTAACAACATTACATTTGTTGGACCAAGACGGTTCTTTTCTTATGTAAAATGACCGTTCATTGCATCTTGCTTTTAGAGCAAAAAATTGACTGAAAGATAGTTTAAATTGAGGGTCTATGTGTTTGTTGAGTTCCAACAGAGGTCGTAGTCGCAGTTTCAACTAAATGCAGTATACCAGTCATTTCAGGTTATCCGACCTGGATAAAGATTGGAATTTTTTTTTGTCCGGAAAAGGGATAGAGCTCCTTAGTAGGTATAATGTACATGAATTCTGCCTGCATGAAAAAAACATTTTGTCATATTTTTGACAGGTTAGGCTTCGCAAAAATTAAAAAAAAAAGGTTGGTAAATAGTGCGGACAAACGTGTGGAATTTTGCCGCTTAAATTCCGTACGGACGCTGAAGGTGATCCAGCTTGTTTTGTTAAGAAATCGTAAACAGAAGGTTGTAACTCCGGCTATGTATTTTAACGAAATCAACAAAGAGATTTGACTATTGGAACAATCCCCGTTTTTCTAGGTTGATTAAAGAGGTGACTATGCGACTCACACTGTCCCTACACTCGTTACTAAAGTTCCCTGTTTCTACGTTACAAAAGTTCCTTGCCGTTACCAAAGTTCCCTGTCGTTACAAAAGTTCCCCATTAATCGTTACAAAAGTTCCCTTTTTTCGTTACAAAAGTTCCCGACGTTACAAAAGTTCCCTTTTTTCGTTACGAAAGTTCCCTTTTTTCGTTACAAAAGTGCCCTTTCCTCTGGCTCTCTCTCTCTCTCTCTCTCTCTCTCTCTCTCTCTCTCTCTCCTCGCCCCCCAAGCCTTGAATCCAGAGATGTGGTTTAAATACTACAGTGTGATCATTGAAATACAAACGAAAGCTTTTGAACATTGTTTTCCTGTGGTTCAGCTCAGTGGCCCGGTTTGTGTGGTGGCCCTAACTTTGAAGTCTGTGTATCTGAAATCCTTAAGTATCATTAAGCAGTACAACGTAGTTCTAACTTTTGACTCTGTGGAATGAAAATTCTCCCTAAAGTGTAACCATTCAAATGAAAGCTACTGAGCAGTACTTTCCTGTGGTGCTGTTTATTATGCTGTAAAAGGTGTTTCTAAGTTTTGAGTCTGTGGCTAAAACTCCTGCAGCAGGTATTCCGATAACCTTGTTTTTGTTTTCAATGTTGACAAAGTGAAGTTTAAATTTTCTTGGAACTTTGTTTTTTGAAGCTCTTGGGAAAGAAAACGTTTATTTCCGTTAACCGTTCACTGTTCGTTTCTTCATTGTTTCTTCATCCTTTCCGCATTTTCAATAGTCAGTCATCCGTTTTTTGCCTCGTTTTTGAATTTTTGAGGAAGATGATCTATCTGTCATTAGTGAAAAGCGACTTTTAAATTCTGCTTTAATGGCACTAACGTCTTAAAACACAAAACACTATGTAAATAGATAGCCTTCCTTAATGGTTTGAAAAAATCATTCTGACTTTTTTGTTTAGTCATCAGTCATGCATGACAATCACTTCACGCCTTAGAAACTGAGCAAACTTTCTCAAATTGCGTTTTGAAAAGAGGTTTCATTTGAATGGTCACAGGGAAGGATTTCGCCCACGGTCTCAAAATTAGAACCAAATCACATGACGCAAGGTTTGTCTGCGGAAGTAAGAAGTTTAGCGAACGTGGTAAGTGCTCAGCTGACGAGAAGATTCAGGATTTTTTGTGAACAGATTTACGATAAAAATAGTTCCTTCATGTGATCTGAAAATCTGGTGGTAGCACTGGTTTTTCCCACACAGTAAAATGAGCAAGAGGACCACTTTAAAAGACGCGTTTAAAGTTGAGGGTTAACACCAAGCAATTTACTTCACGATGAAAACTGTCACCGCCTTTATACACCAGTATTTTAGTTAAAAGGTTTTCCAGGAGCTATTGTTCTAGTAAATTAAATTTATGTAAATATAAGCTGTCTTTAGTCAAGAAACCCTAGCCATTAAATTGTTATTCGTAAAGATGTTGACGCGCGTAACACCCGTAAGCATGCCGTAAGATAAATGGAGCACTTTTCAAGCTGAGATTTTTCTAGTTTTAAGTCTTTTGAACAGTTTAATGTCGAGACAACCAGTGTTGAAGACTAAAAATAAAACTCAAATTATTTTGCACAATGTTAAAAGAGCTACTTTTAATTACTGATTTCATTTTAATCTTTACACTTAAGGATTTCATCCACAGACTCACACGTTAGAGCCACCTTTTACAGCACCGACAGCACCACAGAAACGAATTGCTCAGCAGCTTTCGTTTGAATGGTGTAACGTTAGGATTACGTTAACCCAAAAGTTAGAACCAATTTCTACAGCATTACAATCAGTGCATGAGGAAGAAGTTCTCACTAGCGTTTAGTTCCAGATTGCGGTAATATTTCAGGAATTTATGTAAGATTCACGAGTTAGATCTACGGTTAGCGATTTGAAGATTTGACTCTTCTCCGTCTTCTCTCCCGTCTGCTCTCAATGTAACAATCACTTGATCAATTTCTAAATTCTCAGACAAACGCTGATGTAAATGCATGTTAGTTAGCGAGGAGAACAATTGAACATGCTATTCAAGGAGAGTCTGGATTTATTTATTTTGAAAGTCAGGGGTACGATGGATTTATCTATTTCGGTAAAACCGAAAATAAAAAAACAAGTGTGAAAGGTTTTCTTCAATTCAAGAGTTATTGGACCATTATCGCTCAATTGCTATTTTGTATATTCTAATAACAAGAACTGACATCGGGAGAACACATTAACAATTTTAATACCTCTTATATTAAAACAGCTGCCTCCAGTTTTCCCCACATAATTTCCATATCAATATTAATGAGAGACAATGCATCAAAGTACCGCTTTAGGAAACAAGAATTTTACAGAGTACAAATTTCTTCTCAGCGAAAGCCTTAAATAAGATTGTAGGGTGATGAATACGAGCTTTGAAAACACTGACATTAACACGAAATTTTGTCCACTTAAATCCGCTTCAATCACGGTGCCGTATAACCCAACGGAGAAAATGCAATTGGCAACGATCTTCAGCATTGCTATCAACTGCATCATGTGGCCTGTTGGAATATCAGCAAATGTTTTGGTCTTTATCACCGTTTTAAGAAAGCCACAGCTGCGAACTGTCTACAACACATCGGTCCTTTGGCTCATCGCTGGTGATCTATGCGTGATCCTCTTGGCTCAAACTTCCAACATTGTTTATTTGGTAAACAAATTTACTACCGGGGATTATTCCTGTTCCCTGTTTTTTGTTTACAATTTGTTTACGTGGTGGTGTCACGGATTGTCGTTTTTTACTTTGCTTTTTATCAGCATTGAGCGATACTTCGCTGTTTTTTGGCCGTTTAAGTACGAAGAGGTGGTGACTAAACAACGAATATCCGGCGTGGTTGTGCTTTCCTGGATGCTCTGGTCGGCAATAGTTTTAATCTTACACCTCATCCCAAATGTTCCGAACACGATTCGCACCATCATCATAATAAGCTTTGTCCTGCCTAGTAGCGTTTTAACGCTAGTTATTTACTGCAAGATATTCAGGGAACTACGAGGAAATATCGTGCACGTTGGCCTTCCGGGATACAGGCCATCTCCGATGAACCAGGACCGCAAGTCGTCCAAAACAATTGGTCTGATCATCGGGGTTCAAATTGCGAGTTTTTTGCCCTCTTTCAGCTTGAGTATCGTACAGGCTTTCTCACTTTTTCGAAAGGATCTTCTTATCCATGGTATTTTCCCCTTTACTGAGTCAGCAGCTTTTATGAACGCTCTTCTGGATCCTATGATATATTTTTGGAGAAGCACAGAAGCGAGAAGAAGTTTAAAGGAACTTAGCTGCAGCTGTCTCTGCTCCCAGTGTACATTTCGTTCTACCAAGGCACAGGAGACCTCCGTTTACGTCTTACAGCTCAGGACGTTTGGCGAATCCGTTGTGGCTCATCAACCAAGTACTGGCCAGTCATCTGAGTTTCAGGGATACTAGTTTCTCCTATCCGTCTCTCTTATCAAAGATGCTGAAAAACATCACCGCTTGAGGGACACTTCGAGAATCTCCTCAACCCGGCATGGGGATATGGTGGAGGAGTCTTGCCCCCTGGCTCTGCAGAGGTCAGACACCCTCTTATAAAGGGCTATGAAGGATGAAAAGCAGTTGGTGTTGATGGAATCCCCGCAGAGAGTTATAAACTATGTGGAGGAGATCTCACTACGTCCTTCTCCATCACATCGCAAAGATCAGAGAGATCAGAATCCTGAATTGCAGGCAGTCGTCTTCACTATCTTCAAGAAAGGAGACGGTGGAGTTCGGAAACTACCGGGGATTTGAATTTCCCTTTCAGTGTCGTTTGCAGGGACAGTCAACATTAGGACACCAGCGTAACGCCTGATCCCTTTCTCGCACGGCATCCTCCCAGAATCACAGCACGGGTTCTGTTCTGTAACTATGGTACAGTGAGCTACACGCACTGGATCTAAATAGCCTTCAACGACGTTACCAAGGCTTTGACTGTGCTAAGATTTCCAGGGTTGGCTACCCGAGGGCGTTCCTCGTCATCATCAAGCTGCTTCACGACAAGATGTCAGCAAAACTATGGGCGGATGCCAGTAACCCACGAACCTTTAAGGTGCAGATCTGAGTAAAAGAAGGCTATTTCATTGCTCTTACCCTCTTCTATATCTGCAAAGCAGCTATTAACGTACCATTTCATAAAGGAAAAATTGAAAATTTTTTAGAGGTATTGATATCGTCTACAGGATGGATGTGAAGTTCGTCAATCTCAGCCAGCTTTATTTCGAAAGGAAGACAGTCGTCACTCCCTCGTTGAGCAGAAAAACTCCAAACTATTCTAAACGTCTTTGTAGATGGCCATGTACAAAAGGCCTGGTCTCAGCTTTTTCATAAGCCCCAAATCCTCTATCACGCTGCCCTAAGTGACGTGCTCAATGCTTTCCCCATTGAAATCAGATATCTTCTTGAAAATATCAAACACTTCCCGTACCTGGGGAGACCCCTTTTATCAAAAGCACCTTGATGTGGAGATCAACACCGCCTTATTCTGCTGGCAACGAGCTTAGTCGAGTATTTGACGATCGAAACCTTCATATGTACATGAGCAAGAACCTTGTCTATAATGTATTCGTCCCCCCAGCAATCCAGTATGGTTCGGAAACCTTCGATAGCCGACGTTGGAGAGGCATCACCAACTTTGTATTCTTCGGATACTTGGCAGTAAACAGGGAAAGAGATAACTAACTTCGTGGAGGAAGTAAACAACATGAGTATTGAATCCACATCATAAATGCGGTAGACGGGCCACATGTTAAGGATGCCAGATTCTCGCCTTCCGAAACAAGTCCTCTTTGATCAGCTCTGAGAGGGGTTTTGTTGTCGAGGAGGACAAAGGAAAGGCTTTACTAAGGATACATATAAGGTGAACGTAAAGAAATGTAACAATGGGGTCAACACCTGAAGTCAACACATGCGGCCTTCTTGGAGGAAGGTATTGTAAGAGAAATATGAAGTGCTTGGAACGACTTCGTCAGCACGATGAAAAGCATAGGCCCTTAGAATTCGAAATCAGCTTGAAAGAACAAAACTCCAAAGATATTCTCTCCTGCCATGAAATACCTGCTATCTATGCCTTTGTAACTGCAGCAGGGGCGCCCAATGGTTCGTCTCGGGGAATATCTGTTTGGAAGCCTAAAATCGCCCGAGATTTTCGGATTTAATTGTAGTGGAAGCCAGAGATTTCTTCGGCGAAACATCATGTCATACTTTCGTACTAGGAGGACTTATTAGTTCCTATTGTTTTCGGAGGGACCGATACGTCGTTTAGAGTGCAAAATAAGGTCGGTTAGCATTTTTGGAGAACCATCAGCAGCTCGGAAATTCGGCGGATAGGTTTCTGTTTCCTAAATTTTCTCGGGTCTAAATTTTCAGCTAAAAAATCCGAACAGATCAATCTGTATTAGCTTACACAAATATGCCTTTAAAAAGTTCTGAAACAATCTAAGAAAGCAGAAAATGATATTTCAAGTACTTTGCCAAATTTTTTTTTCGTTGGGTGCCCCTGACTGCAGTTTCAAGGTTGGGCTTATCAGGCATTCAAGGATCCACCGATACCCTACCTGAGTGTCTAATCGGCAGATGATCATATATTTCATATCAAAAATGAGAGTTTCAACGACGTATATGTTATTGAACTAGCGTGAATTTTTAACCGGCCGTCGCCATATCCGGTTTATAAAGTGGACACGGTTTGTTGGCTTAACATACGAGCAAATTGCTGTAAAGCTTGTGGTTCGGGTACTCAAGAGCGGTACTGTCTTAGATAAGACGCATGCGCATATAAGTCTGCTGAATGTTACCTTCGTGTGAGTAGTAAGGCGGGCCCGTATGGCAGATTTCCTGGCTCCTGATTGGTCGAGAGCAAATGAATGACGTCATGACCCGGAACCGGAAGTCACGTGTTTTTGGAAGGAGAAACCGCTGACCAGTATGAAAAAAGGGATCGCGGGCTCAGGGAAGTCACGTGATTTAGGAAAACCGCTGACCAGTGGAAAAAATTGATCGTGGGCTCAAGGGGAAGGAAACCCGCGGAGAAAACGCGGGCTCAAAGTCCAAAGTCCAATTTTGGGAAGAGGGGTGGTCCTTGGAGTGAAAACCACACAAAAAAAAAATGAATAAATCATATTTTATTAATTTGTTTACAAACATGGTGTCCTTACTGAGAACGCAAAATGTTCTTCATGTCCTTACTGAGAACTCAAAATGTTCTTCATGTGTGGAAGGACTTCGCTTGGGGTGTGGCCAAGAAAATGGGGTATGTTGCTGATTGTATCCGGATTCTTGAAGATTTTTCCCCAGAATCCTTCAGCGGCTCCGGTGTCTGTATGACAAATACCATACCACAGATGACCATTCCAGATACGTTCGACTTCTTTCACAAATTGGGGGTCTTGTTTCCAATCGTAATGGAGGATTTCAATGACTGTGGTGGAATGGCTTTGTCGGATGTAAACACAATTGGGGATTAGATGAGGATTCTTTCTCCAGTGGTCAGCACAGGCTACATGACAGGGGTTTCGGCAGCAGATCAATAGGTTTTGATAGGTGACATCTTTGTTACAGACGATACACGAGGTGGTGGGGAAAGGATTCAGTTCTTTCATGCTTGAAATGACTTCGCTGGGGGTGTGGCCAAGAAATTCGATTTTTTCATATGGGCAATACCTGGGGCGGTGTCTTCCCCAGAATCCTTGGACGTCTCCCAAATATATGGGTTCACCGCACTTCAATTCATAAGCGATACCATACCAGAGAGGAAGGAGGTGATGTATGATTCCCGGAAAAGTATGCTGGTACCAGTGACGTTTGACTTCTTTCATAAATTGGGGGTCTTTTTTCCATTCTTCATGAAGGATTTCAAGGACGTGGAGGGTAGTTGTGAGTCCACATCTAAAGCAGCCATTGATATTTTGTTTTCGCTGCTGCTGTTTGGCACAGGTTAGATGACAGGGTTGTTCGCAGCACATCAAAATGGATGGTTTGGTGACAGGTTTCTTACACACCAGGCATGGTTGGGGTTGAGCCATCACTTGTTGGGTTTCTGGATCATCCATGAGTTGAAGTGTGAAATGAGACGGGGGTTTTTATAGAGAAACAAAAGGGTCACGTGGGAGGGAAGGGACCAATGAGAAGGAGGCCCCATCATGCTGTGGGAGGGGAAGAGGTGGGGGGACCCCCCTCCCCCTCCTTAGATAGACCATGGTGCATTGCGCGAATGGGGGTATATAAGTCAAGGGAGGTCACAGAACGCCATTCCTAGCTTTGAGTCTGGTCTGTGTGACTTATGTCAGTTGAGGAAAACAAAAATGTCGGAAACGAGAAGGCCCTTGGGCTGTCTAGCCAGCGAGGTGAATGTGAGTGGAGAGGAGGTGTTGAGGAGACGTGTTGGGCCGGAGCAATCGGCCATCCAGCGCCAAATTACGGGCATGTACGCCAGGAGGGAGGAGTCATGGCGCCCCCTTACAAGACAACGCGTGGAGGCGTTCCTTCGTTTGTTTCTACTGTGCTTTGTGGAGTCGGAAAATGGGCTACCCCTTCAAGCAGTGACGTACCGCAATTTAAAGAGAGTGCTAACCCACCGGATCATCCCTTTTATCGAGCGCCGTATAGTACCAACCAGGGAGGAAAAATATTGGCCGATTAGTATGCGACTGTTTGAGGAACTTGACTTTTTTATGGCGGCCCATTTGTCTGAAGTGTACTGCGGAAATGCTTGGTTAACAATCAGCCATTTTTACAGGGAAGTAAAGAAACATGAGGAACGGGAAAGACGAGAAAGACGGGAGCGAGCCAGGCGGGTACGACGTGTGTTGGACATGTAAATAGACTTTGAACATTCCTGTTGAGTTTTTTTTTATTGTGAGTCAAGACGCATGTGAGTCAAGAGCAACTATTTATGACCAAGTGCAAAACCAGTGTTGTCAGTTTTTTTATTTTTAATTAAAAAGAGTTGATGTTTTTTACAAAAGGTTGTCTGTCTTGTTGCCACGCAGGGGCGCGCCTATTTACAATTGGAAAAAACTACAATTGGAAAAAATAAAAACTAAAAAAGGGTCTATGTACAATTGCAAAAGTAAAAACTAAAAAACATTACAAATGAAAGTCTTCGAGTTCCATACGTAATTGATCAATGTTCTCGGGGAGACAGAAGGTGCGGTTGAATAAGGCTTGAATTTCGGCTCGGGTTTTCTCGTCCACATCCCGGGATCCCACGATAGCACTGCTTTGATGAAGGGTGGGCTTTTTGGGTCCCCAAGGAACAAATTGACTGCCAGTGACTAGGGTGGCGGCATTCTCGTTGACTTGGTAGTAATGGTCCGAGCGGTACCACGTTTGACTGGGGATGTCAAACAGGTAGACGGGTTTGCCTTGATCCATGGCCAATTGCACGGTCCAACCGGTGCCCCCTTTCACGCGTTTCTTATCCTGTTCCAAAATGCCAAAGGCATAGATCGTATGGGCTTTCTTGGCCAATTGATAATTGCGCTGCAGCAATTGCAGGGTGTAAAAATGACTGGGCATCCGTTTCCCTAGTTTCTCTGCCGCTTGGTGAAGATGAGGGTTGGCTAGCATCAGGACTTCCACCGTAGAAGGGGTGATGAACGTGGCTCGAGGATGATTCGGGGGGACGAGCACTTCGAGCTGCATCCCAAAGTGTTTGGCTTGTTCTTCGACGAGGGCATCCGTACCTTTGGCTCCCCCAGTGTACACCACATGACCATGACCCACTTGCAGTTCCAAGGCACCGAGATCTTGTTCTCCGATCATGATGTCTGGGGGCATGGCTTTGGAGAATGACGATTCAGGGAGCAAGGGAGCTCCTTAAATAGGAACACCTGACCAATGGGAAGACAAGAGGTCCTTATAAGGTCATAACAAGCTGACCAATGGGAAGCGGAGACGTCCTTATAAGGTTATAACAAGCTGACCAATGACAGCGTAGGGGTATGGGTATAAAAAGGCAGGGGCGGGTGAAAAAATCGTGAGCACGATGTCAGACGATCGGAAGAGAAAGACAGCCCATCCCCCAGAGGGGAAGAAGAAGAAGAAGAACACCATTCAAACGATGACGCCCGTGGACTGTGATCCGGGGGTACGCGAGGTGGTGGAAGATACCCGAGCGGCGGTGGAAGATATGATGAAAGAATTGAATGACATGGTGGAGCAATCGACACCACCACCACCACCTCAATTCACCCTGATGACTATGTTTGGCAATGAGGTGGGCCATCATCAAATCAAAGACAACAATGAAAAGGTGGACTATATGGTATGCCCTTGCCATGACGTGCGTTTGGAGGCCCGAGAATCTCAAAAGGGATGGAAGTATGTGAAATGTCCCATGCAACCCTGTTTGCTGTTTTGTGGACAAGATCAAGCTCTGGAGTATATGAAAGCCGTGTATAGCCAGCCTCATGTAGAAGTGTTGGACATGTGGACTTGTTTGCAGTGTTTTTGCCGGGAACCCGCCACGCTGCAACAGAGCCATTCGACCCAGAACCCCGATCGCTTGTTTCTGAATTGTTCCAAGAAACAGTGTGGCTTCTTCCGGTGGGCCGATCAACCGTTGGGTCCCAAGTACTGGAGTTGGTTTCATGACAACCCGCCCAAGAAAGCCGATCAACAAGCTGAATCTCCTTTGTCTACCCGGGATGCGCAAGGATATCCTAAGCGGGGCTATGACATCCCTGGCCCACCCCCTCGAGCCCCCCGGAAAGAGGATCGCCCCCTGACAGCCTATGAGAAACAATTGCTACGAGAAATTCAAGAGCTCAAGAACCGTCAAGAAATGATGGTGGCCCCAGCGCCACCACCCCCCAAGTACAGTGACAGTGTGGACAACTGGCAGAAAGATCTCGAGACCGTCACTTATGGTCGTCTAGGTCTCTTTTAATGGTTTAAAAAAGGAGTAGGAATAAAATTTTTTATTTAGTCCATGGAGTCTGCTGTGTGGATGTCTTATGCGTGGGAGGGTCTGTTGTCCCTGGTGGATTGGCAATGCCATCAAACCCTGTGCCAAGTGTTATATGATCACCAACCCGGGGCCAAGATCCCTATTCCTCCCTGTCCCGAGGACACGCACCCTCTCCACATCTTTGAAGAAACCCACGTCGACCGCAACCTGTATCGATGGGTGGTGTTTGTTTTATGGTTAAAAGCCCACCCAGAGGCGTGGCGATGGTATCGAATCATTCAAAAGGCGCATCCTCACACCATCCCTTCCATATCGACCTTATGGGATGAATGCCGGAACGTATGGCCCCTCGAAAGAAAACTCAACGCTGGTCAACAACAAAGTTGAAGAGAACCAAACGCCCTGTCTCGTCCACGAAGAAAAGCAAGGTCTCGCAACAATGGTTAAGCCGTTACCACGATCCTAGCGCCCCGGGGAGTTTAGGCGGGGTGCAACGGTTTGCCAAAGCCCAGGGTCTCCCGTTGAAAAAAGCCCAACGACTCTTGGAACAGGATGTGGGCTACACCTTGCATAAACCCCGACGTCGTCGTTTTGCTACCTTACCCGTGATCGTGGGAGGGTTGGACGATCAATGGGCGGCGGATTTAGTGGAAGTGCAACGGTTGGCCAAACATAATCGGGGTATACGCTACTTATTGACCGTCGTGGATGTGTTGTCCAAGTACGCGTGGGTCCAACCGTTGAAAACCAAAACCGGCGTGGCCCTCGTCAAAGCCTTTGAGAAGATTGTGAGACAAGGAGGACGCCACCCCAACCGATTGCAAACGGATCGAGGGAAAGAATTTTACAATCGGACCTTTCAACGATGGGTCGACGAGCAAGACATTCACCATTTTTCCACCGAAGGGGATGCCAAAGCCAGTGTGGTGGAACGATTTAATCGCACCTTGAAAGAACGGTTGTACCGTTATTTGACCACGGCCAACACCTTACGCTTTGACAATGTCTTACCCCAGTTGGTGCAAGGGTATAATGCCACCCGTCATCGAAGTATTGGTATGCCCCCCGAAGACGTGACGTGGGACAACGAAGAAGCCGTGTGGAAACGATTGTACAGCAAACGATTGAAAGGTCGGAAAAAACCCCAATTCAAAGTGGGAGATCGGGTCCGTCTCAACACGATTCATCGGACCTTTGAAAAAGGTTATCTCCCCGGTTGGACCGAAGAAGTGTTTGTGGTGCATCGTGTGATCCCGGGCCCCGTGCCCACCTATAAGATTCACGAATGGGATGAGACCCCCATCCAAGGCACGTTTTATGAAGAGGATTTACAAAAAGTCCAGGTGTCCGACGTGTTTCGCATCGAAAAGGTACTTAAGCGTCAAAAAGATCGTTGGTTGGTCAAGTGGAAAGGGTGGCCCGACAAGTACAATAGTTGGATTGCTCGTGGTGACGTGACGTCCCTTCGACCGCGCAAACGACGACGACGCCGCTAAAACAATGACGTGGGTGCCCAATTCGTCGTTTTACGTGACGTTGATGAGTCATGCGAGTACCAAGGAGTTTCCTGGGAACAAAGCCCATCAGTTCCGAAACCGGTTGCCGAAACCCATTCGATTTATGGGTCGAGGATGGATGGTGGGTATGGCGAGTTTATCCTTACCCACCATTCCCGTGGTGGCGGAAGAAGGAGGCGTGGGCGATTCCCATCCTTTGTTGTATGTACGATGGCACGAACGGGTGTATGACAAAGACGATCAAGGCAACGATGTCTGGTGGCATCAACGTCGCGAACTCTTTACCTACGGTCGAGATATGAAAAAGGAATTGACCTCGTCGACGGGATCGCACTTGTTTCATCAACTGGTGTACCGGTACGAGCAAAGCCGTGCCAAACAAACCGCCCCCAAGAACAAATGGGCAGAGGACAATGGTCTCAAATTGTACCCGACCTTTGAATGGACCTCCGACGGGGATTTGGTGTTGAATACCGTCAATGTGGATTACAAACGACAAGTGGCCCGCGTGGAATGGGGTAGAACCTTGGCCTTGAGAATGGGATGGATTGAACAAGTGTCGACGGGGGTGTATCGATTGGGGCCCAATATCATACAAGAATTTCATTCGGCCTCGATTCCTACACCGTCGGATGTCGTGGATGGCAGCAATAAACCCGCCTTTTGGAAAGTGGATGGGGATTATATGAACTTGAGTATGACCTGTAATTGGCGGTTTGTGAATTTGAACGCGACCTTTCGGCCCTCGTTGGAATTTCCCTCGGTGCGTCCTTTACACGTGTATTGTGATGTAGGGACCAGTAGTATGGTAGGGGGTCGCATCACCGATCTCTTACGAGAAATCAAGTACCAGCCTCAAAACACCACCCACTTTGAACCTCGCCATATTCAATATGTCCCGGTCCGCAATGAAGTGGTGGAGATCGTGGAAACGCAAATGGCCGAAACCAATGGGGATCTCGTGACATTTGGCGAAGGGCATACCCTCCTGACCCTCCACTTTAAAAGGGAGGTGGTGGTGTGAAGCAGACAAAGATGTCGTTCTACGTGACGTTACCCAGTCATTCCAACCGACGGGAATTTCCCAACAACCAAGCCAATAACTTCAAGATTCGTTTACCTCAACCGTTACAACTCACAGGGGGTGGATGGCAAGTGGGGTTGAGCGCCATTTCTTTACCGGATGCCCGCGTCAATTTGTACGAGTTGGTGATGAAAGGACAACACGTCTTAGGCATCAAATGGCACCTAAAAGCCCCCAGTCAAGACGGAGGGACCTATAACAAATATGGAGCGGCCGTGACCAAAATTGACGATATTAACGACTGGGATTGGGTGGTGGACGGGGTGAGTTTTATGAAAGCCGCCATTACTCATGTGGAACAGAAACGACGGGAATCGGTGATCCAAGGGGGTACGTTTTTGGACGATCAAGGCAAACACACGTACGTCAAGTTTCGTTGGGAAGGGGAGGATCTGCTCATTGACAACACGAATGTCTCTCATGATGGATCCGTTCGCACGCCCTCGTTTGCCGTTCATACCAAGTTAGCTGCCAAGATGGGATGGTTACGTAAAATCACCAGCGGATGGATTTTGGGCCCGAACTTACAGCAAGACTTCATGGGGGATCAAATCCCCAACATGACCAAGAACAGTGATTGGAAGGATATCGCCGATAAGGATGGGAACCCGGTGTTTTGGACCACCAGTCGAGTGGAAGACTACATGGAATTGAGTATGAGTTGTGGTTGGCGTTTCACCAACTTGAATGTGGCGTTTCGGGCGGTGGTGGGGGAACCCACCCGATCGTTGCACGTGTACTCGGACGTGGCAGGCAGCACGGTGGTGGGCAATCGCGTGACCGATTTGTTGCGTGAAATCCAGTACAAGCGAGAAGCACGTGGCACCCTGTATTTTGAACCGTTGCACATTCAATACATGTCTCTTCGTAACGAGGTGGTGGAAATGATTCACGTTCAAGTGGCTGAAACGATTGGTGCCGGAGGAGACTTGGTCAAGTTTGGTGACGGTCATACCATTGTCACGTTACACTTCAAAAAGACATAAAAAGGGGGGCGGCCAAGGGAGTGTCCCAATCACAAGATGCCCAAGACAAGAGTGCGTCGAATGAGACGAAGAAGAAGAAGGCAACGAGGGGGTTTATTCCCCCTGGCAGCCCTCATTCCAGCCTTGATCGCTGGAGGAAAAGCTGTGGCGTTGGGTGCCGCGGGTGGTGCGGCGAGTTACGGGGCTAAAAAAGGGTTGGAAGCCGCGTTTCGGAAAAAACGACGATGAGGACGGTATAAAAAGGGGGTCCCATGAAGCACAGACAAAACGTGTATCCCTGGTGAAGAAGACACCATGCGTGGGGGAAGTTTGACACGATTTCGAACCGACGAGTGGTATGATCAACAAGGCAAAGGATTGATGACGGATCTGATGCGTGGGGGGTTGCAAGGTCTTATAAGGACGCGAAATCCTTTAAAACTGCCTAGTAATATCAAGAGAGGCTTGGAAACGGGTTTGACACGTGGGATCAAACGCAAAGCCGAAGACGTCCTTAAAAAGGAAATCACCAAACAAGCCAAGAAAGCGTTGAGTAATAAGAGCGTGAAAGACGCCGTGCGAGTAGCCACGGCCTTATTTCCCAAACAAACCAAACGGGCGCGTGATATTTTGGGCGTGTGAACATGGATCCCGTGCATTCACGACCTCGACGGATTCGTAGTAATCGAGGGTTGACTCAATGGGGTGGACTGTATCCGTTTTGGAAACTGATGCGACGACAACGTGGCGGTTGGTTGAGTCCCGAGGTGATGAGACTGCCCGGGTTTGATTTGAGACAACGTTTAGCACGACGACGACGGTATAAAAACCCCTCACGACGACGACGTACCACCACTCGACGACGTTAAACATGCCTGACGTGAGTACACAAACCGCCCCGGCTCACGAGCGTTCCGAAGGGACCGTCAACCCAGCGTTACGGATTTTCAAGGTGCCGCCGACCGACATTAGCATCAATGCCTATCGCATGGTCACCATTCAACCCACCACCACGGGTATCAATCCCATGGAATTCATCATTCCTGGATTAGACGATTTTGTGGATTTGGGACGCAGTTACTTTACCATGGAATTGAGATTGAAGAAAAGTACCAATGGCAACTTGGTGGCCGATGAAAACTTGTGGCCCGTCAACAATTTGGCCCATTCCATCATCAAACAAATTGACTTGCAATTGAATGGCACGTTGATCAGTCCACAATCCGACACCTATCATTACAAAGCTTACCTGGAAACCTTGCTGAATTATGACCGAGAAGATGGCAAGACCGTGTTGGGACCCCAAGGCTGGTTCAATCAAGTGGATTTCCCACCCCAATGGACTGCTGCCAACGTAGACTTTGGTACCCCTAATGCAGCCTGGACCAATCTCAGTGCCAATCACAAAGGAGCCTTGGCCGCCATGGTAGCCGAAACCGCCAAGTATGCTGGAGGTGTCACCCACAGTCTGGTGTTTACCCCCCACCTGGAAGTGTTTCATACCGGCAAATTGTTAGTGCCTGGCATCGAAATCAAGATGAAATTTCAT
Source organism: Siderastrea radians (assembly GCA_964017195.1). NCBI lineage: Eukaryota > Metazoa > Cnidaria > Anthozoa > Scleractinia > Rhizangiidae > Siderastrea > Siderastrea radians. Next base: position 35,999,733 of record OZ024891.1, on the reverse strand, counting down.
TTCAATGGCCCCAGCCTGTTTTTCAATGGAGTGGCTCTGGCTGGTCGATTGATGGAAGGGGATGTCAAACTACGGTTTCATCTCTGCCAACTGCGTTTGAATGACGCCATCTACCAGAGTATATCTGAAAAAAGACACAATGAAGGCCGAGTGGCGGCTTACCCGACCGTCCGCAGTGAAATCCGGACCTTCACCATGCAAGACAACCTGGTCCGCTTTGATATCCCCAACCTGTTTCAAAACAGAATACCCGACCGATTGATTGTGGGGTTGTTGGACAGCCGCGCCTTCAATGGAGATGTCACCCGAGATCCGTTCTGTTTCCAGAAATTTGGACTGACGTCCATTAAACAGATTGTCAAAGGCGAAGAATACCCTTATGAAACCCTGCAGTTAGTGCACAACAATGGCAGCCGAGATAACTTGGGGTACTTCCGCTTTCTGCAAGCCAGTGGCGCTTGGTGTAAAAAGAAAGGCAATATGGTGGAACTAGGAGATTGGGGTCAAGCGAAAAATTGTACCTTGTACATGTTTGACAATGTGGCCAATGGCTGTGCCGACAGTCAAAACCTCAACCCCAAGCAAACGGGCGATTTACAATTGGTCTTGGAATTTGGAGCCGCCCCCGGTGTCAATATAACGGTAGTCGTCTATGGAGAATTTGAGAACTTGCTGGAGATTGACCGCAACGGAGCCGTGTTGTACAACATTTACCAACACTAAAGATGGAACACGTGGCCTTGAATAATGTGCAGTTGGATTATTTAGCCCGAGACGACCCCCACTTGAAACCTGTCTTTTACGGGACGGTGGCCTGTGATCGTTTACCCAAGAGGCCTGTCAAGACCCAACGCCAAGGGTACATTGTGAACACCGACCCGCACGATCAACCCGGACAACATTGGTTAGGGGTGTGGACCGAGGGAAACGTGTGTGAAGTCCTCGACAGTTATGCTTTGCCCATGGACACGTACGTGCAAGCCGCCCCGTTCCAAGATTGGATCGTCCAACATTGGAAGTATGTGGTGACCAATGGCAAGTCCCTCCAAGCCATTTCAAGCAAGAGTTGTGGGGATTACGCCTTGTTGTACTTGAAAGCCAAAGCCCGTGGACGGACCTTGCAAGACTTTTTAAATGAGTTTTCGGATCATGATTATGTAAGCAATGACCATCAAGCCGGTCAACGCGTTCAACAATTAATTGTAGGCCAAGAAGCCCGATGGTATCAACTCTGTTGTCATCCGTATCATCAACGGAATGATTAAATAAAAAATTTTGTTGGAAAAAAACGGTGTCGGAGTCGTAGCTCAGTCGGTAGAGCCTTTGGATCCCCCCGGATACATGAGGGGATCGCGCGTGGGTTCGAGTCCCACCGATTCCAATAAAAAGGTGCCTTTTTTTCCCCCCTGGGTAGTATCATCATCATGCAAACGGGGAAACCGTTTCGTTTTCATACTCCCTCCTCTATCTTGGTGGTGGGGCCGTCGGGATGTGGCAAAACCGCGTTTACGGAAAAACTCTTGGTAGACAACCCCGAGTTGTTTGACACCCCACCGACCCAAGTGCATTATTGTTATGGGGCATGGCAAGATCGATTTCGAGGCATGCAAGATCATGGGGTGGTGTTTCACGAAGGGATTCCCGATCATGACGCGTTGGTCCAATGGTTTCCTCAAGGACAGGGGGTCCTGGTCTTGGATGATTTAATGGATGAAGGGAGTCACGATAAACGCGTGTTGGATTTATTCACCAAACATTCCCATCATCAAGGAGTGACGGTGCTCTACTTGTGCCAAGACATGTTTCCCGTGGGGCGCTATGCCAAAAGTATTTCCCGCAATGCGCATTACATTGTGGCCTTCAAGAATCCCCGGGATCAATTGGGGGTACGCAATGTCATGCTGCAATCGTTTCCGACCACTTGGAAAGACACGTTGGAGACGTTTCATCAAGCCACCACGCGCCCGTATGGCTATTTGATGTTAGATTTACACCCGGCCTCCTCGGATCAACAACGTGTGTTGAGTCACCTGTTAAAAGACGAAGGATGGACACGCACCTATCAAAAGCGCCTATAAAGGCACGACACCCCCTTTGGAACCGGAAAAGAGAGTGAGCATGGCCGATGACCGTCAACCTCCGCAAGCGTACGATACCACGACCCCTGCGGGGGTCGGGGCGTCCGGCAGCAACCAAGTGTCCCCAGGCACCATCCAAGAAATTTTGGATACAGGGGACTCAAGCTTGATCGACCAAGCCTTTGATCAAATGACCGTCGAGGACATGATCGCGTATGTGAACCAGTTGCCCTCCCCTCCTGCGTATAGAACCTCTTCCCCCGCTGGGGTAGGAAGTCGAGCATCCCATTCACCCTCATTCCAAAGCCCCCAGACCACCCCGCCGTCTTCCCCGGACACTCCACTTACTAGGGGGAGCGCTGGCTTGTCGTCCGGAGCGCGAACCCCCCTTAGTCCGGGGAGCGCTGGCTTGTCGTCCGGGGCTCGAACGCCTGCAACGCCTCCTAGCGTACCCCGGGCGGCGGGTGCTCGAGCAGCCGCGGGGGCTGGGGGTAATGGTAGGGGGCGCCGTGGACCTAGGACTAGAGGCGGACGTGGCGGTGGTGGCGGTGGTGGTGGTGCTGGTGGTGGACGTGGTGCTGGTGGTGGTGGAGGTGCTGGTGGTGCTGGTGGAGGAGGAGGTGGAGGAGGTGGAGGAGGTGGTGGAGGCGGTGGAGGAGGTGGTGGTGGACGACGGGGGCGACGACGCCGACGCCTTTTCCCCACTTCAGCTGCCTCCAGCACTCCCGGATCGTCTGGGGGGTCTGGTAGACAACCTCGCACCTTGCGTCAAGCCGCTTTACAACGCCGTTTACGGATGCTATTACAAGATCAAGAACAATTGGCCCAAGGACGGGAAATTGCTAATGTGACCATGACCAATAGCATTGTGACCAGTTATAAACAAGGAGGAGCCCCGAGCGTACAAACCTCGTCGTCCCGGGTCTCGCCGTGAGGATGAAAACCCCCGTGTCGTTATTGAATGGATCTCGACGTCCTGGCATCCCCTTCCCACCGGAATTGTTACAACGGATGGATTCCTTGTATGCCTTTTACCATCAACAATGGTGGTGTTATCGCAAAATGTTGAATCATTACAAGTGTATCAATGCCTTGTTCAATGGCATGGCGTTACTCCTGATGGCCGCGGGCATGATTGCCGGCCCCCTTTTGGACAACAGTACGTTGGTAGCGTGTTTGGCGGCGGTGGGCACCGTGGTCAAAGGATGGAATGATTTTAAACAATATCGATTTAAAGTGACCATGAGTCGGTTTGCGTTTACCACCTATGCCAAAGCCTTGACCGAATTGAAAACCTATGTGAGGGGTGTCCCCTTGGAGGACCTGGAAGGATTTTTAATCAAGATGCAAACGTTGGATGATACCATTGTGGATTTCACCCCTCCGTTACCCAAACGATGCGTGCAAGATTACCATCGTCATTTTGTGTACCAACCTTTGGAAGCCCAATGCTATGTAGACGGATGTCCTCGTCCCTTGAAACCCAAAGACTACTGGATCCATAAAAAGCCGCTCCCTCCCAGCCCGACACTCTTAGAACCATGGCCGTCCAACGACGACGACGACGCAGAAAAAGGAAACAACGAGGAGGAGCTTTAATGCGCCGCAAACCCCGTTTGGTGGATAAAATTGCCCATGGCATGAGTATGTTTCTCTCAGGCCCCGCGCCTGGGTTTGGACTGGCTTTAGGCAAATTAGGCGGGCAAGCCTTAAAAGGCATTACCGATAATGTACAACATTACCGACGACAACGAGGTGGGGGGTGGTGGTCCGATTTGAAACGCAATACCCGTCAAGGCTATAAAGAGACGCAAGACCTCATCAAACAAAACAAAGCCCTTCAACGTGTCTTGTCGCACTCATGGTATCCTTGAAGAGAAGACGCCGACGACGACGTCAACGCGGTGGTTTTTTAAATCTATTGGTCCCTGCCCTGACGGGATTGGGGAAAGCCGTGGCCTTGGAAACGGATAAACGTATAAAACGCACGATCCAAAAAGCCAATCAACGCTATCGTCGCCGTCACCGATAAACGATGCAACGTCTTCGACGTCAATTGCCGTTTTTACGGTCCATGTTACAAGAAGCCAATGGTTCCAAACGTCAAGAGTTGTTACAACATGCCAATGCCGATCAAATCAATGCCGTGAGTGAACTGGTCTTGAACTTTTTAAAAAACAAGATTCCCGTCACACCCCCCATGCTGGCTAAACTTCAACCCTATAAAAGGGTGCTACGCGATTTGGGACGTCGTCGACATTCCGTCAAAAAACGTCGGGCGTGGTTGGTTCAACAAAAAGGACGCGGCTTGTTTCAAGGACTTCACGAGGTGTTATGTCAATGTGCTCGACCAACCCGTTAACCCTGGCCACATGGATCACCCTGTTACAAGAGGCCAATCGGGCCACCGACCAGTGGAAAGACGAGTGTCATTATTGGAAGCATAAATATCACCTGTTGTATCGAGAGTACAGGCACATCTTAAAGGCCCGTCTTTGTGAGAGCTGTCGTCAAATAGAAGACGGGGAACTTTGCTCCGAGTGTAGTCAACCCCCATGGATGCGGTCTACATGATTCCCCACAAGGACTTGGAACAACTCGTTCAATATTACAAAGGAGAACTCACCGAAAATGCCTTGTTGAACAAAGCCGCCAAGCTCGCCGCTCAAAAACATGTGTTGTTGGCCAACCCTCAATTGCCCCCGGCCCTAGTCAATGCTCAAACCAAACCGTTGAGTCAAGAATTAATCAAGTTAACCAAACGCATTCGTCAATTTCCCGGAGGTGTGGGAGTGGGTGCCCCGGGTGCACCTCCTGGCGAAGACGAAGAAGAAGAGGCCGGGGATTTGGTCACGGGACCCGTGGAACAATGGTTGAAGCGCATGATAAAAGGAGGGCCGTCGGCTCCCAAACCCACCATTACCCCTGCTACCAGGGAAGGCGCGAGAGAACAGAGACCTTCTACCAGTCGAGGGGATACCCGGACGCGTTTACAGGTCATTCGAGAACAGCGCAAGGCCTTGGAAAAAAAGTTAGCCGAGAGTGGTAAAGGTAAAGGCAAAGGCAAAGGCAAAGGCAAAGGCATCTCCCGTGAAGTGCAAGCATTAAAACCCTTACCCGGTTGGGAAGATTGGGCCAAAGGCAAACCACCCCGACGACGACGTTTGCAGTACGACAGTGAGTAAAAAAAAAAAAGATGGCTCCCCGTACCAAGAGGAGGAGGAGAAGGGGCGTGAAACGCCATCAACGCGGAGGGGCCTTGGATGTCCAAAAATGGATTGCTAAAACCGGCAAAGAATTTCATTGGCCTGGCTATCAATACATGGGCCCTGGGACGCATTTAGCCAAACGTCTAAAACGAGGGGATCCCGGTAAAAATCGCTTGGACCGGATTGCGAAACAACACGACATTGATTACAGCCGTGCCAAGAATTTGCAAGACAAATGGAAAGCCGATACCAAGATGATCCAAGCCATTGATAAATTACCTGGCAAGAAAACCAAGACGGAACGGGTGGTCAAGAAAATCATGCAAGCCAAGAAACGTTTAAAATTGTAAAAAACACTTTAATGACAACCCCCAGTTACATGTTGTGTCAATAAAAAATGAAAATGTCACATTGTTATTCTGCAGTTCGGTAGTCTTCTGTAGTTCGAGTCTCAAAACAGGATTCTCAAACAGGATTCTGGAGAACCCCCTATACCTTGTTGAAAAATAAAAAAATGACAATGTCTGATTGATATTGTTATTCGGCAGTTCGGTAGTCTTCTGTAGTTCGAGTCTCAAACAGGATTCTCAAACAGGATTCTGGAGAACCCCCCGTGATGTAAACAAAAATGATCCACGTTGATAAAAAAAAAATGTCACTGTCTCTTTGATCGTTCTACCACAATGTCACGATGGAATGTTCTGCCAAAATACTGAGACGAAAATGTTTTATGTTACTAAATCATACATTAAATCCACCCCCTCGTCGGGTGACATGTCATGAACGAGGTCTTCGGGGGACACCAATGCCTCCAGATCAAAGGAACAAGAGTCCTCCACATCCCTCAGTAACTCGGTCCACTCGTCAGGCGACCCCTCGTCGGGTGACATGTCATGAACGAGGTCTTCGGGGGGCACCAATGCCTCCAGATCAAAGGAACAAGAGTCCTCCACATCCCCCAGTAACTCGGTCCACTCGTCAGGCGATATGTTCTGCAACAAAGACGAAAAGTCCTCCAAGTCAGAGGGGTCCAAGTCAGGGGGGCCCAAGTCAGGGGGGTCCACGGCTTGCACACCCCCCGAATCCATATCCGTGAGAGTATAATCCTCCAGAAATGATTCACAAAAAGACAAGTTCTCAAAGTTCTCAGGCATTTTAGGCGTTGATTTCTTAAAGTCCTCCAAGGGAATAGTCAATTTCAAGGGTCCCAATGCTTTGATTTTCTCTTCCGTTTTCTGTCTCTCTACAGAAGGTAAGGAGGCACAAAAGTCATTCAAATACGTTTCCAGAGAAGGTTGCGTTCTACAATCAGTCAATACCACCCGCAGTGGTTTGGGACGAGGCACGTCCTTCTTCCTTTTGTTGTAGTACCTTTTTGATTTCTCCAGGATCTTCTCGCGGTTATCCCAGTAGTACTCTCTTCCTTGCGCCAGCAGCTTCTCTCGGTTCGCAGCATAATAAGTTCGACGAGCCGCCCATCCTTTTTCACTTCTGTTGTACATCCTTCTGTACGCCAATATTCGTACACGATTCTTTTGACGATACTCTCGATCTCGGAGTCTGATACGTTCCCGATGTTTCTCTTTATACTTCCGATCGCTTACGGCACGACGTGCTCGGTTGTTTCGGGCCCATTGTTTTTTGGCGGCACGCCGTTCCTCCTTATGCGTCTCCTCATAACGCCTTTTGGACTCCTGCACTCGATCCGGATATTGTTCTACGTATTGTTTTTTGGCAGCACGCACTTTCTCAGGGTACTTGTGTCGGTAGTTGGCTTTTTTCACAATATTCCTCGCTCGGGCTTTCTCTGGGTAGCGGGCATTGTACCTAGCTTTTTTGATGGCGTTCCGTCTCCGTCGTTGTTCGTCTTTCGTCAGTAACTCTGTCGTTTCGTCGTCAGGGTCGGGAACATAGTCTATGTCGTTCAAGTCCTCGTCTGGGTCAGAGTCGTTAAGGTCGTCGTCGTCGTCGTCAGGGTCATAGTCCTCGTCCTTCTTGTCGTCAACGTCGTCTGGGTCAGAGTCATCGTCGTCGTTGTTTGGTCGGTACGTCGTGCGTCGTCGGTTGCTGCGGCGGAGGTCCTCGCTTACGGGAGACCTCGGGCGAGGGGGGCGGTGCTGGCGGAGGTGTGTGCGGGCGCTTAAACTCATACCGCCAGTAGTCACAACAGAAGTCAAGGCCCCGGATGTACCACTCGGTGTTGAGTTGGGGGTAGCAGCCCGGGTTCCAGTGCTCTTGCACGTACGTGTGGCGTGCTGCTTGGGCTGCTTGGGCGAGCTGCCTCCATTTCCTCCTTTCCTCCAACAGCGCTTCCCCAAACTCCCGGATGTCTTCATCGTCGATACTCCACTTCTTCACTTCATCTAAGATAGCATTCACTTCAAATACCTCAAACTCTTTTAACAAATTCTCATGGTGAGAGTCCATGTTGAGATGACTGACCTCGAGGGGCGATCTGTTTTATAGTCTCTCATTCATTCCCGTCATACAGCAGGGACCCTCACTAGAGAGGGGGGAGGGGGGTCCCCCCACCCCTTCCCACCCCTCCCTAGGACACCCCCTCTCTAGGGGGCACCCTATTTAGTGATTGGCTCCTTCCCCTCCCACGTGACATTTTGGTTCTCTATAAAAAACAAACCCCGATCTCCAGTCAGTTTATCTGATCATGTCCTCTGACAAAGATGACAATGTGGCGGGGCCAAGTGGCCTCGCCCACCATGAGGTTTTAGCCATGCTCGGATTGGACTTAAGTGATTCGGAAGACGACACCCATTCCTGTGTGGGACCTTTGATTTGCACCGAAGAGCTAGGAGACAGTGATGAGATTTGTCAAGAGGCCTTGGACCAATGGGAACAAAGCGGGGGTGGATTGGATCCCTCTGCGCACGTTACCTTCCAATTTGACTTAGAACCTTTTGTGAATCGGAAGAGTGATCGCATGGGGGTACAAGAACGTCATTTCAAGACCCAGTTACGTCAAAGGGGGAACTTGCTTCCAGGCCAAAATATAACCCAAGCTCTCCAAGATGGATTACGTCGAGCCGTCGATCAAGTGTTAACCACCACCCCCGACCTCCACGATCAAGATCGACTCTACTTTACCATCGCCTCCGATCGCCTGCACAATAATTTTCAGGGGTGGGGATTACGTGCAGGTGAATGGCGTCGAGACACAGAACGGGTGGAAGCTCTGTTCCAACGTTTAGCCCAAGCCCTCAACAGCAACGAACAATTTGAAATGGATGACTCCTTTCAAGTGTCCATCACGCAAGTCCATCATGCTCCTCAAGGCAAAGGCAAACCCCGTCGTGGGAAACCAGGGCATCCTACCATGGCCATGTTAACGGCCAACAAACGGTCGGTCATCCGCATCCAAAACGACGATGAGCTCTGTTGTGCCAGAGCCCTCGTGGTCGCCAAAGCTCGCGTGGACCAGCACCCGAAATTGGCATCCATTCGCCAGGGGTACGGGCCGCTGCAGAGACGTCTCGCTTGGGACCTGCATCGGGAAGCCAAGGTACCCCTCGGTCCTTGCAGCTATGACGCCTTAACGGCTTTCAGCAAGGCCCCATCCCTCACCGGTTACCAGATCCTGTTGGTCGATGCGCAGCGATCGTTTCACATCACGACGTTTGGTCCCCGTTCTGACAAACAACTGATCCTGTTGCACAACCAAGACCATTATGATGTCATCACCAAATTGCCGGGGTTTTTCGGGTCCAGTTATGTGTGTGCGGATTGTTGGAAACCCTACAACACCGAGGGGGTGCATCGATGCACCAAAACCAAGTTGTGTGGAGCCTGTCGACAGAAAGATTGTCCCGACTTTCAATATGCGTACCCCCGGCACCTGAAAGCCACTCAACGTTGCAAGTCGTGTCATCGGGACTTTTTTGGACCCGCGTGTTTCGAAGCCCATTCCAGCAAGACCCATGCGGGCAAACCCGTCACGGGCCTCCAGACCTCCGTGTGCTCTCAACGATACCGATGCCCTGACTGTTATCAACAAAATGTGGGCTTGTCCCGCATTCAACGTCACCGTTGTTGGCACGTGGATTGCCCTTCTTGTCACCAGTACGTCCACGTCGACAAACACCATTGTTTTATACAAAGAGCCCCCAAACCTCAAGACCAAAAGAAGAGAAAGAGGACCCGTCAAAAAGGTCCTCGCGCCAAACGAGGTGCCGCCGCCGCCGAACCCCCTGCCTCCTCTGAGGACGAGGAAGACCTGCCACCCTTACACGTCTTCTTTGATATCGAAGCCATGCAACCCCAGGAAAAACACCTTGCCAATCTCGTCGTGGCCGAAACCGAAGACAACGATGAACCCAAGCCTTTCCCAGGTCCCACCTGTATCCGTGACTTTCTGGAATGGTTGGATACCTTGACTCTCCACGATACCCGTCAAGTCAATGTCATCGCCCATAACTTCCAGGGGTACGACGGGTACTTCATCATCCAAGAATACTATGGGGACAACCGCATCGTCCAACAACTCCGCAACGGGTGTAAACTCTTAGAGATCAAACATGACCGCATCCGGTTCATCGATTCAATGAGTTTCTTCCAGATGCCCCTCTCCGCGTTTCCCAAAACCTTTGGCTTGACCGAACTCTGCAAAGGGTATTTCCCCCACAAGTTCAACATACCTAAGCACCAACAGTACGTGGGCATCCTCCCCTCACGCGATTACTACATGCCTGAGACCATGTCACTCGAAGGAAGACAAGCCTTCGAAACCTGGCATCAAGAGCAGCGTGCCAAGAACGTCGTGTTTGACTTTCAGAAAGAATTGCTCGCCTATTGTCAATCGGATGTACGTCTCTTGAAACAAGGATGTCTGACTTTCAAACGCCTGTTTGAAGACTTGACCGGCTTCAATCCCTTCGATCACGTCACCATTGCCTCGGCTTGTAATCGAGATTTACGTATGAACCGGATGATCCCCAACAGTATTGCCAGCGAACCTGCCGGTCCTAAGGGATGGAGAAATAACATCAACCAGTCCCTCCCAGCCCTTCAATGGTTAACCTGGTGCGATCACCAACTACGTCAACGCGCCCTCCAAGATCTCAACCCCGACGATCTCTTGGCCAGTGCCAATCCAGAGCCTCAGTACATCCAACATGTCCGAAATCAAGGCGAGTATAAGATCCCCGGGACCAACTTGCATGTGGATGGTTATTGCTCCCACACCCACACCGTCTACGAATTTCAAGGCTGTTTCACCCACGGATGCCCAACCTGTTATCCCCATCGCTACGAAAAACATCCCCGCAACTATGATCTGACGATGCAGGACCTCTATGACGTCACCCAAAACAAAGTCCAAAAGCTTACCGACCAAGGGTACAACGTCATTCAAATCTGGGGATGTGAATGGGACCACCTCCGAGACACCCACCCAGAGATCGACGCCTTCGTCCCGGAACTCAACTTTATCGATCCTCTTGAACCTCGAGAGGCTTTCTGTGGAGGTCGTACCAATGCCATCAAACTCTACCATCATATCACCCCCGGCCAAAAAATTCACTACATCGATGTCACCTCCTTGTACCCGTGGGTGAACAAGACCTCCACCTACCCCAAAGGACATCCCACCATCTATTCTCAACCGGGTCACACGGACATCCACCAGTACTTTGGTCTCATCCAATGCAAAATCCTGCCTCCCCGTGAATTGTACCATCCCGTGCTGCCTTACCGTCATGGCGACAAACTGCTCTTTCCCCTCTGTGCCCGTTGTGTGGAAGAAGAAATGGACAAACCTCTTTTGGACAGATCCTATCATTGCCCTCACCCCGACGAACAACGCACCCTCACCAGTACCTGGTGCAGCCCCGAATTAGTCAAAGCCGTCGAATTGGGATACCAAGTCCAATACATCTATGAAGCCTGGCATTTTAAAGAAACCTGTGAGGGCCTCTTCGCCGATTATGTCAACACCTGGCTCAAAATCAAACAAGAAGCCAGTGGGTGGCCTAAGGACGACATGTCAGAGCAAGCCAAACAGGACTACATCCAGAAGTACTTCGAGCATGAAGGCATCCAGTTGGAATACGACAAGATCGTATACAACCCGGGGCTGCGTACCCTAGCAAAACTCATGCTCAACTCCATGTGGGGCAAGTTTGGACAACGCCTCAACAAGACCCAAATTCAAGCCTTTCATGATCCAAAGGCCTTCCACGATTTCTTGGATACCGATGCCTTAGACGTACGTCACGTGTCCGTCATTAATGACGACATGGTCGAGGTGCACTACCAAAACCAAAAAGAGGACATCCGCGTCTCACCCAACCTCAACATTTTTGTAGCCTGCTTCACCACCTGCCACGCCCGGCTCAAACTCTATGCCGCCCTGGAAGCCTTAGGGGAAAGAGTCCTCTACTTTGACACCGACTCCGTCATCTACCTGGAGGAAACACCCACTCAATTTCAACCTACCTTGGGTTCCTATCTAGGGGACTTCACCTCCGAATTAGCTGATGATGAATACATCCAAGAATTCGTCAGCGGAGGACCCAAGAATTATGGCTATGCTACGAATAACCAAAAGGTGGAATGCAAGGTCAGAGGCTTCCGACTCAACAGCGAAGGACACACCCAGCTCAATTACGACATCATGCGTCAGAATGTCCAAGATGAAATCCACAAACCCCTTCCCAAACCACGGGAAATCCAGGTGATAAACTCCCACCAAATTGTTCGCAACCCAACAAACTACACCTTGCTCACTCAACCCCAACACAAATGGTATCGCTTGGTGTATGACAAAAGAGTCATCGATCCCCGCACCTTCAAGACCTACCCCTATGGCTACCAGTGAGAGATCCCAAAACAAGATCGTCGATTGTGATCACTGTGATCGAGAACATTTGGCGCCACCACCACCACCCCCACTCTACAGTTCCTTTGCCATACCTTTGATGAGAAATCAATCATATCAACGTCAACTACAACAATGGATCCGTGACAACAATCAATGGCGAAGAATAACTCGATGTCAAAAACAATGGTGGGGACCCTCTATTGAACATTAAGGAACACTCAGGAAAACCACCGTTATTGTAAAACCTATCACAATAAATATAATTTATTCATTTTTTGTGTGGTTTTCACTCCAAGGACCACCCCTCTTCCCAAAATTGGACTTTGGACTTTGAGCCCGCGTTTTCTCCGCGGGTTTCCTTCCCCTTGAGCCCACGATCAATTTTTTCCACTGGTCAGCGGTTTTCCTAAATCACGTGACTTCCCTGAGCCCGCGATCCCTTTTTTCATACTGGTCAGCGGTTTCTCCTTCCAAAAACACGTGACTTCCGGTTCCGGGTCATGACGTCATTCATTTGCTCTCGACCAATCAGGAGCCAGGAAATCTGCCATACGGGCCCGCCTTACTACTCGTGTGTTCTTGTCTTTTAATTTACAGTATTTAAGATATGAACGGCGAAGGGTTGTTAAGTCTGGGGTTTCAGTATTTGTCTTGTAGAACGCATGTGCAACTGAGTAAAGCAGCTAATAGGATTGAATGCAAAATTGGCTGTGTTGTCTGATCTAGTTAGTGGTTATGGTGAAATTGTTTTAGCGCAGGAGTTTTGTTATGGGGATTGACATTTTGAGAGATGTAAAAATGTGGGAGTGGAAGGATTTGAGAATGTGAGGAGTATATCACGCTCTTGTGAATGTGATTTGCTTTGAAAGTTGCGTTTTGTATAGCAGGGGTGTAATATTGTGCTGCGTGAGAGGCAGTTTCCCTTGGCGTTTTATGGGGGGACAGTTTCCGCAGTGGATTGTAAGTTTTCTCATTGGGTAACCTGTATTTCGCAGAGGAGAGAAACGACAGCTGTGTTTGCCGCTTATTAGCGCGGTAAGGAACAGTGGCTTAGGAAGAGAAGGGATTGGCACTAGTATGATGATGCAATTAGTGGATTGCACCATCGATACATCATAGTTCTTGAGAAGGGAGAGAGATGAGCGTTTATTTGACCCAAGAAGTTGATTTGAATTGCATAAAGACGAAGGAATCGGTCATTAATAAGGACATCAATTAATAAGGTAGCTGTTACGAGTCTTTAAGACAGAAAATAACTGAATATTATCGAGCGATGCGTGTGGTTTGCGTGTGGTGTTCGCTGTTGCCTTGGTTGGGTTTGTGGTAATTCGTTTACGTTACGAATTCCGAGTCAACTTGTTTACTTTTGCAAGGGGATTCCCGGGTTAGCAAACCCGATTTAAACATCACGTCATGAGATGTGCCTTAACGTGCCCCATACTCTGACGATCTGCTCGAGCCCGTGTTTATCAAGCATTATATTTTGTTTCTACTGCTATGTTCACCCATTGTGTTTAAGGTCTAGGCGTAACAGTAAAAACTTCGTCGTCCCTGTGTAAGCATTCTCAGTTGTGGACGAATTTATACCGACATTCAACGTTTGAGTGAATTTGCGTTTTTCAGCAGAAATAAAAGCGATAAGAAAGATAAGCTTAGTCATCAGAGTTTAAACATTACGTCATCCAGTAACGCTATAGTCAAAATATTGTGTCACACAATCACACTTTTCGTCACGCCGGTTCGTATAAATAGAGGATCGCGCTAACATTTGTGAAACCTAGGGGTGGGGAGGGTCAGAACGGCCGGTTAAAATGCCCATTGGGCTTTCTTGTTTGTCGAAGAACTGATATTGGTCGAGTTCTTATTCTAACCCATAAACATTCAAAACAGAACGAGGCCAATATCTTTTTCCCGATACGGACCGAACAAGCTATCAAATAAAGTTGTTCATATAGTGGCTCTTGTTTTCAGGTTTGCTGATAGCACAGTAAGGTTTCTTGCGCTAAATGTTTGAAAAAGAGAAAACACTGAAATCAACTCTTAAGCGATCCGTGTTAGCGAAGGGTACTAAAAAATTGGTTCGTCCAAGAACTAAACAGAATGATCCTTTTGAATTTGACCATTGTGGTCTTTCTCAACCATATCATTAAAATTAGCACAAAGTAAACTGTAAAAACAATAAAACATGGTATTACACCGCTAAAAACACTTGTATGATTTTAAGACAACAGCAGTCAATTTTCTACCCCGGGTTTGACATTCAGTCATATTAGAAAATTTTAGCAGGACTTTTTCTTGACTAAACACTTTTCCATTTCACAATTTTTTTGAGAAACATTTTGCTTCTTTGTTTGAAATATTTCAGTATTAATGTATCTTCTGATGCTTACAGAAAAGCAAATTGAGAAACAATGCTCGAAAGAGAACTCACATGATCTAAATTGGGAAAACAGTAAGGCAAGGTAAAAACGTCGTCTAAAACTTGGAAAATTAAAGAAAGTAGCCAAAAAAGTACCATTGGAATGAGTAAATTTCTTACAAAAGCAGGTAATTGCTTTTGATCAAATAATAGATCATTTTTCCTCAGTTTCTGCAGCAACAGTACTCGACCACAACACGTTCATTAAGGCCAGCTGCAACTTAATTAAAACTGCATATTTTACATTGGCCTTTTCCCAAATGTAAACGATTTTACCATAGATCGATGTACCTGATAGCATTTAGTCAACACCTTACGAACTGGCAAGATAGACCTGGCGAAAAACACGCGATTAAAAAATTATTAAAATTATTGTAGCCATAAATATAATGAGGTTCTCGATGCCCAATTACCAGTTAAAATTTTGTTCCTCTCTCTGCTATGAGTGAACACCTTCAATCAAAATGTCCCGACCTCTTTTAACAATTATCAGTCAGATTTTTTGGTCATCATTTTACGTGTATTAAAGAAAATATTTCTTCAGCTAACAGTACGTCTGAAAGGAACCCAATCAACAATGAAAACTGCCAAACCAATGCTGAGCCGCAGGTGTCTTAACCGGAATGTCCTTTTTGAAAACTTTCTTTGTTATAGTTTCTTGTCAGACATTATAGTAGCTAACGTTTTTCGGCAGTTATTCACAACTTACACTGATTCTCCTACTGCCTTTTATCAAAAACCTTTCAAAAACTTTCCAGTTAAAAGTGAACGTCCTCAAACGATTTTCTCTGGGTCAGACTCAAGGTTAAGTTAAACTTAACCGAAGTCGTTCCCTCTCTCCAGCATGAGCGAATTTCAACAAACCCTGAGAACATTGTTAAAATTACGCTAAGTAACTCATGAGCAGTGCAATGACTGTGCCCGTGCATTGTACATTTTGTTACATTTCTCAGCTGTCCTTTGCAAAAAAGTGAAATTACAGATCCTGGGTTATCGAGTACGCAAAGCACAGGACGACGAATTCACTTTATTCTTTTTTTGTAACCTCTTTAATCGTGTGTGTATAGCTGAAAGTGCGCTATTCTTCTAGGTATCAAATGAAATCGGTTTTCAAATAAAAGTTGTGCTAGCTTACAACAGAGGGAATGTGTCTACTAATGTTTTGAATTGATCATGAACTGTAGTTTTCTTACTCTTGTATTTTGGAATTTTCTGGAGATTTAATGAAAAGTCTTATAAACAGGAACTTTCGTCTTGATCCTGATGCCATCAACTCAAGTGATGAAAAATAAATATGTGAAGTCAACAAGGAAGATGCACTTTGTAAGATTATGCACTTACGTGGACGTGTTATCTATAAAGAAAATAGCACATGCCTATATTGGAAATGAGCCAATCAGAAGCGCTATGTACTGTCCTGATCAGTTCCTACGATATCAAGTCACTGACTTGGCATCCAACGGTATAATGGACAGCTTGTAAAGTTGTAACCTTACTTCTTTCTTTTGATGCGAAAATTAACAAGGAATTGCTTTCAGAAATACCACAAGACTTTTTAGACGTCTCTTCTGATGCTTACAGAAAAGCAAATTGAGAAACAATGCTCCAAAGAGAACTCACATGATCTAAATTGGGAAAACAGAAAGGCAAGGTAAAAACGTCGCGTAAAACTTGAAAAATTAAAGAAAGTAGCCAAAAAAGTAGTATTTGAACGAGTAAATTTCTGACAAAAGCAGGTAATTGCTTTTTATCAGATAATAGATCATTTTTCCTCAGTTTCTGCAGCAACAGTACTCGACTACAACACGTTCATTAAGGCCAGCTACAATTTAATTAAAACTGCATATTTACATTGGCCTTTTCCCAAATGTAAACGATTTTACCATAGATCGATGTACCTGATAGCATTTAGTCAACACCTCCCGAACTGGCAAGATAGACCTGGCGAAAAACACGCGAGGCATAAACAATCGTAAGGAGAAAGGTAAGAAGAAAAAAGATTTTGTTAAAACTATTGTAGCCATAAATTTAATGAGGTTCTCGATGCCCAATTACCAGTTTAAATTTTGTTCCTCTCTCTGCTATGAGTGAACACGTTCAGTCAAAATGTCTCGACCTCTTTTAACAATTATCAGTCAGGTTTTTTGGTCATCATTTTACATGTATTAAAGGAAATATTTCTTCTTCAGCTAACAGTACGTCTGAAAGGAACCCAAACAACAATGAAAACGGCCAAACCAATGCTGAGCCGCTGGCGTCTTAACCGGAATGTCCTTTTTGAAAACTTTCTTTGTTATAGTTTCTTGTCAAACATCATAGCAGCTAACGTTTTTCGGCAGTTATTCACGACTTACACTGATTCTTCTGCTGTTTTTTCATCAAATACCTTTCAAAAACTTTCCACTTAATTAAAAGTGAACTCCTCAAACGAGTTTTCTCTGGGTCAGAGTCAAGGTTTAGTTCACTGAAACTTAACAGAAGTCGTTCTCATCTTCAGCGTGAGCGAATTTCAACAGACCAAGAGAACATTGTCAAAATTGAACTAAGAATACCATGAGCAGTGCAACGACTGTGCCCGTGCGTTGTACATTTTGATACAATTCTTAGCTGTCCTTTGCAAAAAAAAGAGAGAATTACCAGATCCTGAGTTCATGCAGTACGCAGGCAGGACGACGAATATACTTTATTCTTTTTATCGTAATCTTCCCACATTATATATCTACAGCTACAAGACACTTTTCTACTAGATATCAATTGAACTCGGTTTTCAAATAAAAGTCGTGCTAGCTTACAGCAGAGGGAACGTGTCTACTAATGTTTTGAATCGGAATGTAGTTTTCTTACGCTTATATTTTTGAATTTTCTGGAGAATTGATGAAAACTCTTACAAACAGGAACTTTTGTCTTGATCCTGATGCCACCAACTCACGTGATGAAAAGTAAATATGTGAAGACATCAAGGAAGACGCTCTTTGTAAGATTTTGCAGTACGTGTTATCTGTAAATATATTAGCACTTTCTCGGCTGATTTGAAATTACTCACGATTATTCCCTGCACTGTACTCCACTCAGTCCAATCACCATTACTTACCGAGCCCAAATTGGAAATTAGCCAATCAGAAGCGCTGTGTACTGTCCTAATTTCCTGCGATCAAGTCACTCACTTGACTACGGTATAATGGACAGCTTGTAAAGTTCTAACCTTACTTCTGTCTTTTGACGTGAAAATTAACGAGGAATTGTTTTCAAAAAAAGCCACAAGACTTTTTAACCGTAAGGAAAGATGTTTCGGACGAGACTTCATCCATCGTCAGTTGCTAGTGTCCAGCTAAATGAAGCGAAATAAACTTATAAATTATGAATAAAAATGAAAATAATAAATGTTGCGACGTGATAGTAAGAATGTGAAAGAATACAGAAGAAAGAGAGAACAATGGACACACATGCTAGCCCTGTAAGGATAAATTAGGATGTTTGAATTGCATATTCAGTGAGGGCTGTTCCCAAAGAAAATGTATAGCTTCCTTGATCTTTGGTTGATAAAGGGGGAAGCCGAGTCAAGGATCATGAAACATTCCTCCGAGAAGAGATGACGACAATTTCGGAGCCCTCAAGGTGATTAAAAATACTACAGAATTACAGTGGCAAACTTCGGTGGCATGTTAGCCTCTTTTGTTCTCGTCATATGTATTTTAGTTTGACCGCGTCTCGCCAAAATACAAACCATTCGCCTGTGCTGATGTGTCGTTTAAGTGCACCAAGTGGTAGTACTAGGTATAAACATCATTTATCCGTAGTAACATCCAGAGACGTTCTTCAAAGATTGTAGTTAAGACATAGAAAACGATATCATTTTCTTGTGCAAAACTTGGCAAAAACACGAATCAGTAAAATCGATTCATGAACGGTCCATCTTAGCGATGATTATAACATAATTTGGATTACTCAGGGAAACCAATCAAAATGCTTGTTATCATCATTATGAACCATTTCAACCATATAACAAGAACCTGCATAAAATAAAGTATAAAAATGAGCAATCACTCACTATATTAAGTTACATCGCACACTACACTTGAAATATTTTGTCTATGGTAGTCAATTCCACCCCTTGGTTTGAAATTCAATCATATTACAAAATTTTAATAGAACTTTTTACCTTGACGTTAACGCGTTTCCGTTTCACTATTTCTTGGGAAATCAGTTTGATCCTTGTTTTAATTATTTCCATATTAGTGTATCTTTTGATGCTTACAACAAAAACAAATTAAAAGAACAATGCTTAATGAGGGGGACATTGGGGGGTTCTGAATACCGCAATACCGTGAAAAAAGATGACAAATACCGCATTATCGCAAAAAAAATCGCCAAATACCGCAATACCGCAAGACGTCCAAAACGTTGTCAAAAATCAATGAAATAACGAAATTGTTGCCTTGCATAATCTTAAAATTACGGGCAAATATTAACTTTATTGTTTTTTCGAATATTAAGGCATGCTAGGATCGTTTGAGGAAAGTGAGGAACGTGTACATTACGTCCAGTAGCTTGTTAGTTAATGCCGAACAAAGATAAACTTACCTTTATTGATTCACTTTTCTGATTGCAATAGAAGGGAATGAAATTCTTCGCTTCCAAAGTCAGTGCTCAACGTTCATCAGGAATTAACATTCTAGAGAGACGCAGTGTATAAGACGCTATGGCCTAACGATTAGGAGCCGATTAGTGCTCTAGACTCCGGAGTGAATGGCCCTGTTCGAGTACTGGTCGAATATTGTGCTGTGTTCTTGGGCAAGCCGCTTTACTCCAGCCATCGGTATATGCACTAGCTTTCTCCAACCAAGTGTACAGATAGGCAACACAAATTTGATGCTGGTAGGTAACCTTGCGAAGGAGTAGCTTCCCATCCAGGGGAAGGAGGTGCACACATACTCGTAATCGCCCCATGCTAAGGTTATCAGAGATATGAAAGACGCGGTGGCCTTGTGGTTAACGCGCTGGACTCCGGATCGAGCGGCCCTGGTTCGAGCCCTGGCCGGGTTCATTGTGCCTGTTCTTGGGCAGGACACTACTCTCATGGTGCCTCTCTTCACCCAGTTGCATAAATGGCTACCGACGAAATAATGCTGGGTGTAATCCTACGATGGACTAACATCCATTTAGGGGGGAGTGGAAAAACTCCTAGTCACTTAATGCTACAGAAACCGGGATCAGCTCTGGCGGCCACTGAACTTGGACGCAGACAATACCTATGATGGGGCAATAGGCTGGAAAAGAGACTGGCGGTAAATGGGTTGCTTAAACTCTTCCTTTCTTTTTTCAGGACAAGAAACGATTGTTGAAGCGAACAGCTCTGCCAAATCGCGATCGTGCACCAAGGAGAAAAGTAGCAGAGCTTCCAATTTCCCCTTGGAACAGAGAGTTCCCTCCGTCAGCTTCTTCCCCTCCAACCTCTTCATCGCTGTTGGGGTCGAACTCATCTGCGATTTCTTCATCATTTACTTCTTCGTCCAGGTGGTCCAACGTGCTTTCTTCACTTTTCTGTCCCGATGGTAAAGTGGTCAGTTTTATTGGCTCGTCTGATATAACACACCGTCGTTGGTACATAAACTCAGGAAGAGTGCCATGCTTTGCCATTGTTGTTTCTTGGCGCACTGTACGTTGTCTCACAGCAGCTCCAAAGGAGGAAGCCCAGTTTCGCATAAGATCGCAGTTAGCTTGAGACATCTCAACTGCAGGTAAGGGTATTATGGTAGGCACGCTCAAGAACGAGATTGTCTCCTCTGGCTTAGGGTACCACGAACTCCTGCTGGTGTGGTAGTACGCTGCCCAATCGGTTGTTCGTTTGATGGCTTCCTTCATCGTCAGGCCAAATGATCGGCAGTATTCCATTTTAGACATGTTCACCTGCTTAATATGGACAGTTGAATGACAATTCTCGACATCCAGCGTCATGCAGCTTAGCAAATTTGCAGCCTGGTAATTAAAATCATTCAGGTTGCAGAACAATCGTTGAAGACCCCATTCAAGCATTTCCACTGATCCCACTGTCTTGGCGGAAACGTGTCCTTGTGGCCCATTTAATGTTCCTGTTATCCCTGTGCTATTTCTTATGTCGGTCGTTGTTTCATTCAGCATGTCTTTACACTGGCGGACAAGTAAAAGAGCTTCGTCAGCCGACTTCATCTCGTATCTTGCTCCTTTACTGTGCACGGAGAATGCATCATACAATGCACCAATACCTTTAAGAAACTTGGAGCACTCTGTCATCTTAGTGCAGATCTTGATCGAGTTAGCCTGTGCATCGCAAATGTAGACGACACTGTCAAACTCAGTGCATATGCCGATGGGTTGTTTGAACCGACAGTTTTTGGCTAGTCCGTCAACACTTCCCTCCTCTCTGTCGGAGCCAGCAAACACACGTACGTCACCACTTTGTTTCAGTTGCCACACAGACGCTTTCTTTTGGTTGGTAAACAGAATGTCTGAACCAAATTTCGTCAACACACACGGTTGATTTGAGAGATCAACAAGCAACGTACACTCACCACTTTCTAAGCTCACTTTGCTGATTCCTTGACAGTGCGAAGCGAATATGCTACTGTCACACAGACACATGCTGTTAACCTTACGCCACTCAGAACTGTACTGAATAACCATTTGCAAATTATTACCTTTTAAGCCGACGCCATCCTTCTCTACTTGAAAAGATACTATTGCTTTCTGGGAACATTCCGCAGCGTAAAATAACTCGCTATCTGCGCATACCATAGCTTCAAATGATGGTTGTTTTTCACAATCCCAGAAGTGAACTTCGTCAGTTTTGACGTTGTTGCGGCGATATTTAGCAGCCAGCGTTTGGGAGTAGGTTTGAAGTCTTTGTGTAATCTCAGCCATAGTTCCTGTACTTGGCACACGTAGTTTGACAGCCAGCTTTACAAGATCTTCTTTTTTCTTCTGCTTAATGGTCATAGAAATCGACCCTTCATCGAATTGTACAGCCTTGATAGGACCACTTACAGAGGTAAGAAAGATGACGCCGCCAGCGGACTGAACATCACTAGCCTTGAGATTTTTGGCAATAGCAGCAATGCGGTCAACAGGACTATGCAGACGAGCCTTAAAAAGAGTACACAAGGAAGTCTTTACATCAAATGACAAAAATGCAATCCAGCCATAACATGGGATGACGACACTTATGGGTGATGGATACATCCCGCATTGGTTATCTGCGGAATATTTGTCCAACTCTGGTACGATAGTATGGCAGACGTAGCCAGACTTTTGCAGCTCATCAATTAATCGGTTGCTGGTCAAGGTAAGAACGGCAGATGGATCTTGTCTATCCTTATTCTTCACATGGTCGTTCTTTGGAATCAGTTTCCTGAATATATCTTTTGTAGATTTGTCTGAGCGATTTCGTAAAGTTCTGATTAAAGCTAAGTTTATTCGTTCATTTCTACATTTTAACCACCAGTTAGAAAATGCTGCTTTCATACTTTTGCCCACGTGGGGACAATCTGGCAAAATAGACAAAAACGCCAGTTCGGGGTCTTCGGTGCCTGCCTCTAGTTTAGCCTTAATGGTCTCAAAGGCTGTTTTGTTTCCTGTTTCACAGTCACTGCAAACCACCATAATGACGCGACGAACACAGTTGGAATTTTTATCACGACAAGAGTTACAGATCCGTAAAGAAGGAATATGGCTGACTTGCCCCAGTACCTTGCATTCCCCACACACTGTCTTCGATTCGTAGCACACTTCGCAAAAACTAACACAGTTGATTCTTTCAGGAGTGATGATATGACGCCGCTGTTGGGCTTTCTTTTGGCACGATTCGCACGCTTGAAGAGTTTTGATGTGCTTTTCGAAAAGATCTATCATTGCTTGGCCCGTTTTTCCACTTTGCGTTGCGTAATCCACTGCCACGGGAAGGGAGCATTGGTTATCTAAAGAGGTCAGCGATGACACAATTGCTTCGGTTATTATGTTCTCTTTTAGGTACTCGGGTGAGGGTGAGGAATTTGCTTTTACATAGTTGATGTCGACTGGCGTTTTCAATCCAACATTCTCTTTTAATCGAGAATCGAATTCAATGGCCGGTTTCAGGGCGGTTCCATCATTAGCCAAGGCACAGGGAATTACGGTTAGTTGAGAGGTTTCTATGAGTCGTTTGGCTTGTGAATTTTTCAAGAGTTCCAAGTGCCCTAACGATAACGGTTTAATGACACCTGAGTCTGGAGTGTATCCGGCTTGATGCTTAGCACACACAGATTCTGACGGTCCTCCAAGGTTCATTTTTTTCTCAACATGACTGTTTCGGCCGTCTCCCAAGTTCATGGGACCTCTTATGAAACAGGCG
The DNA here is from genome assembly GCA_964017195.1 of Siderastrea radians. NCBI lineage: Eukaryota > Metazoa > Cnidaria > Anthozoa > Scleractinia > Rhizangiidae > Siderastrea > Siderastrea radians. The sequence goes on along the minus strand of OZ024891.1, from coordinate 35,976,833 downwards.
GTGCGCTTGCCACCAAGGTACGTAATAGTATTAAAAAACTCAACGACCTCACGATCGTATTCATGAAATGGGTTATACATGATCTCAACGACATCACGTAGATACTTATAAAAGATCCTGTCCTTCGAAATTTTTCCTCTTTGGATAAGGTCGTGAATCTTAGCACATAATGGATCAGCCTTCTCTATCCCCACATAGAAAGTGAAAAGGTCGTCCTCGTCAACACTTTCCAAATCATCATTACCATCATCGGATTGACTTTCTTCCATACACGTGCAGTCTTCCGTTGTATCCTTGGCATTCTCATCACACTCATCTCCAGAACTATCCCCATCATAGTTAGACGAGTTATACTCGCTCTCGCTCCCGCTTGTGTCATACGTCCTAGGCGAGAACAGTTGAGTATGACTTGGTTTAATGTCTCTTACAAACATATACCATACATATTACACGTGACTGCTTTTACAGTGATATAGACCCTATACATAATCTGTGTTTTTATAACATTATTATAGTCAAATTAAATCAATATGAAGACCTGGTAATGGTATAAACCTACACGAGTGCATGATCTCGGTTATCTAAAGTGGTGCTTTTCAATTTCAATAACAGTCAAGAATTGCTAAAATAAAAATATTGTCATTACTTTTCACAATCTGACGTGTCAATGTCAGAGTCCACATCTACTGACTGCTTCTGTCTTTTAGCTTTCTTTTCGTTTTCAGCCTTCCTCTTGGTTGCTTTTTTAAACATTTCTCCGATAGTCTTCTGTTTCTTATCTTTATCGTCTTTGTTCTTTGTAGTACTGCATGAAGAGTAATGATCTATAATGAAATAAAACGGCTTTTAACGGTAACATCTATTACAATCATAGTCGAAAATGGGAAATATTGAAAGGCGACCAAAAGAACAGATTTAAGAAGGTGCAAGTGTTTTCCGCTTAAACTAAGACTAAGGGTGATAGTAAATTGTCACTTATTGGCTCTGCCTTAGGCAAATTTAATTAAAACATAATTTCACTGGAGTATGCGTCCCGACATAATAGCTGTTGTTGTTTTGGTTGCACTATCCTTACGTTGCCTATGCAAGACATCCTATGTTTAAATTAACGCCAGCTATAAGCAGGCCAGATTCCCTGTGTCCACTAATATTATTCAGTTTAATTGATAGAAGGAATTTACTTACGTCTATCAAAATATGCAATTCTTCCCTTAACGTCAGCGTCATAACGTAGCTGCAGATTCCTGCTACAATTGCCACAATAAATTTTCCAAGGCCAATTGACCATTTTTGATGCTTTTCCTCGCACTTTTACAAATTTATGTGTGTCGCACTGGACTAATCTGCTGCCACGTCTGTTCAACAGTTCTAATAAATAAAGATGATAAACAAAGTTAAATCAATTGGTTGAGTAATAATTAACAGAAAGGTTTTTAATCATCATCATCATCATCATCATCATCATCATCATCATCATCATCATCATCATCTTCTTCTTCTTCTCCCCGTGTGAAAAATAGGGAGGACTGATCAAATTATAAAACAACCTAAGCACTTTCTAGAGACGCGTTCTCTTCAAGGGCATGACATTTTGTTTGGTGCATAAAAGAGCTCGCAAAAACTATTAAATTAAGTTACGAAAGTTTACCTTCATCAAGTTTTGCTTTTTCATCGTCAGTTAAATCGCACGGCGTTGCTGAAGGTGCATTCGGGGTCTTGCTTGAGCCTGCCTCTTTTATCACAATTGTGGGGCAGTTACTGGAGAATACAGTCTTGATAGGGTAAATAATAACTGGAATATAAAAAAAAGAGAAAATATGTGAGTGTTGTAGGGAGATAGACCATAAGACATAAATAACAAGCCACATACTTACGTTGTAATTTGTCTTGACCGTTTAAAATGGAGGGCAACTCAAGCTCCAGTTGCTGGTCCGTTTCAATTGAGATCCGCTCCGTACACCCATCTTTCTTGGTCTCCCTTTTAAAAACAAATATTGAAACAAACTGCTTTAAAAAAGTGTGTAAATGAAAACTAAGCCGTAGACCTGTAACTACGGTAAAAATGCTTTAACACATTAACAATTGAAAAACATGATATATTTTAAGATGTTTTCAAATACTTTTACCTACCTATTTAGCTCCACGCGAAGATTGTCGCCTAAACCCAGCGTCATTGCGGTGCTTCTGATTCCGGCAAATTCGCTTAAAGTAATAAAAGCAGTATAACATGCATCAGTATTGCGGTCAATTCTACATTAACACATCAAGGAAGGCCATCAAAGGTATTTCAGGAAGGAAGAGGTCAGTCGGCATTAACAAATTTGTCAGTTGTGAAGGATGAAACGATATTTTAAAAACGGATTTCTTTTGCTTGTAATTGGAGCGTTCGTTGACATAATAACGTGTCCAGGGCTGGGCCATGGGAGCCAGGGTTAACGCGACGACTTAATACTTAATTACTTAATACATAACACATCGCGTGCTCGCGAGAGCATGGAGTCATAGTCACACATTCCCGGGAAAAGACCTTGAAAGACATAAAAGCGAATAAAGCCACGCATTACAACAGACAAACCTCGCAGCCACTGTGATTGTTTGCTTTTTGACTTTGTCCTTATCAGCTATTAGGACTCTATTAGATACGTTTAAGACCGTTTATTGCCAGATTAATGTCAAATCAGGTCAGGTTCTGATGTGCCTGGTGATGTGCACTGAATGAAACAATCCAAGTTAAACTTACCTAATACTCTCCCTAAACTTGGCGAGCCGTTTTTCGTCTTTGTTCACCCGACACCTGAACTTGTTTTTTTTCGGTAATTCTCGCCGCCTTTTCCCTCTTCGTAAAACAGAGCCACACAATCGATGACAGCCACTTCGACTTCCTTCGTCGCGATCTCGGATGTTGCTGCCACAGCCATGTTGAATAATGCCTGGTCTGTCTGGCAAAGCGCGTGGTTTGGACATGGACTTGGACCCCTTGGTGGGGGTCAACAAAGGTCGATCGATATTAAATATTAAAAGTCGGTGCGTGACATACGTCAGTGCCATGACTTTTAATTGGTTCTCAAAGCGATCAAATTGTAATCACGTTTCATGTAATACGACTAATATAAATACGCGTGACGGATCAGAGGACCTTAGAGCTGTTTCAAAACGTTTCCGCAGCTGTTTCCGAAACGACAAGAAACTGGAAAAAGATCCGAGAGGGTCGAAAATTACGGGAAGATAATTTTAAATAGCGACCAAAACGCTGAAAACCGAATCCCGCAGGCTTTGAGAATATCGCAATATCGCAATTTTAGATCAGAATTACCGAAATACCGCATGAAAAATTGGCCATTACCGCAATACCGCAAACCCCAATGTCCCCCTCCTTAATAGAGAACTCACATGATCAGAGTTGGGAAAACAGTAATGCAAATAAAAAGGACGTCTAAAACTTGGAAAATTAAAGAACGTTACCAAGAAAGTTGTATTGGAACGAGTACATTTCTTACAAATGCAGATAATTGCTTTTGATCAAATAATAAATCATTTTTCTTCAGTTTCTGCAGCAACCAAACTTGACCACAACACGTTTATTAAGGCCAGCTGAAACCTTAAACTGCAAATTTAATATTGGCCTTCTGCCTTCTGCCAAATTTAAATGACTTTACCATAGATGTACCCGATATCATTTAGACAACACCTCTCGAACCGGCAAGACAGACCTGGCGAAAAACACGCGAAGCATAAACAATCAGTTACATTGTAAGGAGAAAGATCTAAGGAAGAAAAGGTATTGGGTAAAACTGTAACAGTCAGCGGGTCCAAATTTAATGAAGATTCCGACTTCCTAGTCTTTAGTTAAAATTCTGTCCTTTCTTTGTTAGGAGTAAGTAACAGATTTAGTCAAAATATCTAGGTTATCATTTTAACTGTAAGAAAATATAAGGTGACATTTCTTCTTCAGCTAACAGTACCTCTGAGAAGGCACCCAAATGTTGAAAACCTCCAAACCAACGCTGACCAGCGTTGTCTTAACCGAAATGTCGTTTTTGAAAACTTTTTTTGGCAGCGACAATCTTTACTAGTTTCTTGCTAACCAAACATTAGTAGTTAACGTTTTTCAGCAGTTATTGACAACTCCTGCTACTTATAGCTGGTACATTTGGTACATCTGGCACATTTCTCAGCCGTCATTTGCAAGAAACAAAGTGAAATAGACCCTGTCACGCGGCGGCCATGTTGAGTCCCCAGAGAATAAAAAGCTTTGTTATTCCACGTCTAAACTCGTTCTCAAGTTTTTCGCTTCGAGGCTAGTGTTTCGTTTTTATGCTAAGTAGTAGCCATGTGAAAAAGGTCTATGACCAAGTCCTGGGCCTATGGAGTACGCGAAGCAGGGCGAAGAATTTTCTTGATTTTTTTAGAGTCATCATTTTTTCTTCCATCTCGTATTTAACTGCAAGGTGTTTTTCAACTACTTGTAGATATCAATTGTGACATTGTGACAACTGAAAGGATGTAGTTTTCTTGCACTTACGTATTTTTTTATTTTTTTATTTTCTGGAGCCATTTAATGAAAAGTATCATAAACAGGAACGTTTGACTCCGTCATGCCACCAACTCACGTGGTGAAAAATAAACATTTTAAGTCAACACGGAGGATACAATTTGTAAGATAATGCAGCACGTGTGACCTATAAATATAGTAAGCACGTTTTTTGCTTTCCATATCTCACAAACAAATTTATCTTGAAAAACCAAAGGCGGAGGGTTCTGTTGTAATTGGGTCCATTTTCTTTCCAGTTATATTACTGGCTTAATTAATTGTTCCTGATTTTACATTACTTTGTTATTGAGATTTAGCACAATTTTACAACATATTTTCTTTTTGATGTCATTGTAGAACATCAAATTAGATTGAGACATTAGGAGCTTATTATTCATAAAAGACCTTACAGGACTCATCGCGCTTCTGTTTAATAAGTCGAAAACATCCGCTTTTGCTGATCATATTTGAACCACCGTTAATGATCTAAACTTTAAGAAGAAGTCAAGTTTTTCTTTTATCACAACACAAACATTGGACATCAAAATTTTCCGCACAGCGCAAGCAAAATGTTACTCAACTCGAGAGTGAATCGAAAAGGTCAACTCAAACAGTCAAACAGTCATGTTTCCGAGTTTGTTATTTCCTTAGGCAATATAGCTTTTGCTCATTTGCATAAGGTTCGTCCCATATAAAGTTCGACGTCTTTCAAACAAAGGAATAAAGTAGCACCTTTTTGAATTCTATCTTTCCCAATCAGCTGGCCTTTGAGTTTGGAAAAAACATTTCAGAGGTTTCGCTGGTCATGAAGTGTGCTCCGTACGTCGTCCTGGGCTGTTCATGTACTGTCCTCGAAGCGTCTCCAAGACAAATGCATCGAATTCAACGGGCGCTGGTTCAAGTCCCAACACGGAGCCATTGCTGCTGTCAGTCGTTTTTTAAATTTTTTTATTTCTTCTCCCTTTTTCTCGTTTCCTTTCCTTTTCGTTTTCCCTTTTTTTTTTTTTGCTGCTGTGTTACCGTATTCGCAAGATGGGTGAATCGAGACGGTCCACTTTGTCGCTCATTCTTCTCCCTCCCCGTTTAAGCCTGCTACGCAGTCTAAATTAACGTAAACTCGCGTTCTGTTGATCACTCAAACTCAGTGAAACTTGAGGGAAGTCTTAGGCGATTAAAATTGTACCTACTTTTAAGAAGTACGTACGTTTTAATCGGTATTTCTTCAATAGTCAGCCTTTCATGGAATAGTATTGGGCGTTCCGTTACGGATTCAGAAGCGAGCGGCTCTAAAAAGCGTAGTGCCCTCAGTACACAGAACCACCCAAAATTCCCGAATCTTTCGTCCCCAGGCACCTATTCACGCTTGGATCATGACATTAGCCAAAGCCAGTTTTACAGTTCAGATAAAACCACTTGAAAAGTGGTTCAAAATTTACTTTGCCCTGACTGTTATACCAGGAGGTAAACTTAAATGGCGTTCTTTTTTAGAGTAAGAAAGTGTTCAGATATCATTTAAATATTTAAAAATACTCCGTAAATTTGACATGTCAATACTTGCCTACAACATTTAAAACAAAAACGTCCAAGCCAGAGATAAATTATAATTCACCTGCCAAGATCCCTGTACAGAACTAATGAGAGACACATGAATTTTTTTAAAACCAAAATACATCTTCTAAAGCGTGGATGATACATAGCAGAGCTTGAATCAGTTTAAAAAAAGTAGCTGTTGTTGTTAACATTTTTCGCTTAAATTATACTGATTTTATTCCGATTACCTTTGTGTTTTCTTAACGTATGTTAATCTGTTATCAAGCATGTTTGCACACAGAAGTTACAAACACAGGCCTATACGCAAGTAGATAGGACTTAAAATTACTAACGATAAACCTATATTTATACATGATTTTATTCAGCTGCAGAAGAAGAAAGCTGCTTTGTCTTGTTCTTCACCCTTTTATACCTAAACTTAAAATTTGGTACTGTTGCACGACAGTGCTTTTCAATAGGTGGTTCGTATAACGACTTTCTACTTCGCGGTGTAAGATGTTAACAGGATCTAAAAGGAGACAAACTCAGTCCTCAGTTTATGATGAAAACCTTCACTCGATCAAAATTAGCTAACTCGGTTTCAACTCCCCTGGACACACAGCCAAAAGCTAGTAAAATTATATTCGTTTGTTTAATTTGAATCGTAACTTTTGAATTTGTTTCCAAAATAAATCCTTTAACGATCGATGGGCAACACGAATATTGGACAATATGTTTAATTTCCTTTTACTTTTTGAATATCCTGCTTGATTAATAAACGCAGTATGGCTTCGTGAACGTCACTAGTAATAACGCGGTACAGTACTGTCATGTCAATAGAGCTATCACCTGTCATAGTTATGTAGCCAATTGGAAGGCAAAACATATCTATGTTAGCTGTCAAAAGATGTAGACTGAAAGCAATTAATAACAACTGTCAACTTGAAAAACAAAGTTGTCGAAAAATACATTTTGCAAGCCTGAATTCACTGGGTAGTTTTTACGACTTTGCTGTCGATCACTTAAAATTTACGGAAGCGAAATATTCACGTTGCAGAAGTACAAGGTGTGTTTATATGCTAATATGCTTTTAAAGTCAACAGTAACACGTTTTTAACGCTATAAAAGGGAAGAGTACTGCTTCGCGTTTTTACCTTTGTTTTTTTCTCGCCTTTTGACCAATCTGACGTGTTTCGTCCGTTTCTAATAATGAGTTAGAGTCTTCAACAGAATACTATAAACCCCACTAAGAACAGATAATCCGAGTATCCCAAGCTATACAATTGTTTCTCTTTTGGAAGCCCTTAGAGGGTTCATATCGCTGTTTCTATTTAACAAAAATTGTGATTTTTTAATGAGATGAAGCGAAGCTGGGAAAACGATTTTTAGTTCAAGCAGGATCTCTGGATCAAGTGATTCGGGTCAGAGATAACTTCCACTTTAAAGGGGTCCCAATTATTGAGATTCTCTACTATACTTACCGGTAACTGGTAAAGAAGCGTTAATTTAATTCGATTCGTATTTTTTCAGCACCCTAGTTTTAAAATAGTATACTAAGAAAAGCAAAACTGGAGCTTGATGTCTGGCTTATTGTAGAAAAATTTTCATGCACCAATTTTCTGCGTTTTACGCGATTTGTTTGCTTGTTTGTTTGTTTGAAAATGTAAAAAAACGATGTCGCTAAAGAACTGTTTAGTTTATCATAACAAAATTTCAACAATTCTTCATCAAATTTGCGAAAACTTGTGGTTGCCAAATTCTTCTTCCAAAGGAAATATCTCGTACGTGATATCTGGCGTAAGGAGTACAAGGGATTTGCGTTTCGTTTGTTATGATCATTTATCTTGTGTTTTTGATATCATATTTCGTTTCATATCTATACTAGGACTGCTTGCAATTGTGAACATAAGAAGCTTGTTACAGACGGCATAAAGGCTGCTTAATTTGAATTCTTTTGAGTAAGGTTGAATGTCCAGTTCCAAACGTTTTGATAGTGGACCTCCATAGTTAAATCAAAGCATGTCACATCAGAATTGCATTGTAATTCTCAAATTATTTTTTTGGCCATAATTGGATAATTAATTGACCAACCTCTTTTATTCTCCGAAGACCAGATTGTTCTTAGTCTGTTGTAAAGATTGAATTCCTGTTGTGTTCGTTTAACGAAAAATGAAACTTTTTAAATAATTATTCGCCTACTTTTTTATACAGATTAAAGGACCAGCAAAACACATTTTCCAATCAAGGAATGGCGCTATCTACTGGCTGGCTCGTGTACGCGTTGTTTCTGACCGCCATGATAGTTTTCAACATAATTGGCAATTCCCTGGTCTGTCTGTTAATACTGAAGAACAAAGCAATGAAGACCTCCATCAACTGGCTTCTATTTCACCTGGCGATTGCAGATTTACTTGTCGCGGTGTTCTTTATCCCGCCTTGTGTTTTGAGCCACTTTATTGAACAACCTGGCGGCGTGATTGGAGACGTTTTGTGTATGTTCATAACTGCTGGGACGCTGGGCTGGGCGGCTGCATCAGCCTCAAGCTTTCTGCTAGTAGCGGTTGCATTTGAACGTTATTTCGCCACCTTACATCCATTTCGTTCCCTCAGTCGAAGTCGGTCGTGGTGGCTAGTGCCACTTTTGTGGATCCTAGCCATTCTTATCGACCTTCCCTCTATCATAGTTTCAGCTTACGATACAGAAAGTCAAATGTGCGTTGAGAACTTTCCAGACTACGCAACTACCAGTGCATATTACATATCTTGGTCAATTTGCAATTCAGGGCTACCGACATGCATCATGGTATACCTGTACACGCGGATTATTTTACACCTGCGCAACCACTCTCTCATTCCAGGCTCCTCTCAAGCGCCCGCGACACGGTCCCGAAACAAGGTTACCAAGATGCTTATTTCAGTTACTGCCATCTTTATCATGTGCTGGACCCCTCAGACAGTGCTTTGCGTGCTGAGTCCCGTGGTTCCTGGCGGGTACGCTACTGTGTACCCAGTGGCCACTGCGAGCGCATTGCTGAACTCCTACCTCAATCCACTGGTGTACAGTCTTCATAGTCAACAGTTTAGGAAGAATCTTGCTTCGATGGTGCGCTTGCGTTGCTGCAAGAACACACAAATGGCCCACAACAAAATGGTGGAAAAAACCTTTTTAAGTTAAGGAGAAAAGCTAAAATTTATTAGTGTAATCTCGAACATTTTCTGGTAATAATAATAATAATAATAATAATAATAATAATAATAATAATAATAATAACCATTTTTATAGCGCCAAATCCACTAATTGCCTATCGCACTTTACAATAATTATTCAGTAAAAAGAGCAAAAAATCATTTAGAAAACTGGAGAATTAGAGAATTTATGAACAAGATAAAAAGCCGTATTAAAAAGATAAGTTTTTAACTGGTTTCTAGATCTCAATTCTAGTGGGAGTTCTGTTCCCACTAAATTCTAGAGGAATGAGTGAGTGAATTCTAGAGGAGTTACCCGGTATAATGCGCAAATTTCGGACAAAACTAAATTAAACAGTACAACATTTTCTAAATTTTGTACCTCTGGACAAATGATATATCCAAAGATTAAAAGGTCCAGACGTTTGTATCGGACGATTTCGTTGAGCTCACATTTTAAACATTAAGAGCGGCCTTTTTGGAGGCAATTATTGTATGAACAGTAGGAAGTGTCAGATGATGACGTAAGAGTGATGAAAAGCACACTGCAACCCTTAAAATTTGAAATTAGTCTGAAAGAACCAAACTCCAAAAGACATTCTTTCCTGCCTTAAAACACCTGCCATGTATATCCTCGAAGCTACAGTTTCAAGATTGGAGTCATTATTCATTCAATGATCCTCAGTTACCCTACCTGAATGTCTATTTGGCAGACGATGGCATAATTTCCCGGAGTGTTCGATGACCTATATGCTATTGAACTGACGTAAGATTTTTTTAATCGAAGAAACTGGGGCGAGCTGCATGAAACTTAACGTCCGGCGTAACTTCTAACCTGAGACGTTCACTCCAGGCAAAGTCACTATTTAGGTTTTATGCAACTCACCCATGGTCGAGCTCTTACTCTAACTCATAATCTTACAAAACAGAACGGGACCAAAATTTTTATGTTCCTATAAGGATCGAAAAGGCTTGTAAAATAAAGTTCTTCATATTGTGGCGTTTTTTTTTTTTTTTCGGGTTTGCTGATAACACAGAGCCTAGATAGGTATTGCTTTGTTATTAAATAAATAGTTGTTAACCTTTGTCGTTTTTTCTTCCTACTTTGTTCTTTGTACCTTATGACAAACAAATATAAACGTAAAAAAAAATTAGTCGCAGTCAACCGTAGTGGAAAATGTTCCTACTAATAATCATCTTGCGCACGATTTTGCAAAACAAAAAAGTTGATTGGTGAAATCAGCTCGCAAACGATCCATCTCAGCGGCGAGCATTAGAAAATCTGGATTACATAGGAAACTAATTAACAATTATTCACGCAAGTGGAAGTGAATAGTGGTGGATAGTTGCTGAGCCGCGAAGAGGTGAGGTGAATATCTACCACTCTTCACCGACACTGAGGTGAATAATTGTTTTATTATTTACCAAACCAGTAGATAGCCAGCACCAAATAGTTCCTTTTTTTCTGAGAAATGAGGGAAAACTCGCGCGCGAAATCCAGAAAAATGCCGGGAGGTGAATATCAGATGCTATTCCGAGTTTGAGTAGCCAATCAGCGAAGAACACTATCCACTTGTTCGGTATACGCTTGTAAGGATTATCGTTTTCAATATGTCATCGTGTATGAAGTCCCTCTCAACCATATAACAAAAATCTGCATACAATAAAGTATAAAAACAACAAAAAGTGGTATTAATCCACTGACAAACACATGTTAAAATTTTATGATAGCAATAGTCTATTTGCGACCCCGGATTTGACATTCAGTAATGGGCCCCTGGTCATATTAGAAAATTCTAGTAAGACTTTTTACCTTGACTTAGGCTTTTGCGTTTCACTATTTTTTTTTATTGGAGGATTCAGTTTGATTCTTTGTTTGAAGAATTTCCATATTAGTGTATCTTTAAAGAAAGAAAAACTAATCAAAGAAACAATGCCCAATAGCCTGCGTAACAAGCGTTACCGTAGGGCTTTCCGCAGGTTTGAAGCACTTTTGCAGCAACCAGACTTGACCACAACACGCTAATCAAGGCCAGCTGCAACCTTAAACTGCATATTCTACTGATATTGCCCCTCTGCTAAATTTAGATGAGTTCACCTTAGGTGTACCTGATAGCATTTAGACAACTACTTTCCAGCAGGCAAGGTACATCTGGTGAAAACCACGCGAGGCAAAAATTATCAGTTGCATTGTAAGGAGAAAGGTAAAAGAAACGGAAGACATTGGTTAAACTGTTATGTAATCAGTAGAGGGTCCAGATTTAATGGAGGCTTCCGCTACGTAGTCGTCAGTTAAAATTTTGTCCTTTTCTTAGCTACGAGTCAGCACGAGTCGAAATGTCCTGACCTCTGCTAAAAATTATCAATCAGATTTCTCGGTCATCGCTTTTTGTGTAAAGAAATGTTTTTTCTTCGGCTAACCAATGCTGAGCAGCTTTGCTGAACCAAAGTTTCCTTTTGAAAAACATTTTTTGTCAGAGACAGTTTTCTTATAGTTAAATTCTTCTTATTTAAACATCAGTAGTTAACGTACTGTGGCACAAACCTACATTCTGACGTCCTTTCTTCTTTCTGCCGGATTGTTTATCAGAGATCTTTCGGAAACTCTCCAGTTAAAAGTTACTAATAATGCAGTGAAATATGAGATATTGTATCTCCACCAAGTGTAGCTGAGCTCCTTAAACGATCTTTAGTTTCAACAAACCGAAAGGACACTGCTAAGATTAAACTAAAGCCGGCAATATTAAGCACTGCCATGGCTGGCTCTACACATTTTGGCACATTTCTTGGCGATCTTTTACAAAACAACGAGGTGAGATTCTAAGATGACCAAATTCGGGATTTTCCGAGACGCCGCATTTTCTTTATTCTTTTTCAGTGTAAACATTTTTTTTTTGTTTTAAACACGCATTCAGCTCAAGATATTCCTCCACAAGATATCAATTGCGACAACTGAAAGGACCAAGCGAGTTGCCACAAAAAAATATATTAACTCGGTTTTCTGAAAGAAGTCGTGCTTTACGGCAGAGGCAATATATCTACCAATGTTTTGACTCGAATTGTAGTTTTCTTAGGTTTTTTTATTTTTGAATTTTCTGAAGCCGTTAAAATAACGAAAAGTGTCATAAACAGGAACTTTTGCGTTTTACATTCTGGCCCATTTCTTAGCGGTCTTTTTCAAAACGACGACGTGAGATGACCCAATTCTTGGTTATTCTTTTTGAACGTAATCTTTTTAATATATTTTGTTGTTTTATCACGTATTCAGCTACGAGATATTCTTCTACAAGATATCAATTGTGACAACTGAAAGGACCAAGCGAGTTGCCATACTTGGTTTTGTCTTGGTTTTTAACTGATTACAGCAGAGGGACTGAATCTACCAATGTTGTGACTCGAGTTGTTGTATTCTTACCCTTATAATTTTGAATTTTCTGGAGGCATTTAATGAAAATTATCATAAACAGGAACTTTTTACTCGATCATGCCACGAACTAACGTGATGATAAATAAACATTTTAAGTCAACACGGAATGACACACTTTGTAAGATCATACAGCAAATGTAATCAATATATATAGTTAGCACGTTCTTTGCTTTGCAACTCTACCAAACAAATTTATCTTGAAAAACGAAGGGTTTTGATGTAATCGAGTCCATTTTCCTTCCAGTACTATTATACTGGTTTAATTAATTGTTCGTGATTTTACCTTACTTTGCTAGTGAGATTTAACATAATTTTACAACATATTTTCTCTGTGATGTATAGCAACAAATCAAATCATGACTCATCGCGCTTCTGTTTAATAAGTCGAAAAACATCCGCTTTTACTGATCATATGATTTTTGAACCACCGCTAATGATCTAAACTTTATGAAGAAGTCAAGTTTTTCTTTAATCACACAAAAACATTGGGAATCAAAATTCTCCGCGTAGCGCAAGCAAAATGTAACTCGATTCGATAGTGAATCGCAAAGGTCAACCTAAGCAGTCATGTTTCCGAGTTTGTTATTTTCTTAGACAGTCTCAGTCACTTTTCAAAGTTAACAAAGGAATGATTAAAAGCAACACTTTTTTAAATTCTCTTTCCCAGAGTCAAGCTTTCAGTAACGTAGTGTGATCAGCTGGCCTTTGAGTTCAAATAAAACGTTTCGAAGGTATCAAACAAAAACTTCATATTCTCAGAGCTATTTGCTGACTTTAGCGAAGGTCCGGCTTCGATCGCGCATGTGTAGCACCATATTTATGAAATGGGGACTGAAATGGGTAAATTTATGCAAGTTTGCTCATAGGTAACTAAAGCGTAATATGACAGTCTCCATGGACCTGAAATTCGATCGAAAATAATCGCCGGATTTCTCTTCCGAAAAACATACAATCGAAATTAAGTTTGAAAAACCTTACCTTTGTGTGTTTTCAGTGTTTTACCGCTTTTCCGAGCTTAGGGAGGCTGTTTCTGGTGATCGAACGTTGAGCAGAAAATCGCTAAAAACAGCCTTCAGAAGCTAAGAAGGAAAGCAGTAAAAACACATAAAACAGACAACAGGTAAGGTTTTTTAAACTTTATTTCTATTTTTTGCTTTTTGGAAGGACACCCGGCGAAAATGTTCCATCGAATATTTGTTCCATACAAACTCTTTTATCACGCTTTGGTTACCTGTGATTTACTTTCGCTGATCATGAAGTGTGCGCCGTACGTCGTCCCGGGTAGTTCATGTACTGTCTTCGAAGTGTCTCCCAGACAAATAAATCAAATGCCGCACCTGAAGTAAAAATACCGTACTCAAAATTTTTGAAAAAGGCACAAGTTGAGACCGTTGGGAAAGGTTAAGAACATTCTTGCTTCACTTAATTAATTTCCACTTTCTCGTTCACCCCACTCATTCCCCGAGTAGTCCAGTACCTCTTGTGAACCTATAATTTCAGAGGCATTCTAAAACAATATTGCTCATTGTCTTCAGGGATAGGTGCATTGTTTGTGCCCTTATCTTATTGTTCTTATGGCCAATCATGTGAGATGTTCAATGAGGTGCTGGTCGACTCCATTCCCCGGCTAAATAAACGTAAACGCGCGTGCGGTCGATCGTTCTAACAGACAACGTAAAGAGGTCTCAGGCGACTAAACTAGTAACAGCTTTGAAATAGTGTGAGTGTTATGTCTTCCTACTTGAGTACGTACCTTTTTATCGGTATATCTCCAATACAGTCATCTTTTCATGGAATTCTACCAGGTCTTGCGGTCTGGATTAGCGATGGCTATAAAAAGCGTAGTGCCCCACACAGTTTCCGGAATCTCTTGCCCCTGGGCACCTATTCACTCTTAGATCTTGACGTTAGCCAAAGCTAGGTTTATAGTTCGTGTAAAACGACCTGAAAGTGGTTCAAAATTCCGTCACAGTTAGACTGTTCTTTTTTTAGAATTAGAAAGTTTTCAGGTATCATGTTAATATTTAAAAATACACCGTAAATTCGACATGTCAATACTTGCCTACAACATTTTTAAAAAACCGTCCAAACAAAAGATAAAATAATTAATCTGCAAAGATCCCTGTACAGAACTAATGGAAGATTTTTTTAATCCAAAATGCGTCTCCTAAAACGTGGGTGATACATAACGAACTTTATATACGTGCAGAGCTTCAGAATCAGTGTAAAAAATAGCAGCTGTTGTGGTTGTTGATGATATTTTCCGTTTAAATTTATATTTTATTCCGATTACTTTTTTAGTATCTTAACTTATGTTAATCTGTTATCGAGCTTGTTTACATATAGTACAAACTTGACAGGCCAATACCAATGTAGATCAGTAGGATTTATATTTACATACAATAAGCCAACAGTTACATGATTAATTGCTCAGCTGCAGAAAAAGGGAAGTGCTTTGTATTGTTTTTCACCACGTTCTATACCTAAACTTAAATTTGCTACTACAGCGAAGCAGTACTGTTTTAAGCCCCAGTAGTGATCAGCATCAATTTTCTCCTCATCATATTCGTGCACTATAACACATACAGGTCATGAGAATTTAGGAAAGGATCTCCAGAGATGAATTGTCTTTGAACAAGTTCTCCCAATTAGTAGTCAATGAAATGTATGGAGACCAGTAAGGAGAATTTGTATGAAGATGTCAGGGCTTAAAGGATTAAAGGATAATTCGTTTAATGACTTTATCCTCCGCGATGTGAGATATTAAAAGGATCTAAAGGCGGAAATAGTTAACCCTCAGTTTAAGGGAAAACTTCACTCGATCAAAATTAGCCAACGTTTTAACTCGCCTGAATACACAGCCAAAAGTTTTGTTTCCAAAACAAATCCTTTAACGATCGATGGGCAACAAGAATATTGAACAGCGTGTATAAAGTTTGCAAATACAAAAGGTTTATGATTAATTTCATCTTGCTTTCTGTATATCCTGCTTAAAAATGTATAATTTGTTGTCTAAATTTTACGTTGAAAGCGGAAGTTGTACGCGAAGTATTCCTGCCATGTCAATAGAGCTACCACCTGCTATTGTTGTGTAGCCAATTGCAGGATAAGAAATCTCTGTATTGGCCGTCAAAAGATGTAGATTGAAAGCGATAACCACTGTCAACTTGAAAAGAGCAGTTATCGAAAAATACATTTTGTAAGAATTCACTGGGTAGTTTTTACGACTTTGTTGTGGATCATGCACGTAACAGAATTAACAGAAGCGAAATATTCACGTAGCAGAGCTACAAGGTGTGTTTATTTGCTTTTGGTCGTAACAAGTTTTCAAATCCAAAAAGGGAAGGATACTGCTTCTCGTTTCTTCCTTTATTTGCTTTTTTCTTCCTCGACCTCTGACTGATCTGACGTGTTTCGTCCGTTTCCAGAACTCTGAGAACTGAGTTAAAACCTTTAACAGAATGCTATAAGCCTAACTAGGATCAGATAATCAGGATATTCCAAGCTTCGTTATCTACTAATTTTTTCTATTTTGGAAACCATCAGGGAGTTCATCTCGTTGTTTCGATTTCGCAAACATTTCAAGGGATTCAACGTCTGGCGTAAGGAGTACAAGAACAATATCTGGCTGAATATCAATAATAATTTCTCTTTAGGTGCATTTTGCGATTCACACTGATACCTTTTTGTTTGGAGTTGTATCTAACACCCATTTTTGTGTAGTTTGTTATTGCTATTTTGTTTTCTTTGCTATTTTGTTACATGTGAACAATAGCAGTTGGTTATAGATGGAAATAGGGCTAATTCAGTTTTATTGTTTTGAAGAAGATCGAATGATCAGTTCCAAAGTTTTGATGGTTACATCAAAGCATGTTACATCAGAATTTCACTGTGGTTCTCAAATTATAACTGTTTTAGCCAAAATTGGATAATTATTTACCAGCGTCTTCTGGTAACACCAATTTGTTCTTAGTCCGTTATTAACAATTTACATGTAAAGATTGAATTCCTCTTGTGGTCTTTTCACGAAAACTCCAGCGTTGTTTGACGTTTATATATTTAATTTCCCATACAGATTCAAGGACCAGCAAAACACGTTTTCCAATCAAGGAATGGCGCTATCTACTGGCTGGCTCGTGTACGCGTTATTTCTGACCGCCATGATAGTTTTTAACATAACTGGCAATTCCCTGGTCTGCATATTAACATTGAAAAACAAAGCAATGAAGACCTCCATTAACTGGCTTCTATTCCACCTGGCGATTGCAGATTTACTTGTCGCGGTGTTGTTTATCCCGCCTCGTGTTTTGAGCCACTTTATTGAACAGCCTGGCGGCGTAATTGGAGACGTGTTGTGTATGTTCATAACTGCTGGGACGCTGGGCTGGGCGGCTGCATCAGCCTCGAGCTTTCTGCTAGTAGCAGTTGCATTTGAACGTTATTTCGCCACCTTACATCCATTTCGTTCCCTCAGTCGAAGTCGGTCGTGGTGGCTAGTGCCACTTTTGTGGATCCTAGCCATTCTTATCGACCTTCCTTCTATCCTAGTATCAGCTTACGACACGGAAAGTCAAATGTGTGTTGCGAACTTTCCAGACTACGCAGCTACCCGGGCATATCGCTTGTCTTGGTCAATTTGCAATTCAGGGCTACCGATGTGCATCATGGGATACCTATACACGCGGATTATTTTACACCTGCGCAACCACGCTCTCATTCCAGGCTCTTCTCAAGCGCCCGCGACACGGTATCGAAACAAGGTCACAAAGATGCTCATTTCAGTTACTGCCATCTTTATCATGTGCTGGACCCCTCAGACAGTGCTTTGCGTGCTGAGTTCCGTGGTTCCTGGCGGGTACGCTACTGTTTACCCAGTGGCCACTGCGAGCGCATTGCTGAACTCCTGCCTCAATCCACTGGTGTACAGTCTTCATAGTCAACAGTTTAGAAAGAATCTTGCTTCGCTGCTGCGCTTGCGTTGCTGCAAGAACACACAGATGGCCCACAAAAAAATGGTGGAAAAAACCTTTTCAAGTTAAGGAGAAAAGCTAAAATTTATTAGTGTAATCTCGAACATTTTCTGGTAATAATAATAATAATAATAATAATAATAATAATAATAATAATAATAATAACCATTTTTATAGCGCCAAATCCACTAATTGCCTGTTGCACTTTACAAAAATATTCAGTAAAAAGAGCAAAAAGTCATTAGAAAACTGGAGAATTAAAGAATATATGAAAAAATTAACTAGTTAAAAAGCCTTAAAAATTAAAAAGATAAGTTTTTAACTGGTTTTCTCAATTCTAGTGGGAGTTCTGTTCCCACTAAATTCTAGAGGAATGAGTAAGTGAATTCTAGAGGAGTTACCCGGTACAATGTGCAAATTTCGGACAAAACAAAAGTACAACAGTACAACACTAAATTTTCTAAATTTTGTACCTCTGGGCAAATGACACATGCATCCAAAGAATAAAGATGATTTGTAACGGAAGATTTCGTTGAGCTCACATTTTAAACACTAAAACCCTCACTCTGGAGCGGCCTTCTTGGAGGCAATTATTGTATGAACAGTATGAAGTGTTAGATGATGACGTGGAAGCGATGAAAAGCTGAGCGCGACCCTTAAAATTTGAAATTAGTCTGAAAGAACCAAACTCCAAAAGACATTCTCTGTTGCCTTAAAACACCTGCCATGTATACATCGTAGCTGTAGTTTCAAGATTGGAGTCATTATTCATTTAAGGATCCTCAGTTACCTTACCTGAATGTCTACTTGGCAGTCGATGGCATAATTTGCCGGAGTGTTCGACGACTAGCCTGCGTGCAGACGTCTTTTATTTCCTTCCACCCGCGGAAAAGGGACGTGTGCGAAACGGCGTCGCTAATCGTGTTCCAATATCCTGCTGTTTTTCAGGAATTCGTGGAAAGTGCTTTTATTGGTTGCTTGACAATAGCCACTGTTAGAAACAACTCTGATTGGCTATCGTCGGGAAATGCTCGAGATAATGTATGCGACTACATTTAGCGGGGTTTTCCATTGATAAAAACATGTCCGATTGTGTGTTGTGTTTCTCGACTATTCTGAAAAACAACGACAGAAACCTTGTGAAAAGTCGCAGTGAATTTAAAGTTCAGGAAGAAATCCTTTCTCTTCACTTCATCGTACACGAAACATCGCCATATATTTGTAGATCGTGCGTGGGAAAGTTGCGAAAGCGGAGAGGTCTTTACGCCAACGTGAGAAAAATCGAGGACGGACTTTTTAGCGATTATAGTTCTAAAGCTTTCAAGGCAGGACTTACAGTAAAAAAAAGATCGAAACACTAGGAAAGGACAGCGTAGGAACTTCGGCTTCTCCCGAGAAGCGAATTCTTTTGGAGGAGTCGGTAGATCGTTCGTCGAACGATCTCAGTTCGCTGGTTACGTCAACTCCTGTGAAAGCCGTTCGCAATGCTTCTGTGAGAAAAATTCAGATTCCTCCTCTTAGTCCTGTTCGACCTCCGATCATGGACGATCAGAGGGAAACGATTCTGGCACAGAAAACAAAACTCTGTTACCATAATTTATGCGAAATTTAAAACCCGAACAGCAGGATACTGGAACACGATTAGCGACGCCGTTTCGCAGCCGTCCCTTTCCCGCGGGTGGAAGGAAATAGGAGACGTCTGCACGCAGGCTATTCGACGACCTATATGCTATTGAACCAACGTGAGATTTTTCTTATCGAAGAAACTGGGGCCAGTTGCATAAAACTTAACGTCCGGCGTAACTTCTAACGTGAGACGCTCAGTCCAGTTAAAGTCACTATTTTAACGTCTGACGTTTACAGTTACACCCGGCGTTAGGTTTTATGCAACTCACCCCTGGTATTGGTCGAGTTCTTACTCTAACTCATAAACGTAAAAACCAGAACGAGACCAACTGAAGATTTTTATGTTCCTATACGGATTGAACAGGCTTGTAAAATAAAGTTCTTCATATTGTGGCAGTTTTTTTGCAGGTTTGCTGATAACACAGAACCTAGATAGGTATTGCTTTGTTATTACATAAATGGTTGTTAATCATTGTCTTCCTACTTTGTTCTTTGTACTTTATAACAAACAAATATAAACGTAAAAAGAATTAGTCGCAGTCAACCGCAGTGGAAAATGTTCCTACTAATAATCATATCATCTTGCGCACGATTTTGGAAAACAAAAAAGTTGATTGGTGAAATCAGCTCGCAAACGATCCATCTCAGCGACGAGCATTAGAAAATCTGGATTACACAGGAAACTAATTAACACTTATTCACGAAAGTGGAAGTGAAAAAGGGTGGATATTTGCTGAGCCGCGAAGAGGTGAGATGAATATCTACCACTCTTCACCGACACTGAGGTGAATAATTGTTTTATTGTTTACCAAACCAGTAGATAGCCAGCACCAAATAGTTCCTTTTTTCCCGAGAAATGAGGGAAAACTCGCGTGCGAAATTCAGAAAAATGCCGGGAGGTGAATAGCGGATGCTATCCCGAGTTTGAGTAGCCAATCAGCGAAGAACGCTATACACTTGTTTGGTATATACTTATAAGGATTATCGTTTTCAATATGACATCGTGTATGAAGTCCCTCTCAACCATATAACAAAAATCTGCATACAATAAAGTATAAAAACAACAAAAAGCGGTATTAATCCACTGACAAACACATGCTAAAATTTTATGATAGCAATAGTCTATTTGCGACCCCGGATTTGACATTCAGTAATGGGCCCCTGGTCATATTAGAGAATTCTAGTAAGACTTTTTACCTTGACTTAGGCTTTTGCGTTTCACTATTTTTTTTTTTTTTTTATTGGAGGATTCAGTTTGATTCTTTGTTTGAAGAATTTCCATATTAGTGTATCTTTAAAGAAAGAAAAACTAATTAAACTGATTAAAGAAACAATGCCCAATAGCCTGCGTAACAAGCGTTACCGTAGGGCTTTCCGCAGGTTTGAAGCACTTTTGCAGCAACCAGACTTGACCACAACACGCTAATTAAGGCCAGCTGCAACCTTAAACTGCATATTTTACTGATATTGCCCCTCTGCTAAATTTAGATGAGTTCACCTTAGGTGTACCTGATAGCATTTAGACAACTACTTTCCAGCAGGCAAGGTACATCTGGCGAAAACCACGCGAGGCAAAAATTATCAGTTGCATTGTAAGGAGAAAGGTAAAAGAAACGGAAGACATTGGTTAAACTGTTATGCAATCAGTAGAGGGTCCAGATTTAATGGAGGCTTCCGCTACGTAATCGTCAGTTAAAATTTTGTCCTTTTCTTAGCTACGAGTCAGCACGAGTCGAAATGTCCTGACCTCTGCTAAAAATTATCAATCAGATTTCTCGGTCATCGCTTTTTGTGTAAGAAAATGTTTCTTCTTCGGCTAACCAATGCTGAGCAGCTAAGCTGAACCAAAGTTTCCTTTTGAAAAACATTTTTTGTCAGAGACAGTTTTCTTATAGTTAAATTCTTCTTATTTAAACATCAGTAGTTAACGTACTGTGACACAAAGTTACATTCTTCTTTCTGCCGGATTGTTTATCAGAGATCTTTCGTTAAAAGTTACTAATAATGCAATGAAATATGAGATATTGTATCTCCACCAAGTGTAGCTGAGCTCCTTAAACGATCTTTAGTTTCAACAAACCGGAAGGACACTGCTAAGATTAAACTAAAGCCAGCAATATCAAGCACTGCCATGGCTGGCTCTACACATTTTGGCACATTTCTTGGCGGTCTTTTACAAAACAACGAGGTGAGATTCTAAGATGACCAAATTCGGGATTTTCCGAGACGCCGCGTTTTCTTTATTCTTTTTCAGCGTAATCTCTTTTTTTTTTTTGCTTGTTTTTTAAAACAAGTATTCAGCTCAAGATATTCCTCCACAAGTTATCAATTGGGACAACTGAAAGGACCAAGCGAGTTGCCACAAAAAAATATATTAACTCGGTTTTCTGAAAGAAGTCGTGCTTTACGGCAGAGGCAATATATCTACCAATGTTTTGACTCAAATTGTAGTTTTCTCACGTTTTTATATTTTTGAATTTTCTGATCCATTAAAATAACGATAAGTGTCATAAACAGGAAGTTTTGCGTTATACATTCCGGCTCATTTCTTAGCGGTCTTTTACAAAACGACGACGTGAGATGACCCAATTCTTGGTTATTCTTTTTGAACGTAATCTTTTTTGTTGTTGTTTTATCACGTATTCAGCTACGAGATATTCTTCTACAAGATATCAATTGGGACAACTGAAAGGACCAAGCGAGTTGCCATACTTGGTTTTGTCTTGGTTTTTAACTAATTACAGCAGAGGGACTGAATCTACCAATGTTGTGACTCGGGTTGTTGTATTCTTACCCTTATAACTTTGAATTTTCTGGAGCCATTTAATGAAAATTATGATAAACAGGAAATTTTTACTCGATCATGCCACGAACTAACGTGATGATAAATAAACATTTTAAGTCAACACGGAGGACACACTTGGTAAGATCATACAGCAAATGTAATCAATATATATAGTTAGCACGTTCTTTGCTTTGCAACTATACCAAACAAATTTATCTTGAAAAACCAAGGGAGGGTTTTGGTGTAATCGAGTCCATTTTCCTTCCAGGACTACTATACTGGTTTAATTAATTGTTCGTGATTTTACCTTACTTTGCAAGTGAGATTTAACACAATTTTACAGCATATTTTCTCTGTGATGTATAGCAACAAATCAAATCATGTCTCATCGCGCTTCTGTTTAATAAGTCGAAAAACATCCGCTTTTACTGATCATATGATTTTTGAACCACCGCTAACCGGATCTAAACTTTATGAAGAAGTCAAGTTTTTCTTTAATCACACAAAAACATTGGGAATCAAAATTCTCCGCATAGCCCCAGCAAAATGTAACTCGATTCGATAGTGAATCGCAAAGGTCAACCTAAGCAGTCATGTTTCCGAGTTTGTTATTTTCTTTGACAGTCTCAGTCACTTTTCAAAGTTAACAAAGGAATGATTAAAGCAACACTTTTTTAAATTCTGTCTTTCCCAGAGTCAAGCTTTCAGTAATGTAGTGTGATCAGCTGGCCTTTGAGTTCAAATAAAACGTTTCGAAGGTATCAAACAAAAACTTCATATTCTCAGAGCTATTTGCTAACTTTAGCGAAGGTCCTGCTTCGATCGCGCATGTGTAGCACCATATTTATGAAATGGGGACTGAAATGGGTAAATTTATGCAAGTTTGCTCATAGGTAACTAAAGCGTAATATGACACTCTCCATGGACCTGAAATTCGATCGAAAATAATCGCCGGATTTCCCTTCCGAAAAACATACAATCGAAATTAAGTTTGAAAAACCTTACCTTTTGTGTGTTTTCAGTGTTTTACCGCTTTTCCGAGCTTATGGAGGCTGTTTCTGGTGATCGAACGTTGAGCAGAAAATCGCTAAAAACAGCCTTCAGAAGCTAAGAAGGAAAGCAGTAAAAACACATAAAACAGACAACAGGTAAGGTTTTTTAAACTTTATTTCTATTTTTTGCTTTTTGGAAGGACACCCGGCGAAAATGTTCCATCGAATATTTGTTCCATACAAACTCTCTTATCACGCTTTGGTTACCTGTGATTTACTTTCGCTGATCATGAAGTGTGCGCCGTACGTCGTCCCGGGTAGTTCATGTACTGTCTTCGAAGTGTCTCCCAGACAAATAAATCAAATGCCGCACCTGAAGTAAAAATACCGTACTCAAAATTTTTGAAAAAGGCACAAGTTGAGACCGTTGGGAAAGGTTAAGAACATTCTTGCTTCACTTAATTAATTTCCACTTTCTCGTTCACCCCACTCATTCCCCGGCTAAATAAACGTAAACGCGCGTGCGGTCGATCGTTCTAACAGAAAACGTAAAGAGGTCTCAGGCGACTAAACTAATAACAGCTTTGAAATAGTGTGAGTGTTATGTCTTCCTACTTGAGTACGTACCTTTTTATCGGTATATCTCCAATACAGTCATCTTTTCATGGAATTCTACCAGGTCTTGCGGTCTGGATTAGCGATGGCTATAAAAAGCGTAGTGCCCCACACAGATTCCGGAATCTCTTGCCCCTGGACACCTATTCACTCTTAGATCTTGACGTTAGCCAAAGTTAGGTTTATAGTTCGTGTAAAACGACCTGAAAGTGGTTCAAAATTCCGTCACAGTTAGACTGTTCTTTTTTTAGAATTAGAAAGTTTTCAGGTATCATGTTAATATTTAAAAATACACCGTAAATTGGACATGTCAATACTTGCTTACAACATTTTTAAAAAACCGTCCAAACAAAAGATAAAATAATTAATCTGCAAAGATCCCTGTACAGAACTAATGGAAGATTTTTTAATCCAAAATACGTCTCCTAAAACGTGGGTGATACATAACGAACTTTATATACGTGCAGAGCTTCAGAATCAGTGTAAAAAATAGCAGCTGTTGTGGTTGTTGATGATATTTTCCGTTTAAATTTATATTTTATTCCGATTACCTTTTTATTACCTTAACTTATGTTAATCTGTTATCGAGCTTGTTTACATATAGTAGTCGCAAACTTGACAGGCCAATACCAATGCAGATCAGTAGGATTTATATTTACATACAGTAAGCCAACAGTTACATGATTAATTGCTCAGCTGCAGAAAAAGGGAAGTGCTTTGTTTTGTTTTTCACTCCGTTCTATACCTAAACTTAAATTTGCTACTACAGCGAAGCAGTACTGTTTTAAGCCCCAGTAGTGATCAGCATCAAGTTTCTCCTCATCATATTCGCACACTATAACGCATACAGGTCATGAGAATTTAGGAAAGGATCTCCAGAGATGAATTGTCTTTGAACAAGTTCTCCCAATTAGTAGTCAATGAAATGTATGGAGACCAGTAAGGAGAATTTGTATGAAGATGTCAGGGCTTAAAGGATTAAAGGATGATTCGTTTAATGACTTTATACTCCGCGATGTGAGATATTAAAAGGATCTAAAGGCGGAAATAGTTAACCCTCAGTTTAAGGGAAAACTTCACTCGATCAAAATCAGCCAACGTTTTAACTCGCCTGAATACACAGCCAAAAGTTTTGTTTCCAAAACAAATCCTTTAACGATCGATGGGCAACAAGAATATTGGACAGCGTGTATAAAGTTTGCAAATACAAAAGATTTATGATTAATTTCATCTTGCTTTCTGTATATCCTGCTTGATTAATAAACGCAGTATGACTTCGTGAACCTCATTATTAATAACTCGGACAAATGTATAATTTGTTGTCTAAATTTTACGTTGAAAGCGGAAGTTGTACTCAAAGTATTCCTGCCATGTCAATAGAGCTACCACCTGCTATTATTGTGTAGCCAATTGCAGGATAAGAAATCTCTGTATTGGCCGTCAAAAGATGTAGATTGAAAGCGATAACCACTGTCAACTTGAAAAGAGCAGTTATCGAAAAATACATTTTGTAAGAATTCACTGGGTAGTTTTTACGACTTTGTTGTGGATCACGTAACAGAATTAACAGAAGCGAAATATTCACGTAGCAGAGCTACAAGGTGTGTTTATTTGCTTTTGGACGTAACAAGTTTTCAAATCCAAAAAGGGAAGGATACTGCTTCTCGTTTGTTCCTTTATTTGCTTTTTTCTTCCTCGACCTCTGACTGATCTGACGTGTTTCGTCCGTTTCCAGAACTCTGAGAACTGAGTTAAAACTTTTAACAGAACGCTATAAACCTAACTAGGATCAGATAATCAGGATCGATATTCCAAGCTTCGTTATCCACTAATTTTTTCTCTTTTGGAAACCATCAGGGAGTTCATCTCGTTGTTTCGATTTCGCAAACATTTCAAAGGATTCAACGTCTGGTGTTAGGAGTACAAGAACAATATCTGGCTGAATATCAATAATAATTTCTCTTTAGGTGCATTTTGCGATTCACACCGATACCTTTTTGTTTGGAGTTGTATCTAACACCCATTTTTGTGTAGTTTGTTATTGCTATTTTGTTTTCTTTGCTATTTTGTTACATGTGAATAATAGCAGTTGGTTATAGATGGAAATAAGGCTAATTCAGTTTAATTGTTTTGAAGAAGATCGAATGATCAGTTCCAAAGTTTTGATGGTTACATCAAAGCATGTTACATCAGAATTTCACTGTGGTTCTCAAATTAAAACTGTTTTAGCCAAAATTGGATAATTATTTACCAGCGTCTTCTGGTAACACCAATTTGTTCTTAGTCTGTTATTAACAATTTACATGTAAAGATTGAATTCCTGTTGTAGTCTTTTGACGAAAACTCCAGCGTTTTTTGACGTTTATATATTTAATTTCCCATACAGATTCAAGGACCAGCATAACACGTTTTCCAATCAAGGAATGGCGCTATCTACTGGCTGGCTCGTGTACGCGTTATTTCTGACCGCCATGATAGTTTTTAACATAATTGGCAATTCCCTGGTCTGCCTGTTAATACTGAAGAACAAAGGAATGAAGATCTCCATCAACTGGCTTCTATTCCACCTGGCGATTGCAGATTTACTTGTCGCGGTGTTGTTTATCCCGCCTTGTGTTTTGAGCCACTTTATTGAACAACCTGGCGGCGTGATTGGAGACGTTTTGTGTATGTTCATAACTGCTGGGACGCTGGGCTGGGCGGCTGCATCAGCCTCGAGCTTTCTGCTAGTAGCGGTTGCATTTGAACGTTATTTCGCCACCTTACATCCATTTCGTTCCCTCAGTCAAAGTCGGTCGTGGTGGCTAGTGCCACTTTTGTGGATCCTAGCCATTCTTATCGACCTTCCCTCTATCATAGTTTCAGCTTACGATACAGAAAGTCAAATGTGCGTTGAGAACTTTCCAGACTACGCAACTACCAGTGCATATTACATATCTTGGTCAATTTGCAATTCAGGGCTACCGACATGCATCATGGTATACCTGTACACGCGGATTATTTTACACCTGCGCAACCACTCTCTCATTCCAGGCTCCTCTCAAGCGCCCGCGACACGGTCCCGAAACAAGGTTACCAAGATGCTCATTTCAGTTACTGCCATCTTTATCATGTGCTGGACCCCTCAGACAGTGCTTTGCGTGCTGAGTCCCGTGGTTCCTGGCGGGTACGCTACTGTGTACCCAGTGGCCACTGCGAGCGCATTGCTGAACTCCTGCCTCAATCCACTGCTGTACAGTCTTCATAGTCAACAGTTTAGAAAGAATCTTGCTTCGCTGCTGCGCTTGCGTTGCTGCAAGAACACACAGATGGCCCACAAAAAAATGGTGGAAAAAACCTTTTCAAGTTAAGGAGAAGGGCTAAAATTTATTAGTGTAATCTCGAACATTTTCTGGTAATAATAATAATAATAATAATAATAATAATAATAATAATAATAATAATAATAACCATTTTTATAGCGCCAAATCCACTAATTGCCTGTTGCACTTTACAATAAATATTCAGTAAAAAGAGCAAAAAGTCATTAGAAAACTGGAGAATTAAAGAATATATGAAAAAATTAACTAGTTAAAAAGCCTTATTAAAAAGATAAGTTTTTAACTGGTTTTTAGATCTCAATTCTAGTGGGAGTTCTGTTCCCACTAAATTCTAGAGGAATGAGTGAGTGAATTCTAGAGGGGTTACCCGGTACAACGTGCAAATTTCGGACAAAACTAAAGTACAACAGTACAACACTAAATTTTCTAAATTTTGTACTTCTGGGCAAATGACACATGCATCCAAAGAATAAAGATGATTTGTAACGGAAGATTTCGTTGAGCTCACATTTTAAACACTAAAACCCTCACTCTGGAGCGGCCTTCTTGGAGGCAATTGTTGTATGAACAGTATGAAGTGTTAGATGATGACGTGGGAGCGATGAAAAGCTGAGCGCGACCCTTAAAATTTGAAATTAGTCTGAAAGAACCAAGCTCCAAAAGACATTCTCTCCTGCCTTAAAACACCTGCCATGTATACATCGTAGCTGTAGTTTCAAGATTGGAGTCATTATTCATTCAAGGATCCTCAGTTACCTCACCTGAATGTCTACTTGGCAGTCGATGCATAATTTGCCGGAGTGTTCGACGACCTATATGCTATTGAACCAACGTGAGATTTTTCTTATCGAAGAAACTGGGGCGAGTTGCATAAAACTTAACGTCCGGCGTAACTTCTAACGTGAGACGCTCAGTCCAGTTAAAGTCACTATTTTAACGTCTGACGTTTACAGTTACACCCGGCGTTAGGTTTTATGCAACTCACCCCTGGTATTGGTCGAGTTCTTACTCTAACTCATAAACTTACAAAACAGAACGACACCAAAATTTTTATGTTCCTATACAGATCGAACAGGCTTATAAAATATAGTTCTTCATATTGTGGCAGTTTTTTTTTTTGCAGGTTTGCTGATAACACAGAACCTAGATAGGTATTGCTTTGTTATTACATAAATGGTTGTTAAACATTGTCTTCCCACTGTGTTCTTTGTACCTTATGACAAACAAATATAAACGTAAAAAAAAATTAGTCGCAGTCAACCGCAGTGGAAAATGTTCCTACTAATAATCATCTTGCGCACGATTTTGGAAAACAAAAAAGTTGATTGGTGAAATCAGCTGGCAAACGATCCATCTCAGCGGCGAGCATTAGAAAATCTGGATTACATGGGAAACTAATTAACAATTATTCACGCAAGTGGAAGTGAATAGTGGTGGATATTTGCTGAGCCGCGAAGAGGTGAGGTGAATATCTACCACTCTTCACCGGCACTGAGGTGAATAATTGTTTTATTATTTACCAAACCAGTAGATAGCCAGCACCAAATAGTTCCTTTTTTTCTGAGAAATGAGGAAAACTCGCGTGCGAAATTCAGAAAAGTGCCGAGAGGTGAATATCAGATGCTATTCCGAGTTTGAGTAGCCAATCAGCGAGGAACACTATCCACTTGTTCGGTATACGCTTATAAGGATTATCGTTTTCAATATGTCATCGTGTATGAAGTCCCTCTCAACCATATAACAAAAATCTGCATACAATAAAGTATAAAAACAACAAAAAGTGGTATTAATCCACTGACAAACACTTGTTAAAATTTTATGATAGCAATAGTCTATTTGAGACCCCAGATTTGACAGCCAGTAATGGGCCCCTGGTCATATGAGAAAATTCTAGTAAGGCCTTTTTACCTTGACTTAGGCTTTTGCGTTTCACTGTTTTTTTTTTATTGGGGGATTCAGTTTGATTCTTTGTTTGAAGAATTTCCATATTCGTGTATCTTTAAAGAAAGATAAAATAATTAAAGAAACAATGCTCAATAGCCTGCGTAAGAAGCTTTTTCGTAGGGCCTTCCGCAGGTTTCAAGCACTTTTACAGCAACCAGAATTGACCACAACACGCTAATTAAGGCCAGCTGCAACCTTAAATTGCATACTTTACTGATATTGTCCCTCTGCTAAATTTAGATGAGTTCACCTTAGGTGTACCTGATAGCATTTAGACAACTACTTTCCAACAGGCAAGGTACATCTGGCGAAAACCGCGCGAGGCAAAAATTATCAGTTGCATTGTAAGGAGAAAGGTAAAAGAAACAGAAGACATTGCTTAAACTGTTATGTAATCAGTAGAGGGTCCAGATTTAATGGAGGCTTCCGCTATGTAGTCGTCAGTTAAAATTTTGTCCTTTTCTTAGCTACGAGTCAGCACGAGTCGAAATGTCCTGACCTCTGCTAAAAATTATCAATCAGATTTCTCGGTCATCGCTTTTTGTGTAAGGAAATGTTTCTTCTTCGGCTAACCAATGCTGAGCAGCTTTGCTGAACCAAAGTGTCCTTTTTGAAAACCTTTTTTGTAAGAGACAGTTTTCTTATAGTTAAATTCTTCTTATTTAAACATCAGTAGTTGACGTACTGTGGCACAAACTTACATTCTGACGTCCTTTCTTCTTTCTTCCGGATTGTTTATCAGAGATCTTTCGGAAACTCTCCAGTTAAAAGTTACTAATGATGCAGTGAAATATTAGATATTGTATCTCCACCAAGTGTAGCTGAGCTCCTTAAACGATCTTTAGTTTCAACAAACCGGAAGGACACTGCTAAGATTAAAGTAAAGCCGCCAATATTAAGCACCGCCATGGCTGGCTCTACACATTTTGGCACATTTCTTGGCGGTCTTTTACACTGAAAACAACGAGGTGAGATACTAAGATGACCAAATTCGGGATTTTCTGAGACGCCGCATTTTCTTTATTCTTTTTCAGCGTAATCTCTTTTTCTTTTGTTTTAAACACGTATTCAGCTCAAGATATTCCTCCACACGATATCAATTGCGACAACTGAAAGGACCAAGCGAGTTGCCACAAAAAATATATTAACTTGGTTCTCTGAAAGAAGTGGTGCTTTACGGCAGAGGCAATATATCTACCAATGTTTTGATTCAAATTGTAGTTTTCTTACGCTTTTATATTTTTGAATTTTCTGAAGCCATTAAACTAACGAAAGGTGTCATAAACAGGAACTTTTGCGTTTTACATTCTGGCCTATTTCTTAGCGGTCTTTAACAAAACGAAGATGTGAGATGACCCCAATTCTTGGTTATTCTTTTTGAACGTAATCTTTTTTGCTGTTGTTTTATCATGTATTCAGCTACGAGATATTCTTCTACAAGATATCAATTGTGACAACTGAAAGGACCAAGCGAGTTGCCATACTTGGTTTTGTCTTGGTTTTTAACTGATTACAGCAGAGGGACTGAATCTACCAATGTTGTGACTCGAGTTGTTGTATTCTTACCCTTATAATTTTGAATTTTCTGGAGGCATTTAATGAAAATTATCATAAACAGGAACTTTTTACTCGATCATGCCACGAACTAACGTGATGATAAATAAACATTTTAAGTCAACACGGAATGACACACTTTGTAAGATCATACAGCAAATGTAATCAATATATATAGTTAGCACGTTCTTTGCTTTGCAACTCTACCAAACAAATTTATCTTGAAAAACGAAGGGTTTTGATGTAATCGAGTCCATTTTCCTTCCAGTACTATTATACTGGTTTAATTAATTGTTCGTGATTTTACCTTACTTTGCTAGTGAGATTTAACATAATTTTACAACATATTTTCTCTGTGATGTATAGCAACAAATCAAATCATGACTCATCGCGCTTCTGTTTAATAAGTCGAAAAACATCCGCTTTTACTGGTCATATGATTTTTCAACCACCGCTAATGATCTAAACTTTATGAAGAAGTCAAGTTTTTCTTTAATCACACACAAACATTGGGAATCAAAATTCTCCGCGTAGCGCAAGCAAAATGTAACTCGATTCGATAGTGAATCGCAAAGGTCAACCTAACCAGTCATGTTTCCGAGTTTGTTATTTTCTTAGACAGGCGCAGTCACTTTTCAAAGTTAACAAAGGAATGATTAAAGCAACGCTTTTTTAAATTCTGTCTTTCCCAGAGTCAAGCTTTCAGTAACGTAGTGTGATCAGCTGGCCTTTGAGTTCAAATAAAACGTTTCGAAGGTATCAAACAAAAACTTCATATTCTCAGAGCTATTTGCTAACTTTAGCGAAGGTCCTGCTTCGATCGCGCATGTGTAGCACCATATTTATGAAATGGGGACTGAAATGGGTAAATTTATGCAAGTTTGCTCATAGGTAACTAAAGCGTAATATGACACTCTCCATGGACCTGAAATTCGATCGAAAATAATCGCCGGATTTCCCTTCCGAAAAACATACAATCGAAATTAAGTTTGAAAAACCTTACCTTTTGTGTGTTTTCAGTGTTTTACCGCTTTTCCGAGCTTATGGAGGCTGTTTCTGGTGATCGAACGTTGAGCAGAAAATCGCTAAAAACAGCCTTCAGAAGCTAAGAAGGAAAGCAGTAAAAACACATAAAACAGACAACAGGTAAGGTTTTTTAAACTTTATTTCTATTTTTTGCTTTTTGGAAGGACACCCGGCGAAAATGTTCCATCGAATATTTGTTCCATACAAACTCTCTTATCACGCTTTGGTTACCTGTGATTTACTTTCGCTGATCATGAAGTGTGCGCCGTACGTCGTCCCGGGTAGTTCATGTACTGTCTTCGAAGTGTCTCCCAGACAAATAAACCAAATGCCGCACCTGAAGTAAAAATACCGTACTCAAAATTTTTGAAAAAGGCACAAGTTGAGACCGTTGGGAAAGGTTAAGAACATTCTTGCTTCACTTAATTAATTTCCACTTTCTCGTTCACCCCACTCATTCCCCGGCTAAATAAACGTAAACGCGCGTGCGGTCGATCGTTCTAACAGAAAACGTATAGAGGTCTCAGGCGACTAAACTAATAACAGCTTTGAAATAGTGTGAGTACAGTGTTATGTCTTCCTACTTGAGTACGTACCTTTTTATCGATATATCTCCAATACAGTCATCTTTTCATAGAATTCTACCAGGTCTTGCGGTCTGGATTAGCGATGGCTATAAAAAGCGTAGTGCCCCACACAGATTCCGGAATCTCTTGCCCCTGGACACCTATTCACTCTTAGATCTTGACGTTAGCCAAAGTTAGGTTTATAGTTCGTGTAAAACGACCTGAAAGTGGTTCAAAATTCCGTCACAGTTAGACTGTTCTTTTTTTAGAATTAGAAAGTTTTCAGGTATCATGTTAATATTTAAAAATACACCGTAAATTGGACATGTCAATACTTGCTTACAACATTTTTAAAAAACCGTCCAAACAAAAGATAAAATAATTAATCTGCAAAGATCCCTGTACAGAACTAATGGAAGATTTTTTAATCCAAAATACGTCTCCTAAAACGTGGGTGATACATAACGAACTTTATATACGTGCAGAGCTTCAGAATCAGTGTAAAAAATAGCAGCTGTTGTGGTTGTTGATGATATTTTCCGTTTAAATTTATATTTTATTCCGATTACCTTTTTATTACCTTAACTTATGTTAATCTGTTATCGAGCTTGTTTACATATAGTAGTCACAAACTTGACAGGCCAATACCAATGCAGATCAGTAGGATTTATATTTACATACAGTAAGCCAACAGTTACATGATTAATTGCTCAGCTGCAGAAAAAGGGAAGTGCTTTGTTTTGTTTTTCACTCCGTTCTATACCTAAACTTAAATTTGCTACTACAGCGAAGCAGTACTGTCTTAAGCCCCAGTAGTGATCAGCATCAATTTTCTCCTCATCATATTCGCACACTATAACGCATACAGGTCATGAGAATTTAGGAAAGGATCTCCAGAGATGAATTGTCTTTGAACAAGTTCTCCCAATTAGTAGTCAATGAAATGTATGGAGACCAGTAAGGAGAATTTGTATGAAGATGTCAGGGCTTAAAGGATTAAAGGATGATTCGTTTAATGACTTTATACTCCGCGATGTGAGATATAAAAGGATCTAAAGGGGGAAATAGTTAACCCGCAGTTTAAGGGAAAACTTCACTCGATCAAAATTAGCCAACGTTTGAACTCGCCTGAATACACAGCCAAAAGTTCTAAAAGTACATACGTTTGTTTAATTTGAAACGTATCTTTTCAATTTGTTTCCAAAACAAATCCTTTAACGATCGATGGGTAACAAGAATACTGGACAGTGTGTATAAAGTTTGCAAATACAAAAGGTTTATGATTAATTTCATTTTGCTTTCTGTATATCCTGCTTGATTAATAAACGCAGTATGACTTCGTGAACCTCATTATTAATAACTCGGACAAATGTATAATTTGTTGTCTAAATTTTAGCGGAAGTTGTACTCAAAGTATTCCTGCCATGTCAATAGAGCTACCACCTGTTATTATTGTGTAGCCAATTGCAGGATAAAAAATCTCTATATTGGCCGTCAAAAGATGTAGATTAAAAGCAATATCCGCTGTCAACTTGAAAAGAGCAGTTATCGAAATATACATTTTGTAAGAATTCACTGGGTAGTTTTTACGACTTTGTTGTGATCACGTAACAGAATTAACAGAAGCGAAATATTCACGTAGCAGAGCTACAAGGTGTGTTTATTTGCTTTTGGTCGTAACAAGTTTTCAAAGCCAAAAAGGGAAGGATACTGCTTCTCGTTTTTTCCTTTATTTGCTTTTTTCTTCCTCGATCTCTGACTGACCTGACGTGTTTCGTCCGTTTCCAGAACTCTGAGAACTGAGTTAAAACCTTTAACAGAATGCTATAAACCTAACTAAGATCAGATAATCAGGATATTCCAAGATTCGTTATCTACTAATTTTTTCTCTTTTGGAAACCATCAGGGAGTTCATCTCGTTGTTTCGAATTCGCAAACATTTCAAAGGATTCAACGTCTGGCGTAAGGAGTACAAGAACGATATCTGGCTGAATATAAATAATAATTTTTCTTTAGGTGCATTTTGCGATTCACACCGATACCTTTTTGTTTGGAGTTGTATCTAATGATCAGTTCCAAAGTTTTGATGGTTACATCAAAGCATGTTTACATCAGAATTTCACTGTGGTTCTCAAATTATAACTGTTTTAGCCAAAATTGGATATTATTTACCAGCGTCTTCTTGTAACACCAATTTGTTCGTAGTCTGTTATTAACAATTTACATGTAAAGATTGAATTCCTGTTGTAGTCTTTTGACGAAAACTCCAGCGTTTTTTGACGTTTATATATTTAATTTCCCATACAGATTCAAGGACCAGCATAAACCGTTTTCCAATCAAGGAATGGCGCTATCTACTGGCTGGCTCGTGTACGCGTTGTTTCTGGCCGCCATGATAGTTTTCAACATAATTGGCAATTCCCTGGTCTGCCTGTTAATACTGAAGAACAAAGCAATGAAGACCTCCATCAACTGGCTTCTATTCCACCTGGCGATTGCAGATTTACTTGTCGCCGTGTTCTTTATCCCGCCTTGTGTTTTGAGCCACTTTATTGAACAACCTGGCGGCGTGATTGGAGACGTTTTGTGTATGTTCATAACTGCTGGGACGCTGGGCTGGGCGGCTGCATCAGCCTCGAGCTTTCTGCTAGTAGCGGTTGCATTTGAACGTTATTTCGCCACCTTACATCCATTTCGTTCCCTCAGTCGAAGTCGGTCGTGGCGGCTAGTGCCACTTTTGTGGATCCTAGCCATTCTTATCGACCTTCCTTCTATCCTAGTATCAGCTTACGACACGGAAAGTCAAATGTGTGTTGCGAACTTTCCAGACTACGCAGCTACCCGGGCATATCGCTTGTCTTGGTCAATTTGCAATTCAGGGCTACCGATATGCATCATGGGATACCTATACACGCAGATTATTTTACACCTGCGCAACCACGCTCTCATTCCAGGCTCTTCTCAAGCGCCAACGACACGTTCCCGAAACAAGGTCACCAAGATGCTTATTTCAGTTACTGCCATCTTTATCATGTGCTGGACCCCTCAGACAGTGCTTTGCGTGCTGAGTCCCGTGGTTCCTGGTGGGTACGCTACTGTGTACCGAGTGACCACTGTGAGCGTATTGCTAAATTCCTGCCTCAATCCACTGGTATACAGTCTTCATAGTCAACAGTTTAGAAAAAATCTCGCTTCGCTGGTGCGCTTTCGTTGTTGCAAGAAAACACAGATGGCCCACACAGAAATGGTAGAGAAAACCTTTTCGAGTTAAGGAGAAAAGCTAAAATTTATTGGCTTAATTTCTAACATTTACTAATTTTCAAATTTCTGATTACAGTAAAGTTTAACAGCACAACACTAAACTTTCGAAAATTTGAGCCTCCAGACAAATAAAGCATCCAAAAGCCATTCAAAGCTACCGTATCTCTACGACAGGCGTCTTCAAGACATTACGGTCTTAATGTTCAAAGTTAAGAGTGGCCTTGAACCTACATAGTGGATCTCTTTAGAAAATTCGAACAAGGGCTATCCCCTGAGAAATGTTGACTTTGATCTGCCCCAGTTCACCTCAGTTCGCTACGGTAAACACTCACTTAGATATCAGATATCTTGGTCCCCAACTTTGGTCAGATTGAGCGCAATTGACAAATAGAGAACAACGATCAACAACTTCACAACCGCAGTATAAGAGAAAAGGATCTGAAAGTTCTGATTGAGGATGCTTGATCTAACGGTAATATATGTTCCGCATGACCCTTTTATCAATGTCATAGTCGTTTTAAATTTTGGGGGTTGATAGGCTGAGTAGTATATGCGAGTACCGCCCGTCGCTTTGTATTGATTTTATCGTCATCTTAAATTTTTAGATTCATGTGATAGACTCTTTTCTTCTTACTTGACTAGCACTTTTATTAATTTAATAATGATATTTTTAATTTATCGTGATAACTTTAAATAGTGTCCACAATTAATTACTCAAGCTAAATACTCCGACACTCAAATAGAGTTATTTCATTCATTTGTTCATAGATAGGTATTCACGGCGCCAAAGGGTATGGCTTTCGAGCCGTTTTGGTTTGAAATAGGGTACAGATTTTAACCATATCATTTTGTTCTGAAATAGAGTTAGTGTCGTGCGTTCTAGTCTGGAATTGGGTGGGATTTTTAGATGAAGTTACTTTATTATTATTACAGTCGAAGCTCTCCTTGCGACCACTCTGCTAAGCTACCAGCTCTAATTACGACCGGCATTGTGAAACCCAATGAACTGTTGCTTAAACTATGTAATTAAAAGCTCTCGTAAGCGACCGCGACCACTTTCGTGAATTACCAATTGGTCTTTTCCTTTGTTATTAAGTTCTCGTGAGCGACCATTCAGTCAGCACGTTAATGAAAGCATCCACTTCTTGATCAATTTTAGAGCAATACATAACATTTAGCGCTAATCGTTCGTTAACTAGTACTAACGTCTTCAGTTCTGCTATAGGCAAAAAGTAATTAATATTCTTACTAAAATGCTATTAGTAACCATCATCGTATGCCAAGCTTTCTGCTAAAAGCTCTCGTAAGCGACCACTCTCTAATGTTTTATCACTTGGTTGCTTACGAGAGCCTATTCTTGCAAGCGACCAGCTCTAGTTGCGACCACTTTTTTGAACTCTCGAAATGGTCGATTACGAGAGCTTATTAATATTATTATTATTATTATTATTATTATTATTATTATTATTATTATTATTATCTCTTGAGTTGTGCGTTTTTCAGATTAATATTGAGAATTCTACTTCTACATTTTATTACGTCGGTAAAATCCATATGGATATCACACCAACTAAACAAAACACTAAAAGTATTTAAAAGTGAATACAATATACAAAATTAAAATAGCCGAAAAGACAAATACAAATGTAATAGATCTAATAACGAGTAGTTAACTAGGTAGTTATATAACTCAGACTTAAAAGTAGAATTTGAAGCCCTTTTCAAATGCTCCCGCAAACCGAAGTAGTTCCTGGGAAGGTCTGAAATAGGGTATCGAATTTTGGGTCAGGTCAAAAATAGGGTGAGAATATCACGTATTTTGGTCTCAATCAAAACGTGCGCTGCACACCTCCGCAAAAATTTTCGCGGAGTGCCCCCCCCCGGTTTTGTAACAGAGGATTTACTTGAGCTAACAGTTTTAGACATTGAAAGATGCACCAATGAAACAACTGTAAATACCAATCTACATTGACTGTCATAAGCCAGCAATTTGGACTACTTCTTAGAGACTGGAAACTTTGTAACTTCAGTGAGAAATTGAGCTCTTCTTCTACGTATGTAACATTGCCAGGCAAAGCTACAATCAATAAATCGCTCATTCAATTCACCAGTGTTCTACTGAATTTAGTAGACTCGAGCTGATTGGTACATTCTTCTGCAATGGCATATAGGTGGACATCAGTTAAAGAAAAGCCTCTTGCCGTGGTTAAGATCGTGGTTACGGTCGCTTGTTGGCTAGCAAATTTAAGGATCCGTATCATCGCTCGAAGCATCCTCAACTTATCGAGTTTTCATTTTAAAAAGCAACATCGTTTTAGTTGTAGATCCATAGATCTTTCTATTCAGGCATGTGTTTCTCAAAATTTCGAAAAGCATTTCGAGTTCCACTGAAGAATTCAAGTTATCTTTTTTTTTCAATTCAGCTTCTCTCTGCCGTTTTTTTGTGTAAACAGCCCTATTTGTGCCATAAAATTAATGGTTTTATTACCCGAATAGTTAGTCAATATTTTGTTGAACATTCTACTCATGACATACATTTTGGGGTCCGCATTCCACAGCTGATTCCAGGGCCGCTTTAAAAAAATACCACTCATCTACCACCACACCCACAGGATTCCTCACAGTTGAAGAATCTTCATCCTCTCTTGTCACGGCGTCATACTTCATTGCTACAATATATGACATATATAGCGGTAAAATCAACCAAATTTTCGCTAGGTTTCCTCTTTTTCTGTGATTATCGTTTTTGGATATGTTTAAAAAATGTTCAAAAATTAGTAAGTTTGGTTTAGGATCAGTTGCAAGCTCTCTTAGCAAGCTAGCGGGTACCCTCCACTTGTACTCTAGTCAATGTCCTCCGTGGGAAAGTAGTATTATACCGAGTATGTAGTTTGACGTTTTGCTGTTGCGGGACAAAAGCACTTGCTTGTCAACAATAGTCGCGCTATACCAGTCACAATTCCATGACGAAATTCCTTCCCAGTTTTGAGACTAAGTGTTCTTCAATATTTAGTACTATTTGTTGGCTTCCATTCCTTTTCGTAACTTGACAAAAGAGCCATTTCTTTTGGTTGAACAAAAGATTTCCATTCTGTCCGTCATATTAAATTGTTATTCTTACCTAGTCTCCCCCAGTTACTCAGATAAGAGCAAAAAATGGACTCTAAGGACCGAGAAGCAACGGGGCTCCACTGTAGGACGAGGCAAGAGCAGCAACCTTTCGATTTCATGTCGGGGAAACGGGATAAAGGACGCTTTTCGTCGACGGTGAAACTCAACGTAGGCGGCCACTATTTCACGACAACCATCCAAACACTGACCAAAGGTCCAAACTCGATGCTGGCCGCCATGTTTTCAGGGATTTTTGAGATGCAACCTTCCGAAGAGACGGCGCTTTGTTTTTCGACCGAGATGGAACCCACTTCCGCTTTATACTCAACTATCTTCGTACTGGGAAGTTAACTTTACCTGGAGGGGCTACATTTCTCAAGGAACTTGAGGAAGAAGCTGAATTTTATCAGATTCAAGGAATAATCGACGCGTTGAGGCCTCCTAAACCTTCGGTTCTACCTGGAGAACCTGCCGAGCAGTTTAATGAGACGATTTTGTTGATTAGCACTGTTTTTGAGGGCTATTTGCCATCTTACGTGAAGAGTGAAGAGTATCGACAGACGTTGATAGGCTGGTTACCTTCAGAACTGCAGGATGGTGAATGGAGGCTTCTGTTTCGAGCTTCTCGAGATGGCTTCGCAGCAAAAGCCTTTCACTTAAGATGTGACAACAAAGGACCCACAGTCATCATTGTGAAAAGTTACCAACTTATTTTTGGAGGCTTCACCGAGGTGTCGTGGACAAGTAAGTAACGTATGTAGAAAAGTTTGTTGACACAAAAGTCTGCGCGTTCATTACAGTAATTTCATCCTTCTTCCGGGTGTTACTTAATTTTCTTGATACTTCAGAAATTAATTGATCCCTCCTGACAGCTGTCCTGAGCCTAAATTAGCTGCAACATTCGCTATATGTGTATCAACTCAAACACAAACTGAAGGCATTTCGACTGGTCATATTAGAGGGGTAAAGTTATGAAGAAAAGCATGGTTTGGGACTCCAAAAGGAAGTGGTAGGTCAACCTTGGACACATTAACCGAGTGGGTGGATTAACGGGCTTTCAGATAAGAAAATGATCGCAAATCCCCGCGCATTTGAGTTTTTTTTTTTTTGAAAATAAATTGATCAAATTACCCGCTTTGTTGGGCAGTTTACACGGTCAAATACCCCACCGGTTAGAGCTTCACAGAACGTCAAATTCCCCACCCTGCAGATAATTAGGTTTTGAAGGTAGTGTTCAGAAGAAATTTACCCATGTTTCAGTTGTGTTATAACCTCAGTTGACCGCTCATGCAAAATTTGCGTCACCTGAAATTTTAAAGATAAAAGGAGAATCCAATAACACAGTAATGTGTTTTTCAGTTAGTCACTTACTTTTTCGAAAACGTAGCACTTGTTATTCGTGATTATTTGTTATATTATTTGGGACCTTGGACGAAAAATTTTATCGTTTTTTTGCACAGTACACTAATGCAGCAAGCCCACGTTGAACACGCATACAAACGGATGCCAGTCCAACAAAACAGAGAATAACGCAATGTATATGCAAGAGTTGCACCAAATCCACAACGAAAGCATTAACATTTTTTAAACCTAAAACAAAACGAGGAAAACCATGATGCATACTTTCTTTCTATGTAGCTTGAAATCCTTTAGCTTGCGCCTGCCGACCAACGTTTCGTCGATAGTCAAATACCCGACCGGGCGGGCGTCCTTTCGTGTCAAATCCCTCACTATATGGAGCTATCCTTGCATCAAATGCCCGGGGTTTGCCCTGGGGGGGGGGGTGGACGCTCTTGGATTTGGCTGATACACAGAAGTACATAAAGAGCCGGTGGTCGTAAGGAGGGTTCCATTGTAACCAGACTGAATGTAGAGGGTTACCTTTCGATAGAATTCAATACACTTTATAGTATCCTGTCAAAGGTGGAGTACTTATTTTAAAATTCATGTCGCAAACATCGGCTTAAGACCCACTACGAATATTGATGTCAAGTTATTTCATTTTATCAACAGGCCAGGGTGGCTTTCAAAAATGCAGCCAGGCATTTTTGTTTAGCATGTACAACAGTCGTCTCCTGGGCCCAACTAAATTGCCACTTATCAAGCCAGAATGCGCCATCTACTGTCATAAAAGCTATGGACCAACATTTGACGGACAAGACCTGCATATATCAGGAGATTCCAACAGCAATTGTTATAGTTGCAGTGCACTAGGAAGGTCGTATGAATGTCCTCCAAGACAGGCTGACACGTTCTTGGTAACTCGGGAGACTTTTGAAGTTTAGAATATGAGGTGTTTGGACTCCAATATTGATACTTTAAACCCTCTCCAAACAGAGTCGCAAGTTAACACAAGTTGACGACTTGTGGTAACTTGCGACTCCGTTTGGCCGCGGCATGCGTGGACTTGCGATGGCTTGTGATGAGATACGTCCACTTTGGACGAGAGCAAACTTTCACGCAAGCGAATGCAAGTTTTCAACCGTTTGGCAACCCAACGCAAGTCGACGCAAGTTGGCTTCAGTAGTGTTTCCCTCAGTACAATACGGGTGCGCGTACAAGGCTGCACTGAAATGGCTTTTTTGCTACTTGCGTTGAACGTGCGTGTACTTGCGATTCCGTTTGGCCACCCATCGCAAGTTTGTGTTCGCAAGGTCACATTTTCTAACTTGCGTTGACTTACGACTCCGTTTGTCCAGAACTTTAGAGAGGTAGATTAGGAGGAGCTGCCTTGGGAACGTTTTTAGAAAACGACAATTCACCTGTATCATTTTACAATCCAGTGATAGCAAAAAGATATTTCAGT
The DNA here is from genome assembly GCA_964017195.1 of Siderastrea radians. NCBI lineage: Eukaryota > Metazoa > Cnidaria > Anthozoa > Scleractinia > Rhizangiidae > Siderastrea > Siderastrea radians. The sequence goes on along the minus strand of OZ024891.1, from coordinate 35,935,583 downwards.
GTTGGTCATCAGAAAAGCTCATGTCAAACCAAAGTCATCGCAGTAACGTGAAAAAAGCGTCTCCCAGACGGTAAAAGGTACATTTAGTTACTCGTCTTACAAAAATGTCCATAATTAGCCGGCTCTCTAATTTAGAAAATAAGAAATCTATACAGGAAGACAACACAAACCAGGGTCCCAAACGGAGGTCTTTAGAGCCCTGGAGCCCTGGAGCCCTGAAAGTTTTGTCGTGGAGCTCGGAGCCCAAATCCTGTTTCAACCTGGAGCCCGAACAAAAATGCTGTTTTTGGCTAAATGGAGTATTTTTAGGCCGGTGCCCTGGAGCCCTAAACCTCTTTGGGACCCTAGCAAACTCTCTAAAAGGCAAGCACAAGCACAAGGATCAAAACGTTTTGATCCTATGCCCTTAATTGTCGTGCTTTTCCCTCAATGAGGACTTTTATCCGCTTTAGCCTTATCTTTGTGCTTGTGCCTGAGAAGTTCATTTTGCGAGCATTTGCGAGCATGCCAGCGCTGCTTTTTTTTCGCGAGCACGAGCAATGATCAAATACTTCTTGCGAGCAGCGAGCACTTTAGAAAATATAACTGTCGAGCAGTGAGCACTTCATAAATTTTCCCCTAGCAGCAATCCTTCTTCTTTTAATTTCACACGTTGTTTTTATTACTTTTATTTTATTAGAGTGCGCATAGTAGTACCCCAATTTTGCGATCATTTCACGCCCCGACCCCAGAGAGTTTACCTCAAATTTACCTGATCTTGTATTCTCCCTGGGGTAGTAGTGGGGAATTTGCAATACTGTATGACGTCACTCACATGCACACAACACAAAAGCCCTTCGCACATGTGCTCAACGCGAAAGCCCCAGCCTAGTACTCAGGCCTTCTCCTCCCGCTCACTCGACTCGACTTGGTGCGAAACCGAATGAGGCCCCCATTCGGTGACGTCACGAAATTTCGCGCCAAGTCGAGTGAGCGAGAAGAGAATGCCTCGGTACTAGGCTGCGAAAGCCCTTGTAAAAATGGCTGATCTATTGCAACGTGCAGTGCTGTAGAGAGTTTTATTATATGGCTGAACTGGACTGTGCTGAAAAGGAGCTTTCTGATTGGTTCCCTGAGAGGTCTGAATTTTCCTATACGGACCGTTAAGATGGACCGCTCACGAAAAGTTCTCACTAAATCGTGCTTTGGAAAACTTTTAGAAGAGAGGACAGTTTTGTATGAAGTCGAAACCTTGTTCTTGCTTTCTTGCCTATAATTTTGGCAAAACTCTCTGCGAAAATGAAATTATCAAAATCGTTTGTTCCCTTCTTTTTCTTTGTAGCGCGCGCTTACTAAAAGAAATCCGCGCTGCCGTTCGTTGGCTATTTTGTTGTGTTGAAAAATTGATCTGTTGTCTTTGAAATGCATTTTCATCTGACGTTTTACTGTGCGGGATTTGTTTGTGGTGCATGTTTAGATTATGTATGTTGCCTATTTTATCAGGGAATACTTGTCAGCCATTTTCAGAAGATTGAAGATGTATTTGGGCTGTAAAGTTCTTGTATTATTATAATGACAAATTTCATTTGAGAGCCCACTCTCCCGCCTTAAAAGCTTGAAAGTTAATTAAGGAGATGGCGTTGACGCTGAATGGTAAGGAGGCCGAAATTAACAGCGCGCCAGTAATCTTAATAATAACAGTGAGCCCGCCTACTTGCATCTGACTGGAGACTCCAAGGTGATCTGCCAAACCCTGCTCCATCCAAACAACTGACGTGACACGTGTTACGATTAATTAATCAATAAAATGGCTCGATATAAAATTACATTATATGGCTGCATATAATGTTTGTTTTTAACTGATTGGATTGTATATTTGACGGCATTTAACCATACATAATACGGAAATTCGTCTTTCAGGTGTATTCTTTCAGACTTCATATAGCAATCGTATTGTCTTAAGAATAACAGATATGTTAACTTTTGTTATTGTCGTGAGCTTTCAACTGAACTTGATAGCCGAATTCATAGGAGTACCATGCAGAGATACATTTATTTCTGTACCACAAAAAGCTACTCAAAGTGGGATTTATTAAATTTCTTGCAATCGGGCAAATTTTAACGAGAATCCGAGCATGCTAGCAATTGCTAAAATTTTGCGAGCTTGAGCAAGCGAGCACTCCTCTAAATTTTGCGAGCAAATCGAGCAAAGGCCAAATTTTGCGAGCAATTGAAAATTTTAAAGGACCATTTGATACCCCTACATAGGTTTACTGCGCACTCCCGCTATGTTGTACGCTAAAAAATGAACTTTGTTTGAGATATTTTCTTAATGTCATTCACTACTATTTTTAATTATTTTCCCGTATGTATTAGCTCTACGCTGATGATGTATTTAGCGTCAATTCGGATTAGCCCGTTACACGTTATTAGTATATTACCAAACCAGTGGATAGTGTTTTTCGCACGCTCTGGATGTGCTATTCACCTCAAGGCATTTGGATTTTGTGCGCGAGTTTTCCCTCCTTTCTAAGAAATAAAGGAACTATTTGGTGCTGGCTTTCCACTGGTTTGGTACATACTAAAACAATTATTCACCTCAGTGTCGGTGAAGAATGGTGGATATTTTCCTCACTTGGCGACTCGGCAAATATCCACCATTATTCACCTCCACTTCGGTGAACAATTGTCTACTCCTTACCTTGCCTTTTTTGTGAGACCACACCAAATCAACATGGTTTGGTTATTGTGTCAATGTTTTTTATTCGTCTAATTGTAATGTTTATTTCCCTTTGAGTGGGGGGGGAGGGGGTGGTGTAGTGGTTAGCGCTTTGGACTTCAGAAGGTCGGTGGCTCGATGCCCAGTCCCTGCCATCGTGTTGTTTCCTTAGACAAGAAACTTTACCCCACATTGTCTCTCTCCACCCAGGTGTATAAATGGGTACCGTACTGCTGGGGGTAACCCTGCGGTGGACTTGCATCCCATCCAGGGGAAAGTAGCAATACTCTCCGTTGCTTCATGCTACAGAAACCGGAATAAGCTCCGGCCATGTGGGCGTTCTTGGCTCGTGTGCGACTTAAACCTACCTACCTTTATTTATTTATTTATTTATTAGTAATAAAATCGACTTTATGCAAAAATTCATCAACATACACATTAATACGAGTTTGTGGAGTTTCCCTTGTTTTCAACTTTCTGTCTCTAGTTTCACATATTGAATCTTCTATTCCCTTTTATTAATCGTAAATGTTTCCCGGTGTATTTGTTAGTAATGACAATATGCCTTTTAAAAGTCTCTCAGACTCTCGTAGATCTGACACAAATTACTCTATCTGGTAACTTAACTCTTCCACATATTTGTAATAAGTTGTTTCTTTTCGTCACATCGACCCTCTTTCACCCAATATTTTTTAAGGTCGTCGTAAACCTTCGGATTTGCCAGATTTTCATGACCAAAGCCTCTACATATTTGACAAATTGACTTCGACAAATTGATGTCGGTTACTTTGTATTTGAGTCTCCATTTGAAGTACTCGTTATAAGCTGTATTATTCTTGTCCAGATACTGAAGATATTCTGCTAGTTGTTTCACAGTTTTGAAGTCCATAACATTGATGTAGGAACCAGGAACGGCCAGTTTGGTATAGTTAGCACCTCCCATCACAATCGGGACAACATTTTCGTCGCCTGAAAAATACGGTAAAAAAAGATTGTGATGTAAGATGACATAACATAGACTTTATTTCGACATGAATTTGCAGAGTAGCTTGTTGACCTCAAATTTGACCTCGAGACAGCAGATTAGCTGTTATATGCCTCTCTCAAAACATGGTGCGGAAACTAATAAAGTATCACGGAAAATAGTTATCGTGCGGCACCGGCAATTGTCCTCTCAACATAATCTCTAGGTGTGACATGGTCGAGATACACATTGAGACAAGTTAACGCCTACTTCTCCAAAGCCTATGTCTTACAGCTGTTACAGTAGCCTCCCACTTTCTGAAACGGCGAAAAGGGAACAGAAATTTGTTGAAGATAACGCGAGTTCCGGCGAAAATTTGCCAATAGTACTATATCTCCCACAAGATTATTTCAGTCATAATTGCGTAGAACAGGAAGAAGTCTATAAATGTTGGTGTCCACTTTTAAGTTAACGTATAATTTCGATCGCTTAGGCAGATGACGTAATGGGGATCTAAGATTTTCGAAAATCACGATACGCAAGCGAATTTAAGTTGTAGTGATAAATAAATCAACTTTTCCGAAGTAGATTAAACATATCTAACATTCTGCATTTGGAATGAATGTCCTTGATTTTTAAAAATGGCCTTATAAACGTTTAAAAGTGGAATTTTACGGGGGGGAAAATGACCTTTGTTCTCATAGGATTAGATTATTACAAACGCGAAGGGTTGGAAATAATTACAGCGGAACCCCGATGTAATGAACGCCAGATGCCCTTAAAAATGTTACCAAAATTCGCTTCATTTTCTTTCCTAAAGCGTAAAAATCACGAATTAATTATTTTTTATCTGGTGTAAATAACCTTGCGACATTATCAAAAGGAAACTTATCTTGTTCGGGATTACAAAAGATTCCCGTTATTCGGGGTTCGAGGTATAGGGACAGTTTGCCGGGTGCATTTTTTCCAAAATAAGTCAAGAAACGAAAAATTGGATAAAACCAGAGAAAGAAACAAAGTAACATTCTTACCAAGATGACCCCAGTACTTTTCAGTGACGTAGTCCTCGCATAACGCGTTCTCAAATGAAAGGTAGAATTTGTACCTTTTCAGGCAGTCGCGTGTTTTGTCTCGGTGCTTAGAACATGATCTTGGATCATGGAATATTTTGCCGGAACAACGTCCAAACACGTCAACTTTTATGTACTTTTTCAGCTCGTGGACAAAACCTATTCGCAGTTTCGACCTGCAGTTACTAACCATCCAGGCAACAAGTTCTGATTTTCCTTCAGTATAATCTGTCTTATTCGCCATTTCATTTTTCTTTATATCCTCTTGACTGAGTCTCTCATATCTTCCGTACGGTCCCCAAATGTCCGAATCAGTTCTATAAGTCCATGTTGCGTTGAACAGACCGTTTAATCGGGTTGTGTCAGGAGTTGCCTTTGGGCTTTCCCATAATGCATACACCCAGCGCTGTGAAATAGGTTTGCTCTTCAATAATGATTTCAGGACGTCGAAACTTGGCATGTTTCTGGCATGAAAGACGACAACGTCGCTCTCCTTAAATCGCCCTTTTTCGTAGGTAAGTTGAAAATGCTCCGAGCAACATCTGCTTTCATTCTTTACCCAATTGTAATTCCTGAAGAATCGTGTGTACACCAGAACCACCGTCTTGTGCCTTTGTCTTCGGGGTGAGATCTCTTGCCCGGCTAGTGTCGACCATGGCTGCCAAGACAAATCCCTTTGAACATCAAATGTTAGTATCGTAAATACAACGACAATTGCACAACCAGCTACAAAGAAAGTAAAATATCTTGCTCTATTACTTTCCATTTGAAAACGGGCACTGGACTATGCAATCACATAATGAAAGAAATATATATAATTTATATTTATAGATCTCAAGCCACATAAATCACCCCTTCGATTGCTGAGTTGTCCTGGTGGCGAAGTGGTTACCACACCATCTATTCAGTAATATGATTACTTGGAGTGTATAAGGTCAGTGTTTGTTTCATATACCTTGATTTATATTGATATTTATATGTCAGACGTGTCGGAATAAATTAATAATCAGGATTACTAATATTCTAACGCAAATGTTAATTTATTCCGACAAGTTCGAAATATAAATTGCTCCACATTAATCGTTATTTTTAAGCTTGAAAATGAAATCAAGATGGCTTCGAAACATCGTTGCTGTATTTTTCGCTAATTGTATTCCGAAACGTTTCAGTTCTAATAACATGGGTGACAGATTACTCCTTAATTTTGGCGCGATTGTGAGCGTAATTTTCTCCCATGATATTAATTAGGGTGGTAAAGGGTATTTTCGTGATCCGTGATCGGCCCCTTTCTTTTCCCGTGAAATGTGAAATGGCTATTTTTTTCTCGTGAATCGTGATTTCTATAGTAGCCGTGAACCGTGATTTTCCAAAATTATTTTTGGCGAAATGAGAAATAACTGTTTATTTCGCCGTGAACCGTGATTTTTATTACGTCTGTTATTTTTGACATCCGTCATTACGTAATGAAGACAAAAGTAATATTGCGTGACGTGACAGGACAGTGGATCCTTGTGTTGACCACGTGGTGTGCTCTGGTGTTTGGCCAAACCCGCCTGGTTCATCATACACAGAACTCAGAGCTTGGTTTCCTTTTTGAAGCGCCCATGCCAGAACGCGAAGCGGACGGATAGTGAAAACCTCAAACAAGGCTTTGCTTTGGATGTAACTTTTCAAAATGTAACGGTATCTTATGTCAGAAAAAACGTTTTTTTCGTGAAGCGTGAAATTCCATTGTTATTTTTCGTGAATTGTGAAAGGGCCGATTTATTTTTCGTGAAACGTGATCTATACCCCACCTTTACCACCCTCATTAATAGGTAATCAAATGGTATATTCGTGAAATTAGGAAATAATTTTTACTTGCATTTTGTCAGAATTCCAATAATTTCCCTCACCTTAAGGTTCAGAAAATTATTAGAATTTTGACAAAACGCGCGTGAAATAATTCCCTAATTTCACTCATCTCCATTTGATTATACATACTAATTAAAAATATGTTTCATCAATGATATTACTCTATTTCTTCACTAGTCATGGCACTTTTCAGAGTTGGTCACTCACTCGTCGAGCATACGTTTTTACCAGGCGTTTTTGAAGGAGGGTATTTTTCGGCCTGTGCGTGCTCACGAATAACTAAACTTGGCGGCTGAATAAGAGAGAAAAGACGCTTGTTACTATGACTCAGAAAACTGCGAAAGCTTGTGAGAAATAGTTGTTGAAAAGTTACCACTACCCGTCAGTTTCCAAAGCACTTTGCCATTACCACTAGCGTTAACATTACCTAGCAGCGGTAATGTCTTTAATTTGTTTCCATCTTCCGTTATCTTTCAATTAAGGTGTTGATGTCAGATACATCAAAGAAAAGGTCTTATTTTGACTTGTCGAACATCGACTAGCATTAATTTTCGGGTACTGTAGATAATGCATGATGAATAATGTAAAGATATTTTCATGTTCAAATAAACACCATGGAGATAATGAAACCAAAAGCAAAAAGACATAATTTTTACTGATGGGATCCATTCAGGACTGAACTACAGTTTGCTGATAGGTCTACATGATATTTTGTTATATAAATGGAGTTTCTCCCTCTATAGTGCGCGCGTTCATTAACTAGTTTGTAGTCTCATGAAATCTAACAATACAGCTGTTTGCCGCTAAAAGCTAGCCTGCGAACGCAGACGTATTTCCGGCTGTCGTTTCTCCCGCCGAAAATAGCTAATGCTAGTTAATGCTATTTTCGGTGGATAGAAACGACACCCGGAAATACGTCTGCGTTCGCAGGCTACTTAAAGCCCACGAGCGGGTAATATTGCGAAAACTATGACAACAGAGGGTACCAACAGTTCACTGTTTCCCCATGGCCAATGTTGACCGCCTTTGCACGTGAACAGAGTGTGACTGAGGGTGGCGTGATGTTGTCGTAAAGGTCGGTACACACTTTATCTACCTTACCTACCAATGCAGAACCTGAGCTGAGGCGGTATTTTTGTTGCCATGTATAGATGTGTGTCCACTTGGGAAGCTGACGTCTTGAGCAAATGGATGCAACATTTCCATTCAGCAACCTTCAACACTGTGGAATTCAACACGTCACATAAGGCTGGGCACCTTGTTACATGATTCTGAATGAGGTTGAAGAGGGTCCCCAATAGGTTTTTCGGGATCCGGGATTTGGCTTATTTGAAGACCGGGATTCGGGAATTTAGAGGAAAGGGAGAGCGATTTTCGGGATTGTAATTATGAACGGGATACGAGTCTTAGCGGTTTTACGATGCGAGATTCGGGAAATGGTGTTGTGAAGAACCGGTATCCGGTAACGAAAAGTGAAAAATCCTTTCATTTTGACTTAACACTAGTTGCCCACATTTCAGCTTGACCCTGTCAAGTTCCTCTTTTGACCGTACCACTTTTTTCATCCCACCATTTTCCACTGGTTCACTGAAGATGAGGGAAACTCGGACCTCTGTAAGGCATTTTTTAGAACGTATGTTCGGGATCGGGATAAACCGACAAGAACCGTCGGGATTACGGGATTTAGTGGAAAAGTTTGGTCGGGATGAGGAGATTGAAGAACCCAATTGGGGTAGACTGCGACGCCAAAATTAGAGACTACTACATTGGGGACCCTCGTTGAATGGTGTTGAATCGAGATATTTCATTTGTTTAGCTAACTCGTTCAACATAGTAAATGAAGCAGGTGAAAATGTGACCATCGCAGTTGTTGCGAATTAAGCCCGAAAAAAAAGATTTCCGCAAGGCTTCAACGGGATTCGAACCCGTGGCCTCTGCGCTCGTGCTGCAGCCGGCTCTAACAACTGAGCTGTGAAGACGATTACAACTGCGATGGTCACATCTTCATGTCATAGTGCAAAGAAGTTAACGTTGTATTCAACAATGTTGGATGAATGTTGAACCCGTTTAACCTAGGCTTACGCAAATAAAATTCTGTGGAGTGCCGTTATCTACACTCCCGGATGTCTTGGACTTTCCTTTATCTCGACCTTGAGGCCAGGTGCTGAGCATTTGCTTCAGTGTAACACTATTATTTTACCCCGGATATCTCCAGCCTCGAACATCGCAAAAACCCCGATAACTCGAACCAAAGCTGCTTTGCTACACCCCCCCTCCCCTCCCTCGCCTCCCCTGCCCCGAGAAAATTTTCTCATCTTTTTATCCCCGATATCTCGAATCAACATCGAAAAGAGGAACGCATCTCAAAACGAAGAAAACTAATATGAGACGAGATAGATAACACTAAAATTTATTTTACTCGTTAGTCGTTCCTGGTCATTAAACTTAGTAATGCATCAGGCATTTCCAGCAGTGGCCATCCCCCCCGGGCCGAGCCCTGGGCATTAGGATTTTTTGAAAACAAACCGGCAAATGCCCCACGGCGGGGACAAACGAGCTGTTCAAATGCCCCACGGTACAGGTAAAAAATTAGGTTGATTTCTTAGTTTTTGGGCATACCTTCATTCAAATCAAAGCTAAATCAGGCCAAACTAAGTCTACAATAGGTCTTAGTTCTCTGCATTTCTTCAATGATCAGTTGTACTGTGAATCTACCTTGTCCTTGCCCGATGAACTGATCACTGAAAGGAAGTGACATTACTGTGACGTGAAAATCACGAAACCGTCAAATGCCCCGGGGTAGACTAATGCCCGGCCCCCGGGATGGACAATGAGGAAAAATGCCCCACTAATGCCCCGGGGGGGGAGGGGGTGGGCACTGCTGGAATTAACTGATGCATGAATCAAGAGATACCTCAAGACCTGTGCCAGTGTTAGTGTTACTCTTATGACACCATAAGGCAGAATGGTACATATCATTGAAAAAATTGTTAGCTGCCCATAAATGCGCGGACAATATATAACGGCCTAGTTTTATTTTACACATAGTCTATAGACATTGCATATTTTAGTACAGTTGGAAAAAGAATGAAATTCAATACCAACTTCGTTACCTCAAACCCGCGTTATTTCGAACCTTTTCCCTAGTTCCCAGGCGGTTTGAGATAACAGGACTCCACTGTACTACATTTGTGATAAAGCCTTCGTAAAAACTAAATACTATACCGAAAGTGACGATCGGATGAAAGGAACGACACTCCGAAAGTGGCACCCTCCCCCACCCCCTCCCCGAAAGTAAGGGCGAACTCAAAAGCAACTTATATAAGAAAACTGGATACTACTGCCACTTATCGATTTCCCCCCTTCCCCGAAAGAAATAGAACTTAAAAGTAACGAAATATGGTTGAAAGTGAGTACATCCATTACATCTGTAGTTTATAAGTGCCCGCCTGAAATTGCCCAAATTCACCTGATTAAGTCAAACTTCGTTAGCTGGTATGTACTTGTATCCCCGATACAAAGACACAAGGGACTGGACACATGTGTTCGTTATAACGGACTTCCTTATAACTAACACACTTTGTATTATTAGCAATTGGCTAAGTAATTGTTTTGCCTTAAAACTTAAACAGCGTTATATTGCACCACTAAGAATTCGGTTTAATCGTGCAGTTACTGTCCAGATTTGCCCGAAAAAACAGAAAAGATGATTTAGATTCTGCATGCATCCCTGGTGATCTATTACGTATTCAACTTCAGTTGCGTTATAACGTTCATTTGTCATGTGAGGGTTTCTGGATTGAGTTCGTTATATCGGGGATTTCGTCATCCCGAGGTTCGTTTAATCGGGGTTCTGTTCCATACATTTTTAGCTTTGGCCGGGCTGACGAATATCGTTATAGTTGGGACTTCGTTATACCAGGGTTCGTTATATCAAGGTTCCACTGTAGTTGTCAGGGGCGGATTAGATGGCGAATTTCAGCCCGGGCTGAGTTTTCAGCTCGGCGTCCTGAACAAATCTCCTTAAAAAGACGGTTGCGATTACATGAGGAGAGTTTCAGCCCGGGCCGTTTTCACAAACCGGGCTGGAAATTTCAGCTCGGTCAAACGGGCTGAAAAACCTCACGTAATCGCATTCAAATATCAACCCGAGCTGAAATATGAACTTTGGCATGCGCACCGCTTGAGTTGTGAATGTAAAACGCTTCCCCACAAACGTTTTCCGCCCAGTTTTAAGCATTGCGCCCGGTCTGAAATTTGCCATGTATTCGCGAGAAAATTTCAGCCCGGTGGGCGGACCGAAATTTCAGCCCGGGCCAAATTCCTTTAGAGAAGCAAAGACGATCCGGGAACCACGAACGTCAACCGGATCGGAAATTGAATGTTCCTTTTGTTGGCTGGGGTGTGCTTCTCACCAAAAGCTGTGCAAAACTCTTGTTTTAGTGTCTTGTTGCTCTGCTATTAGGGAACTGAGGACGTCTTGATGCGTCAACTTCCCTTTGCCATCCGTATTTTTTTTTTGGGGGGGGGGGGGAGCGCCGAGGTACAAAACCACAGTGTTCCGAGAAAGTGAGACCTTGGGATCCTCAACTTAACGAATTTTCATTTCGGAAAAAAATGCCATCTTCTTTGCCGTGGACCCACAGATCCCAGAGCGGACTACTTTTTCTGTTCAGTGGTCCGTTTCTCGAAAGTCCCGGCAACTTTTCGGGCCCGGAGCCGATATTTTAAAATCAAAATTTATAGAATGGTGATTTAGCTTTTAACCCGCAAACCAGCTTGACTTGTTTCATCAAGATAATTTTTAGTGCTTAGCTTTAAAAACCTACAAAATTTTGAATCTTTAAGGTAAACCTTGCCGTCATAAAATAGCTTTCCGGGCCCGGAGACTGTTGAACATTTCCCACCAGCATAATTATCACTGTCTTGGTCAGGAGTGGAAAACTTCATGTTTTGGTCATCGTGATATCTGTTAGGTAAACCAAACAAGGAATTGCCAGTGGTTCCATTGTACTGCGCCACGTTCAAGCGGTACTTGTCTTCGCTGCCAAAAATCGAAAACGTCTTGTACACTGCATGTCCTGTCTGACCTCCGCTAGCCCTGAGCTCGATGCGGCGTTTTACAGGGGACGGGTGGGTGAGGCAGTGGCTGTTGTCATTTCCGAGCCAGATCTCCCCACTGACACTGTTAATTGCAATACTCTACCCACCCCCTGTTGAAAGTGACGTTGTAGCGGGATATGCGTCTTTAGATGACAGTCCAACCCCACCGTCGGTGCTTTGGTCACAGTGCACTAGCTGGACGGTACCGCAAGCTATCACAAGGTGGAGACTTGTGGTAACTTGCGACTCCGTTTGGCGACGACTTGCGTGGACTTGCGATGGCTTGTGATGAGTTGCATCCACTTTCAGCTCAAATTTTCACGCAAGCGGACGAAAGTTTTTAACCGTCTGGCCCACCAACCCAAGTCCACGCAAGTTGGTTGCAGTATTGTTTCCCTTAGTACAACACGGGTGCGCTTACAAGGCTGCGCTGAAATGGTGTACTTGCGAGTCCTTTTGGCTACTCATGGCAAGTCTGTGTTCGCAAGTTCACATTTCTTAACGTGTGTTGACTTGCGACTCCGTTTGGCCAGAGCTCTAGAGAGGTAGATTAGGAGGAGCTGCCTTGGGGAGGTATTTACAAAACGACAGTTCACCTGTATAATATTGCAATCCAGTGATAGCGAAGAAATATTTGTTGGTCATCAGAAAACCTTCTGTCAAACCAAAGACATCGCTACCGTGAGAAAAAGCGTCTCCAAGACAGTGAAAGGTACATTGAGTTACTCGTCTTACAAAAATTTACAGAATTAGCCGACTCTCTAGAAAATGCGAAATCTGTACACGAAGTCAACACAAACTTTCTAAAAGGCATGCGCAAGCACAAGGATCAAAACATTTAGATCCTATGCCCTTGCCGTGCATTTTTCTTAATAAGGACTTTTATCCGCTTTAGCCTTATCTTTGTGCGTATGCTTGAGAAGTTCAGGTGTATCAAAGTAAAAGGTCTACGGTCATAGGTTAACTGTACACTCCCCCTACGTTGAACGCTAAAAAAGTGAAATTTGTTTGAGATATTTTCTTAATGTCATTCACCATTATTTTTTAATTATTTTCTCGTATGCATTAGCTCTACGCTGATGATGTATTTAGTGTCAATTCGGATTAGCCCGTTACACGTTATTGCTATATTACCAAACCAGTGGATAGTGTTTTTCGCACGCTCTGATAGGCTATACTACTCAAACTCGGGATACTGGGTATGTGCTATTCACCTCCCGGCATTTGGATTTTGTGCGCGAGTTTTCCCTCGTTTCTCAGAAATAAAGGAACTATTTGGCACTGGCTATCCACTGGTTTGGTGTCTGGTTCAGTGTCGGTGAAGTGTGGTGGATATTTACCTCACCGTTTGGCAGCTCGGCAAATGTCCACCATTATTCACCTCAACTTCGGTGAATAATTGTCTACTGCATGTACAACAGTATCAAATTAGTCAATCCTGAGAAAATGCCGGGGTAACCCTGTGATGGAATAGCATCATGCTCAAGGGGACTTTCAGTCGCCCCTGGTGAACCACCCAGTTCGTTCAATGGAATAGATTGCAAAGAAGATATATTGCAAGTTAACGATATTTCCCCGCAAAAAACCGCTTTTAAAAACATGAATACTATACTACTTGTTGCCTTGCCTTTCTTGTGAGTTCACACCAAATCAACGTGGTTTGGTTATTCTGTCAATGCTTTTTGTTCGTCTAATTCTTATGTTTTATTTCCCTTTGTTTTAGTTCTTAGCAATAAAATCAACTTAATGCTAAAATTCATCAACCTACAATCATTGTCACTTTATGAAACACCGTCAGTACAATTCTGTCTCCCTCTCTCTCCAAATAGGCAATGTTGTAAAAATGTTTCAACTAAATAGATGAAGACAAGCGCTCACAACACTATGCAACATTGAATAGGGGAAGGAGAGGGTGTTCCAACGACTCATGTCACTGATTATATACAATAATAGGAGTTTGTGTTGAATTTCCTTGCATCCAACTTCCTGTCTCTAGTTTCACGTATCGAATGTTCTATTTTCTTTTATTAATTGTAAATGTTTCCCGGGGTATTTGTTAGTAGAGACATTATGCTTTTCAAAAATGTTTCAGAGATCTATAAATATTCTCGTAGCTTTGACACAAATTACTCTATCTGGTAACTTAACTCTTCCACATATTTGTAATTAGTTGGTTCTTTTCATCACACCGACCCTCTTTCACCCAATATTTTGTAAGGTCGTCGTAAACCTTCGGATTTGCCGGATTTTCAAGACCAAAGCCTCTACACATTTGACAAATTGACATCGACAAATTGATGTCAGTTACTTTGTATTTGAGTCTCCATTTGAAGTACTCGTTATAAGCTGTATTGTTTTTGTCCAGATACTGAAGATATTCTGCTAGTTGTTTCACAGTTTTGAAGTCCATAACATTGATGTAGGAACCAGGAACGGCCAGTTTGGTATAGTTAGCGCCTCCCATCACAACCGGGACAACATTTTCGTCGCCTGAAAAATACGGTAGAAAAAAGATTGTGATGTAAGATAGCGTGACATAGACTGTATTTCGACTCGAATTTGCAGAGTAGCTTGTTTTTTCCTCTCTTATCTATTAAGAGAGGAAAAAATAAAGAAGTCAATATCACATGAATAAGCAATAAAATTTAGAGGGACATTTTAATGTATGCGGAAATAGACGTCAAAACTGAGATGTTTCGATGAAGGCGTCGTTACTTGGAATTTGATTGGCTGGCTGTTGTTAATGTAATTCCTGTTGGGTTCTAGTTAAGCAACTTTGTTGTTGTGACGTACTGAATACTTGTTTGAACAAATGTGTGAGCGGAAAAGCTCTTTTTGGGTGCACATTTTCACGCAATCTCGTCCCAAGAGCCCGCTTTCGTTTTGGTCAGCACCAAGTTCCACCCGTCCACCTATCCGCGACCCGCGTCCTTGGTGCTGACCAAAAGGAAAGGGGCTCCGGGGACGAGATTGATTTTCGACAGCAAAGGCTACTTCCCGAGAATCCTCGGGTAGAATATCTTTTTTTTAGTTCAATGTAAAGTAGCCCAGCCTGGAAATAGCAGGTCAAGTCACCTTAAAAATCAACTTTTGGGAACCCTACCACCACGCTGAATTAATTTAAATCTCCACGAATTTTGGAGACGCTTGACCTGCCATTTGCCAGCGTTTTCACTCGCCGCCATTTCGGATAAAGAGAAGATACTGGTTACATGCAAGACTGATCTAACAAGTCATAAGCCAAAAAGCCAAATTTGACCTCGAAACAGCAGATTAGCTGTCATATGCCTCTCTCAAAACATGGTGCGGAAACTAATAACATATTGGAAATAATTATCGTGCAGCACCAGGATTTGTCCTCTCAATATAATCTCTTGGTGTGACGTGGTCGAGATACACAGTGAGACAAATTGACGCCAACTTTTCCGATGCCTATATCTTACAGAAGCCTCCCGCTTTCTGAAACGGCGCGAGGGGAACAGAAATTTGTTGAAGATAACGCGAGTTCGAAAATTTGCCGATAGTACTATATCTTCCACTACATAATTCAGTGATAATTGCGTAGAACAGGAAGAAGTCTTCCTTGGATGAAGTCTTCCCGGTCTTCCCGGAGTAGATTAAACATATCTAACATTCTGCATTTGGAATGAATGTCCTTGCTTTTTAAAAATGGCTTTATGAACGTTTAACAATGGAATTTTACGGGAAAAAATTGACCTTTGTCCTCATAAATTTAGATTACTACAAACACGAAGGGTTAGCCTGCGTAGCAAGCGCTTCCGTAGGTCGAGGCATTTTTCGCTTTTTGGCGGCATCGAATATTGGGGCGAGCGCAGTACTGATGGAAAGAGCGGGGAGGGGGAGGGGAGGGGAGGCGGGAGGAGGGGAGGTTTTCTTTCCTCCCTTCCCCTCCCCCTTCTCGCCCTTTTTTGCGCTCGCCCCAATTTTCTCGCGCGAAAAATGCTTCCAACCCTCGAGAGGCCCTACGGGAACGCTTGCTACCCAGGCTAAGGTTTGGAAATAATCACACTGGAACCTTGATATAACGAAGTGCAAGGGACTGGGAATATGTGTTCGTTTTTACCGGGGCTCGTTATGTCGGGGTACTTTTCCATACATTTTACTATTGCTGTGCTGAAGAATATCGTTCGTTATAGGGGTTCGCTAAATAGAGGTTTCACTGTAAACTGCATCTAAAAATCCTCTTTGTTTCATTTTATCCCTTGAACCTTTTGGAAAATCGTCAAATCTTCCTATTTTCAAAACAACAGTACTAGCGGGGCGCGGGCGAAGCCCGCCAGTGGAGCACCATTGTTAAGCAAATTTGATAACCTATCGATGCGAGAAATTTTGGTTGTGACGTCAGCGTATGTGCGTACGCCCGTACAGACTCTGGGGGAGGGGGAGGGGAGTCCCAAGCCTGCGTCGCAGACAAAATTTAACCTTGTTAATATACCAGCGTTATATTACGTCTGCGACGCAGGCTAGGGAGTCCCAAGACAAGCCGACGTGGGGTGGAGAATGCCATCTATTCTTGGCGGGAAATCGCGCAGTGCTTTTGGGCAACCGGCGTTTTTTTCGGCGGAAAATCGCATGATCACCGTCGCTTTTGAAAAAGAGGTGTTTTGATAAACTTTAATAGCTTGTTCACCAAAACGATTTTTCGAGTTTTAAACTCGAGAAAAAACATCTAATATCTATAAATGGAAAGAAAAAGTTCAAAAGAATACCCAGTTGTCTTTTTGGTGGAAGGCGAAAAGTTCAAGTTACGAGATCTGTCTTCGAGGATTTCATGTGTTTTCTTCACGGCGGAGAGCTTGTCGTTTTCTGAAACAACCGAGTAAGTGAAGTTTTTAAAGGGTTTAAGGTATACGATTTTGAGTATTACCGTCAAAGAAATTACGTTTTGAAATGGAAATTTTATTTATGTCATTAGAAATGTGTCATTTACTTTTGACTTTAAAAAATTATTAGAAAACGCGCTCATATTTCTGACAGATGTAGTCTTGAATATTTTGCCATGCTAAGCCGATTTCACTCGCGTGGACGGACCCACGATGCTGGAAGTGTAACGAGAATTCCATTTAAGTATAAACTTACAGGTTTTCGAATAAACTTTTTCAAAAATGATTTCTCTGTCCATTATTTTGTGTTTGTTTATTCATAACAGTGGGTCAAAGCACAGTCGCAAGGCTACAGCACAAGCATCATTTCAGTGAGATTACGGCGAATAATTGCTTTCAATTTTGACTGTCGGGTCCATCTCTCTGTGGAATTGTCGATTTTCTTGTCCTAGAAGTTTTCAATAGTAATAATCTTTTAAGCGAAGCAGTTGTCGGTTTAAAGCTATTACTAATAGTGGCAGTTCATGTTTTTTGTTTACATCCGAACACGCTGAAGATGACACATTTACTTCGGAATAAGTTTTATTTTGTTGTTGTAAACGAGCGCCGTTTCAAGTTCATTGAAGCCAACAGTCAATAATAATCCAAAGAGATTTGACAAGCCTTGACAGTTAAGTGACAGGATATGGAAGCATTGTAAAAACCAAGCAAGACGGTTGATCGTGAGTAAACATGTGTTCAGTTTGATGCCCGAAAAAAAAAATTCAAGCTGTGCTCAACCTCTAGAATGACCTTTCGAGCTTGATTTTACAGAACAGGGCCAAAATATCGGAGGACAATTCGGAACACTTTCGGGCTTTTTGAGAAACACTTCTCGAAAGCGAACCAGCCAAAAAAAGCCCCGAAATATATTTTGGACCGAAAAGTTTCAGGACTGTTTTTGAGAAACGAACACCAGTTTATTCCTTGGTGGCTCCGCTTTTAGGCCCCAAATCTATATATTACTTCATGTCGATTTCCCGCTATGGGAACGCCTAATGCCCATAAAAATGTTAAGGGCGATGAGATCCTCTTTATACTAAAATTCCCTTTATTTTCTTTCCTAAAGAGTAAAATATCACGAATTAATTACTTTTTTCTAATGTAAATAACCTTGCGACATTATTAAAAGGAAACTTCTCTTAGTTTGAGATAACAAGAGATTCCAGTTATTCGGGATTTGAGGTATAGGGGCAGTTTGGTGCATTTTTCTCCAAAATAAGTCAAGAAACAAAAAAATGGATAAAACCAGAGAAAGAAACAAATTAACCTTCTTACCAAGATTACCCCAGTACTTTTCAGTGACGTAGTCCTCGCATAACGCGTTCTCAAATGAAAGGTAGAATTTGTACTTTTTCAGGCAGTCGCGTGTTTTGTCTCGGTTCTTAGAACATGGTCTTGGATCGTGGAATATTTTGCCGGAACAATGTCCAAACACGTCCAAAAAGTACTTAAAAGTACTTTTTCAGCTCGCGGACAAAAGATATTCGCAGTTTCGACCTGCAGTTACTAACCATCCAGGCAACGAGTTCCGATTTTCCCTCAGTATAATGTGTCTTATTCGCCATTTCATTTTTCTTTATATCCTCTTGGCTGAGTCGCTCATATCTTCCGTACGGTCCCCAAATGTCCGAATCAGTTCTATAAGTCCATGTTGTGTTGAACAGACCGTTTAATCGGGTTGTGTCAGGAGTTGCCTTTGGACTTTTCCATAATGCATACACCCAACGCTGTGAAATAGGTTTGCTCTTCAATAATGATTTCAGGACGTCTAAACTCGGCATGTTTCTGACATGAAACACGACAACGTCGCTCTCCTTAAATCGCTCTTTTTCGTAGGTAAGTTGAAAATGCTTCGAACAACATCTGCTTTCATTCTTTACCCAATTGTAATTCCTGAAGAATCGTGTGTACACTAGAACCACTGTCTTGTGCCTTTGTCTTCGGGGTGAGATCTCTTGCCCGGCTAGTGTCGGCCATGGCTGCCAAAACAAATCTCTTTGAACATCAAATGTTAGTATCGTAAATACAACGACAATTGCACAACCAGCTACAAAGAAAGTAAAATATCTTGGTCTATTACTTTCCATTTGAAAACGGGCACTGGACTATGCAATCACATAATGAAAGAAATATATATAATTTATATTTATATAGTCTCAAGCCACATAAATCATCTCTTCGATTGCTGAGTTGTCCTGGTGGCGTAGTGGTTACCACACCATTTAGTCAGTAATATGATTACTTGGAGTGTATAAGGTCAGTGTTTGTTTCATATACCGTGATTTATATTGATATTTATATGTCAGACGTGACGGAATGA
The DNA here is from genome assembly GCA_964017195.1 of Siderastrea radians. Lineage (NCBI taxonomy): Eukaryota > Metazoa > Cnidaria > Anthozoa > Scleractinia > Rhizangiidae > Siderastrea > Siderastrea radians. Next base: position 35,916,688 of record OZ024891.1, on the reverse strand, counting down.
ATTAATATTCAGTATTACTAATATTCTAACGCAAGTGTTAATTTATTCCGACAAGTTCGAAATATAAATTGCTCCACATCAATCGTTATTTTTAAGCTTGAAAATGAAATCAAGATGGCTTCGAAACATCGTTGCTGTATTTTTTCGCTTATTTTTATTACCACTAATTGTATTCCGAAACGTTTCAGTTCTAACAACATGGGTGACAGATTACTCCTTAATTTTGGCGCGATTGTGAGCGTAATTTTCTCCCATGATATTAATAGGTAATCAAATGGTATACTCGTGAAATTAGGAAATAATTTCACTTGCATTTTGTCAGAATTCCAATAATCTCCCTCGCCTTAAGGTTCAGAAAATTATTAGAATTTTGACAAAACGCGCGTGAAAAAATTTCCTAATTTCACTCGTCACCATTTGATTACACATACTAATTAAAAATATGTTTCATCAATGACATTACTCTATTTCTTCACTAGCCATGGCACTTTTCAGAGTTAGTCACTCACACGTCGAGCATACGTTTTTACTAGGCGTTTTTGAAGGAGGGTGTTTTCCGGCCTGTGCGTGCTCACGAATAACTAAACTTGGCGGCTGAATAAGAGAGAAAAGACGCTTGTTACTGTGACTCAAAATACTGCGAAAGCTTCTGAGAAATAGTTGTTGAAAAGTTACCATTACCCGTCAGTTTCCAAAGCACTTTGCCATTACCACTAACGTTAACATTACCTAGTAGCGGTAATGTCTTTAATTTGTTTCCATCTTCCAATTAAGGTATTGATGTCAGGTACAGCAAAGAAAAGGTCTTATTTTGACTTGTCGAACGTCGACTAGCATTAATTTTCGTGTACTGTAGATAATGCATGATGAATAATGTAAAGATATTTTCATGTTCAAATAAACACCATGGAGATAATGAAACCAAAAGCAAAAAGACATAATTTTTACTGATGGGATCCATTTAGGACTGAACTACAGTTTGCTGATAGGTCTACATGATATTTTGTTAAATAAATGGAGTTTCTCCCTCTATAGTGCGCGCGTTCATTGACTAGTTTGTGGTCTCATGAAATCTAACAATACAGCTGTTTGCCGCTAAAAGCTAGCCTGCGAACGCAGACGTATTTCCGGCTGTCGTTTCTCTCCGCCGAAAATAGCTAATGCTAGTTAATGCTATTTTCGGCGGAGAGACACGACAGCCGGAAATACGTCTACGTTCGCAGGCTACTAAAAGCCCACGAGCGGGTAACATTGCGAAAACTATGACAACATAGGGTACCAACAGTTCACTGTTTCCCCATTTGTTGACCGGCTTTGCACGTGAACAGAGTGTGACTGAGGGTGGCGTGATGTTGTCGTAAAGGTCGGTACACACTTTATCTACCTTACCTACCAATGCAGAACCTGAGCTGAGGCGGTATTTTTGTTGCCATGTAAAGTGATGTGTGTCCACTTGGTAAGCTGAGGTCTTGAGCAAATGGATGCAACATTTCCATTCAGCAACCTTCAAAACTGTGGAATTCAACACGTCACTCAAGTCTGGGCACCTTGTTACATGATTCTGAATGAGGTTGAAGAGGGTCCCCAATAGGTTTTTCGGGATCCGGGATTTGGCTTATTTGAAGACCGGGATTCGGGATTTTAAAGGAAAAGGAGAGCGAGTTTCGGGGTTGTAATTATGAACGGGATACGAGATTTAGCGGTTTTACGATGTGAGATTCGGGAAATGTTGTTGTAAAGAACCGGTATCCGGTAACGAAAAGTAAAAAATCCTTTCATTTTGACTTCACACAAGTTGCGCACATTTCAGCTCGACCCTGTCAAGTTCCTGTGTAGACCGTACCACTTTTTTCATCCCACCATCTTCCACTGGTTCACCGAAGATGAGGGAAACTCGGACCTCTGTAAGGCAATTTTCAGAACGTATGTTCGGGATCGGGATAAACCGACAAGAACCGTCGGGATTACGGGATTGAGGGAAAATTTTGGTTGGGATGACGAGATTGAAGAACCCCATCGGGAACCCTCCTTGAATGATGTTGAATCGTGATATTTTATTTGTTTGGTCAACTCGTTCAACATAGTACATGAAGCAGGTGAAAATGTGACCATCGCAGTTGCTGCGAATTAAGCCCGGAAAAAAACAGATTTCCGCAAGGCTTCAATGGGATTCGAACCCTTGGCCCCTGCGTTCGCGCTGCAGCCGGCTCTACCAACTTCGTGTCATAAGACAAGAAAGTTGTATTTAACAATGTTGGATGAATGTTGAACCCGTTCAACGGAGGCTTAAGAGTAAATCGTGTTTATCAGTTTATTGGCTTGAAACCCTTGTGATACCCGACCCCAAAAAGCAGTTAGTAATTTATAGCAAAACAACGCCGGATGCGTATAACAAAGACAACAAACAAACAAACAAACAAAACTAATGCTGTGGAGTGCCGTTATCTACACTCCCGGATATCTCGGACGTTCCATTATCTTGACCTTGAGGCCAGGTCCTGAGCATTTGCTTCAGTGTCCCGCACTATTATTTTACCCCGGATATTTCCAGCCTCGGACATCTCAAGAACTCCGTTAACTCGAACCAAATCTGCTTCGCTACCCCCCTCCCCCCTTCCCCTGCCTCCCCTGCCCCGAGAAAATTTTCTCATCTTTTTACCCCCGATATCTCGAATCAACATCGAAGAGAGGAACGCATCTCAAAACGGAGAAAACTAATATGAGACGAGATAACACTAAAATTTATTTTACTCGCTAGTCGTTCTGGTCAATAAACTTAGTAATGCATCAGTCCTTTCCAGCAGTGCCCATCCCCCCCCCCCCTGGGCCGAGCCCCGGGCATTACGATTTTTTTAAAACAAACCGGCAAATGCCCCACGGCGGGGACAAACGAGCTGTTCAAATGCCCCACGGTACAGGTAAAAATATAGGTTGATTTCTTAGTTTTTGGGCATACCTTCTTTCAAATCAAAGCTAAATCAGGCCAAACTAAGTCTGCAGAGCGTTTTACATGTGTTTCGAGAAAGTGAGACCTTGGGTCCTCAACTTAACGAGTTTTTGTTTCGGAAAAAATGACATCTTTTTTGCCGTGTACCCACAGATCCCAGAGCGGACTACTTTTTCTGTTCAGTGGTCCGTTTCTCGAAAGGCCTGGCAACTTTTCGGGCCCGGACCCGATATTTTAAAATCAAAATTTATAGAATGGGGATTTAGCTTTTAGCCCGCAAACCAGCTCGACTTATTTCGTCAAGATAAATTTTAGTGCTTAGCTTTAAAAACCTACAAAATTTTGAATCTTTAAGGTAAACCTTGCGGTCATAAAATAGTTTTCCGGGCCCGAAGACTGTTGAGCATTTCCCACCAGCATAATTACCATTGACTTGGTCAGGAGTGGAAAACTTCAAGTCTTGGTCATCGTGATATCTGTTGGTTAAACCAAACAAGGAATTGCCAATGGTTCCATTGCATTGCGCCACGTTCAAGCGGTACTTGTCCTCGCTGCCAGAAATCGAAAACGTCTTGTACACTGCATATCCTGTCTGACTTCCGCTAAGCCCTGAGCTCGATGCGGAGTTTTACAGGGGAAGGGTGGGTGAGGCGGTGGAAGTTGTCATTTTCAAGCCAGATCTCCCCACTGATATTGCCAAAACCATTCTGATACTCTACCCACCCCCTGTTAAAAGTGACGCTGTAAGGGAAAATGCGTCTTTAGATGACAGTCCAACCCCACCGTCGGTGCTTTGGTCACAGTACACCAGCTGGATGGTGCCGCAAGTTATCACAAGGTGAAGACTTGTTGTAACTCGCGACTCCGTTTGGCCACGACTTGCGTGGACTTGCGATGGCTTGTGATGGGTTGCGTGGACTTCGAGCTCATATTTTCACGCAAGCGAACGCAAGTTTTTAACCGTTTGGCCAACCAACCCAAGTCTACGCAAGTTGGCTTCAGTATTGTTTCCCTTAGTACAACACGGGTGCGCTTACAAGGCTGCGCTGAAATGGTCTACTTGCGAGTCCTTTTGGCCACCCATCGCAAGTCTGTGTTCGCAAGTTCACATTAACATGCGTTGACTTGCGACTCCGTTTGGCCAGGGCTTTAGAGAGGTAGATTAGGAGGAGCTGCCTTGGGGAGGTATTTACAAAACGACAGTTCACCTGCATAATTTTACAATCCAGTGATAGCGAAGAAATATTTGTTGGTCATCAGAAAAACTTATGTCAAACCAAAGACATCGCTACCGTGAAAAAAAGAGTCTCCAAGACAGTGAAAGGTACATTTAGTTACTCGTCGTACAAAAATTTACAGAATTAGCCGGCTCTCTAGAAAATACCAAAATCTGTACAGGATGTCAACACAAACTTTCTAAAAGGCATGCGAAAGCACAAGGATCAAAACATTTTGATCACTATGCCCTTGCCGTGCATTTTCCTCAATAAGGACTTTTATCCGCTTTAGCCTTATCTTTGTGCGTATGCTTGAGAAGTTCAGGTGTATCGAAGTAAAAGGTCTACGGTCATGGGTTAACTGTACACTCCCGCTATGTTGAACGCTAAAAAAGTGAAATTTGCTTAAGATATATTCTTAGGGTGGTGTTCCACTCAAAAATGGTGATTTTCGGTTACAAAAGTCACTTTTTTTAAAATGGCAAAATTGTAACCTTTAAACACTTGGGAATGCTGTCTTGAAATAATCTCAGTCGATTTGCAGCATTAAAGCAGTAAAATTTCAGATCTCTAATCGGCAGTATGTGACTTTTTCCATAGCAACGGCCATGGCAACAATTGTTTACTTTTATTAAATGCCCAAAAAACAAACCTCAATAAGAACAGTACCCCCCCCCCGCCTCTCCGTAAAATGACATCTAGTACTACTGTGGAGAAAAACCTGACTGAGGAGAGAGTCCTGAGGTCCAAGTTTTAGCCGACAAAACATGACCCAAGTCTCACAGAAACGATAGCTTTTGCATGGAATTACCATTCAGCATGTATTTTAGTGTGGCAACTTGAATTTGACAATAGTTTTAGGATAATGACAGACGGATAAACTGTCTAGAAGACCGTTTTTCTCGGATTACAGAATTTCTTGGAATAAAGGAACTCTTAAAAATGATATCTCCCTTGCATTTTAACCTATTGTTCTGAAATTTTCGTCAATATTAAAGCACCCTTTTCTTGGTGTTATGAACTTAAAAAATCTGTATGTAGGTTTGAAATACGTGTTATTACGTGATTCTTTGTCCTATAATTATTTCCCGTTACCTCATGTTCTGGAAAATAAAAATAGATTTAAAATCGAATGAAGGAAAACTGGCCAATTTTTGAGGTTTATTGCACAGTCATGCTATTTTATGTACACATTAGAGTTGGTTTGATGCTTTTCCAATCGTGCATTAGTGAGTTATCGTTTTTACCATGAACATCACTTTTTCTAACTTAAGAGGCTAGTTAATCATTAGGGTTCATGACATGTGACCTGAAAAGACTCAGATTGACACGGTGGGGCCAGACCATCCCCTAAATGTTGCATGAAAATGTCCGGTTTTTGGTTAATTTTTAATAATTTTGTTACTTTTCATCATTTCTTTACCAAACTTGGTAATTTGATATGGGTTCTTGTGCCAAACAATTTGATATGAATGGTGATGCCAAATGTCAAATTATGACGTCATAATTGGTGACGTCATATTATTCTCTAAAATAAAATTTTAGAATTTGTAAATTTTTTCTAGTGTTTTAGAAAGAACACGTCAAGAGGAATTGAATGCTGAAAACAGTTACAAATAACGGATGAGATATGGCATTTTAGATTTTGAAAATTTCACAGTCTCAAAATAGGGTTCCCCTTGTGTAATACGTTTGAATTTAAGTGTTGTTTTGTTGCGTCAACGACACCATTTAAGTTGCAGATAAGATGTCTTAAATGATGGAAGCTAAATGAAAAAGAAAAACTCGGAAACAATTTTTCCTGCCAGAGCTAGAGCCCCCAAACCAGTTTTGTGACGTAATTAAGTGTCACGTGATCAATTATGCACTTGCTAATATTATCGTTTTCAAGCCAAAAACTTAAAATCTAAAATGATACGATTTTTTGGAACAACAAGAAGTCCATTTTACCAGATTATTAGCTTGCAGAAAAAAACTGTACAAAAAAGATCAACAGGGTTGTTTTTAGAAGAGAAGTATGGTTCCGGGGGGGGACACTTTAAGAGCTCCTGACCAGAAATATCGAGAATCCCACGACAGGAAGGAAATTTCGTGTTCTATTTTATTTTACCTAAAATACCCCTTTGGTAAACTATTTTCAAAAATCATAATTTAAAGTTCCTCCGCTTTTTATTTTTTTTCTAACATTTAAATGAGTTCGAAGTACGGCTAGAAGCTCGCTTGCGCCCCCCGGAAATAAGGGAAACTTGTGCATTTTTAGCAAGCTCGTACGCAACAATGGAAATCGTTCCCGTTTTACCATTTGGATCATAACTACATCATTCTTTCTTCTATCTAAAAATATAAAAATCAGATATAAATATGAGTTCGTTATATCGGGAACTTCGTCATCCAGGGGTTCGTTTAATCGGGGATCTGTTCCACACATTTTTAACTTTGGCCGAGCTGACGAATATCTTTATAGCTGGGACTTCGTTATAACAGGGTTCGTTATATCAAGGTTCCAATGTAGTTGTTAGGAGCCGATTAGATGGCGAATTTCAGCCCGGTTAGCCTGGCTGAGATTTCAGCTCGGATTCCTGAACAAATCGTCTTAAAAATACTTTTGCGATTACATGAAGAGAGTTTGTGAAGCCGGGCTGGAAATTGCAACCCGGTCAAACGGGCTGAAAAACCTCATCAGGTAATCGCATTCAAATATCAGCCCGGGCAGAAATACGAACTTTGTACGCGCACCGCTTGAATTGTGAATGTAAAACGCTTTTCTAAAAACGTTTCCCGCCCAGTTTTAAGCATTGTGCCCAGGCTGAAATCCGCCACGTAATCGCGGACCGAAATTTCAGCCCGGGCTGAAATTCGCCATGTAATCGGCCCCTTAGAGAAGCAAAGACGATCGTGAGCCACGAACGTCAACCGGAAATTGAATGTTCCTTTTGTTGGCTAGGGTTTGCTTTTACCAAGGGCTGCGCAAAACTCTTGTTTTAGTGTCTTGTGTCTTGCTGTTCGGGAACTGAGGACGTCATGGTGCGTCAACTTCCCTTTGCCCTCCGTGTTTTTTTTTCTTTTTTTTTGGGCGGGGGGGGGGGAACGCCGAGGTACAAAACCACAGTGTTCCGAGAAAGTGAGACCTTGGGATAATCAACTTAGCGAATTTTCCTTTCGGAAAAAATGACATCTTTTTTGCCGTGGACCCACAGATCCCAGAGCGGACTGCTTTTTCTGTGCCGGTCTGCTTTACCACAAACGTTTTTCCACCACCCAGATACTGTTAAGCATTTTCCACCTGCATAATTATCATTGTCTTGGTCAGGAGTGTAAAACTTCATGTTGTGCTCATTGTGATATCTGTTAGGTAAACCAAATATGGAATTGCCAATGGTTCCATTGTATTGCGCCACGTTCAAGCGATACTTGTCTTCGCTGCCAGAAATCGAAAACGTCTTGTACACTGCATATCCCTGTCTGACCTCCTCTAGCCCTGAGCTCGATGCGGAGTTTTACAGGGGACGGGTGGGTGAGGCGGTGGATGTTGTCATTTTGCGAACCAGAACTCCCCACTGACATTGCCAAAACCACTCTGATACTCTACCCACCCCCTGTTGAAAGTGACGTTGTAAGGGGATATGCCTCTTTGGATGACAGTCCACCCCCACCGTCGGTGCTTTGGTCACAGTACACTAGATGGACGGTTCCCAAACCGTCGAGATCTACCGAGTACACACCATCGTCCAAGCCTCCTAGGTTCTGAATCTTTTTACAGCTCTTGGCTACGAGGAGAAAGAAGAATGAAAACGTGTCAAGTGATTGTATGGACTACGTAATCAGATGTCCGGATAATTCCCTAAAGTAGTACACTAATGATTCAGAGGTTATGGTGATTACTCACCGAGTATTTAAACCACCAAACAGCGTTGGTAATAAAGTTTACAGTTTACAGTTTAACTGCGATGGGTCGTCATCATTTTCATTACGTTTACTTGAATTATATAGAAAATTCTTGTATTTATATTGTTTAGACAGTAGTGCATTTTTAACAATTTGTAATTAGTATATAGTGTGTCCCCAATTAGCACTCTGCATGTCTCCCTGTCTCTACAGGGTGCTAAATCACTTTTGGCACATAAATAAAGTTGTTATTATTATCGTTATTGTTATTAAAACTGAATGCAGAACAGAACAATTAGTTCTGATCGATCGATTTGCCTAGATTTCAGTCTTCCCGATTAAACGTCATTTATTCGGTTTATTTATCTTATTTTATGTTGGTCGTCTTTTTGTTTGATCATAGACATCTATGCTTCAGGGTTTTCAACTCAACTGTCTCTATTGATGTTGTTAGAGTGAAGGCTTACGTGAAGTGAAGTCTAACTTAACGAGGTCTCAAAGTGGATAGCCTTCGGTCTCATTAACGTGTTCTGAAACCGCTGAGGTCTGAGTACGCACAAGTGATTTGTTTCCGTCTTGCTCCTTTATCCGTTTATATGTATATATAGATCTCCCTGTTTTCACAACATAGTCGGGGAGTTATTTTTTGTGGCCTCCGTGACAAGAGTGAAAGATAGTCTGGGTATAGGTTCTCATTGGTTATCAGTGCGACACCACGATATAAGATACCATGTACACTTACCTCAATTTTTCTCTTCTTTAAGGGGAGGCATTACTGATTTTGATAAACGCATTCAATCAAACAAATCATCATCTAGGGTTCTCGTCAAGTAGACCTGAAGCATTGTTATTTTATTTATTCATTTATTTATTTATTTATTTATTTTTTCACTTTTTACCTGTTCTAAAGAAGTGACAACTCCTCTCCCCTCCCCCCTTACAATACGAGAATACTCCACAGATGTCACCATTGATTTGGGGAGAGGCGAGGGAGGCAACTGAAGTTATCAGAAACTACCTATCTGTCACCTTTATTTGCAGAAAACTGTTCTTGTTACGTTGGTATCGTAAATTGGAAGCTGCGCCCCAAGGACTTTTGTCCTTAGCTGTAGCTTGCAATGAAGGCTTATGCTTGGGGTACCTTCTAAATGCAATCATTGTTTAACCCTTAAATTGAACTGCTAAAAAATGACCAACATCTAATTTTTCTCACAATATCGCTACTTGATCAGATAGACAAGTCACGACAATAATGGAAACAATCATAAAAGATAATTGATGTTCAAACATATTCTCCCACCTAGAATCATAACAAATCTATAGTCAACTGTAAGGAGAATATGCATGTTGACAATCGGCCTTAAAGGGTCGATGATATTCACACGCATAAGTGTCCATTGCAAGATAGTCCCAATTTAACTCTAAGATTACGAGTACTCTCTCATAGCTGTATTTAGACTATTTAGTCTCCACTCACACTTCGTCTTTCACAGTTTTTTCCTTCAAAAAATGCAGTGCAGATACAAGCGTAGTCGTGACAGGCATCAAGAGTGAACACATGTCGCTCCATTTTGGCAAGGAGAACTTAAACAACCACGACCAACCTGAAAGACGTGAAAATCAAGATGCCATTGCTGCTCTTGGAACTATCTTGCTATGTATGTCTGTATAGAACAGTTTTCACCTGAGTCTCGTAAAACCATACGCAGCGAGCAAAAAATCATTCTAATGGAAATCACTCGCACTAGCAATCACAAAAGACGTACTTAAGCAAGGAACCAATCCAAACTCGAAGCACATACAAGAAAAATGTAAATGGGATCAAAAACGGAAAAACTCCCCCGAGCAAATCACGATTGGGTATGGTTTCACTTCTTATTGGTTGAGAAAGTGACGCCAATTAGTTTTATTAACAAATCAGAGAGTGTGGTGAAGCGAAACCAATGGAAGACTTTACCGAGGTTCTTTGAATCTCCGAGCGTAGAGCACAATTGAAACTCCAGCCTTGGAAACTGGACGTATTTTTGTCAGCCCTCGAAGGAAAGCTTAGCGAAATTTTTTCTGACCATTAAACCGAAAACCATTGACCTAAAACTCACTAGAATTTGCTGAAATCACTAGAATTTAGACCGCTTTCTATTATTCAGCATTCGTTCATGTCCCGTGGCATTTGGATTTTCCACCTGACGACGAAGAAAAATCATGTATCAAAGAACAAGCGAACCAAATAACCAAGGAAGGATGGACGAAAGAAAACAAGAAACGGACGAATGAAAGAACGAATAATTCTTCCTCAAAAACTAGACAGAATTTCAAATTATACAATTCTTGATGAAAAGTAAAAAAAAAAAAAAAAAATTGGAAAAAATCTCAAGACACACCAATTTATGTGCGGTCTTTGGTTCACAATATGCAAAGCCAGGCTTGGGTGTATAGTCCATCGGCCTTGTTGACTTGGTCTGATCACTGATCTCGCAGTTCTGTTCTGTATCTCCCGAATGTTGATAGTTGTAGGACCTACAGCGGCTGTTAGCCAAACACTTCCATCCACACTCTATTGCGTCACTAGCCTTGGATGAGGAAATCACGTGATTTGCAAGCGCATAGTCTGAAACAAAAAAACGCTCAGTTCGGTTATCTGTTATTCCTGGCAAAGCTATAAATCTAAGGTGTCAAGTTTAAACCTGGAGAACTGAGGCAAGTCTGACCTGCCAAAGTATTAAATTCAATGACAATCTCTTCGTTGTATTGGCCTCTTTCAGTCCTTCAGTGGACTTAATATTGTCCAATTATCAGTCCTGTAAAAAAAGAAACACAACAAAGAAACCAAAGATACCCTGGAAAAAGTGAAAGGGGTGCCAGTGGATCCGTGTAACACTTTCATAAGATGGACGAATGCAAGTCAAGGCAATGCACCTAGAGCTCAGATCAGACCGTTAGCTACATCTTAAGAAGTGGAGGAGTGCTGGAATCAACAACAGTGTATGGATTTGGCGTCACGGTATGTCCTAGAAACCTAGTGTTTTGAAGTGGTGTTCGCTACAGACATGTTTCAAATTTCTTGTGAACATTGTTCAAGACGTCCTTGGAAATTAGAATCGAGAATAATTTTTGTGGAACACTAACGTTCTCCTAAATAAATAAATAAATAAATAAATAAATCGTATTCTTGGTTGCCCATTCCTTTTCTGCACCATCTAATCACTTGCTTAGTAGGTGTGTTTCAGTTTGCTGACCGAGTATCTCTCAGAAGTATCATCCGAACTAGAAATGCAAAAAGTTTACAGTACACATAAAAGATACAAAGACTAACGCATCAAGGCTTGTAGTACAAGTAGTTAGTAGGCTGTAGGAATACTAAGGGTGTAGCTCTAGCTGTAGTTGGAAGTTCAGACTTATGTTAGGAACGTGACGGAGAAACGGAATTTCGTTCCGTCAACTACACCTTCTGAGGTCATACAATAGTAGTATTTCAGGTTGGCTTGGCTACAATTCAGCTTGTCGCAAAAGCTCTTGTACATGTATTGCCTTTTTAGTACTATCGATATGATTACGGGTTCGAAAACTATTGTATACACACACTTTTTAGCCGACAAAGTCGGGTTAGAGCAGTCGTGACAAGACCGTGGACTGGTTTGGTCGGTCAAAATACGTTGTGTAAGGCTCACAAGGTGTGTATTTCGCTATGGCCGATGGGAAGGGATGACGTGAGAACAAGAGCGGACGAGTCACCATTTTCAATTGGCAGGTCAGGAAAGGTGACGGAGGCTTGGTGGAAGATTTGCTTCGACTGTGTTGTGGTATAATTTTGTGCTGACCTCTAAACATATAGAGCAAAAGTTGAACACAGACATCGATTAGTACACACATGCACTCACGATAGGACAAGGGTCCACATAAAAAGTATCGTAGGTATAGAAGCACACGTCCGCCGAGCAGTGTTGGTTTTGGCCGGACTGAATTATCTATGCAATACTAGTGAAAGAAAGCAAGGAGGACTGCTAATAACAGGAGGTAAAGTCCAGTGGCACTGTTGATGCTGGTGGGACCAAAGTGTTGCTAAGACATCGTAAGGATAGAATCTTTATCAGTAAATGATATGAAAGGAAAATTCTGGTGTATGTTGTTGTGGTTATGTTTAATACTTGGAAATGTCTAGCTGCCAACGTTAAGAAAGGTTATTGGCAGGTGGGAAATGAATTACTACACGAGGCTGGATCTTCTTGGATAGTATACTATAAGCAGCACAAAAGAATATACCAGTTAGTCTTTTTAATTTTTTTGCTCTACGTTTGATTTTGAACCGGTTTGTTCGATTTTAGAGTTCGAGACACTGACTTGGTGACTGCGGAAGAGGAAACCGGATTTAACGATTACGTCATAAGACATGCTTTAACGTGTTTGAGATAAAGTGACGACTTCGCTTTTTACTAATTTCTCCAGATCGATAATCATGTTTTTATAGTGCCATATTCACAACAGTATATAAATGCTTCACTCACAACTCTCGATAACGGCATGTTCAGTTGTGGACAAACTTTATCTTTAAATTTTTATTTTAATGCAACAAAATATTCCAAGCAATAAGACAGATAAGCTGAGTCATCCCGATTTTAAACACTACGTCATTCGGTAACGCAAAAGACAAAATACTGTCACCATTTTCGTCCTGCCGCCGGTTAGCACGTTGAGATTCTGACGATATGTTTGTCTTTATCGATAGTCACGTTTTTATAGTGCCCTATTCACAACAGTATATAAATACATTGCTCACAACTCTCGATAAAAGCATGTTCAGTTGTAAACAAATGTATGTCAACATTTAGTTTTTTAGTTTAATTCAACAAAATTTAATATTCAAAGCGATAAGACAGATGAGCTGAGTCATCAGATTTTAAACATAACGTCATTTGGTAACGCAAAGGGCAAAATACTGTCACAGTTTTCGTTACGCTAGTTAGCACGTTGAACCAAGTAAAAACATTTATCGAGGGTGGAGTGCGTCAAAACGACTGGTAAATTCCTATAATGCGCTTTCTTGTAACCTGTACGATAGAGCATAGCAATAATTTATTACGTATTTGCATTCACAATTTGGCTTAAGGAGCCCTTGACACGATTAAAGGAAACTGTGCACAAAGCACGGTTGCCAGGTGTGGGGAAAAGTTCAATTCTTTTAGGCCGTTACGGTGCCCATACTGATCAATCGTGAAGATGTGGTTGCTTTTGTATTGGGAAATTTATCGCCCATTTTTTGAAATGCGTCTGTTTTGAGAATTGTCATGGCTTTTTTGTTCAGGGTTTTGAGGAAGACCGACCAAAAGACAGCGAAAAATGATCTTGAGTGAAGAATGTATGAGGTCATGGGCATAGTCTGTGGAGCTATGTTTGGTGAGGAGAGGGTGAATAATTCAGTTGACCTCCTTTCCAGGGTATTGGTCGCCTTTTCAGTTGGTCAAATTTCAGCGTTAGTTACAGTTACACACTTTTACAGCAACTTGCTGTTACAGATGCTTGAATGTTATTGAACCTGCAGTCACGCACGCCTCGCTTGCTTTCTTTTCGAGACAAACCAACACTTGGTCGGTTCTGCACGCATTGCGGGCCTATGTTTAACCGACGAAGTCGGATTAGTGCAGTCGTGAAGACCGTGGATTGATGTGGTCGGTCAAAATACGTCGTGTAAGGCTCATAAGGTCTGTACTTCGCTATGGCCGATGGGATGGGATGACGTGAGAGCAAGAGCGGACGAGTCACAATTTTGAATTAGCAGGTGAAGAAAGGTGATGGAGGTGGTCGACGGAGGTTTGTGCTGACCTCTAAACATATAGAGAAGAAGTTGTACACAGACATCGATTAGTACACGCACGCACGAGAGGACAAGGGTCCACATAAAAAGTATCGCAGGTATAGGAGCACACGTCCGCCGAGCAGTGTTGGTTTTGGCCGGACTGAATTATCTGTGCAATACTAGTGAAAGAAGTAGGTGAAGGAGAAGGTAAAGTCCAGTGGCACTGTTGATGCTGGTAGGACAAAAGTGTTGCTGAGACATCGTAAGGATAGAATCGTTCTCAGAAAATGATATGAAAGGAAAATTCTGGTATATGTTGTTGTAGTTATGTTATACTTGGAAAAGTCTAGCTGCCAACGTTATGAAAGGTTATTCGCTGGTGGGTAATAAATTACCACACGAGGCTGGATCTTCTTGGATAGTATTAGCGGCACAGAAGGATATACCAGTTAGTCTTTTTAATTTTTCTGCTTTACTTTGATTTTGAACCGATTCGTTCGATTTTAGAGTTCGAGACACTGACTTGCTGACTCCGGAAGGAGAAACCGGATTGAACGATTACGTCATAAGACATGCTTTAGCGTGTTTGAGATAAAGCGATGACTTCGCTTTTTACTAATTTCTCCAGATTCTGACGATGTGTTTGTCTTAATCGATAATCATGTATTTATAGTGCCACAATTTTCGTCACACCGGTTAGCACGTTGAGATTCTGACGATGTGTTTGTCTTTATCGATAATCATGTTTTTATAGTTCCCTATTCACAACAGTATATAAATACACTGCTCACAACTCTCGGTAAAAGCATGTTCAGTTGTGCACAAACTTATATCGACATTTAATTTTTTAGTTTAATTCAACAAAATTTAATATTCAAAGCGATAAGCACAGATGAGCTGAGTCATCAGATTTTAAACATTACGTCATTCGGTAACGCAAAGGGCAAAATACTGTCACAGTTTTCGTTACGCCTGTTAGCACGTTGAACCAAGTAAAAACATTTATCGAGGGTGGAGTGGGTCAAAACGACTGGTAAATGTCTATAATGCACTTTCTTGTGACCTGTACGATAGAGCATAGCAATGATTTATTTCGTATTTGCATTCATAATTTGGCTTAAGGAGCCCTTGACATGATTAAAGGAAACTGTGCACAAAGCGCGGTTCCCAGACGTGGGGAAAAGTTTAATCTCTTGGGCTGTTACGGTGCCCATACTGATCAATTGCAGGAGCCTGTCAATCGTGAAGATGTGGTTACTTTTGTATTGGAAAATTTATCGCCCATTTTTTGAAATGCGTCTGTTTTGAGAATTGTCATGGCTTTTTTGGTCAGGGTTTTGAGGAAGACCGACTAAAAGACAGCGAAAAATGATCTTGAGTGAAGAATGCATGAGGTCATGGGCATAGTCTGTGGAGCTATGTTTGGCGAGGAGAGGGTAAATAATTCAGTTGACCTCCTTTCCAGGGTATTGGTCGCCTTTTCAGTTGGTAAAATTTCAGCGTTAGTTACCTTTGCACAATTTTGCTGCAACTTGCTGTTACAGACGCTTGAATGATATTAACCTCGCTCGCTTTCTTTTCGAGACGAACCAACACTTCGTCGGTTCTGCACGCATTGCGGGCGTATGATTATTTTTATGGCAGGCTAAAAGATATATACGAATAACTAGTTTGCAAATCTGCAGCATTGACACCAGTTGTTTCAGTCAGTTTTTTTTTTTACGGGAAGAATATCATCCTTCTACGGCTCATATCTCATAACCAGAAGTTTAACACTTGAATCAGAAGATTATCACTTGAAATAAACCTCTGTTGGAATGACTGACAACTCACACCTCGTAGCCCTAGTTTTGCGCATGCCTCGCTTTTTATTTTAGCCTCATGTGACTGAATTTCTGCTCTTTTATTTAGCGCTTCATCAAGCATCCTCAAAAGCATCTCAGTTTTCAAAAAAAGGAAGGATATTAATTCTATGTACAAGTGATAGCTCGGCATTTGCTGGCATAAAATGACGCAGAATACGAAATATACACAATCTAGACCAATAAACTCCAAAAGACTTTGTCGGATAATTAGTTAACCATATCGGATTATGGGAAGTACTTAAAATTAGCATGTCCTATTTAGTATTTATAGACGTAGTAACATACTGCAGTAATTAATAATTCTACTGAAGTAAATTTACCGACGCCGTCTACCGAGGGGTTAGCAGAGTTACGCTCATGTTAAGATAGGATAGGATAGGATGGGATGGGATGGGATTGGATAGGATAGGATAGGATTGGATAGGATAGGATAGGATAGGATAGGATAGGATAGGATAGGATAGGATAGGATAGGATAGGATAGGATAGGATAGGATAGGGTGAGATGGGATGAGATGGGATGGGATTGAATGGGATGGAATGGGATGGGATGGGATGAGATGGAACGGGAAAGGATAAGATAGAGTAGGATAACCTTTACTTGAACATGATATTTTTCAAAGCTTCGAGTTTGTGGGGTCGGCATAAAAGTAAATTTGAAAATAAATAAATAAATAACATGTTAGCAGTTTACCACCGGAAAATGCCAATTCAGTTAACTGTAGCAATCGCCGTGTACGCCCTTGTGAAGTCTTGCGAAAGAAGCAGGAATAGTTTCTGTTCTTTTCAATCCTTTGGCCCAACACATTTGGCCACTGAAATCTGGAAATTAGGCTTGATTTAATTATGTCTACACTGAAGGACGCAAAACATGATGTGATATCGGATGCAGGGTTCTTTTGGCATCGCTTAACTAAGACCCCATGCACATACATTCTTTTCAATCGTTCTAATTTGAAGACGGAGATTGTTTTCTACGTTTATAGACCTACCGTCTACACATTTACACACGAAAGCGATTGAAAACGCTCCGAAAACGGAATTTTCAAAAACGCTGCCCATAAAAAAGCGGAGAGTTTTTTAAAACTGAGTTTTATTGTTTACGAGGAGACGACAAAAACAGAGATTTTTTTATGCGGTTTGGCCTTCGATCCACAATCGAAAACGGGCGTTTTCGAAAAACGATGACGTTATAGCATTGGACATAATATCGGTTTCGATCGTTCCAGTCAGCGTATATGCGTGGATAGCGAAAACGAATGAAAACGTATAGATGGAAACGGATAATTTTTCGGAAACGCCCATCTAAAAATATAGGTGAAAAAAGAAAAAGATAGAAAACCAATGCGTGAGGACGCGGCCTGAAGTCGTAGGCAAACGGATGTAGAATTTCCATTTAGCAGCGTTCATCTTTGTTGATTTCAACATGTTACGAGCTTTTTGCCACCATTTAGAATGGTGTTAGATGATAGTGAATGATATTGGATGGCGTTGAACGGAATTTGGTTGCCATAGCTTACTTAAAATCAGGGGCACCCAACGGTTCGTTTCGGTCTAATATCTGTTCGGCAGACCTAAATCGCCTGAAATATTTGGATTTAATTGAAGTGAAAACTAGAAATTTCTTTGGCGAAACATCGCCTCAGACCTTCGTAAAAAGGAGGCTGATTAATTGCTATGATTTTCAGAGGGAGAAATATGTCGTTTAGAGTGTAAAATAAGGTCAGCTAGCATTTTCGGAAAAAAATTAGCAGCTGGGAAATTCGGTGGAGAAGATTCCGTTTCCTAAAATTTTCTGTGCCTTAAATTTTCAGCTAAAAACGCCGAACAGATCAACCCGTATTAGCTTACACAAATATGCCTTTAAAATGCTCGGAAACAATCTAAGCAACCAGTAAATGACATTTCAAATATTTCGCTAAAAGTTTCTCGTTGGGTGCCCCTGTTAAAATGTTGAATTCGGCGATGTTGGACGCTGTTGAATAGAAATGTTACATTTGTTTATGCGGCATTGATAATGATCGAAAATGAAACTGTAAGCTGAGAATAAATTGCAATTTTGCAGCAAAGTGTATACGTACCGTTTTCAGCCGTGTAATCTGACTCATAACTTAGGCAGAAATCCCGAGATTTTAAGCTTGTCACGCCGCGAATAAGACGGAAGACTAGCAAAAATGATGATAGGGAGAACGAATGAAGCACGTCCATGCTGGACCTTCGTCAATACATTGCGGGAAATGGCGAGTGTAAACATGTATCGACTGATTTTGACGCGATTAGCTTTGCCTCAAAATTCCTGGTTCTTATCCACCTTTGGATTATGGGCTTATTACCAACCTATTAATATTGCAAGACTCAATTAGATGGTTGAATCGGCCGTTGAAATTTTTCGGAGTTTTCGGAACAATCGAAGAAGAGTATAATGAGGATAATGCTAAGAAAATGGAATACTGTAGTGATTTTTCAACAAACAAATTATTTATTCTCACTTATAAGACTGAAATCAAAACTACTTCCATTGAAAGAATACAGAGTGAATTTTGAGTGTACCTTCTCACCAAATTCCCCTTACAAAAGAAAAATGTGTAATTCCCCGTGCTGTAAGGGACGGACCATTATTTTTTTGGAGGGGGGGGGGGGGAGTGAAAAATCCTGAAAAAAATTGTTTGGAAAATCAAAAAAAGCCCAAATAAATTGTTTGCAGACATGAAAAGGAGAAAATAAAAAGTTTGCAGACTAGTTGATACATAGTTTGATTTATATAAGTAAATTTAGTCCTATTTGTTAAAATGCAAGATAACAATGCAACAAAATGATTTGCAAAGTTTGGATTCATCAACTGGTTTGACATGGTAAATTAGCCACCACAAACTAGTTCAAAAGTTGACATTTTGAATGTTAGCTATTCATTAGAGCAAATGAGCTATTTAACACTCAAACATCAGTTTTGTCATTTCTTCCGGTGGCTAATTTAACAAATTGACTTGGTTGATAAACCCCAATTTCTGTTTTTTACTTTTCCACTAACAAATTACCACAGTTTCTTAAAATCAGTAACTAACCCCTTTATAAAAATTAATCTCTTCTGAGGACCTTGAAAGCATTAAATGTTAAAGTTAGGTTATTGTATTAATCGTTTCTATAACAAGAACGTTTTGTAATTGGATAGCTGTAATCGGACAACTACGTTGTGCACGCGTCAATCAGGTGTACTGAAACGGGTTCCTTTTATAGCTGTTTCTACACTGCTTGCAAAACGGATAATTAAAAATATATCCCTGAAGGGCACATAGATTTTCTAATCTCGCATTTTGTTATAGATAGGATTATCTGGACTTGGTATTGTACAAATCAGGGGTAATCGTACTCAGTCGTAAATTTCAAATCGTCCTCGCGCTACGCGCTCGGCTGATTTAAAGTAACTCGCCCAATTACTCCCTGAATTGTGCTCCACTGAGTCCAATTACCATTACTAATCAAGACCTCTTCGAAGTGCAATGAAACTCTAACTAAGAGAAAAGATTAACTTAAATTCCTGGGTTGCATGTACTCATTAATAGTCACACTGGCTTTTCAACAGAGTCCTAGGCTGTTTTGATGATAACATTTAATAAATCATCACTTTAGCAGCAAGCAGTCTCCTGTTTTCCACTTGCATGAAGAAGGCAAATTGGATCCAGTCTTGTATAAACTACAAAATAAAGCGCAAGTGTAAGCAAGCGCTGTTTCGTTTGGCTCCTCAATCCTCTCTAGCATCAGGGGAGAAAGGCCGCTGGTGTAGTTCTATATTATTACTTGCAATTACGTTCACATTTTAATGTTTCAGGATACTTTGATGTGAGATTTTCAATTTTTTTAGGAAACAAAACAAGCCATGGTGCAGGTATACTTTTATAAGTTAGAGACAGAGAGACACGACATTCATGGAAAGCAGTTTTAGGCAGTAATGTTTAGATTAGTATTTTTGCTACATAAGATTACCTGATGAATTTTAACCGTATATAAATAAATGTAATAATAATAATAATAATAATAATAATAATAATAACAAACACACACACACAAAAAATGTTTGCAGGAAGATGCAGCCGGAAAAACATTGTTTGCACAGACAACAACACAGAAAAAATTGTTTGTCTTGAAAAAATTTCATCCCCTCCCCCCTCCAAAAAAACAATGGTCCGTCCCTAAAATAAACTTTGATTAGGATTAGCGGCTGTGTAATTAGGAGAAGGAACAGGGATAAAATTCTGTCATGAGGTTTAGCTTGTTCTATGATACTTTACACCGCTCAGAGAACAAAAAGAATCCGGGAAAGAATGACATCTTCTTCGTTTCACACCTTTGGAATGTGAACTGCAAAATTAAGCGTCGCGGAACATTGCCGACTTACCCGTCCTGAAAGTCGCAATATTGAATTAATTTTAGCTTCAGTTTACAAATTTTAATTCCATTTAATAAGAAGTACCCGGCTACTCTAGTGATTTAGTATCCCTTTTATTATAGCCTCATTGTCGTAAGAAAACATCAACAATTACTAGTAATCGCCAATACTCTCTTGACTAAACTAACCCGATAAGGAAGACATTTTACGACAAATCTGCTACACAGTATATAATATGCATATTTTTAGGTTCGCTAAAACAAGAAACTTTTCTCTATGTTGGGTCTTAAGGAATTTCCTACAATACTAGTAGTATATCAAGGATTTAACAAATACCACCTGATTGTCAGAGGTTTATTTAAGCATTTTAAAACCCCCAACATAATAAACATGCGACGCAAGGAGCTTGTTTATTATGTTGGGGGTTTTAAAATGCTTAAATAAACCTCTGACAATCAGGTGGTATTTGTTAAATCCTTGATATACTACTAGTATTGTACACTATTGCACTATTGTAGTATACTATTGTATACTACTAGTATTATATACTACTTAACCGAAACAAACCACCCAGCATAAAAAAAAATTAATTAAAGAAATACACATCTTTATTATATCAAAGTTGTAAGAAGCGCCCAATTGAATAAAAAGCAAAAAAAGGATATCATGGCGCGCGAAATAATTGGTATTGCTTCCACAAACATTGGTTTTGATTTCGACGAAACAGTTAAAGAGAAAAATGCTATAGATTTTGTTGATTATTATGAAGAAGAATTCGAAAAAGGTGCGAAACCAAAAAAAATAATAACAAGCTTTTTGGACAATTATTTTTCTGATGAGGAAGAAAAAAATGGATTTTTAAAGGGTGTAAAAGACATTTATATTGAAGGCTGTGAAAAATGGGTAAAAAATTTGAAAACTTTACTGGTGCTAATGAAAGAGTAGACATTTGAAAAAGTGCAAGATCCAGCAACGTTACAAGCTTTAGAGCAATCACTTGCAGAGGACGCTCCTGCTGTGCGAAAAACAGCTAAATGGAAAGAGGTACACAATGAGTTATTAAAACAACCTTTCTGTCATAACAGGCAGCAACTTGTGCGTATAATAATATGTTTAGATTATATAGACTGTCGCTGGGAAGGGGTTTGTTATCCCTGTTTTGAGCAAGGAATCAAACATAAACTGTTGTACGCTCCTCCGATTGAGAATATACCTTTGTTAAAGATTTGCTCTGATACTTACGACTGGCACAGCGCATATAACGACTTTAAGGAATTGGTTGACCTCGGTGTGCTTTTGTGAAGAGTACCAACCACCAATTTTTAAAAAAAAAAAAAAAAAACGAAACATAACCGAACACACACACACAAAAAATTATAATCGATTAAATATTTGTGAGTCAAAGATGGCTGCCGGGTTCAACAACTGTCAGATTACCGAAGCAATCCAAAACCTACCACCAGAGTTACGTGAGATAATTTACAAACATTACCTTACCATAAAACTGAAAGAGCGAGAGGTTTTGGGTTGGAACCTGGTTCACAACGAGCTTTTAAAACAACCTTTCTGTTATGAAATGGAGCGGCTTGTACATATTATAGTGTGTGTTGCCTATATGCATTGTTGTTGTGGAGGGTGTTGTTACCCTTGTTATAAACAAGAAGAAATCTTACATGAAATAACCATTTCTGTCCCCGATATACTTGATATAACCCTAATTAAGTTTTGCACTGATATATGGGAAGAGGACCACAGCCATCAAGTTGTGTTTACGGCACGTGACTTCGCGGTTCGGTGAAACCCGCAGGCAATGACGTAATTTATATTCTCGTACAAACATTGAAGGGAAACCCCCTAACAACTCAAGCTTGAAAAAACAAATTAATATTCACAGACAGGTTACATTAATTCATAATCAAAACATTCATTACCCTCAGCAGACGTTTTGAGACCAATTTTATAAACAAATTGATATAAATTATATTCCATCAGGTCTTCTGTAAGTCGTTTAGGGGCCCATACAAGAAGCTCATCTCCACGTTTTGTTTTTAAAGTTAAAATAGCTGAAATCCCATATTTACTATCCCGGTGTGAAACTTTTTTAATTTTGTATACCTCGTCTGAAGTATTTCTCCATTTTAAGATTTCTCTTCTTATAAAACTTTCTTTAGTTGGCCATTCTTCTGATATCTCTTGTTGATCTTTTTTTAGCCAGTCTTGTGGGATTTCTTGTTGATTTATTAATACATCCTCTGTTGGCCAGTCTTGTGAGATCGCTTGTTGATCTGTACAGACATCCATAGTAAGAGATGCGTTGAAGATACATTTGTTTAATGGGGTGTTCTTTTTTGTGAAGCGGAACACATACCGAAAGGTGCCGGTAATTCCGAAGGGTGCCGGAAATTTTTAAAGGCGCTGTTAAATTCCGAAAGGTGCTTTTTCTGTCTGACTTTTTTTTCTGGCGCCCTTCGGAATTACCGGCGCCTTTCGGTATGTCGAATTACCGGCACCTTTCGGTATGTTTCCCACTCACGTGCGCTATCACGCTTTGTCTCACGTGTTTTTTAGTTTGACCTTGACACTGGATTAAGTAATATTGCGTGGAGCTCAGGTGCTTGTAGCCAAGTAAAAGCGTTATATTTTTGTAACGTTTCAGTCAAAAATTTTATTGTGTACTCTGTTGGTGAAGTTGTCAACTTAGTGAAGAAAGTTGTATTATGGAACCACATCATAGCCTGAAATTGGGTAGCCATCTTCATCACGAGTTGGTAACATTATTTTTGAAACACATTCACGAGTAATGTATCGTATTTGTTTAATATCAGGAGGAGTGAGAAGTTCAAAAAACCAATAACAAATAGTTGCAAAAAGTGCAATCATTTTGTTAGCGTATATAATTACTTAAAAAATCTACAATTGAGCGAATTTTTTATCATACTTTCTTTGAACAAATAGCGGAATTTCCATACAATGATCAGTGACGAAATTATCTATCATTTTTAATCTATCAAGAAAGACCTTCTCGTCGAAAGCTTCCCCTCTGAGGTAAAAGCGAATCTCATCAAGTATTTTTTGGTATTCGATACGGGCAAAATTTGCTTGTTCTGTTTTCTTATCGTATTTCCCAAGGCTTGCCACTGCTTTCAAAATAAGACCAACACCAGTTAAAGTTGCCATGACAGCAGGGTTCAGTGTAATTCCTCCAGCTACTGCGGCACTGATTATTAACTTTCCAGCTGAAAGATTACAAACAAAATTTTTTCTTCGAAAACCGCGGTGCAACTTTTCATAGCCATAATGTTTCTTATGGTAATAAGCGTATAAATCTTTCAGAATTTTAGCTTTCTCTGGAGAAAGTGTTTGGTCGATATGGTTGAATTCGAAAATGTCCCGCATTGTGCTATATAATAAATGTAAAAATGTTTGGGTTTCTA
This sequence comes from Siderastrea radians, assembly GCA_964017195.1. Taxonomy (NCBI): domain Eukaryota; kingdom Metazoa; phylum Cnidaria; class Anthozoa; order Scleractinia; family Rhizangiidae; genus Siderastrea; species Siderastrea radians. Next base: position 35,893,165 of record OZ024891.1, on the reverse strand, counting down.
TTTATATTCAACCAATAATAATAAATTTTCGTTTACATGTGATAGTTGTGTTTCATCCGTCATAAACATTGACATTACATAATAAATTCCTATATCATGATTAATATCGAAGTTTTGTTCTTTTTTTCTTATATCAGTCGAATTGAACCTATGTACAGAAGATTTTGTCGAATCATTAGGATCTTCTTTTTTCAAAAAAAGACTAATAGAATTATATTTACTTTGGTTTGTTTCATATATTATTTTTGCCTTTAATAACACATTACTTTTATTCATTATTATTTTTTTAAAACCATTTAATGAAAAATCACCATTACCATCTTTTTTATCATGAAAACCATTTATGCGATGAACGGAACCACTCAAATTATGTCCGTTTAAAGACAAATCTGTTTGCATTATCATTTTTCCATTTTCAATAACAAAAGCGGTGTCATAGACACTTGGGACAACATTTGAAATTGTTTCTTTTACACCATAAACAATAAGATGTCCAATTGTTAAAAGTGATGGAAAACTAACTGTACCGTGTAGATCGAGATATAGGAATTGTGGAGGTGAGCTACCCCATCTGTGAAAATTGATGACTATTTTGGCGTACTTTTCGAATGCCGGTTTTTGTTGCATAATTAGAAATTGAAATCGTAGTGCCTTGCACTGCCACACTCAACTCACTCATTTCCGGCGGAAACCATTCAACGACCATTGTATAGTAACCACCCGGAAGTTTATATAGGTTAAAACCGAGGCGTGACCGGTACTGGTTGGGTGAACCTTTTTCAAACAAGAGTTTAAGTTGGTAAGCTTTTTTATTTATTTGATGTGGAGACTCGGGGAAATCGTTGATACCCAAAACCTCGATATTGTTTTCACTCGAAGATTCATCAGTGTCTTCCATCAAGTATCTGAAGGCGTCTCTTTTTTGCCCCGAGTTAATAATCTGAGATTCATGAATTTTTTGAGTGACAAGATCTCTCACAGTTGTTATTTCATTTTGCATAAAATCAACATTAACTGCGGATTTCGAGTCTTTGTAATCGGTTTGTAAGTTAACAGTTTTATTATTGTTGAAATTCAAGTTTCCAGTCATATTGTTAGTACCATCAAATTTGAGAAACTTTTTGTTTGTTACGTCATCAATTTTGTAGTTAACAAACTCGACACATGCAGCGTCTCTTTTGTTTGATGGAAGATCAAGATTGATAATTGATTTATTTTTCATATCAATATTTGCTCCTTTATCCAATTTTTTCGCAAGCTGATTATCGACATACTTTTTGTTTGTGGCTTGATCTGCCTGTACTGGGTCTTTTACGTTGTAGATTGTATTATTGTTCATATCAATGCTTGCTTCCATTTTTCCGCCTTCCTTTTTTGAAAGAAAGATATTTCTCGTGTCCTGATAGTTTATTACCTTTGTCAGATCACCGTGAACAGGATAAGGGTTGCTTTTTAATCGCAAAATATCGTACTTATTTTGCATGTCAATATTAGCAGAACTGCTGGCACTACCCTGAGGGCCACGATCACCTTTATCGCCCTTATCGCCCTTGTCGCCCTTGTCGCCTTTTAAACCCCGTGGTCCTTGTGCCCCCTCCTGACCTTGTGATCCTGTGGTGCCTTTTTCACCCCTCGGTCCAGAAGGACCTTGTGGTCCCGCTGGGCCTTTATCACCCTTCGGCCCAGGAGGGCCTTCAGGGCCAGGAGGACCCCCTGGGCCAGGAGGACCAACTTTTTTTTCACCTTCACTCATCGTAGTGTGGCTGGTTCCACCTATTTGACTGTTAATATACTCCATTATATATCTTCATCAAAAGTTTTTTTCATTATTTTTTGGGGTTTGTCATAGTAAAGGAAAGAATATTTTTCATCGGTGGCGCGATCTAAAACCTCATGATCCACACCTATTTCGTTTGCAATTCGTTTGTTTTCTTTTGGATCTAATCTGAAAATACAAAGATGGCTGCAGTTAACACGGATGTCTTTTGGCACCTTGTAAAAGGTTTGAGAGAGGTAAATAACGCAGCAGTTTTTGTGCCGCCCGTTGATAAAATAATTAATGATATCGTTTTGGTTTTTTTCGCAAACAAGATCATCAAAAATAACTATTTTTTGGGTGTCCACCGGAAGCTGTTCGAGTGGAATGATTTCATCACCATGAGCCTCAATAACATCACAAGCAACCTTGGGGTGGGGGTTGATTTTTTCAGCGAAGTACTGCAAAAGATCCTGGTATTTGTTCTGGTGCAGGTTTTTTGAAAAGAGGTAAATTTTATCATACTCTAACAAATCATAAAGCATATGCAGTAATGTGTTTGTTTTACCAGAATTACTGGGTCCACAAATTAACATCCAAAAAACATCTGCTGGCATGCAAGGGTGGCCTTGTTCGTAGTTACTCTTTGAAGAACCTGGGTCATAATTTGGAATCTTCATTTTTTTTTCGCTTCTATATATTAACGTTGGAAATATGTCAACGAAAAAATGGCGTCAGTGGGCTGAAGAAAAGTTGAAGCTTGATGAACAAACAGAAGAAATTCACCAAAAATTCAAAATGGATAAAATAAACAAAGAGTTTGGTCAGCTTTCAAGAGAAGAGTTTTTTAAACCAATCACAAAAAGGCTTGATGAAAAGAGCACCACTGTGGAAGAAGAAGAAGAGGAGGAGCAGGAAGTTCCTGATTACACAATGGATGAATTTGACGAAACTTACCCATTTGGTGATGAATTCAGACCGGATGCACCAACACCATCATCATCACCACCACCACCACCCCCATATGATGATGATGGTGATGATTTTCCACCACCACCCCCACGGCTGATGGAAGAAACATCCAAAAGAAAAGAGTGGGCGAAGCCGGGACCGGTTGAGCCTGAATATCAACACGAATCAACCCTGTTGCAAACGGTCAATCAACTGATCACGAAATACGGAAATGATCCCAACTACAAAGTAGGAAAATCGAAATTAGGTTTAAAAGGTAAAACCATTGCGGAACTAAAAAAGATAAGAGATGGGATCGATGAAAAAAGAAGGGTGACAAAAGAATCTCTTTTTTCTAAACGGTTACAGGAGGGGAAAAAACGACTGAAGTCCACTTCCTTACAAGAAAAAAGAGAAAGACCTCTAACGCCTTTGGAAAAAACTGTCATGAGCCGAAGACCTGCTTTTGAACTTTCTGACAATGAAGATGACTCTTATGAACAGGATTGGGAAACCGAAGGAAGTGGCTTCTATGATGATGAAGCTGAAAAATTGATCAACCAACTTAATTTGAGTTTTGCATCAATAAAAGCAGGAAACAGCTCGATAAAACTTAAAAAACAGGTATTTTATCTGCTTGATTCGCTTGTGGAACTTGGAAGAATAAATGAAAATCAAAAGAAAAAAATTATTTCATTAACATAAAACAACGGTTTTTGACATATTGCTTGACTCAAGCTTGCAAAACTTGAAAGAGGTGGAGAACGGAATGTTTCACACGATTTCACAGTAAATTTTTATCCACCGATCGAATTGGGTAAAGGAAGCTATAAAGCTGCGTTGGACAGACTTATCACAATGAGTTACTCATGGAATAATATCGATTCTCGTTATGATAATAACAAAATTCGCTGGAAGAAAAAAACAGAACAAGCGTGGAAGACCTTAACTTTCCCGAATGGAATGTATGATTACAAAAGAATAAACACATTTATTCAGCAACACACCGGTAAAGTAGACCCAACAAACAAAGACAGTGATTACATTTTCACAATGTATTTCGATATGTCAATTTATAGAGTTGTGACTTTGATACATAAAGATTATGAGCTTGACTTGTCTCAAGGAAATTTTGGCGAATTGATTGGTTATGGAAAAAGTACCTTGAGGGGGGATGTTGTCGGAAGGAAAGTTCCAAATATTACAAGAGGTGTTGATTGGGTTTATTTGTACTGCAATCTTATCTCACGCCGAACAAACAATGTTCCAAGCGATGTGTTATACAGTTTCTCAACATCAGATCTTCAGGTAAGCTATCCATTTCGAAAAGAGCCACGTCGACTTGAGTGGCAGCCTGTTAATAAAAGTAATATAAATGCAATAAGAGTTTGGGTGACAGACGGAAGAAACAATATTCTGGATCTCAACGGGACAGACATTGCAATAAGCTTAATGATTGAAAGAGATTAAAGTTTTTGTCGGTATAATATACAATCATGTATCATCCAAGCGAGTGGGCAAGATACTTTGATGAAAAAACCGGGAGTTATCGATATAAACACAAAAGGTCGGGTGTGATCCGTGACACCTTCATGACAATTGGTAAAGTACTCAAAAACAATGTAAAGAATGTTGCAAAAAAACTGCTGAAATAGCCACAAAAACAATCGCTGAAAAAGCGGGTCAGAAAGTTGGTGAACTTGCTGCTGAAAAAGGTTCGAAACAAATACGAAAACTGCAAGAGCGAAAAAAACAAAAACCATTGTCACAAGATGCAAAAAAAGAAACTTGAAAATATTTTGCAAAACCCAACACCAAAAAAATCAGACGCTCTTGTGAAATTAAATCAAATTTTGGCAAATGAAATTTAATTAAAAAATTTTTTTCTATAAATATAATAAGCACTTGCAACATGTTCAGAAGTAAACCATACCTCGAAGAGACAAAATACGTTCGAATTAATTTAAACACTCCGATTGAACTTCCTGCGAACAATCAATTTCAAAGAAAAAATGATTACAAATTCGATGTGACAAACCGAGACAGTTTTTATGACTGGTACAACGCTTATTTTCGAGTTGATTTCAAGTTTGAAACAAAAGCAAACGGAGGTAACATTGTTGCTGACACTGAATCAGCTCCTATTAACGGTTCTTTCTCATTGATCAAAAGTTTGAAAGTAATTTCATTAGGGAAAAAATTGTACGAGGCAAACGATATTCACAAAGGTATTTTCATCAAAAATCTGCTTGATTTTTCAGATGATTTTTCAAGAAGTGTTGCAAAAAACCAATTTTGGTATCTTGACTCTGACGCTACCACAGACACTGATGGCAATGCGACAAACGTCGGAATGCGGGAAAGGGCGCTTCTATCACATGGAGGTTTAATGGTTCAGACTATTATCCCTTTAAACAGATACTCTTTCTTCGAAAGTCTTTCCGATAAATTGCTGCCACCAATGCAACTTAATTTTGAAATTCAACTTCAAAACGACCAAGAAATGATTTTCCAAAACAATAACACAGATCTAAGAAGAATTGTTGTTCGTAAATTTGAGCTGTGGGCCCCACAATTGCATTTTACTGGTAAAGGACAGACTCTGGTAAATGAAAATTTTTTGAAACCAACCCAATGGAAATGCCTGAATGAAACTTTGCATAACAGCAGCGCCCGAAGGGATGCGAATGGTACGTGGTTAATTACACCGGGGGTAAAAAACCCCAAGCATGTTTTTGTCTTCATTCAACAAAGTCGGAAACAAAATGATTACAGGTACAACCCTTACATCTTTGACACATTTGATATCGATGGTGATGACGCAGCAAGATTGGACACTTGCCGCCTTCAGTACGGCACAAAATTTTACCCTGAGCTTGATTACGACCATGATTTTAAAATAAGAATTTTGAATGATTTGATCAATTTCCGATACAGAAAGAACGACTACAACACCGGAGTTCAGCTGCAGCTTGCAAATTTTGAGAAGTTATACCCAATTATCTATTTTGATCTACGAAACATTGAAGAAAGTGTGACAGGCGACCCGAAAAAGCTTGAATTACATTACAGACTGAATGAAGCCGCAAACGCTCAAGATTATATGATCTTCGCTTTGGTTTTGAATGAAGAGGAATTCGTGCTAAAACAAATTGGCAGTGAGCTTGTCGTTGTCTAGGAAAAAAAATTGAAAAAAAATTTGAATATGATATACACACAAGATGAGCACAACTTATAATCCTTTCAAAATAGCACTGACTGATGGCCAGAAAAAAAAACTTCAAAAAGCTTATGTAACAAAGATACCTGTTGGTCTGAAAGTCAAACCAGACCAAACTGGGCGTGGTGACAAACTTCGTCTCACTGAAACTCAAATCAAGCGATTGAAAAAAAGATCGGCGGCAGGGAAAGGAATGGTAATAAAATTAAGCCGGACCCAGATTCAGAACACTGCGCAGCGTGGTGGAAATTTGTTTTCTGCTATGTTAGGTTTGGCACGACCTTTGATAAAGCCAGCCCTTGGAGCATTAGCGAGTGCAGGTTTGCGGTTTGGCGCTGAAAAGGTGCTGAAAAAGATATTTGGAAATGGCTTTGGACCAAGGGAAATTGAGCTTTATAAACTTGTCCAGCAAATGACTCCTTCTCAAAAAAAGACGGCAGAACAATATCTTGTTGGCCAAGGTTTGGTGAGAGGAAGCGGTGCACAATATGGTGGCTTCCTTGGTATGTTGGCGTCTATCGGAGTGCCTTTAGCCATTGATTTAGTTCGAAAAATAATTGGAAAAGGTATGCAAACTCAACCGCCGCCACCACCGCCACGAACAAGACGATCACCACAAATACCACCACCAAAAGGTAAAGGAATGTAAATTCAACCTCCACCTTTTTTCGGAACTTGGGATGATTATTATCGTTTAAAGAAAAACTGAAATTTGAGGATAAACATTTATCCAACATTGACCTTAGAAAATGGTGCAACTTTTTACAAATTCCAATAAAAGGTATTTTTAGCAGAAATGAAACAAAACCCTTGTTTCGTTCTCCATGTATTATAAACTTGGATGATTTTGGAAGTTTGGGAACTCACTGGGTATGTTGTTGGCCAAAAGAAAAAGGTCTTTACGAGTATTTTGATTCATTTGGGCTTCCGCCACCTTTAGAATGGGAACAAGAGATGTCAATGCATGGGATGAAACATTTTTTCAGAAATGACAACCAAATTCAATGGGAACAAAGTGTGAGATGTGGTTATTACTGCCTTCTCTTTTTAAACGAAAGAAATAAAGGAACAAGTTTTGCCGATATTTTGAAAATGTTCTCCAACGATTTACTTCAAAACGAGGAATAGTGAAAAATTATTTTTCTTTAAATATATATACAATGGAAGTGTACTGTGTGAAAGAAAAGCGGCACACACCCAATGTAAAGGGGACCGAAAAAGTTATAATCACAAAGAACAATCGAAAACTCTTGAAAGTAAAGTGCGCAAGTTGTGGAAAAATGAAATCAAGTTTTTTGCCGGGAAACTAGGTGAGCCCTCCCTTGCGGAGGGCAGTGGAATATTAGGCGATGTTGCTAGGGCAGTTGGTGATTTTGCTATTACAAAAGGAATCCCATATCTTGCGAAAAAAAGTGTTGAAGCTGTAAGATATAACGCTTCTGAAGCAATGAGAGACCCCAAACTGCAAAAGAAAGCAATAAATTACACATTTGACAAAGCCCGCCCAGTCATTCAAAAAGTTGGAAGTGAAATGTTAGATCAACTTTCAACTAAAGTTCGACCAAACCAACGTTACAAAACTGACAGACCTGATTTGGATGGTGCTGGATTTGATATACATGCTGCAATTGGGAAACTTCCGAAACCAAAAAAAGGTTGGACATTGCCTGGGCATAATTACACAGGGTCATACAATCCTCTTGAAAAACAGGTGAAATACGATCCAGAAACGGGTGAAATTCTGGAAGTATATCAACAGCCAACAGGCGCAACAGATGCGATTGCAATGCAACATGATGTTGATTATGATGTTTGTTCCAACCGTGAAAAAAAGTATGGTGAAAATCTTAAAAAATGCAAAAACAAAGCAGATAAAAAAATGGTAAGATTTCTTGACGAAGTTCCTTACAAACAAAGGCAGTGGGGTCATGCGGCTGCAAGAAATGTGATCAATGCTAAACAAAAGTTAGGTTTGGGTTTGAAAAAACAAAAAGGGACTGGTGTTTTGGACAAACCGTTGGAAGCAGTTAATTTTGCTGAAACTTTGACAAAAAAAATTTTTCCTTCCACAAAACCTGTATTCGATCGGTATTGGTCAGGTGATATTGCGAAAAATGCTTTCACAGGTCCAACTGGTGTCACAAGCAAGAAATTTTGGACTCATCCGAAAAAGGGTACTGTTATGCGTTTGGTAAAAAATCCGAAAACAGGCAAATATGAAAATGTTTATGAAGAACCTTGATTGGTTTTCAACCACCATTTATAAAACTCCTGTTTTGCGTGCCGCCAACTTTCTAAGCTTTTTGGAAGGTGATTAGAAATAGATTCCATAATTTCTTTTTTCTTAGGCCAGCATTCAGAAGGTACTATTTCAAAATAATTGTACAGAAAATAGGGGTAGTTCACTGACTTGCCGGACATCTTCTGAAATTGAGCAATAACGTTACCAAGAAAATCTACCTCGCTGGAAGAAAACATTTCTTTAATGTTCCATTTTCGCAAAACACTTTTTAAATAATCATTATTCGTTGGAAGAGCAGTGGAACTTCTTCTCCAATTTTGTTCTTCAAAATATTCATTATCATCACATTCAATCACTCTACCACATTTTTGACATGCAAGACATAACTCATTCACCACATAAACTATTTGCTCCTCGCATGAAGGACAACGATTAATTTTTTTTGATAACAGGCTTATTTCATTTCTTTTTTGCAACATTTCTTGAATTATTTTCGACGAAATTTTCTCACCTTGCAAACAACCAAACGGGTCGTCCATTTTTTATTGTGTATAGTATACAATGAGCTCACGCGTTTTAAATAAGTTGTCAAAAATTTATTACAGCCCGCAAGGGTATTGGAAAGGGTTTTGCAGCAATTAAGAAATTAGCCCAGGCAGCGAAAGTTTCGGAAGATGTGGCTCAAAACTGGTTGATGAAGCAAGCTCTTTGGCAGGTTTATTTACCAGCCCCACGTTACATTCCAAGACCGAAATTTGATGTTCCTGTTCCAAACAAAGTTCACCAAGCCGATCTTCTGTATCTCCCACACGATCGCCCACCACGCTCCCGTAAAACTTTTAAATATGCTCTCACGCTGGTAGATGTGGCCTCTCGATACAAAGAGGCCGAACCGTTGACCACAAAAGAGGCTAAAGAAGTTGCAGCTGCTCTGGAACGGATTTATAGTCGTGGTCCTTTGAAGTGGCCGAAACTGCTTCAAGTCGATCCTGGTCGTGAGTTTATGGGTGCTGTGAATCAACTGCTTTCGAAACATAATGTTGAGGTTAGACGTGGTCGTGTGGATATTCACCGTGATCAAGCTATCGTTGAAAGATTCAACCGCACCCTGGCTGAACGACTGTTTGGACACCAGTATGGGGTTGAAATGAGCCTCCCAGACGACAAAAGATCGACTGAATGGGTGGCCCGACTGCCAGCTGTTATTTCAGCTTTGAATAAAGAAGTCACTCGACTGACTGGTCAAAAACCTGTTGATGCCATCAAAAAGAAAACTGTTCCATCCAAACCCTCGACACCTTATTTGAGACCCGTTGGTGAAAACGAAAAAAGCTCCCCTCCGGTTTAAGTGTTCGCTATCTCTATTAACCTGGTGAACTTGAAGGTGGCCGGCGAAGAGCTACCAACCCAATCTGGTCTTTGAATGTTTACGAGATTGAAAAAATTATGATAAAACCCGACGCACCGGTTATCTATTATTTGTTTGACGGACCAAAACGCTGGTTTGTCCGCGAAGACCTTTTGGTTGTCCCTCCAGATACACAACTACCACCAGAAAACTAACAATGAAACTCGATCGGTTCTGTGTGAATACCGTCTTCCAATACCCAGCGTTTGTCGTAGTAAGCACTCGTTCGTAAGTAACCATCTGCCCGTCCCGCATCCTAAAACCTCTATTAGTTGCTATGTCCTTGCTGCCTTCCAAAGCTTTCTTGAAACGCTGCCACGTGATCTCGTTTTGTTTCTTCGACACCCCTTTCGTGCTGAACTTCTTTTTTTTTACCCTCGGATTCGTCAACGTAATAACATTTTGAACAGGGTGCAATCATTCTGCTGCCTTCACACTCGAGTTTAATGAGCCCAGGGGTCCGACTGCTCCACTTATCCCAAGCTAACCACTCTTTCTTTTTTGCCTCAAATTCTGTTTGCAGCTCTGGTTTGACGATGTCTTCCAACTTTTCTGCGCTTATTGCCATATAATTGCTGTCTGTGTCCATCTGAATCAATTCGAAATCTTTTCTGTCAAAATATCTGTCAAGAAAATCATAAAAGAATTCAAGCATTCGAAGTTTAGCCAATTGATATACAGCAATTCCAACCTGAAATGGTCTTCTTATTGTAATCCTTGGCTTTCTACTTTCCAGCTCATACGCTTCCCTAATCTCGTCAAGATCACTGAAATATGAGCTTCGCAAGGCTCTGTCGACAACCTTTTCGTCTTTGGTGTAAATAACGTTTGTTTGCCTCTCCAAGGCTTCGATGAGCTTTCCATACCCACTATTTCCTAACAATTTGAAAACCTCAGCCAGCAGCGCCTTGCTTTTTTCTTTATCTCCAGTTCTACGAGCTTCAGTCACTTGCTCCACAAACCACGTGAATATTTTTGTTGGTTGGTAATCAATAGTCCGATAAATATTTGTGATCACCGCTCCATGCTCAAGATACCATCTAAGAAGAGGAGCGTATAATAAAATCTTCTTTGCAGACAATGCTCCCACTAACTTCTTTCCGTCTCCGCGGTTCCTTTTTGTGCGTTTAAGATAGTCAAGCATATGTTGCGGCACAGCTTCAACAGGGACCTCTTTGTTGTAGAAGAACGGACACATTTCCTCAAACTTTGGGTGTAAGTGCTCAGGGATCTCTATATCAACTTCTGCAAATCAGAACCATTTTTCTTCTTTGAGCCTTTGTGTCAGTATGGGAGCGGCGGCTTCGTTATTGTAATGCACGACCCTTCTTTTTCCACAAGGCATGTCTCTAAGCATGGTTGACAAATACAAAGCGTTGGCGTCGTAACCCACTATATTTTTGCAAAAACGAGGTTCCGCTATTCGATGAGACCTTATTTTCGTAACTCCAACTTCATGATATCTTGTGAAAACAAGGCTCGGTCCTCCAACAACAGCTGCTTTCAACATCTCATACGCTTCTTTGCACGGGCTGTAAAGATCTGCGCCCCTCTCAACACATCCGCGAAGTAAGTAATGTAAACTAACACCTGGGATACTTACAGCATCTTTCAAAATATCGATTCCTTTATCAGTGTAGAAAGCACGCATCTTTTCCAGCGCTTCGAGGCCAGGAGCTACATCGAGATTATTGTAGTAACGCAGCCAGTCTGCGAAGGGACACATCCCCTTTTCTTTGAACACACGCTGACATTCTTCCCATTGATCCCGCGTGAGAACATAACCACCCTTCAGCTTCGAATACCAATCCTCATATTTCGGAAGCCCGCGAAAATCAAGTTTTTCAGGTGTGTCAAACCAGTCATGCGGAAACCACGATTTCACAGTTTCGCATTCATAAGCTTTTACCCATTTCTCATAACTTGTACCCGGACCTAAGTAGTTTATGATATCGAGAAAGCGAACGTTTTTACTCAAAATGAACATAATTTTGTTTCCATTTTTTGCAACTCTTACTTTACCAGTTGTATCAGATAAACGCTCCGCGAAATGTTCTCTAATAATGCATCAGTCAATTCCAGCAGTGCCCATCCCCCCCCCGGGCCAACCCCCGGGCATTAGCATTTTTTTAAAAAAACTGGTAAATTCTCGGGGGTGGGGATAAACAAGTCCGTCAAATGCCCCGGGTTGAGACCAAAAAAGAAGGCAAATGCCCCACCCCCGGGATCATCTAGAAAGCAACACTGCTCAAGATTTAATAAATCATAACAAGAAAGTTTCACTCATCATTAAGACCATTAAGGCTGGTTTCCATGTCATCGCTATGATTGCTGCAATCGCTGGAAAAACGTTCAGCAATTGTTGTGATCACATGGGTACCACACTTCAGAGATCGTAGCGCTCACATCATTTCACAACGATCGTGAAGAGTGATTTCTATATGATTGCAACGATTGCGATCTCAGAGATCGTAGCAACCGTACGGAAACCAACCTTTTATATTTTCAATACTTTTCGGTTGTTTACCCGTGCGTCTATCCTCGATCCCGTTGTTCATTTGCTTTAATGCCACTTGTCAGTAACACGCCAAATTGTGTTCATGACCGTTCCTTTTGGTTCAATTTTTTCATTAATTTATGTGATTTTGACCTGCACAATTCATGTGTTTATTTTTAAAATATACTAAGAAATGCTGAAATATGTTAAGTTATCGAGGAACTGAAAACGCATTATCCGTATTTATCAAACGGCCAAAATCGTAAAAGATTTTCACGAAAGTGATCATCTTGGATAGCTTTAAAATCCATATATTACATGCGAGACCAAAACCTGACAAAGATGTCAAGTGCCCCGGGGTCGTCCCGGGAGTAGGCAAATGCCCGACCCCCGGGCAGTGATAAAATTTCAAATGCCCCATCCCCGGGATTGACAGATGAGCAAATGCCCAGCTAATGCCCGGGGGGGGGGATGGGCACCGCTGGAATTGACTGATGCATAAGATTTAAATCATATCTCCCAGAGTTAAACCCAAGAACTGGCACCTGATTACACCATTCTTCTATTTTGAGACGCTGTGCTTTTGTAAGCATTTTTATGTCGTCAGGTATGAAGGCTGCTCTTACTTGTTCCCTATTGGTTTTCGCCTCTCAAGTTCTTCCATAAACTTGCGAACAAGCTCCGCAGGGCCTCTTTCACAGATATGAGTAGGTTCTCTTTCTAAAGTGTCACCTTGGCTAACAGAAACTGGAACGTGTGTGTTTTCGATAGTTAACATGCTTGTTGGTTCCTTCCTCTGATTTTTATCTCCGTATGCTTCGAAGTCATACAATATCACGTGTGGATAACTTTGTATTTGAGTCTGTGGTAACTTAATATTTATTTCTCCTACTTCACAAGACCATGCCTCGATTACACGGTTGCCAGCAGCTCGAAGCTTTTGTGTACGTTCAACAGTTGCTTTAAATCTATCTTCTCGTGTTTGATCATGCTGAGTAATAATTCTATTTCGATCATGAGGAAAACATTTTCGACATCTATGCCAATGACATCCATGATATTGAAAAACAGTCTTTGTTTCATGGTTATAACCGTCTACAGGTGAGCGCTCAACCCATCTTTCACCTCCATGCCCGCAAGCAGCGTGGTGAATGTGAATTTTACGAAGTGCTGCTTCTTGTTCAAGCCAGCGAAGAGATTCTGGAGAAGATGAATGTTTTGGATAAAAAGCCTTCTCAAAAGCTGTTTGTGGTAATTCACCTTTTTCGGCCGGACATTCAATCGCCGTCTTCCCTTGTGAACATGTTTGGGTATGTCGTTGAAGGTGGCAAGCTTAAGTAAATCTTGAACGGCAATGAACACATGCATAAATTTTTGCAAGCTTCGAAATATCTTTTATAATGAAAGCATGCCCTTCATAAATTCCAATTGTCAAAATATTTGTTAATTTTGTTGGTGGTTTCCTTCTTAAATACCATACCACTCCACCATCCTCCATACGTTCAGGCTCATATACTCGAATACCCAACCAATCTTTGAAAATTTGTTTTTTATTAAGATGTTTTTCAACTTCATCAATTTCATCTAAACATGTTTTCCGGCAATCTTGTGGAACAGCTATGAGGTTAAAGAAGCTCTTAGCAAGTTCCCGTGCTGCCGTTGTACTTCGATCTGGTCTTGAACCTCGGTGTACCGCAATACACCGCCAAAGACATAAATTGTCTCTGTAAGTGTCTAAAGCTTGCATATTACGACCATGTGAAAGGTTACGCAGCCAATCTGGTAACGGTCCTGTTCCCAAAAGTGGCTGACGGTCAAGAACAACCTTTATATCAACACTAAAGTAGGCTTCAAACACCCATTTTGTGTTCGGTCTTTCGATGTTGTCAGGGTCCAGACGTACCTTCTCCCGCTCACTCAACCATTTCTCCGCATCAGAAAAATTATCAAACCATGGTTAGCCTTTGTTTGTGTAATAAACAATAACCGTTCCTTCTTCAATGTTTCGTAACTGATAACTAAAAATATGTCTTGCGTAGAAAGATGTGTGAACTTTCTCTCTTATTTTTGACATAAAATCTGATGTAAGATCTCTTTCAAGTTCTCGAATAAAGCGCCAGCGGATGTAACGTCGCCCTCTTTCTTCTTCATCCTCATATTCGGAAGTGTCATATAAATCAAGAATCTCATTCTGATAGTTTGTAACATTTCGGATATTATCTCGGACAATTGGATCAAACTTTCTCAAAATTTCTTGTGTTTTTCTCCCCCTTTTACGAGGAGGAGCGATCGGTTGGAATTTTTTAGGAATTAAAGGTTTATTTAAACTCTTCTCCACTTTCTCAGAAATAGGTTCGTCCAATATGTTCTGAATAGTTTTTCGAACAGCGGGAGCGTCCTCTGCAAGTAATTGCTCTAAAGCTTGTAACGTTGTTGGATCAAGTTCTTTCAAAAGCTCTTCAATGTTTATGTTAAGTGCAGACATTACAACTTGGATATAATAAAGATGTGTATTTCTTTAATTAATTTTTTTTTTATGCTGGGTGGTTTGTTTCGGTTAAGTAGTATATCAAGGGTTTAACAAATACTACCTGATTGTCAGAGGTTTATTTAAGCATTTTAAAACCTCCAACATAATAAACATGCGACGCAAGGAGCTTGTTTATTATGTTGGGGGTTTTAAAATGCTTAAATAAACCTCTGACAATCAGGTGGTATTTGTTAAATCCTTGATATACTACTATACTTACCCAATGATTTTGGACATCAAGGAAAAGACTGGTCGGAAGGTGAGCACCCTAACTCGAAACTTTGTAAAGATTATCTTTTACAAAGTTTGGTCCAAAGAATTTCTGTTTGCATTTACCTCAGTATGGTTCGTTTGTCGATAATAGCCATTTCCTGTTGTTTTGCTTCCGGTTTGCCAGAACCACCAAAGAGAGGAGAGACTAAGTCGAATTTCCGGTGTCTACCGCTGACCGGTCGCGGGATAAGTGAAATGTGAACTTCAAGGAAAAGTTGGCAGAAAGTCATATGGGCGATTACCACGGGGTAAAACGGAGAAATCTTGAACTAAAATCCACCATTATTCACAGTAACCCAAGGCCTTCATTCAACAGCCAGGTGAGGTGTAAGCAGTACGATTGCGCTGTGCTATCCGCTAACATTTGTTGCACGTTTCTACGTCGGAGCAGGCGATGGGAGCAACCGACATTTCCTAGCTGAATTCATCATTAGTATCATAAACGTGGAGTGTGGGATTATTATTTGACCTTTCATGACCACACGCTTTGCTGCATTAAAAGGTTGAATTTACTCTTCGAGCTCCAAGTCTTTTGCGATCACGAGCCTGCATAGGTATTAGTAATGTTCAGAAAAGCCGGCCTCTCTGGCGTGCGTGTTTAGTAAGCGAGCTACGCGAGCAAATTTGCGACATTAATTTGCATTTCTGACTCCGGAATCTTTCAGATATGGAAGGCAACGGGGACTTAATGAAAATGCTAATGCAGGCTGACCCGCCAGACGACAACATTCAAGGGGCGATGGAGGACTCTGCGATGGTACAATCGGCGGTAAGAGAAGATCGAATTGTATCTTTGTATGGCCAGTAATTTTCGCACCATGCTAGTTATTTAGCGCATGTGCGACCGAATGAACAATACGATCTTTCACGACGTGAAGCAGATGTATTTTGTCGGTCGTCTGTTTACGTTCGGAGAAAAGAGCTATTTCCTTGAAAAATACGGGCTCTATCTTCTCTTATTTCTTGTAATGCGGCGTTAAATAATGGCCTCGAAATATACTGCGTTTATCTTCGAGGAAATGTGAGACGATTTCGAAACCAATTATGGATTCATTGAGCGAAATTCAACAGGTTGCAACTAGCTCCGCCATTTACACAGGAAGCTGTTCGTACTGTGCTAATGAATATCACATTTGACATACTCCTAGTAGATCTAGAGCAATTAATTATAAATATTGACGGCGAACTCCCTAACCTTAGCTTCCTTGCCGTGTTGGCTGTTTACATTAAGCTTATATTTGTAGCGTGTATATTCCCTTACATTGGCAAGCTTAAAATTTTAATTCTCCGTGACGCGCTTTGTTAGCGCTTTATTGATATTGCGAGGAGAATTTAGGTGTTGGTCGCTTATGGCATTAGACTAGTCTGCTGGAAAATATTGCCATTTTGTTAAAGAAGATAAATGTTATGCTAAACAGAGAGTTTGGATGGGAACATGATGTGGAATGGCTTTCATAATGTGTGATTTCTGAAATGTAATATTTGCATTGGATAAAGCTACTCACCGTGAAGACAGGCCCAAGACAGAGCGATTTTCAATTGAGTGTTGAAAGCAATTCGCGTCTGTTGTGTTTCACTTTACTATAATCTGTGATTGGTTAAACGACCCCGAAAGTTGTTCCATTTTGTTAACCATGTAGCTATAAAAAGTTGCTTGAGAAACAGGTTTATCTACACTATACAATAGAAGACTTCAAGATGTCACAGTAACCATGTATAAAGTTAAGCATGGCCTTCTTTCTAGGAGTGTAACAGACCTGTGTTATCAGCATGATACGAAATGTAATTTAAGAATCAATGTCTTTCCCATGCCCAGATTTTTTTTTGTGAGGTATGGAAAGCATAGCATTAGATGTAAGGACCCAAATTATGGCATGTACTTACAACTGTAGTTATGTACCATAAGGAAGTCTCCCAATATTCATAATAAGGACCTTGCCAGAGTGTCCTACCACACAGTTGCATCAATTGTCCCCAGTGTTTGTCGTAATTTGCAGCACAGATATCACATTTTGAAGAACAGTGGTCTTGAAGTTTTTTTTCATTGTTAATTATACAAGTAACATTGTAAATAATAATGCCTCCTTTTTTACCTTAGCATTATACTAATAATTTTTACTAGTAAATAATTAGCTTAGTCATGTCCACAATCAGCAGTAATGATCATTATCATATTGTTAATTTATCTGTAATTTTTATTTGTATTATTGTTATGCACGGGTGAGCATTTCCGTATGGAACCCGCACAATACAAAAATAAATTTATTTTTTTTATTTTACATAATCAAACAATTAGAAGTAATAGCAAAAACTAATCTTGTTTTGCTTGCACCCATTTTCCTGCACTTGGTGCTTTTGACTCTGACTAGTTCATTGTATTGTTTGTATCTGTTTTGATTTGTCAGCTTTTTTTCTTTGGTTTTGGTTTCTTGACTCTCAATTGAAAAAAGCTCTCTGACTAGTCCTTCTGCGAGGGTTTTGCCATGTTCCCCTTTAAGGAGATTGCCTCCTTTTGTTACTGCGCATATGTTCTGCACATCTCGGGATATTCAGGTTTCTTAAGGAATTTGCCCCTACTACAACAGTATTTTTGCACGGTTTATGGCTATGTGGAAAATGCAGATCTAAGCAAGGGCTATTGGAATCCAAAAGGAAAAGTAGGGGTAACCACGTATTTTTCAGAGATAATTGAGCTTAAATTTGGAAAGAAATTGCCATACATTCTTTGTATTTTAATCCTTTTTAGAATTGTGGTTGCTTAATTATCTTTGAAAAATGTGTGGTTACCCACATTTTTTGTTTAGGATGATTTCCAATAACCCTTGCCAAGATCTACATTTTCCACAGGGTCATAACCTTTGCAAAAATACATCTCTGTTAGGAGGCACCGTCCTTAAGTAGGAGCAAATGTCACTTTCTTTCCTATATGTACTGAAATGTTACTGCTACTAGAAATTTTCTTTGATTTTATATCCTCCAAACAGATGGAGCTAAATTATCTGGGTAATATGTGTTTAGGTTGTCCCACAGATATTTGGTAAAACACAAATTTAGAGTATTTTAATCAATACCTGTACAATAGTAAAATTTGAGTGTTGCTATGTTTTCTGGTGTTTGTCTTCTTGTTGCTCATTTGCATAGCTTGTCAATCTTTGGAATGTCTGTGCAAGGCATCTGACAGGATGCGGTGGTGCGGAACCACATAATTCTTTAACATCCGCATTCTCAGCATCTTCAGAGCATTTTCCGCATAAAACAGAAAAAATGCCTAACGTTAGTGATAAAGCAGCTGCTTTCCATCCCCACAAACATAAAAGCTGAAGAAATTGATTATTTTGAAGCAGTTTTTCTCTTAAACATCGACGAAAACACGCCGCTCCGTTCGTGGCCGATTCTAAACCTCCAGGTATTTTACGCATCTTTTGGCAATGAGCCTGGGTACTAGTTTTGTTCTTACACTGATTTCTATTGGACGTAAAGCATTGACATTTCAGCGAACAGCAGTTGTTGTTAAGAAACTGTGTTTGATAACTGCTCGCGCGAGAAAACTTGAACGCCTTGTCTTCTTTTGCTCGTTCGGCTTCCTAAAGAATCATCTGCAGTTTATAGCATGGATAAATTTATCCTCAAAGAGACGAAGAAGAAGAAGGATCCTCACTTAGCAGTTTATATAACAGCAAAGCATTGGAAAGGCACAAATATCAATGTTGTAATTGTTTAAATTTCCACATAATCCAGCATGTTTTCCATGTAATCAACATATTTTCCCACATTTTATCGCCTAAATTTCAGCATTATTTTTTATTTTTTTCTGCACCCTATCAGATGGCCTGTGACTACGTGGCCAGTTTTTGGGGTGGTATCACCTGTCACATTTACTCCTTGGTAGGCCTCTATAACCAATCATTCACTCTGTTTGGTTCCTGTTACTAGGATTTTAGCTCTTACTGGTAGTTCTCATAGAGAAAGTAAATGCTGCTGATCATGTATTCATCTATTTTAATGATGATGTTGCTTGTTTTCATGGAGTGAATGGTCAAATTGTCTCAAATCACTGCTTGATTGATCATTACTTTGAAATGAAGTGACATATCCGGCTGCTCGCTCAGTTCATTCAACAGTTAAATTATAGTCATAAGGAGAGGGGAATCAGAATTTTTGTGGCTTATTCTGTCCCATGATAAATGCAGCGGGCAGCATCCATTGGCTAATAACTAGAAGCAAATTGGCCACATGGCTGAAAGAATATCTCTCAATTTGTTGATCATGACATCTGTAAGAACATTTCTTCACCTACTTATCATTTTCCCTTCGAAAGTTTAGCAGAAAGGCCAAATGTTTTGCAATATAACTTTACACAGAACGAAACTTATTCTAACACTATGAAGCAAGTAACTTTGTTGATAAGTAACAGTGTGAGGAAAATAGCATGTACTCCACAGTTTCTACCCTGAGGCGCACAGTAGTGTGGGCTCAGTGATGTCACCAAAAATATGGCGTGCAACCAGAAAGGAAGACTATTGCTTGTTGGTGAATGAAAATCCCCCAAACAAGAGGTTAGTGTTCTGCCACACTGGTGTTTGGCAGCAGTAACCTAGTGACCGCAGTGCACCCAAACTTTGAGAAAGGAGAAAGGCCAAATGTTTGGGACTTCGAGACTTTGCGACTAATTTTATGGATATGAAAGGTTCTGAACACATCACAGACTTCAGGTTATGAACTGGTCAAGGAGAATTTGTGACCATTTCATTGTCGTGATATCAACTTCTGGGTGGCCTTGGTTCATGTGGTCACTTGGTAACTTTCATGTGCTCTCATTGCCAAAAACAGATGCACAAAATGGGGTACAAAATCAGGTATCAGATGATATACCATGCAATTTTTTATATCCATTGCCAAATTTTATCCATGAGAAAAGAAAAGAATGAAAGTCACTTTTTTGGGTCTTAAACTTTTTAGTCCATTCCAGTGTAATAAAATAAAGTTAATCAAATCAACGAGCACTTGTTTATGTGCAAGCATTTTATAACTGTCATTTGCTGTTTTCTCTTTACAATGATGAAGCACACACATCATAGAAATCATTTTGAGAGTTATGAAATACTCCATTTCTGGCTTTCTAGCACATCAGTGAGTAATACCCTTGCCGAAAAGATTGTCCTCAATATTTCACAGTGACCTTCAAAAGCTTTGCTTCTGGGCCGACTGTTCGTTTTTTTTGGACAATCTTTGGGCCTTAGGTACCCTGGGTGCCAGAGGCTCTTCTTGCATGGTTTCCGGTTGCAGCTTATGTTCTCTATTGTTATCCGCACGAAAAGCCTCTGGACCAGAGCACTATCGCTTTGATGATGCCGAGCCAATGGCTAGCTTGCTTAAATCGGCTTAGTCCAGAATTTGGTTCAGGCGTCTGATTGGCTCCAAACAACCCCCTAAGGTACTCGAAGTCTAACAGTCTTTGTCATTGGTTGACAAGAATGGTATGCCGCGGGATAGTAATCTGTGAAATTTTTCAGGTTTATCGCTCGCGTAGCATGCGTGTGAGTTGTGTAGTGATGGAGGATTGCGAATTCAAAGTAGTTTTGACATAACATTCGAGAAGGCCTGAAGTAAAAACGTTTGACGGTGTAGAGGAGTTAAGCTCTGAACAAAGAGATGGTATTTTAAATTTTATTCGCTGCAAGGATGTTTCAGCATTATTGCCAACCGGCTTGGAAAATTGGTTATTTAATTCGATAATATTCCAGCTCATTCCAGGACTATGTGGGATTCAGCGATTATTCCAAAGGCCCGATAATGACTTGTTTGCCCGCTTAATGCCCTCATTGTGTGCCATATGAAGGAGTTGAAGCAACGAGGCATTTCGTGTACTTGTTTATCCGGAGATGGTGGCAGCAAAGATGGTGCCCTTGCTGGAAAGCTGTACGCCTTCGTCATTGCAAATCCCGAGGCGCTTATCCGGTCCTCAATGAAAATATTTATACGATGTAAAATGACAGTCCAAACACGACTTGTGCTGGTTTTCCTAAGTGCAATCGCAACAGCTTTGTCCCTTTGATCAAGATGATTTAAAGGCGACACAACTTACTTGTGCCGGTAAATGTGGACAATAATTTTTACCATTCCGGGGTTGTTTTTGTTTGCGAACGCCGTTTTAAAGCGATCCATCTGACACCCCAAACACTAGCATGTAGTCAACCCAGATCTGTGATGTCTTAACCTGCCATTGCATTTGATTACAGCACGAGACATACGCTGTGATTGGTTTGAACGTAATAGGATCAAAAAGATCAAAGTTCAACGAGAACAGTAAATCAAAGCACTCTGGCCCAGAGGTTTTTTCTCGCGGCAAGCCGCTCATTGCATCGGCCAGGCCGATGCGGCTCGGCCTCTGGCCGATTTCTCCCGACATTAGCGAGAAAAAAACCTCTGGTACCCAGGGTAGGCCTTAGGCCTCTATCAGAGAAAATGCCCGTAGTAAATGGTAAAAAGAACCCCTTTTAAGCAGAAACGTTTTTCTTGGTTCATAATTTACCTTTCTTATAATCTACCTTCCACTTAGTCTCATCATATATGATTTCACATCTTACTCTGTTTTCTTATTAAATGGCTGGCTGTGCGAGCAGGTAAGATGAACAAAATTCTGTGCTCTGATTGGTTACCCCACCAGGCAAAATGGAGTTGGCTTTTCTGCTTGGGATTGCCTCCTGTGTTCCTGCAAGAAAAAATTTATCTGAAGCTAGCCCACCAAGGTTTTTGTTTGCAATTTCTGCAAAAGGCAAGAAAAATATTTTCTGCAGTTTCTTTCTTTTGATGGAGTCAGAAAGCCTCTAAGAGAATAAAAAGGAAAGAAAACCAAGGTGTTGATGAGTTTCATGAACATCTGATTATGAAGTCAAGTTCTTTGGTGTTCTTTTGGCCACATTGTAAATCCTTTATTGACCAAGCTTGCTCGGTCAAGATTGCTGGATATTGGCCTGGTCTTTTTTTTTGCCTTTTTGTGGACCAAAAGAAGAAAAGAACTTAGCTAATCTCCAGTAATCTTGACCTCAAGCCTGGTCAATAATACATACATATAACTCTGCTTTGTTTTCTTTGACCTCATGTACAATCAGACATTGTGGAATAGTTGTTAATTGGATGTTGGGAAGTGTACAGTTTAGCGTTAATTTTCCATACAATTTTTTCTTAAAGTGTCTGGCAGCCTTGGCCAGGGATTTCTCCAAGCCACCATTTTGAATGAGGAGAAGGCCCTGGGGACGAGGTTGAAAGCTTGGCATTTATTATAAGTATGGTAACCCTTTAAGCCCCAATATCAGCATCGATGTTTTCCT
The DNA here is from genome assembly GCA_964017195.1 of Siderastrea radians. NCBI lineage: Eukaryota > Metazoa > Cnidaria > Anthozoa > Scleractinia > Rhizangiidae > Siderastrea > Siderastrea radians. The sequence continues at coordinate 35,870,957 of OZ024891.1, read as the reverse complement.
CAGTGTTCTCTTTACTATATCAACAACAAGGGTGAGTGTCTCAGTAGGATATCCAAACACTGAGAAACTGATGAAACGGCCTTGTGCTTTTATTGTTTCAAGCTGTTTGTACAGGTATTTTGTTGTATTTGTTGTACCTTTGTATACCTGTTTGTACAGGTATACCCTGATGAAATACAAAGCCTGAGTTGTTATTGTGACTTTACGGTGGCGTATATTGAACAGTAGATAATAATCACTTTACAAGCAAAAACGTTTGTCAGCAAAAACTTGTAATTAGCACGTAGTTGCTTGCCAGTAATGCCAAAAATAATGCCACATTTCTTAGCAAACCATTTATGGCAATGCCAATACTTGCAAATTGTATTTTTGTTTTGGTTTTTGTTCTAGGTCATGATAATCTGAGACAAAGAAAATAAAAAATAGACTGGTTTGGAAATTTTTAAACCATTTCAAACTAAAGCCAAATTTAAACCACAGCATAATTATGCATTTGAAACAACCTTCTGTTGCAGCATTAATAAGACTGCAAAGGGCAAAGACTGTTTCTTTGAAAAATTGTCATCTTTTAACTTTATTTTTTAAATTTGTTTTGATTATATTACTTGGCTGAATTGCCCATATGTGGTCTGTGTTTTTGTTACCTAAAAAGGGTTCGTATGGTCATTGAAAACCTGGAAAGTCATGGAATGTTAGTATTTCATTTTTCAGACCTGGAAAGTCGTGAATATTATGTGTTTGTCATGGAAAGGCATCAAAAGTGTAGTTCATTTTGCAAAACATATTCAGCAGTTTATTTTTTTCGTGAATGAACAAGCGAGAAGAGAAAATTAGTGGGTCACAAAGTGGATCTAGTTCACGGTTTTTGAAAACAAAAGGCCAAATTTAGGCCATGAAAAACTTTAAAAAATCCTGGAAAAGGATCTGGAAAATCCTGGAATTTAAAATCTTTAAAGGGTGGGAAACCTTGTGAAAATAGCAAACCTCTAAAAGTGATTACTAGACCCAAGAGTAACAAGCGTCATTATTTTAGTAATTATACTGTAGTACTTCTCACATATGTCTAGAGTTGCCGCAAAGCTGTAACATTACTCACACATTCATGGTAACAGGTGAAGAAGCAAATACTGCCAACTGCTTTCTTTGTTGAATCAACATTCCAGCTTTTTGCTGTCGTAACCTTGAATCACTACCAGTTTTCTGAAACCACAAGTGTGTGTGGCTGCAGGTGGATGAGATTGACTTGGGTTGCAATTTGGAAGAATTGTGCCAATTTTTTGACATCATTTCCTTGTGTCTTTGAAAAATTAGTGAAATTCGCCTATTGTTTGTTCCCTCTTTAAGAAAATCACTTGGCATCTTCATCTTGATGTTCTAGTAGTATTGAGTTTGACAAAAGGTACTTAGTTCTCATGTGAGCACCATTTTGACCCAAAAACATGAAATTCCTTGTCCATTGACTCTCAGCTCTTGAATGACCAGGCCCTATTGATTAGGTTAACGCTTACTGTTGAAAGCAGTGAACTAAACACTATTTTCTGACGTAATAAATATGTGAAAGACTTACATATCGCACTATTTTCTGTCTCTTCTTACAGGGTTTTGCCCAGACAGGCATGGAATTTGGATCAGGTCATTATGGAGGGATGCAACAGCAGTTGCCCACAGTGGGTCAGCAGCAACCACGTGGCACTGGTTTCCATTCCATGAGTCCAGGCCAGATGATTCCAAGAAGTCCAAATAATGGCATGTTGCAGCAAAACATGGACCTAATGCTTCAGCAGCAGCAACAGCAGTATCAGCAACACCCGCAGTCTCCATATGGGAACGGCAGCTACCAGGGATACAATGGAGGATACCAGCCCCAGACTCATGCCCAACCTATGGGCCCATACCAGGGTGGCTTTCCATCAGAACCTGGATATCCTCAGGGAGCAGGTTCTAGCCAGGCTATGGGGGAGTTTAGTCCCCAAGCAGGGCCTAATCAAACCATGGGTATGCCTGGACCAGCATCCTTAAGCCTTGCTAATCTGTCTGCCCTGAGCAACAGGCAACAGTACTATTCTGATAGTTACGGAATAAATCAACCAGTGTCTCCGGTGCACAAGCAGATGCCGCAAAGTGGAGGATTTCTTCAGCCGTCTAGAATGCCTTATTCACCGCAGGCACAGTCGTACCAGTCCAGCTCATACCCCAAGAGGCCATCATCATCTTCGATGCAAAACCAGATGCAGGGATTTACTTCTGGAGGATCATTTACACCCAGATCCAATGCAGGAATGCAGATGCCTAGCATGCCGTATCAGTCCCCAACCAGTCCATACCAACCGCCTCACTCACCTGTAATGAGGTCATCTGCGTCACCAGTACCACAGCAAGATGCAGGGTTGTACAGCAGGCCTAGAGAACCTTTCCCACAGCCTCAGTCTCCCTTTGGTCCTAGTGTGGGACAGTTTTCGCAGCAGCAACAGCAGCATAGTTCATGTATGTTTGTTCAACCCGATACAACGCCATCCCCATCACAGTACCAGTCCCAGCAACAAATAGTTGGCATCAAGTCTGCAGCATTAGCCCAGCGCAGAGCATCATATCCTGGACAACAGAGTGCAATGAAGATGCCTTCTCCCACTCTCAAGAGGTCTCCTCCATCACCTTTGCCAAACTCAAAAAGCCCTGACCTCACAAGGGGTATTCAGTTAGGATTTGAGGAGAGAGGTTCCATTAAAGCTGTCTCCAAAAAAGAAAAGAGCTCTTCACTACCTGGAATTGATCCTAGTCAAGCAGGAGTCACATCGAAAGTGAAAACATCTGTGCCGAAGAACATGGGTGATGGTCATAGAGGTTTGCCTCGGCAGAGAAGAAGTGCCTCTGATGTTGGAAGTCCTTCAGTGTCTCCTCCAGTCATTAAAAAAGAGGGAAGTGATGGTAATGTGACAAAAACAGAGGAGATGAGTCCACACACCCAGGAGGTGTTGCAAAATCCTCACAATGTGGAGAGGAAAGTGGAGGAGTCTGGAAAATCAAATGGAATACCACAGGGCGAGATTACAAGTCATCCTCCGAATGGGCAGACAGGCAATCAAAACCAAGCTACAGCTGAAAAAACAAAGTCAGAGAATGAAAATCTAGTTCTAGAGAAACCGCCATCAAAAGCTAAGCAAGAGAATGTTACAATTAAAGTGGAATGCAAAGAGGGTGAAGATAATGGAAACAAAGCCGAGAAATCACCCAGCCAGACTGGAGGTCCAGCTGCAGAGGGTAACGAAACAAAAAATGCTTCTCTTGAGAGTATGAACGTTAATAAAGAAGGTGGCGAATCTAGAAATGTCGATGACAAGGTTGATGTGAAACCAATGGAACGTGAACAACTCTCTATCAGTGAGAAGGTGAATGGTAAAGGAGAGGAAGTGATGGAGCGGAAGAATACCCACAACACAGACAAAACAACCGAGAGTGAGAAGCCTAATGATGGAGGCGGTAAAGCTAGCAAGGAAACAGGTCCTGCCTGTGGTAAATCTGGCAAGGTGGATGACAAAATAAGTAATTCTGTTTCTGAAACAGGCAATACCAGTGATAAAACGGACATTCCATCTGAGGAAAACATCTCTAACACTGGAAAAACCAGTAATCCGATTGTTGCAGCCAATGACAAGAACGTGAAAACTGGTGAAGAGGCAGAGCAATCTGGTAATACAGGTGTCGAAGCCAATCCTAGTGCAGCTGACCAGACTGTTGATGGTGTTAGTAAGAGTGATGCAAGTGAAGATAAGGAAAAGAGTAACGATAGTGAGGCAAATAAAGTTCAAACGGAGGCTAAGGAGACTGTGACACAAAGGAAAGAGTGTGAAGAATCTTCCGCCAAAGCCAATCCATCATCCAACAAACTTGAAGCCAGCAGCTCTGGTGGAAGTGTTGAATGTAATGAAGTGTCTGGTCACGCTGCTGAAGACAAATCGCATTCGAAAACAACTGATAGTAAATCGAGCCCAACAAAAGAAGTACAGAAGAAGCCAGCTGTGGTATCCTTGAGATGCGAGGAACGTTTGTCTTCAGATGATGATGACCACCTTTCAGTTGGAAATTCAGCTCCATCGGCTCCACCAGTTGAGAGCAGAACACAGGGCATCCAAACAACAGAGCAGACCACAGCCACACCACGCCAGTCCCATCAGCAGGCGACTTCCGTCAAAGCCACCATCATTGCTAAGGGCAAGTCTTCCCAGAGCAACCAACAGGTGATGGTGGCTAAGACTGCGACTGGGCAAATGTACCTCATCCAAGGCAACATACTGGTGCCAGTGCAGTCGGTCAGTGCTAAAGATGACTCCACGTCCAAGCAGAACTCCAAGGTGAGTATTGGAACGATCACTGAAGTCATGAACTTAGGGTTTAGATGCAATTGTGAGTTAAGTCTTTTATTCCAAAGAGCTTATGAGTCCAAAGTTTTTGAAAAATCTCAAGTTTTCGGAAGATGTTAGAAACAAGTGACACCGCATAAAAATGTTGAACAGCATCTTGCATTTGAATAGTCTTACACTAGGGTTTTGTCGGCAGGCTCATAAATTAAAACGGCGTTACACTTTCCAGTAGTGCTGTTTATTATGCTGTGAAATGACGTTATAAAAATAGTATCTGTGGATGAAATCATTAAGTGTGACCACTTAAATGAAAGCGGTTGAAAAGTACTTTCATTTGGTGTTGCTTATTTTTCGGTATTCTTTAAAGCGAAATTTGGGATCTTTTTCAGTTTTTAACTTCAAAATGAAAGTGAAATAAACTATTGAGTGTTTTTCCAAAGGTGATTATTGTGAATCCAGTGAAGACGGCTGCGGGTCACGTTGGAGGAAACAAGCTGACAGTCACCCAGATTCCGTCTGCAACGCAGACAACTGTAGCAAAGGGTTCTGATGAACAAGAAAAGAAAGACAATAGGACAACGAAAGTCACAGAGAAGGAAACGCCCGCTGAGGCGAGTAGGCCCAGCGTTTGTACTAACAAAAATGTTGAAAGTGTAAGTAAGCCAGACCGTTCGCCTAACCCCAAGAGCGATAAAAAGATCAGCGACAAGTCTCCAACATCTAAAGGAATAAAGATGTCGTCGGTACAGGTTGAGAAAATCACCACACTTGCAAAGGAGAAAAATACTAATAAAACTGAGTCTCCCACGGGAAAAGAGTCGAAAAATTCGCCTGATAAACAGGAGAAAACATCCCCTCTGAGCAAGCAAACAAATGCGACGGAAGAAACGGAAAAGCCCAAATATCATGGACGCGGTCGGCCTCCAGGGAGCAAGGATAAACAAAAGCGAAAATCGTTTGCTCATAAATCAAAACGGACGCAAGATGACTTGGAAGACGACACAGAAGAACCTGCGGCTAAACGCAAATTCTCAAAAACTGCTAGCGTTGTTAAGGAAATGTCCTCCACATCGACTGAGCCTTTAACCACTGCTAAACGACCCTTGGCTGTAGATGTGCCAACGGTTAATGCGACTAAATCTCCGAAGAGACGCAAAGTCTCGTCGTCTGGAACTTCCCCTGTAAAGCACATCTCTATTAAGCCTCGTGGAGGAGTTGATGGTGAATCGTGGGTTTGTTCTCTGTGCGGGAAGCATAGCGGTTGGAACTTGTTAGGTGATCTTTATGGACCTTATAAGACAAAGTTCTCAAAAGAGAAAATGGACAGTTCTTCCACTAAAGACGGTAAACTTTCGCAGAAATTGTCGTCGCCCGGCCGGAAGTCGAGTTCGAGTTCGGATGTCCCAGCGGACCGGAAGTTGAGTTCAAGTTCAGACAACAGGGAAGACGTGGAATCCAGTGATGTGGAATTGTGGATTCATCGGGATTGCGGAGTTTGGTCACCGGGTGTGTTCATGCTCGGCAGAACTATTCATGGATTGGAACAAGCTGTGGAAAGCGCGGCACAACATGTAAGTTTATTTTTTGCGTCCTTATTTCTGCTAAACCATGTTGTCTATCAAGGCTCCTCATAGTTTAGTATTTGTTGCTTTACAAGTGTTGAACGAAGTTGTAAATTGTTGAATGACTACCGGCGCCATGATAAATTGCTTTAAAGTTGTTACTGAAACAGAATAGCTCATTCCCGGTTCTTTTCCATTCAATTATAACAACGTTCAATTTGTTGAATGACTTTAATATTTAAACGTTCAACGTAGTACGATGATATCCAATAAGAGGAGCAGGTCTCGCTTGTTTAGTACTGTTTAAACCTTTATCTCGGTTGGCTCATTGTAGCGGGAGCCTCGGATAACAAGACCTACCAGTTGCGTTTATCCCTTTTACCGCTGTCTTTATTCTCTCCGGCTTTTGTGTCGGATAAAACTTGCAGTTCTATCTTCTATCTTCCATCTATGTTGTTCCTCTGTGATTTTCTACCCAACAGAAATGCACCAAGTGTTCTGAAGTTGGCGCCACCCTGGCCTGCTTCAAGCGAGGATGCAACAAAATGTTCCACTACGCGTGTGCGAGAGATTCAGGTACCTGTCTCCCAAATGCTGTTGATTGGCCTTGGAGTTACTGAATGATTAGAGATTGGAGTTACTGAATGATTAGAGATTGGAGTTACTGAATGATTAGAGATTGGAGTTACTGAATGATTAGAGATTAGAGATTGGAGTTACTGAATGATTGTGGCTCGCCTGCCACACTCTGGGGAAAAAGGAGAAAGAAAACTCACCAATTCAGCTTGTAGTTTCCGTCCGGCCGTCCTTGTCGCTGACGAAAAAAAAAAAGATCGGTGATGGTAGAGATCATACGGAAACACTACCAGAATGACCAGAACCATTCGTGGAGTAGAAAAAAAAACCAAACAAACAAACAAACAAAAACAATCAAAACTGTGGCCAAATAGAGTGGCAAGTATTGACTTCTGACACCATTTGGCCAGAAATCATACTGGTCTGTTGTTTTGAGCCTTGAGTGGAGCTCGAATTCGGACGCTAGTTAGTAATCGTTGTTAATATGACACAAGTTACTGATTTAAATACGCGCTTTTTCCGTGGTGTTTGAAGGTCGCGTCCTATCGTTGTAAACTCGAGTCCACTTAGCTAGCTAGAGCAAGTTTACCAAAGTTTGTTTCAAAACCTGTGTTGACTTGAAAATGCGTTTGACCAGAGCTTGATGATTTTTAATATTCATTATCTGGGCTTATTATTGAGGAAATTAAATCTCAAAAACCGTGGTTACCATTAACTTACAGTTGTTTACATTTCAGGCTGTTCCTTCATTGAGGACAATTTTACGATATTCTGCTCAACGCATAAGGTACATGAAAGTGTGGCATTTAAATTTCGGTAAATAAGTGGTCAGACTGAAATTATTTTCTTTCCTTCTCTTTCAGTGATGATGGATCGAAGCTTACAGTTTGAAGTTGTACCGTAAATCTGTGTCCTCGTACTTCTGAATTTCCCAGCAAGTGTTTGGTGACCTTTACTGTACAGAAAGAACCGATTTGTGTAGTGTTCAGTCTTTTCCAAAACCCATTTGCAGAACAAACGCACTGTCTTCCTGACTATGACTAATCGGGAAAAAAATACAAATTCCCGCGCTTGTCATCGGTTGCATTGGGAGCGGTTGCATAATTTTCCCGCGCTTGGCACCAGTTTCACGTTATCATTACTTCATTTCGTCGGTTTTGTTTGCTGTTATTGGCCAGTTGGGATTGCTTTGGTTTTAGTTAACCACACAGTGAATTGAAGTTCGCAAACTCGTTTTCCCAGACTTCAAAGATTTGGCAAATACATAAATGTTGTTGAAAAGTTCACGAGGATAGAGACTTTGAATAGAGAGAGTTTTCCAACTGTCGAGTGCCACGTTTATGCATCCCTATTCGAGTTTGCAAACTTAAGGTTACTCCGGACCTTCGCGGGTGTCCTCCCGTGTCCTTCGGGAAAAAAATTCGTTTGCGCGCCATGCTAAAGGAAAGCACGGCAAACTATATATCGTTGGAAAGCTTAATAAATGTAGATTTCGGGAAAAAATATGAAATGCCTTTTTAATTCCACAAAAGAAAATTGCAAACATGACCGCGAAAATGACAATGCGTCATTCAATCAAACAAGTGAATTAATAGGGTACCAAAATTCGGCAGATTTCTGTGAAATTTGGCCTGAACATTCCTTAGAAGTTGTGAAACAAAAGCGTGTCGGGGATTTTTGAAATTTGTAATATTTCACCCGTGACAATCATCAATGCAATGCCCATCGAGTATTCTTTGCTGCTCGAACTTGGCAAATTAATTAAAAAAATATCCAGTCAGATTATCGAAAAATGCTGACACACTCTTGATGATTGATCCTTTGTGATTAACACTGTGCAGTTATTTTGCCAAGCGCTTGGATTTGATACCCTATTAATTCAATTGAATGACACATGGTCATTTTCGGGGTTACTTGTGATTTTCTTTTGCGAAATTGAAGAAACCGGCAATTTATATTTTTTCCGAAATCTACATTTATTAAGCTTTCCAACAATATATAGTTTGCCGTGTTTTCCTCTAAAATGGCGCGCATACGAATTTTTTCCCCGAGGACACCCGTGAGGGTCCCGAGTAACCTTAAGTTTATCGCGAGAAGCTGTCTTTGCAAAACTGCTCTGTGGTATAACAGACTGATGGTAGTTGCTTGTCTTAATGCTGTTGTATGCATTTTTTGTTTGGTTGCTGTCAACTGCCAGATGAATTGTATTTGAAAAGGGAAGAATGCATATGGTATTCTTGACCCTTTAAGCCCTAACAGTGACAAAAATGAATTTTCTCTTTACATCATTACTACTTGTTCGAACATTGAAGTGATGAGAATGAAGAAAATGATCACCGAGGACAAGACGTCTTGACATTGAGACAAATTCTCCTTGCTAGTTCCATAACAAATGTGCGGAGGACAGTAAGGGGAATATGCATTTTCATATCAGGGCTTAAAGGGTTAAAAATTAAGAAAACATTTTTGAGGGGATTGTAAGAATCATAATCAGGCAAATTGTAGCAGCACGTAAGCGGAAATTTGAGCTCTGCGCTTTGTCAAACTGTGGCAAAATAAGATGTTTATGCTATTTTTCCATAGCAGATACTGTTTCCACTTCTAAACGAGTTCAATGTTTGCAACTGAGTTGATTGTAGCCTGAGAAAATAGAATTAAACCGCGGCTTTACTGACCCTGATAGGGTGGACTTCTGTTACCGTGCAGAAAAACAGATAGGGGCGTTGCATGACAACTCGAATTGTGGCTGCAAAGCAAACAGGAACAGGGGTGTATGGCCGCAAAATATTTTTCCCTTTATCGAGTTGGTTGATTCTGTGCTCTCTTGGTAATGATTCGCTTTCTTTTATTTTGTTGTTGTGGTAAAAAGGTTTCATTTGGACGTCTTGAGTTTTTGTGAAGAGGTTTTGTAAAATTAAACATTGGATTGAAAAACATTCATTTCCTTGTGTTTCTGTCTTATTCTCCATTTGTTTTTCATATCTTCTTTTCCCCTGAGTGGTTAACTTGTCTTCTCGCGCGTTTTTGTCAAGCCGAGGCGTAAGTGTAAAGCTTGGGGCAAACGAGAAAAAAAAATCAATGGTTCAAGCGCTGAGAGCGCATGAGATTTGATGAGAGCGCACAAGAGTTAGAGGCTAAATGAGAAGGAGAGTTTGAATTCCCTCAGTTCTTATTAAAGGGACTATGTTTGCTATTTTTAGTAACACCTTGAAAAGTCACATTTACACTAAGGAAAACCTAAATATAATGGTCCAGTTTTGTTCAAAAACAGTATATCAGTGCACTGAAACTTAATTAATGTCTAAGGGCAAGGACAGAAATGGATTACAACTTTAAAACGTTGGGCCAACTTTTCTAAAGTCTGCGGTTATGTTTTTCGAAAATCGTTAAAAAAAAACTGATGGTTTGCTCTGCTTTCAAAACTTCACTTCATGTCCTGATCTTGGTGTGCTTCTAGGAACACTTTGTGTGTAAACGAAGGTGCATTTGGCACAGTTTTGTCAAAAAAGCAAAATTCCTGTGCCATGGGTCCTATGTTCTGCTCTCTTGGAGAGCTCTAATAGTTTCAGGCACGACCCTGCTTCAGGCCAAAGGAGAGTAAGACATAAAGTTCTCGCGACCAGAAAATCCTTTTGCACCTACAGTACTAGTCTCCTTCGCAACCGTTACCTGAGGTCTTCGTGTTGCGTGACTACTCAACGACTGCGTCCCTTAATCCTGCAATCCTGACTATAAGGATGGGGGCCTGGGGTTAGCTCTTACGTAATTCTTATCCAACGAAGAAGAATGAATCGTTTAAAAGGGCGGCTGTCCTCCCGTAGGGTAGAGGTTTAGGGCTAGGCCTTTTTATTGCATTTAACAGTTCTAGGTTCGAATCCCGGACTGAGGTATTAGAGAGTTTTTTTATCAAAAGAAAAACTACAGACGTAAATCTTGTCCTAGCGACAAAATTTTCGTTCTAAGGGCCGTACGACGGATGTTACTGATATTGAGTACCGACTAGCAAGGGCAATAGACAGGCCGTGCACACGCGTGAAGGCACCTAGCTCAGTTACGGTAGTGTTTACAGTGTCTTGTCACATAACCCTTTTACTCCCAAGAGTGCCTAAAATCAACAAAATATTCCAGACAAATCCAAAATTTCACTGATTTTGAAAAATAAATAGTACCACGTGAAAGTTCTGCTGAAGACGTTTAATTTGAATGGTAACACCGCAGGATTTCATGCACAGAATCAAAAGTTAGAAGTACCTTGAATGCCTCTTGTAACTGAAAGGGTTAACATTACTTGTTGTTACAGTGCGGCTAATAAAACCGTTAACGCTAAAAATAATCCTGGAATGTTGACCGTGTTGTGGCCAATCAGTTCCGAGTTTCCGTCGTTCCGCTATGTAACGCCCGCTCGGCAGTACGTGATGCCGTGACGTACTCGTCGGCTTATTGCGGCTAAAAAATCTCACATGTCATTGGTTACAATCGTTATTGCTGGAATATTTTCGGCGTTCACGGTTATATTAAATTTTGGACTTATGTGAGTTGATAAGGTTTTTTTGCGGCTTTCCGTGTTACCCTGGTGTAGGGAAAGGCCACAGATCGTCATGTGTTGGCTAGAATGATTAGGTAGATTGAAATGTCGGGCGACTGGTTTGGATGCGTCCTTATCATTTCTTTAATTCAACGTCTCGTAGGTGTTCACGGAAACGGACGCCTAGCCTCCTCCCAGTTTCACCAATGTATTTCTTTTTGCAGAAAGTGCATGTATGCGATAAATAACATTGCGGAGGTGCAAGTAAAGCGTAATCGATCATTTGGGTCCTTGATTTCATTCAAACGCGCCAAAAACAGGGAACTTTCTAGTTAGAAGTGTACTTAAATCTGATGATGAACCAGGTACTTCTAAATGCACGTGCAAATGATGCAACACTTGTCCTGTCATTCACAATGCGGACAAAATAACAGGACCCAAGCGATCGATTAAAATGCGACACTTGTCCTTTCATTCACAATGCGGACAAAATAGCAGGACCCAAGCGATCGATTAAAATCACTGATCGCCTTACATGCACCTCCGCAAATGTTATCTATTGCATTACATGCACTTTATGCAAAAAGATATACATTGGTGAAACAGGGAGGAGCTAGACTAGGCGACCGTTTCCGCGAACACCTACGAGAAGGTGAAAGAAATGACAAGGACGCACCCAAACCAGTCGCCCGACATTTCAATCTCCCTAATCATTCTAGCCAACACATGACGATCTGTGGCCTTTCTCTTAGCCTGCGTAGCAAGCGTTTCCGTAGGGGTTTCCGCAGGTTTGAAGCACCTTTCGCTTTTTGAACGCGCGAAAATTGGGGCGAGCGCAAAAAAAACGCGCGAGAAGGGGGAGGGGATTTCTCCGGACGTTAGCGAGAAAAAAACCTCTGGTACCCAGGGTAGTGTCAAAGGAGCGTTTTTCAAAATCATGGGGTTTGCGGGCAAGCGTTTCCTTTTCTCACCCCCCTCCCTTCCCCTCCCCCTCCCCGATCCTTCCATCAGTGTTGCGCTCGCCCCAATTTTCGGGCAGCCAAAAAGCCTGCGTAGGCTACCTTCCTCTACACCAGGGTAACACGGAAAGCCGTAAAAATCTAGAACAAAAATTCATTTTTTGAATCGGCACACTTAATCCCCACGGTATCAACGGACGCTTTTCATTCAACTAATTTATTCCTGTTTTTCACGTTGCAATGTTCCTACCAAAACCGGAGCTCCACCACTCTCCATCTATAAACCAAGTGCAACCCAATTCGCTCTGACGAAGGGCTAACGCTCGAAACGTCAGCTTTCAATCTCTTTACGGTGACCAATTTACCCTATCAACTCAGTTGATAAATCCAAAATTTTGTGTTTCACGTCCCCACCGACGCAGCACCACAGTTTCTTTAGAAACTAACCCCCACGGTTATATTAGCCACACGGTAAAGTTCAGTCTCGAAAATCTGTACTTCGGTTACGGGACATTATAACTTCCAGTAAGGGTTAGGTTACACTAAACCTAGCGATGGAAGAGGAATTGGAATGGGAAGCACTTTATGATGTAATGAAAATGTCGGAAAGTCAAACGGTGTATTACGGTATGTGAAAGCTATGTTTTTCCTCTAAATCTGTGTATAAGGGATTGAGACCAAACTTTGTGATTGATTTATTCTTCGAAACAACAAAAGAAAAACGTTTTGATATTTTCGACATCGATTCTTTTCTCCTAGTTTTCACGTGAACGTATTGCTTCGCACGCCTTCTATTTTATTGCTAACGTAAGTCAGCCCCATGAACTGATCCCGGCCGGGCAACAAACACTTCGAAATACTACGTCCATAAATACGTATTGTATTTGAATGGAACAAGAATTCCTACCATACTTGAGTTTAGTCAAGCCATGAAGAAACTGATAAAATGGGAAGTAAGATAAACACAATTCTATAAACATTTTATTTTTTCCTAAAATGTAAAATCAAGTCCACCTCGCAAAGCACTGAATAAATTAAAATACATAATATATTACGCGTCTTCTCTTCGAGGTATGAAATATAAACAACCGGGGATTGTGCGAAGTTAATTAAAAAGTTTACATTCATAATATTTGAGAACGACTTCGTAGTCACATTAGTCCAAAATGTGATGTACACTAGGCTATAAAATGAAAATATACACTCTTGCGATACAAATATTAATGTTAATAAATGTGCATTGCTTTGGAGACAAACGCGTGTAGCAAAATACTATATTCTTCCGTAGAAAAGGGTAGAAAAAGTCGAATGTAAATTCGGTTTCAAACGTTTAAAACCAGCACGGTCTAAAATTGTCCATGAGAAAAATATCATGCCCTTAACCTGACGAAAATGTATTTATAATTAAATCGTGAACTAAACTGACTAAGCACGCTAAAACGCCCACATTTGATGTTCTCAAAAGTTACGAAACTTTTGCGGACATGGAAAGCCGAGAGTAGACTGGCCAACAGCAATTCTTTACAGTCACGTGCTTGTACACCATTGCCACGTATAACAAGCTGTTAGCAGCTGGAAGCAGTGATCTTCATTGCCACGTGAATATCGGACTTTGCCACCAAAAAAGACAAGTTACTTCCAGACTGTCGAATTTGTTGCATTGCACTGAAAACAAGAAAACATATCATCAACTTTTGATTCTCCTTTGATTCTATTTGGAAGTAAAACAGAAAGAAATGTATAAACAGGAGAAAGAGGGGTGATCTCGGATTGATGGCGCACTTCGAAAGTCGTTTTTTGAATTGTGCAAATTGGTCAAGCAGTACTTCGTGAGGTACTTATATTTTTTTAGATGAAATCCCTGAAGTATGGTCATAATTATGAAAACTATATTACAACAAACTAGGATTTGTATCATAAAAACAAAGAAACTACAAAAACTTAAATGCAAACCTTGCAGTGTTGTTTACCATGCTGTGTACAGTGCTTCTAATGTTACTCTCCTTTATTGTGACCATTCAAATGAAACCTATTGAGTAGTATTTTCATGAGGTGCTATTTATTACGCTGTGTAAGACGATAAACGTTTTGAGTATGATGAGAAACCTTAAAGAGTGTCCATTCAAATGGAAGCTCCTGAGAAGCAATTTCCTGTAGAGCGTTTTGTTCATCAATTTTTCAACGTGAAAAAAATGGCCAGATTAACAGTATATTGCTCGTGTGAGTTACCTTTGATAATCAGCTCCAACCAAACTCGTTCCATTCACCGCCAGGATACGATCACCAAGACGGAGACGGCCATCCTAAAAACAACATCATATATCAGCTGCAATTTTCATCCCACAACTACAACAAGAATTCATAACCATACATCATGCCACAAAGATTAAGGCAGACTTGAAGAAATGATCACCAAAGGGAACCTATCTTAGACTTATCTTGATAAGTAAAGACGTTCTCTCAACATCCATTCTCCCATTCATCCACGTGTAAGTAAGCAGAATTTGAATGTAGATCAGAATCACCCATTTACTGACCTTCACAGCCGGTCCTCCTGCCACAAGCGTCCTTACGTAGATCCCTGGTGACCGTAATGGAGTGTACTGTAAAGAAGAGATGATGGTTAAGTGCCAGGTAACAAGGGAACTCTACTTGCAACTTTAAAAAATTGAGCTTCAACTCTGGTAACAGTGTACGAAAGCGAGTTTCAACTTCCATCGATTATAATGAAAACTTGAGCAAATATTCATTGCATTTTGATAGCACCTCTATAGTCCATTATAGTACAACACTAAATTTTGGCGTGCTCCCATTGGTCGAAATCAGTCACGTGACGCAATAGTGTCTCTCCTCAGCGGGCGCCTATCAGCGCATAGTGCCAGGAGCGCATTTTTGACAATTTTTGGTGAAAAAAATTGCTGGTTTTTCAACTATTTCCAGTGTAAATTACTAGAAATGAAGAACGTACATTAAAATGGATTCCATGTACACGTCAATCACCTTGGGGGCTTTCCCGCTCTATTTTCGTGACATAATAATCGCAATGCAATTGTCAGCATTTCTTCGTTCAAAATTTAGCGTTGTACAATAAAAACAATAGTCCTTTTGTCTCAGGTCCTATGTGTGATAGGTTGCCCGAGGAAATTTGATGTTCAAACTTCACATAAGCCCTCGAACTACGTTCTCGGGCTAATATTTGTTGTGAACATCAAATTTCCTCGGGCAACCTATCACACGACAGTGCCTTCGACAGAAGAACTCTATTGTTTAAATATAAACTGTTCTTCTAATAACGAAATAAGAGCTCCGAACCCACCAGGCCATCAATCAGTCCGAGACCTATCCCTTCATTCCCTTTCTCTAACTCGACAATGAACACGTCATCTTGCCGGTCATCAGTCTCGCGCATGCCCTCTAGTTTGCTCGAGAAACCATTTGTGCTTGCTGGCGCTAACTCCTCCCCAATGTCAATACCAGACTCATTTCTCAGCCGACTCAAAAGCTTAGCTTTCTGTAGCGCTCTTTTCTCGTCGAATTCCTTTGTTGTGCCAACTGTTGGGTCAATGGCTATCTGTATGGCCAGTTCTTCATTCGTTTCCACGTCGTCTACCGGAAGCACGGACAAGCCGTCCACATTGTTAATCGCGTCACGCGTCACGGCGGGCGTCACGTCAATCCACTTGGAATTGTCACTTGTGTACGGCGAGCCTGCCCTCGCCACGTTTTGGTTTTCATCTCTCTCTCCGATGGTTGGTGAATCTGGAAAGCAATAAGAATACAGTATTCAGAAAGGTCATTTCCTTTTGCTTTAGTTTTGCGTTGAACTGCACCACAGGTTTAAAAACATGTGCAACGTTGTCTAACCAATCAAAGAAAGCCTGCGCTTTCCAGCCAATCAGAAAGAAACCCAAAGATTGCACACGTCGTTTTTTCGCGCTTGGCACTGCATGTTTTCCCGCGCCTGGCTTAAGGCGCATCATTTATTATGACTGAATTTACGAACGTCGGAAGTGAAGAAAACCGCTCTTACATGTCTGTTTTCAGGATTGTCGCTTGAGTGGGGATGAAGAACAAAACGAAAATGAATAAATAGCTACAGACCCAAACTTCAAACTAGCGAAAGAGATTACAAATGTCTAACCTTAAATCCGTATGGAATTTAAGACTAGTAAGGCAATAAAGAAACACGCCAAGGAAAAAATTATTCATGAGAGAAACCAATCGTCTATTGCGCTTCAGGTCGATTTGTCTACCAACTACTGAAGCGTTTACACAAAGTACGTTATCTACCAACCCGAACTCCGAGGATCTCTTTTCTTTTGTCCTCTTGCAGAGATCACAGACGAGTCCCCAGAAGATGGCCCCGAGGAATCAAGACCCTGCAAAGGACCAACCGGGGAGCTGGCTCTATCGGGGCGAGTCGTAAGGCGGGGCTTGGACCCTGGACCCGTTGGACCACTGACCAGTCTGGACAGTGGACGCTTGCCTGCATGGATGACTTCTGAGTTTGCTGTAGGGTCTGACATTTTCGCTTTCACTTCTGGTTTTCTCGGGGGAGTTTCTCTTTTCTCGACTTGAGTAGGAGCTCTTGTCCCTTTAGGTGAAACGCTTTCGGCTTCTGAGAAAAAAAAACACCCGGGCATTTCTAATTGGATCAAGTTGGAACTGAAACAGCGGGCTTACACTGTTTAGTCGGGGGTAAGGGAACTGTTTGGCCGGGCAATTCTTTTCAGACTTACACGAAGAATTTCAATCGTTATACTACGTCGAGACTTAAAAAACAAGAAGGCCCTGTCCCAAAAAATTGGAATGTGGGAAGTTCGAACTGACCACTTTATAAAATGGGTTTCGACGATCCGGCAGGGAAACCCTACAAACAGTTGGGGATACCCCTGCAATGAACTAACATCCTGCCCATGGGGAAGTAATAATATTTCTATTTGGTTTATGCTCTAAGCATGTCATGCGTGGTTTGTATTGATTTGGAGCGAGTACCATTATTAGGACAAATATAAGCAGAGTATCACTGACATGCTCTACCTTTTCTCGGTGGAGGTGAACTGGCGATGACAGTTTCGAATGCGAATTCCTTTGGAGGTGTGCCTTCATAAGGGGAAGCTGGGGAGACTACCAAATCAGGCACGTGATCTGGACTCTGAGCAAGCGATGAAGTGCGAATCACTTCCGAGTGTCTCACTTCTGGTTCCGGTTGCTGTACCCTGCAAAGATTGGCGCGATTGAATTCAGTTGACCGAGGTATTTTATCAAACAAAACTATCACCAACAGCTGATGTGACCAAAACAGTCAGTTTACAAGTGGGCCTACATCACTCATATCATTAAGACAAGGGTTCCTGTCTCCGCATCAATAGCCTGAGAAAACAGCCGAGGTTTCTCGAGGTTGCCACTTGAGCCCTCGCAAAACGACGTCTCGAGTAATGAGCGCAGAAATTCCATACTGATGACGCGTCACTACCCAGATCTTGGTAGTGCTTCTGATTGGTTGAAAGAAAATTCCAACCAATCAGAAGCACTACCAAGATCTGGGTAGTGACGCGTCATCAGTATGGAATTTCTGCGCTCGTTACTCAGACGTCGTTTTGCGAGGGCTTAAGTGGCGACCTCGAGAAATGTCGGCTGTTTTCTCAGGCTACCGCACCACCAACATAACCGTTTATGGTCCTTACTGTTATCATCACAACGCAAGACTTTACAACATTCACCACACAATCACTCCTTAATGTTTTCTCTCTACACGTACTTTTCCATTAATGGCAACTCGCTGCACCAACGTATAAACACACTCCCCGATTTGCTCTGTCGACGGGCTGAAGTTCCAAATGGCCCTTGACATTTTTTCGCGTAAGTTAATAAAAAAGCAAAATATCCCTGTCTTACTAACCTGTTTATTCCATTGACTCTTGCCACGTTCACCTCTCCATTATCATGACCTAAAATGTTCAAAAAAGATCAGCACAGGTTTGCTAGAAGCCGACAATTTGCTACGCAGGATTGTAAAACAAATCATACTACAAGGTTTGCCTCGTTACAAGCAAGATGCGCAGATTCGGCTTCAGCTTTTGAGCTGTGGTCGGATGAAACCCCACAGTAGAAAAACTCAAATGAATGCGTTTGGACAGTTTTTTTTCCCGTGGTGCTGTTTGTTATGCTGTACAAAGTGGTTACAGCTTTTAAGCCCGTGGATAAGATCGAAAGAAGTGAAAGCTATTGGCATTACTTCCCTGTGGTGGAACTTGCTTATCGATATCTCGCCGACAAAGACATTTGACGGTTTTCTAGTTATGCATTCGGTTGTAAGTGGAAGTGAGCGAGTTAGGCTAAACGTCTCCTTTTTCCATTTCATTACCTGAATTCATCGCCTGTTTAACCGCGTCCAGGTAATGGTAGAAAGACTGATCCGACGGTCCATTTTCCAAGTCTAGTACAAATCCGTCAGCCGGCAGTTTCAACGGAGGATGGTCCGAGAAACTCAGCAGAATGTCCGCTGTGGAAAATAAAATAAAATTAATTAATTTCTAGCGGAGAACTTGTACCACTACAGTTTGACGTTAAAGATAACACTTAATTTAAACTAGAAACAAGTGGTGTATTGCAAAGCCATAACATTTTTTGTTTTCTTAAAGTGAATCGATGGTAATTCAAATGACATAGTCCCAATTTGAGCGCGACAAGAGTCCTCCTCCGTTGGTCAGAGTACGATATGTTTTGAAGCCGAGAAACGTTTTTCCAAGAAACAAGAAAAAGAAAATAAAAAGCAAAGAAGTGTGTTTCTACTCTGCCTTTCAAAACATACCACTTAACCGTTTTGTTTTACGCTTCCAATGACATTCTCGACAAAAACCTGGAGTTTACATTCACAGCCTGGAGTTTACATTCACAGATTTAAAACACACTGATCAGTTTTGAAATTATGAATATATGAAACTCATATATTTGAACTGCGGAATGAAGAAATTAGTGTAAAGAACATCGTCGCAGTTATTAACGCAACTTATGCAGTTGCGAAAAGAAAGCCTGAAAAAATCAGGCTTGCCGGGATTCGAACCCTGACCTCTGCGATACCGGTGCAGCGCTCTAACCAATTGAGTTAATAAGCCAACTGGGAGCTGGTCATTAAATTGGTTCATAATATACCCGGGAAAGATGAAGATGAAATTATGAATATATGAAACTCATATATTTGAACTGCAGAATGAAGAAATAAGTGTAAAGAAGATCGTCGCAGTTATTAACGCAACTTATGCAGTTGCGAAAAGAAAGCCTGAAAAAATCAGGCTTGCCGGGATTCGAACCCTGACCTCTGCGATACCGGTGAGGCTTTCTCTTCTCAACAGGCTTTCTTTTCGCAACTGCATAAGTTGCGTTAATAACTGCGACGATCTTCTTTACACTTACACTGATCAGTTTTGTTAGATTCTTTGGATTCGTTGGTTGACGTCGCTACAATGATTGGCGGCAGAGTAAAACGCATCATTAGGTGAGTTTTGACAATCAGAGTTCATGTTTTATTGACAGGAGAAGTAACCAATGTCATTTACCTGTTCTGAGCGCAGGTTCGACTTCCTCTGGAGGAGGAAACCAACCTCGTGGCCGAGACTTGCCTGGACCGAGTTGATATTCACCCAGGATCTGCTGCACTTGGGCCGGGTTGAGTGCCGGGAAGTCTCGCCTGATGGTAACCCAGTCAGCCTAGGTAATGCAAAATAACTTCTCTGTTTGTTTTTACTCACAAAACATACCAGTGGTTTTCTGTTAACTGACGAAAGGTCTTAAAGGTCTTAATAGGGGAATGATTCTGTGGTCTTGCAGTAACTTGTGTTTCACTTTGATCAAGCTCTCAATCGAACGCAAGATGTCGCATTTAGATCTTTCCTTTTTGTTTTCTTTCGTTTTGGCAGTGTCACGCACGCAAAACTAATACCTACAGCAATAACATATACGTATGCATGTCGGCATTTGCAAAGCAAGGTCGACTTACAACTGCGTTTGGGGTAAGGCGCCATCACGCGACAAACTAAAATTTGCAAACTCGTCTTGGCAAGCTCGTACTTTCACAACACAAACGCTAACCTAGCACTTTATGATGTTGACGTAAGATCATGCGAAGAGAAAGCGAGATTTGACTGGTGGAAAGTGAGAAACATTGTTTGACAAACTGTCACACGTCACATGTGGGTCTGCCAACACTGCATGTGTACTCTCATAACGTAAAGATGACGTCAAAACGTGGTAAGAACAACGAAGTACGCTACAAGCCGCAGGCAAGTAGTGTGACTGATGTTCTTACACGTTTTGACGTCCTCTGTGCTTTGTCAGAGTACAGACGCACGGCCGGGGTGGATCCATTTGTTTTATAAATTGTTTTGTTATCGGTTATCCCACACGAAATTAGAAATGTTTTTAAAAATCTTGAAAGTGATCATTTGTACAAGCAGAACTCTGCAGCTCATCACGTCATTGGTGTGTCTGTACTAAACTCACAACTCCCCTGGACAAATCAAAACGCGCACTTTACTCTGTTTATTGTACAAATGTCGCTAACAGTTTTCCCCAGATGTTCGGAAACTTTTGCTGCAACGTTTGCACGTGCCAACTTAAGTTTCCCAGCGGCATTTTACAAACTTTGTCCTGTGCGGAAGCGCCTCTACTCGGCAACCCCGATACAAACCTGCAAAAGTTGCACTTTGGGCGTGGCCAACAAATCCGCCGCAGTAGATAGAATGTTCAAATACTCGTTAGCCTCGTCTTGAAGTTGCACATGCGCAGCCCAGCTCTCCAACACGTCCAAATTTCCCCGTATCTGCGCTCCTTTGGCCCAGCGGTAGAACTTGCCCCCAGCCCCCCGCTCCATCAAAGTATTGAACAGGGAAGCATTTGTGAAGAAGAAAAGATAAGCGAAAAGTTGGCGAATTATATCATCGTGAACCATGTAGGTTTTAACGATATCGTAGGTGGTTTGGAAGATGCCGATGACCATTTCTACTTCCTCCGGTTTCTTGTCGCTGTCCTCGTCCGCGTTTTGAAATGGATTGGTGTCCAAGATGGCTGGAAGAGCAATATATAGTACCTGAAATTCATAGCAAGTCAGAGCAAAATTAATAAGGTGAGCGTTGAGGTTATAAAACAGTATATCGCAGTTCGAACTAGTAAAATTCGCTCCTAACACTACAGAAAATAAGCTTATGGGCGCCGGAAAACATCCTTTGTTTCAAAATTAAATTTCTTTCCTTGACTATTACCCCAAGTCAAACGGAAATACAAGTGACTTTTTTCAGCAATTCATAAGGTAACTGTACAGGCTTATGTAGAAATTAGAGGTGTTTAGTTTTTAGCACTTACCTTTGATTAGTAACTAATCGTAGAGCACTTTTAAGTAGAGTATTGTAAAGCCAAAATGAATATCCTGGCCAAATTCCCTCAAAACCCAACAAAGCAAACACATGTAGAGGTACCAAGCATAGATAATCACATAATTGGTTTTGGTTAGACCAATTGATCGAGAAAGTGGTGCAAGTTTTTAAAATCTATCAAAAGGAAGTAGAACAAAACAAATGAAAAGATAAATTTCAGACATTCGATTGAAAACTTCTCTAATAAACAGGATCTTAGCCACTTGTAATTATGTATGCATATTCTATCAGGCCTGTCAGTTGTCACCAGTGCATTAATATACTAAAACACAGTATTCCAGCATTATGTTTCCATTGAACTAATTTGAACTACCTACCTTAGTAAGATGGTACACAGTCTGTTGAAAGGTATAAATGACAACTTCTTCGAGAAACATGAGCAGTTCCTCATCAGCATTGGGTAAAACCTCATCTCCATGGAAGGCAATTTCTGAGGGATCCTTGATGTACTGAGACATGTTTGCCTGAAGGAAGGGTAGCATCTCTAGACAATTGGCCATCCAAAACACCACAGGTCGTAGCTGAGGTAGAAGCTCTTCCAACGCCTTCTCTGGGACTGATGTTCTGTTGGCACAAATTTGGAAGAGCAAAATAATAAGTATTATTTAATTAATTTTTGTAGTCAATTTAAATTTTAAAACATTTAAAAATAACCCCTAAAATTACTGTGCTTTGGAAAATGGAAAATGGACAATAGGAGGCTCAACAACAATAACAAGAAGAACTTCATTTGCCACATAGCATACAATGCCTATTGTTCTCGGGACATTTACTTACAGTTGGAAAAAGTGTATAGGGTGTATAGGTCTGTCATGACACTTGTTAATATTCATAGATGCTTCGAACGAGCTGTTTTCATAGGTTGCTACAGTGTATGAACGCGCGACAATACTCATTATCTCATGATAAGGTGGTAAACTAAACAATGAAATCAGCATCTATTGTTTCTTTCTTTGTTTCAATGAACTCAACACGCTTCTGTTATTTAAATATCAATATAACTCACCGCACGAGTGTTTTTTGGTTCGTTTCACGAAAGTCAAACATCCACGCATTAACTCATTTTCGCTTAATGGGTTTGCATTCGCTTTAAGGAAGTTTCGTTGTGTCGAACGTGAACTTGTAACATTAGAAACAAAGCTCATTTCATTGATCTTCGTTGTATCTGCGCGACCAAGACGATTGTGTCGTAAATAAAACAATTCTTTCACTGTGTGCAGTTTGCGCGCGGAAGCAACAACGAACTATAAACAACCTTTCTAGCTCTGTCTTCGGATGCTTAACTGTCGTGTATCCAAAACAGCCGGTAAGTGAATTTAAAGTATGGTTGCCAAATACATGAGTGCTCACAAGTGAGTGAGTGATTCACTGACAAGTGAATGTATCCGAGTTGGCTCAGTGGGATGTACGGGGAAAATTGATCAGAGTAGATCACAGTTCCAGGAAGAATGTGCCTTGTAATCAGACGGTGAACGAGTGTTTCTCTTGTGTTTGCTGATGTGTCGGCCGACGCGTCGGCAGTGTGTCGGCCGGCACACTACCGACGCGTTGTTTGGATCGGATTCTTTACCTTCCCGGGTCTGCGCATTCAAACTGAATGACGAGCATACGCCAGTCTTGATAAGCGAGATCGCGAAGAGTCATGGTCTTTCCGCACAAAGATTGTATGAAGTTAATGCATTCTCGATTGTCCGTAATGGTTGGCTCTGAAAAGAGCTCCCGATCACTACCCTAAACTTTTGGATGTTATCCATTGCGGTCGGCGGTTCGATTAAGTCAGCTGGTACACTAAGCTCAGTTTTAAAATTCGCGGCAAGCGTAAACTATTTTTCACTTGAGTGGCTTTTTTGAATGGGTATTGTTTTAGTCTTGGTGACCATTGTTATTCAGTCGAAGTCTTAAAACAATAGCTCACTCGCTCGAAACGCGCCATTTTTAAACGCAAATCCAACTAGCAGTTTTCAAACCGAAAAGAACAGTGGTTCCCATTCACCAATTCTTAAACTTTAAACGGATTCTTGTTAATAAAAGATCAATTTTTCATTTTCCGTTCGTGGGTTTTTTAAATTCAGTAAACATTTTCAGAAATTCGCTTTTGAAAACGGCCCCCATACAGAATAGGGCCAATTCTTCTGTATTTTCAAGTGCAAAAGAACATCCCTTGTGCTTGTTAAATCTTCTTCGTTTTAGCCTTAAAATGTAGCTACAACATTCGTCAAAAATCCACGTGTGGGTTGTTAGATTTTTTCTTATTGAAATCAGAGAAGCAAGTTTTATCAACGCTACTGGCCCGATTTTGGCCTTTTCTTCTCTTATTGTAGAAGCGCTCGGGTTCAAATTTGCCGCTTCACTGATTATGAATAATTAATGATGTCCATGCATTCTGCCCTATGATTAAATATTTAAGTAATGTAAATGAAAAATATTAATACCACAGTTGAGTATAAGTTACTTAGAATAACCAGTATAAAGAAAGAAAAGAAATATGTTAAAAACTAAAGAAAAAAGAAAGAAAGCAGCTTGGAATAAAGCTTACAAAAGAATATATCTAAATCTGTATACACAGGCAATACAAAAACAGCAAAAAAGGAGTAAAAAAGAGAGAAAGGAAAGAAAAAACAATAACAAAGTGACCACGCAACCTGAGCAGCATAAATCATAGCTTAAAATGCAGCAAAAATGTTACACCTACAATCTCAAGAAATATTTTGTTGTAATCAAGTTAAAAAAAACTCTCTCAAGGCATACCCTTCAATAGTTTTTGACATTTCTGCTGTCTTCTCCTGGAACAAGATAAAACAAATGAAAAAGCTTAAGCATTCCAAAAAATCCTGCACACAACATAGCACGCAGAAATTCTGAATTAGACTTGATGCTGTAGTCTCATGAACTGGAACATTCTCCAAGATCAATGCTCCAATGCTCTGCTCCAAATTAAGTCAATGTTTGTTCTACATATAAGTCACCTAATGGCAAGTTTTACTGGTAAAAAGGTTGCCTGACATAAAAATTTTGTTGCCAGTCTCAAAACACACCTGGAACATGTATGCTGTTCTCCAAATATTCATGTAACCAAGAAAAAAAGCGAGCTGCAAATATATTTTTTTAAAATCTGATAGTGAATAATTTTTGTGGGTACAATGTCAAACTTTTTATTTTGTCTCAATCAAAAATTTGAAAGAAACAAATTTAGTAGCATTTCAACATCAGAACAGTGTAACAACTTAAGTCTCCATTATTTTTTCTACTGCTGTGTCAGTCAGTATGGTCCAAGCTTGGAGCACCAGCACTAATGCTGCTCTATGCATCCAGGGGCCTGTTTCTCAAAACTCCTGATAACTTTCCGGGACCGGTAAGTTTTTTTTCGAGCTCTTTTATTTATCGGCTAATGGTAATTATTGGCGCAAACTTAGCAATATGCTTCACGAAACTATAAAGATTAAATTTAGCTTTCAAAATCAATAAAAATTCAGTTGTATAGCTATTGGAGAATATTGTGCACCTAAAATAGTTTTTGGGCCTGGAAAGTTATCGGGAGTTTCGCGAAATAGGACCCACGCCTTTATGGGTTGCATGTAGCACAGCATTGTGCATGAGAAAATTGCAGCATGCATTCAAACATGTTCACCTTTCTCCTGATCTACCAGATCATCCAGAGAGGTGGAAAAGCACCACAATTTCTGTTTAGAACCTACATGCAATTATGCACCATGTGTATCACAAATTAAACTCACCGATGCAATGGTCTGGATGGCATTAGATATCTTGATAAGAAGCTGTCTTGTTTGCAGTTCTGTGTGATATCTTGCAGAATGTTCAATACACATGATTAACATATATGATGGAGACAACTTGTAACCATCTGCTGATAAATCTACAATGTTCATTATCATGTCAAGCAAGTCATCTTCATCTCGCGGTCGATAAGACAACCTTAACTTGTTGCTGGGTTCCTCTGGAATGTCTGCAATATCTACGGCATTTGATTCAAGCCTATCAGTTTTCGATGCATGCAGTAGCTCTACATTCCTAGACATCTGCAACTTGTGAAATTGCTTCAGATTACTAAACCATGTTAATTTCATGGACATGTCTGCTACTTGAGAGGGATCTTTAAACAAGAACAAGTAATGCTTTCCAAATGAAACTAAGTCCCCAGGGTGGAGTTTATAAGTTGACAAAACAGTTGTGCCATTGACGGAAATGTCAGCACCTCGACAAGGTTCCAAATAAATAACAAAATTCACACTATAGTCCTCTTGTTCAAAACTGTTAGCTGATGTTTCAACTTTCTTACTCAAAGTGCAGTGCTGTGGTAAGATATCTGGAGCTAAAAGAGCAATGTCAGGAGACTGATCATCCATTTGATGAGCGGGACGACCAACCAGTGCTAATTGTTCATCTAGTCTATAATACAAAAAGTCATCATGGTTACTAGAGCCTTTAAGAAGAAGAAGATAAGGTGAGTCCATAGGTGCAATGAATGGCGACGCAATCATGGAAGCTCGCCCGGAACTTCCACCTTCATCAACACTCATGTTAGGATAATGATCTCCAGCTGAAGATGGATTCGACATGTCACTTTCTCCCGTCCCTCTGCGGATTTCCTTGATACTTTGTGGCACATGAGCTTCACGTACAGATGCAGCTTTCATGACGGCCACACTTCCTCTGGCTTTAAAGAATGATGAATCCTGTGTTTCGACTCGCCTTCGTAACTCAAATCTGCGAGAAAATCCTCCAATCGGCTTCCATAACTGTTGAAGCACAAGCGGCTTCTCCTTGTCACTAATAACCCTGGCATACTCTGTTACCCACTTATCAGCATCTTCCTCTGGATTCTTAATGTTCACGCTACCTGTTTTCTTTGTAAAGTAGCCAATCACATCACAAAGGACGTAATCTGAAGCCTTTTCTGTGGTGAATGAATATCTCTCAAGAGCTTGCTGGACAATTTCTTCAGCAGTTGTCATCTCAGTTGCTCTCACACTCTTGTAATTCGAACCTGGTGAAACGTGATCTCCAAAGACCTTGAGAATGCCAGGAGCCAACTGTTCAGTGGACAGTTCAGTGTGAACTTTTTCAGTGTCTTTTTTCCTCCTCAGACGGCCCAGAGATCCTTTCCTCTTATGCTTTGTTCGAGCCATTTTCTGTGCAGCATGAGCACTCTGATCTGTCTGATTTCCAACTCCATCAAAAAACATTCCAAAAGCATTTCGAGGTGAACTAAAGAAGTTTCTCATGTTTTGACCTCTTGACGAGGAAGGCATTTTGTCATTTGTTGTCTTGGGGAACTGAGGCGGGGTTTTAGACTTTGTAAATGGATTTCTGCTTGGAACAGGACTCTCAGTTCTTGCATTAGCCTGCCCAGCAGAACTACCAGTTGAGCTATTGTCACTCCCTGTGCTGCGGACACTGGCTTTTGATGGGCTTGGGCTTGGACTGGGAATAGGTGAGATGGGTTTTGTTGCGTGACTACTCAAGGCTGTCCCATTCGATACTGACGCTTTCTCTATGACTCCTTCACCGTTTGTTTCAGTAGCTGTCTGAGGTGGCTTCTTTATATCCAGACGCAAAACAAATCTTGGATGCTTTTTGGCATTTAATGCAATTTCAAGTGGGGCATCAGAGGGATCTAAACAAATTTCATCTGCAAGAGAACAAAAGGGTACATCTGTTACTGTAATCAAAACTTCAAGCAACTGACCTATGTTGAGGCAAAGAGCATGTTTTGTTTTTGTACACAGGGTTATCACATTGCCATGAGGTTTTAAATCACATGTCACAAATTGCTTTGATTTTAAAAATAACCCATGGTACCCTTAAAATTACAGGTTTATGGCCCGCTGTGGTGCATCTTAAGTCAAAGATTGAAATTTCTGCAAATAAAATGTCTGCTAAAGTCATGGAAAGTACTATAGACAAACACAAAAGAATACTAATTCTTTAAGCAATCAGCAGGAAAACCAAACCCATTTGTGCGTAAAGAATGTGTTTTTTTCCTGCACTTTGGTTTGACACCAGTTGAACGAGTTCAGATTGATGGCAAACATGTTCTTGCTTCAACTGTCCAAAGATTAAACCTTTGGTTTTCAGAAGGCAAGTGTATCGATAAATCAGTTCTACTTAGCAAATGAATTTCTTTTTACTTAAATTCTAAGATAATCTTGGAGGACAATATCCCCTTAACTGTATTTTGGTTCTGAGAACTAATACAAAAAGATGTTCAATATACCTGAGGTGATGATTTTCTTTATACTCTGAATAACAATGACGATGTGTTGATGTTGTAAGGAGAACTTAGAAGTTGATCACTAGAATGATTAGATTGTTCAATATGGCCTACTGCAGTTGATGATTTTCATTATTCTCTTCTTTATGTGAATGCTTTAGTTAACAATGTATTGACTCTTATGAATACTTGTATATATTGGAATTTATTGATGAATGTAGCAGCACTGATGTGAGTTTGATGTTTGTTTTGTGTATGGCCTAACAAGTTTGACAAACACCTCTGCCAAACATCATTAGCCACTCAAGAATAGTATTTCATTGATGACAAACATTCCTGACTGCAAACATAAAGTAAGGATGGTTTCAGTGACATCATGAGGTAGATTTACTCAAACAGGAAATTCAAGCAAAGGAAAAAATAATATCCTCATTTGTTAAATGCTTATGCAACTAGGAAATTTCTATAAAAAGGTTCCATTTATCACTATAAGCATCTGGTTCATCTCATTGAACATTATAAATATGTGCAAAATCCAGATTATCTTCAGCTTATCAGTGGGTGAAATTATAAAAATTTGACCTATTATGTCACAGTTTTTACACATTTTAGGTGCATTAACTGGGAAATCAGAGGCTTCTGAGGAGATTTCACTGTAACTCTCTTTCCAGTAAGATATATCAGAAAATCCTATTATTTAAATGCCAAGGAATCGTTAAAATATGATTTGGACCTCCAAGTTTGTTGGACAGTTTGTAGAGAAGAGTGTAAAAAATACAAGCCCTTAATATACCGTGACCAATTTAAATTGTACCATTATTATGGGGTGTATGAAGCCAATTAACCGCTCTTGAACGCCGCTATGCGATAACTGTAAACTATTAGTCGCCCCATCAAGATTCAATTATATTCACACAATGACCCCCGTACCCGCACAATGTTCGTTCCTTTCCCACGAGCCAAGGCATGGGTCGTATGCAAGGATTTCGACACCACAATTTCAAAAATTTCCCCATTCGTGTGTGGATACACTAAAAAACTTCAGAACGATTGTCAACCTTGCTATGCCAGGAATGGCCCTCAAAGTAAACATTGCCAAACTTCAAGCAAAACAATCTTTGGCAACTTAAAATTGGTGCTGAAAATCGAACAAAATGTCAATCAATAGTTTCTAAATTCAATTTACAGTTCACTTCTACTACGAAATAAACCTAACATAGCGAAGTATAATTTTTCGATTTTTATTTTGAAGCAAAATTGAAACAAACCCCCAATGTAAATTTCAAACCGCAATTATTGAAAAAATACTTGAACTCGCACGATGGCTTAGCTATTTGTGAAAAAGTGTTTGCTTGCATATCGTCAGGTTTACGAAAGTTAAATATTCCTCTATGAGAGTAGATGCTTACCTTCTTCGTAGACTTCGTAAAGCTTAGCCTTTTTCTCAACCGTCGAATTCACTAAATCGGGCTTAAACTTTTCAATCAGCGTGGGCAGCAACTCAGAAACCAATGTTCTGTTTGTCAAACGTAAGGCTTTTGTCAGTTCCTCCTTGCCGTCTTCAAAGTAGAACCGTAACGCACCTTCAAAACTTAAATCCTGAAAGCGAAAGAACATACAGTAAGTGACGATCATGTGTTCGATTGATCTGTAGCGTACGTCTCACGTGAAGTAATCGATTCCAAATGACTTTTATGCTCTAGCTCTAATACGATTTTCACGAAACACAATTCTACCTTTCACGCTTGATAGGTCTAACGTCTTTACTGTGACACTTTGCTCTTCAATAGGATTCTACGAGCCGTAAAATTGAACCGCTGCGCGACAAGTGCAACAAAATTTTACGATGGCCATTGTCAGTATTAACTCAATTTTCATCGCCTGCCGTTAAGAACTTTTCAGGTGACAATTTCCAAGCGCGGCACGAGCGACAGTGCACGCTGAAGTTATGATTAACATATGATAAATTAAAGCGTGCATTCCTTCCACAATATATTTCGTGATAAAACACTCACGTACCTCTTTCAATATCAACCTGAAAGCCCCATGTTGGTTGCCTTTGTTGTAGGCCGCAATCTTCAGCCCTAACTCCCGTTTCGTGTTCTGCAGCTCCGATTCTTCATCTTGTTCCTTGTCCGAGCTCTGTGCTTCTTCGGCAACTATCCGCAAGTGCGCTAAAATGCGTGGATCCGACAAGATGTTGGACGATGATCGCTTCGAGAACAAACCCTGCGGTTCTTGACCTTGAATGATGTCATCCATGCGTGCGGAAAGCCATTCGAAAGTTACGAGTGGTATGGAACTTGAAAGGGTTTTCCAAACCCTATACTCACTGTCTGAAGTATTACGCGCTATCCGCTTCTCGGAAGTGTACACATTGCATAGCAGCGTTTGTTGATTGACAAGCAAAAGACATTTTAGATTGCTGTTTTTACAAGCGCTTCTCTCATTGGTCAAGGAACAATATAATATTCATGAAATTTCTACCCCATTGGTTGTTTATAGAGATCGCTAACCTTCGAAACAAAAGAGACTTAAACTTGTCATTAACCATTAAAGGACCGACCAAATTATATCAAAAACTGCAGTGGGAATATTTTCACCAAGTACGATAAAAAAGCAATGCTGATTCAACGGTAGGGAAACTGTATATTTACCAATATTTCAAAAGGCACAGCCTTTCTTCTTCAGGGTCTTACAGAAAATGACTCTAAGGGCAAAAACGTTACAATTTAAACTAAGGGTATAAAATATACTAATAGTTTAAATTGTAACGTTTTTGCCCTTAGAGTCATTTTCTGTAACACCCTGAAGAAGAAAGGCTGTGCCTTTTGAAATATTGGTAAATATACAGTTTCCCTACCGTTGAATCAGCATTGCTTTTTATCGTACTTGGTTCTTTATTTTTTGCTGGTTAGATCCTTTACTACAGGATCCAGTACTTTTATTTTGTTACGGTGGTCCATGCAAAGTTTACTGTTTCCGGAATATTTTAAGCAAACTTCAGATGTAGATATTGTTAAATGTTTTAAGATATAAGTAGCGAAAAACAGAAAAATTGAATAATCCGAATAGAACAAGTACCACTTAATTAACCCTTAGCTTGTGCAAATTGAATTTTACAAATTTTCGTAAATTTACACTTCGGGAAAATTAAAAACAAACAATAACACTGGCAAGTACTACTCAACAGCCTTCAATCGAACTATCACACTTAACTGACTGAAATTTTTCGTCTTCAAATTTTAAAGTTAAAGCCAAATTATTTATTCAAAAATTGAATAAGAATCAAAATAAAAATAACATGAATAAGTTATTCAAATTTTTTTCCGAGGGATACGCACTGCTTTCAATCCATAATATCATCTGTAAATCAATTTCAGATTTTCTCAAGTTATACCACACGATATTTTTTAATTTCAAAGCAATTTTGCCTTCAAATTTCGTTTTGGCGCGCCAAAAAAAGAGCGGAAAAAGTTTGGTCAGCGGTACTTCCCATGACTACTCGGCACCAAGGCAACGCGCGGTGTTCTGGAAGTTCACAAAATGGCGTTCGGGGTTGTTTAGGAATTCGAAAAACAAATTTTAGAAGGTCAAATCGAGTGTTCGAATGATGGAAAAGTGGAAGAAACGGTTGAAGAAAACCTTATCCATGTCTAAAAGCTCGTCAAGCTCCAGCTCTTCAGGGTCATCTTCGGGATCGGAGAGCGAAGATAGACAAGATAACGAACCCGTTCCTGAGATATCCCGCAAGGAAACGGCGTAAGACTTTTGGTTCAACAGATTTAGGTTTTCAATTAACTGTAGAGGTTCATTGCGATTAAATTGTGCTTGATGTGTTTTCTTAGGCCTTCCGACAGACCGTGGAGCATTACACACTCGAATTTTGAAGTCGAAACTCAACCTGAAATTTCCAGGTAAAAAGACTATAAGTTGCTGTAATTTGCTTCTACCAAAGAACAGTTCAGTTCAAAATGGTATTTTTTGGTGGTTTGGTCAGCCATTCATTGATTTTTTGACAACAGTTAGCAATAGTGTTGTGTAGAATAATGTGATTTTCCTCTGTTTTGTTATGCTTACTTTTTTAACTATGAATGAAATCTGTGGAAGTTTTTATTCTTATATAAATATAGGAAGCATTGACATATCGGAGCCAGTATAAGCTGATTAATTTGTTCTTTCCTGGTGAGATAACAATACACTAATCGCACAGTTTGCTATTGTCAACCCAAATTATCAACCTATCTGAAGAAAAGACTAATGATTGTCCAATTAACGTTCCTTTTGGTAATTTTAGTAAGGGAAGCAAGTCAAAGGTGAAGAATTTGACCTTTTTTCTTGGTCACCCTTGGGAGTAAAGATACTAACTGAGAATTTGTACATTCTTGAATGGGATAGGTATCTCTCAAAATGGTGCAATCTGACCTGATCTTGGCCTCCCCAACCTCCTCCTCCCTATAGCTTTTAGACATTGATAGATGTGTAAATTACCAGTATGTAACTATTGGTATTTAATATTTGTAGTCCTGCTAGAGTAAAGCCCCCAATAGCTACAAGGAGGAAAACCAAAAGCAATGATGGTGGAAGCAGTTATGCAGAGGAGATCAAGACAGAAGTACGTCCACCTTGGCAAATGCTGAAGACAAATGACGCTGTTCCACCCAGAGCACTGACTGTTACATCAGTGACCCAGTCTCATGACCTTCAGGTACTGTGTTAATAACCTAAAATCTTCGTCATTAATTTTGGGACACCTTCACATTTCTGTAATAGCCAAGGGAAATTCCCCCCAAAAAATGCCCCCCCCCCCCTCCTGTGCAATGTTAATTTTTGCACCCAAAAGCAGTTTATCCCTTACCAGGCCCATTACAGTACAACATTGTTCAAGGGGGATGGGGGGTCTTTAAACTCTTGTTATGGCAAAATTGATTTGTAAAAGTTGAATTCATCTAAAATAGGCCAGTTTTATTGAAGTGTTCCAAAGATTATTGTCAATGATTGTGGGTAGATTCTCCTTTAAATGTAAAAGATTAAGAAAAGAAATGTTTGTCAAGGGTGATACATGATATGACTGTATTTAAATTAAAAATCTCATTAAAAGTTAAATGTAAAAAAATGGGTGATAATGGTGAAAATTAGCATCACTGTGTGTAGATGCACATTTTCATGGATCAGCACAGGATGGCACAATTTCTACGTGTCTGAAACAGGGTATAAATTTTTATCATTTTGGCATGAAAAGGTGTGAAAAACTTGAAAGATTTCAACAAGTTTTGATCTTTATTCTGTGTAAGAAATAGGGGGGGGGGGGGTCTCAGGAGTCACATTTTTATGTTGAATTATGTTCACCACCTAAACATAACATAGAACCTAGAACTAACAAATAACTAATCATACAGGAAAATTTTCTTCATAAATTTCAATATTTTAATTCTTTTTGTATGAAAAATGAATGAATTAACACTTCTAATTATGTTTAATTATACTCTAATTATATTTTTCCATACGTATTAGTAAAGGTACAACTCAAGAAATGTCTATCAAAATGATTGGCTGTGATACATTACCTGTCACATTTGTACCTGTTACGTCATTTGGCTAATGATCTACACCTCATAATTTGTACTTTAGGAATGGTTCTTCTGTTCATAATTATTTAGAAGAAAACCTTCTGTGTGACCAACTTTCAACAGTCTCAGACTGTATAGCTTACGTCATTTGGCTAATGATCTACACCTCATAATTTGTACTTTAGGAATGGTTCTTCTGTTCATAATTATTTAGAAGAAAACCTTCTGTGTGACCAACTTTCAACAGTCTCAGACTGTATAGCTAGCTATCTATTTAAAATAACTCATGAATAAAAATATGAGTATTCTCACCTGCTCTAACTGTATCTTGGTAACCAAGCTCAAAGTGTGATTTGGAGTTGCAAACAACCATGCTTTTAATATTATTTCTTACTTTTAATAGCCAAATGTAATGAAAATAGTGCAAATTAAATAATAATAATATTTATTACATTTAACTGTAGACTAACCATATTTTTTTCCCATACTGTTACCATACAGCTGTAAGACAGTACAACTGAAGATACATCTATCAAAAAAATTAATTGGCTGTGATAACTTCATACCTGTTGCATTTATTGTGCTAATGATCTGGTACTTCATAATTTGTACTGTAGGAATTTTTTAGCTGTATTTATCTTCAATGAAACCTTTTGTGTGCCTAACTTTCAACGCAGTCCCAGACTGTGTAGCTATCTATTTAAAAAAATCATGAATAAAATATCAGTATTCTCACCTGCTGTAACTGTATCTTGGTAACCAAGCTTGAAGTGTGATTTGGAGTTGCAAACAACCATGCTTTTAAGATCATTTCTAACTTTTAATACAATGTAGCCCATGTGTGAAAATTGAAAAGGATTTGGTCATAACTGCAATCCTAATAATTTTGAAGAAAATGTTAAAAGAAAAGTGTGCAATGTTTTCTTCTAATGCAAGCTTAGATGACTGTAATGAGGTACTTAATTCAATGTGTTACATAAATAGAAAGAAAACGTATGCATGTGGGAAGTATATTAGATAATTTCCATTTTAGAATTATCTATTATAGACTACAATCTGAAGTTAAGGTACCTCATGTAGCAAAGTTTTATTTGTACTTTTTACAGTATGCATTTGTAGCTTGATTTCTGATTGTAAGTTTTCAAGCTAGGAATTTGACTATTTAATTTTCAGTATAAAAGCTATGGGTCTGTTTCGTCAACAGCCAAGTTGAGATATAAACTTACTCATTCTAATCTTAATCTTAGCTGGCTCTGGTTTCATGAGAAAAGGTTTGCACCAGTGTTAGCTAGGGTATCCTGCCTCTAAGGAAACATTGATGTAGTGTTTAATAAAAAGAAAAAAAAAAGAAAATACATGATTGTAGATTGTGTGATATCCAGATTACATTGGAATTTGAAATTTTTGGTTTGAGCATGGAAAAGCAGAGATCCTAGAGAAAGCCCTCCGAGCAAGGCAAAAACCAAGAAAAACTCAACCCACGTATGACTGAGTCTGGTATTTGAACCTCAGAGATACACTGGTGCAGCGGGAGTGCTCTAAACACTATTCCCCAAAATTAATTTGTAAAAGTTAACTGCCCCAAAAAGTTTTGATATTGTTACAAAAATATCTAAACATATCTATGTACAGTGAGCAATGAACGTTGGCATAAAGGTGGTATGTTATAACTAATAATTATTCTGTGTAATAAATTACTGTACAGGCTGTGATTGGAATGGAGGCAGCTCATGCTGAGGGACAGTCGTCATCTGATTGGCTGGGAAGACACAGTGTGGAGGCTGGAGGTCTTTCATTTGATGAGATCATGAAATGTGCCATCCCTGTAAAGTAAGTACTACATGTTGCTTCCTTTTTGTGTTTCTTCGATTGCATTAGGCTTTACACTTTCCCTGCTTTAACATGGTTGTCTATTTGTTTGACTTTCTGTTTACTTAGTTACTCATTCCAAGCTTTCTGGACTTAGCAATTCATTTCTTTCTAGTTCCAAAGTAACATTACAGCCTGTGCAAACATACAAATGTCTTAAGTTTGTATCTTCTTCAATGCTAATTTTTTTATTTTTATTTTTAGGCCCCCATCTGGTGAAGATCCCAGTAAATTGCACATGAAATATGATGCTGTGAAACTACAAGATTATGAATTTAAAATTACCAAGTAAGTCTTACGTTGAAGGCAATCAATAATATTAATATTACATCTGTAATTAAAAATAAACATAAACAGTATAGACCCTACCCCACTATCTCAAAACCTGGCTATCTGGAGCCCCCCTGATTTTCTTGAACTGAAACTTCTTTCTCCCAGATGATGTTGCTCGGTTATTTACTGAGAGTGAATATATGGACCATTACTCATATATATGACTTGTGAACTGTGGATGAAATATGAAAAATAATTATTGATGATGACCATCCCAGTTAATGATATCAACGTAAGCAGCTGATAAAAAACAGCCTGGAAAAAAATTCAGGCTTCAATGAGATTCAAAGTCATGACCTTTGTGATACTGGTGCTCTGACCAATTGAGCTATCAAGCCAGCTGGCCTGGTAACTGGAAACTTGTTCAAGCCTGAACTTTTTTCAGGTTGTTCTTTTAACAGCTGTTTAAACTGATATCGTCAACTGTGTTGATCATCATCATTTCATATTTAGTTATTTACTGTTGGTTATCTTGTCATCTCTGTCAATCAGTTTTCTTGATTCTCTTGCAAATTACTGTCCGAGATAGCAGGAGTCTTCTATGTCCTCTACCCACCTTTCATGATTAGAAAGGGTTTATTTTTAAACTGATTTGTTTGTTTGTCTTTAAGTCTCATCCAGCTGTGCCAGCAGAGAATTAATTGGTTGTTAAAGGGAAGTAGAAGGGTGAGTGGTTTAATAAGTTTTTTTCAGGCTCTGATTGAACAAATCTCATTGACCTTGTTAGATAATAATAATCCCTTTATTATAGTGTGTGTGTTAGACCACTTAACTATCATTTTACTGTGAAAATTTGCACACCCACACAAGTGATTCCAGTAGAATGCCAGACAGACAGCAAGTGAATTTTCTTGAGTAGCAAATTCGTGGTTAGAGCTGATGTTTACTGTCTCAATACTTGACATAGAAATGAGCTAGATATACTGCTATTTAGAACAGCTACCAGCCAGCAGTCCTTTCTACATAGAGCCACTCGGCTTTGGAATAAACTCCCTCAAACTTAAACAACGGTAATCACTTTGGCCAATTTTAAGGCTGGTTTTAAGAGTGGTGCTTTGAAGGGATTCTTAGATTCTTAGATTTTTATTTAGATTTATTTATATTGTATAAATTGTATATGCTTTTTACAGCTATTACGTTGACTATAATGGTTACTGAAAAACCGTTTTTAATGGAGTGAATAATAAAGTCATTGTCGTTGTCAAAGAGAGCAAACCAGATAAGTTTTTAATGATTTTGCAAGACAACAACAGAACTTGAAAAAGTTGGACCAATGTTTTCAGGTTATACATGTATAATCCATTTCAGTCCTAGCCATCTGTGGCCAAAGACCTTCTATTAATGGTAACGTTATATTAAGTACTTTATCAGTAGCATAGTGTCTTTGAACAAAACTAGACCATTTTTTAAAATTTTTTAGCCCCTTAAAATAATAATTTATTATTTTTAGTCCCTTAAAATAATGATTGTTAATCATTGTTTTGTATTATATAGGCTTTTGGTCTAGTGAAGGGACAAAAAGTAGCTTTACTAGTTGATGCATCGGATTCCAATTGTGGATATGGAAGATTGCAACTGTTCCAGGAGTCGTTATCGGTATAATACACTCTTCTTACTTTCAATTTATGCTGTATTTACATGTCTGAGCAATTTTGCCATGCATAAGAAAAAAAATTTTAAGCTCAAAAGCTTAAAAATACTAATTCTGTAATTTCAGGAGCTCATAAATGAGCAGTTAGTGAATAAGGAGAAGCTGTTTATGGTGTCATTTGGAACACAACCCAAGGCATTATGGACAGTGGTCAGGGATGTTAACTGCAGAATGTAAGTTAAGCTATAGATTACTTTGCTATCAACCAGGCAGCCTTTTCAATTAGCACTGACCAATCTAGTCTATCTATACGTATATGCCGAGTGATATTTGGCTACTTTCTGGTTACGAATCAAAGAGATAAGAACAAATTAAATTCTTTCAATAACTAAGACATAACATTTTTGAAAGTGGACTCAAGATTTTCTTTAATTTACTTTGTAATATTGTCAAAAGAAAAGACTGTGTACACATTCAATATTCTCTTCGATCTGTGCTTCCAGTTCTGATCAGGGATTACTCATGACTTCATCACAACGGAAGTGAAACATGAAAATTTGATACCTCCATTAATTTTGGTCTAAATACTCTGGCTATCCACTTAATTAATAATTGTTTTAGTATAACGGCTGGTGTACCCATAAGCCACAAACATTAATGTGACCTGGAGCCCGTTTCTCGAAAGTCCCGGTAACTTTTCGGGCCTGGAGCTATATTTTAAAATCAAAAGCTATAAAACATTGTCGTAGTTTTTAGCCCCCATATCAGCCCAACTTGTTTTATCAACTTCCCGTACGAAAATTCTGAGCGAGACACGAGCGAGATTCAAGCCATACAAAATACCGTTGGTGAGCGAGACAGAGCGTGACGATAATCAGCCTGACAGGAGCGATAAAAATTGAACGATAAATGGACGAGAATAGAACGAGACATTATTATGGCCGTGACATTTGGGCGAAATTCTTGGCGATAAACCGGCGAGATTCGTGCCATAAAAAAATCACGCCAATGAACGAGACAAACCGCGAGTTATTCTATAAATGGACGAGAAGGGAGCCAGACATTTGTATGGCCGTGACGTCTATAGCGAAATTTTGTTATGCTTTAACTAACGTTCTCTGTGATCGCTCGGCATTTTACTAGTAATACAACTTCAAAAAGCACATTTAACAAAGTAATTTATACACAATCATTTCTCTAAATAATAAGTTCAGCAACAAAGACAGTGTAAACAAACCTTTAATGTCAACCCCGAATTAAGTTTTGCTACATCAGTTCCTGATCGCATCGGATGAAAACATCTTAGAGTAAACAGAAAATTATAAATGGTCAACTTCGACTTGCAAGTCCAAACACTCTTATTATATTTAATATAGGTACACATACCCTATCAACACTGTTTGTTTCCACCTTAATGAAATGAGCTCACAAAAAACATTTTCATAGCTGAAATACAAATTTTCTCCCGGAAGAAGAAAGCGGTAACTTACCAGCAAATTGCAACGAACTTTTCTAGCGGTGGAAGATCTAATGAAAATCTTAGTATTCCTGATGCAAACCATCCTCGGAGACCCAGGGGCAGCTAGTCGGGAGGATTTAGGACGGGATTTTCATGGGCGAAAGTTTACAACAAGAGCGGGAGAGCCCCTGGGCACTTACTCTTACCGAACGAGTTCCAGAAGCGTTTGAAATCCCGCCTTCTGATTGGCCAGAAAAATTTTTTTCTGGCCAATCAGCGAAGAGGAACAGCTGGGCGACTCTCATGTCTTCTTACACGAGGTTGTTTTCCTCATCAATCGCCGTAGTAGCGTGGCCCGTTCAACGGGAACATTTTTGAGGAGAGCTTCAGAAAAAAATAACAATAAAAAAATGAAGTCGAGGAAATCGCAAACTTTAACGTGGCCGCAAGAAAACAAACACTCACAGGGAATTTTTCACGGCGGACATATCGAAGGTAACGCAAATTTTTAGAGCTAGCGACTTCCCCTTTCTGCAATGTAACTAATTATTTCTCCTTCTTCGTTGATCTTGGTCTGAAACTTTCCATCGCTGATGCACGGGCCATGCAACTATGTTGATCGAGCGTGTCATGTCACGTACTAGAGAGAACTGGTTCTCTCTAGTACGTGGCATCGACCGTTAAGCAGAAAATCGCCCAGATCGGCCTCCAGAAGCTCGGAAAAGCAATAAAAACGCAGCAAGCACACAGCAGGTAATGTTTTTCAAACTGTATTTGCATTTTAATGCATTTTCAGCGGAAGACCGCCTATTATTTTCTGAAGCTCTCCTCAAAAATGTTCCCGTTGAACGGGCCACGCTACTGCGGCGATTGATGAGGAAAACAACCTCGTGTAAGAAGACATGAGAGTCGCCCGGCTGTTCCTCTTCACTGATTGGCCAGAAAAAAATTTTTCTGGCCAATAAGAAGGCGGGATTTCAAACGCTTCTGGAACTCGTTCGGTAAGAGTAAGAGCCCAGGGGCTCTCCCGCTCTTGTTGTAAACTTTCGCCCATGAAAATCCCGTCGTCCCGACTACCTGCCCCTGGGTCTCCGAGGATGGATGCAAACCAGTTTGAGAGAACACTTCTTACATCCCTCTGCTTTTAAAATCCATCAAACGGTAAATCCATGAACCATCTTGAAAATTAGTAGCTAAAGTACGAAACATACGTGGAAACATAAGCTTACATTCCCAAAATGAATCTCGTCGTCGCATCCATACAACTTTACAACAGCGATTTTTTTTCTGCTTTGTGTGCATCTCCAAGCTCAACTTCTTTTCTTGGTAACTTTCTGCTTGAAAGTTTTCCAGTTCACATTTACATGCAACAGTTGTGCTTCCAGATTTTCAAGGCTAGCCGAACTTCACAATGGACAAAATGATGAATTTTGAAATAGCTGTATTGACGGCCAAAGTAACGACTGTTTGATGCATTCCATTGCGATCGTTTTACGGCCAATGACGCA
Source organism: Siderastrea radians (assembly GCA_964017195.1). Taxonomy (NCBI): domain Eukaryota; kingdom Metazoa; phylum Cnidaria; class Anthozoa; order Scleractinia; family Rhizangiidae; genus Siderastrea; species Siderastrea radians. The sequence goes on along the minus strand of OZ024891.1, from coordinate 35,830,984 downwards.
GGGATTCCGAGTGGATAGGTCATCTGGCGGTGTTACCTTAAAACAAACATCTTTTCAAAGGGATAACTTGAAAGATATGCGATGGAGTTTCCAAATCAAGAGTGTTAGAAAACGAATGCTTACTCTTTAAAGCAATTTTGATCTCTTGCATGCAAGGGAAAAGCCTGCCGACTGATCACATGCTAATGTAACATGACTCCCGAGCAACCCAGAGCTGAGGTTTTATATTCGATTCACTGACCTGCTTGAGTTTACGACCACGTCGCCCTTTTTTCTGAAATGACAACTTTTGTGACAGTCTTGTGGGGAAGAAAATTAGGATATTAACATCAAGAAAACAGAATGATTCCAAGATCGTACTACTGTTAACCTGTAAATGTTGCGTGCTGTTAACACATACTACGTGACTGTGGTGATCCAAAATGTCCCCTATACAAGGTACAGTTCGGGCTGAAAAATATAAGCTTCACAATTTTATCTACAGCGTTCATGCAGTGTTAAGCATGGCCGATAAAACCTGTAGTTTGCAATTTTACCTGCTTTCTCATCACAGCGTTTAAGCAGTGACATGCTTACATGTAAATAGTTTATGCCCCTAGGGTATGTTATGGCCGATAACAGGGTCTGACAAATGTCTCGCTACTGTTGCGAAAGCTAATATTTTCGGTTTACTCTTTATCACGTTCACTCACACTATATTATCGACGATAAAACAGCCAGACAAATGTCTCGTTCAGTCGCACAAGCGAGACAAAATCATTGTCTCGCTTTGTCTCGCTCAGTTTTCGCCTTAAAAATGACTTTATGGCCTGAATCGGGCTCGAATCTCGCTCGGTCAGGCCGCAAATTTTCGTACGGGTTAGAATTTTACTGCTCAGCTTTCAAAGCCAACAAAATTTGAGTCTATAATGCAAACACCATGCACATAAAATAGCTTTCCGGGCCCGACAATTTATCAGGACTTTCGAGAAATGGGCCCCTGGTGGTTTTCTGGAGGTCTGACTCTGTTATTTACTGAATTTCTAAACTGTTATTGCGATTGCTGTATTTAATGTTTGCAGAGTTGAGGAGTCTCACTGGTGGATAAAAAGTTTGCATCCACAAGGAGGATGCAATGTACTGTCTGCACTCAAGCAAGTCATCAAGAGAAAGGATATTGATTCCATTGTTCTGGTCTTAGGAAGCTGGTATGAGTTGTGTAATTCCAGAAAAAATCCATACCCACTCCATGGAAGGGGGGGGGGGCGTGGTGGTGTAGTGGTTAGCATTTTGGACTTCAGATCTGAAGGTCGGTGGTTTGATACCCAGTCCCTGCCATCTTGTTGTTTCCTTAGACAAGAAACTTTACTCCACAGTCTCTTTCCACCCAGGTGTATAAAATGGGTACCGGCGACATAATGCTGAGGGTAACCCTGGGATAGACTAGCATCCCATCCAGGGGGGAGTAGCAATACTCTCAGTTGCTTCATGCTACAGAAACTGAGATAAGCTCTGGTGATGTGGGCCTCCTTGGCTCGTGTGCGACCTTACCCCGTGGAAGGTCATCAGAAACTCCTAGGGGGAGGGGGTTCTTAAAGCCAAAATTTTAGAAGCAAAGTATGAAGCTAAACTGGAATTTCTTGGGGGAAGGATGTGGGGTGCAAAACAAAAAACCTTCTGCAGGGGGAGTATGGAGATTTTCTGGAATTACACATTAGTAATTTCTGTTCTGTGAGCTTAACATGACCATAAATGAATATCTCACGTATATTTGGCAGAATTGAAAATTTTTCCTGTCATTTTGTATGAGATCTCTGTTTGTAGCTTGTTCCAGTTTTGTTTTTGTAAACATTGCCAAAAGTGTGTGCAAGACAGCTCTCTTACCCACCCTCCTAAGTCTTCTCTTTTTTCCTTACTAATGCATTAGTTTTGTTTGTATGTTGCATTTTTCTGTATTTTCCACAATTTGACTGCTAAGGGACCATTGAACCCAGCAACAGGTTGAGGTGGGGAGTGTCATTCCTTGAGGGCTCCTAAGTGAATGAGACCACTAGTATGTTTATATGTTTAAATATAGACAACACTGGGACTTTAATTTGCAGCATGCTAGACAAATAAGGATGTTTGTCTCTTGAAGTGGAAGGTAGTTGCACACTATTTGAACCTGTTAGTCATAATATCCATCTACAAATTCTCCTCACTGGTTTCCATGTATTTTGTACAGTAGTAATTGGGGGAAATTGTTGAAACATCAGTACAATTTATCTTTGGTAATACCTGTACCCTCAATCGTGAGCTGAAGTTTTAATCATCTATTGATGTATAATATTACAAGAAGAAATAACATGCTGATCATTGTACAACAAGACAGTCCAAATAATCGAGCTCATGTAATAATAATAATAATAATAATAATTAATAATTTATTGACTTCTAATGCGCTTTTTGAATTAAATGATCAAAAGTGCAGTACATTACGTGAAAATAACTATAGTAGTGTAATAATGTAAAATACATGAGCTGTGATGACGATCTTGAAAAGATGTTACTTTATTTTTTTTCAGTCCTGATCAGAATCCCAAAGTGATCTGTGAGTATGTTCGTGAGTCTCTGGCTGGAAGAAATGCCCCTCTGCATACTGTGGCATATGACTGCAGCATCTCAGCTACTAATGTAAGGATTAGAGTATGATTTTATTCATGTAAGGAATAAAACAGGTTCATATCTTTGACTTTGTACCATGATGAATAGAACAAGTGCTTCTTTCCTAACCACTAAGCATGTATGATTTAGTATTTGTTTTTGTATCCATTTAAGGAGCAAAAAGTTTGTTTAGTTGACTTTGTACAGCTGAAAGGAATGTTACCATGTTTCTCAAGTGGTGCAGAGAGAATGCTTTTTTCCAAAGCTGGAGTTTCAGTAGTTCTGCTTTCATCAGGATTACAAAAGTAAAAACTTGTGAGTTCTGTCACCCCGATGAATGCAACATTGCAGAAACCATTTTACAGTCACTGTGTTAGTTCAAAATACAACATAAGTTCTACTATCAACTTGATTTATTGGTGAAGAGAGTAACTGAGGATTCTCTCAGTAGCTTAATTATTTATTTCTCATTTAATGTCTTTGTTTCAGATGTTCCTGAAGGAACTGGCTGAGCAGACAGGAGGAAGATACCACTGTTATGTTTCTACAAGTGATGTGAGTTTACTTTTTTGATAAATGTGGTTCACTCCCTTATAACACACAATCATTTGTGAAGTACAATAGTTAGTTGTTGTTGTTGTTGTTGTTCAGTATTTATTGCTTGTGAGTGATGACTCATTGTTGGTTGAGCCATAGAAGGTCCTCTGTAAGGTTGGCTTTCACAAACAGATAATATTATTTGTTTTAGCCTTACAGTGAGAATTGAACTAGTAATCAAGAGGATGTTAATGATTTTAATTTACTCCAAATATCTTGATACAAGCACCAGAATTGACTGGTTGTTTTCCAATGTCTTGACTCTTTCAGGAACAAATCATGACTGGAACTGACCTCAGTTTACTGGCAGAAGAAATGCGGAAAGCTCAGGAAGTTTTAGAGAAGATCAAGGAGATGAAAAGTGGAGTAATTGGCAGTACAAAAATTGCTGTTCAAGCCAGTGTTGACAGCACTGTGAGCACTGTAAGTACAGTTAGGAATTTAAGAGAAACGGGAGGGAAGACTGTGGGGGATTAAAAAAGAAATGGTGAGGCAGTGTGGCCGAGTGGTTAGGGCGCCGGTCTTGAAATCCGGAGGTCCCGAGTTAAAGTCCCGTTCTGACCGCTATCTGGAGTTGTTTCACGGCCGACCAGGTTTCATCTCCTCGACCACACTTGTAAATAGCCAACTGGTTTGCCTCCTGCCAGTTGGGATTTTTAACTTGTTATGTTCAGTTTGAAATATTTGTTTCTAAGGTTTAAATGCTCGGCCCCACTAGCACCTTGCTATAATCACTTGCCAAGGGTAAATAAAGGACTTATTATTATTATAGACGGGATCCTCCAGGTAGGGTTGTCCACATTATGTTCAGTGTTTCACACTATTATGCTAATTCTTTATGCTCAACAAATGTCACTCTTATGCTCAAATAGCATCACTATTATGTACCATTATAATTAACATAAAAATGTATAAAAGACCACAGAAGACAGGTTTATGTTGATCACAGGTGTAAATGGAAACAGCCCGAGGAGGCAGCTGACAATGTTTTAGAACTGGAACTGCTGGAAGCCATGTTTTTGCTAATTTGTAACCAGGCCTGGTCAAAAAATGTGGTACCTGGGCTGGTATCTTGTGTGGGAATCCCATGGTTTTGGCAAAGTTTTTATAAAGCACAAAGAGTCGAAGAAATTTTGCACTATTATTCCAGCATAATGCTCAATTCTTTTCCCTCACTATTACGCTCAAAATTATGCTGGCATAATGTGGACAACCCTACCTCCAGGTGGAGAGAAGGGGGAGAAATATTGCATTCTATTAAATTCCCAATCTCAGTTATTGAATTTCTCACTGTCTCATTGGTTTACTGTACACAGGTTATCAATGAATTACCCTGTCTTGTAAGGAAACTGGATCCTATGCCAAGTGCAATGGTGTTCAAAAGTTTTGCTGCGAAGCAAAAAGTCTTGCCAAAAAATATGGCAAAAAATTCACTGATGATTGCTAAAGTTTAGAATTAGATAAAACAATTATTTCACATGCATGTTGGATATGAGATGATTATAACCAACTTAACACCTTAACACCATTTGCTTTGTATCTTGTTACTTTCAAGTTTCCTCCAACTCTTGACCTGATGAGGCTTCCTGTAGAAGAGGGTCAGATACTTGAACCTGGCACTTCCCCACTGGTGGTAGAACATCCGTCATTTCCTGCGAGAACATCAGCCGAGTGGCTGAAACAACACGGACTGAAAGGTAAGATTAAAGGTTGCGCTGATCGACGAAGAGATTTCCACTTACATTTGTCCTTACTGTGGGGATGCAGTGGTGTAGTGTTTGGCTGTTGAGACAGTTGGAAGGTTTGTGATTCAAGGCTGGTCTGTACATTATGTCATTTTGTTTTCTGAACAAGAAAATGAACTCCATGGCACAGTTGTTCAAAAGCCGATTAGTGTTAATCTAACTCTTAATTCTAACTCTTAGTATTCTAGTGTTAACTCTATGCTAATTCGTTTTGAATTTTTAGATTGTATTTTAGAAAGTTAGGTGTCCTCTATTAGCAGTGGGAAATCCCCTCTGCTAGATTCTTGTCTGACACGGTAATAAAGTCATTATTATTATTATTATAATCCTGGGTTAAGTGTTGTCCAAGGTTTCTAATTCTATCTATAATATTCGCTTATGATTGAAAAACACTATTTACAAGGCTAAAAAGCATTTTAAAAAAGGGAAAAGCCAAACGTTTTCGACTAATTGAGTCATCTTCAGGGTAAAAAGACCGTCTGCTTCAGGGTAAAAACATAGCAGACAGTCTTTTTACAATGAAGATGACTTAATTAGTCAAAACGTTTGGTTTTTTCCTTTTTTAAACGTTTTTTAGCCTTGTAAATAGAGTTTCTAATTCTCTTGTTTAAAAGCATTACCACTGCTAATTTTACATGATAATTTGAAAGCAAACAAAGGCAAATTGTTAAGTATAAAAACAATTTACTGGAATCCATGTCATTATGGATTAAAAGGGAATCAGAAATTGGCGCTAATCCTGGGTTTGCACCTTTGAATAACTGGGCCCATATTGCCTCCCTCTGCTTGGGTGTGTAAATGGCTACTGGCTAATACAGTACTGGAGGTAACCTTTTGATGGATTAACATTCCATCCAGGAAGGTTTAGTAGTACTCCTAGTTGCTTTAAGCTGTGGGAACCAGAGTTAAGTGCCGCCATGTGGGCCACTTGTGGCCTTTGTATCACCTTACCTTTAACCTTACTAGCAACTTCTGTTGCCAATGTTCCTATCATCAACTGTAGACAATGCCTTAGGGAGAAAATATATAAGAAAACAAACAAACAGTAAAGGCACAAGAAACCTAACATTAATCATTGCTCATTTTCCTTTGCAGCCAAGGGACTGAACCTCTACCAAGTACTAGCCCCTAATTCATTCTCTTATGTGGATGGCTACATTTCAGCAATCAATAGAAATGTACACTCGCTGGTTCATGAGAGGGTAAGAATGATTTTGCGTACAATCTACTAGCCTTTTCCTGGCATTCAAGTGATGAGGAGAACATTGGGCATCAGTGCAAGCAAGGAAAAGGCAAGGAAGCTGTCGAGAGAGGCAAAGCAAGCGAAAAAGGAAATGATGATGTGAGCAAGAAAACGCTGTGGAGACTGGGGAGTGAGGCAAGGAATCACTCTTCTCCTTGCCAATCAGTCGCCTCTGCGCCTTTTCCTCTTTTGCATCGCTGCTTATTGTTATTGTTTTCCCCCATATGAGTGCCAATAACAGACTAACGTTCTAGATTCACACAGTCTCATCTCTGTTAATTTACAATTACAATTACAATCTGTGTTGTGCTTAACTGACGTGCTCACATCTCGTCTAACCTGTTATACCGAGATAGCTGGTTGATGTTTTGCACTCTGTAGAACTGGCTAAAAAAACCTCAAAAGATTAGTCTCTCAGTCAGATAACCGTGAGTTAATTTAAAGTTAGTAGCCAGAAGAATGTTATATTCTAAATTATTTTACATAAGTGCTTCCTTATTTTCTTAGAGCATGGCACAGTTCAAGTGGTTTGATGGAACTGTCAAGAATGTACATGTTGACCCGACATTACTCTTCGATTATCAGGTTTGTTATTCCGCCTGTTCTTGTTATTGGCAGCCCTTATTGGATGATATAAATTTCATGGTTAGCAAGACGATTTTGATGTAGCAAATCATCTACATGCAACAACACAATCAAGTGTTATGGCTGGTGGAAAACCAGTTGTTCTCTATACCCATTGTCAGGGTAAAAAAGATTGCTACGTCAACACAAGCACAAGGTTATGGCCAAACACTTTCCAAAAAAACGCACCAAATTGCACTTAAAAAATTTCACCATAATGTGTGTCGCAAACTCTCAGTAATGCGATCCATCTGTTGAAAGATTCCAAATGTCTCATAATTTTTTTGACTTGGGCAATGTAAAACTGGAAACGTAATGAACTATATTACAAGAAAATTTGGAATTTGCTACAGTCAAGTATGTTTGTTGTCTCAAATAGAAAGTTGCTGATGAAAATATGCATTCTTTCCTTTATCTTACAGCGTCACCTAGAGTCTGCTGTTCATTTGTATAAGAGACGTGCTGATTGGCTCTCTGTAGGCTGTAGAAGAATATTTGGTACAGTTGTGGAAAAGAGGTAATTCTGGTCTTTGAGATAAGTAGTTGTTCTTAGTATGTCTCATATCGTGTACATGTGTAATTTCGTCCTATTTACTATTGACAGGATGTATTGCATTGTACTATGAAACAAGGGGCGATACCCGTGATATTAATAGTCATTTTTCCTCTTTTGTAGTAATTAACTTTTCCTACCCAAGAGTGCCTTGAGGCACATCCTGCCATAACATGATTAATGTTGCCACAAGAATAGATGTTTGACCACCCCACAACTTTTCAAGCTTTTTCTGTGGTGATACATTTGTGGTCTTAGACATGTCTCATGTTAATCTATGCATTGAAAGCTGGAAGTAAAATAGATGAAATATCATGAACTGTGGATAAAAGATTCAGTACACAGAAGTTGATACATGGAAGTCTAATACATAGCTGGAGCTACGACTGTTTAGCCTCAACAAGATAAAGTCTTTAGGCTCATTTAAATGAACTGTTTTTCTCATTTGTTCTAGGGTGATTCTCTTGTTGGATTTGTCTATATGCATGTCACCAGCTGTTCTTAGACTACAAGAACATCTCAGACTTCTACTTGAACAACAAATGGCCAACAAGACTTCTTATAATGTCATCTGGTGAGCCATAAGTGTTATGTCAAACAATTTTGTATCTATAGTTACGGTGTAGAAAGGAGTACCATTGTTTAAGATAAGCCTTATTCACTGGTAGATTATACAGACCAGTCAAACCTGTGGCAAATAGTTGATATTTTTGTGGTATTCACATGACCATCCAACAACTGTTAATTCATTTTGTTTGTTTCATTGATCAGCCATCAAATGATAATCCATCAAATAACAAGAAAGCCCATTGGGCATTTTAACCGGCCATTCTGACCCTCCCCACCCCTAGGTTTCACAAATGTTAGCGCGATCTTCTCTTTTTACGAACCGGCGTGACGAAAAGTGTGATTGTGTGACACAATATTTTGACTATAGCGGTACTGGATGACGTAATGTTTAAACTCTGATGACTCAGCTTATCTTTCTTATCGCTTTATTTGTGCTGAAAAACGCAAAATCACTCAAACGTTGAATGTCGATATGAATTCGTCCACAACTGAGAATGCTCACACAGGGACGACGAAGTATTTACTGTTGTGCCTAGACCTTAAATACAAACAGTGAACATAGCAGTAGAATCAAAATATAACGCTTGATAAACACGAGCTCGAGCAGATCGTCAGAGTATGGGGCACGTCAAGATATCTCATGACGTGATGTTTAAATCCAGTTTGCTAACCCGGTAAACAAGCGAGCGGGGACGAAAGTCGCCCACGTCTTTGAAAGCTAACGCGCCTGTCGAGCCGCAATCGATTTCGCGCTCACTCGCCTGTTTTTCTTTTCCTTCACTATCTATCTCTGAACGGAAAGTGAGACTGCTCGTAGCCTTTAGCGAACACCACACGCAAACCACACAAATCCGTCGATAATATTCAGATATTTTCGTTCTTTCAATGCAAAAAGACTCGTAACACCTGCCTTATTAATTAATCTCCTTATTAATGACGATTCCTTCTTATCAACTTCTCGCCTCAAATAAACACTCATTTCTCTCCGTTCACAAGAACTATCATGTACTGGTGTGCAATCAACTAATATTGCATCATCATACTAGTACCAATTCCTTCTCTTCCTAGCCCACGCCGGCAAAACGCAACTGTCCTTTTTGTCCGCTGCGAAATACAAGTTAGCCAATCAGAAACCTTACAATCCACTTCGCAAACCACCCCCCCCCCCCACCCCATAAAACGCCAAGGGAAACTGCCTCTCACGCAAAACGCAATTTTCAAAGCAAATCACATTCACAGAAGCGTGATATGCTCCTGACATTCACAAATCCTTCTCACTCCCACATTTTTCAAAATGTCAATCCCAATAAAAAAAACTCCTGCGCTAAAAAAATTTTCACCATAACCACTAACTAGATCAGACAACACAGTCAATTTCGCATTCAATCCTATTTTCGCATTCAATCCTATCAAAAATAATGCACGCGCAAGAAGTGGCGCAAGAAGTTCTTGCGCCGCAAGAACACGCAAGCCCACGCAAGAAGTGAAAAAGTGCTAGGTTTTTGCAGTTTACCCGCAAGAACATTCGAAACGCAAGAAGTTGAAAATCTAGCCGCAAGAAGTTACTTATGTTACCGCAAGCCGCAAGAAGGCGCAAGAAGTACTGAGGGTCCAGCCGAAGAAACTTGTAGTGCTCGTGTTAGTGTGAGGTATTGCAAAAGTAATGAGAGCGAATCTCGCGCTCTATTCTCTTTGAAATATCACCGAGCTTTCGAGCGATTTTTCGCCGTGTTGGCGTGTTGGCGTGTTGGCGCGACAATTCGCCAAGTCAAGCCAAAGTTCACAAGGCTAATCAAAAAATCAAGGAAGCAAATGTTCGAACAACCGAAGTATCGAAGAAAATTCACATCACGAAATGGAATATCCGCCAGCTTTCCGACTGGAAGATAAACACCCGGAAAACATGATCTCCGGCACATGACAAAACATGAACAATTTTTTTAAGCGTGTCTCAGATACAGTGATACGGGTTCAACTCAGAACTGACTCAATTCAGTTTTTTATTCCATCCAAGAAATAGAAACAAAAAGGTCCAAAAGCTATAATTGTGGCAAACTGCGCGAACTCTTCTTTGACAGGCAAGACAAGACAAGACTTACACATGCAGGAGGTCATGCCATCGCGTGGGTGAAGTCATCAAGAATCCCTGCATCTTTACCAGTTTAATTTCCCAGCAAAAAAGGGATACTCGAAGAAATAGCATAGACATATGATTTCAACTACACATTCGCCTTTCGACACAGCTTGCTGCCCGGGGCTTGCTGTCTTGACGGCTTAGAGAACTGCTCATGCATTGCGTTACAAAATGTCATTCACGCAAATCATACCAAATTTGCATACGGGCAGATTTGTGTTTACTCAGGTTAGAATTGACGTGCCGAATTTCTTTCAGATCGCGGAGTTTTAGTTTCCTTCAGACTTTTTTGGTTTACTTCGAAGATTTAAAATGTGATATCGACTTCAGCGTAATGAGTGGAACTATTTTTACAAACATAATGTGTTTTTCCAATTAAGACTTCGGGTATTATTTCTTCTCATCTGAGTGACCATGTTCATTTCTCACACGTGTGAGCGCAACTAATTAAAAGTATTTGTCCGAGTTTAATATGTTGGTGGAAGTACAGCAACACTGAACAGGTGAATGTCGGTTCTTTAATAATGTGACTGATGGACTGTGCTTTGCCATTGTTCCTCATTCAAGTGAAATAAATCGAGCGAAATCTTTCGCGCCGCTAAGCGTACCGCATGTCTGGGACTCCGGGACACATAAACAATAACATACGCGTGCTTCGTTTGAGTCTCGTTTCTCCCTAGCCGTTAAAAAATAACATAGAAGGCGACCAGTGTCAAATTCAGAACCTAGTGAACTCTTTATCGGATAAAAAATTCAAAACCGAAGAAAAAAACTTACAAGGGACCAAATAAACAACTGATTGCAAGTTACAAAGGCAGCCAATTTCGAACGTGCCTTGCGCTACAAAGTGGTCTCTTTTTTACCTTCTCCGGGTTCCGGGTTTTAAGATGTTAGCGCAAAGACGTTCTTGCGCTTACTTGCGGTCCAGATATCTTACCACAAAGAAGTTCTTGCGGTTTTAACTTCTAAACGCAAAGACGTTCTTGCGGCTTGCAGTATTCAAGTGCAGGCATCCTGCAAGTAGCCGCAAGAAGTTCTCGGCTTGCGGACGCCACAAGAAGTTCTTGCGCGTGCATTATTTTTGGGCTGTACTGTACAAAAAACCCCAAACTTAAACAACCCTTCGCCTTTCATATCTTAAATACTGTAAATTAAAAGACAAAAACATAGGAAGGTAACATTCAGAAGACTAACACGCGCATGCGTCTTATATAAGACAGTACCGCTCTTGAGTACCTGTACCACAAGCTTTACAGCACTTTCTTCGTATGTTAAGCCAACTTGCTTTCACCAAAAACCGTGTCCATTTTATAAACCGGCGGTCGCCATCATGGCGACGGCCGGTTAATAAGAACAGGCTCTTCAAATGACAGCCACAGTAAAATTGATTTATTTGTCAGAATTAATGGACTTTTAAAAAACGTAACGTTTAGGGACATATGTCTATGTATTTCAATAGAGAGTACATTAAATAACGTTATTAGCAATATTTGCTGCAAGTGGAATATTGGCATGTATAAGCTTGGCCGTCCTTGAGGAATTTTTTTTTTCATAATGTTGTTAAAGTTTAAGTGCATTTTCCAGCATTTTCCAACTAGTCATCTTGTTCAGCTTGGCCATCTGCAACCTATCTGGTTAACGCTTGGTGTCCAGGAAGCCTACAGAGCACAAAACCCAGCCCCAATGCTGAACACCAACCACATAGTTACCCCCGCCGTCAGCCACCCACAACCCACGAACAGAGTACACTACATCACCTCCATCTACATGGACTATAGTTATTATAAAAATAAGTTAAAACCTTGCTAAGCTTTATTTAATTTGTTTATTTTTAGTTTTGGTGACCAGACCGAAATGTTCCGTCCAGTCATGGTGGAACCCTCACCAGAGTATCTGGAGGCTACCTGGAAGTAAGTGGTCTGTTAATGAACACATTGACCAACATCTACTTTCTCCTTACAATATCACTGCACTGTTAAAAAGATAAATAGCAAGAAAAGGGAAATGATCAACTAAGGGATGTTACTATGAACGGTAACTTAAAATTAAAGTGGACATCACTAGAATGACTGTAAGTGTCTTAAATTTGTTTGTTATGACTGTCAAAGTAAGAGGATCCAGAGAAGGATTCTTGAACCGTACTTTTTGCTGTTAGTAGCCTAGTGAGGCATTAGATGATCCACGCTTTTAGTTTTCAATGTACAAAATGCAAGGTTTAGTTTTTTTTCCTGAAGCTTTCATTCGTTGCCCATTAGTTTTGATAACACTTAACCCTTAACACTTAACCCTTTAGGCCCTGATATAAAAATGCATATTCTCATTTTTGACCTTCATTTTTTTAAACATTTTTATTGCTATTACAAAACAGATTATTTACAAACATGCTCTAACATTACATACTAATAACAACAGACGTATTACCACTAGTTAACAAAACAGTAACAAAACAGTTACTGACCTTCATACATTCCTTATGAAACTAGTAAGGAGAATTTGGCTAAGTATCAAAACATCCTATCCTCAGTGATCACTTCCTTTATTCTTGTCACTTGAATATTCAAACAAGTAGTGATCATGTAAAGAGAAATTTCATTTTCAGAAGGGCTTAGGGCTTACAGGGATAAGCAAGCCGTTTGCTTGAAAATTTGAAACTATCTGAGTGCAGTGACCAGTCATCTGACCCACAAGACAACCAGAAGGCCTTGATCAAGAAACAATCCACCCTGCCTCAACCTATCAGCATGCTGTAATCTTGCCTATAATTTAAATTGAAGCAAGTAATCAGCTAAATAATGGACTACATACAAACAGAAAGGGTGTTGCTGTAGAGAATATTCTTAAGAGTGTACGTTTGGAGGGGAGAAGGTGAAGAACATTCATGATAATGTGTGTTGTGTTTCTTCTTAGCCTGTGCAATTTGATTCCTGGACATAACTTCAAGGATTCTGTTTTTTTGTTTTAAATTTGTTTTGTTTTGCCAGGTGGCTGCTTCAAAGAGGTTGCAAAGGAAGTAGAACCTTTTTAGATGCATTTAGGAAAGCTGTAGAAAATGAGGAGGAAAAGGCCCATGGCATTGGTAAGATAACAGCTGTATGTAATACGATTCCTTGCATGCAACTCGTGTTGTTTCATCCAACTGGCGTCATTGAGTCCGTGTGACTTATTTTAGACCACCACACCCTTTCACAGCTGGGATAGTTGTCTTAAGGAGAGGGGAAAGCCGTTGGGCTGAGTTAATACTCCACCTCTCTTTGCTGCCCTTTTTTTTCTTTCTCAGTGCTTGCATCCCTGCCATACTCTTGGCTTGCAATGGGAGTGAACGTGGGGACCTTTAATGCATTGCTGTTAACTTCTCATTTATTCTGAGCTCTGTTAACCCCAGTCACCCAGACCCCACCTCCTTGGTCAAAACCAGTTTGTGTGGAAACATTCGTGTCTTATTGTTTCTTTCCTCATACAGAAGTGGAAGGCATTTATGTTATAACGAGTGGAGTACCCGACGAGCCAAAGGTAACGTTAGTTATTCTATTATCTGATGAACAATAAACAAAGCAATATCACTGGATGATACCATTCAGTGGCTCTCATTGGTATGGTAGAACTCTGAATTGAAACCAAAGTCCGAAAAATGGAAACCAGCTTGCCAAGTATAACAAATGGTAGCACAGGAAAGTACTGCTCAATAACGTTCATTTGAATGGTCACACGTTAGGTTTCTTTCCTTAGCCTAAAAGTTTAGAATCGCCTTTTACAGCATGATTAACGGTACTGCAAGAGTGGATAGCTCGATAGCTTACATTTAAATGGTCAAACTTAAAAAGGATTTGATCTAAAGACTCAATAGTTAGAACCACCTCATATAGTATGACAAATAACAAAATTCACTGAATTCAGCGAGTCTTAAACGTTTGAACCACATTGGATGGTTTGAGCTCATCTCCAGAAGGACAAGTGTGTACATATTTTCAAGCCTTTTTAAAGATTAAGATCCTTTTTTCTCTCTGTAGGATGTGGTCTGTGGGTTCATAAGTGAAGCTCTGGCTGGCAGATGCACAGCAGTGCACACTATTTACTATGAAGTTGATGATGAAGATGGCTTAGTAGCAATACCAGGAAAATATGCCGACAGAGGAGAGACCGCTGAGTATTTAAGGCAGATGGCACATGCTGTCAATGGAAGGTTCCACTGGTTTAGGAGCGGAGGTGATGATCCCCTTTACAATGTGTTGGATTCCATTCAATTCCCAATTATTTTGTACAATATGCCAGTCACCTCCCTACCTTTATGGTCCTCCACTGTCAGCAGTGGAAGACCATAAAGGGGCACGGTGTAGCAGTTAGCTTGTTGGACGTCAGATATCAAGGTCGGGTCGTTTGTTCCCTGCCATCGTGTTGTTTTCTTGGACAAGAAACTTTACCACACGTTGTCTCTCTCCACCTAGGTATTCAGATGGGTACCGGCGACATTCTGCTGGGGGTAACCCTACTCCAAGGGGGAGTAGCAATACTCTTAGTTGCTTCATGGCACGGAAACGGAGTTTTAAGCTCCAGTTGTGTGGGTGTCCTGTGGCTCATGTGCCTTTCCTGATACCGTCAGCTAAGTCTTTTTAGTACTCCTCATCCATTAGGACTTGCACTTCATTTGATAAGATGGTGACCCAAATTAAAATTGGCGAAGCGTCCAACTAAACGTGCAAACACTGTTTTTTCTGCCATGGTTCCCAAGCAATTATTACTGACTTTTTAATTGTTTACATGTACAGCCATTGTAGAGAGTGACGACCTCAGAGCTGTAATAAATGAAATGGACAAGGCATTCAATTATTCTCAGAAGGTGAGTGTGTTTTCTACCCTGTTTTGTGAGCTGCTTATTATTTCTCTAAGGAAGGACATAGATTGATTGAGCTTATTGTCATTGAATCTTTTGTTCATTTGATAACTGATCAGCAGAATAATATTGCGTTACAGACTGCTATGCTCCTGGAAACTGTTAGGAAGAAGAAGCCTGTCGCTGAAGTGGTACGTTCAAGCAAACTTGTATATTTTTTTAAGCCTTGATGTTCAGTCCAGTTCAAAAGTTTCTGTGTTCTGAAAACTCTCATTTAACTATGAACCATAGTTAAATACGAATCTTTTAAGGAGTTATAGCGCCTGTGCGTTGACTGTTGTATGCAATAGTTCTGTGGTATGAGAGCAGAGCAACTAAGTGATGATTCAGCTTGGGATAAGCTAGGCATCTGATGAAGTGCTCAAAACGTACTTAGTTTTTTATAAACATGTTTATTATTCGTATTGTTATCTTACGCCCTTTGGCTTTATGAATGCACCTGGTTTGTTTTAAAGTTGGCCATGATATGTAAGTTATGGTTTTCTTTCTGAAGTTATTGTCCAGGTACATTATTGCCCACCAAAGTTCCTTTCTGTTTGCTTGCCTTTTTCTTAGATAAACGGTTCAGTTGACGGTGATAATCAACTTGTGCCCAAGCCTCCAACTGCCACCAAGTCACGATTACCGCTTACCCCACCAAGACATACAGCACTCACCAAGGCACGAATGGTAGGTAACATTGTTTGCTTCAGACTAGCCTGCATTGCAAAAGACAGTTTGTTTCAATTCCCATCAACACTTTTTTACTGCTACCATCTCCAAGATTTTTCATAGTAAATAAAAGTAAATTTAAGTGTACTTGATGGACAAAACAATGGTAGCCACTAAATTAGTAAATCAAAATTTAATCCTAAAAGTACTTCCCTAAACATTTAAAATTGAACACCAGATAATTATCATGTAATATTTTATTGTTGCTTTGTCTTTTTATTAATAGCCTGTTGCTTTAAAAACGTTACAAAAATTTTTATAAATTGTGCACCATATCAGAATAACAACTGTTAAATAAATCGACACTTTTTGAAAGTCTGCGTTTTGAATCGTTATTTATTAACAAACCTTTTTTGTATGTTACACAGAAAGGAATGTCAATAATGCTAAGATGTTTTAAAAATTTAAACAGCGCAGTTTTTTGTGTTTTGTTTGTTTTAGAAACAGGCCTGCGCTTTGCCTCCCATAAAAGATGCATCGGAAGATCCTGTAAGAATAAATTAAAACTTCTGAAATCTTAACCTTTCCTTTCTCCGTCTGTTCTAAACCCTAAACACATGTACTGTTATTTCAAACTGAGCACTTGTGCAGGTTTTTTTTTCTTCATAACGGATGTCATTTACACCGAAAATTAATGTGCAGATTTTGGCATCATAAAGAGTATAGGACTGATTTCAAGAGAAAGATTTAACACAATGTAAAAACAATTGAAATAGATATAAGGTAAATTCTCTAAACGTTTTTGTCCTAGCAACATTCAGGCAGTCTATTTTGTTGATTTGCTTAGCATAATATTTGATTTGTCGTTTTGTTTAAAACCAATCTTCGAGTGCCCAAAACCAAAGTAAAAAGAACGCGCAATTTTCAGTTTGCGATTTAAAATATAGAGCAACAAAAAAAGGTACTGTTCAATAGCTTTTGTTTGAATGGGCACAATCTAGAATTTCAACCACAAACTCCAAGTTCAGAATAAGCCTTTACAGCAACACTTAACAACGACACAGAAGAGTACTGCTCAATATCTTTTCTCTGAATGAAAACACTTAAGGGTTTAATCCACAGTCTTAGAAAGTTAGAGCCATGCTATTCAACAAATTAACAGTACTGGTGGAAGGTGACGCTCAATGTCTTTTATTAGATTCTCACTCTGGCAGGGGAGCGAAGGGCATTACTAACGTATCCTTTTGCTGCCCTTTGTTCGTGCTTACTTTAAAATATCACAGTTGATTATCACCTTTTGTTCTGTAGAATGTTCGTCCCCAGACCGCAGGCTCCAGTCGACCCAGTTCCTCAACAAGTGGAAAAAAGGCCAGGCCACATAGTGCATCGTCTCAGACTAAAGAATCAGCTATGAAGGCGTTACTATGGAAACCACCCACCGTCAACAGTACCACCTCCCTGATTCCTGCACGTGAGTTTGAATTGCCATTCTTGAGGTTGTCATCCAGACTCAAACGTTGGAACCAAGTTATGTGAACATTTATTTATACAGTGCGAGTAAGAAAACGGTACCAGGAAACATTTTTGGAATGTTAATTGTGTCGCGTCCAATCAGACGTGAGATCAAACCACAGCAAAAAACACAAATCATAAAAATAATGGTTTTCTTTCTTTTTTAACACGGTAGACATTCCATGAATAATTCTAGTCTCCAAGGCTTTCCTTGTTGCACTGTCAAGGTTTACTGCTTACTGAGAGTACATTTTTCCTTAAAGCGCACATCAGTCAATCATTCTAGGAGCAGTCCATCCTTCCGCTCAGGGATAGTCGGGCCAGAAGAACACGCGAACACATGCGAATGGCTAACATTCGTGTGTGTTGGCGTGTGTTCTTCTAGCCCGACTCTCCCTTAACAGAGGGAATATCCTGCGTAAGTGGCGGGATTGTTTGCGCAAAGTTTGAGCGGCAGGGCCGCGAAGGGAATGTTGAATGGGCTCCGCCGCCAAAATTTTACCTTCGCATACAATACCGCCAGGTACGCAGGCTACAGAAGGAAGGACTGCTCGTGGTCTATCAGAAGTTGTTATGAAATATTTAGTTTCCGTTGTGTGGCTCTACTGGAAATAAAACTTGCTGGGAACGATGTAGACTTTCTCAGGGTTCAGTCGTTTTTTGGTGTAGTTCAGTCAGACTTCTTCGCTCGTTTTCTGCATTTTGGCTTAAGAAGTCGACCGGTGCCAAATGCATGACCGATGAAGCGAACGATGTTGGGCGGATATCTCTTCTATGGAGAGAAAGTACTTGTTACAGCAGTTTGGAAATAAAAATTTGAGCTTTCAGTTTGGGTTATTTGAGAACAAAGTATCCTGATGTTATTAGATTGCAAGAGGACTGGAAAACGTTACTTTTGCGTTTCCACAGCTCCTCCCGTTAAGGCTGTTGTCAAGGAAAGAAGACCATCATCAGGTGGCATAAAACCAGTCCAACAGGTTTTCTACACGGAATTTAAAAATGAAACAGGTTTGTTACCGGTTCTTACTAAAATGGCATTGGTTAATACTTTGCTTGATCTTTGTAATATATTTCTGATGGAGAGGTTTTATGTAGTTTTTAACACCCTTATGTTTTTGTAAGTTTCTCAGGATTTTTATTGTCACGAAATCGGAAAAAGTTAAACGGGAGGTTCTTCGCTGACCATAGTTTAGAAAAGTCAAGAACACAGTACTAGGCTTGGTTGTTCTTAAGCCGATTAATACTAATCCGTGGCTGAGAAGTTAACCAAGTTTCTTTTCTATCATTACACCTATAATGTTAAAATGCAGGTTCCTTACCCCATGTAAGGCAATCCAAAAGGGCCAGGTATTCTAGATTCCACATTGTGGATTCCGGATTCTCCGGATTCTGTTGACTGGGCGCTAGATTCCAAGAATAGAAGGATTCCGGATTCGAATTCCGGTTACCTGGATTCAGTGTCCTAGCTGTTGG
This sequence comes from Siderastrea radians, assembly GCA_964017195.1. NCBI lineage: Eukaryota > Metazoa > Cnidaria > Anthozoa > Scleractinia > Rhizangiidae > Siderastrea > Siderastrea radians. The sequence goes on along the minus strand of OZ024891.1, from coordinate 35,812,372 downwards.
ATTCCGGATTCCACAAGCTGGACTCCGAATTGGAGAGGCAATGATTTGCTGGATTATGGCCAAGCTCCCAGTTGGCTTGTAAGCTCATTTCGGTAGAACACTGCACTGGTAGAGCAATGTCGTGGGCGCAAATCCCCTTCAAGCCACCTGAATGTTTTTTCAGGCTTTCTTAGCAAATCCTGAAGTTCTGAAAATCACTGCGATGATCCCTCAGTGACACTGGAGGAGGTTAATAGGCCATTTCCGAGTTGTCTTGTACCTCTTTTTCAAAGCGAGTATTGGTGCATAGCCTTTTATTGACATGCAGATAAAACTCATTTTCATATGAAAGGTTGTGCACTTGGCCTCGCTTTGAAAAAGAGGCACAAGACAACTCGGAAATGGCCTATAGATCGTTTTCACTCACGTGGTCAGCAGCTGTGCAAATTTCTTGGAACAAAAGGAGGTTTTTACATGAGAAAAGTTTTCAATTCCCACAGTATTTTCTTGGTACACCAACATGGCCGCTGTTTCATTGTTTTGGTACACCAGTATGGCCGCCGTGACGTCATGTGGAAACGATCTATTGTCATCTTAAATAAATAAATAAACAGTCAATCGTATAAGCCGGAATGCGTTGTTTTAATTACACAGGTGCCATTTTCACTCAATACACGCAGAAAAAGAAACCTAAAAGACCCATCAAGAATCCGTTTATTCCTGACAAGGAGGACAGCGTTAGTACCAGAGAGGTGGGAGATATTTTGTTCTATTCCTTATTCCTCCTAGTAAAAGGTAAAGTCTCGTGTCCAGTCCACTGGATTGAACGAGCAATCAGGCTCATCAAGCTGGTGCTTAACTCTGGTTTCCATAGCGTGAAGCGACAAGGAGCATCACTACCCTTCCCTGGATGGGATGCTAGTCCATCACAGGGTTACCCCCCGGCTTTTCTGTTAAGAATCCCTAACAGTTAGCCGGTACCCATTTATACACCTGGGTAGAGAGAGAGACAATGTGGAGTAAAGTCTCTTGTCTGAGGAAACAACACGATACAATGCAGAGATCCAGCCTCAAACCACTGACCCTCCGATCTCGCGATCCTCCGATCAAAAGTCCTACGCGATGACCAACACACTACCCCGGCTCCACTTATTCCTCCTGATGGGTCCACATAAAATGTTTTCAATTGAGTGTCGAAAGTAATTCGCGTTTTGCTTTGGTTTTGCTTTACTTCGCTTTGTGATTGGTTAAAAAATCTCGCGCCACTTTCTCAACCAATCAGAAGTAAAACTCAAACCAATCGCGACTTGCTCGCACGCGTTTTCCCGCGCTTGGCGCCGTTTACATGTATTTGCTTCAAGTTCTGATTGGTTCATTGGGTAATTTGTTTTTGTTGTGATTGGCTGGGATAATTACTTTGGTTTTGGTTTTACGACACTCATTTGAAAAGCGCTCTAAAATGTTTGACCACCTTCTTTAACTCCTGTGTTTCTTTTTGCAAAAGGGAGTAATCCCAGGAACTTTTTACGTTTATATGATATAATTTAGCTGACTGCATGAGAGCAAGTTTACTTGTTCGCGTGTAAAGCGTGGACAAGTTTTCCTTGATGAGTTATCCTTGACAAGTTTTCGTCAGCTGGTGACCGCAATTCAGCCTTTTGAACTAGCGTGCGTTTTCCTTGGCAAGTGCCCTTAAAAATTAAGTTGTCAAACAAAAATTTATCGAAGAAAAACTTGCTCTTTTGCAACCGTTTTTTATTCAAACATTGCATCTTATTTTAAGGGTTTATTTTGTGTTCTAAATTTTGACATTGAATTCAACTCTTGTTTTTTCTCCTTGATATTTTTCAGTGGATGCGTCACTACAGTCTCTCTAAGTTAAAGTTGGATCTTAACAGCATTGTAGGGTCTTCAGAATGTTCCCACGCTAAAGGAAAAGTGTCTTCGCTGGGACAATCAGTACCCGCAAGGTAAGTCACTGCAGACAGTCATACTCATTTAGTCAGTCAGTCAGTCAGTCAGTCAGGTAGGCGGCAGGCAGACAGGCAGACAGACAGACAATTAGACATACAAACAGACAAAAAGCTTGACAGACAGACAGCAGTCAAACCGACAGACAAGCATGCAGACAGACAAACAGGTATATAGTCAATCAGGGTCCGACAAATAGCCAGCCCGGACGCCCGGGACAAGCTGAAAAAATTACCGGGCAAGTGTTTTATTTAACGAAGAAGCCCGCCGGGCTATAGCTTTTGACTGAAGAGTTAGTTGATATGAGACGCACAGAGTCCACCAATATTAGGAAGTGACAGGTTCAAAAAGGATCTCCTTTTACACCCGTGCTAAGAGTACAAAACGTGTTGCCTGTGTGATAAGGAATGACCGTATGAATGTGCCGTAGGATATGTACGCCAGTTGGAAAAGCTACAGTTCGTTTGCAAAAGGAGCAGAAAAAAAAAGGTAGAAAAGCCTTTTCAATAAAGAATATCTTTCACAATAAATCCAAGTTTGCTGACTTTGGTTTATTTAACGAAAACTACTCTCGTTTACTTCCTAAAAATAAAATTCCGTAAACTCCAATCGGTATACTTTTTCAGACGTGATATTGGACAACCAACTCATCCTGCCGGGCAAGTGCTTTTTGCATGCCACTTGCCCAGGGAGAAGTTTTGTCCAAAATATTTGTCGGACGCTGTGAGTCAGTCATACAAACATGCAGACAGACAAACAGGAATATAGACAGACAGACAGACAGGCATGCAGGCAGGCAGATAGACAGACAGGCAAGTACAGTTTTCTAGTCATTCAAGGAACTCTTGTGGCATGCATCTAATTGAAAAAAGAGACAAGTCATGAAGGTTTAACTTAATTTTTTCTTTTACTCACTTTTCTTTTTCAGATACTGTAGTATTTTCCCGAGTGTAGAAGTCAAGGTATTTTTATCACTTCTATCAGCTTGTGTTTATGCTGTTTATTATCCAGCTTTACTGTTTGCCTTTTTTTTTCATTTCATCCATAACCATTGTCAAATCACTTTTTCATGGATGACCGACTTGTTATGATGATTGTTTCAGGGAGTTGTAAAACACCTCCATCTTCTGCCACATGAATTAGAAGATTATGAAGAACAAGTGGAGAAAGTTTTACGAAGATACGTGAAACGGTTGCAGTGGCTGCTGAGTGGCAGCCGACGTGTGTTTGGCACGGTCATGGAAAAGAACGTAAGTATTGGGCTTAGTTGTGAGGAAAACAAATTTCAGGTTCACGTGTTTGAGTTCACGTCTTCGGCTTCCTTGAAAAGCAGCATCTACTTCAGTATCTTGTCTTTCTACAAATCGCTTTATCGCTGAAGCATTGGAACTGTTTTGATGTTCTAGGACGAAATGCAAGGATGAAGGGGACGGTGCAAAGCGCGAGTTGCTACAAATCAAGCTACCAGACGCCATTTTGCTTCAAGAGCACGCGTCCTCCGTAAATATGGGGCGAAATTTCTAGTTCTTCTTCTAGAGAATAAAACTAGGTGACCTGTAGCAAGTCAATTTTGTAACTTACAAAAGATATGTGCTATATCTATATAATTATATTTTCGCAGGTGATTGTGTTGGTTGACACGTCAGGCTCCATGGTCAGCAGTATGGATGAACTCAAACGGGAACTGGCCGCGCTAGTCTGGGATCAAATCAGGCACCATGCTACTAAGTGAGTTAGCACTAGTTAGAACGTGGTAGATGTCACGGCCACGAGATGGGTTGTGCATTCATGAGCCCAGGACAGTGTTCAATAAACGGTCCGCACGCATGCGGACATGGGATAAGCGTAATGAGACAAGTGTGGTTTTAATTAAGGTGGCTAGACCCGGTTTATTACTAACCATACCTACTCTCTTTGAACAGGAAATACAAAGATGCCTCAAACGAAACAGGAAATCGAGACACACCTATTTGTAGGGTGTAGATTGAAGTTTTAAAAAAGTGGCAACACGGTGACGTCATTGCTATTTTTACTTTTCCTTAATTTGTAGGAAATCCAGACAGTCGTTTTTAAAGCTACTTATAGGACTTGTAGTTCATGTAATTGTCTTCAGTTGTATCGATTTTAAACATTTTTTATGGGAGCGTTTTCGAGGAATTATTGATTGAAGTTTTAGGTGCTTCTAACAAACGAATCATAGAGAATTCTTTTCGCGTTCACGTTATTGGAAATCGGATGAAGCGATTTCTTTCGTCTATTCCTGCAGGATAGCTGAAATCTCTAGAAACAATTTGAGGCCAAAGTTTTCTTTCCACGGTCAGGATAAATGTCAGTTTGAGAAACGTGAAAAGAATTGTTTATGATTCGTTTGTTAACAGGAGCTAAAAACTTCAATCAATTATTTCTCGAAAACGCTCTCATAAAAAATGTCTAAAATCGGTACAACTGAAGACAATTATACGAACTACAAGTCCTTTTATTAGCTTTAAAAACGAATGTCTGGATTTCCTACAAATTAAGGAAAAGTAAAAAAGGGCAATGACGTCATCGTGTTGCTATGGCTACGTCGATCTCGAAAAACCCACTTTTTTAAACTTCAGTCTATGCCCTACAAATAGGTATAACTCCATTTCCTGTTTCGTTTGAGGCATCGTTGTATTTTTTGTTCAAAGAGAGTAGGTATGGTAAGTGAAAAACCGGGTCTAGCCACCTTAAATGAGATCTGTCATTATGGTACAACTGATAGTGTGGTTGCTGATAAACAAGTCACGTTTTACGTGATTTGATCATTTCTTCGCGTCTTGCGTGAGTGTCAAAAACAAAAAGGCGAATGCGCGTGGCTTCATATTACCTCCTGATTTTGGCCTTCAATAATGTGACTGATATTTATAAAATCTTTTGTTAGCACTGGCGGATAGTTTCGCTGAGGTTTCTTAACTTTCATTACATTTTTTGAACATTTGTAGCAGAAAATGTCACCAGAAAACCGCTTAGATTAGTTGTAACGCGGCACGGGTTTTGTTGCCTTATTTTGAAAAGTATCTCGAGACTTAAAAGTTGTTGTGTCAAGCCATCGGCCTTTCCCTCCCTTCACGGAGCTTGAAGGGAGGGAAAGGCTAGAACTAAGAACAATTTTTGAGACAGATCAACACAAGTAAGAGACTTCTCTTGGAAGCAAATTTTTAAACAAATGTCTTACTTTTAACCTCAGGTTCAATTTCATCCGGTTCTCGTCTGGAGTGGTGCCATGGAAACCGAGTTTGACGACAACATCAGATGATAGCTGTCAAGATGCAGTGGAATGGGTTTCTGATTTTGATGCCAATGGAAGCACGTGCACATTAAAAGCTCTTCAGGTAAACCTTTTATTTCTACAAATAATAACTTATGGGTTACTCAGTGACGAAGAACTACCAGTCGCGGTCGGAAATCCGTCTATAAGAGTCAACTGAAACAGCCCTGTCTCGGGCAAACTCTAGACTACGAGCAGTCTCTCTTCCCCCTCAAGGATACTCGAGGAAAACGAACAAGCGAGCGAGTGCGGAATCACCTGCCGCGTTGAAACGTGACGCGGGTGTCGAGCCGCTAGTGTGGTGAGCCGGAAAGAGATTCACTACATTAGCGGCTGGACACGCGCGTCACGTTTCAACGACACGGGTGATTTTCCGGTTCGCCCAGTCGCTTGTTCGTTTCCCTTGACTATCCCTAAGCGGAAAGGGAGACTGCTCGTAGTCTAGGAAAACTCGTACTTTCACACGACAGTTCTCCACAAACATGGAGATTAGCTTTCCAGGTTGATGACCATTCTTTCTAAATTCCATAACCTTCTCTTAGGCGTTAGTAGTAAATAACACGTGATTAAAACACGAATTTCTCGCTGGTAGTTTCTGACATGTTGACCAATTGTTGTTTCAACGGCGATACACACATACCACAAGTGGGCCCAAACTCACGATAAGAGAACACGAGACAAACCAGAAATAAACCTGGTCTCTATTCACACCAACGTCTTTGGCAACTTTTGTAGTGTTCGCAAACTCCCTTTTGACGTAGGAAAATTTACCGGTAGCAAAAGCTTTTGCTTACTACTACATGTATCAGGTTTTCTCTGCTAAATCACTTAATGTCTTTTCAAAGCATGTGTAGTGATGACGAGATCCTTATTCTTTTAGCTCGCATTTGAGGATCCGGAAGTGCAAGGGATATATCTCCTCACTGACGGAAAACCGGTAAGTTTACCATATGGAGAAAGAAGAAATGAGCTAGTGGTCGGATCAGTTGTCCAGACTCTCCCGGTGTCTTTTGGAGCTCTTATTTATTGGTCTCCCTCACAGCCTCGGTAAAGTTGCATAGGAAGAGGCCTTGCATGACACCCAAATAACTGCTTTTTACACGACGACTCTTTTGAGCCAATGTTGGTAACGCCTCTACACACCTGAGTGGAGCGCTGCGTGACGTCAGAGACGCGGGACACTCCAGCCTCTTCTCAGTAGAATTCACAGTGAATGTTGCAAACCTGTTGTAATATTTATTTTTTTAACTTTGTTTCATTCTGTTGTAGGATAATAGTACAACCATGGTGTTACGAGAAGTTGCCAAGTTAAACTCGGGAAGGAATGTTCGTGTTCACTGCATTTCGTTCAACTGTGACGACAGGTACGTGTTGGCTCTAACACAGTTACTCTGTGATGGGCAAAAACGTGGTACCTTCAGTTTTCAATAATTCAGTGGGTCATATCCGTTCACTTAAAGGACGGTGCTTCCTAAAACAGAGGTATTTTTGCACAGTTTATGACTATGGGGGCAAAGCAGATCGTAGCAAGGGCTACTGAAATTAGGAAAGGAAATTGAGGGTAACCACATATTTTTCAGAGATAATTAAGCAACCGTAATTCTAAAAAGCTTTAAAATACATAGCAATTTATTACATTTTCTTTCTAAATTTGAGCTCAATTTTCCCTCAAAAATGCGTGGTTACCCCTAATTTTCTTTTTGGATTCCAACAGCCCTTACTAAGATCTGCTTTTCCCGCATAGCCATAAACCGTGCAAAAATAGCTGTGTATTTGGCAGGTATCGTCCTTAAGAAACCCGAGTTTCTCGGACCTGCGGCGCATTCTCGATGCGGCGCCGAAGAGAAGAGCTTATTGTACAAAGCTGTTATTTAAAGATGTGTATTAAGATAAGAAGTATTTAGCTTGCAACAAAGTTTCATGCTTAGAAACGTCTTTGTTTACAAGATATAGTGTGGATTATCGTGGCCGAAATCGGCCCGAAAAGTCTCGGGGCTTTCGAGAAACGCACGCCATACCCGAGATGCGCAGAACGTATGCGCGGAACAAAACGGGGTACCGTCCTTAATCCAAGGTGCATACGGCTATGCACCACTGATGAGATCAGTGCGAGATCAGTTCTCCATTAAACCCCCCGGCAATTTCGAGGCTTAGTGGGGAACGTGACCATTTGACGGTGAGTTTTCCTTTTGCACTCTGAAACTGAATGCAAGTCAACTAATTCAGGTTCTGAATATTACGCCCTCATTGTACAAATTAAACGAGTTGGTAAAAACTTAAAGCAGGTGTCTAAATGCCGGGTGCATCACTTTTTCACTCTGACGAAAGGCTAACGCTTGATACGTCAGCTCTTGTATTCGCTATGACGAAGGGTTAACGCTCGAAACATCAGCTTTTGTAATTTCTTTACGATGGCCAATTTACCGTATCAACTCAGTTGATAAATCCAAATTTTGGTGTTTCACTTACCCACCGACGCAGCGCCACAATAATCTAGCTTTTGCACTTTTTCACTGGCACATAGCACATCTTCCGGTTTCCACTATAGGAAGTAATAAAATGAAGGAGGAATTTTCAAGGGTTGTAGCATGTGAGGTCTTAGTGGCGTTGACCTTTGACTTTCCCTGGACATGTTTGTTTTGTCCTTGTTGAGTTTTCTCATTACAGTATTACAATTTTGTATTTGTAGCGTGGCCAACAAGTTTTTGCAACTTCTGGCATCTCAGACAGGCGGAAGGTAAGATGAGTTTGTACTTTGTAGAAACTCAACTGTTCTCAGGCGTGTAATTAACGCGCCTCCTGTCTCTCATGAGATTCGTCTTACTGGCTGCTTTCCTGGTTTACAGGTATCATCGTTGCCAAGGTGATCCGGATGGTCACGTGTTCACTCACAGACTTCTCACAGAGGGTTTTCGGAAAGACGAAGTAAGTCAACGTGCCTCCACCGAGTTCTTCACTATACTTCTTTGGAATCTCTTTCTATCATTGATCGCTGCAATAAGATCATTTGTATTTGTCCATTTAGCCGCTGAGTATGCCTGTGTTTGAAGGAGATGATTTGCGTAGACTAGCGAGTGAAATTGCTCTGTGCAGGAAGTTCCTTTTGCAGTCCAGGTCGTACAGGTAAATTAACAGAATCCACTATTGTTTAATAACTGTTTTTCCGTTTTATCTTACGTCTGTTTAAGCATATTGTTTTAGAAAAATGTTTGCTGGGATTCTAATTTAAATTGTTTGATTTGTGCTGTAAGCTTAAACGAGGGTCTCAATGGGGTGGTTAAAATTTTGGCGCTTTTTCCACGGTAAACAGAAATGTTAGAAAATGAATTTCCATTTTAAAAATTTACTTCCACTGTTGTAACAAACTGGATTAAGAAACTGAAGAAGATCTCAAAACAGTCAAGACGTCTGTCAACTCGTCATACGAAAAGCAGAGACTCCTGGGTAGCGATTTCATAGTGGCCTGGGCTTACTGCTTTTTATTTCTTTTCGGTAACAGGGCAGAATGTGTTGCCGTCGTAGCCTCATAAGCCTCGAGACAAAACACATAACAACCTTAAAAAGACCTTTTGACACTTCCAAAATGAAAAGTCGTAACTTTTAACGGTTAAAATTGTTCAATTTTTACGCCTAACGACGAAACGTTTGCCCGGTTTACGGCTAACGGTTAACCCTATTGAGACCCTCTTAAACCACCTGGCTTATGTGAGAAATTCTTGGTTACAGTTCACTATTCCCATGTGTTGTCTTTCTTACAGGGCGTTGTTTCCTGAAAACACGAAACAAGCAAAAACTGACAAGTTAAACGGTAAGTGAATAGAACTAGAAATTTTTTAAAGTGTATGTAACAGTGCTGTGAAGAAAGTGAGCTACTGGTCTTATACGATCTGCCCCGGCCTACGGGCCTTTAAGAAGAAATTACAAATAAACCCGAGCAACCAAGAAAGATTTTTCTTTGTTCCTCGGATTTTTTAAATTTCTTCGTAACCCTTGAAGCTCCAATATCAGCATGCATTTTCTCCTCACTGTTCTTCATATGTTTCTTATTGTTTATGCTGGGAGAATTTGCATAAAAATCAAGTCATCTTATCTCTGATGATCATTTCCTTTATTCTCATGACCTGTATGTTTGACCAAGTAGTGATATTGTGAGGAGAAATTAGATGCTGGTCACCAATGGGGCTTAAAGGGTTAAAGGCCAGTAGGCCGGGGGAGATCGTATAAGGGCAGTAGCTCACTTGACAGCACTCCTACATACACTTTAAAGGGGCATAGTCACGCTATTTTAGTTCACTTTAAAAATAAAAAATATGTCCTCACATCAATGAACGCCCACAAATAATGGTCTAGTGTTGTTACCAAAGACTATATTACTTCACTGAAACTATTTTCTGTCGTCTTTTGCTAAGGATGGCACGGATGGAAATGGATTGCAATTTGAAAAAATTAGGCTAAACTTTTCAAATTCTTTCAGAGTGTTGACATTAAATCGATATTAAATGGTCATGGTTTGTTTTCTCTCAATGAAATTAAGTTAATATTTTCCTCTAAATGTTCAAACACAATGTTGGGCATGGATAAAGTTAGCTACCGATAATTTTAGCACAGTTTTGACCAGAAATCTGCGAAATCTTCGTGACTGTGCTCCTTTAAAAAAAATTACTTTCATTTTACGAGTGCTACACGTTACCTCACATTGGAAAGTGAATAATACGAGATCCAATAATATGGATAGAAAACAATTGTGAGACACGAAACTGATGAAAGCTAAATTGTATGCTTAAGCGTATTTTCCTTTCCTGGCTGCATGCGGTGAAAGACGAGGGGTATGAGACTTAAGGAGGCTCGCAACAGTTTTTTTGGCCTTGGAGTGTATCTTTTGAAGTCAAAATTTCGCATAGAAGATAAACTTCGATTTCCTTGATACTACACCACCTTTTCAACAAATGATCAAAGTTTATTTTCTCATTGGTTTCCTAGCAACAGCTGTCACCATAGCAACGGTAATGAACAACCCTTCATTTTAAATAATGTCGAAAATCTCGAAAACTAGTCAGACACTTTATGACGAAACTTGAACCATTTGAACTACTCAACTTACACAACTTGTATGCGAAATTAGGGAAAAATCTGTAAGAGCGTTTTCACGTAAATCATGATTCATTTTTTACGGGCTGATTTTGGTCATTCCTGCAATTTTCTCCAATATTTCAAGAAAGATAAAACTTAACACTTTCTCTTTTCAGTTGAAGGATCTTTTATGATATCAAAACATTCTTAATGTACATTGAGCTTCCTAGGTGGCTGCGATTTTAAGATATTTATATTTAAAAACTGCTAAAATGCAGCACAAATCAGCCAAAAAGTCCGTAATTTGCATAAATAGAAATATTTCTAAACTGCCCTTACAGATTTTTCTCTTAAATTGATTGACGTTAGAATAATAATTCTTTTTGATGTTCCAGCATGTTTTAGGCTGAATAAACATTTCGTTTATTAGATAAGAAGGCTGAATCTCGGTCAGGTTTCAGTCGTTATTAACTTTCAATGAACAACAGTATTATTTTGTTTTTCCTGGTCTATTTCTCGGTTATTCACGTGCATTGAATATTTATACACGCTGCACTTGTGTCCTCTCGTGCATTTATAATTCCTTCTCATAATAATAAAAAATTTTCGTCTCCTGGGCTTCTTCCTGGAGACTCTTTGCCATTATTCTTTAAATACTGACTGACGTTTTAGCTTTTTTAATTACAGATTGCATACATTACACTGGGGCTGAAAAATGACGAGAAACAAGCTTAGAAGACGAATATTTTTTTTTATTATGAGAAGGAATTATAAATGCAAGAGAGGACACAAGCGCAGCGTGTATTAATATTCATTGCACGTGAATAAACGAGAAATAGACCAGAAAAAACGAAATAAAACTGTTGCTCGTTGAAAGGTAATAACGACTGAAACTTGACTAAGGTCCAGCCTTCTTATCTAATAGCAGAAATGTTTATTCAGCCTAAAACATGCTGGAACATCAAAAAGAATTATTATTCTAACGTCAATCAATTTAAGAGAAAAATCTGTAAGGGCAGTTTAGAAATATTTCTATTTATGCAAATTACGGACTTTTTGGCTGATTTGCGCTGCGTTTTAGCAGTTTTTAAATGTAAATATCTTAAAATCGCAGCCACCTAGGAAGCTCAATGTACATTAAGAATGTTTTGATATCATAAAAGATCCTTCAACTGAAAAGAGAAAGTGTTAAGTTTTATCTTTCTTGAAATATTGGAGAAAATTGCAGGAATGACCAAAATCAGCCCCGTAAAAAATGAATCATGATTTACGTGAAAACGCTCTTACAGATTGTTCCCTAATTTCGCATACAAGTTGTGTAGGTTGAGTAGTTCAAATAGTTCAAGTTTCGTCATAAAGTGTCTGACTAGTTTTCGAGATATTCGACATTACTTAAAATGAGGGGTTGTTCATTACCGTTGCTATGGTGACAGCTGTTGCTAGGAAACCAGTGAGAAATTAATCTTTGATCATTTGTTGAAAAGGTGGTGTAGTATCAAGGAAATCGAAGTTTATCTTCTATGCGAAATTTTGACTTCAAAAGATACACTCCAAGGCCAAAAAAACTGTTGCGAGCCTCCTTAAATACTTGTCACTACATTGTGATAGATGTTGTCGTTTTAATATGTTTATCTTTGTAGGACAATCACTGCCACAAGCAAAGAATTCAAGATCACAAGTGGTAGTCGCCACAAGATAGTAGTGCTATTGTGATGTAAGAAGAAAAAGATGTAATATGTAGTACTGAAAAGTGTATATAAACATGTTTAAATAGTCCAGGGAAAGAGTACCTTTACTGTTAGAATTTCATCTTCAAATTTGACTACATGAGCCCACGGTTTTTTTCAGGAAAGGTGCGACGATCCTGGCTGCTAAGCAACATCGGATGTCTAATGTAACAATTCTCACATGATAATATTCGGTGTTCTGGGGCTATTTTTTGATTGGATAATTATGTGTTGTCTGGAAGATTTGTAAAATTTGGTGCTTGATCTCCCCGGTTTCAGAAGTGTGTACAGATGTAGTATGTTGAGTATGCAGGGGCCTTTACATGGCCCTTACATTCTCAGACGGTCTGACGTCACTCGTTCTCACTTCCTCCTCGCGAGGGAGAGGGAGTGGCATTGGGTTATCGGAGAATCAGGTTTGCCCGGGAGCAACAAACATTTTTTGTTTTGTTTTTGTGCAGGACAAACTTTAGCCTCCCACGCTGTCGTTTTTAGGGAAGTGGTTTAACCCTCTCCCCATGTAAGGGTAACACGACTCCCCTAAAAACGACTGCGTGCGAGGCTAGACAAACCTGCAAACGTGACGCTGTGTGATGGAATTGTTTTCATAAATTGCCTTCGGTTTTCCGTTTTGGCTAAAATCGAAGCGGCGACCTCGCCACTCTCTTTGTTTCTTTAACTGGCCTTTTGAGGCAACCATAAAAACTAGTTTTCCTAGGCCGACCAGGCTTGACAAAAGAAAGCCTCTTTGCTGATTTGTTTGTGAAGAAAATTATTTATGAAGCAACGATTATAACAAAAAAAAGTAAGAAGAAATAGATAATACAAAGACGTGTTTATCGATGTGTAGTTCTATTCAAACGTTACGTCCAAAGTTATAAATACGGTGTAAAATTTGCTTTCCATGAAGTAGTAAAATTATATGGAAACTGAATCGCAATGCGAAATAAGAACTCTTTCCTATTTTGTAATATTCTTTTGTACGAACTTTGTTGTTGGACAATTTTGCCTTCAGTTGAGATGTATTAGGAGGTTGTGATCAATAAAGTAAATGAAAAATTATATGCTCACTGATCGCCTTTTGTGTCCAGTGATTGTCACTATATCTTTCCTTTTGCAATGCTCTTTTCGCAGTCGCCACGTCGACGGGGTATCATCATCATCATCATCATCATCATCATCATCATCATCATCATCATCATCATCAACATCATCATAAACTTTATTTAAGTGTCGATCTACTAGCAAATTACAGGCAATTCAATAATTAGGGACACTGTGAAAAATATTCAAAGAGATACTATAATACTATATTATAGAAATACTATATACATTTAAAATATGCTATACTTTTACGTAGGATAAATAATTTACAAAATAGAAAAATTATTGTCATGTATCTTATCATCACAATATTAAATATTAATTATATCGGGAAGTACTACTAACTGCTCTTACGTACTGCAGAGAAAACAACTATCTGGACAGGCCTTATCTCCAAGCTTAGTCAAACTTTGCTTTCTTATGTTCTTCTTGAATGATGCAAGCGTTGTACAGTTTCTAGTTGCATAGCTTAGCTTAGACCATAGGAAGGGCCCAAAGTACCGCAGGGTATCGTAAACAGAAGATGAAAAAATCAAAACAACGATGCCACGAAAAGCAAGATGCAAAAACCAGGGATTTGGAGAGGAAGCAGTTACAATTCCCAGGGGCTCTCCCATGTAAAAGTAACGGGTGTGATTGTCAAAGTTTCCGCCAGAATCTCATTTTAGTAGCCTGGGTCCTGTTTCTCGAAAGTCCCGATAACTTTTCGGGCCCGGAAAGCTATTTGCCTTAAAAGCAAGTTTTGCCTTAAAAGTTCAAATTTTGTTGGTTTTTAAAGCTAGGCAGTAAAATTGTAAGTTGACGAAACAAGTCGAGCTGGTTTGCGGGTTAAAAGCCCACACAGCTTGTCCCTTAATGTCTACTTAACTAAAGAAAAAACCTCTCCACTCCGGACAGGGATTGCCTCCATGTAGTAAGACACATGATACCACGAAATGATACCGTATGCTTTTTTTCTTGCCAAAGTTAACCATCCTCGGCCACATAAGAAACCACCCTCGCAGACCCAGGGGCAGATAGTCGGGTTGAGAGACACTGATAAAATGGGCGAAATCGGTGCGAGCTGAAACCTGGTGCGAGCGAAAGTTTACAAGACGGGCGGGAGAGCCCCTAGGCGATTACCTTTAACGGGCTAGTTCAAGAGCCCATTTGCGTTCTTGCTTCTGATTGAGCACAAATTCTGAGGGATTGTATTTTTTGTGCCCAATCAGCGATCAGCTTATTTCACCGTTCCTTTAGTGACGTCTTATACAGAGTGTAAATTTGCTAAACCTTTTACCCAGATCTCAAACACTCGTGCGTACTGAAATCAACTTTCTGTCTTGCTCGTTCGCTAGGCCTACCATCGAAGAAAGTTTTAGTAAAATGGGACCCAAAAAGCCGAGAAATCGAGAAATTTGGAAAGGGCGCGCACTTAAGGAAAAAGGAAAACAACAAGCACGAAAATCAGATTGAGGTATTGGTGTGAACTTTAAGAAGCGTGCAGTAAGGATTTACCTGCGATCCACAATTCGTCTTTGCGTTTGCTCCAAACTGCACGCTTCTAAAAGTTCACACCTAAAGTGTGAACTTTTAATAATACCTCAATCTAATTTTCGTACTTGTTGTTTTCTTTTTCCTTGAGTACCCTTTCCAAATTTCTCGATTTCTCTGCTTTTTGGGTCCCATTTTACTAAAACGTTCTTCGATGGCAGGCCTATCGAACGAGCGAGACAGAAAGTTGATGTCAGTACGCACGAGTGTTTGAGATCTGGGTAAAAGGTTTAGCAAAGTTACAAGCTGTATAAGACGTCACGAAAGGAACGGTGAAATAAGCTGATCGCTGATTGAGCACAAAAAATACAACGCCTCACAATTTCTGTTCAATCAGAAGCAAGAACGCAAATGGGCTCTTGAACTAGTCCGTTAAAGGTAATCGCCCAGGGGCTCTCCCGTCCGTCTTGTAAACTTTCGCTCGCACCAATTTCGCCCGTTTTATCAATGTCTCTCACTCCGACTATCTGCCCCTGGGTCTCCGAGAATGATAAGACACCTGCTGGACAACAAGTAAATCTTATGGCATTTAAGGACGTAGGGGGTCTAAGTCAAGGAAACAAGCCATGCTTGAGTGGCTGAGAAAACAACAAACAAACAAACAAACAAACAACAGAAACAATGACTCTAGCCCTGAGATCAACAGACCTGCGTGATAACCGGGTCTCTGTTTTATGGTTCTAAAGAGCTGCGTGATGGTTACCTGTTCTTCATATCACTCGGGGGCTTCACTCGCGGACTCTCGCGGACTAGGCACCAGGACTACGCGTTCAGTGTATCGAACAGCGGTCGGAGCAAGCGGTTGAGTATTCTGTCATCCCGCAAGCCCAAACCGTGCCTAAAGACATAGTTATGGAGATAAATTTCACAGGAAAGCGGGCTTTGGTCACCGGTGCGGGAAAAGGTAATGTATTTCCCTTGGTACTGTAGCAAAATAAATCGCATTTTTCTTATGGCGCGCGCCGCCATTTTGTTTGGCTTTATAGCTTGTCTGTCACTTTATGTTTTGTAAAGTGCTGCACATGATAGTCAGTGTGTAAACCCAAAGAAACTGTTCAGGAGTTTAATACACAAGAAAATCAATTAAACTCAAGTTTGTCTGTTTACAGGGATCGGTCGCAGTACTGCTAAGATGTTAGCAAAGGGAGGAGCTGAGGTCATTGCCTTGTCACGGACCCAAGCTGACTTGGACAGTTTGAAAGCAGAGGTGCGGTCAGCAACACATGTTAATGTTCTTTTGCAAAATCGGAGCAAATTATTTTGTTGATATCTAGTTGTAAAATGTATAAAGAAAAGGATAACTTTGACTCATTGTTTAACATTTTCATTGTCGTTCCTAACATCCTTGTTGTTTCCAGTTACCCCCCTCAGGGTAGGGAGGGGAGCACTTCACCCATGTTCTGGTGTAGGGTGCTGCTGAGGGTCTGAAACCCTGATCTTGTTTAGGACAAAAAAGGCCTAAAATACCAGCCCTGTTTAATATAACATCCTCCATTTCAGGTCCCTGTTTTGGACAAATGACAAAATACACACTCTCTTGTTTTAGACAATTTAAAAGTGTTTTACAAAATGTCTCTGATTCAGGATTGCTGAATACTATGGCCCATATGGGCCATGGTAAGAATGCGGTAATCTCGCACATGAGCAAGGGAGGCCCACACAGCCAGAGCTTAACCCTGTTTCTGTAGCAATATGAGAGTATTGCTACCCCCTTCCCCCCTCCCTCCCGGATGGGATGCTATGGTCCATCGCAGGGTTAAACCCAGCAGCATGCAAAAACTGGCAGTATTTTATTTGAAAATGAACGAGTGAGGTTCTTTGTGAAAATGTTTGTCTCATTTCAGGTGGCTGAGCACAGTTTAAATGTGCTTCAGAGTGAGCAAGGGTTAAAACAGAAATGTTGCATGCTTTTTAACATGGTTTTTTTCCACTATTAAAGGAACCTGCCATTCAGACTGTTTGTGTTGATCTGTTTGATATTGAAGCTACACTGAAGAAAATAGAGAGCCTTGGTGATATACATCTCCTTGTTAACAATGCTGGAATTGCAATACTTGGTCCTTTTGAAGAAGCAAAACCAGATGATTTTGACAAGTATGTATTAATGTGTAAGATGGTCTTTTGATTTTGCTCAATGCCATTTTCCTTTGACTTAAACAATAGAACTTTGCACGATAGCGCCATTTGACTACAACTACCAGAATCCTTTGCGTTGTTGTTTTCTGTAGCAAATTAGGTTCTTTGTTTGTTAAACCTCACTGGGATTATGAAATTTTAATAAGAAAGGGGAAACAAGATGAATCCTGGTAGTTGTTATCAAATGTCTCCATCGTACAAATGTCCTATTGTTCTAATTACTCAATGTCAAATGAAAACAGCCTTATCAAAACCACTAAACATCCTGTGATCTAAAGAAATGTAGTCAAAATATAGCACTGGTGGGCATTGTGAAAATGTTACATGGATTTACTGTAACTGTATTAAAAACTTCTTGTAAGATCACTTTGTTAACTGATAGCAGAAACTCATAAGGAGTTGAATTCAACATCTTATGAGTTTCTGCTGATAGTCTATATTTTAATTTGAGAATTTAAAGAACTCATTGTAAGAAGTTTAAAATATTTTGCTCGGGTTGTGCACAGTTTGCAAATGTCCTTCTTTAATTTTTTTTTTCTAAAAAAATACTAGTTTTATATACCTGCTCACATCTTTAGGGATTCTTTTTAATTAAGTTTTTCTAAAGTTACAATTATTATGGCGACCATATCCTTGCATACGGTGAAATTTGAATTAACCAATCAGCATTCAGTAGGCGGGAAAAACTGTGGTGTCCTGGCGTCATGCAGATTTTGTGCTCTTCGCTTCGATTTCTGCGTGATCAGCGAAGTTTATACTGTGGAGATGCGGTTTTATTTCAGCGTTTTCTTCAAATTAACCGCTTGCCTTACTTCAATTTATTAAAGTCACAACTGTTTGCAATTATATGGACTGGATGAGCAACCAGAATCGACTCAAAACTTTTTTCTGCAGCGAGAGACATCGCTAACTGGACTTGAATGCGAAGGAGGCTATAAAGGTTTTCCTCTTGTCCTACTGAATATCAATTTTCACAAGAAACTTCACATCCCTTTCACTCTCCTTGGCATCGTTTATCACATGGCTGTCTGCTAACTGAGCAGCTCTGAGTAGCGTCGGGTACAATCCATCTTCTGTCCTTGTAAAGAGCTTCGGTCACTTCATACTTGTTTTCATCGTGTACTTCATGTCTGGTTTTAATTCACACCAACTTCCAACTTCCAGCTGTGATTGCCTGCTGTCAACGAGATTGGTCTTATTGGTTAGGGAAAAATGTTCCCGTTCATCAGATCAGAGATACATCATGAATGTTTGACAAATTTGATCTACAGTCGTTGTATGGTTGCGCTACACAGCTCATGCTTCAATTTGGAAAGAGGCAAGTTTGTATAATTTTCCACATACCCGGAGACGAACGAAAAGGCCTTTTTGGAATTTGGAGCTTCCTTGTGTCATCGTAACAGCAAAAGGCTCGTGGTGAAAAGTTCTAGAAAATTTAGTTTTCTTCTCAAAAGTCAAAACTCACCTCAAATTCAGGCCAAGCAAAACAAAGAAAACATGCGGACCGCCAAGGAAACGACACTTTCGCTTGCTTTATTCACCACAGAAAGTCAAAATAATTATTACCTAGCCCGTCTTTATAAGTATGTGATTAACTTGACTAACTGGATTGGAACGGTAATTGCAAGAACAAAGTTTATATAGTCAGATATTGATATGCTTATTTTTTTCCTCGCTTTAATTTCCGCTCCAGATAAGGCATCCTTCAAAACGTGAAATCAATCGACTTTTAAAGACAGAGAGTAAAGAGAGGCAAATGTGTAATTTCTCACAAAATTTCAAGAAGATTTAAATTGTTATAATTAAAAGGAACAAATTTGAGAACTATTCTAGGATTCAGGTATGAGGAGTTTATTCAAAAAGGAGAACTGAAAGTAATTTTAAAAGAGCAAAATGCAGGTCAAGCGGTCCTGCATCAGTCCGCAGTACCGAAAGAGATTTGGAATTATATAAAACTTTGCGTTACGTTGGATTCGTTGCAAAAAGGAAGAACCTATAATCACAGGTGACTCTAAGAGATGAAGTTGTTCTGCAGAAACCAATTTAAAAATTTATGATCCGGCTGTTTAGTATAAGCTTATTACTTGGGTGGTAGTTGCATTATTAAAGCTATGTAAACGTGCCTTTAGAAACTTGGGCGGCTTAAATCAGAAAATTTGAGTGTGATAATTTTTTCTTTCTCAACAAGCACTCGTAACGCCATTCAACTTGTAACGATGCTAATGTCACTTCAACTTCTGTTTTGTAGATCATACAAAACCGCTAAAAGTCTTACTGGAATTAGCTGTTTTGTAGCTTTCATGATGGCGTTGTTGTTTCTCCGAATCTGATCCCAGTGGGGCCCACTGGAAGTAGAGCAGCTCGAGTCAACTCTTCTGATGTAAGGAATAAATTCTGGTGTAACATTACGGTTTTAGACCGTTTTAGTCGTCGTCTTGTCACTCTTCTTACCCTTTAAACAATGCACACTTTTAATCCAGCACAAGCCACACAAAACGCAAACGCTAGCAGCTTCGATCTTCGTACCAATTTTTACCTTTCTTGCAAGCGCAACAATACAATACTATTGGAAAATACCCTGCCTTTCAATGGATCGAGAACCCTATATAGCTTCAGACGCTATAAACTCTTGCTTTTGCTTACAGAAACAAAATACTGGGGTTTCCTCTGTTTTCAGTCGTAGCATTCTGAAACGTAACCGAGAACACTGACAGGACACCACGGTTTTGACTGCCGCTCGTATCGCGGGCGCAGTTGCCGTATGCAAGGATTGGGTTATGAAGACTGGTTTTTCAATATTGGGGTATCCTTATAAGCTGTTTATCTTCCTAACAACTGTAGTGACCCTGACACTATCAACTCATTATCAGACTGTACCCAAAATTGAAGAAAATATCAACATCTAAAAAAAGAGGAAGTTCAAGATAGCTAGCAATGTCCATCAGAGGGTGGAAATAGGAGATGTCTTCTGTGCACAGAGAGCATTTATTAAAGGGGAACAGGTTGCTTTTATGAGATGTTCTGAGACAACTGGTGATTGGGATGGCTAGAGTCTGCTGTACTTTTCTACACTTTGCTTTGTTTAAATAATGCTGATATTTAACAGAATAACTACATCAATGCACATTTCACTGTAAATGGTTTGTACCCAGGAGTCATATCATAGGTCAGTAAAGTATGATCATCCGGTTGAATGTAGTCCTGAGAGGAACTGTTTGTGGTGACATTAGCTGACGTTTTAACAACCTGAGCAGAAGTCACTTGACTTTGATGATGACTTCCACTCAGGTTGTCAAAATGTCAGTCAACCTCATCACAAACAGTCCTTCTCAGGACTACAATCACCCAGACGATCATGCTTTACAGACTTATCATACACATTTTCCAACCAAAGGAAGTTTTACTCAGCTGTTTTTTTTTACTAAAAAAAAAAATACAGTGAAAGCTGTACATTTCTTACATTTCTTATATATAAGAGCAGTTTTTGGTGTTAAAACAAAATGTGTAGTTAACAGAATCAGTATTTTGCAAGTAACTGTGGAAAAGTTGTCAAATAGTTGTCTGTCTCTGTTAGGATATTTGCAGTGAATGTCAAGGCACCTATGTTTATCGCACAGGTACGAATGACAACTTGAATCAAGTACTGATGTGAAGAAAATGATCTGTTTAGCTAGTAATTTGTCATGTCTTATCTATTTATTTTTTCTTAATTGTTCTTTTGGTGAATTGAGGAAGTCTCCTTTTTTAGGTTGTTGCTAAGAAGATGATTGCTGGACACTTTGCAGGAGCAATAGTTAATGTTTCTAGTCAAGCTTCAAAAAAAGCTTTAAAAGACCACACTTTGTATTGTAAGTAACCAGCTATCACCTTTTTAACTGCTGATTTACTTCATGCAATGTATTTGTCCAAACTAGCTCCCACCTTACTTGAAAGCCAAATTTGAACATTATAAGCACCAGGCACTTTTTTGGAAAACATGTGGAATGTGTGTTTCTGTTATGATTAATGAAGCTTACAACATAGATTTTAACATTTGTAATATTATTGATCACTAGGTTCTACAAAGGCATCCCTTGATATGCTAACAAAATCAATGGCCTTAGAGCTGGGTCCTCATAATGTAAGTGATGTCAAATTGTGTCTTTGATGACTACATCCTATCATGTAAGACCCGTTCAGTTACTCCTGAGGCTTGGCAAAGGGTCAAAAAGGCATTTTCAGTGTTGCATCTTGGATTTTTGTTTAAACTGCCAAGCCCAAAACTGGGGTCCAGATAAGTCTTCAATGGTCCAAAAGTCATTGTTTATTTTCTGTATGGTGCCTGAATAAAATGTTTCCTCACATGGGGATGTCAAATGGGCGAAAGCAGCTGGATATGAATTTATTTAATGGGTTGCTTAAGCCAATATTCAAATATTTTCCAATACAGCTTGTCAATAACACTTACACACACCCAACACCCACAAGCAGATGCAATAAGTTATAGGTTCAACTAAAAACATAATTATGTGGTGAATATCCTTGAAATAGGTATCAATCACATTAAAAATCCCCCTGAAATATATATAGGCAGTTGTTCCTTCACTAGTTTAAGTCATTTTCTTTCAGATTAGAGTAAATGCAGTCAACCCGACTGTTACTATGACAGACATGGGAAAGTTAGGATGGTCAGATCCTGGAAAGGCAAAGCCAATGCTTGACCAAATACCACTTGGGCGATTTGCAGGTACAATACACAATGTGGAAATTACATTAAGTCATGGTCATGTATTGTAAAGTCAATTACATTCCAGGTATTTTTTTCATAAAATGTCCCAAAAAGCATTTAGTAGCAACAAGTTTGTAAAAATAAAAGCATATTAAAAGGTATCATAAGACAGATATGGAATACTTGATGAGAATTAACAACCTTATTCATTTAATGGTAGTATTTGATAGGTAGCCATTAAATTTCCTCTCAGTAATGCCTCAAACTTTCCTGTTTTCCAGAGGTGGAAGAAGTGGTACATGCCATTGTGTACCTCTTGAGTGACAAAGCCAGTATGATATCTGGAACCATACTACCTGTTGACGGAGGATTTCTTGCACGGTAGTGCATTAACTTATAACCGATATAAAGTGTATGTTGGTTGTCTTATTTGTAAATGGGACAAACATTAATTACTCAATTCACTAAATGATCCACTGGAATCAGGAACATTAGGAGAGGGGATACCTTAGGGACTGTCGACGTATTCACAAGTTCCCCACTTAACGTCCACTGGACATTTAGGTCAGACCCCCTTCTCCCCTCCTCCTTAACAACCACATGAAATTTTGTACTCCTGTGTTTTTCTAGAGCCAATGGCTATGACAAAATTTATACCCGTGACAAGGAGATGCATTTGTATTGTAACTAGAGTGAATTCTGGATAGAAAAGACACTGAATGGCTTTAGTAATTGGGAAGGTTTGAAATTCTGTTGGAACTTTTTAAATTAACCACTGTTGCTTTGTTTTGTCATAATCATATATCCAGACAGAACACGTTTGTTGGTTTTGTAATATCTAGCGAACGCATATTACTTCTGTGCCATCTTTGTAAGTGACAAACTACGTAGATCAAGCAGCACTGAGTTTGTTCTCATTTTCTACCACAGAACATTTTTCTTTTCATGTTCTGTTGTCAACATAGGTAAAATGTGTTTCTTTTAACACGTTTTTTTGGTTTTGTCCTAAATTCCCCAACTCTAACATCCAAATCTTGACTTTCCCTACCCCCCCCCCCCAAACATCCAGTGGATGTTCAGTGGGGAACTTGTGAATATGTCGACGGCCCCTTACGTAGGCCAATAAAGCAAGAGGTGTTTCCATACAACATATTCATGCAAGTTTTTAGAGTAAGTCTGAACAAAGATTGATTACATGAATTTTGTTTATTATTTATCAAGACTGACTGTGCAAAGAGCTGCATATTTTGTATAACAGTAGGGAAAGAGTCTCTTTGGTCTGTTAATAAAAATTTAGAATGTACAACTGTAGTTCTAGTCAAACGAAGAATTAATGTCATGAAATACATATTGACTGGAATGTGTTAATTTTATAACTTTCAATTTAATTTCTGTACAGATTAGACATGGGAAACAAATTTTAAATTTTAGTGTAAAATAAATGAAAAGAAATTACATTCATTTCTGTGTTGACTGTAGTGTTTACTCTTTAGCATCAGTGATTCCTCCTGACGTAACTGCAAATGTGGCTTCATTTTCTGGTAGGTCAGGACTGTAAAAAATAAAGATATCAACTATCACTTTAAGTTTTTTACAGTTGCTGCTACTAGAGTCATTTTAATTACCCAGAGGCTTGAGGTCATAAGTGTCTGTAGACAATGGCGTTGTACCTCAACATTGAAGCCAGAATGAATTGCTCTGTTTTTAAGATTGCTAATTTTGTCATAGGAAGTTTACACACCTGTCATATATCTTTGCAATTCTTGTTTCTCCTCTACCTTTCCTCAAACTGATGCGAGTTGTAGAAGCATGAGCTAGTATGTGTCCACCAATTGGTTTCTTGGGGTCAGCTTGAAAGCTGAAACAAGGACAGTTGATTTCCATCCTTTTTTCTTATTTTTGTTTTAAGTCTCAATAGATAATGTAAAAATGCAAAGAATGTAATCAGTGTTTAATTCCACTAAGTGAAAAATTACCTCATTGTTGCTGTTTGTAAATAATAATCCACACAGAGCAAGAAGACATGAAAGAAAATTGAAAAAGTGCAATGTCACAAAATTTAAAAATAGCAAATGCATTTTGTTATCCGTCAAATGTGTTCTGTACAGATGTAGAAATGTTGAAAATGCCACTTTAAAATTGTAACCTGTACAAGTGGTGCACATGAAAAGCGAGCAGTCCAAAATGAAAAAAGTCTGGGCTGCTTAAGCAGACAATTTAAATGCATGATTCAGTTCATCTGGGCTGCGTGCGGAGCAAAAGTAGAGAATGAAATATCAGTCAGTAAAAAGATAATACACACCTCCTGGATCTGCTGTCATCTGCAGAGAACAATATTTCATATTAGATAATTATAATGTCAGTGTTAGATGAATCTTACTAGTTAAAACAGAGATGTCCTGATTTTGAAGGGCGATAATGCGAGACACAAAGTTTGTTGAATTTACTGAACTGATGTTCTTATGATTTTTATTTCAGATATACTGGCTAATTTCTTCTTTTTTATGAAACGTTTGTTATTTAATGTAGCAAAACTTTCCTGTAGTAAGTTAAAATTATGTAACAAAAGCAGTGGTATAAGTGTACCTGATTGGTGATAAAAATTGCAACATTGAATTCTACAAAAAATGGAAACAAAACCTACAGTCAGAATTATAATAACACTCAAATACAGGTTCTTCTGTGTAATGCCAGTAAGAAGTCCAATACTAATATTTTCACATCTTCACATTTTTTAGCCCATAAACAATGATCTATCAAAATGCAGTTAGTACAACAACAGTGATGTCTTAATTTAAAGTTCCTTTGAATTTGCACTGTTAAGTGGAAGTTGGCATTCGCAGATCTAGAAGACCTTGAAGATGACGTTATTGGTTTTGCTGATCAATCACCTCAGTTTTGACTTACCCTCAGAGAGCTTTTGCAGTCGTGATAGCATCTGTGCAAGCTTTTGTTGCCTGTCAGCCAGTTCTCCTCTTCCACAAAAATCTACTCTAAAGAGTGCCATTATGGAGTCAATTATCTGACAAAAATAACAGATGAGCCATTGGAAACTACTCTTTGAGAAGCTCTCCTTGTGGATCTCTAGACAAAAATACACTGTAACAGACAAACCGTCAGAAAAATACACTTTTGAGAAAGCCCCCTAGTAAATCACTGTTAAAGATAGCTGGCATAATAGCAGCATTGTTTCTTTTCATACCAAAAGCTTGAATACTCCTGGTTCTTCATGGAACTTGGCAGCCACACTATCCATCAACTCATATTGGTG
The DNA here is from genome assembly GCA_964017195.1 of Siderastrea radians. Taxonomy (NCBI): domain Eukaryota; kingdom Metazoa; phylum Cnidaria; class Anthozoa; order Scleractinia; family Rhizangiidae; genus Siderastrea; species Siderastrea radians. The sequence goes on along the minus strand of OZ024891.1, from coordinate 35,787,581 downwards.
TTCACCTACCAAAGGTTATGATAACATTTAAAAAGAAAAGTATGTCTAATAACTTTTTTTGGCCAGCAGTAGTTTTAAAAAGCACATTAACAGGATGAAGCTAAGTTGGATGATTGGTGTAGGGTTGTTGCACCTTTGACTTACTTGTGTATGCCCTACAATAGAGAACGTTATCCAACATTGCGTTTTGGTCCAAGTTAAATCTGTCTGCTATCTCTCGGAGGCGATCAGGTCGGCTGTCGTTAGTGAAGGAATTTTATTTGCTGATTTCATTGTAATGTTGCTTAACAAACGTGAAAGAATTGTGAGACTGCAGTTATGTTGTAAATTAACAAAACCGCTTGATAAAACTTCTTCAAAGGATACAAGGTGTTCTGCAAAAAAGTAAATGAAATAAAATTAATATACGTGAAGTTAAAACACTAAATCCCTTTTGATTCTTGTTTAATTATGTTTTTGAAAATTGCAATAGTGGTAAAACCAAATTTTTCGTTAAACTGCTGAGGGTGAAAATGCACCAACCTTAAAATTCAATTAACTTGTGTAAGTGTTGTTGGAATGAATTTTTTGGAACATTAATTCCTGGACAATGTCAGTTTTATCTCTTTTTTTGTAGATCTTAAAATAGATTTTTGCCAACTGACTTTTAAAGCGTCCAAAAGATCTAGCAGAATAAGTGCAGATATGATAACGTTATTTTATTCTGGTTCATGTTGGTAGTACCTCTGTATCAATGAAAATCACTTTTCCTCCTGTGTATCCATTTGCTCCAGGCAACTGTGCTGTAACTGATAATTAGCAATTCAGCGTGTTACGTTCTAAACTTAACAACATTTGCTTCGACAAAAGATGTAAGAATTTTTAGAAAACACATTAAGTGAATTTCCTAACCATAGTTGGTGAAGGTCAAACTTACCACATAAAGTATGTGACAGCTGCGTTTTGCCAGTCCTGAATTCTGTAAGAAGAAAATAAAAAGTTACCCTTGAGGAAGAATTGGTTTAAAAATCAATAATTGTTATTTGATGGAGATTCGTTCTATTTGTGAATTATACTGTAAACTTTGAATTAATACTGGGTGTTACTAGAATATCTGTAAGTTTACATACCTCCAAAAACCTCGGTTATGGACATGCTTTCTATCCCCCCTGTTAAGAGATGACACGTGAATGAAGTGTAATCAAGACAGTTCACATTCAACGATCATCAATATTTTAAAAAGAAAAATTAAAAAGTACACTTCAAAATAGCCACTCACCTCCAAGAAGTTTGCTGTAAATTAAATACAGAAGAAACTGTTACTATTTATTAAATGTTCCATTGTTAAATTAAATAATTTGAAATATTTACATACTCCAACTCAGCACTTCCACTAGAAATCCGGAAGACCATCTTCCTCATGTCACTGTACTCCAGAGCTGTGACAAAACCAGCATTCTGCAAAGTGAATAGTCAATGTAGTTACAATTCCTAACAAGTGACTTTGTACTGTACAAAGTAAATGTTACAAAATGTTGTATTCAAACAGGAAAAAACTACTTACAGCAAGCTTAGCAGCAGCTTCCTAAAATAAACAAGAAGTTTCATTTAAAATGCCGGAATAGAAAGTGATGGTATATAAGATCTTAATGAACAAGAAAAAATATGACAAAATTTTAACGTGAAGTTGCATTAGAATAATCAAGTGAGAATGAGGAGGGAAGATCATATCCATCTACCCGAAAACAACTTTACCTTAATCTTTTCCATTTTTGCCTCAGATATCCCTTTTATCTGGCACATCTTTCGCCTTGTTGTCATCTGAACTCCCTGGAAAAATTGACCAGTTCATTTCAAATTGAATAGTCGCTTTCCTTAATCGTTATCATTTGTATTTTACGTCCACTTTGGACATCAAGCATACCTTTATAGTGCATATTCCAGCTGTCTTTAGCTTTTTTATATCAGCAACGTTCTTATTTTCAAACAAAAGAACAATCTGTAAGTCATTTATTAGTTACAAACAAAGAGCAAAAGAGTATTGATAAATCAACTTGTGACATAATATCTGGATTGACACTGAAGGTAACAGAACTTGTTGAAATATATCAGGACTACATGTATACTCACAATTCCATGGTTCTGTAAAAGGTCTATATCTTGATAGAATGATACCTAATAATAAATATATCTAACCAGATAAGTTTGATCAGGACAATGTTACTTAAGCGAATTCAACGCCTTACTTTATTTATATAGTTAATGTCAGGGCGTTTGATTGTTACTGCAGAAATAAGCAAATCACCTTAGTACTGAATTTGCAATTAATTGAAGACCATATTAATCATCATTGACATAATTTTATCATGGTATTTTGCCAAATGGATGTCATTAACTGGACCCAAGAGACTTTTAATATGGTTCTTGGTGGACTGCAATATTCAGGGATTGGCTAAAAAAACCCGCTTTCCCTCTGCAAGGAAATGTTCCAATCAACTTTTCTTAATTAGTTCCTTTTAATTTTCATGGTCACCATATCACCTTGCTTACATTTATGAGCTTATATATCCAGTTACCATTCAAAACTGTCAAATATAAATTTTCACGATAATTTTTCATTGAGGGGGGGGGGGGGGGGGAGGGGCACCATTCTCATTACGCCACTATGTTGATCGTGACGATGTCTAGGGTCGTTAAAGGGAAAAATATAGAAATAAACAGTAACATGTATCCATAAAACGGAACAAATAATTTTGGTGACGTCGTAAAACACATGTACTTACCTCTTCTTGATCGCTAAATCCTTCTTCGACCACTTGGTCGTCATTAGTAGCTTCCATCATCTTTGCTTAGCTATTGGTCAACACCGTAAAGCTGCTAAGAAAATCAAATTATTTACTTTTTCACCAAGTTACTTTCTGCACTTATGCAGAACAACCAAGCCATAAGGTTGCCTACTCTTTCTGGTTATATATAGACTCAGTTGACACTTCGTCTATGTCCGACTTTTTACTCTCTTGTTTCGCAAAAAAGTTCACTGAAAAAAAAAGCGAATTTGGGACACTTTTGGGTTAGAAACCAAGCACACCTACTTAACGTTCAGAGAAAAACTCCAAGAAAGTAATAATTTCCAGTCGTTGGGGTGCTTTCAGTTGTTCAGTAGTCGCACGTCGCTCTTGCTGGGAAACTGAACAGGAAATTGTAAAAAGAAAATTCCTTTTCTTTGCGGTGCGACGTGTGACGGTGTCCAAGATTTTCCAGCGCGAAATCAGCCGCGGCCGTCGCCTGCATTAGAATTTCCCGCCGAAAACATTCCCGCCATTTTCAACGCGCGCAGGCAGCCCACTCTTGCAGTTTTGCTTGTTGTTTTAAAAAAATTTCTTGCAGATTTTTATTGCATTTCAAACTTTCGGTCCATTGGCAAAAATGACAGAAGTCCAAAAAAAAAAAAAACAAAGCAAAACAAAACGAAAAAAGAATTTGTTTTTCTCTCTTCATTTTCCTGGATAATCTCCGGCCAATACTTCGCGAGGGAGACTGCCGAACCAGCAATGGCGAACGTACAAGGTTAAAAGACACGCTTGAAAGAAGGCCACTGAAGAGAAAGGAACGCAAAGTGAAAACTGTCGCCTTTTTTCCATTAACTGACAAGCTTGACCACTTAACAAGGTATGCGTATTTAACAGTAGTTTATAATTTTTGACAAACTTGTTGACCTCGTTGTTTGTTAATAGCCAGAGTCTTGAGTCCGCTGGATTTCACTCTAGAAATGGTTGGGCCAAACGCAGCTATCCACAGTTTAAAGTCCTTAGTGGAATGCCGATGTAACGAACCACGGCATAACAACGTCCCCGATATAACGAACACAATCTAGAGGTCAATCTAGAAGCCCAAACTTAAAGTTCACGCTGATATAACGAATAAATGACAGGGTTGGCCGGGAGGGGGGGGGGGGGGGTAGTGGAATACCAATACACCCGAAATAAACCACCCAATATACCAGAAAATAAACTAAAACTCGTGTAAAAATACCAAAATTTAGAAAACCGTGGCATACTTTACACCCAAAATTAGTAGTGAACAAAGCAAGGTTACAAGGCTTAGATTTCAGCACTCTAACACCTGTAATGCAACGAGCCATGTCCTTAGGTTTGAGTCAATGAATAGAACTCATCAGTCACTCAGTGAAAATTCAATTTATCTAAGCCTAAATTGTAACGTTACATAGAGATTTCTTCTCAGTTTCCGATCAATTACTGCTGGTTTCAGTTGATAATAGCTGCACTAATAGAAAAGAAAGTCGCTTGATGCAGCCACCCTCCTCCTTGTTTTGGGCCTACTGGACTGGTCGACTCTACTGGACACTGCTTCTCCCTGCTCAGCTTCAGCTTCAGCAGATTCTTCGTGAGGGAGAACACTATCCTCTGACGAATGCAAGAATGCAAGAAGAATGTACTAGTCACTTTCAGCAATTTCAATCGGGATTACGCTTGTGACAGTTCCACTCATCCCATCTTTGGAGAGTAGGTGTTCAGTTCCAGTTGTGACAAACAAGTGGATCAACAAGGTCCTGACTGAACCACTCAGTTCTAACGTTGGCAACATGATCATCCTCTTGGAGGTCTTCCAGCAGTTTGGCTATATAGAATGTACTTGCTGGTACGTCTTGTGGGTCTACGGCTCTGAGGAAATGCCACATATGTTCCTTTCGGGTGAATGATAGTTTCTCTGCTAGAACTTGCACTTTTCTTGTGTTGAGCACTACTCTCATCTTGCAGCAGAGTGCTGAAGTCTACAGCTTTTTTTTTTGGGTGATGAAGTTTGGTACACATTTAATGGCAGTGTTCCAGGCTTGTCTTTCATCGAAAAATTTCGAGTTGTGTTCAGTGCATGACGCACACTCCTGCCATTGATTGACGCCCACCGTCAAAGCTCTACCAGTTGCTGTTGTGCTGAGCAACCTTTAAGAGGCTTTGGGAGCATTGCCAATTCGGAAGGCTTGATGGTAGCGTCTCAAGTTTAAGTTTAAATACGGTGCGCTGTCCAGATTTCAGCTAGATGAGATTTAAAGATATTGATCTTTCAGAGCTGTACACTTTATACCAAAATTAAAAAAAAGTGTAATACTTAATACCCAATTTTTAGCATAAAAGTACTGTATACCTGATATTAAATACCCCAATATACCGTATACCCAAAAACCCTGGCCGACCCTGAAATGTCATCACGCAGCTGAAGTTGAATGCGCAACAAATCAACATGGTGTTTGCAGAATGTAAATCACGAATTTGATTTGATGGTTCAATCAAATCTGGACAGAAATTGCACCATTAAACCGAATGCTGAGGGGTGCAACCCAACGCTGTTTAATATTCACTGCAAAATATTCAGTAGCCAAACCCCGAAATAACGATGATTTTGGTCGTTTAATTTTCCCACAAATTCCTTATAGCGGGGTTTCGTTTTCCCAGTCCCTTTTGGGCCTTGGCACTTTGTTATCTCGGGGTTCCGCTGTATTTGGATTATCTCCTAGAAACGCGCATGAATAAGCAACCCAGGGATTGTGACAGTTTGATCTGGCTGCGCTACATTGCAGTATCTGTAACTTGTGACGTGGCAGCGTCGCTGTTTGAATGATACAAGTGCTCCCGCAAACTGAACACCGTGAATTTCCAGGTAGTAAGTACCCCAAGTCAAGCCCCACCAACCTGTTGACGAGGTAGACCCAGGGGCAGATCAACGGGGGGTGGAACTGGATTGGGTGGCTAGCCACCTCCCACCCCCCCCCCCCCTTCTTTTGGGGTAGATCAGCTTGAAATTATGAAAGGGAACAAAACTATCACTGCATAATTCGTAATTTTCGTAATTTCTGGTATCATTCTGTCAGGTCAGCCACCCCCCATTCAAAAATCGTGGATCCGCCACTGATACCTCATCAATATAAATATCCGCGCGTATTATATGTTAAACCATCGAATAAGATGTATTTATCATATCATCATACAATGTTAGCGGCAATGCGCTTACGATAACGTTTCAAGTCATTTCAACTCAGACATAATGGCAATTTCCGTTACATTCGACCTTACCGGACTCGGACATATCACTTCAAAATACAACATGTAATACTCACTTAGAAGCATAGAATATTTCATCTCTTCAAAATATATTTCTTTGCAGCAACTGATTTACAGAATTTACCTATTAAAAATCAGTAATTCTCCGCCGAGTTTGAAAATTTGGTATACATAAAGTTACATACGTTCAACTGTAAAGGATGCAAATTGTTAGTAACATAGATCTCCAAGTAATTAAGTAAACAATACATTCTTAATGGTATATTAAATAAAACTATTTTCTACTTTCTTCTCTAAATAAAAATGAAAAACTTGCTTTGAGCAGAAAAATCGTGAAGAAAAGAACTCAACTAAACTCTTTCTTAAAACTATTTCTTGGTATTTAATACCTCAATTTGATGTTATTTTCTCCTTGTCGTGGCTTTAAACTAACAATTACATCTTTTTCAGCTTATCTCATAATCTGGTAAGAAGTTCTTTCATAATCTTAGTGAGAATAAATAGCTTTGAACAAACTCTGTTGGAACGGGACTGCGGTCACCTAAGCTAATATACCTGCCCGTCTTTAAATGACAGAACAGCAAAAAGATCTCGAAGAAAATGAGACGAAGGCTGTTCTTCAACATGCGCTGTTGTGCAACTTTTTTGCGTAGTCAACTTTATAACTTAACCTACTATTTACATCAAATATAACTATTTTTTAAAGCGTAGTAATAGTAGCTAATAACAAAACCAAAGAAAGTTTGTTGCTGGCTAAAAACTGTGTAATTACAGCTAGTTTAGCCAGTGGCAACCTTTCTTTGGTGTTTTATTTTTATAATGAGAGAATGAAATACAAATTCTAAAGAATATCTTAAGAGTTACCTTTGCAATTGATCTACCCTTTACTTTCGCGAGGTTTAGAATTCGCAAAAATCGTCAGTGATCGTGGAAAAATGGCCGCAAAATTTTCGCGATATAAAAAAACCGAGCTTTGTTATTGGTAACTATTATAACTGGAAGTACATCTTTGCTAGCCGTCCACTATTGTGACCCTTTTATCTATACGTTTTGGCAAGCAAATAACTTCCTTCCTGTAGATTATTTTTTGACTGGTCTAATAAGATTACTTTTTCGTCAAACTTAGACATTACGCGACATGACTAGACGACCCAAGCGAAAATAGAAGGCATTAAGGTGAAACCACAATCTATTTATTTACGGCGATCAGTTTCGTAATAATATTTTCAAAGAGAAATAAAATGCCATTATTTCTGTGAGTTCTCAGTTCCATCATCAAAGGGCGCTATGCTTGAATATACTCATAGTACTGTTCTACCAGTTGCCTTATGTGAGTAAATGCATTCCTTAGGCCAACCTTTAAAAGACCTAGAAAAAAGGAGCAACAAATGAATGAAGACTAGGGGCGAATCCAGGATTTTTTCAAAGGGGGGGGGGGGGTGCAAGTAAAAGACAACAATATGCTATTATTTTTGTGATGAAAAAGCGATAGACACGAGGAGTCAGACAAGTTCGGAAACTTCCCAAAGGGGGGTTGCAACCCCCCTCAACCCTCCCCCTGGATCCGCCCCTGAAAACAAAGATGTTTTGTTTCATATGTAAAAAGATATTTTTGCCATGCTCTAACCCACACGCTTCACGATTAATGACATACAAAAAGAAACATCTATTTGTCAAGCTTTCAATAGGTAAAGTATTTGTATTTATAATCTCAGAACCTTCACATTCTGCACACATTTATAATAGCTAAAACGGTTAACAAAGGGTCCAACTGAAACTTTTTTAATAATATCATTCTTACTTCAAGCGGTAACGGTTGAATTTATTCCCCTAACATCTGTTGTCTTCGTTGTAATTTACCTGATTTGTAGCTACCCTCAAGCATTGTCTGCAACGAGTCTTGGACATCAATTTGAACAAGTATTGTTGCATTTGTGTGGACCATGGAGTCTAGAAGAACAAACTAAACCCAATCAATATCTTGCAAAAGGCTGTGTTTCTGTTACATTTTTGGGACAGTTCTTAAGCTTACAATAGTTTTTTAAGCATCACAGACTACGGAAAAGAGAATGAAATCCCCCTCCTACTTGAGTTGACGCTCAAGTCAGGGATCCGGACAACACGTTTCTAAAGCTTGTGTCTAAGGATGAAACTGTAAACTGTGCACCACCAAGCAAAGAAAGGAAAACTGTTGAGTTCTTTCGTTTGGTACCACAGGGACTTTCAACTTTTCTACGAAGGAAAACTGAAAAACCTGACACATATAATTTGGCATTCTTAGGAGGTGACTAATTATAAAAGTGAAGATGGAATAATAATATTACCTGTTGAAAATACTGGTGCTAACACAAATCCCGACAAGCCTACGAGTACTCTTGTGACACCCTGAAAACACATTACATTGTTATCTAATAGTCAAGTTTTGAGTTCACCAAGACCGATCAATAAAAACACTAAAGACACATTTTTACAGGGCTAAACTCAATCTGAAGTAGAATCTACACAAACACCAGCACGAAAATGCTGAATTCTAAAATAAAAAAAATTAAAAAAAAACCACAGAGTGGTGGTTAGTTCATCCTCTCACTGGTAACTGTAAACATTTTACTTCAGAGTGAGACTATCCCTGTACCAATACGTCTTTTGTATTTTTATCCAGCGGTCTTGGTGATCTCCAAACTGGACTATTATATGCAGAACAACGTGACACTAACCTCGCCAGCCCTTAGATATGAGCAATCGTGCACTCTTATTGGCTACTTGCTACTAGGCTGATAAGCACTTTGTTTCTTTTGGTTAGTGAATAAACTTTCTCATAGAGTGCTTTTCAAATAAGTGTCATAAGACCAAAACCAAAGTAATTATCACAGCCAATCACAACAAACACAAATTAACCAATGAACCAATCAGAACTCGAAGCAAATACATGTAACCGGCGCCAAGTGTGGGAAAACGCATGCAAGCAAGTTGCAATTGGTTTGAGTTTTACTTCTGATTGGTCGAGAAAGTGGTGCGAGATTTTTCGACACTCAATTGAAAACCGCTCTAACCCAAGGCTTTTCTATGTTACATAACAGCTTTAATCCATGAAGTCAAGTCATAAACGAGTTCATAGTAACGTTGTTGCTGTGCACCTCATGGTTGCTCATGGTTGCTGTGCACTTATGAAGGGTAATTTTTACGAATTTAAAGATAACAAGTGTGACATTTGGCAAATACTCAGTTGAGCATCTAAAGTATTTCCAACTATTAAGGCCAATTTTTAATTTTATTTATTCAATTTTTTTAAAACAAGTTTTAAACCCTAGCCAATGTCTACCTACTCTTTCTAACCCCTTTCAACAAAGAACGACCGTTGGCTAACAATATTAGGCCCACATTAAAAAAATCGGCCCTAAGTCTTCCGTAAGGAACAAACGGAACACAAGCATTAAGTTGTCACATCATTTTGTAAGCATCAGGATAAAAATCACCTTGCCTACTTCAACCTGCAGGAATACCTTAATGCCTTTCCAACCAAACAATAAACATTTTTCGTCTATGAATACACTTACTTGCGTTGGTGGAATCTGTGAGTGATGTGTAGACCATAATACCATTCCTATAATATGGTAATACTATTATATTAGTTCAATCAACAACAATTGACTTATCAGCTTACATTGGTCATCTGTGGAGTACAGCATCTGACAACTGCAATGAGCTATGTTTGCTATGTTAAATGAGAAAACTGTTTCTCTTGGATGCTGTTGCACAGAAAGCTACTGCTGGCCATCTTGGACCTCTCGCTATCTCAAACAATAACCCACTTTCCTTGGATAAGGTTGTACACAAATTTAAAACTATCTTAAGGTGGCCCGCAGTTATTATTAGTGTGGAAGCTCCATTTATGGCAAGTAAGCTTTAACCGATGTCAGTAATTTTTGGTACTCTTGGTAATCTTGCCCACAGTAAACTTTAAAGTCTTAGAACTTATTGAGCTTAATTAGAAAAAAATCTGTCGTTGTTTGATCGAAATATTGGCATTTTCCTGAAAGGAATAGGTCTTCAAATAGTGCCTGTAACTCTTAATCGTTTATCTTGTTTGCCCTAAGACTTAAAGTTTTGTAGAACTTGAACATTCCATGTTTAGAGTACCAAAAATTACTGAAATCAGTTGACGCTTACTTGCCAAAAATTCTATTTAAAAAAATGGAGCCTCCGCTCTAACAAATAGCCATGGGACACCATAATTACACCCGTTTTTCAAATGAAATCTTCTTTGAGTGTTCAAGAAAGTGGGAGTTGACTGTATATTATAAATCATGATAAATGTGGTTTCCGATGGGGATTCTTAGCCATGCTGTGTTCTCAAAACGTGGTCGCATCAAGCTTCTCAAGAACTGTCACATTTAATTATCTAACACCTAAACACCCACGATGGCAACAGACTTCATTTACTGTTCCCCTTGAGTCAACTGATGGTAATGCAAAAACATCCAACATCAAAATTCAAGTGAAATTTCAAGTTTCATTTGTGAAAATTTAGAGTCATAGACAAATACTCCTGGAGAGCTTACATTTGAATGCTCACTCAATATTTTTCATCCACAGACTAAAAAGCTAGAGCCTGACATTACATGACAAAAGGTTTGGACATAGGAGTCAAAGAGGAACTTTACATCAGAGTTGCCACATTTTTCTATTCTGGAAGTGTCTGATTGACCAGTTGCACTAATAATCATCATAAGAAGTTCTAAAACAGAAGGCCTAAAACAGATATTCAAGTACCTGAAGTTCCATCCCTGGTTAAATATGATGGCATCCACATTCTTTCCAGGCACACATCTCGTGGCGAAGCATTTGGAAGAGGAAGAGTGTATTTATTGTACACAACCCAAGCATGTGGGATAGAATCTACAAGTAAGAAAGGTAACAATATTATTTGTTAACAAACAGATGAATATCAGTTTTAAAAAACAGCAGCAGCCTTTTATAGCTTTTATCATAATGAATTTGAAGGAGAGTTGTATGATCTCATCTCAGACAAAACCATTTTAATATCCCTATTTAAGACCTACCCCTGAAATTTGTTCTGTTTTTTTTTTGCAAGAAATTCCAGTAATGAATACCCTATTTCAGACCAGTCCCCAAAAATAGTCCCCTTGCTGAGGCACAAACTTACCCACTATGTCCCATCAAGCAATATTTGAAATACTGGAAATTGCCCCCCTCCCGTTGATAAGTCACCCCCGCCCCCATCGATTAAAGGTAATAAGAAATGCCCCTGGCTATTTTTAGAGGAAACACAGTAAATGGCTTATAGAAGGGAGTACACTGCCCCACCCCCACTGGGCTTAAGAATATGGTCTGTTATACCACGGTCTTCGTTATATAGAGGCTTGTTATATCAGGGTTCCACTGTAACAAGTCCTGTAAGGAGAGATCTATGTAGTACTAGTGGTCTGAATTTTACAGGGTCCTGTTGCTAATTGCTCCTGTTGCTGTTAGCACTCAGTCAAAAACCAGCAACAACTTTTGGTCCTTGTGCAACTCAGATTTTTCCTTAGCATTGTGAACTTACAAATCTAATGATAAAAAATAAAAACATGCCAAAAACCCACCATCTATTTTCTGAAGAACTTCTTCCCCACGAAATGGCTGATCAAGCTGAAAAGAAAAGAAGGATAAAATGGCTGCTTTTGGCGGTTTCAGTAGCATTTGAAGTAGGTGACAGAGCTAAGACAGTTACATCAAGACATAGCAGATAGCTTCTTGCATTCAAATGATGCCAGAACTCTGGTGGTAAACACCTAAAGAAACCACTACAACTAGAGAATGTAACCAGTTAAATAGACCAAGATGAAAATAAGGTTCTAAAGTAAAATAGAAAACACTAACTTATGTGGCACAGTGATTAAAACAAAATAAATTTAATATACATATTCTGAATAAATGAATGAATGAATGAATGAATGAATGAATGAATGAATGAATGAATGAATGAATGAATGAATGAATGAATGAATGAATGAATGAATGAATGAATGAATGAATGAATGAATGAATGAATGAATGAATGAATGAATGAATGAATGAATGAATAACTTTATTTAATCATGGGCGACTCATCAGGACTGAAAAACACTCTTTCCTTAAAATGGCTAGATGTCTCTCACCTTGCCTCCTTTATGGATTGCTTGCCGGAGATACTCAAATGTAATGTCTGGAGGAACTGGAACAACTCCTTGAACCTAATTACAACAAAAGTTTCATGAAGTCACCCTTACTTCTGGAAAAATAATCACAAGCAAAAATATCCAAAACATCTTTAATATTATTAACTCAGTTGCTCACGCTTCGCTAAACAGCTAAAACACTGATTAGTCCATCAGGGATGTGTTAGGTGTTGCTTATATCTGTGTATGATTGGGGTAAACCATTTGGTTACTATTCATAATGGTAATAGGACTGAGTGGAGTCCAATTTGGTCTGTAATCATACGAGTGATCAATTAAATTGGACGACCGCATAGCGGGAGTCCGATTTGTTTAATCACGAGTATGATTACAGACCGAATTGGACGACACGAAGTCCTGTTACCAATTAATCATATCTATAACAGAATTAGAGAAAGAAAAGGGAGAAAACACGCTGGAGAAGGAATTGACAAATGTTTCACGGTACGTAAAAAGAACTTATTCAAGTGTAACTGATCCATTAGAGCGCGCGCTCTGACGCATACTGTCCAATTACTTAGGCATAATGCGTACACTGTCCAATTACACTGTCCTAACTGTCCTATTAATGCTCAAATCATGGCTGGTGATAGCCAATCAGATTCGAGAATTTTGTTATAGTTATGATTAACCAGAGAATTTTACATACAAAATTATTTCAGAATAGACCTGTCAAATCATGCATGAATCTGGAAAAGCGTTTATTAATTTTCAATCTAGAGGTGCGGTAATCACTGCAATTGTAGCAAACACTCATATTATCACAAGTTAAACAACATCAGTTTTGGAGTAAAAACATTTCCCAAGTCAAATTGGAGCCCGAGTCAAAAAGCCGAGTCACTGCTCAGCAGTACATCTTCTTTGGAGTATTTCCCAGAAGGCTCTATGAGTTTCTTTCTCTCCTTTGCTCTCCGAAGCATGGCTGCATGTAGGGGATTAGACGGCCTAGGTGAGCAAAATGTTTTATTCATCTGCCTGCATCTCGATGTTTTCTGTAATGTATGTGCATATTAGATTATGCCATCGATCCATGTTTCAATAGCTATTTTCTCAAAATACTTTGAACTTTCCCTTCCGTTTATAAAATTAATGATTTAGGCGTTCTAGAGCTGATCAAAGAAAGCAGCACCAGAGATCAGGTTTGTCTCCCCAACTCCTCAGTAACCATTTTAAAGTTTATAAACTGGCAGGACCACAGCGACAAGGCGTTGAGAGTTGCCGGATCTTAAGTAGACCTGTATCAGTAAAACATTTGAAGTAAAAAATATACGGAACGACTGATCCTTACGGCAGTTAAAGAAAGACACAGAATTGGGAAGACAAAATACATAAAGTAAAAAATGTATGTAACAAAAAAATGCCCGATATTTCAGTTTGCAAAACAAACCTTCTTCAGGGGCTACAAGAGTAGAATAGGTAAATAGGTTACAGGACCATTTCAGCTACCAACATATCATATTCATTTATTTTAAATTTTTAATGTAGTTGATTTTATGAGGCTTAACTTCCTTCATTTTCTTGGCGTATTTACAAGTCTGACAACAACAAAGACAAGTTCAGAAGAAAAAGCACCATGTTTTAGTACTCTTTGTTTGTTGGTTTGTTTTGAAATTGATCTATTTGTCGCCGCAAAACAAAAAAAGAGAACCTATGCGGCTCTTTGCAGCTTGCGATTTTTCACGTTCTTGTAAAATATGTTTTTTCACTACCCGAGAGCATGGTTTTCAATAAGGGCCGGCAGCCGGCGAAACTCACCGCGTACTTCACATGAACTCGCCATCTATTTGATTGAGAAATTACCTCATATTTACGACTAACATGAGAAACATCCGCTACAAAACACAAGCATTGCATCCGCCAAGATTTAGTCATGAAAAACAAAAGAATCTTGCCTGAATTCTGAGTAATTTTGGGGCGGTTTGTGTTTCCTGTTCTGTTCAAATACCCTAATTCTTGCTCCAGAATGCAGAAAATGCATTCTAAGAGGCCTAAATTTTCAAAATTTTCTGGGGGAGCATACCCCTGGACCCCCCTACAATCTCGTGCCTTCAGAGCGAGTAGTTAATTCTCTGCCAACTCCTAAAATTTTGCCACCTACTCAGATTCCTACTGAAAACCCTGCGAGAGAACATTTATTTGCTGCTCTCTCTATTTTTTCCAGAGTTCATGATGTGTTGTCTGTATAGCTGTGAGATGAGTGAGACAAAATACCTTGTGTGTTTTTTTCCGAGAAGAAAGCTGGCGGCCATTTATCTTGATTTCTGATTGGTTTGACCTCGAGCACCAGCCTAACGCAAAACAAACTCCCTCCCACAAACAACCCACCCCTCCCAGTTCGTGACGTCATCACAATAGAATGTCAACAATCCGGTTTGTGCTAGAGGCCAGGTCCTTACCGGACCTTGGGGAGCTTATTATTGGAGGGCTTTTTTCATTTAAATTTGGGGGGTTATATTCTGGGGGTTATATTTTCGGAACTTTACAGTATTACTCCTCACTTACGGCCACTTCACTGCTTTTGATAGGTGACTTGGCATTTTGACTTGGACTCGGATTTGACTTGGTCAAAGTATAAACTCATCAATTTTGCCTTTGTTGCAATGATCTCATGCATACAGGTTAGTTTCTCACGCATGACTCACAAATCTGAACCAGAAGTGCCACAACTGAACAAAAAGTAAATTTTTTTCAATTTTAACCAAAGGAAAACAAACAGTCCAGTCTATAAAATGATGCTGTGCACAAACTTGTGCTTAACCTCTGCATCATCTGGAGATTGTTGGAACATCTTCAGGTATCTTTAGTAATTTTCAGAAATTGTTGGAGCATCTTGATTCTTCAGAAATGAGGGCAATATGAAGATAAATTTTTCACGCATTTGAATGAGGAACATTTTGGCAGGTATACCTGCTGCTTGGCACAGTTACAGGTGTGTGTTTTGAGTTCTCATTGAGTGTGCCTGCTGAGATAGGCCAGGGTAATTACTCTTATTTCTTTTTATGACACTCAGTTCAAAACCATTCTTATCCAGATTGATGGCATAAACTGATCATTTACCTTGAAAGTAGCCTTGTCGTTATGGGTAAAGCTCAGTCGTGATATTGTTACTCCATTCTTGGTATCAGTTTTCTTCCAATCCTGACAATCAATGATTCGGCAAAGATTTGTCCATTGCTGAAAAATAAAACACGCATTAAGACAAGATTATGAACAATATTTGGTGGTCAATTGTGGCTAAAAAGTTTCCAGTTATATGAAATGTACTGGTGCCTGTATGCAGTCAAATAAAGGAAACTGAATATCATAGGAGCTCCTGGGCCAACAAAGCTATAAACCCCACTGAGTAATTAAAAGGTATTGAATGAAGATCCCATTGTTTAATTTAAACTTTGATTGACAACTGCATGACTGTCTACTTTTTAATTAGCAAGTTTCTAAAACATGAACAAGACAGCATGTGAATTTGGTGGTCCTTGCAATATGGTTCTAATTATCTAATTAATTAATTTATTTATTTATCTATTTATTTAATTCAGTTATTTGATAGTGTGTTGACTTACTCATTTATTAAACACCACTAACTTACTTCCATCCTTTGTTGAGGTTCTAAGCATATGCTTTCCTTTGACCTATCGGGCCCCTTTTTGGAGTCTTTTCTGGACTGAAGAGAATATTGTAAAGGAGAAAACAACACTCAAAGCATTTTATAATACATAAATCATTGCACTTCCAGAGAATAAATTGAAGGGTCATGTGCAAAAACATCCTAAAAGACTTTTTCAAATCTAGCAGAGAAACTCTTTCTTTTGGCACCAAAAAACTGATAAGAACTTTTTTGTTAAATACATTACTGTACCTGGTTTATGTCTATTTATCTTTCCCATCAAAAACCCCATTGAAAAAATAAATAACAGTTAAATAATTTTTGGCTTGAAAAGTTACTAAACAGTGGCCACATTTTTGCGTAGTGAAAATAAGCCAATGAAAATGGACTGCCCACAAATATATTTCACTGATTTGCAATTTGGGAAACACTTCTATTGAATGACCCCTGTACAGATGAAAATGACACAAAATTGTCATGCTACTTTGTACTTACCTTTGATGTCTTTTTTTTTTAATGCAAGTTTATGAATGGATTTCAATCACCTCTGGCTTGATCCTTATCTCAACTTGTAAAAAAACAACCCGACCTATTATCCCCCATAACAGACTTGTACATGTAGTGCAGCAACAATATTTTAATTTAACAACAATCTTCTTTAGGTTGCAGAAGACGTTAAGCTTGCCCTGTTAAGATAGAAGGCAATTCAATCTAGAGAGCTCACCCTTCTGTTAAGCCTCTGTCTAACACTTTTTCTTGACTTGTCAAATTTTTCCTGAGACTCTGCTTCAGATTCTGTTGCAGCATTTAACACTTCCATCCAGCTAAGCTTGTCATCCATACTTTCTGTAAATAAAGCAAAAGAAAACACTTCAGTTGAAGTTAAAACAAATAATAAACCATATGACACTTAAACTTATCAACAATATAGGTATGTGAGGGAGTGGGGAATTCCCACTTTCACCCCTCAAGAAGCAAATAAACTCACCACAACTGATGTAGTATGTTCTCTTGGCAAAGTTGTCAAACAAAGGACCAAGAGCAAAGCAATTTGGTTTCTTTTTCCTCTCGCTGTCTTCAAGCTCACGTGCAACATCTAAGAAAAAAATTTACAACAAATTATTTTCTAATTTCTACTAGGCTAAGCTAAGAGGAAAAATCAGGTCAAGTTTTTGTTGCTTCAGTAAGCAGACTTGAAGATCAGGCAGATAGCTGGAGAAAACCAAACTTATGGGTCAGCCAGGTCTTGAAGCCTTTTTCCAAAATTGCAAAGTGCATGGTGAAATCCACAATACACCAAAACAGGACAAGCAACTAAATGTAATGTCACAAATAATGAAAGTGAACTACACTCTAATGAAGAAACTTAATCTCATAGAAGTAGTATTTTTGCTCAAGGTTTTTTGTTCACCATTGTCTGAATTTCAAGTTGTCAAATAAGCACATTTTCTACACTTTCTAGAAGTTTTTACATGTAACACTAAACTTGGGGATTGTCTGTATTTACAATCAATCAGTATTATGAACCAAGCTCTTACAAGTTGAATCCAGCTCTATTCTTCCAGCTGGCTGATCCAAAGCAATATCATCCATTTTCCTAGGAAAAAATAAACAGAATAGATGGGTAGTAACTGTAAGTTTGAAAAAGAGGCAATTTCAGCCAAACATTACTATTAATATTAAATTTTACTGCTTTCCTTTACACCTCCAGGTAGTCAGTAAGTGTCCAAAATAGCAAAATAACCACTGAATTGCATACGTAAATGAATCTTCTTTCCCTACCCATTTAAAATCTCTCGAAAACTTTTTCCTTTGTTTGAAGCTTTTTCAGATCAGCAGCTACCCATGCAATGTATTAAAATTTGAGAAAAAATTAAAAGAGAAATAGTGTCCAAGGGATTAGTCACATGACCTGGAAATTATGGAAAAACTCTGCAGGAAACTCATATCTCAATTTAAGAATTAACTTTCCACTTTCCAGTTGGGGGCTGGTACATAGCCCAGCATGGACCAGATTTTAAAACCCTTAACACCTCTCCGGGGGTTTGATTAGTATATCTCAGCAGGTAAGGATCAAACAGCTTTATTTCCACCAGGTGGCTTAATAAGCTCAAAAGACTGGTATCCATAGTAACAATAATTCATAAAGAGAAAACAAAGGAAATCCGTAACAGTGGTCTGGTACCTGATCTTAATTAACACAAAATTTTGCGAACTTTTGCTTTGAATTTTCCAAGAATTATTAATGGTTTGAGAAAGCTATATCAAATACTTGAAAGAGTATTTCATTAGGATCCAAACACCTTGAAGTCAGTTAAAAAAAAACTTGGCTGTGCCTCCTTTTTTCAACCCACTTCTCAGTGTTTGTATATCCTGATTAAAATCTCTTTCTCGTGTTTGATGTATTAATACATAAAAATAAACAAGATTTAATGACGGCTGATAACAAATCATAACTATGAATGACAATTAATATTTAACTTTAAGAATGTTACACATAGTGACAGGTAACATTGGTAGCATTAGTATACAAAACAGAAGTTCTCATACACCACTGGGTTCATGCTAAGCTGACTGCTGCAGTCTGAACTTTAAAACAGAATCAAACACAGTACAATATACTATCATGCTAAAAACAGAAAACTACCACAGTATGCAAACTGAAATCTAAGTGTGGGTGAGCAGGAAAAACAGTAATGACAGCTCCAATGGGAGCCTGGAAGAGGTGAGGGGATACCCACTTATATGAGCTATATGGGTATATGGTAGCCCAGCTAGTCTCATATTTGTGTTTTGCCATAGGAAAAAACCTAAATAAATTTTAAGCCCCTTTCACTATTAAAATGCCTTGAGCCTTGAACCTTCAAACTATTTATGGTATTTTATTTTATTTATTCTTTTAGATCTCCACTTTCCTCTTTTTCTTTTTTCAAAAAAGAAAACTTTCATTTTCCATGGTCACATCCAATGCCACTCCATAACCAGTTAAAATTTTAATGGGCACAGGTCTCTGAATTATTTCTAACTCAACAATCTGAAAAGTAAATTAGGATTAACATTGAGTTCTCTACGTTTGTGTCAATTATACTGACAGGGTCATCAATTTTTGTTGCGATCAATGTTCAAATTTATACATAACGTCTGGTCTTTTCTGGCATTGTTCTTGGAATATTTTTTACCCCAAAAATAAAATTCAACGTTGCCCTCATGAGTTTCATTGCAACAGTACATTTACCATATTTGCATATGTCACACTACGGAAATCATATCACTAGAAAACACAATTGAGAGATGAGAGCCGGTGAGTCTAATCTCTTCCTCTTTGAGTAAAGTTCAAAGTCTAGCATGCATGCAGGTATCGGGAGACATCCACGTTCTCATCACGCTAACATAAATATTAATGAATTCCGTACAAGCTTTTAAGGTACGCTAAATATTGATGTTTGTTTGTAATAAGGCTTACAAAAGATGATCACACCACCTGTAGTATGACCAAGATGTTCCCTTCGGGCTTCTTACAAGTCTGCACCATCGCTTTCTCCAGTTTGTCTGACCCAGTACAGCTTGCCCGCTTTCCTTGACTGCCCAGCCTTCTTTGACAACAAATTCCTCTTCCATAGAGAGATAAAACATTAAATCAGATAAACATGTAAGTTGGATATTAAGCGACAAACCGAAGATGTCGATGGAGAGATGAAACTAGTGTAACCTAGTTCCTTTTTGCCGGCCATTTTGATTTATACCCATAGCTCTTTTCGCACCTCCAATCAAAACGAGGGATCACTTTGACAGCTACTGTACGAAACTAGATAGTTAAGGACGAAGCAGCAAAATGATCTAATATGGTATCCAAGATCATGGAAATAATTTCGTTTTCCATTAATTTGAAAATTCTTTGAAATCGCCAAAAATACACCTTGTCATAAATTTACCTATCGCTTATGGCATTTTCCCTGCTAGGGATGGGTGGGGGACTGACTGATTCTAATAATGGACTTTGGACTACATCGGGAAGTTTGTTTCACGCGGCAAAATGGAACACATGTTGACCGCCTGCGTTGTGAAGTTTTAGATCCTAATTATAGCGAAACTGTATATCTCTGGTATACCCATTCTAGACACGAGTCTCTGAAAAGTCTGAAAACATGCGTAGTCCTTGTTCAGGAGTCCAGGGAATCTCTCTATCCCTTGATTATGTCTGTACCCATCTTGATGTTTCACTGATTGCTTTGAATTAACCTTTCAAGTGGTTAGGGTAAATTGGCCTTAAATATTTTAAGCAATGTCAGAGTATTAAGAAAGTTATCTTAATAAAAAAGTACCGAAAAGTTATGTTTTTTTTTCTCATTCATTTGTTGGTTTTCTCCCTTGTATTTCCTCTGTCCTTTGCATTCTCTGTGTTGCTTTGTTTCAAATTACCGCGTTTAAATTTTTTCACAACCAGAAAATTCGCCGATTGGAAAGACAATACCACCATTGTCTTGAAGACCAGACCCAGTCTATACGGCCGCGCTATCAATACACAGGGATATCACGCACTCAACGCGAGGGAAACCCAGTAGGGTTCCAAAGTTCCAAAGGCCTCGACACAAATGCGGTTCGGATAGCACTCGCGTATCGAAAACCTGTTATCGAACGAATTCGTGGCTCTTTCAGGTAAGTGCAGTCGGATTTCCCTGTTAACTGAGTAAGGCAGTGTTTAAAATTGTACGTTCTCTTTGGAAATTTGGGCGGTTAATGCTCGTCGATTTGTTGTTTTCGACACAGCTGAGAAAACATGGCGACTTGAATTGAAGAATTCTGTGAGTGTTCAGAGTTGCTAGCCAAGGGAGGACGTCAGCGCTAGTTCCTTAAGTTGTCGAAAGGAAGAGGTAAAATGAAAGCTAATGGTGGTACGAACTTGGCCGGAAAAGACAGAAAACGGAAAATTTCGGCCGAAAAGGCCGACGAGGAAGATAGGTAAGCTTAAGCTAATTCCCGTTTTTCGTGAACTATAAATAACGTTAAGGTGTCACTTCAGTAATTTAAGTTCACACTGCATTATCAAGCACGCAATTACAGAATTCATTATTCTAGAAGCATTGAAGGTCGTGTCAAAGTAGCCTGACGTTAACAGGGCCTTGCTTTAAAAACCCTTGAAACGTTTCGATCGAGCAAATGCGTGATCGAACTCCCCCCTTTATTTCCTGAATACATGCGTACGTGGATGCATGGATTAGATATTACACTCCTTTCTGGAGACTTCAGTTTTTGGCCTCTGTCTCCCACAAATAGTAGATAATATGATAATGTGAATTTGGCTGCAGTAGCTAGCCATCATTAATCAAAGCACCAGTGAGAGATCGCTCTATGTTCGTCAAGTAAGCGTTAAATCGTGCAGTTTTTAGGTTGTCAAATATTCAATAAGCTTACGCTCTACTGATTTGTTTTGTGATTGGAGAAGTAATCGAAATGTGCGATCTCTTTTTTACTTTTTTAGCATCGGCGTTTATTAAATGATGCATTGTGAAGATAACATTCACTATGTATTATTTATAACCTGGAAATAATTATTATGCTTTATGTTGAGACGTAGAGAAGTGGGAAAGCATAAAACAGAGGCGAGAGGAAAAAAACTCGGTGATGGAAAGACGCCAATTTGCTTGTCTGACTCTTAGTTTATTTAAGGAATATTATCTTTTCCACGCTAGATTGTTTTCGGCCGTGGCGGAAATAAGCATGGAAAATTAATAATGATAACACTCTAGAATTCGCTTTTGGCATTTTCAAATTTCTTTGCTTTCTTTTGTACTGTTTCATTAGTGTAATTGTAACAGGTTATCTACATGTTTTGCCCTCCAGAAATTAACTCTTCTCCTAGAGACAAATATACGGGTATGAAAACGAACTGTTGATCCCAAGTCTTCTTGAGTTCATAATAAGCATCTCTTTAACGTAAAGTCACTTTGGATTAATGCATTTTAAACTTTTCGTGTAAACAATAAATCTGTTCATCGTAGTTATGACCACTGTGAGTCGTTTAGCTGGGTTCCTTGAAACAAATTGATCTCTATAGAAACTGACTTTATGATGGCATGAGCTTTGGTGGATTGATTTTGGTTTTAGTTTGTACATCTGTTCTTGCCCTGGCCTGTTGTAGGACTTGAACCATTTGTTCAAATCTTCAGGGTGTGTTTTCAGGGGCTAAGCTGCAATTTTATTTATATTAATAATATTGTTTTTGTCCTAAAAACCTGTTTGGCCTGGAGGATTGGTAGCACGTGAATAGTTCATCAACAAAGCAGGTGTCAAATTTAGATTTTTCCAGCTTAACTGGGGAGGTGCAAAGAGTCTTAACTGAGATTAACTTTGAAAGAACAACAGCATTAATGCCCATGCCATTTAGCTGTTCTGTTTTGTTAACAGAAACGGAGCATGATCTTGGAGACTTCATAGCCAGTGTCAGTTTTATAAAGAAACTTGGCTTTTGACACGTGAATTTCGATGAGTGGTCAATCTTCAGAGACCTGAATTTGAAAATGGTTGATTCTGAAGCGTCGAATTAGTCAAAACTTGTGTGTCAGAAATTTGAGAAGTTGCCTGATTTCTGCAAATCTGCGGAACAATTCACTGATAATCTTTCAAATATGTAGACGTATTAAGTTGCTAATTAGATTTAGAGAGAGCAAGAATTCTTTTGACTAAAAATATAGCCATGTCATGAAAATGTATTTTTAGTAATGTTGGACATTTCCAGAGATTTCATTATGGATTTATGTCCCCCAGACACCCTTAAATGTAGGATAGTAGATTTCCATACCTCCATGACACTCAGCAAGCTTCTTAAAGAGGGTTAACAATACCCCATCCATTAGGTAGATCCAGACATAAGATAAAAAAATTATTCAGGTCTCAAGACTGAAATAAATGTACTGTGGACAATTCCAAAGAGATTATTAATTAGGACTAATGGATCCTGAATTAGTTTCTAAAATTTCTCATGTTGACAGACAATGGAAAATGCAAGTACTAGTCAATTTATCAGCTTGTAGTAGTGCAGGTTAATATTAACCTGTGTCAATTGACTGAAAAAGCTGCTCCTGTGAGCATGGTGACATCTCTTCAGAGTAACTGCCAAGAAAGACAGACTGCAAGCGGCAAACAAATCATCTTTTTAAAGTCCTTCCGTTTGGTAAAGAAAGTTAAGGTGAAGTTGGTGGGTTAAACTGCAACAATACTAAATCAAAAGTGCCTATTGTAAATACAATAAACCTTAATTGAAAGAAATAGCAAAAGACAATAAAACAAAAAGGCCAGATAACAGACTTACAGTGTACATTGTAACAGCTCTATGCATACTGATCCAGGTGGGTCAATCAAAACTGATTTCAGAGTAGTAAAGACTCAAGATTTGCACTGGAACTGTACTAAGCACAACTGCTTAAAGGTACTGACAAATAATTAGTTATTGTTCGCTGCACAAAATGCTAAGAGGCCAACATTTATAATTTCTCTTACAGTACAATGGTAAATTTTGGGGTGCTCTGATTGGGCGAAATTAATCACCTAACATAGTAGTGTCTCTCCTCGGCAGGCGCCTATCAGCACATAATGCCCGTTTTTGGCAATTTTCGCTCAAAATTTAGCTTTTTACAATAAAACGGTAGAGTCCTTCTGTCTCAGGCCCTATGTGTGATAGGTTCCCTTGGAAATTTGATGTTCAAACTTCATAATCCCTTGAACTACTATATTTGTTGTGAACTTCAAATTTCCTCGGGCAACCTATCACATGATAGTGCCTTTGACAGAACAACTCTATTGTTTCCAAAAATAGAAAATACTGATGTCACGTAAACAAGGGATTGCTAATAAAAGGTGTAAAACATACAATAGCAGGCAGCAGGAAAGATCATTAATAAATACCGGTAACTTAGAAATCATTTATTTAGATTACTGAGAATCCTTTGCTAGCATATGCATGTTAATGTCCTAAATAGAAGTTATTTTATTTGTTGTAAGTCTCATCCTTCGCACTGAGCAGGAGGCAAAGGAAGTGAACAGATTTCCAGACTCTTTCAAGTTCTTTCCATTTGTCTCACTGACAATGTTCCTGCTAACGTACAAATGTTCAAATTTCACATACAAAAATGGATGCAATTTTTTTCGAGTTCTGTGAGTCCCTACCCAGGACTGGACTCCTCAAAATAGAAAAGGACCATCAACTTTAGGTGGCTTGAGGTCCCATGGACCCCTAATTTTTAAAACTAATAGGAACTCTGAGTGATTGTGGTTTCTTCATTCTTGAAACATCTGTGAACTTGATATTTTTGCCCTGTTGGCTGTCCTGGAAGCAATTTATGTACAGGGTTTGTACGGGTACTGGAAATCCTGGAAAGTCCTGGAAAAGTCCTGAAAAATTGTCGCTGAATAGGGTACGAACCCTGTATGTACTGTTTGACCAAAAAAGCAGGAAAATCAACACAACAATGCCCCTTTAAACACAACTGCTCGATAAACGTGGTCAACATTTTTTGCTAAGTGATCTCAGCCTGGTAAATGAATTGAATGCTCTCAGATACCTGAATTTATAGCTGACAGAATTAATTTTTATTTTTTGAATATTTGTTTAGGCTATCCATCATGACTTCCAGAACATTCTTTTTTGTACATGTATATGTCACCTATTGTCTTGAAAGAGACCTATTTCTATTGGCTTTACTCTTAATTCACTGATCAGTTGTCAATGTGTCTTGTCCAAATTTTGATAGTGTATTATACACTTTTTTGCTAACATTGTCCAGCTTTGTTTAATCAGAATTGACCTAATACTCACATAATTTGAATTCCGGTAACTAAATCTTGTCTGACATTGTCTGTAGTTTGATGACTTACTGAATACTCTTTCTAAGTATGCTCAGCCTGGTGTATGTGGGAGATCATTAACCATTTAATTAAATTTATGAACAAAGAGGAAGATAAAGGTCTCTCAATTGCATTGTTAGATGGTAAAGATATTTGAGATAAAGAACATAAGAGGCATATTAATCACAGCTTGTAACCATAACCACAACACAGCATGAGGGGGTCATGTTAGGTCAAGAAGGCATGTTAAAATAACTGGACTGCACCTGATTAATTTTAGCTTGCTCTCATTGAATAAAACTCGACCCGTGGTTTAACATGTCAGATTTGATCTTCTTCACCCTGTTTTATTGACAAGAATAGAACTGACAAACATTTTAGGCATAAGTTTTTAATCCAATCTCACTGTTCATAAAATCAAATATACCACTCCACTTTCTTTTGCCAGTGTCATGGCTGGCATGATGAATTGTGGTTAAATTAATCACTGAGTTGTAAAACAAATAAACCTCTTTCCTGCTCACTGGTACATGGAAGGATAATGCCTTTGGCTGAGAGATTGTCTTCAAAATATCACTCAATAGTTAATTTACTAAATAGCTATATCATTGTAATATTCTCTTGAGCTTTTAATCTTTATAATTTTAATTTCATACATGAAATTTGTTTTGCCACACTCAGCAGTGAGTTTGGGTTGCTTGTAAAACCTTGTATTCTTAATAATGATGATAATAATAATAATAATAATAATAATAATAATAATAATTATTACTTAATATTGCACCAATTAACATATTAAAGTACATGATCAAATGTGCATCACAAAAAAAAAACACTATAACTAACCAAAACTAACTAAAGATATATAAATAGATCAAATAATTACGTACATTTGTCTTAAAAACAATACAAATGAGTCTCTTGTTTACTGCTTATTTACCCAAGTCTATTTTTAAAAAATTATTAATATAATGAAAAGGAAATATGTATGTTTCATTAAAATTAATTAACAAAAAAAAAGTGAAGTGCACTGGTCAAAAATGGTTGTTCACACTCCCATTTTATGGAAGATACAAAAACAAATGTTTCTTTGTGAAAGTACAGCTCAACAGCTGTCATTTCATTTGACGTGTCGCACTTGGTGGTTTCATCTACATACTTAAAATTTATAACCACCTTAATGTGCAGCATATTACATTTAACAAGTTAAACTAAGAATTTTGCCAATTTTTATCCTACTCCTAGACTCATCATCACTCCCACCAAGAAGACCACTGACCACATTGACTCTCACTTAACTTTGCATAAATTAAATTTAGCCTACACAGCTAAATGTAAGACAAACTTAAAGGGGCAGTGTCACGAGGATTTTGCTCGCGTTTGACCCCACTGAAAAGCCAATAGTGACATTAACATATATGAAATCCTGAAAATATTGGTCATTTTCTTGTTGAGACACCATACTAATTCAATGAAGCTGTTACTAAGTGTCTTTGGCCACGGATGGCCAAGATGGAAGTGGATTACAATTTGAAAACGTCCGGCGAACGTTTTCAAATTCTGTGCTTGTATCTTGCAAAAATCATTGAAAACTTATTATGGTCTGCACTCCTTGCAAAAATTCACTCAATATCTCCCTCTTGATGTTCCAGGAGCATTTTGTGTGTGAGTGAAGGCATTTAATCATAATTTCAGTGAAGTTTTGATAAAATGCGAGGAAAATCCCCGTGACACTGCCTCTTTAAGATGCATACACAGTTCCTGCCATAAGTTTACGAAGGAAAATACAGATAGTTGTCGAAAGTTTCACTTTAACCGCAAGACTTATGTGGTTTTTTGAAAACTTAAACTTTTTACATTGAGTGTGTGTTCAAAATGACGCAATTATCTTGCACAAGTTTTATTGGCATAAAATTCAGTTTTCTGGAACATTTTGTAAATGCATTGTTTTCTTACAAACATCACGCTCGCAATTGTTTGAACTGATTCAAACTTCAAAGCTCTGAAAGACTGAAAGCGACAAAGCTTTTTGCGTTTGACTGCTGTGAACATAATTATAGTGTACTGTACATTAAATGTATATTTTGTATGCCGGCTGAATTGTTTAGTAGATACACCCATGAAACCTAGAAATATATAGTATCAGGTCCAAAAAATTTTTTTATTAAATTTATTTTGCTCAGGACAAATAAAGTGCCACAGAGTGCATCACGACGCCACAGAGAAAAGATAAATGCAACCTTGGAAGAGCTAGGAGGCCTCCTCCCTTTGCCAGAAGAGTCGAGGTCAAAGTTGGATAAGCTCACAGTATTGAAATTATCTGTCAGCTTTTTTCAAACTCATAATTATCTCCAGTCTGGTAAGTATAACAGTACTGTTTGCACCCCTTTACAGTGGGAAGGAGAAAAGCACAAACACAAGATTTATTTCTGAAAAAAAAATTTTTGGCAAAGCAAAGCACCCCAAGTCATTACCGCAGTATTTATCCTTGCGGTTTTATTACATCATTGCAAGTAAAAAAGTCTGATCACTTATAATTTTGACATGTCAGTTGTGCCACAACCAATCATGTTGGCAGTTCTTTCAATAACTGCCCACAGAAACAAATCTTACTATTTTATCTTACTATTTTATCCCACCTGCTATTTTAATAGCAGGTGGCATTAATTTAGACTAGTCAGGCAGCAAAGGAGTTTTACTGTTATTTATGATTTTGTGACAGAGGAGACTTAAGAATTGCAGACTTCAAGAATATACTGAAAGCCTAGTTAGACACTTCTTTCAATAGCTGCACTGAAAACTAGTTTAAAGGTGAATCCATCAAGACCCTCAAGTCTGTTAAACTTCATGAATTTTCTGCTAGTTTGATGTCAAAGTCTTTGCCAACTTTGTCCAACAAAGTAGCTGAGGCATTTTCATTCTGCCATTGGCACTTAAATAAAGTATTGGCACTGTATCCATGGGAAATACAACCAGCAGTGGGCCATTAAAGTGCAGCCATTTATTGATGGGTTAGACTGATTAGTAAGATTAAATCTTGGGTGAGAAAATGACTGCATGAGGTCATGTTCTGGTGTAAACAGTGTTTGTAATGGAGGTGGCCTTACTAATGGAGTGGTCTTAAATTTTTTAAATCTACAGTTTAAAACATTTTAGAATTCTTTTTTGTACTCGCTCAACAGCTCCAAAGTGATTTAGAAACTTAAGTATGTATGTTGATATTTGTAGCAAATAAAACAAAGCAAAAACAATGTTATCCTAAAGCAGTCCATCATAGCAACAAACACATCCCTGATGGGTATCAGTCTTGGGCTTGGAGCACAGGTGTTAAGTTGGACCAATGGTTGCATAGAACAGAACCCCTGACTAAGTAAACAATGTTTTAAAACAAAAAAGCTTTACTATTTACATTACTGACAAGAAGGGAAACCTTTTAAAAGACATGGGTGGTTCTTTAAACATGCAGTGTAAATGATTTACGTGTTTGCCCAAACTTTATGTGAGGTCTTTGCAGACTGCCATACCTATTAAGGGAGAGCGGAAATTTTGCTATTAAAACAAATCAACTTAACACTCCAACTTTATTTTTCCCACTTTAATGAAAATGCCATCGAATTGATATGTTATTGGCTGAAAAGCTTCAAGTCTCACCCATTTCCACCGACTTAATTATAACAACTACAGTGTAACTAATGGTGCCCATAACTCAGAAAGCTTGCAAAAATAAGGGATCAAAAACGTCTAAGTGAGTCCTTGATTTTAATCCTTGAGGAAATCTCCTATTCACAGTATCATTATGATGCAATTTAGCAAACCTGCTTAAAAAGTAAAAGTTTTGGAATTTCAATTATTTGCCTGTTTCAAGTCAAACGCAATTAATGGTACAGCTCAGAAACAAGTGTAAAACACACTGCTTGTTTTCTTTGTAATGCTTTTCTTACACACATTTTCACTTTTGTTATTTATGCCTGCAACTTTGCTTGGTGTGACAATGTGACTCTCAAACATGTAATAGACCACCCATAGTGCCAAGAAAGGTGGTTGCTTAGCTAGTAGAGGTGGTTGCTTATCAGAGGTCTCAAATTCGGTGTGTTTAATGGGAAAACGAAATTTAGAGTCCTGAGCACAAGAACACTAAAGAGAGGTGGTCCTTTTTGCTTTGGGAGGCTTGACTCAACAGGAAGACATTTTAAATGGTCTTCATTTCAAACAAGTACTTAATGAGTTGAAGTCATGTTATCCACTAAGTAACGTAGCAACTTATTCTTGTAGTTTTCATTATATTTCTTGTAGTACTATTTTGCTGTTTTAATGGTAAATCAGTTGTTTTATCATTGGTAATCATTTGGAGTCTGGTCATCTTTTTTTCTGATGCACAGTATGTTTCATTCCAGGAAAGAGGAGAAGAAAAGTGGATGATGCAGCTGTGAGCGAGGTTACCAAGAAACTAGAAGCATGTAACATCAATGTCAGTGACATTTCACTCGAGGTGAGAATTTTATTTGCAAAATTTATTTGTATGTAATGCATTCAGCTACAATTTGAAATCAAGACCTCAATCTTACTTGGTTAAGTCTGAAAGGTGGTATAGGAAGTTGATGATCTCTCTCTAAGTTTTGCAGTTCTCAGGGCACTGAAATTCTTGGCTATTTTTGAAAAAGCCTTGGCAGAAATAATTAACATTTGCACCCACATCTGTCAACTAGAACAAATTTGGGTCACAGGCATGTTTTGCGACAAGTTAAATTTGTCTGAACACTGAAAGATCATTAAAGAGCCAGTGTCAGCCAAAGTGCTTTGCGCGGTTGTGTTTTTGTTTTGAAGTTTGGCTGGCGCGTTTGCCGGACGTTTCGCAAATTATACCCTGCGGCACTGGCCTTTCAGCAAGCTGACATTTACAGTAGTAGCCTCTGAAAATAGTAATATCTTCATCGCTAGATGTTACCGGAGAAAACAACTCTAGATCTGACTTGGTAGTCAACGCGTATGGAGCTTTCATAACAACCGATCGATCGATCGATCGATCTCGATGGAAGTAAAACCAGAGTAGCCACTTCCACTCGATATAAAATAATAAGACATAAACAAGTAGTAAGAATATTGATGTCTTCATCGTTACATGTCACTGGACAAAACTACTCAAGAACTGATTTTGCATTCAATGCGTATACATGGCCTACATGGATCTATTACAGTCCGATCGATTGATTGCGCGATCAATTGCATCGACCGGTGTCGATGGACGCAAAACCAGAATAGCCACTTACACTTTTTGTAAAAATAAAACATAAACAGACAGTGAACACAAGGAATAATTAAGCAAAACAGCACAAGCTCGTGACCATAAGCATTATTTTGGAGCAAGCCCGTAGCTACTGTTATTTTGTGGTAAATTAACGTTCCTTCTGTTTTCATTCGGCAAGGAATGTCACACTATTTCGGCAAACACAGTGTCAGTACTATTGCTGAAACCCGTAGATGTTTTTCTTTCCCTCCACTACTGATACACGGACTCTTTCAGCCGTACAACTTTGGCAGAGCCCGGAAGACTCGGCTTTCGCCTCAACTTTCCTGAACCCTACGAGGCATCCAATTTAAAGATCTCCTTCTCCACCACGAAAACTCTTCAGAATTCAGAAATACACAACGAAATCGATATGGCGGCACTTAAATGTCAAGTCAAAATTCACACTAGTACTTTCCAGGATCGCTAATGGCAGCGATGGAAGAAGATACAAATCAGACTTCACGACAATCAAGAAAATGGTGTATTTTTCATTTATGAGAAATGTGCCTCGGCGCGCAAAGCACTTTGGGTGACACTGGCTCTTTAAAACCGATTTGATTGAAACTGCAGTAACAAACAGCTCACAGCAAGTGCCAAATACCTTATTTACCTGTATATAAGTCGACTTTTCACGACCTAAAAATCGTTCCAAAAAATGGCCCTCAACTTATACATGGGTCAAAAATTGAGAGCTAAGCATCAGTTAAACAAGTTCATCAAAATTAGCATAACTGTCTTCATATGATTGTTAATAAACATCTAATAGACGACAGTGAAGGTTGTGATGTCCTTTTGTTTAGCGATCTGTGTCTTAAAATGTTAGCAGTTCAAGTTGACATGCATGCATGTCATTTGTCTGCTTAGTAACCTGGCATGATGCCAGGTTGCTAAGCAGTGAAGCAGTGCTTTCAATAAGCACCGACGGCCGACGAAAAGCGTCGGCTATTTCCCTCAAAAAAGTCGGCTACTTTTTGCCCTAAATTGAAGTAATTAAAGGAAGATTGTTTCAAACCCCTTGTTGATACAGTCGGTTACTCTACTCAAACCAGCTGCCTACTTCAATTTTTACTGAAACCCCTGGTGAAGGTTACGTTGTTTATCGAGTCGTTTTTCAAAGGTTCTTGAGTTTCTTTGGTGTTTTGCTTGTCTTCTAAAACCCCTTTCCACCCCTCCACAATTAGAAAAGTTAGTTTTAAATTAGTGTGTTTGATTTTCTAGGCCTATTTCAAAAATTATGGACAAAATGCCGAATATACACACGTGTTGCCAAAACCCGCTGAAATGCTCGCATACTTGTGATAATAAACTTCATGTTGAAACTTGCCATGATTTTTTCATATATCCATAGTACTTAAGAGAAAATTCTAAGAAAACACAAGATTAGTTTTCCAAGGAAACTCTTACCCAGAAATCAAGAAAACTTAGTTTTTGCCCTCAAAAATAAGGGGTCGACTTATACACAGGATCGACTAACACACGGGTAAATACGGTGGGTAATTAATCATGTTGTTTTTGTTGCCTAAAAAGGTCATGTTTTGGGGGCTTAGCTTCATGCATTGGTGCAACCAATGGTAAAACCTGTTTCTTTCAAATTCAAACTCCCAGCTTGTCGAGCTCAACTTTTCACATACTAGTGCTCAGTCCTGTTGTTTTTTAATATTATTTCAGTGTTTTTTTTTCGGTTTGTTAGCCATTTGATAGACTTATAACCTGAGGTACATGAACCAGATTTTGTACCAGAGATACATGAACCAGGTTTTACTTCCAGTTCACCCAAAAATTTCTCACTTAGCTGTTCTAGTTTACTAGGCACCTTCTGTTAGAGTTATGCCTGCTGCAGGCAGTTGGTTATCAAAAACATCTGCTGTCGCGTAAAAGAGTTAACATCACAAACCCTATAAGGACGGTTGTCTCGCATTTGGCTGGCACAGGCGTTAATTGGTCAATTAGTTACAAAATAACTTTTAGTGTTTTCAAATGAATTTCCTATATTTCCTGTATACCTTAATTTATTTTCTTATTGAAATTATTGCTTCCAATTTAGTTTCCTTTTTAATTACCTTATTGCTTTGATTTCCAAAAATGGTGCCATAATATTAGAGGTTCCTTACATGTAAACGTGTCTATTGAAGTGTTCAAGCTACGTTAATTTCTGTGATCTAAACAAATTTGATATTGTTTTATGAGCTTCCCAAGAAAACAACATTCATTTCATGTTTGATTCTCCTCCCAACTGTCGATATTATTTTAGTATCCTGTAGATGTGAGTTATGTGCTTGTCAACAAATCAATATATTCATCTCACATTCATTTGTTGCTGGTATCATACAGAAAATACTTTTTAAAATATCATAAATAAATCATAAACTTATAGTGATCTCGTTATCTTCTCTTTATCTTTACATGTACGTGTAGGAGTAAGTGATTTCTATAATATTCTGAGGGAAAAAGGCAATCAAGTTCAAAGACTAGTAATCTGAAGCTGTTTACTTGGAGATAATATTGTTCAAAGGAAATTGTAAAGCCAGAATGCTATGTTAGTATTAACTACAGGGGCATATGGTGAGCCTCTCAACCACATCAAGTCAAGCTGTTATGTTTTGATTGTTCTAGTAATTACATATATTGGTCATTTGCATTTGAAAGAGAGGAAAGGAGGGAGAGCTAAATTTAGATTTACATGTACATATAGGACCAAGTAAATGTGGCATACTCATTTTCCTTTTTAAGAGTTAAATGCTCCCATTCATCCATAATATATATTTTTTTTTTCTTTGTGTAATGCTGTAGATTCTGTTGTTGTTTGTGGACTTTTTTTATGTCGATCTGAGGCTAAAATTTCCATGTTTGTGAGCAGTAAACTTAGAGACTGAACACATTCACTTGGTTGGGATGTCTTTGATTGTAAATTCACTGCCATCAGTCAACTTCGCTGTGAAATCCCTCTTTCCTTGATAATAAAATTTATCATTTCCATATAATTCATGATATACAGTATCGAACCATAATTATCTAAGTTATAAGTATTCCATTTTTTCTTTCTCTATTGACTAAATTTTTTGCGTGCTGCAATACCGGATATTTAAGTAGCCTGTTAACAAAACTACGACACTATGTAAAACTAAAATCTGAGGTTGAACATTTTATTCCACAAGAAAAAAGTTCAAATGTTAGCTTTCTAGCAGCTGGCAATCGTGATGTTTACATCAACAGTGCACAAAAGATAAATAAATATCATGTTTAGTTGATATTTGTCTGGTTTCATGTTCATTATGGACAGCATGCTCTGACTTTGTAAACAAAGTATTGATTGATATTTCTACCCTTCTGTTCTTGTAATTTTTGAGATCTTCGTTACCAGACTGGTATTAAAAGTGAAGTTATTTTTAGAGAAAATCTACACAGAAGAACACAAAAAATATGCACATTCGAACCTGTATTAACCCTTTGACCCTAACAGTGATGAAAATGAAATTTCTCTTTACATTTTCACTGCTTGTTGAGACATTCCAGTAATGAGAATAAAGGAAACAGCCACCAAGGATAAGATGTCTTGATATTTTGACAATTCTCCTTACTAGTACCATAAGAAATGTATGGAGAACAGTAAGGAGAACATGCATTTTTATATCAGGGTTTAAAGGATTAACACCAACAGCCTTGGGGAATCAGTAGGTGCACACTCAATACAGGCTGATTTTGATCCCTTTATCTCTGTAAGATTTGATTCGAAGCCATAGTAAACTCTATGGAGATGAATGTACATTTTGAGCCTGAATGTACATCTAAAAATAAATATGTAGATTTTAAATCTTTTTCAATAACTGGTAGTCTCATTTGTTCTTCATACTCACTATAGTAAGGGTAAGATTTCTGTCAGTTGTGCTTTACACTCACTGTTTTAGAAGCAAAATTATGAACAAACAAAAACAAAACAAGAGTACAGCAGTGGTGTGAGAAAATGCCTTGACTCATCCTTATCTGTCTCAATAAACCTTAGCAAAACTTAAATGGCTTTAAAAAGTGTTGTGTGAAAGTGGTAGTTCGTGCTTTGTTTTGATGTCTCTTAGGGGTTAAAATAAGTTGAAGCCACGCCTACAATTCTGCTACCTTTTGTGCTTCATTTTTAACTTTTTTTCCAAGTAACCATGTCAGCTGTCAGTTTTACAAAAGAAGCCCTTCATGCTGGGTGCTCGTCCTGGGTATGTTTACAGCATTATTCAGAAAAAGTTTTTATTTATATAGCACATTGCAAGAAAGTTACTTTTCAAACAGCTATCCGCCCATCCTATGTACAAGGTTCAGTTTTGTGGATCTCCAGTAACACAAGTCAGTTCATTTTCAGGGGTTTCAATAAAATTTGAAGTAGGCAGCTGGTTTGAGTAGAGTAACTGACTGCATCAACAGGAGCTTTGAAAGAATCTTCCTGTAATTACTTCAATTTAGGGGAAAAGGAGCCGATTTCTCTGAGCGAAATAGCCGACGCTTTTCGTTGGCCGTCGGTGCTTATTGAAAGCACTGCATTTTTATCAGTCAATTAAAACCAGTCATGTTAAAATGCCCAGGCATCAACAACTTGCTTCTGAATGAACTTGTTATTGCTTATCAGTTCATAACAGTGATTTCCATTGTAGTTTAAGGTGTTTTTTTAAGGGGAGGGGAGGAGGAGGTTAAGATGTGGAATTTGCTGGAATGTAATTGTGCGTTCATTTTTGTGTATACTTATTTACACTGTTAAAATGCTGTATGTTGTTACAACATTCAAATTGCTGGAAAATGAGACAATTTAACAATATATTTTTTTAACCAACAGGCCTTGGATTCTTTCTTCTTGGTGCTCTCAGATAGCGCAGATGTCTTCTTTGTCTCAGAGAATGTCTATAGGTATCTCGGATACACACAGGTAAAACATCAGACAAGACATCAAGACAGTTTTAAAAGCAATTATAAATAACTGCAGTTCAGCAACCAATCTCAAGTAATCATCTCTGTTTATTAAGTGACCACCTTTATGACGAAGCCTCACGTTGGCAGTGAGTTCGTTAATACAATACAATAGTTTATTTATCCTTGTAACACTGAGGAGATTACAAGAACTCAGTAGAACATGTATGTGCACAATAAGCTATACTATATACAAACAAACAATAAAACTATAATACAATAACTCTTGACATAATGACATGATAACTCTTGGCTAATGACATGATTGATCAATGAGATTGACTGTTTTGTTATTGATTTTGGAGAAATCTTGGGTTATGAAAGATGTATTGAACTTACCAAAAGCAATTGTTAACAAATCTGTTTTGCACAACCTCTATACTCTTAGGATGTGAGTTGAGGAAATAAATAAGAGCTCACCCTTGGTCATATCCAGGGCTATCTATACATTGAACTGTTTGTAGGCATTGTCTTTATTCTCACAAATGAGCATCTCCTGCAAGCGACATCCTTTCTTGATTCCATTATCTAAGTCTTTTGCAAAAGATACCTGCAGAAGCTAAGATAAGTCACATTTCAAGAAAACAGTGTTTGTTGATTAAATGTTTCATGTATGTAGAGGTACAGTACTGGAAAATGACTATGATCATTTTTTGTTTTTTTTACATTTTTTTTTTGACAGACATTTTTGATGCACCAAAACTTCCTAAATTTTGTGCATCATGAAGATGTTGTTGGATTTGAAAGATGCCTCAGACAGGCTGCAAAAGCGGTGAGCTGCAGTTATAGTTACATTGATTCCGTATAATTATTAATATTCTAGAAAATGTTTTTTTGGAAGCGTCATGTTTTACCCGATATCTGTCACATTTAACATTTAGTGAATAGCAAGGCTTGAAAGCTGCCTTAATAACCTTTAGTTTCAGAAAATGAAGTACAATCGAAATAGGAAATCAAAGTTAGGGACAAATTTCTTGCTTTCATTTTTTGGTTTTTAATTAATAATTTATTATTATTATTTGTTGTGTGTGCATGTCTCCTGATCAAAAACATTCATGTTTCAAACTATTTTCAGAGGATTATAGAGTTGGATGATGGCATTGACTGTAAAGAACTTGAAGGTATCTAACATGTTAATAACTGATATTTGATTTGTGACCAACTCTTGAAAGTGAAAGGAACGTTGTTCTTTAAGTGGAATTGTCCAGAAGGAAAATTCCCTTCTCAGTGGGTGTGGACTCCATGGCCTTCTAGATACTAGCTGAACACCATGACAACTCACTGTAATGATTTTTGTTTTGTTCTCAGTGATACTTTTTTTAGCATAACAAGAAAAGCCCAGGGGTATTAGACCTGGCCATCATCCCCCACCCGTACCCCAACCCCAGGGTTAAAAACTGTTAGCATCACTCAAGAAAACCATGTGAAGAACTTAACTTACTGCACATGCATTTTATGGACGACATGCGGGTCCACGTACGGCTACCACAAGGTTAACAGCAGTTAGGCTATGACGAACAAGATCAAATCGGGTATTACTAGATTCGGTTGTTGCCATATTGGCCACAGCCAGCTAAAAAGATTGATGCTTACTTCAAACATTTGTTTGCAGAACAACCCATTCCCCAGGTGTGTTTCTGCAGCATCAGGTGCCATGCTGGTAGACAGTCGAGTCATGTCAGTCCCTTCTATTACCGGGTAAGGCTTGAATGTTTTTTTTTTTTTTTTTTTTTTTAAAGCAGTTTATTGATTAACACTGACTTACAATACATTACAATACATAGCTTACTTACAATTACAATACACTACAATACATAGCTTACTTACAGAGAATAATTTACGTTACACAAAGGGCATGCAGAAACTAAAAAAAAAAGAAAATATTACAGAGAACAGGAAACCTGGGTGCCTACTTTTGTTGTTATTATATCTATTATTTCTATATGTGTTTATTTTTATATATACTTATTTCTATAGTTATTGTTACGGATTACAACTGTATCTGTTTCTTAGATTTATGCATCTCTATCTGAATTTTACTTTCAAGAACGGCCATGAAAGCTTCCCAGTAGTACTCTTCTTCTTTTCTGGAGGCAGTGTAAATGTAATGTTTTGCGATAATCAAGCAGAGGTTTAAACCAAGTCGACGAGAGAAGTCATTGGCAACACCGTAAATGATCATGTTTTCATCAAGAGTTATTGTCTCGGAGTTTTTGAAATTCCACCAATTAGTAAAATGAGACCAAAAGCTCTTAACTTTTGAACAGGAAGCGAAAAGATGAGCTAGTGTTTGTCTTTCAGAGCATAGGTGACATTTATCGGTTTCTTTAAGTGCGTCTCTAAAAAGTGTTGAGTTTGTTGGCAGAATGTGATGTATAATTTTAAATTGAAAGATGGCAAGTCTGGTGTCCTTAGTAACTTTAAAAGGAAGGCTATATATGAGTTGTATTGTTTTTTCATTCAAATTTGCTTTTACCATCCTTTTTTCGGCAGTAGGTGTTACAAACTTTTTTTTGACAAAGAATCGTGTAGCCGATTTGCAAGAGAGCTTATTCAAAGGTATTCTATTGTTATCTTCACCATCCAAAGGCGCCTGGATGTTTCCTTTTAGGATATTAACCCATTCTCTAGGGATTGAGTGGCATACTCCATGATACGTAAGAAAATTAGCTTTGATTTTAAATCTAGAGCAGAACTCAGGAAAAGATAGAAAAGCATTGTTTTGGAAAATGTCTTTGATTTTAATGACTCCGGCTTCATGCCATTTTTTGTAATAAACAGAAACACCACCAACTTTAATGAAGCGATTGTTCCAAATAATTTCATTCAAAACTTGTTCTTTGGTGTTAGGAGAAAAAGGCTTGAATGTTGTTTTCCTGTATCATGATTGTTATTAGTATTGTTATCATGTTTCATACATCGTAGGTTCTTTTCACACCCAGTGTCTCACTCTTCCAAGGATTGATCATCATCATCATCATCATTATTATTATTAAGAAGGAACAGTGGCAGCCAAACCCTGTGGGAAGCTGTCTCTAGGAAAGAGTCACTAGTTATTACATTTACATTACAATACGACTGTAGAAAAAAACAAAAACAGGGCATGTGATCAAAATAAAAGAGGATTTTTCTATTATTAGAATGTTTGGAACAGTTTCTAGGTGTACTTGCAGGTCAGTCACCCCCCTAACCTGGAATGAAATTTTCAGGTGCCTGTCTCCCAATTTTTACGATATTATTCTTGGTATAAAATTTTACTGAATGCACACATCCCCACTCCAATAGAGTTAACCATTTTGTGTTATTATTTCTCTTTTGACACACAGTCATTTAAATTTGATGGCAACATCAAGCCACTGCTGAATGGTAAAATGAAACAGTATGGATATTTTGCCCTGTGTACTCCTGTCAACCCTGCCAACCCATTTACCAGCACACCGAAAGAATTAGTGCTAGGGTACAGCTGTAAGTTGGGTTTGGACCTCAGTGTCAAAAAGCTGGATAACAGGTCAGTAGCTTCATCACCAGTCCTTTCGTAGGTCTCTTTACATCATGTGGAACATGAGGCCCCCATTAGATCCCATTGCCACTCCCTTACCCCAGTCAGCAGGACCAGAGGTTGCAGAGTTCTCCCTTAGTTTCTGAATAAACGGCTAGATTTCTTGTTCAAGTCACCTAAGCTAGCAAGTGCGGCACTAATTCTTCTGCATTTCTGTTGAAAAGTAGATGGGATGGAAAGTGAAGTAGCTGGTTTTTCAGTTGCATGCTGGCTTGTTATTAGAACCCTCCTTTCACTTTGACAGACCTCTCTCCCTTGGCAAACAAGTTAAGGTTGATGGCACCAGGGAGTAAGCCCTCGGAGGGGGGGGGGGGGTACTCCGAGTTTTAAGTGATGGGGAGGTGTGAAGGATTTTTTTGGGGTTTGAAATTCACAGTTTGGGATTTTTTGGGTAAGAAAATTTTGGCAAGCATATTTTCTTGTAGTTTAAAAGAATGACTACTATAGTGATAGTTTGATAAACAAACACGACCATTCAGAAAGTACTCAGTTGTTCTTCATTGTTATTATTTAATCCTTTCTTTGTACTTGTAAGGCTGCAAAATTTAGTTTGGGATTTTGGGGGGTTTCATTTTGGTCCAGGGCATTATTGGGGGTTTTGCTTTAAGCCCAAGGGATTTTTTTGGGTTGTAATGTATGTCCCCATTTCCACCTCCCCATCACTTGAAATCCAGAGTACCCCCCCCCCCCCGGAACTGGCCACTGTGTTGAATGATGTCAAAAGCAAGATTCAACTTTTGTTTTGTTCTCAGTTGCAAACACCAGTATTGAATTCCTTAGGCCTTAACTCAATCTCGCACTACAAAGTTATAGTCAACCATTATGAAGACTTGAATCTGTTTCACCAAGAACTGAGCTCCAAACCATGGCAGGGGTGTCATGCACAAGTCTAAAGCTTAACCATTAATACCCTGTGCAGTATTTCTTCAGCTGTTTCCATTTTTGTCAAACCTTCTCAGGGGTTTCCTTTGCTCTATGGAAATTAAGAAATAGTGTTTTGTACTTCTCTCAGGAAATAAACGTGCCAAATAATTATCTTCATTTCCACAGAGTTATGGCAAAACGTTTTCAACCAGACAGAGCCTGTGAAGTCCCATGCACCCCATAAATTAGATCAGTGCTGAACTGTCAAATTCAGTGGAGTTGATTTCAATACATTCTTTTATTATCCAACTCTTCTAAGTGCCGTTTAATTGGATAATGCACAAAGTGAGAGCACGATGTTCGTACAGTTATTTGTACAGTTCCATGTGCACACTTATCCTGTTACACTTGATACCCATAGATTTCTTTTAAGTTGGATAATAAAACTGTTGTTATTAGATGTTTTGCTGTGTAGTGTTCCTGTACATTTTTTACGAGTTGTTTATTTTAACTCGCCCTGTGGGCTTGTCAAAATCCAGTACAACTGGTAAAAATATACAGCAATATTACACACCATAACGTCTAATAAAATATAGTATCATACTATGATCTTGCAGTGGCAAATTGACAGGGTGGTCTGTTTAATTGCTTTGTGTTGACAGAGGACAAAAGAACTTGTACTTTAATGAAAAGGACATATTGGCTCGGACAGGTTATTTCTTTGTTCATCCTGATGACGTACAACTTATGATACTGGGCCATGAAAAAGGTAAATTTTTCATAGAGGTGGAAAACTACGTAAAATATGTTAGTTAATCATGAATATATTACAGATAATAGTTAATCAGCACAGTTATTTACTGCAATATGAATCCCCTAAACCTGTTATATGTGGGGTGCATAAAGAGTAGGGACATTTCTCACCTGTGGCAACAACCATTATTAACTTTTGTGAATTTAAAGACTATTTTCAAACTTTCTTATGATGAGTACGCACCGTTTGCCAATTATTCTGAAGATTCCAAAAAAAAATTTAAAAAGCCATAAATTGGGATGGACGGACCGACGGACAGACGAACGAGCGAACGAACGAATGAATGAATGACGAGGGTTTCTTCAGGATCACATTTATTGGCACATTATGCGCATTTGACCGTATTTACATGTAATTTTCGCGGCATAATGACATTGTAGCATGTTATGTCACGTGAATAAAGCTGTGACTTATGCAGGAAAAACATTGATTGCCTTTCTTTCATTTTTTTTAACTGACAGTTGTAACTGATGGGCACTGTGAAACAGTATTTCGCCTGATGAACGGTCGTGGTAAATGGCAGTGGGTCAGAGGAAAGGCAAGAATTTTGTACGACAAAAATGACCAGCCTGAAGGTCTTGCTACTGATAACATTTTTTTAACGTAAGTCACTTCTTTCTCTTAGCTTCGTCTGCTTATTTATTATTACAAGTTTTTGTTTTAAAACTTTCTGAAAATCATGACACAATATTAATCTTCCCACATCTTGGACACAAATTCTGAAAGCCAGTAGCCTTCACAAAATGTAGCTGCTGTAAAATATTTAATATACTGGTTCTTAAGTAGTAGCTAACTAACAAATAAATTCACTATAGTTAAACCTGTAACTCCCTTTCAGAACAAAAGAGGTAGTAGTGTTCTGTAATTCACGAGAATATTTTAACACCCTTTTTATTGTAAAAAAATTTTGTTTATTAGGTAAAAATGTGATGCTCTATGCTATGTGTAGTAACCTAGCGTTAGTTTTGGTCTGTATTCAGTGTTAGTTGCATAGTTCTGATTTGTTTGTTTGTTTGTTTGTTTTTTTTTTTTTTTTTTGTAACAGTGACGTCTTTTCGCGAATTAAAAAATAATGTAAAAAAGGAGAAAAATTGACTCCAAAATTGACAGTCAGCAAATTGTGAGTTTTATGATGCGGTAACAGCTTTCAAGGCATCAACCTATTTCGTTGTTGTTTTTTTGTTTAGCGAAGAACAAGGCCCTTACTTCCAAAAAGTTGCCTATGAATTGCTGCGTGAATGGAGATCTCGGCAAAAGAGTCTTCCTTTACCAGGAACTCATAATAGTGAATCCAGCGAGGAGAACAGTCCAGACTTGGCACTTCCACCTTCATCAGCAACAAGTGAAAGTATGAGCCCTAATGGACAAGGTTAGTATGTTGATCATAGTACAATATCCCCGCTATATCGAACTGAAACTCGTGTCCCCTTGTTAAGACGATTTCCGCTCAACGTTCGAGCAGTAAGTGCAAAAATTAAGTTACCAAAAAAATACTTGCAGCAATGTCACATTTTGAGAACAGATAAGAAGAACTTATCGTTACTTTTGCTCCCAAACTGACCCCGCGAGAGAAAATTGGATTTGAAGTTATCCATATTTCAATTAAAAAGACGCTTCATGTCAGTTCAAAACAAAATGGCGCCCGTTCTTAGCATACTTTTACGAGATTTGAAATTAATTTTCTTGAGAATGCTTAAGAATTTCATCGCGGGGTCACTTGGGCAAGTGAACTAGAGTGAGATGTTTCAAATAGCATTTAAAATGTTACCGTGCTCTGAGTAGCTTTTTGGTAAATATTTTTTGCACTTATTGCTCGAACGTTGAGCGGAATCCGTCTTAATATTTTCACTTAGCATATACCGAACCAGTGGACAGTGTTTTCGCGCGTTCTGATTGGCTACTCAAACTCGGAATAGTATCTGATTGGCTACTCAAACTCGGAATAGTATCTGCTATTCACCTCCCGGCATTTTTCTTCATTTCGCGCACGAGTTTTCCCTCATTTCTCGGGAAAAAAGGAACTATTTGGAGCTGGTTATCAACTGGTTTGGTATAGACAAAAACAATTATTTACCTCAGTGTCAGTGAAGAGTGGTAGGTATTTACTTCCACTTCGGTGAATAATTGTTAGTTATTTACCGTGGACTATCTTGAACAATTTCTGGCTTCCTTTGTGTCTTGGCAACACCAGGGGTCTGCTGTAGTCATTTTCCTTCCATCGCCTGGATCATTTCAATTTACTTCCTTGTTTTCTGCATTTCTTTGGTTATGTTATTTAGGAAATATAAAATTGCTTTGCAACCAATTATAGCACACGATATATGATCAAAATTGTATAAATCAAGATAAAACCAACCTAACCACTTTGGATACACTGATCTAAATCCTAGTGCCAAAGCTCTACCAAACATCCCTCTGCCACTTTAGCTTTTGAAGTCTCATTTTATCACCCGTGTGCTGTCTTCATAGGATCCAGTGCTCCTTCTGACGATGGGATGTTACAAGAGTCGAAGGACAACGAAATTATTGAATTCAGCCCACCCATTATGGGAGAAGAGAAGAAAGCACACGTGTTACCGTCCATTGGTCCCACAACAGGTGCATCAGAGTCATGCATGTTCAGCTCACCACACATGAACACATCACCGGTGGAGGAGAAACCCAACATTCTAG
Source organism: Siderastrea radians (assembly GCA_964017195.1). Taxonomy (NCBI): domain Eukaryota; kingdom Metazoa; phylum Cnidaria; class Anthozoa; order Scleractinia; family Rhizangiidae; genus Siderastrea; species Siderastrea radians. The sequence goes on along the minus strand of OZ024891.1, from coordinate 35,744,721 downwards.
CACATGATGGGATGGTGTTCAACTTCAAGGCCGAGCACAGAAATGGTACTACTGCCCATGCTAACCCAAAACCGAATCACACTGCACACGATCAAATCAATCTCATTAAGCAGTTCCTGATGGGCGAAGATAACCACCCTCCTCCAAATTCTTGTCAGCACCAGAGTGCTGTACAAGTAGAAGGCGGCTTGATTCGTGATAGCCCTCTTCCTTGGGACGATGTTGATGCATCATCAGTCCTTTCAGAGTTAAAGTTCCAACATGATGACAGGTCGTCTGTTCCATTCCCACCTTACCCACCGCAGAATGGGATTCAGCCTTCCCTTCATGTGAATGGATTTGATCACATTCCAGACATTTTACAAGGTCATGCCAGTGTTTCCCAGCCTGGCAAACCTCAACACCCTGACACAACAAACCTTATCTACCCATTTCTACCAGATATGAGTGACCACACAAATGCGTCAATGTCCAGCCCCCATGTGAATGGTATGCAAGAGCAGGACGTCTGTAATGTACACGTAGAAATGGGTTTCAATAACCTTAACCAAGTATTGCAAAATGGAACTGATTGCCTCCCACCTTATCTGCGGCAAGAGGGCACCGTCGTTCATTCTTTGCAAGAGCGATTAAAACATAACCAAAATGGATTCTATCAACCCCACAAGGAAAGCAATTTTCCGACCGTCAGCCAGCGTGCTACCGAAAATAACCACACTTATGACTATATGGGACATGCAAGTGCCACAGGATTACCAGGGCAAGACCCGAACCTGTGGTTTGGATCATCCAGTGCTGCCCAGTTTAATCACAGTTCACAGGTTCACCAGGCTGAAGACGTGTTAAGCGTAGATGACCTAACTCCAAGCTTGTTTACAGGTCCTGCGGTCCCATGTGGGAATCCTGAAAATTTCCACAATGGTCACTTCACGGTGCATCCTGCTAGTGTATACCCATCCAGTGAAAAACATCTGAATCAGTCTGCGGGGCAGAGCTTTCAGTCGCCGCAAAATGTGCAACAGAAACAAGTCAATGGCAGTAGAAGTCAAAACTTTCAGCCTGGAAGTAACAACAGCATACTCAAAATGATGTTGACTTTGTGAATACCAAGTTACGCTTCAGTGGTTGTTTACATAAAGATGGAATCGAGTGTTGTAATTCTCTTTGGCTATATCAGGTCTTTGAAATTATATTTTGATGTCGTGGTTGATCTGTTAACAACTGTGTTCGAGTTTCGCTCAAAGAAGGCCTTGGAGAATTACCTATTGACCGCTCGGACTTCGTTTGGTAAACAATTGCTTCTTCAAGACTGAACTAGCTAGATATGTCTTTTCCAAGACGTAGTGCTGGTGGATAATTGCGTGACACCAATGTTAGTCAATAATCATCTTGGTACTAGAAGTCAAGAAAGAAAGCGTGACTTTGCGTACAATAGTTAACAGCTTCATTAATACCTGTCAGCTGAGTGTTGGTATATTTTGGCGATGTCGGTATCCTGACTGTTTCGATTCTGTGCCAGAAGTTATTGCGGGGACGATGTGACGATGTGAGCATGGAAGCCGTGCTTAACAAGTACAGTCAAACGTCCTGAAGTGGACACCCTTGGGATCAAGTCAGAGCCCGGGGAATCCGGGAGTCAGAGTCTGGTTTTGGGAGGTGACCATTCGCGGACGTTTGGCTGAGCGAAGTCTCAGATCAGCACCAGTCGATTTACTCTTGCAGAAAGTGGCTTATTAAATGCAGATACGTTGAAAAAAAAAAGAAAAAAAAAAAAACAGATTTGGAGGTTTTAGTGCATAGTTTATGGTCCGTGTGCAGTTCTCGTCATTCTTTAATGGCTTAGAGGGACTCCTTCATATGAATATGAGGGGAATACTCGGCCGAGTTTTTGAAAAGGATCTATAAAGAACCTTGTCGTCTGGCTTAGTTTTAGTTTCACCAGTCCCCTCCTAAAAACTTGTCGTAAAGACAACATTAGTTCAGACATATTCCTCCAGTTGTGTGTATTTTTATTCTTACAGTACAGTACCAGAATGTTCTTTCTGTAAGAACGGGGCACAAATTTACTTAAACTTAAAAAAAAAACACTTAAGATACAGAAAGCCGCATTCAACCTCAAGACAGAACCAAGATTCAGTACCTCACAAAAGAAAGGCAATGTGCTCTGGTACTAGCAGAAAGTCGATTACATCGAAAACATTCTCTTTAAGACTGAAAAAATACATTTCTGTTTTGGTGTAGTATACCCTGAAAGATACGGCGATGGTTACAAACTTTGACGCCCCAGTTCGTACTAAAACCGGAATTTAAAGGGGCTATGCCACTAGGATTTTGTCTTCGCTTTCCTTCGTTGTTTTGGCAAACTGTGGTAGCCTAATGAGAAGAAAACCGAAGAGGGAGATATTATCTCAATTATCGAGGGGAGAACGAACTTATACCTTTACCACCCTCGCAAAGTATTTGATTAATTTTGACCACTTTCTGATAGACTACGAGCAGTCTCTCTTTCCGCTCAGGGACGGTCGACCTAAAAAACGCGTGAGCGAGCGCTAAAACCGCCTGTCCCTGGAAACGTGACGCGCACGTGGCCTACTGCGTGGAAACATTGCTCGTATGTGTCTGACTTAACGGTTTCTCACGCGCGCGCCATGTTTTTACGCGGCAGGCGATTTTCCAATAGCTCGCATGTTCTTTCGCTCGACTGTCAGAACGGAAAGAGAGAATGCTCGTAGTCTGATGGGTTCGGTGGAAACGTGGAACTTGACAACTCCACCTTTCAAAATTTGTTCACGTCAATTGGCCAGTTGATGCGGAAGCGAGGAAAAAATGTCAACAAATAATCAAAAGCTTTCTGCACGTGGCAACGGTATGACGTGGAGCACTGAAAACATTTTTTGCGTTCTTCCCTCGAGTCCTTTTAAGATCGTAGACAGAGACAAGTTTGAATGCACCACTGTAGTTATTATATTTGCAGGCATCCATCGGTGCAGATACGTGTTCAGGCCTTACAAACTGATACAACAAAAAGATGTCAGTCTCTCAAACCCTTGTAGGTGCGAAACGAAGAGTATTCCCGTCAGTTTACACGTGGAGATGCCCTCACCCCTCTCCCCCGCCCCCCTTCCTTTGAGCTATTAATTCTATATAATGCCAGTCATTTTAAGTAAAAAAAAAAGAAAAAACACGTCAAACGCAAGATGATGTTTGACCCAGGTCATATTCTGACAGCCTTCGGAGGAGGCGTAGCTGGGGGAGGGACAAGGGGAGAAAAAAGAGGGTCCCTTCCCTTTTTCCTTTCCGTTTTTTCCCTCTTTCCCTCCCCCTAAGCATGCCTGCCTGGTGCAATCTTTTATTGTCGTCGTTTATTCGCTTGTGAAACTGGTGTTCTAAACCACAAACTTGATTATAAAAAGCTTATGATTGTAACTAATAATATATCCTATATATAATATGTATAAAAAATGATTAATATTATTTCATTGTGACTAATTCTTATAATTTTGATACTCGTTGGTGCAGCCGATTTGCATGTAGAGTAAAATGTAAACTCTTCTGAGTTTCGTCCACATTTTCTCTCCCCCCACTCTCCCCACTGCCGTGTGAGTTAGTGTTGTTGTTGTATTTTCCGGCCCTTCTGTTTTTTCACTTTCTGTCCATATAACCTTTTCTTCCGGTCAACGCAGTTTCGACCCAGCACAGTAATTGGACCTTGGCAGAATATGGATGTGTTAGAAGTAAATGCAACCGATTCGTATTAATTAAACTAACAGGACTACACACCAAAAGCGAGTAGCATAATTGTACGCAGCTCTCCAATTTTACAAAACGATTGGAATATAAGAGAGAAAAAACGCCAAATTGGAAATTTTGATAATACATCTTGCAGAACGGACATTACTTCAGTAGCCCTATTACGTGTGCAAACAGTAACAGATCTAGTTTCTTGGCTACCCATCTGCCCTTCCTGTGAAACCAAGGTGAGGTTTTGACTCTTTTAGCCGTTCAACCCCGGTTCCCTAAGGGTCACCCCAGCCAGATGAAGGTTCATCCCTTCAGTGTACATGCACTTTGTTCTAAGCCGGGTAGCACTCGAATAGGCTCCCCACTGGGTAAAGAAATGAGTCGAGGGAAGTTTCTCATGACCTCCGTCCGTTTTCCTCACTCTCTAGTTCTGCTGCTTTTCGCCGCATTCTCTCCTCGCTAGTCGGTTTACGGGCTATAATGAGAGACTGTTTTTTTTTTTTGGCGGGGGGGAGGTTAATTTGTCTCCCCGTGCAAGCTTAAAACAATAGATTATCAGCAATTTTCTTTCGAGTAGAGAGAGCTTGCTCGTGCGCTAAAACCCTGCGCTCCGATTAATTGACTGAACCAAAGTTACTCGAGGGACTGGTTATGAAACCTTGCAAGTTTCAAAGGCCAAAACAAAGGTGCTGCAATTTATGTTGAAAGTTCTACGACCGTGCACAATCTTTTGTTTTACGTTCGCACACTATGGCTGAATAACTTAACAGTGACATTTTTATTGGTTCATTGCTCATGCAAAATTCAAATCTATTGTTGTTTGTGCACGGTCAAGGCTAAAAACGGTAACAAAAACATAAAACAAAAGACTTTGCTGAGCTTCATAACCAGATTCTTTTATTGACTATGACTGAACTGGGCTTGTATTATCCACCAGTAGAAAACATAGGCCCGCAACGCGTGCAGAACCGACGAAGTGTTGGTTCGTCTCGAAAAGAAAGCAAGCGAGGCGTGCGTGACTGCAGGTTCAATAACATTCAAGCATCTGTAACAGCAAGTTGCAGTAAAAGTGTGTAACTGTAACTAACGCTGAAATTTGACCAACTGAAAAGGCGACCAATACCCTCCTCACCAAACAGAGCTCTACAGACTATGCCCATCAGTGACCTCATGCATTCTTCACTCAATATCATTTTTCGCTGTCTTTTGGTCGGTTTTCCTCAAAACCCTGAACAAAAAAGCCATCACAATTCTCAAAACAGACGCATTTAAAAAAATGGGCGGTAAATTTCCCAATATAAAAGTAACCACATCTTCACGATTGATCAGTATGGAAACCGTAACAGCCCAAAAGAATTGAACTTTTCCCCACACCTGGGAACCACGCTTTGTGCACAGTTTCCTTTAATCATGTCAAGGGCTCGTTAAGCCAAATTGTGAATGCAAATGCGAAATAAATCATTGCTATGCTCTATCGTACAGTTGATCGCATCGCTAAACCCTAATAATCGCTAATACTCGCTGTTTAGAGGCGCAATGACGACAAAACACAACGATTGAGGTACGGTTATGTTTATTTTGAACCTAAATGTAAATACTTCTTGCAGCATTTCACGTTATTAGAAACCTTTCGATTTTCTCATACATTCCCTTATAATTTTTAACTACAAACGGTCACACAGTTTGTGTGGGCGCCCTGTGTATAGAGTTCGAGACACCGACTTGCTGACTTGACCTGTGCTTTCATAACATTTACTGAGAACGATTCTATCCTTACGATGACTCAGTAACACTTTGGTCCCACCAGCATCAACAGTGCCACTGGACTTCACCTCCTGTTATTATCAGTCCTCCTTGCTTTCTTTCACTAGTATTGCACAGATATTCCAGTCCGGCCAAAACCATCACTGCTCGGCGGACTTGTGCTTCTATACCTACGATACTTTTTATGTGCCGGAACCCTTCTCCTATCGTGCGTGCGTGTGTGTACTAATCGAAGGGCTTAACTGCAGAATACTGTGCTCCCATCTTCTTCGCTATTTGATTAGAGGTCAGCACAAAATTATACCACAACACAGTCGAAGCAAATCTTCCACCAAGCCTCCGTCACCTCTCTTGACCTGCCAATTCAAAATGGCGACTCGTCCGCTCCTGTTTTCGTTCAACCTCGTCCCCAGGGCCTTCTCCTCGTTCAAAATATGCGGTCGGAGAAACCCCTGGCTAAGGCTACTGAAATACTCCGCGAATCGTGGAGTATTTTGTCACGTGACACACGATGAAACGGCTTTTTCGGAGGTTGTTTCCAGCGTCTGGCGACCCTGTTTGTTTTCTGCAATCAGAAACCGTTATTCAAACAAAACGAAGACATTTCATCGTGTTCGCGTGTCGAAATTCTAACGAACTTTTGGAGCCACTTTGGCAGCCTTGGCTAGGGGTTTCTCCGACTGCCATTTTGAACTAGGAGAAGGCCCTGGGGACGAGGTTGGTTTTCGCTTTCACGTCGTTCCATCCCATCGGCCATGGCGAAATACACACCTTATGAACCTTACGCGACGTATTTTGACCGACCACTCCAATCCAAGGTCTTCACGACTGCACTATCCGACTTCGTCGGTTAAAAAGGTGAGGCAACTTCGCTTACAAACACGGTTGTGTTTTTTAAAAGCTGTAAGCTTATGGGGCCGTGTAACTTAAACAAATATACCAAGAGGATCCCAACCGGTGAGAGGCAGGTGCGTTGGCTCTTCACAAAGCGTGAACTATAAATTCAGCACCCGCGCATGCCTACTCATGATAATGTAGCATCAAGTACAAGTTCATCTCTGAAATGTACATTCAACGGACTCTGGAAGAAAGGAGCTTCCTCAAAGATCTGAGAAGTCCAACTCCGATGTCCGGCCGCAGTAACCAACTCTAAAGAATGAAGGTTTCAGCTGCGTATATAGCGCTTTCTCCTGCCGCGTAGCTGTTTTGCCAGCCATCTGATAGTGCCTGCTTTGCACAGCCTTCTGGGAACGCCTTATTTTACTGCTTTGCTTGAACCCACAAAGCACTCGAAAGCATTGATTTTCCTCCAGTCAAATTGTGACAACAGGCACTTTACAGTACAGAAAAAAGTGGTCGGAACAGTTTTTTCCATTTACACAAGTAGTAAATATTTGGATACGAGTAGGAGAAAAACATACCGTCTACTCTACATTTTGCGGTGTTCCGCACCAGTTTTTGTGCGAGTGCACGTGCGTTTGTCGCACAAAAAAGCAGGTACGGGCTGGAGAAGCCTTTGGACAGTGTTCTTGAACTGCAAAAGGGTTTTGGACCCGTGATCTTGCGTTTTGGAAGCCATTAGTGGCCTATAACCCCAGAGCCCACAAAATCTTGATCCGCACCTTTCGGACGAAAACAGGGTACGCACAGTGTACGCGAAAAGAAATATGCGATCCGTGCCACTTTTACCCGATTTTTCTGTAGTGTGAATGCGCCTATTGTTAGTCTGTAGTGACTTCGCCTTTGCGAACATCCTTCTGTGATAGACGCGGACGTTCAACTGGGCATGAGCCCTCAGCCACGTCAGCAGGGCCCAGCGCGAGATCCGCAGAGCTTAGGACGTGGGTTACTGAGCAATCTGATGCATCTCTCCAAGTTAAGCTACGTACATACATACATACATATACTTTTTGTTGAGGCAGGTTGGTTTGAGGCAACCTAAAGGCTGGTGGGGACCTGCCAGAAACTTAATTAAAAACTATTTATAACAAAAACTTAATACTTAATTTACAATAATTGACAAAAATTTTAAAATACAGAAAGTCCGTTTGTTTTGATGTTATCTTACAGGCTTCTTTTTCAAATTGAATTTGTTCCAGTATCCTTGAGGCCTGTCTAAGTTTTTGTTTAAAAAGCTGTGGGGAGGAAGCATCCTTGATGGCTTTAGGTATTAAATTCCAAACTATTGGTCCTCTGTACCTTACACTATTTCTGCCAAGGTTACTATTGTACCGTACATGCGAGAAGTCATTAATACGCCTTAAGTTATAATTATTGTCGGTATTGCGTATTTCGAATAGGGCTAATAGTTGATCAGGTAAACTATTGTGGAAAACCTGACACATTATAGAAGCGAGCCTACGCTTGTAAATATAGCCTAAAGGTTTCCATTTAATAAGGTCAAGTACATCAGAGACAGGAGTTTCGCTGGGCAGTTTATGGATTAGTTTGGGCAGCTTTTAAGTGTAAATGTTCCAATACTTTAAAGGTAGATGGTGAACAGGATCCCCAAATAGCGATGCAGTAAGTGATGCTTAGACAAGAGAAAGTATTTTCCCAATGTGCTGCAAGACTGCAGAGACCACCTCGTCCTGGTACGGATTTGTAGGACACGTTCGAGACGCCGAAGCTGTTCACCGTTTTGTCATGACTTATATGATGTACAGGCCTCAGTCGATACTGTGCCGGAGCCGTGTGCTAAGCACACAAGCCTGACTTGCTGAGCGGTGCCCTCACTTAGATGGCTCCTTTTCTCCATTTTTCCCCTGGCCTCTCAAACCGAAGCTGCCCGCTCCTCCTCTCACGAAAATTCAGACAGGATTTAGACATTCTTTGGGCCCTGTTTTAACACGAGAGCAATTATAATTACAATTTTAAAAGTGGAAATCACTTTTACAGGTCAGGATTACGGTTAGGTTAGAGTTAGCGTTCGGTTTAAGTAAGGTTTAGCGTTTTAACCCTAAAAACACTCCGAACAAAATTTTTTTTTTCGCCATATGATCGGGTCATTTAATCAGTTTGAAATTAGATAGTAGAGACGACACCCCTAAAGTAACGAAAGCCCCTGTTTCTGCATCGATTGTACTGATTAATGTTGAGGTTTTAGAGAATTCTAAACAGAACTATAAACAATCGCTTATCTTCTTCTTGTGTCCGCTTGCTGTAAAGATTCCCCCTGCAGCCACCACTCGGACAAAAGAAAATAAAGAAACGCAACTCCAACGGATACGCACTAAAATTAGGGAACTGACCACGTGTTTGTTGCCTGTTTGAAAAGCCTCACGCCTTGGAGAGAAGATTTAGTTCTGTAACCGTTACGTCTGTAACCTGTTTTTCAGAATTTCCTAACCTGCTATCGCTCTCAGGTAGTTGCTCTAGTTGCTCTGCCAGACTTTTCTTAATCAACTTAAAGTCATAAGAAAGAGTAGCAAAGACGATAATCCATTTGTTCAATGCAGTCAGGAAGGCAGTACAACACGTGGTGGCGGAAGGTTCCAGCCGATCGACCGTAAACAACACTTGTTTCCATAACAACAAAAGCCCATTGTTCCGTTTTTGCGCGTGCCCAGGCTTGGCAGAGAAGTCAAAAAAGCTCAGTGGCTGCTTGTGGAAGGGTTGTAATGGAATATCCGTTTTCTTTTGCGCTAAAAGAGTCCAGGTACAAATTTTTGATCTTCTTGTAAATTATAGATAACTTTCCTCTGATCGTAGAATATTTTTACCAAGGAAAACTTCGATCGGGAGCAGAAATAACAGACTTTTCTTTCTGCTATCTGGATCATCTTCTGACAGGCACACAAGCGCTGTTTTTGCCTACCTGACATTTATGAGCGTGTTGGCCCTATTGTACTGTCATTTCTTCGGAGTTTTTGAGTCTCTGGAAATAAAAGGGTTTTCTCAAAGATATCATAACTTTTTACCACATTACCACACTGAAGCAAAAACTTTTTTGGTCAGAGTAGAATGGATATTATTATCATTTCGCGGTCTGAAAACAAACAAACAAGTCACTTGAGCTCAAATCCTCAAACAATTCAGCTTCGTGATTGTGCCCCTTTCAGATTTAATTGAATTACCTCGTTTTCCCGAACTTGTTCACTTAATTTCTGTGAAGTTATTATCGAGGACAATCAGGTTTCGTGAACTTATATACTGTATTAGTTTTTTGGTTCATATGTCTGCCACCGGGAAAAGCACGCGTGATCGATCAACAGAAACGTGACCGTTTTGTGTCTTCTGAAATTTGTCGCTTTCTTTTTCTCTTTCTGTTATTAGTTAGTATGATGTGATAATTGCGGTTGAATCTGCCGTAAAATGGGTAACTAACGATTACATTTGATTGCCTATTTATGGAAGGTTAAAAAATGTAATGTTTGCATTCAGCGATAGTTTTTGTTTTACAATGGAAGAAGGGTATTGATTAGTGATGTGTGGGTGAGACATTAAATGTCTTCTTGGCAAAGGTATGTACTTGGAGAAAGGCTGCAGAACTTTTGATGGGGGTGTGTTGTAGGGAGCTGGAGACTCACTCTATGTTAGGCCCCATTTATATGGTCTCGGGTACCCAAGACAACCCTCCCCCCCCGAGACAATTTTACTGAGCGTTTACATGATAAGAAGTTGGCCCGGCTGACCGAGATAAAGTTGACCAAACTTAATTATTCCGAAATCTTACTTTGATATTCATGACCTCACTACGCCCTTTTCCTTAAGATTTTTTCGTTGATTTGATCACTGTAGCCTCTGCCTAAATTTTCCTTCTTCAGCATACATTTTGTTGATTTAGTCCTTTTTAAACCAAAAACCAGATGTTACGTTACACGTGGCACGAAAAAAGTCGTCCCGGGTAGGTGAGACAAAGTGTTTATATGAGAAAAAGCTGTCCCGCCTGCCAGGGTTACCCTACCTGCCGAGGTGAGACAACTCTGGGGGCGAGTTGTCTCGCTTCCCCGAGACGAGTTGGTGAGCCTCATGTTAACGGTTCATTGAACTTTTCAAAGAAACAGGTGAAAAATTAGCTTGCCCAGGGTAACTCAGGGGGAGGGTTGTCTCGGATACCCGAGACCATATAAATGGGGCCTTAGACCAAAATAAGTAATGATGATTTTAGTCTGAGCCCCTAAATTCCATCTCCCTTTTCAAGCCAAAATAGCAAAAATGGAAATTAAAGTATCTTAGTTCGGACGAAAACATCTCAAAAACTGGTAAAACAGTACCCCTCCCCCTACGAGAGATGGCCATCTGGAGGTTTGACTTTAATAGTGTTACTATTATTTTTTGCAGTTGAATTTGTGTCCCACCATGTTGGGAAGATGAGAAGTCCTTCTGGGCTCAAAGAGAAAGAGAAGATATTGCAAAGGGCCAGTAAATCATGCCAAAGCTTCTTGGATCTGCGTGGTCAGAATATCACAAGTATTCCTCAGGAGGTTTTCACCAAACCTCTTGTGCAAAACCTGAAAGTTTTAGAACTAAGTGGTAATGGCCTTCAGTCACTACCAAGACAGATTTGTCAGCTGGTGTGTTTGGAGGAACTTTACTTGGGACACAATGAACTCAGAGCATTGCCTAAAGAACTTGAAAATTTGTCAAACGTGAAGAAACTTAATCTGGTGCACAATGCCTTGCAGGAAGTTCCTTTTTGTATGTCCAAGCTTCATACACTTCAGTGGCTTAATCTGTCTGGCAACTTGATCGAGATCTTACCTCCTTGGTTGTTGTGCTTACCCCAACTTAGTCACTTGTACCTCATTCACAACCTGATAGAAAATATTCCAAGAGAGATTTATCTACACGGGATTGAGAAGATGCGCAAGTACTTTAGAATGCAGAGGAGTAAAGAAGCTGACAGCGATGGCTTCAACATGAATCACTTGTTGCTATCTCCTACAAGAAACAAGTTTCATTGTTGTGAAGTTCAACTTCACAACAGAAATTCTGACAGCAGCACTTGCAAACATGTTCTGTTGTCATCTCAAGTAGATGTGACATCTCAAAATTTATGTGAACAGATTTCTCTTAGTTCCAGTTTTCAGTCATCCAAAGAAGCTATGAATCCTGCTGCCCCAGCTGCAGAAACTGTAGAAGATGATTTGTACTCAGAGCAACATCAACACATAGTTTCGGGATTAGTGGAGTCACAACATGTTGAAATGAACCTCATAAAAGAGCAGACAACAAAGATTCTTCAGAGACAGGAGCTTAGAAAACTTAACATTGACTATCTTCGGCAGATCAAGAACCAGCTTCAACCAGAACAAATCCCTTTTCCAAGAAGAAAATTAGATTTTAGCCTTGATTTAGAGAACCTTGGTAGAAGAAGGAATAGGTGTATGACAACAAGTGAGTATGGAACTTGCTCCTCTTTTACCGAGAGTGTTGAAATAGGGGAGCGGATTCCTTTAAACAGGAAAGATTCATTTATGAGTTTCCAGTCAATGATGGATGATGCTGTAAACAACAACACACACATGGCTCCAAGGCAGAGGAATCTCTCAAGCAGTAGTGACAGTTCATGTATAAGTGACATCTCAGACAATGATTGCTATGTGGATAACTTTGAATTGGAGCAAGTCCCTGACAGGCGTCGACACATAACTCTTGGAGACATTTGTGTTATAATCCCAGAGGAAAACATCACTGGCCATTTACAAACAGAATTCACCCTTGAGGTCATAGAGGATATGTCGTTCTATCCTAAACTCACTACTCGTCAAGTTCTTGCGAGTGAAGTGATCGAGATGGAACCTCATGGAGCAAAGTTTTATGAAGATGATCCAGCCATTATCAGTTTACCCTATGATGTCAAAGTGGGAAGGAATGATCGTGTAATCTGTTTGTGTAGTAACACAGGTGTGGGAAAAAGAACAAGATGGGAAAAACTGAACCCAGAAGACTACAGTGTCTTTGCTTCTCATGTGGAAATCAAAGCCCACCATTTCAGTCTGTTTGCTGTTGTGGTGATCAAAGGTTACCCTGAAGCTCGTAAGACCATAAGAGCTGGCATCGGTGGGTGTCTCTATGTCCTTGAAGTTCCAGGAGTTGAAATTCTCTTTCCGGAGACGTCATTGCTTCATGATATCGAAGCCTCTGTGAAAGTTCTCTATGCAGATGAGCCTTACGATGTTGATCATACTGATCCCGAGGCACTTGCCCTTGCAGCCCCTGTTGTCGAGCTTGGTCCTCATGGCTGTGTCTTTAATCCTCACTCATCTGACTTTGTGACGGTACGTCTGCCACTACCAAATGGCAAGGAAATACAAGAGAGGTATGGAGACAGACAACTCACATTCTGGTGTAGTTCCACAACAGAAGATGAAGATCTGGAGTGGCAGCAGTTCCAGCCCAAGTTTATGCACATTGATAATGATGATGACAGCCTGTGCTCTGTGTACTTCTCTGTGGAGCATTTCTCTTTCTTCAGAGTTTTATGGAACATCATTGATTCAGTCCTGTGGGAAGCAAAGCTTGGTGCCTCCAGCCTTATTCCTGTGTTTCAGTTTAATGTTTCCTTCCAAGCATTGATGTCAGAAACAAGTGACATTGGAGGGCGGTTTGGCATCTTAGTGGCCTGCTATAGATTTGGCAAACCTCTGGAGGGAATTGGCAACTTTCCCATTCTTGTTGGCAAATGTATTGCACCAAGGATGTTAAGCACAGGAAAGTTGCAAATAAGGTAAAGTGGGCTAATAACATCTTTTATAAAAATACAAATGTATGAAACAAGACTTTCAAGAAATTGTTTCCTTTCCAAATGTTTCATTGTTTAATATATGGTAACAAAAAATATGACAGAACTTGGAAGAACTTGGAAGAACTTGTATTAGCTGTGGTAACACAAGACTAAATACTTTATTTATCATTCTTCCAAAGTTCTGTTCGGTTTAATCACCATTATAACTCAACGAAACATTGAAAGCATTTTTTGTCTTACTGTAATGATTCGATTTAGTGCCCGCGGTGCAGTTACTTTTGGTAGCTCATTGGACAGGGGGCACTTATAAGGGAGGGAAGGGGGGGGGGGGGCACACTTTTTTGTTTTTTTACATACATAACAACCAGACACAACAAATGTAACGATAGTGGTTCGCATAGTCGGAATAGCATGCACTTGTCCATGCCAAGTTTTGAACTTTCACACAAATTTAATGAGAGAAAATTTAGTTAGTGTTCAAGTCACCATTATAATTTAAACCCTCCTTTGTTATAGGCTGGAGTCAGATCATTTTAGAGCAGATTCTTCAATAGGTGTAAAAGAGCTTGTGGCTGAGGAGAACTTCACAGGTCGCCCATTCGTGATGCAGTTTGGATGTCAGTTTACTGGCGAGCCTCCTGACCACGGTAACTTTGGAAGTGTTGTTGTGGAGCAGCCCTCTCAGTATGGTGAAAACAAGCCTGTTCTCTCCTTCCTCCTAAATAAGGTTTGTTTTATTTGTAAGGTGGTACTATACAGTGCCGGTAAAATGTAAGTTGACAGTCTCAAGTCGATCCTTGACGTTCGAGTTTAGAGACACGAGAATTGAGGATCGAGAATTGAGTATTGAGAATCGAGAAATAAGGTAGACAGTGTAGTTGATCCCAACACATAAAATTTACCCTGTTTAGTATGGTTTTTCTAAGCTTAGGTATGGTTGTATAGCTAGGCAGGGCCATAGGAGTTTGGTGGGCGTGTCTCCCTCCCCTTGTTCAGGGAAAATTGTATGAAAATGATCTTTCGACTTATTAGATAATTGAGTTTCCTCTCAGCTCATTATGTTCTTTGTCCATTTTTGTCCTAATATTAATTTTTGTAAATAAATCTATTCACTGCCTATGCCAGTAGTTGTCTGTCACTCTCTCAGAAGTGCACCAAATGGTATTAGAGGGGGTCCAGTTTCAAACTTTTCAACAGGGAGAAGGGGGGGGAGTCCCTGGACTCCCCTACAAGATTCAGCCTCTGGCCCATTTAAAATCCCCCCCTTACAGTTTAGTCTCCCTTCCAGATGTTATTTTGCTCCCAAAGGCCTGACAGATTGTTTAATCCAAGTGTCCCATCCTGTATATTAGAGGACTTAAGCACAGACATTTTTTAATGAGAAGTTGAAGGTTTCCTTTGTTGAATTGTTTCTGCTCTTCATCAAAGGCTGGGAAAATGGTGGCTTACCCTTATGGACGTGTTTGCATCAGAGAAAATTATGGATCAAAAGAAAACGTTCAACTTCTGTTTGCCATCTGTGGCTGAAGAACATGTGTATTTAAGTTCCCTACTGTCCATTGAGTTCACTTGTCTGACTTCATCTTACTTGCATCTAAAAGATCTTACTTGATTACCATTATTTATGTTTGGTTAAGAGGAATACGTGCTTAACATAGTGGTAAGCCACATTGTTAATTGTTTTAGGTTTTGTGGTCACTTTCTTTGTTGTGTCCCTTGTCTTACTTTTGTACAATCAGCTGGATTTTGTGTGCTACATGTAAGTTTTTTGGAATTGAATTGAATGTGTTATTGCAGCCTCGTGATACTGATGCTGTTGATGGTTCCATGGACTGGGAAGTACAGTTAACTAAGGAACTTACAGGTAATTCATGATAATTATGTTGATCATAGGACTGGGATGCATTTAAGTGTAGACACATCACGTAACTTGGCACAACTTAATCTGATATCAAACATGGTATGATTGGCCTTAAATCAAGCATTAGAATTTTGAGAGTGCATTTTATGTGAACTTTGGTGTTTAAGTGAGTTATTTTGCAACTAAAGTTTGAATGAAATTATGCTTTCCTGTGGATTATAAATAAATCTTTTAGTGTTTCAACAAGCTTAACTTACTTCAGAACACTTCCAATAATCAAACTCATTCCTGTTGACAATTAAGGGTGCAAAATTTTCCTAACACACATTCAAAGTCTGAAAGTTTTTCGAACAATTATTGAAGGGCTCCGTGCAAGAATGTGCTAAGTGACGTTGTGAGTTCAATTTTTTTTGTTCCAAAGTGCCCAAATTTTTGCATGTGGGCTCTTATTTAGTCAAAGAACATCACTCTGTGTTTTTTTCGCTGAATTTCGCTTCATTTTCAAGAAAAAACAGGCAGAAAAATGCAGTTGGCATCTTTTGTTTTCTTTTGTGCAAAACAGAAACAAAATGAAACAATTAAGTTCTTTTGTTTCATGAAATCAATTAAGGTCATTTTTTTAGCCACGCATTTGCATGATTAGATGCAGCAAGCAATAAATCATATATGAACTTTTCGCTTTACGTCAGATGATATTTACAGAAAAAATAAGGAATAAATCACTCTCAGGAGTTTGACAGTGATGAGTGAAACTAATTAGACTAATATGCTTAATTTCAGCACTGTTGAGTATTAAGGCTGAGAAAGACCTGGGTGATGAGGTATGGCATGAGGTTGCAGAGAGTCTGGGTTATACTCCAAGAGAAGTAAACAACTTCAACAGCTACGACAGTCCCATGGCAGCAGTCATTGCTGACTATAAGCGTCGTGGAGGAATGCCGCATCAGTTTATTTCAGCTCTTTATAAAACTGGGACACCAGGTAGCATGACCAAACAGCTTCTGTCTGGTGGGTCGGCAAGAGTGATGGAGGAAGAGAGATCTGGTAAGTTTTTCTGAAGTGCAGTTCAGCCTTTGGTAAAATATTACTCATGTACGTAGCACGATTGTACTCTTATTGGATGCTTGGTCATTGTCACTCAATCCACAATGCACATATCCTGCAACAGGGTTCAATGTTTAAAAGCCTCCTATCATTTCAGAAGAGAAGAAAAAAACAGGTCGAAAATCATGTTGTCACACCTCATCCCACACTCTCTTGCATGATTTGTTCTTCTGTATACTTTTGTCTTGTAAAATGCTGGAGAAATATAGAACATAAAATAATCTCTGATGTGTTGGAAGCCTTTGGTATTTAGTTTTACCGCAAAAGTTTGCATAGTTTTGCCACATTTAAAGCCCGTTAGGTTTCATGAATGGTGTTAGCTCTTTCTTGGACCTCTGGGTTGTTCTTTCAGTTTATTGAGGTAATCCTTGAATTTGCTGACCAATCAGAACGTGCAAAGTATCAGTTATGGTTACGAAAATAGAGAGCAAGCAATTTCCATTCAATCTTGTCATCACTCAAAGCTAACATACCGTAAGTTAGGATTAACACATTCCATTGAAAAAATTGATTCAACAGAAATGGAACGCAAAATGTGCCCCTGTGTAAAGAAGAATGCCCGTAAAAGAAGACTTAACGAACCTGTCAACTGGGAAGAAAAATTTCAAGACCTCGCACAAAAAGTTGTTGGAAATGGCAAATGGAAACAACTTGGTAGAGTGCTGGGTGTTGGTGACAATAAAATCCAGGAAATAGAACATGATTGTAGTATGAGGCAGGATGGATTACAGGAGAAGGCTTACCAGGTGTTGATAGCATGGCGTGATCTTTATCCAGATCGCTGCAATCTGAACAACATTTCCTCTGCACTGTGCAAAATTGGCCTCAACTCTGTTGCAAGGCAATGCTGTCTGGCCGTTGAGATGGGCTGATGGAACCCTATCCCTACATTAGTGGTGAATGTATATGTTTATTTGTTGTACATTTGTAGTCTTTTTAAGGTGCATTTTATTGGTCATATTCCAGAATAAGAATAAATGGGTTGTCTTGAAATGTCACTTGTTAAGACACAAGTGCATAATACATGCATGGCAACTCTTGCCATTGTACAAAATTCACAAAACTTTGTTGCTCTGGATTTTCAATTTAACCAGTTTGTTGTGATCTTTCTGTTTATTCTTGTTCTTCATTAAGGCCGCTCAAGTGCACGGTAAATATGAATATCTTATTTCTTTGAAGAAAGGAAGATGGAGGCCTTGGGTGATGTAAACAGTTTAAGACCAAATTTTACCTTCATTTTCTAAGGTGGCTTGTTTAATATAGGTCAGTTCACGGTCATTTGTACAAATGTTTGGTACATTATAATATAAACAGTCATGATATTAACTACTGATCGCTTGTTTATATGAAGACTAGCTTTAAATTTTCAGTCAGTTTATTTTACTATTTTGTACATTTGCTGAGAGCATTTCATTCATACAGTTCACCATTATTATATAAACAGTCATGATAAATTAACTACTGATCGCTTGTTTATATGAAGACTAGCTTTAAATTTTCAGTATTTATTTTACTGTTTTGTACATTTGCTGAGAGCCTTTCATTCATACAGTTCACCATAGAAACAAAACATGTATTTTTATAGTCATATTACAGTTCACCACAGAAACAAAAACATGTATTTTTAAAGTCATATTTTCACACAGCACAGGAGTATTTTAACATCACTTTATTTAAGTTTAGCTAGTCTCAACAATTAGTTTTTTTCTTGTTATTAGTTTAAGTGACAATTTTTCATTGTTTTTCATCTATCGACGTATCCTGTGAGCTGGTCTCAGCAAAACCATTCTGCTGGTCAGAGTTTTGCACCAGGAGAGTTAACGGATAAGCATTTAATGAAAAATGGTTTCATACTGTCAGTCATTTGTTTGTCTTTTGTATTCACTTTGTAGTTGACTTAATACCTGTACAGTACATAGTACGTGTATGTATTTATTGTGAGATGAATTGTAGAATCCCAGGTCGATGAACTAAGATGCCACAAACAACCACATAATATAAATAAACTGTCCTCATTGTACTAGTCATCACTGTCATTCTCAAAGTTCATTAAGCTACATTGCAGTATATCGATTTGCAGTATAAAGTTACAAACAAAGTAGTTATATTTAATAATTACATGTACATTGTACCATTAACTTCGTTACAATGAAATTTTACTTTGTAACTTGTAAAGGAAAAAACTTTATAAAAGTTGATACAAACTATATTATATTTTCCACTTGCAAATTGTTTTGTATCTTTTTGGAAAAGTGATGAATGATTTGTACACAATATATATATAATTATAATAGTAAATAAATTTAAAAAACTTTCTCAAAGTCTGTGTGTTATTCCTGGTTCTCACTTAGTTTTGTTCATTTCATCAATTTCCTCTGCAAAAACAGTTTTCAGTGGCTCTAGCAACTGTGGAATCCTTGACAAATTACTTGAATGAATCTGCAAGATAAGAGAAGAGAATTCCATCAACCTTTGGTCAAAGCTTGGATATGGTACAATGTAAATACTATTTCAATAGCCTAGCATATGACAATTTTCATTATCTGTCTCAGATTGATGAGGAGACACTGTGTGTGTTGATCAATTCAAAGAATGTCAAACTTTGATTTGACTTTAACACGTTTTAAAAAACCAATCAGAGAAGAGATCAAACTACAAGACAACATTTCTGTGATGGCTTGCAGTTTATTCATGATCATCTCTCTTCTAGTTGGTTTTTTTCCCACAACACAAACATCCCAATCTAGAAATATGATAAGTAAAGAAAGATCATGATGACATAAGAAAGATGTAATGTTAACCATATCATATCACGAGTGTACGACAACCCATCTTCCTTTCTTTATCATTACACAGGATGGTTTCGAAAATGCTCATCCCAGCAATACGCAGGACACTTGTCACCAAGAACCTAGTAAATATGACCTTGCTTGCCACCAGTTTACTAGTTACCCAATGGTAAGAGAATCTGATCAGTGTGCAAAGGTCATGGGTCAACTCCCATGCATGTGGGGAACTCAGAATCTTTATTTTGTCTTGAGCCAGTGATATGCTTGTTCCAAAATGGAGAAATGATTAATGCTCATGCTTTTCATTTCCATTTATTTTTGCAGGATCTGACCTAAATAATGTACAAATTAGACTTATACTGTAGTTCAGTGACAGTGGAAGAGATACGTTACAAAAGAGTTGCTTCAATGCTGCGGTAGAACACTGACTTCCATAGTGTGACTCTTGTTCTTCTTCAAGATCCCATTGATCTGATAACAATCGATGTTAGAATGAAGGTAGTTTGATCAAATTCTATCTCCAGTATTTCTTACCCTCATGTGGTCAAATGCAATCCCAGTGTACTTAGTAAACTGTTCACTGAACACAGGAATCTTGGGATAGCGCTGACTGAAGTGATTTAACAGGATAAACTTTGCACCCATCTTTACACCACTCTCAATTGCCTCAGTTGTTGTACTGAAATGAAAAGCAAAAACCAAACTGAAATTCTATGAAGCTGCTAGAAATAGCAAATGATGTGCAAGCTAAGCAAGGGCATTCAAAGCTCTTCTACTGTGATCCCAGGTGCTACTTTACCCTGAGCCACGCATTCTAGGTTGTCAACAATACCTGTGCTTTTTAGCAAGAGCTTCAGCTTTAAGTTCATCTTCCAGAGTGGCTTCATGAATGAGGAGATCAGCATCTTTGCCTGAAGGGAACACAATGAAATTAATGTAACAAAACACAGTTCTAAGAGGTTCGGTCCAATTTTAGCAGTGCTCGTATTTTCTCTCACATAGCTTGCTTGCTAAACATAGCATCTTTATTTTGCATTTCTGCAGGAATGGTTTACCAAGCAAAACAAGAATAACACCTGATGGCAGGTTAGCATAAGGGGACTGCAAAGGGTATGGGTACAGTAGGGGTATGCAGCCCTGAGTTAGAAATCATTGCCTCATTTCACACTAAAATGGGTACTTTGCACTGGGGTATGTGGCCTAAGGAGGTTTTGACATGATAAGGGTATGACATTCATCCCAGTGAAAAGTTTACATCACATTTAACATATTAAACTTTTTTATATGCAAAACAAACAGACATACTGTGATTACATGATACCAGAATGACTATTTGTACTGAAACGAGATTCTTAATCGAGCACAGTAACTAGGGTGAACTCACACTACTATGACTTGTACTGTACTAGTGTGAGATTTTGAACTGGTGTCATGCACACGAATACAGCTACAACAGAAAACCAGGGTGACTTTGTCCTGGAATGAAAGTTGTATGGTACTCAGTGTTCATCAGCTCATTATTTGGGCATTTTAAATTACATGCCAAAATGGCAAAAAATCAATACCCTATTTCAGACAACCAGCAAAACTCGGCCTGTGAAGAGCCTTCCTCAAAACTGCCATTTTTATCGAAGTAGGCGTGGCACTCTCCCATCCCCACCCCCCCAAAAATGAGCTAATTTGGTATCAAACATGGCATTTTACTGTTTGTCATCACACATCAAGTTTTGAACTTTGAATAGATCTGCATAAGGCAAACTTTTGCACGCATCAACTGTTGACCAGAGACATTTTTCAGTGGGTTACTTATTTTATTTGAACACTGTCTAAAAATCAGTGAAGTACATAACTTCTTAATATTTAACTACATCCTTTGAGTACCAAGAGTCAAATAAAATAAAATACAAAATGTTTGATGACAACATTTTGAGATTAGGTCGTTTTTTTTTTTCAGACGTGGTCAGGCCCAGGTGCAGCCACCAACAGTACATACGTGGTACACATTAACTTATAACAGGTCTGTACCCCTCCCCCTCCCCCTCCCCCTCCCCCTCCCCCTCCCCTGGAACACAGACTTACCAGCCTCAATCAGTGCTGGACATGGCCGGGTGTCTCCAGAGAACACAATCTTCCATCCATGTTGATGTCTCAATACCAAACCATAGGCTTCAGTACAGTGGTCCACAGGTACTGTCAACACCTAATGACAAAACCATCAACAGCTAATAAAATTAATTAAAAAAAGCTCTCACTGACTTTTTTTGGTTCAAATTATAATTGAAAACAATTGAATACTTTTCAACAAGTGAAAACGTGAGCCTCAAAACTTAATTGAGATCCTCAAAACATTGAGAATTGAGGATCAAATTTCAAGTCGTGACTCGTAAGTTAGGATGGAAACTCACCAGCTAACATTTGAGTGGTGCTGTACCATATTATGGTATATTATGACTCACGTTTTGAGTTTTGAGACATGAAGCATTTTTCGAGAACCTTGAATAAGGAAGCTGGTTAATCAAGAATCTTCTCCCACCTGTGAATAAGCTCTTTCTGAATCACCTTCAGCCTGATCACTATCAAAGTGAGGCTTGGTGCACAGCTTTTCATATGAAAATGAGTCTTATTTCATATGTATGACTTCGAACCAGGCCTCACTTTAAAAATGGGGGTGAAGGCAACTTGAAAATTGCTTATTCCCACCAAAAAAACTATATATTGCTATTTACAATACTTTCATAGTTTTCATTTTGCTGTGCTTCTTCTTTATGAAAAAGAAAAAACTGTTTGCTCGTGAACTGCTAGATTAAATTTAGAAAGCGACAGTAATTTACCTCTTTTGCATCAAGATGACCATAAACATTCCAGTAATCCCCATCCCTGTGAAGCGCCAAATCACTGCTGTCAACAAACCTGTCAAAAACATTCAGCTGTCAATCAGTAGAACACATAACAACTTAAAGAGTTGTTGAACATGCATCATATACTGCACAAAGTCAAACATTGCACCATACAAGATCTCTGATTTAATGTAATCAGAACCAAAAATCAACAGTTCTTATCAAATGTGTATGGTTCACAATCAACACAAGTATAATCATGATACTGTATATCCTAAGAACACTGGTCATGACTAGTCATGGAAATAACCACAGGAATGCCACGATGTGGTCACATAATGTCTTGGTTGCTATCGCAACCACAAGATAAAAAACAAGATCTGTCGGGTGAGTTGCTCATAAAAAATGCATATAATACAAGACTCAGCCACCCTCACAGCACATCTCACGTCACCCTTTTTAATACTGCATGTGCACCTGTAGTTGATATCCTCACACATGGTGTCATACTCCTGTAACCATTTCCCTATCTTGGCAGGACCAATGACTAAGAGGGGCTCTTCAGGAATCTCATTCTCCTAAGAACAAGCATATTTTTTATAATGTAATATTTTCTTAACAAATTTTAATACAAGATATCCTCATAATTTTTACATTGTGGCAGAAGGCATTATTAACTTACCATGGTGTCTCTTCTCTGCATGATCCGTATCAGACCCTAAATAAGAATGCAAGAAAGCAAGCAAGATCTAGAACTGAGTGTATCTGACAAAACATCATCAATATCATTATAATTTTTTTTTTAATTTGGGGGGGGGGGGTCATTTTAAATTTGATTGCAGGAATGTTATCCTCACCTCTTTGTGCCTTATCAGAACCTAAGGGGAGGGGGTGAGGGTAAAGAGATATCTGACATTTCAGACACTGGAAGGGAAAGGGGTTCTAGGGTGTAGAGTGGTTTATCAAAAATAATGAAACTCTGCAATTTTCAGTGAGTCTTGAGATCTTGATATTTGAAAATATTTAGTCTTGGAATCTGGGGCTCACAAAAAATAGGGATCACCTTGAAATCCCTGGTATTTAAAAAATTGTATTTTAGAGCCAAAACTTTATCAACAACTCTGTAATTATATGTTAACTGGATAAAAGAAAAGTGTTAAATTTCAATTTTCTCATACCAAGTGATGATCAGCATGAATGTGTGATATAAACACACATTTAAGCCTCAAGAGCACACGGTTCACATATCTGCCATAATGTCTATACAACTGGCCATATGTTCCTTCACCACAGTCTAGAAGTATTGAACCAGCTGTATCGCTACATGTTCAGGAAAGAAAAACACCCTACAGTCAGATAGTCCGATGAGATGGCCTGAGAGAGTCAATAAGGGAGTACAGTTGACTCAGTCCTGGTAACTCAAACACTCGCTAATTTGAAGCTCGCACTAACTTGAACCAAAATTGATTTCCCCTGGATAAATGCTCCATACATTTACTGTAATTTTACCCTCGATGACTCGAAACCTTGATAACTCAAACCTCCCGCTGACTGAAAGTCAATTTTTTTTCTCTTTAGGTCATGTTCTTTGTAATTTTACCCTTGATATTAAACTTGAACTTCATTTGTCAAAGTGTGACAAGACCAAACATACTCCATAACATTGAATTTACTCAAATTTCCAAAACTTGAGGAGCATGTGTTTTTGAGGTGTCAATTAAAGGCATATCAGTTCTTCTTGTGAAAACACATGCGATAAGTGGTGTCAGCAGGAATCCCTGATGGCCATCCCTTGATAACTCCAACCTTTTTCATTCCCCTTGAGGGTTCAAGTTGTCTATTGAAAGTCAACTGTAATATCACTTACAAATTGTAGGTTCAATCCCCGGGGTACTTAGGTCTTCAAGTGACAGGGACGTGCAAAGGAATTTTCAGGGTTTGCAGCTGTGATTTTGGTATCTTTGGCGGAGTGTATAATTTTGCCCAGTATTGTTTTGGGTAGGGAGACTCTGGCACTTATTTTTTGTAGGTTTATAATAACGCTAAACTGGGAATTTCTGTACTATGGAAAAGGCATGGTATTTTATTGGGTTCAGTTTTAGTCCATGAGTGTTGGGGGTGCCAGTGTGTTGAATTATCAACTTCATTCCCAGGGATGAAGGGAGAGGGTGTTAGGAGTAGAAGTGAGCTTGTTAAATTATGGCTCAAGTGCTCACACAAATAATGCCCCCCCCCCCCAATTCCATAACACAGGAGGTAGAAATTATTCTTACCTCATGTTGATTAACGTTGAGCTTACATTTCTGTACTTTGATGGAAGAGATGCTCCAGTACCAAGAAAAACAATCTCATAGTTTTTATGTTGGCGAGCTTTCATTTCCACCCATTCTCTCAAACT
This sequence comes from Siderastrea radians, assembly GCA_964017195.1. NCBI lineage: Eukaryota > Metazoa > Cnidaria > Anthozoa > Scleractinia > Rhizangiidae > Siderastrea > Siderastrea radians. Next base: position 35,720,537 of record OZ024891.1, on the reverse strand, counting down.
AACACCACCCTCACTACCCTCCTCGCAACTTAAAAAAGGCACTCCAACTGCTTCCAAGATATCTCTCACGGGATTTCCAAATGTACTTAATGTTGATGGATCTCTTATTAAATCCCTTGATCCAGCAGAACTGCTTGTTGAAAGTGATCTGACTGAGCCAAGTGATTTTAATTCTGCTCTGTTGTGACATCTTTCCTCAAAGCCTGTCCCTCTGTTAACATTATTTAGTTCACCAGCCAAAAGTGTTTGAGTCTCTAGCACAATTGAGTTCACGTCTATTTTTTGCGGTATGTCAGATCTATCAAACCCTTGTTGTTTGATTGGTCGTAGATGAAACTGTAAGAAGTTTTCTCCACAAAAACAGTTCTTTGGTAAATCAGTTTCTTTAACCACCTGCAAAGAACACATATTTGATATTAAGAAGACTCAGTTCTGCCTCAGAGTGTTCTAACTGAGAGCCAAACCAACAGCATGGGCAAGCTTGTCCAGCATGCCCTGAATATTTCTCAGTGCCCTAGCTGTAATTTTTTGTAAAAGAATTAGGCCAAAAGAAGTAACAAAATTGATGAACTAAATAATAAATAATAATAATTTAATAAATAATATTAATAATAAAATTAAAGACATATAAGCCCAGTAAAATGATAATAAATTAAATTACAAAAACTTTGTTTTAAGCTTGGGCTGTTCAAGGTGCATGGGTAGACTTGTTTAAGCAAATGTTTAAGGTGAGAGAAAAATGTTGTGTAATAGGTTGATAAGGAAAATTAAATGACATTGGTTGTTTTCATGTACTTGTAAATACCACCTTAACACTGAACAGATGTGCAAGTTTGGCAACTATCACAGACAGTAGAGGACAAAAAATGACACATTATTATTTATTGTAAATTTATGCTAATTTAAGTAAGTATAATTTAAATTTTAAGCCAAGTGTCAATTTTTCACCGTGGCCATTCAGCTCTTAAGCCAGAAACCTAGCTAGCTTAAGACTAGGTTTTAAGGTAGAGAAATTACTCTGTAGAAATTGTTCTACACGTATGTTCCTCATGTTGAAATGTGGCCAAATTTATTTATAAGTATAGCTGAAGTAAAAAAGATTGCTCACAACAAATCTCAAGAATCACTGCAAATACCTGAGTGGTTTCAGAACACTTAACATAACTGACAGAACACAAGAAATGACTAACTGTGAGACTTCCTCCCCACCCCTCCCCAGGAGATGCACAGGGACCCCAGAGCAGCACTTGGCTAGATAAGGCTCTGTGCACAGATTCAATTGATCAAGTTGCCCTTAAGTGCCAGTTCACAAGCAGTCTGACTTTGTATTTCATATCTTTTACAAAGTCTCGCTACCCCCCCCCTCCTCCCTTCCTGAATGGGGTCTCCGACTCAACTTGTGCTCGCAAAGCTTTGTCCCCGGGGAGCATGGAACTGTGCTCTGTGAAGCCAAGCCCAAGCAAAAAGTAAGGGGATGGGTACAGTGTTTTCAAAATCACTCAGATATCCATCTTTTGAAAATTACACTCTTAAAAGTAGGAATTTAACACCACAAAAACAAACTCATCACTTACAGGAATATCACTTGTTTCTAGTAATGGAAAAATCTCTTGATCAATGGAGTGTAGTTTACACTGAACAGAGGCTTGAGACTGGTAAACTAAAGGGGTGGCACACACATCCTTGTTTACTAACAAATGGGACACTTTGTCTCCAAACCTACCAAACAACATATTAATTAGACATTCGGATAACAGTCAATGATGTAAAAAGCTGTAAGTGACTCAAGAGCAGGTCCTGCCTGTAACCCTAGCTACAATTCAGTTAATGTTTTGGAAGACTCAACATTTCAGTGCCATCTGCCCAATCCGCAGGACAGGGGGGTGACCACAGCCTCATTAAATGACATATCTTGTAGGCATTGTGGCAATTTGGGTGAGGAAGAATTTTTATTTTATAATTTTGTTATTGATATATATTTTTATTGGGGTAGAATCTTTATATTAATTGTATTTTATTATAATTATAATTATTTTTTTTTATTTAGGTGTCCCCAATTAGTATACTATTCTAATTGTAAACTAGATGACACCTTAATAAACTTGTTATTTATTTTGTTTGTTTGGGGTGGGCGTGGGGGCTGTATATGTTGCAAGAATTGTTACGCAATCCCATTCTCTCATTTGTATCAACCAAAATATTAAGTAAATTTTTTGCAGAATCGTAGGCTAGAACTGATTTTCGAGTACATGACTTCTTTGTGAAAAGGTGGAGTCACACTTGGGACTATGCATAGGTATACATGCCAACTTTTCCTAAGTCAAATGCGCGAGATTTTTGTATCCATAATACCGGAATTCCCGAAAAATTTCCGAAAAATTTCCGACAACGTCTGAACATTACCAAAGATGTCCCGACGACTTCCGAACATTGCCAACGATCCCCGGAGATGTTCCGATGATTTCCAAAGGTTGCAGAATGTTGCGGTGCAAAACTCGAAATCTCAGCGCGATCTCGTTTCCTTGTTATTTAGGACTCAAACGCGATATTTAGTACCGTTCACTAGACTATTTTGGGTGGAAATTGAATTCAATTTTTCGCGTTAATGGTTGATGAACGAGTAGTCCAGAATTGCGAGTCAGGCGTGAGAAATTGTCCTCGATGCATGAGATCGATGTCTTTGATCCACTGGCATGAGACTCACGCATAATGCGTGAGAGTTGGCAGGTATACATAGCTCCACACCACCTGCGCTTACTTCTGGTATGCCACGTTATAGTTTAAAATGAATTTTAGGTCCAAACAATTTCAAACTAGTAAGTTTAATTGTAATTTTCCTTTGTTCCAGATTTATTGGCATAATAAAATAATCCTAAGACAAAGCAAAACACAAAATAAACCATGCCATTGCATGAAGCACCTTGGAGTTTTACTATTTCTGTGGATGGGATTTATGCCTGTTTATCACAGGGCACCTACCACGCCCTAAATTTGGTTAGATTTCTCTAACAGTTTGCTAATAATACATGTACACCTGGGTGTAGAGAGAGAGAGAGAGAGGTCCAACTTTTCACAAACCACCAGACCACATTTCAACACAAATTAAACTTAGATAAAACCTGACACCTGTTTCTCCACTGCTTGTATTCTTCATTCTCAAACACCCTCATTGGCATCAAGTGAACAATAAGAACAGGTGTCGTATGTGATTGTCCCTCCCAGTGCTGGCTGAACTGCTCATTAGTCACCAATGAAGGGATGTATTTTACTGTGGGACAGTCAATGATCATGAATACTGGACCCGGCTGACTTGCTTCCATTACCTGCTCTGGAAGGACCTGAAAATGCCAATACCTTTAATCACTTTCAATTTACTTGTAAATTAATGAAAGGATCCACTGCTCTTCCATTTTCATGGGACATGTCCTTTAGTTCATTTGGGTTTCCTGTTGTTTTTTTGTTAATGCAAATGCAGGTTTACAAATGTTTGCAAATTTATGTCTCTACATACAAATTTATGCAAACCTAGGTATACTTAAACAACTTGGAAATTTTTAACCCTATTTTAATTTTTTTAGCCTTGGTAGGACACTCTGAATAGCAACAAAGAACAAATTTGCATGGATTTTTTCAAACTTTCATGATAATAATTACGATTCATATCAATAACAAAGTTGGAAAAATCAATTCAAAAAACATAGAAAACAACATTTAGAAAGTATAAATGCTAGATACCTTTCATTTTTGCACTTTAAGATTTCATCCTCAGACTCAAAACTTACAGCAGCTATACATGTATCATTACAAGGTTTGAGTTCCGACTTGAGGGTGAAAAAATAACTTAATAAATAACTTCAATCTGCAGTCCACTGCTCGTAACATTTCCTGCTTGATTTTTACCAGAATTGTAATTAAAATTATCACACATCCAACAAAGAAAAGAACTGTTCAAACCTACCTGCCGTCCATCTTGTGACGTGACAGTTTTCCCAGACTGTAAATCTCCAAACAGAGGACCTTTGGGGACACCAAGCTCTATAGCTTTCTTAGGAAAAAACTTGCCTGGTAGAGAGGTGAGTTGACAGATGTAACAAACAGCAGATGACGTCTTACAATCTGGCTTCAATTTCTTGGGCGATGGCTGGTCATCTTCACCATTTGAGGAAGTGGAGGAGTCATATGATGGCTGGATCTCACCTGTGCGCCATTTAATATTTTGATGTGTTTCTGAATAAAACACAACTTACACAGTGTGAGCATCAGCACATCAAAAGCCACATGTACAAAGACAACTTTAGGGGTATAAAAACTCATTCTTAAGGGAGGTAAATATAAAAGTCTGGTCAGCTGGTCAGCTGCAAGCTGGAATCATTAACAGTGTTTACATTTAATTTGGTTTTCAGCATCCTTGTACTCAAACAATACTTAAATAATAAAAGAAATTTGTCCATTTGTTTGTTAATTGATTAAATAACTGATTGATTGATTGATTGATTGACTGAATTGATTGATGGATTGACTGACTGACTGATTGATTGATTGATTAATTGATTGATTAGAAGATTGACTAACTGACTGACTGACTGACTGACTGACTCACTGACTCACTGACTCACTCACTGACTGACTGATTGACTGATTGATTGATTGATTGATTGATTGATTGATTGATTGATTGATTGATTGATTGATTGAAAAAGAGTAGAAATACTATTTGTACTTCATGCTCAAAAACTGGAGATACAGCTGACTCCTGGTAACTCGAACCCTTGGTAGCTCGAGGGTCATGCTAACTCGAACCAAAATTGATTTCCCCTGGATGATTTGCTCCATACATTTACTGTAATTGTACCCTCAGTAACTTGAACCTTCCACAACTCAGACCTCCCACTAACTTGAACTAAAATCCTATTCCCTTCAGATCATTTACTTTATAATTTTACCCTCAATACAGGTAACTCAAACCTCGTTTGTCAAAGTGTAATGAGACAAAACATACTCCAGAACACTGAATTTATTTTGAATCAGTTTTCAAAAAATTGAGCAACATTGTAGTTTTAAAGTATCTAATTGTCCTTTGTGTAAATTTCTTTTATTAGTTTCCTGGTGTTTTGGCACACAAAACATGTCAGTTCTTTCGGTGAGAATACATGTGATAAGTGGTGTCAGCGGGAATCCCAGCCCCCGATAACTAAAACTCCCGATAACTCAAACCTCTTTTGATTTGCCTTAAAGGTTCAAGTTATGGGGAGTCCACTGTAATCCCTGGTTATACCCAGTTTAGCTCTACAGCCTACTTTTGATCAAGACAGACTCAACCTACCATTTACAATAACTGGCCATATTGTCAAATTTTCATCTTCATACTTTTCTCCTTCACTTCCTGAAAATCCAACACAATCAAACTTCAAGCTTTCATGATACAAAAAGAATCTAGTAGCATGGATGAAATCACAGAGGTTGCTAGGTCCACTAATCCTGATTTCTGATTTTCCATTGTCTCTCAAAGTCATTGCCATTCCAGGTAATCCTCCAATGTATTCCCAGCATACCCGTGTGAGAAATATGTTGTTTATTTTTGAGAGTTTCAACTTGTGTTCATTAAATATTCTCTGTGTCCCCTCTCCACAGTTGAAAAGATATCTGTTGGTAAAGAAGAAACATGGAAATTGAATCTTTTTCAATTTTTTGGTGGCATTCTGACACACAGCAAAGGCTTGTGTGAGTGGAGCACTGTGTACTCATGGAATGGGTAAATCTATCTGACAGTCATAGTGATTATCTGTGGGGGGGGGGGTACTCCCTATGGTGGGCTATACGGGGAGGCTCCGCCCGAAAGGGGTGCCTTTTATAAGCTTGCAGTATATAAAAGGGTAGGGAAAATTGCAGTTTAAGTATACAAAAGGGTCTCAAAATCAGCTGCAAAGTGGATGAAATCGTGGCTAAAGCGAAGTATATCAAAGGGTGCCACATTTTGGTAGAAATGACTACGCGGCTGAATCAGAATGACTGAAAAACCGGGAAAATGTGGTTGAGATTACAGTAAATTCTATTGTTTTGGCTTATCCTTGAGGTATAAGAAAGGGGTGCAATTTTGCTCTAGGTATGTGAAAGGTGTACCATTATATTTTAGTAAAAATTAGTATATTAAAGGATAAGGGTTTGAACCTCTGGGAAGAGCCTTCCCGTACAAAACTTTATTGAGTTAGCCCCCCCCCCCTCCCCCCGGGATTATCCCTGTACCTATGTTGTAGGTTAAAATGAATTTCAGGTCAAAGTGATTTCAAACTAGTTTGATTTTCAAACTAGTTTGATTATAAGCTACAACACCTTGACCTACATATGTTCCTCTTACAAATTTCTACATATAGGTCTGTGAAGCCCAAAGGGGATGTTTTTTGAGCCATTTTGGTCTAAAATTGATCTAGATTTTGCTCTAAGTTTGGGCATTTTTGTCTGCTTATCTGAAATAGGGTACAGGTTTTTGTCATTTTGGCCTAAAAAGGGGACGTTTCATGTCGTAGGGTCAATTTTCTAAGGAAAATTGCTTATTTTGGTACAGAAAATGAGAAATGGTCTGGGGTTAAAAGAAATGGGTGAGATGCACTGAAATAAAAAAAGTTTCTTGTTGTTGGAGTCACCCCCTGGAGTTCCACTACATATCAATTGATATGCATCCTAATAGTTTGCTATTCTAGTTGAATTTTGCTGCCTTGAGCATAATTACATTTCTTCCCAGTGGTGCTATCCTGGTAAAAATTCTGCCCAGGATCCTAATAAGATCCTAACAGGATTCTAACAGGATCCTGTAGGAACTTAACCAGGATCCTGATAAGATCCTATATAAGATCCTGTAGGAGCCTATAGGATCCTATCTTGTTAGGATCCTATATAGGATCCTGTTTAAGATCCTATAGGATCCTACAGGATCCTAAGCAAGATCCTATAGGATCCTAAACAAGATCCTACAGGATCCTAAACAGGATCCAAGACAATCTTAAGCAGGATCCTGGAAGACTTAACAGGATCCGGAGTAGGATCCTAAACAACATGGTGCCATTTAGGATCCTGGGTAGGATCCTGTGTGAACTTACAGGATCCTGTAGCATCCTGTAGGACCCTAGAAAATCCTGTAGGATCCTGTATAGGATTTCTACTAGGGTATGCTCAATAGACCCATTAAAGCTATCAACCATTAAAGTGCAACTTTAAAAATTGTTGATTTTGAGGAAATTAGTACAATTAACACAATTATTACAATTAATTCCTAGCCTCTAAGAAAAGGTAAATACATTACATCTGCTGAATATCTACGAGCCAATAAACAACTTGCGAGACTCGAGCACCAATATAAAGCTGAACCTGAAGAAGCAACTAGCCCAATGTATTGTATATTTTTGCATTAGAATTCAAGACACTCAGTGAGCAGTGACGGTCATTATTTTATGGCAAGTCAGAGTTGCAACAGGTATTAACTTACCTCTGCGAATCAGCAAAAATAAACAGCGACGGAGAGGTATCTTTCGTGTCTGTTCCAAGAACTTGAAGATAAACACGAGCAGACGATTTTGCATTAGATGAAGCTGAAGCAGCCATTACATGTAATTTCAAAGATCTTCGACTGCTAATCCTGTTAAGTTTCAATAACAACCTCATCCACGATTTGAAAATCTTTACTTTTAAAGCCGAGAGGAAAGAGTTCTCACGACCAATCCCGCGAGTCCGCCATGATGGGATTTTCAACAAAATTGCCTCGTACATGAGTTAGGCATGTCGCATTGAAAGGCTGCTGTCCTAGTTACCAGGATCTCTCTTACGAGGAAATTCAACATGGCGGATACGCAGAATTCAGAAAAGAAGCGAGCACTCAGATCTAAGTGAAAATTATGAGCCTCTTAGCAACGTTAGCGACCAAAACAAGTTATCGAAGTACAGGATATAGGTTTTTGCGTAGACCTAGAAGATCACAAGGCTATCAGCTACGATGGCACTGGTGTGGCAGGCTTGGCGGAAAGGGAAAACTCGTGTCCACCAGATCGTATTTACAGATCATCGGAACCTCTACCAAATACAGCTCGCCTAGCGTGTTACTATTCACTGACGCTTACAGGTATCCTACTGTTGGATGTGACACCCACTCTAACGTACATATTAGTCGCTGTTCTTTGGTTTACTCCCCGGGGTGAGGTGAGGAGAGGGGGGGCGGGTTCCCTTTTTAGAGGGTGCATGGTGAATGGGGTTGCTATCACAGATCAAAATAAACTCCGAGTCATTTCGCTTAGATTCCGGTGACGATCGCCCAAACTCTTGTGGTTTTATGGCTTATCTTAAGAAAACCCGGACATGTATTTCCATGTCACTTTTGTATTTGCTTCGTTATACAAAGCATTTAGACAGATGTAAATCAGTGGTTGGGCACTCTTAAGTCACTTCAGCTTTTGAAAAAAAATGTTTGAATATTTAGCAGATCACGTTTCCAGAAAGCTAAAACCAGTCAATCCACAAGTCACTTCTTATATAATGGTAATTTAAAGTAAGCTACCTGAATTTATACAAAAGTATGCTGCAGTATGCCTCCAAGTTTTTTTTTTAACTTGTATCTCTGGGGAGCATGCTATGACCCAAAAATGAGAGGAGTACCCCCTCCCATTCCTAGGATTTACTTTCCAGTGAGAGGAAATCCATTTTATCTCTTTCCACTCCTCCCGATTCACACAAGTCACCTTAGATTCTCTCTCACATACCCTTTTTGGGTTTTCTACGGAATGTTATGTTCAAAGAAAAGTTATTTCAATAGGCATTTTTGACAGAGAATCCTGCCTTTTTAAGTAATGCTGAGTATCCGTAAAGATAAATCTGTTTATAAAATCCTTTTATTAAATTTAATTCCATAAATCTTAAATATCCTTTTGTTGTTTTCCCAGGTATTTATTTAACTGTGGGGAAAACACCGTAAGGCTTCTTCATGAACTAAATCGTCTAAAACTGAATATCTCACGGGTCTTCTTGACTGGCATGACTTGGCAAAACCACATAGCAGGTCTTCCCACATTAATCAAATGCCACAGCTCGTTGAAAGGAAGAGGTTTATCAGTGTATGGTCCAGAGGGTATCACCAAGTTTCTTAAAGATGTTTCAACGTTTTCTAGCACTGGCCTACAAAGAATTCAATCTTTGAAGCTATTTGATAGTACAGAATTTAACAGCAATGCAACACAGAGCCAGCTTGAGCCATATGTTGATGACAATATCACAATCACGCCTGTGGTGCTTCAAAGGAAAGATGAAGATGTGTTCCATTCCGAGAGACATTCTGTTTGCTATATTTGTGAATTTGCGGACCTCCCAGGAGAGTTATTCCCTGATAAAGCAGAGAGGCTTGGTGTAACACAGGATTGGTTTAATGAACTAGCAATTGGTAATCCAGTGATATCAAGTCATGGAAAAAAGGTGAGGTTTTCTGTTTAACCCTTTAGGCCTCAATATCCACATGTTTATTCTCCTCACTGTTCTCCATATATTTCTTATGTTACTAGTTGGGAGAATTTGATTAAACATCAACACATCTTTTCCATGGTGATCATTTCCTTTGTTCTCATGACCTGTATATTTGATCAACTAATGATATTTTAAGGAGAAATTAGATGCTTGTCACTAGTAAGGCTTAAAGGGTTAACTTGTTCTTATATGGTAGAACTAATAAAGTAAATGTAAAATGTAAATGTAAAAAAACAAATGTACTATTTGTATTGAAGACTTACAGACAGGAATTGGTGTGATGCTTGAACTGTGTGCCATCAGTACAACATTCTGTAATTCAATTTTAGTTAATATGTGTAACAAGTGACAATCCTGAAAAACTCTCAGGCTGTCACTAGCTATGTGTGCTGCCTGACACAAAAACGTGAAAGATCCATTTAAACTCATCTCCAATAGATGTACTTGGGAACTTGTGCTTTGAGAGTTGGTGAAGGGGCGAGCAGTGAGGTATCCATGCAACCCACTCGCATGTTTTAGAAAATTTCATTTCTACCGGCAACATATTTAAACAATAGAGTTCTTTTGTCGAAGGCATTATCATGTGATAGGTTGCCCGAGGAAATTTGATGTTCGCAACAAATATTAGCGTGAGAACGTAGTTCAAGGGCTTATGTGAAGTTTGAACATCAAATTTCCGAGGGAACCTATCACACATAGGGCATGAGACAGAAGGACTCTATTGTTTTTATTGTATGACACTGAATTTTGAGCAAAAATTGCCAAAAAACTGGCACTATGCCCTGATAGGTGCCCGCTGAGGAGAGACACTATTGCGTCACGTGATCCATTTTGACCAGTGGAAGCACCCCACAATAATTATTGTGGGGTGCTTCCACTGGTCAAAATTATTTAGCGTTGTACTATAAAAGCTGATAGAACCTTGACAGAAACACTTTATTTTTAATGATTTACTGCATGAGATTATTATTTCTCCCACTTGCTGTCCCCTAGAAATCCCTTTACTTGTTTTCACTGCAGACCTCCTCTAGACTTTCTGGCCCTCTTCTCTGCAACCACTGCCTTGTCCCCCCCTCACCTCACTGCCTTTCTTCCTAACATTCAAGATCTCATTTTGTAGGTTGAACCTTTTGAGGTGATGTCTCCCAGTACCCCAGGACAAGTTTTCATGATCGTGGACTGCCCATCAGCAGAAATCAGAGATGAGCTGGTCCGGAGCACTGCATTTTCCCAGTTTTACATCAGGCAAAAAGACTCAAAGACTCCGCATGTTATTGTTCACATCACTCCTTTAGAAATCTTTGACTCTGAATCTTACCAAGCATGGAAGGACCAGTTTGGAAAAGACACTGTGCATATTCTAGTTAACAAACAAGTTGTAAAGCAAGAGACTCCATTCTTAAGAAGCGTGGCATTCCAGACTGTGCTCTCTGTAGTGGATAAGGATATTTTTCCTTCCATAATTGAAAATCCTTCACCAAGGCAGAATTACAGTCTTCTAGACAACTGTGAGGTGGCAGAGAATTTGTTGACATACCAATTTCGACCACTAAAAATGGAAGGATTGACACGACAGAACTTACGGTTTGGGTATGAGGCAAGTGACATGTTAAAAAGGTTACAGAAGGCTTCAGAGAAATTGGACGATGGGATTTTTAAGACTGTTGGAACTGCAACTGTTACTTCAAGAGAAGAAAATTTGCAAAGTATGTCTGACAGCAAAGTCACTTTCCTTGGAACAGGCTATGCGATACCATCCTACTGCCGGAGTCAAAGTGCAATACTCGTTCACACAGGGTAGGTCTACTGTTAAAACAAATTTAAAGTACCTCATAAATGGCATCACTTCATCATTGTGGACATCTTATTTTGGCCTGAATTAAGGCCTGGATGGTTGGGGGGGGGGGATACTCCTCAGGATTTTGGGTGGGGTGTGTCACCCGGTTCTCCAAACCCTGACCCTATTTCATACCAAAATGTGCCATTTTCAATACCTGTTTTCAGATCTGGTCTGTAAAATCCATATCCATTTCAGACTTTAAGACCAAAATTGTTAAAATCCACACCCATTTTTATCAAAAATGGCTCCAAAACCACACCCCTTTGGGCAGCACATACCTACGTAGCTTATACAAGGCAGTGATCCCCCCTTCCAGGAAATAAGATCATGCAGATGTTTTTTCTTACACAAGTGTAAATACCACGTTAATCTGATCAACCAGTTTGTAATGCAGCTAGATTTTTTTTTTGGCCACCATTGCACCCCGCCATTTCCATTGTAATGAAAAGTGCTTATGAGTGTTTTTTCACATGCAAGTTTTATGGGTGGTCAAACAAATTCATGAAGTGTGTTTTAGCTAACATCTCACACTTTTCTGCTCAAACATTTTATGACCATAACCCATAAATGAAGGGCCCGGTGGAAAAAGGGCGTAAGTGATGATTTGAGGTTAAAATCGAAATTGCTCCTATTTAGCTGAACATTGGCACACAGGCTGGTTTTCATGTGTGGAACGCTGTTGGGCACTTATTTCTTGACCTGAGATCTAAAATTTGAAGAATTAGCGTATTACTTTTGCCTGAAAAGTTTTGTTGAACTGAACTCGCTCAAGTGATGCACGAAAGATTTCTTTTGTTCTCTGCCTGAACTAAAACAAAGGAATTCAACCTTGAATCCGCGGTCCTGTTGTTTTCTTTGTGTCAGTTTTAAGCAAAAGTAATATGCTAATTCTTCAAATTTTAGATCTCAGGTCAAGAAATAAGTGCGCAACAGTGTTCCTCACATGAAAACCAGCCTGTGTGCCAATGTTCAGCTAAATAAGAGCAATTTCGATTTTAACCTCAAATCGTCACTTACGCCATCATATTAAGTGAATTGGAAACTGACAAAAGTCTGGATAATTAAAAAATCTGGATAATGGAACTAGTTGGACTGTGTGCCATTCTAGGCACTTTAAGGGCTAATACAGAACTGTGAGTTGGTCACTGTTATCCTTTTATACTATTTCCTGTCTACGGTGGACTCCTTTTGAGTGCTGAAAGTCAGATATGGTTTGCATTTCTCGAAGCTCCTGTGACATTTTTGGTCCAGAGAATAGTTTTAATCATTTTTCATTGATTAAAGGCATTTTTCGTGTTAACAGTAACATTTAGCTTTTAAAATGAACAAGAATCAGCAAGCTTTGTTGATCATTCTGCATGTAATATTGTTTTTGGGTCCAACATTTCCTTGAATGTTTTGAGAATTGGCATGCCTATCGCCCAAGTATTTTATTTCAGAGTTAGTTAACAGCTTACTGTGGTTTGGCCACAGTTGTTCTGCGTCATTACATGTTATGTCATTTTACATGTAACTCTGTAAATACCCAAGAGTCATATCATTTATGCAAGTCAGTGAAGTATGATCGTCCAGGTGAGTGTAGTCCTGAGAAGGACTGTTTGTGGTGACATTGACTGATTCAACAACCTGAGCTGAAGTCATCATCAAAATCAAGTGAATTAAGAATCGTCAGTAGATGTTATAAGTCTCTGGTTGTTGTCCTGATAAGTCGATGAACTCACAATGATTATTGGTCATCTGTCTGTTAAGCCATGATGTTATTGGCTGCAAAGTATGTAAAAAGTGATTGGTGCATTTCGAACTGTCTTTTGTTTAATAGTCAAAAGTTAGTTAATCACCATAAACAGTCCTTCCCAGGACTACACTCACCCGGATGATCATACTTCATTGACTTAATACATTTACCATGGCCTGAAAGTAACACACAAGGAAGTTGATGGTTGCTGTGAAAATTAATGAAAATTAACCCATAGGTCGTGTTATCTTGTTACAGAGAAGACAAATCAATTCTTTTGGACTGTGGGGAAGGGACATTCTCTCAAATGCACTGTTTATACAAGGAACGCACAGCAGATGTTGTTGCTTCTCTTAAATGTGTGTTTATATCACACAGACATCCAGACCACCACATGGTGAGTTGAAACCCTTAAAATCAACAAGTGCTCATTTCAAAGTAATTATAACAAATTAAAGTTTCCCTTTGCACGTAAGCATAAATTTCAGAGTTGTTCTATACTTATGTTTTACTTGGAAAAAATTGACAAAAACAAGCAGTCACACATGAAAATACTGCTCAAGAGCTTTTACTTTATTATAGGAAACTATATTTGTGTTTGGTAAAGTATTTGGAAATAACACAAGTTGATTAACACGAATTTAAGAGGAAAATTGTTTGGAATTAATGAAATTAATGCAAAAGAGCAGGTAAAATTTCAAAATGAAGGAAATTAATGCAGATGTGGAGGTCTGGTATTCTATTGGGAACAGTATGTTGATCACTCCAAAGACATCTTGTCTGAAATACACTTCAAGCGGTACTTTAAGAGACAATTCTGAGGGTGAGGATGAACTTGAATTGTCATACACACTGTACTGGGAGTTTGGAATAGGCCAAGCAAAGACAGCTGTTGTTTCTCTATCAGTCTGTAGCCAAGGACTGGATTTGTGGAAACTAGCATAGAGCTGAACATTCTAATTTATTAAGGATGCCTACAAATTATTAAACGCAACCTAAATCGACGTGATTTTTTTTTTCACGGAGCGTTCATTTCCCATTATTAGAGATGTGGCCAAATTCATGGAACGATTGGTCTTATTGGAATCTTGTTTATTGATGGCAGGGATTAATGAGGCTGCTGCTGGAATATGAAAAACTGGCCAAAGAGAGACAGGTAATAACTCTGCCCATCTTAAAATATGCGACTAACGTGGACTTCACAGTGCAACCTAGACAGAATTACAGAACTTTGATTGTAATGTATGGTGCCTTTCAATAACACGAGTGGAGGTGTAGTGAAGTAATGTTAGTGTGTTGGACTTTCAATCAGAAGATAGGAGAGCCAGTGGCTCTAGAGACTTAACTTCATCTCTCTCCACCTGGGTGTGTAAAATGGATGCCGGTGACAAACTGCTGGGGGTACCCCTGGGACGGACTAGCATCTCTTTGGGGGGGAGGGGGTACTCATACTTCTAGTTGTTTTATGGTTCCTGCTGCGTGCGGACCTTCCGTGAGATAGTAACCGATCAACAGTCTCAAATAACAAACTAAGCAGCTTAGTTCAGTGGATTCAAAAGTCACGTTCTTGCACTGTGATTGGTAGATTTCTCACCGCTTTATCGGTTTGTCTTTTTGTAACACATTTTAGCCATTACAGCAACAAAGGTACAATGCTGCATTTTTCGTGGTATATTCTTACTGAGTTACTGTAGTTATTTTAATGATATCTGGTGCCAGAAAAAAAAATCCAATCAGTAGGTGTTCTCTTTCACTTGTGCAGCTGCCTTTTCTGACAATAGTGGGTCCTTGGAGGCTGTTTCAGTGGTTGAAAGAACACTTCAAACTCATGGGACAAAACTTGCCAATCAGGTATAGCTAGTGCTTCTTTACACTGTTACATTTTATGTACTCTTTTATCAGTAAGTGTCGGAAATCTTAGACAGAACCAGACTAATATGACTTTAAGATACTTAGACTGCGAGCAGTCTCTCTTTCCACTCGACGTCTTTAAAATAGTCGAGCAAAAAGAACACGCGAACGAGAGCGAAAATCCCCTGCCGCGTGGAAATGTAGCGCGCGTGATACAGGCTCACTACACCTCCACCTACTCGTCACGTTTCCACGCGGCAGGCGATTTTCGTGCTCGCTCGCGTGTTCCTTTTGCTAAACTATCCCTGAGCGGAAAGAGAGACTGCTCGTAGTCTACAAGATACTGGACGGTCGAAACAATTACAACTGAGAGAACAGTGTGGCTAACTACTTAGCAAGTGAAAAAGCATACTGTAAATGATTACTTTATTTGTCACACGGCAAGAAAGTACCCGCAAGACTAAACTGCGCAGAAATATTGTTCTGTATTCAGCTACAACATTTTCTTCCTTGAACTTAAACTTACTCAAGCAAACAGTTTATCATTTTCCTTGAGAGTTTGCGTTAAATATAGGGTGGGTGCTAAAGGCTCATGTTCATTTCCATTCTTGAGGATGATTGAGGGTTAGCGCATCAGAAATTTTCTCCATTTTCTACTTCATATTGTTTCTATGGTCACTCTGTAGTTGCCTCATGCTATAGGTGTATGGAGATGTCCATTTTTTATCCTCACCTTCCCCTCCCCCTCTCTCTCTCCCAAGTCTCTCAAAAATGGCAGGAATCCGAACCCTCAAATTATTGTCAGCATCCTTTGAACAAAAAAGTCCAAATGGTTAATATTCGGGCTTCTTGTCACATCATCACATTATTTAGTTAAACACGATAAAAATTTTAAAGTAAAATGCTTGTGCGGTCGTGTAATAGTTAATTGTTTTATGGTCTTTTTCTCTTGGAAACAGATTTCTGCCTTTTGGGGAAGTAAAAAGTAATAAAGTTAACAACCAAATTCAGGAAGTTCTTGATGCGCTGGAGCTCAGTAATGTAAGTCCCTAGTTTTGGACTTCAAAGCTTTGAAGTCTTTGTTTTGTTTTTGTTTTAATATCTCTGTTGTTGTTCGGTTTTTTTTTCTTTTTAAAGGCTTAATTTGCAGTGACCCAACCAAACAAACAGGGGCAACCAGTGGTTCGTTTCGGCAGAATATCTGTTCGGCGGGCCTAAATCGCCTTTGCAGTGTAAAGTAGAGATTTCTTTGGCGAAACGTCAACTCAGACTTTCGTAATAAGTGGCTTGATTAATTCCTGTTGTTTTCGGAGGGACAAGTGTGTAGTTTAGATTTTAAAATAATGCCAGCTAGCATTTTCGGGCAGACATAAGCAGCTAGGCGGATAGGATTTCGTTTCCTAAAATTTTCTGTGGCCTGAAGTCTCAGCTGAAAACGCCGAAATACGGCTTTAAAAGCTCTGAATCAATCTAAGAAAGCAGAAAATGACGTTTCAAGTATTTTGGGGTGCCACTGATCAAAGCAACCATGCTGTTTTTGTTTGTTTGTTTGACTTGTTGGCCCAACTTAACAGAATCCTGGATAGTCGTCGTATCTTTAACGTAGCTTGCTATTTCACCCGTATCTGTCATTCTGTTTCAGCTTCAAGTTGTCTCTGTGCTACACACGAGGGACAGTCATGGAATCATATTGAATCACTCGTCCGGGTGGAAGCTTGTGTATTCTGGAGATTGTGTGCCTTCTTATAATCTCATCAAAGAAGGTGACCAGCATAAAATTTTCCCTTAGAATGACATTAGTCCTGCTTCTAGTAGTTAGAAGTTCACGACGAGCGCACGAAACGAAAACACTGTCGAAATTGGACCCATTCCTTAACCGGAGCTGTCTCCTTTTTTTTTTTTTTCTCCTCACAATGTTTTTTGTCCTTTAATCTTAACGCCTGGAACAAGCTAAATTAAGAGAACTAGCTGTATTAATACGTTGTCGAGCAAACTGATAGGCGGAAAAGCAAGCCATCAGCCAGGGGATACCGTCTCTGTGCAACAGTTTTAAAATACCGTTAAGGAGGTTCGCAAAAAAATAATAAAAAAATAAAAATTAATTCTGGATTTGTTTTGTTTTAAATTTCAGGTAAAAATGCAACGCTGTTGATTCATGAAGCAACCTACTTCGAGGTTCCTAAAGAAGAGCCAATCCGTGGCAGGCACTGGTGAGTCTTGACCAGGCTGATCCTTGCTTGCTGATGAGTATTTGAATTCTACCATTCACTCAGCCTACTACCCAGGCGTTCTCTCCTCGCTCACTCGCCTTGGCGCGAAATTTTGTGACGTCACCCGGCGACTCATTCAGTGACGTCATGAGATTGCGCGCTAAGTCGAGTGTGCGGGAGGAGAACGCCTGGGTACTAGGCTGCCAATCACTGAGGCTCGCAGTTAACAAACTGAGAGAGAAAGACAGAGAACTAGTTGGGTTTGTCGGTGCCCACCGCAACAAAAAGGGTTTATTGGCACTGTTTAATCTATCAAACCTACATTAGGCGGACACCTTGTGTAGGTTTGTTCAGATCTTTAGGGCCTCTTGAACTTAAGATCTAAACGGCACAAAGTGACAGTAATTTTCTTTAGTGGAAGGTGACCAAGTCGTCTGCAGTGGGGTTGTAATGCTCTGACGGGTGGTCAAACAGTGAAAAATTTGCGTCGAGATGTTGAGTTCGATCACTGAGTGAATTCAAGTGGTCGGCCCAAATGTGTTTGCGTCATTTATCGGAAACATAGTTTAGAAAGGCCTGAAATAGGCTAAAATACCTAAGAGCAACTTAGAGTGAAAATTCTTTCGAGTCATTTGAGACCTTCTTTAAATGTTGTGAAACCACGTCTAACTTACACCTCGTTTAAATAATCAGCCCTAACCCGATATGTCTGGTTCTCTATTGCACCCTCGCAGAGTGTCAAAGCACTTAACGTTAATTCTTTATGTCTCTATCTCCTTAGTACCCTCGCAGAGACGATCAAAACAGTTAACATTAGCTCTTTATATCTCTTTCTTCCTTGCACCCTCGCAGAAGCGATTAAAACAGTTAAAATTAGCTCTTTATATCTCTTTCTTCCTAGCACCCTCGCAGAAGCGATTAAAGCAGTTAACATTAGCTCTTTATATCTCTTTCTTCCTAGCACCCTCGCAGAAGCGATTAAAGCAGTTAACATTAGCTCTTTATATCTCTTTCTTCCTAGCACCCTCGCAGAAGCGATTAAAGCAGTTTAAATTAGCTCTTTATATCTCTTTCTTCCTAGCACCCTCGCAGAAGCGATTAAAGCAGTTTAAATTAGCTCTTTATATCTCTTTGTTCCTAGCACCCTCGCAGAAGCGATTAAAGCAGTTTAAATTAGCTCTTTATATCTCTTTCTTCCTAGCACCCTCGCAGAAGCGATCAAAACAGTTAAAATTAGCTCTTTATGTCTTTTTCTTCCTAGCACCCTCGCAGAAGCGATTAAAGCAGTTAACATTAGCTCTTTATATCTCTTTCTTCCTAGCACCCTCGCAGAAGCGATTAAAGCAGTTAACATTAGCTCTTTATATCTCTTTCTTCCTAGCACCCTCGCAGAAGCGATTAAAGCAGTTAAAACTAGCTCTTTATATCTTTTTCTCCCTAGCACCCTCGCAGAGGCGATAAAAGCAGTTAACATTAGCTCTTTATATCTCTTTCTTCCTAGCACCCTCGCAGAAGCGATTAAAACAGTTAAAATTAGCTCTTTATATCTCTTTCTTCCTAGCACCCTCGCAGAAGCGATTAAAGCAGTTAACATTAGCTCTTTATATCTCTTTCTTCCTAGCACCCTCGCAGAAGCGATTAAAGCAGTTAACATTAGCTCTTTATATCTCTTTCTTCCTAGCACCCTCGCAGAAGCGATGAAAGCAGTTAAAATTAGCTCTTTATATCTCTTTCTTCCTAGCACCCTCGCAGAAGCGATGAAAGCAGTTAACATTAGCTCTTTATATCTCTTTCTTCCTAGCACCCTCGCAGAAGCGATTAAAACAGTTAAAATTAGCTCTTTATGTCTTTTTCTTCCTAGCACCCTTACAGAAGCGATTAAAGCAGCTAAAATTAGCTCTTTATATCTCTTTCTTCCTAGCACCCTCGTAGAAGCGATTAAAACAGTTAAAATTAGCTCTTTATATCTCTTTCTTCCTAGCACCCTCGCAGAAGCGATTAAAACAGTTAAAATTAGCTCTTTATATCTCTTTCTTCCTAGCACCCTCGCAGAAGCGATTAAAACAGTTAAAATTAGCTCTTTATATCTCTTTCTTCCTAGCACCCTCGCAGAAGCGATTAAAACAGTTAAAATTAGCTCCTTATATCTCTTTCTTCCTAGCGTCCTCGCAGAAGCGATTAAAACAGTTAAAATTAGCTCTTTATGTCTTTTTCTTCTTAGCACCCTCGCAGAAGCGATTAAAGCAGTTAACATTAGCTCTTTATATCTCTTTTTTCCTAGCACCCTCGCAGAAGCAATTAAAACAGTTAAAATTAGCTCTTTATGTCTTTTTCTTCCTAGCACCCTTGCGGAAGCGATCAAAGTAAGTCGTGACATGGACGCAAGCTACACGATCCTCACCCACTTCTCAAAACACTGGAAAAACTACTGGCCTCAGGAATGCGGGAATCTCAGACTGGGACCTGGCATTAGCACGGCTTTTGACTTCATGACGGTACGCACCAATTTACCGATGGAGAAGGACCCTAGCAAACTTTGGTCCTTTTAAGTCCATGACACACAGCGATTTTATACACTCGTCGCGGTGAAATCGGTCGCGATCGATTGTAACACAGGGAACAGAGGAGTCATATTTGACCGTAATGCTGGCTAAATTCATCGCGCAAATCGATCTTGTTTTGAATTCAAAACAATAAACGTGCCTGAACAAAGCATGCTATCTAGTTACGCGTCTGGTGAAATTCTATCCGCAAGACAAGAGGCCGACAATGGTCGCCCAAAGGGCGACGTTATCGGAAAGCGAAGCTTTCCGAAACGAGGCACGAAGTGCCGAGAAGAAAAAAAGGACGAGGGAAGAAACCAAAACCACGTGATTCGTTCGATATTTCTTCTCGGTATTTATTCAGTCATAGTGCGCGTTTACTGAATTGTTATTTTGTTACAGTCGTTTATAGAAAAGTAATCTAGTGTTGGATATGAATCAAGTCAATTCCATCTTATTTCTGTTTCTTTTGTATCGCAGGTTCGGTTTAGTGACCTGCCAAGACTCCATAAACTCAGACCTGCTATCGCAAAAGTCTTCGAGAAGGACCCTTCTGACGAAAACGGAAGAACACGCCCAGTAAAAGCACTTACTCCTCGGGAGCGAAGAATAATACGACGAGAAAGAAACCAAGAAATATTTAAACTGTTTCTTTAATACAATGCTTTGAACTGAGCAACTGGCCTGTTCATAGTCTAATTCCTGATTTTTGAGATTCATTGTCCGGTTCTGTCATTGGAAACACTCCACTTTCGGAATTTTGCTGTGTTTGTCGTGAACTTGGATTATAAAAAACGTAACCAATTTCAAGTTGAACAACAGCAAATTTTAATGGAGCACAGTATTCAAGTGAAGTTTATCGCCGTTGATGGATCTGCGCTTTAGAAAATTGTGCTTTATTTATTTCTTGATCCGAAAAGCACCGTACTTGCTTTGTACAAGAAAAAATACTTTGAATAGCTACAAAGAGCATGTCTTTATTTATTGTCATGGCAACGGGTAGTGCTAAAAGTAACAGCAGATTTTCCAATGTGCTGTTTTCCCATTGTACAATGCTTTTGTAGAGTAAGCTCTATTGAAAGCCAATAGTTTCCTTCGATTTTGCGTTTTTACGTTTGCTTGTGCACAAAGATAATCTCCATTGGAGATATTCATATATATTCAGTCAAATTGTGTACAGAAAAAAATATCGTATATTCCTCGAAAATCTGCTTTAGCCAGTAATTCCTTCGCGAAAATAAAACAACTTGCCGGTTGGTTTTACGTAATGAACTTGCCTTTGTAACAAGTTTGTGATTCGCTTTCCGATGTGCCGGCGATACAAAACAATTCCTCTGATAAAAGCGATAATATAAACAACTTTAGGACCGTCTGCTTTCACACAGGGCACAGAGGAGTCATATCTGACCGTAATGCTGGCTAAATTCATCGCGCAAATCGATCTTGCTTTGAATTCAAAACAATAAACGTGCCTGAACAAAGCATGCTATCTAGTTACGCGTCTGGTGAAATTCTATCCGCAAGACAAGAGGCCGACAATGGTCGCCCAAAGGGAGACGTTATCGGAAAGCGAAGCTTTCCGAAACGAGGCACGAAGTACTGTTAGTCGGCTGTTAGTTACTGGTGATACGCCCACAGTAACTGCTGTATGCGGTTTTCGTCATGCGGATGGAATTTCACCAGACGCGTAACCAGATAGCATGATGCTTTGTTCAGTCACGTTTATTGTTTTGAATCAACAAAATGGATTTGCACGATGAATATTTAGCCAGCATTACGGTCAAATATGATTCCTCTGCGCCCTGTGTCACGTTTATTGTTTTGAATCAACAAAATGGATTTGCACGATGAATATTTAGCCAGCATTACGGTCAAATATGACTCCTCTGCGCCCTGTGCTTTCACAGGAAATTTTCGTTGTTAGGTAATTTCTAGGGGAATTTTTCCACGCTTTTAATCTGACTTGTTTCATTTGCGATTCTCGACGCAAACATATCTCTTTACAATCTAACTGAATTTCAATTTGGTTGGTGCGCTTTGTGTGTGGTTGTTCTATATGTGGAATTAAAGTAATTACTTATTTATAAAGTCGTTCCAAACGAATGACCATACACATCTTGTAATCAAAATAATGGGCTTGTTGATTGCGAGAGTTTGAAGAGAGTTTATGCCTGGCGTACGCGCATCAAACTGTTGCCAAGATGTAGACCGTCTGATCTCTCTGAGAGGAAGAACAACGTTGAACAGTTTGCTGCTGTTTATCCCGACAGATGACCGCCTTACAAACAGAAATCCGGCTAACCCACCTTAAAGGTAAAACTCCGAATCGCTTCACTGAAGATTTCCCGCCCGAATTTTCCACTCTGAAATCCAATCTTTTGCTTTTGTAGAGACCATTCAGTGTTTGGAAAGCTCCTTAAAGAAGCCTATAGGAGATGACAATTCGTTGTTAATGTGGATTTGCGGAGGAATTGAGGCAGTTTTCAGGCAGGGATTAAAGAGTAAGTCAGAAGAAAATTGACATGTATTTTCATAATTATGGCTGTGGACGCGAATTGCTTTGTCGTATGCAAATAGTTTAATTTTTCACCACGCCGTTGATCGAAGAATCAGCAACCGCACAAATAAACTAACCGATTTCATATTTGAAGCAGCAAAGTTCTCTAGATTCGCTTTTCTTCGAATTTAAGCAGTTTATTACGATTTCGTGCGAAGTTATTTCATCCGTGGAGTTCCCCATGGACTTTACTTAATTAGCATCTCGAGAAGACAGTTCAGTTATGCTTGAACGTTTTTGCTCCTTTCGCGTAAATCATCCGCGATAATGGTAACGAGAAAATCTGCCTCGAATGGTTATTTCTGGTTGATAACCTAAAACCTTTATCTTTCCATATTTGTTCTGGTAGCAGGTGTTGCAAGAACCCGTTGTCAGTTAGTTTGCACCGCCAAAATTAAGAAAATAAAAACGCTACAACTCGACATTCTTCCTGCTCTTTAATAAAATGTTTGTCAAACTTGAATGGGTTTGTTAAATGCTTGACGTATTTCACTGTTTCAAAACTTGAAGCAGCTTTATTTATCCCTTCATCTCACGAAGAAATACCTGGTTTTATTGTCCGAAAAGTTTCAAACCACCTTGCAGTCCTCCTGTGCTATATATGTTCCTTTAGTTGCAAAAAGAAGTAAAACATTTGCGTTTTGAATTGGATATCATTACAAAACCGTTGAACCGGGCACAATTGTCAAGTGAAAGTAAGCCGAACTTTCTGATTCGACTTTATGTCCCCACCACAAAGGAGTTATAAATTATGTTATGCAGTTCTGCGTCTGCTGATAAACAACCTCCTTTATACGAGATGACCAATTTTCTTTTGAGCTGCAAATTTAATCTTATCTTGTGAAAAGATGGTGACGCGTTGTGCTTGCAAGATGTTCGGGGAAAACTCGACAGCAGTTGTCGACCTGTTGCTATCGCTAAACTTTTGATCTCCTTTTATAAGACTCGCCTTTTGATCCCCTATAGTTGTAAAGTATAGAAACTTCCTCTGTACACTTGACAAAAATTGAAAATCGAACGGGGACACGGAAAATGTCTTCTCAGTAGCTTTCACTTGGATAGTTACGCTTTAAGAATCCTTTAAGATTTAGTTTACAAACTTAAAACTAAGAACAACGAAAATGCATCTCGATATAAAAGTTAAGAGCTAAGAGGAAAAGGTTTTTCAGGGTGATCAAAAAACCACAGGAAGTATAAGGTAAATTGTCTTGACTCCTAGATGTTGCCCTGTGGTTATTTTTATTCCGTGCAACCAACTTCACCAACGGCGGAAATCAAACTAAATATAAGAAGTCAGGAGTAACCTTTTGTGAACGTATTTGAGGTAGACAACCCTTGTAAAATTACCGAAGACGACCTGTGTAAACCATCGAATTCAGCTTTGTGCATAGCAATTTGTTCAAACCATTCATTTGAAAGTTAAATATAAACGCGTCGTTGTTTAAAGGCCATGAAAGACATGTTCCCTTTCAAGTAGTAATCTTCATGCATATGTATTTTTGCGCACCTAAAACAATTGAATTTCAACGCATTGCTAAATCTGAAGGAGCTTTCTTCAATCTGTTTGAGAATTCTCGTATTACACCCTGTATAAAAATTACGCGGGTAATGTTTTATTGATGTCTTTGTAAAATTCGTTCATTTTCTAGCAATAAACATGATTGTATATGTGTAAAGTTTCTGGTTGAATTCATATTTAATTTATTTTACATTTAAGTGAATGCTGCCGCCAATATTGGAGTAAACAATACATATGTTATGTTTTCCCCGCCAAAGGCGTAACGGTTTGCTCGTATGCATTGATTTCCTCTTACAAAGGGCTAAATCCCACATCTGTTAAATTTAAATCGAGAGCAGTCTTTGTTTCACCTAATGAAACTCAAGTCGTTAAAGAAAATAAGCCATTTCCAGGGGCACTCAACAAGAAAATTTTAGCAAAACACTTGAAATATCCTTTTTTACTTACTTTAATAGATCTGCAGATTGTTTCGGAACTTTTTAAAGGCAATTTTGTGCAAGCTAATACAGCTTGATCTGTTCGGAGTTTTAAGCTGAAAATTTACGCCGCACAAAATTTCCCGGAATTTGGGAGCTGCTGGTAGCTCTCCGAAAATACTAGCCGGCCTTATTTTACACTCTAAACGACATCTTTGTCCCTCCGAAACAATAGGAATTAATCAGTCCCCTTGTTACGAAAGTCCAAAGTGATGTTTCGCCATAGAGATCTCTAGTTTCACTGCGATTAGATCAGTCCGAATATCTCAGGTGATTTATAGGCCTTCCGAACAGATATCACCCGAAACGAACCGTTGGGTTCTTCTGCATTTCGTTTCTCTCTTGAAAGGAGCACAGCATTTTTCTTTAAAAGCTAATTTCTTGTCTGCTAATAGTAGTGGTGATAATGGAGAGCATAACAATGAAGTTGAATGGTTTTGATTGCGCTTTGTAGGAAGAAATGGGAGGAATAAAAGCTGTCTGTATTAGCATGCTAGATATACTCACTCAAGCAAAAACATCGAGAAAGTATGGAAAAAGTTAATACTTCCCCCAATTGTCGTTTTTAGACCCCTCCAAGTTGGCAAAGTAGTCTAATACGGCTGAGTATTTCTACAACACAGTTTTTAATCCTTTCGAACGTTTACTAGCTTTTACTTAAGCGCGAAAAACTAAAAGACGACAAGTAAAAATACCCAGCCGTATTAAACATGCGTCCCCGGAATGGATTCTTCATTATTAATTCCCTAAATCCACTTTTTTGTAGCGTGCAGTTAATAGGGTGACCAAGAAGACCTTATATGTTTGAACTCATTTCGTGTGTGTTTGCACTGTAAGGCCCCGCGCACAGTAAAGCGCTTTCAACGTGTTCAGTAGTCTCCGTTTTTATTTGGCCAAAACCGAAGTAAAATATTTGTGTCTATGACATGAGCGTTTTCTTATCGTTTTCGCATGTCCACACTAAAGCACTTTTGTTTGAAAGGGCCGGATACTTTTTTGTGCGTTTTCTTCTAACATCCACGCTATCCACAACAGCGTCACCATTTCCAGAATTCTCCGTTTTCACCCGTCTACACAGTTAAGTGTTTTCAAAATCGGGCTTTTTCACACATCCATGCGCACTAAAAGACGATTCGTTTTAGAGAAGTCTTCACTTTTGAAACATCTCCGTTTTACTCAGCGTTTTCGATCGCTTTGTTATTGATGTAGACTTGTCATAAGTCGTCTTCTTATGCCAAAACGGGGCCGAAGTCACACAACGCTCCCCGACGGGACGGGGAGCGTTGCGTGACTTCGGCCCGAGCGGCTGCGAAGGACATGATTGGCGAAACCGCATAAAATGTGTGAGTCTTCGAACGAAAACACATCAGCGTAAACTGGGCCCAAGATGTCGTACAACTAGTAATTATCATTTTTCTAATATTTTCAGGTTCAGTATTTGGTCTGAAGAAATGGGATTACTGGTGCTGGATAGAGGCGCTTGCCAGTCATCTTCAAAATGACAAGTAAGTAAACACGACGTTATGTTTATTATGATCTGAAATGTGTTCGTTCTAACGGCGCTCATTACATCGGGGTTCTTCCCCATACATTTTACCATTACTGGGCTGAAAAACATCGTTGGTCATACCGGGGTCTTCGTTAGATAGGGGTTCATTATACCGGGGTTGCACTGTAGTTGCTTCTTCTAATTTTGCCATTTTCCTCTTTTCAGGCAAAAACTGGCCTATATTCACGTTATCACGTTTGTAAAATCTTGTAAGAAGGTAAGAAGTTAAAGAATATTGCCCAGTAAGCTCTCCCCTCTCCCTGCACAAGTTGGTCAAATCCTCTGCCTTGGAACCGCCTTGGAAAACACGCAGAGTTTTGTTAATTATACGTCTAATCACGTAAGGAGAAGGTCCCACTCGGCCCGCTAGCGGCCTGCGTGGCTTCAGTTTCTGTAGCATGAAGCAGCCCGGATTATTACTACTCCTCCCTGGATGGGATGCTTGTCCATCGCCGGTTTGTACGCAGTATGTTTTGGCTGTCTGAGTGTGATTTGTACACCTGTACATCTGGATAAATAGATACAATGTGAGGCAACAATCCTTGTCTGTGGATACAAAACAACACCACACAGAGACCAAGCCTTGAACTATCGACCCGCCGGTCTTCCGGTCGAAAGCCCAACGGCATTCACCACTGTGCCCTATCACTGATGAGGAAGTACTTCACTTTCATCGTAATCCTTCTCTTCATTGAATTATTACATACCTCACCTCATATTTCATGCTCTATGATGACGTTTTTGTTAAAAAATGTTCTTTCTTCCTTTCTTGTTGTTATTTTCATGCAATAAGAATCGTAATCTCTTTGAATTGCAGATAAACTCGTACCAAGGTTATGGCCGACAGTTTATCCGCCTCGCTCTGATGAAAAGGCTGCTTCCCTACACAGTTCAAAGTCTAACTGCCAATTCAGCGATGCTCAAGGTACATAGTACTGATGCGATACGGACTGAATATGACATTAATTGCTTATCATTAATTTTTTGTTTCACAGTACTGGTACAATGACAATGCAGTTTTACGGGACAAAGTCACGAGAGGTTAGTCAATTTTTAAACACACGCACAGAAAATAATTCATTTGTATGGTCGCCAAAATACACCTTAAACTGAAAGAGATAAAAGATAAGTCTAAGTATTAAAATGATTGCAAAATTTTGTCAGAAATCACAACATGCGTAAAATATACGAACGTTTGGAGCCTTATAGCTGCTAAAATCCGATGAGCTACTTTTTTGACCACATTTTTACAAGTGAATGAAGAAAATGATTCTGGCTAAGCATGATCCTGAGCACACGCACGCGTACTCTCACATGATTACAAGCACATGCACACATTGAATGTGAAATAGCTGAATCAAATGAACATGCAGGATAGCCTATGATAAAAAATTACGGTGCTTGATAGACTGTGGATGGTAGACGACGTGCGAAGAGTCGGGAATGGCCGAAAGGATCTATCCTAGCAGCGAGCGGTGAAGCCGCGATCTGCGTGGAATGATGGCGTGAGCCCATCGTCACTGGGATCATGCTTTTCCCAATTCATCGCGCCTTCTACTATCGCTGAGGAAAAGTAAGTTCATGCAGGACGGCTAATGTGATGCGTTATCACTCTGTTTCTATCTCTTTTAGAAATGTTCGCGGACGTTTTGAAAGACTTAGCAAAACACGTATTCGCCTTGGATTTGAAGGTAGGTCGATGAGCTACTAGAAAATTAATCGTCGATTAGTGTTTATTCAACCTTTATTCCTAGCTGGCAAAACTCGTGTTCTTCCCTTCCTTTTGTTAGCGGAAAGACTGTCATATTCGGAAATGACTGGCTGTTGCTTTATCAGTACCAATACTTGTGTGCTTTCATGGCTGTAATTTTTCCCGTTTTTCTGTTTTACAGAATTGCAGCTTTCTGGATGAAACGTGGCTGATCCCCGTGAGTTCGTTTTCCTTTGTTTGGGGTTTTGCGGTTTTCAGCTAGGCATGCGTTTTATTTTTTGTGTAAAAAGGCGATGACCTAACTTAACTGGTTCTTTACGACATGTAGGAAATCAAGCATGTTGACATTGTGCCATGTAAAGAGCTTGGTTTAGTCGTAAGGTGAGTGATTAAAAGTTTCTTCGAAGGGAGGTAAACCGAAGCAGAATTTTGCTTATTACTCAGTTTGAGTTCGGTTGACAGTATTCCGATTGAAAAGAACAACAACAACAACAACATTATGAAACGCAAAATGCAAGAGATATTTGGTACACTAGTGGCTCTAAAATCCTGAACTGTTGAGATAGTTTTTATGCAAGTTCCGGGATAGGGTCAGTGGAAAGCAAAAGCCTATAATATTGCTGCTAAAATTGCTTCCAAAATCACGTTTGTGCGTGGGCTTTCGCTCCTTGTGTTATTCTGCGCGTGCAACAACGGCACGCGCAAAACAACAGTTGTTTACGTAACATTTTTAGCTTTTTCCTGCGTACAAATAAAATCAAAATAGCGTCGAGCGGTTGTTGGACTCACTTTAAGTACGAGGCCTTCTCTAAGCAAATTGACTTGGCCTCTGGTCTAACACAGGTGAAGGGGTGAGTGGACCGAATAGAGTGACAAAACTTACCTTTGAGCTTCCCTTAGAATCATTTAACATCATTCAAAAACTTGTCGAACTCAACAATGTTGAATGGACAACCTGAACTTTCTCTTTTCTAAGTTTTCCCTTTTCAGTGGAAGCTCGTAAATATTGGTGTTTTGTAAGTAACCATCGTTTGCTTGTCACCGATTTTACAGGACAGTCAATGGAAGAGTAATGGTAGCGAGCGTGAGGGAAAATAGCGCAGCAGAAGATGTAAGTGAGAGTTGAAATATTTTAATATTTTTATGGCAAAAGTACTTCCCAGTTGTTCTTTGCGCTGAAAAACGATAGCGCAACTAAACGGAAGATTTGAGCTTCCGATTACTTGTCTACCATTTATCCGAGCTTTATTACTTTAATTACCATCTCAGTGTTTCTTTGCAGGCTGGTATTACGTATGGTGACACGCTGGACGAGATGCTAGGAATTCCTCTACACAAGGCAAAAACAGCCAAGGTAAATAACGAAACAACACTCTTGGATATCTTTTTCTATGTATTCTTTGTCGTCTGTCATTAACTTAAGTATGCCCCTGACAGACTAAGAACAGTTTTTTACAGGTCTTTTGGTTCCTGGTCAAGTGTGCTAATTAAGAGGAGCCTATGAGAACATTCTATTGATGTTAGTGATGCTGTGTGAATTTTGCCAAAACCAAGACGAAGATATGGCGGTTGATAGAGAATGAATGTGGTGCAAACTGGTCACATTTATAAGAGAGTGTGGAGTATAAAATTTATGTCGAGTATTCTCTTTATCATAATTTTGTCTTCGTTTGCAAACTGCAACTTTGTTTTCAAATTTAGGTCGCTGAGTTACTAAGAAGGAACATTGGAAGACCTGTGTCTTGTGCATTAGTAAAGGTGAAAGTTATCATAACTTGAGAGAAAGTAACCCGAGAAATTTCAGCCAATTGATACCCCGACCGTAAATTATCAATTATTTTATCGTCGCCGTCGCCGTCGTCGTCGTCGTCGTCGTCGTCGTCGTCGTCGTCGTCGTCGTCGTCGTCGTCGTCGTCGTCGTCGTCGTCGTCACATCCTTCATTTAAACTCGATAAAAAATTTAAAGCATAGTGCTTGTGGGGTCGTGTAATTAATTAGGTATAGTACTAATTTCTATACAGAATTTCTATACAGAATTGAGTGATATGAACCCGTCAAGCTAAACTGCCGATCAAATAATTTGCCTTAAGAAAACTAGCAAATTCTAAGCTTCAGAAGTACTTCGCGCATCTCGCGCCTTATAATACTCCTTTGTTTGTTTGTTTGCTTTTATCAGTCAATACAGCTGTAAACAGACCTAGAAATTGAATTGAATAACCAAGCTTGTGAAATCTTTTGCAGATCCACCTTGGTTCAGAAAAATCGATTTTCTATTTATTCACGACTGAGTCGATTCCTCGGGCAATTGCTTTAAGTTACTAAACCTGGAGGACTGCATCTGTCTGCTGTGCATCAAATATTTTAACGTCTGTTTAATTGTTCTTTATGTTCTTTTTTTTTTTCAGGGAAAACTGCCCAATGGCAAAAGCTTCCCGCCTGCTACAGAGCGCATGGCTGTTATAGCTGCTGACCCGTACAAGGAGGGCGAACAGAATGATTTAGACAAAGCTCCTCAACAGCTGGCGGGATTTGAGGAAACTCCGGTTCATGCCTCGGACACAATGTACCGCCAAACTTTCTTTGTATTTTTTTTAGTCGAATGTCACATTATTATTTCAACCATAGCCTCGAAAGTTTGAGCCACTTTGTAGAGAAGACTTAACAGTACCACGTGAAAGTACTGCTCAATAGCGTGTCTCAGTATAGTGACATATCAGAATTTTAGCCACAAACTCAAAAGTTTGAATCACCTTGTATCGTAAACCGCACTGCGGGAAAGTCCCGCTCAATACCTTTCAGTCGAATGTTGCACTGTATTATTTCATCCACAGACTCAAAAGTTAGAACCACTTGTACAGCATAATAAACAGCACCACAAGGAAAGTAGCTTTCGAATGATCTCATCCTACAATTTTTTCCAAAAACTCTAAAGTTAGAAATTTCTTGTGTAACAAACTGAGTGGTCAAACTCAAGTGCTTATGCCAAGGTGCTACTGGGGCCGAGCATTTAAACGTTAGAAACAAATCTTAACAAGACTTAACAAGTTAAAAATTCCAACTAGCAGGAGGCAGACCAGTTGGCTATTTACAAGCGTGGCCGAGGAGTTGAACCCGGGTCAGCCGTGAAACAACTCCAGATAGCGGTCAGAGCGGGATTTGAACCCGGGACCTCCGGATTTCAAGTCCGGTGCCCTAACCACTCGACCACACTGCCTCCTCTATGGAGACAGGGTGGCTGTCATCCACAGTGTCAAAAGTTGGAGCTACCTTGCACGGCATAATAAACATGTAGCACCACAAGAAAAAACATCGATACCTCTCCTTTGAATGGACACTCTTTAGGTTTTATCCTCTGAGTCAAAAGCCAGAGTTTGAATCCTGGCCGAAACGTATGGCTGGGACAGTGACCATCTTTTTCGTCAAAACGCGACTAACACCGACTCTCCCTACCCCCCTGAACAATGTTGAGAGTCAGGAGTCCAAAATGTCTCGAATATTTTGTACACTTTATGGACTTCAACATTGTGTAGGGGGGTTGGGGAGAGAGATTTCAAGATGTATTTTTAACAAATTAATTATCGGCGATTTCTTATTCGAGCAAAAAAAGGGAAGCAAAAAGTGGTGTCCCATAATCAATTGGCCACGATTGTACCTAGTACAGTGACATATTCAGAGGAGGTACCCAATGCATGTTGATGTTCGATTCGTTAATAATCTTGCTTTTTCTTTGCAGTGCAATATATTCGGCCACTTACTACGGAAAATTGGATGTTGGCGAGGTAAGTTTTACTGCCCAGAGCACAAACCACTTTTTGTTGCACAACGATTGTTATAACCAAAGCACTCAAACACTGTAAAGCGTCGAAAACTCATGTAAAGCAAGTTTAAGATTAATTTTGCCGTTGCCCGAAGCTGATGAACTAATTACAGTGTTTTTGTAAATCGAAGAACAGGTCAGAACAGTACGCACTTGAAGATACGAATATGCCAACTGACAAGCTCATTTTGACTTTGTTACCAACTGGTTAAAAACTTGCACATTAGTTACAGTCTTGAAAGCAAACATCTTTATTCAGCGACAATTGTTAAGAGGACTCATATACCCGTGTTTAGGTCTCTAACTTTAAATAAACTCCAGCTCAACTATTTTACCTACACACATACACTTGATGTATTATCCACGGAGTTATCTATGGCATTTTTCTCCGCAAAAATTTAGTGCCACTCGGTATCACCGTAATGAAATCCCGTGTGTGTGTGTGTGTGTGTGTTTTTTTTCAGCTTAAGGTGAGACCCTATGTTTAGAATCTCTCATAAAGAACCTTCTCCCAGGGACGGCGGAGCGTATTTTGAAGTGGGGGGGCTGAAAACGAGCGCCGGAGGCGCGAGTCTGGGAGCATCCTCCCCCAGAAAATTTTGAAATCTAGAGTCTCGGAAATCGTATTTACAGCATTCTCCGCGAGATACTTCTTGAAATAATTAGCCTGGATAAAGCGTAAAATGAAAGGTACTTTTAGTGCTTACAGCAATATTTTGGAGGTTATTTCTCAGCCTTCCGGTCTCCTACGCTAACCTGCGGTTTTTTGACACAAGCTTCCCGTCTGTGGGAAGGAAGCACACGCTGAGAAAATGTTAAAAATACGTAAACGCGAAAAGTTTCCGACGAGGTTTGTATAAAGTTGTAGCTTTGTAAATTCTTGTGACTTAATCAAGCAATAACAATTTAAACACTAGTTTCATCTGGCAAATACTCTTATGTATTTTCTCGAATAACTACATCTACTAAAACAAAATAAAATGTCATCCGCCTCAAAAGTGGGGGGGCTTTAGCCCCCCAGCCCCCCCGGCTCCGCCGTCCCTGTCTCCAGCAAACGTCAACCTTTCCTGACCCTGCTGGATGGTGTGACTGTAACTTATTTCTTAATACCACTAGCTAACCAATTTATATTCAAATCTTTCTTTCCCAGGACGGAGGCGTTGCAGTGATAGAAGATTCGATTTTAGAAGTTTTGAAGCAACCTAACAAACCCAGGGTATCCGATTTCTAAAATTATTTTAGAATGTTTCCTTACCAGAAAGGAAAAAATTCTGCCGATTTGTATCAAATCCCGCCATGAGACTTAACTTGTTTTCATTCGCTTCGAAACAGCTCTTCAATTGAATACAAGTGCTCGTACACTTTCTAATTTCATAAAGGTCGGAAACGCTAGCTCTAGCACACTTGTGTAGCTTATCCTTCAACAACAGTATGGATTACGAAGTAGTGTTACTACCAAAACAATACGCCGTATAAAAACTGTTAAAAGTCGGCTAGCAGAAAAACGGAAAGAAGAAAATATGCAGAAAGAAGAAGATGAATCTGGGAAACCTTTTAACAAAAATA
The DNA here is from genome assembly GCA_964017195.1 of Siderastrea radians. Lineage (NCBI taxonomy): Eukaryota > Metazoa > Cnidaria > Anthozoa > Scleractinia > Rhizangiidae > Siderastrea > Siderastrea radians. The sequence continues at coordinate 35,687,665 of OZ024891.1, read as the reverse complement.
AATTATAGCAGCCAAGTGGTCTGAAGCCACACAAAAACAGGGCGGTGCCAACCCCCCCCCCCCCCCCCTCTCCCTCTCTCTTGCTATGAATTGCTTTTTCTGAATAGGTCTCTGATGAGTTCTTCATTTTTTTTCCACAGGCTGTTTTTCTAAACCTTTCAGAGACGAACATTGTTGTAACAGACCAAGAAACATCAAAGGTTTGAGCTCTTGTAGTCCTAACTGAAATCGCAGGCCGCCAGTGCCAGACCGCCCTGAAACGTTTAAGTACAAAACATACGTTAAGGCGAGCTAGGCTAGGTGCCGGGTAGATGGGTTGATATTATTGAAAACCAACAGAATAAACAAAAAACAAAGCCCTAGCTGAACTTTAAAAAGCTGTTAATGAAGCAGCGTCTTCTACGTGTGCTTTACACAAACGCTAAGACATGTTGGAAACTGTTTGCCGGGGCAGCTTACGTCTCATTTCAGTGGAATAGTCCGTCGAAGCGTGTTAATAGCCTCAAATATTTGGATTTCATTATAATAAAAACTTAGTTTCTTTTTTGGGGGAGATGTCGCTTCAAACCATCTTGAACTACATAATTTCGTGGGTAAAAGTGGCTAGGAAGAAACCCAAGCGGAAACATTAAAGTGACACGAATGCATCACTGAACAAACAAGTGTTTTTCAGGTTTTGGGAGTTCACTCATTCACTGAGACTTCTTCCTGTGGTCGGAGAGCGGACAGAAAGGAGATGATCGCTTTTGTATCAGGGTAACTGAACAGTGTTTGCTTTCCTTCTTCAGTTTTTGTCGTTATTAACCTTTCTTTTTCCTTTTTTTGTCTGTCAGTGTGTCGGTCAATGATTGTCAGCTAGTCGTTATGTCTGTCTCTATTCGTTTGGGTGTGTGTCAATGTTGTCTAGTCTCTGATTCTGTTTCTCTGTCTAACAGTCAGTCAGTCTGTCTGACTGTCTGTCGGTCGGTCGGTCGGTCTGTTAGTCAGTCAGTCAGTCAGTCAGTCAGTCCGGCAGTCAGTCAGTCAGCCAGTCAGTCAGTCAGTCAGTCAGTCAGTCAGTTATGCAGGTATCAATGTTTAGACGGAGAGGGGTGGGAGGGGGGGTACGGGCAAAGGTGCGGCAATTGAACACTTCTTCTGTCCCCTCTCTGGGGAATTTGATCTCAAAGTTTGCCCCATGCTGCGGACATTTGAATTTGACCGTGCAGAGGACTGGGTCCATTTAAATTTAACCTTGGAGAGTACTGGGTCCTAAACTGGTGTTCCAGGAGACGCCATCTTGGAAAATTGAAGCCAAAGATGTATTGTATAACGATGGCATGTAACTATTAATTTTTAGTTTTATGGTACGACGTGATGTTTATCAGAGTACACAGAGGTCCGTGTAACCTTTGCTCATTCAACTACGCATGACGATTTCTTATTATTTCACTTTGTTGACTAACAGGTAAAGAAAAAGCAATGTAATCTTCCTGGAAAGGTACATTAAAAACGTTCCTGTTTAATTAATTCGGTGTGGTTCCAATATTTAATACAGCTCAGATCACTTAGTACCAGCACAGATAATAATTGAAGCTTAATTAATAATGAACGCAATATCCTCTCAACACCTTTTTCACTACTGGGAAACAATCTACAACTCTCGGGGATAGTTTTTTTTTTCTTGACTTCATTCAACTTCAATCTTCTTCAATCTACCTTCGATAACAGGAGTTAGAAACGTTCATTTCAAATTACTTCACTACTTTTAATACATGTCATTACACGGTTTGTTATCCCCAGGTGTGGATATTTTATCAAATTTGAAGTATTTTCCAGTCCCAAGGGTCGGGAATTTGACCAAAAAATTCAAATGCCGCACCTTTGCCCGTAATCCCCCCCCCCCCCTCTCCGTCTAAACATTGATACCTGCATTAGTCAGTTAGTCAGTCAGCTGCTCTTTTCCTCTCATTCTTTCTGTCTGTTTGCGTTTCTGTCAGTCTGTCTTTCTGTCAGTCCAACATTCAATCTGTCTGTCCGCGTGCACAAGTCTGTCTCTTCCTCTGACTGAATGTCTTTGCCTGTCTTTGTTTCTGTCTGCGTTTCTGTTTCTTTGTCTTTCTGTCAGACAAACAGTCAGTGCGCCTGCCAGTCTGTCTCTTATCTTCAATTTAAATCGACCGAGCTGATATAACGTAAATTGGTTACCGTTTAACTATTCCTTTCTTTACAAATTTACGTTATCAAAACAACCACTCGAAATGCTTGGTGGATTGAGTGATACGAGCAAATAAAAAATGGACTAAGAAAATCTCCAAGTTTTCTTTGAACCTGTACTTGTAACTGGTTTGAAAGTCATTTCGCCTTCTTATTGATGATGTCTTCCTCTGTTGTTTTTGGGATGAGCGTGCTCGTGAGGACTGCTCAGGCCGTTGCCATCACTTCTGTTGCTATCTTTACTCCTCCTTCCTTTTTGTAGGCTATCACAATTGCACCCTGCCCCGTTAATACGAACATAATTTTTGTAGAATAACATAATCTAATAACCCTACTCCGTCAACACGATCACCTCGTTAGTATGAACACAATTTTATGGCCTGTCGGTACTCTTGTTATCAGGGTTTCAAAGTAACAGCATGCGTATTTTGTTCTAGGGAAACGACGTGCACCTTGGCCAAGAATTTTTACTGCTACGTGTTTGAAATGGCAACGGAAAGGATCGTAAGTTTTTCTTTTTCTTTCTCTCATTCCGAAGTTTTCCTAAGCTAACGGCCGTTGATGTATTTTTTTTCCTATGGTTAAATAACAACTACCCTTTTCTTCTTTTTCCAGGCCAAGGTCGTCCTGTACAGTATTGGTAAGATTTGTTTCCGTGTGAACGTGTACGCCACACTGCTGGCATTTGGCTGAATTTGAATGTGCAAAAACTAATCAGAACTTGACCGCATTTTTTCTTTTCTATTTTCCACAGCTGATGGCTTTATACGAACAGTGTGGTTTGTCTGAAGACGCGGTAACACAAGGTCACACTTGGTGGAACGTTTTCAAGAACAGTAGAATAGTTTAAACAGTTGATTTAGCGAAGCATAATGGACCATCAGTTCAAAGCACGAAAACGAGATTGAGGACGTTCACTAGTTTTTAATTTCAACCGGTCATTCCCAGAATCCTCGTTCGGTTCCAGGAACGAGATTAGATTGTTTTTGTGTGATCATCTACTGCATGCACACTAGGTTTGAAACATTTTACTCGCACTGAAGGTCCCTTGTGATAAACATGGTAACACAACTTTCTAGAGACGAAGGTGACTTTTGAGTACCTTATTTCGACGAAATGTTGCAGGTGCATCTTGGTTTTATGTTATAACAATCATCAAGTTTTTAGCTAACAGAGAAAATAGCGCACTCTATGGCAGTAATAAGTCTTTATTTATCCGAAATTTTCTCCTGCCTTTTTATAGCAAGTTATTTGTGGCTGTCTTAAAAAAAATTCTTGAGGTCAAATCCTTTCAAAGAGAATCACAGAAAATGTACAAAAAGCAGTGTGCAGAGTTTGCATGCCGAGGATCGAAGTCAATGCTGATCCAAAATTATTGCCTTTTTCACCTTGGTCACATACAAGAATAAGTATTTTTTGCCACTTAATTAAGGGTTCGCTATTCTGTTTTAGTTAACATTATAGTTGTCGAAAAAGTTCCACATTAAATAGAGTATTTTGTTAATATGGATATTTTGCTTTCATTTTGTGTTTTTGTTACTGCTAATGCATAGTTTGTGTCGCTTTTTGTGCAATAAATAAAGAGTAGCTTTTTAATCCCTTTTTTTTTTTGTATTTTTGGCTGTTCGCAGTCGTACTTTTTTGCTATCTTCCTTTATCCTTCTTGCCATATTGATTTTTTAGTACTTCCGGATACACACTTTTGCCCTATATCGTACCTTTTATTTTCCCCTGTTATATATCCTGTTTGCTCCATTTTGCTCATATATCATGCTTTCATTTTGTGTTTTTATATATGTTTATTACTGTTAATGCACAGTTTGTGTCGTTTTTTGTGCAATAAATAAAGAGTAGCTTTTTAATCCCTTTTTTTGTATTTTTGGCTGTTCGAAGTCGTACGTTTTTGGTATCTTCCTTTATCCTTCCTGCTATATTGATTTTTTAGTACTTCCGGATATACACTTTTGCCCTCTATCGTACCTTTTATTTTCCTCTGTTATATATCTTGTTTGCTCCATTTTGCTCATATATCATGTTGCTCCATTTTGCTCTACGACGTACTTTTTCCCTTTCAGTCGTACATTTTTGCTTCCAGTCGAATGCCTTACTGATTTTAGTTTGTATGTTCCAATTTATGGAAGAGTTTACAGCCAGTTCCCCCTATGTAACACGCTTTCAGGGAATTATGGTAGTTGTATGCAACATAAAAAGTCCAAGATGAGTTCAGACGCGTACATCTTATTCAAAAAGGTGTTTTACTGGTGAAATAGTTTGCTTTTTACACGCCTTCTCACCTGAAATACTTCATTTGACGAACAGAAAATATCCAAAACCATGTCATTTTGCATACACATCCCATGATTCCCTGCAGGCGTGTTACATAGAGGAAACTGGGCATTCATTGTATTCTCGTATTTGAACTGGGGTTCAATGAATTTTCATTCGGGGGTGGGGGAGGGGCTCAAAAACCCCAGGTTCAAGTCCTTACCCTTTGAAAAATCTTTATCGGATTCGTACCCCACCCTTACTCTAAAAATAACAACTCTACCCCTTTTTCATCCTCAAAGTCCAAGGAAATCCACTTCAAGTTGTGGAATAGCTCATTCGACCGCCGAACTTGCTTCAGCTTGGAACTCTGTACTTTAATATGATTGGTTATGTCGCAGGCTTTCGGTCGCGTGGCAAGGGATCAGTTTATAGTTCAACCACTTTACTTCACATGTATTTCGTGACTAACTCCAATAAACTCACAACTTCTTTGTTTTACACTTCCTTCCTTTGGGGCTATGTTAGCTATTTTTTGCATTGCCGTGAAAAGACAAAAGCGCTGATAACCATTAAAAAAGCGCCTGATCGCAAGTTAACATATAAGATAATTAAGCCCATGAAGTTAACTTAAACCTAAAAAATGAAGTTATATGTGAATTCACATCAAGCTATTGGGGAGAATCATCAGCTCAAGATCGATTCCTGTAGCATCCCAGTCAGTCTTTAACGAAAGGATCAACGAAAAAAACAAACGTGACAAAAGCCCGCCTTTCTCAAGATCAGGTTCTCACTTGGGTGGAACGCCGGCCGGGTACACCGCTTAAAAAATGTACATGTGCACCTGAAGCAAGTTGCATAAAACATAACGTCGGACGTAATCTCCAACGTCAGACGTTCACTCCAGTCAAAGACACTATTTTAACGTCTGACGTTAGTAGTTACGTCAGTAGGAGTTAGGTTTTATGCCCGGGGGGGTACTCCCTTATATACGCTATATAGGTATGTGCCGCCCGATAGGGTAGGGTTTTTGAGGTGTTCAGTCCTTAAATAAGGTATCCTTTTTGGTATTTTTTGGTATTGTGATCCTTAGATGTTCCTTAGATGGGGGCACTAAATTGCAGTATCCACCTCAATGCGCAAAACGAAAAAGATGTAATCTGTTAAAACTGCACTACACGCCAGAATACACTTTATTAAGTTTAAAAGGGTATCAATCCTCGATTTTCTACCCTTAAATAGGGTCAGGGTTTGAGATCCTTGGTGGCACCCACTTATCCTAAATTGACGGGAGTACCCCCCCGGGGGGGGCTTTTATGCAACTCACCCAGGGCTAGGTTATTGCAATACTCCAGAAGGTGCTTATATTTGGAGGTTTTAGGAGACCCTTTGAACAATGCTGGCCCGACCGATTGTTGTACGCAACAATTTTTGAGAGGGTCTTGGACATTATAAGGATCAAAATACGCCATTTAAAAGGTGAAAACAGACGGAAAATTCCCGGAGTAAATTACATGCATGACAAAAATTTTACTTCGTTATGAAAAGTCTGTCATAAAGTTCGACCTTTTGATTCAATTCACGCAATTGAAATCTAGCTCATATAATGAGGAAACAAAAACGCTAGATGCTACACTGGGTTAATTTTGTCGAATCGAAACATTTAGTGGTCAAAACAAGCTAAGATTTCCACAAAATATTATGTGAAACCTTTCGACAAGCGGTCACGCAATATACAGGTAACTCAATTTTATAAAACGCATGGCATTTCTTACTGTATTTTAAAATACTGAAAATGCGTTGGATGTAGGAAACTTCAGAGGTTTAATTCCAGCAACTACGGTTTGTTTTGAAGTTCTTGTGGGTTTTCATTTTTGCTACTTCGAAAACAGAAAAATAATAAGAATTCATGTAGCTCCTAAACTTAATGGCTCACAAGTTAACTCCAGCTTGTCAGTTAGGGCCCGTCTTTGATAAACCACAGGTTTTCTCAGTGGGGGCGGGGGGATAGAAGCGAGGTCTGGGACCGAGAAACGGATGTTCTCACAACTTGCAAAGCGGTCCAGTCAAAACGTGGACAGCGGTGTTCGTCATAATAAATATTCCGATCGACGATCAACTTATTTGAAATAGTTTTCAAAATTTAAGTGTATTTTGTCGGGGGAAAGTAAGCGGTGAGCGGCTAATCTCTCATGGAACTTACTGTCAGTTTCGTACAAGAGAATATTCGATGGAAGCGACATCGATGAAGACGCTTCTGTTTTCGCACTGTCTTGTTTGTTGCAGTGGCGAGTGGATCAGCTGCGAGCTGTAGCGCAGTCACGTTTCCCTTGTTTATACTTGGAGAACAGGTTTGCGACAAACGTTTCAAAGTTAAATGCTACAATTAGATAATTCAACGAAAATAAACTTCTCACCGAGAGAAAGCGGTTGAACTATTCAGGATTTTATTTCTTGTACGCCGCGACGTAATTTTGGTCTTTGTCTATCACTGAACTGATGCATGTGATAAATAAAAATACTGTCAGTGTTTCTTTTTATATCTCATTCTGTAACGAATTGATACCAAGAGATGAGACAGTTATGGCTGTACTGGGTTTGCATGTTTTCCTCCAGCGTGGTCTAAATAAATTGCAACGGGAAATGTGCCATAAAACATCGATGGAAATAAATTCAATCAAAACTGCTATAACCTAATGCATGGAAACAATACCTACGCACAAAATACGACTTTTATTATCAATAATCCAGTTATGTGTTAACAAGATCATTTCACAGTTCAGTACTTTGAACCCGATCCCACTTTTTAACCCAGCTTCAGAAAATTCTATCTGATTCTTTTCAGTCGATCAGCACAGACTGGATTGATCGAAGCGCTCACGGCTACTGTTCTACTTTGCGACTAAAAAACTCCGAGAGTAAACTTTTGTCTTCATAAGAAGCAAAATGCACGAAAACATGATAAAAGTGTAAAATACGATCAATTCGTCAATTACCTAAACGAAGAGACAAAACCGAATCCGCCGCCTTTGGCCGCCATAACTTTTTCCCTTCAGCGTCAATCTCGTTCCCAGAGTCCACGTTACCCTAGACCAGCGGTCGGGAACGAGGGACTCTGGGATAAAGCGTTTCGGATCGCAAATTCATTGGCTGAAATCTGAGCATGAGCAGTTGGACCGGAAGTGAAAGTAGCTGTAATTCGTCCCCAGATTCCCAGATTTGGCCTCCGTTTCTAGAGCCCGTGTTACCTTTTCCAGCGGAGACATGAGACCAAAATGGCGGACACAATACCAATGAAAGAGTGAAAGCTGTGCCTGGAGGTGTAGAACTACAGTACGTTTGAAGATGTTGTAATTCCGGCCCTATAACACATGCGATAGATTTGTTTGGGGGAAAATCTAAGTACGAGAACCTTTTAAATGTTCTGGAAAAGTTGACCGGATTAGTTGTTGTGTATGGTGACGGACTTCCGAGAAATGAAAGTTGCAGCAGCTGTTGTAGTCGTGCAAAACACTTTTCTGAATCTGGGAGCGAGGTTGTTTAAGGACTTGTTTGTGGCTTCACATGAAAAACAAGAAAGTCCCTTGAGGCTGTAGAGAGGGAAAAAGCCAGTCAGAGTCCGAAGACAGAAGAACAATGACAATCGAAGAGAGGTAAACATCATGCTATCGAACTAATATTATTAACACCTCCCCAGCCATCATAAATTTATCTTTTGAGGCTGGAAGTCCTCAGTGATATAAATAATGCTTTCACAATTTAAAAAATTAGCTTGTTCTGTTTGCATAATTTTCAAATTCATTTTTTTTATACATTCCAAACTGTCCCTTTTCTTATACTTCAAACATATAAAATACACTTACAACTTCAAAGTAACATTAATATAAAATTTATAACACTGTTTATTGCTGATTGCACTTTCGAAGTAAAACAGAATATTTTTTTTTGCTAACAACTGAACGTTAATTTTCATTATCTTTTTCCATAGGACAGGTTGTATTCCTGGTCCAAAGACAATCTGAAGGACAAAGAGGTTATGATGTACTTGGTGTTGGAAAGGTGTCAGATTCTATCACATCCCATTCACCAGATCTTATTCCTGTTTTTGTTGCTTTAATGTTGAACCTAATAAAGCAGCTGAATTATTCTCTGTTGGTCAAGTTAGTCTTGTGGCCAAGAACACTAGTAGCAGTCTATGGGAAGAGAATCACTGAAGCACCACCACCTGTAGAGCCCCCATCCCCTGTCTCTGCTATTCCTACTAGTTCAAAAGAAAACTGGCGAATGAACTATGTACTTCAGGTCATGTAGCTGAGACTGCTTCTGATGCAGTTGAATGACACAGAAACAGAAGGTGATGGGGAAAAAAGTCTAAGGAACTGGAAACTTCTCATGTTTTATTTTAGGGCCCAGCCTAGGGGCATGAAATATGCCTTTGAGGCTATGCATTTTATAACATTTGTCATAGGTCCTTTACAGTGAACACATAGCACATCATATTCTTCATGGTCAGTTTGTGAACCCCAAAGGTGGGCAGGGCAACAATTTGTGTGGTGCCAATGACCTTTAAATGGAACATGGTCAAGAATGATAAGGGTGTTCTGAAAGCAATATGTGGGAACAAAACTCTCAAAGCAGTTCAAAGATCCACTTCTTCTAGTTAACTGCTAAACGAAACATCAAAGCAGTATGACAGGGAAAGCAACATTTCCCCAAGTCAGCAAGCCATACTTATGCATGTACATCTGATGATATCAAAGAAATGATTGAACTTATCAGCAGTCAAAAGCCCTTTGAACATCAGCCAGGAAAGAGTCTTCAAAGCTTCCCTTCCATTTCTAAGAGCCCTTTAGATCAGCTGGACATATTTGCCTTGCACTCCTAGTTAACTAAAAACAAGAAATGACTAGAGAGCTAATCCACACAGCTGCGATGACTCAGGAAGACGAAGAGATCATTTCTCTAGATGAAGGATTTGTTTAATCTCAGAAAACATAAACATTAATATACATTCCCTAGGGCATCAGCTTTCTTCACTGTGTTACGCCACTATTGGTATTACTTTAAATTTGTCAACTGAATAAAATTTATATTTTCAGTCCCACAAAATGAGGAATTTCACTTGCATAGTGGATGACATATTGCTGATACAGTGTACATGAGTACTTTCCACTCTAACTTAGAGTGTAATAGGCACTTCACACCAATGAGGCAATTTTTGTGGTGGAGGGGGTGGGGGTGCAATTAAGCCCCACTAAACATTCAAAAGGTCCCAATAACAACATGAAATCCCAAATGACTCAAACTACAGTTATTTGCTTATTAGTTACCCCTGCTCCATAAAATTCTCAATGAAATATTACTGTTATTTTTGTTTCCCCTGATGGTTCACATTATGGAGATTCTACTGCACATGTCTTCTTGGGAAGGCGTTTCTGAATAATACTGAAAAAATCTGCAGCCATATCTTTACTGTACACTTGTAAGATGGATTCCTTCTTTTGTACAGAGATAAGGTCTGGCAAGTGTTCAAGGACCAAAGAAATCATTTCAATAGGAAACCCACTGGACAGGGCCACATTGCCCACAGTGCTTCTCCCAATATCTTTTTGGAGTTGAAATCTATATTTCTCCATGTCTTGTTTGATTTTAAGTTTGGCCTCAGAACTAAATAATTGGGAGTTACCCTCATTCTGTTCAGTGAGGGTCATCTCAGACTCATCTTGAACACTGAGTGCCTCAACCTGTTTAGCTGCATGCACAAGCATACAGTTTTCACACTGACAGTTTAGCCTGTGAAAGTCACAGCATGTGTGATCTTGAGGTTGATTGTCTGGAACCTTGTGGTCAAAATGATTTAAAATAATTTTTCTTTTACATTCCTTGGACTGGACATAGGACCGCATGGCTTCTGGTATGTTTTTTAAAGGCTTTTGGAATGTCATAATAATAATGTGTCAGCCCTAGCTGCCAGGCCATTTCTGCCAGGCCTCCCAACCTCGTGTATCTTACCCCAGTGTGAACAATTCTGTGAATGTCATTGCAGTCAATCCCAATTGCAAATGCCACAGTCACAAACAACACACGGTGGCTTGATTTCCCATTTACTAGTTCATCTACTATTCTCCTTCTCTCATGCTTGGAATATTGGGCATGATACATGGTAAAAAGTCTGTTCTATGCTGAAGGCTCTGCTGAAGGGTGGTATTGGTCTTTGCCCATTTCATTGGAAAATACAGGAAACAGCCTGAAATTGTTTCTAGATTTCCATAAATAAGAGTGAGGGGCATTTCCAGCCTCTTTGATTTGAGTTCTGCGACAATTGGCTGCAAAATTCTATCCAATTTGTCATCGCCCCTATCAGGACGCACATGGGAGGTGTAAGTCCTGTTTGGACTACACTCAACTGTTACTGGGGTGGACAGGCCGAAGGCAGTTACAATGCCACTTTTTGTAGCTGCTGTTGCTGTGCCTGTAAGTGCCAGTAGTGACACTCAGATGGGAACAAATTTGTTAACAGGCTTGTTCTTCCATATGCTGGACGAAATGTGGCCCTAACAAAAAACAGAAAAGAAGGTATAAATATAAATTTGTGTCCCACGTGATGTTTAATTTGTAATTATGCAATGACTGAAGTACACCATCCCATAAAATGGTTCATTTCCCATCCATCTTTCTCTTTTCATGGGTTGCTCTTTATTTAATCTCTGAAAACATGAGTTGCGTGGATGAGAACCTCTCTCTGGGTATTTACACATTCTGATTGCTTTCATTTCACAAGCCAGTTATCAACCAGTTTGAATGATAAGAAATGTAGACAGGCAGACAGACAGACAGACAGACAGACAGACAGACAGACTTTATTTATGCACGATAAAAGTAAAAGCTGTACAGTCTGTGGGGTCATATGAAAGATTTTAAAAATACAATAAATGCCTAACTAAAAAAACTATTGCAAGTTATTAGCCAGTGAGGTACACTGTAGCAAGTTTGTGGTAACAGTCCTTGGATATAAATTACAATGGTTTGATATTTTCTAGCTAGCAGGGAACCAATTAGATATATTCAAGGATGTCTATTTATCAAACAACATGACTTTTTAACGGTTTTGATTGAAAATAATAACGCATTCAGTAGGAAACTGGTCTATTCTGATTAGATGGTTTTAATATAAGTAATAAAAACTATTAGCATTTGCAGTGAACATAATCTTCTAAAAATGTACATTGTACACATGCACACTCAGTTACTTCAAGTTTGAAAACAAAGCAACACGACTAGAAGAAAAGATATATTATATAAATACCATTCAAGAACCAAATGAGCCTCGTCCACAACAATGGCTTGCACCCTTTCGCTTTACCGGTAAGCATTTTGGCAACATTCTTGTTGCCCACGAAACGAATACTTTAGGGTGCCCAAACATCAAACATGTCTTGATATCTTCCGGGATGGTGACTTTTCCTTCCCCTTCTTCTTCTCCCACACTTTGTAAGACACACACATTCAACACTCCTTCCAGTTTTTGCACCTGGTCTCTCATAAACGCGCTCAAAGGCGAAACTACGATAACAACAGAATCTTGCCCCACAGCCGCTTCGCATGTAGTCGAACATCGAGGGTAAAATCGGATAAGCGATCTTCCGAAACCTGTCGGCAATGCCCCCAGCACACCTTTTTTCTAGACATATAGCTCTTTAATAAGGCATCGTAGTGCTCTTTCATTAACACTTTTATCCCCAATTTTTCCATGGAAAACTCAATTGCCTCGTGGAATAGTGACCCATTTGGTAAAACCGGATGTGCGAATACCTGACGCCTGCGCAGTTTGACCGATCACAGGATTCTTGTTTTCCGGTAAACGCATTATCCCAGAGTCCCTCGTTCTCGACCGCTGGTCTAGGGTGACGTGGACTCTGGGAACGAGATTGCTTCAGCGTCCGAGTTCGTTGGAACATGCAACATCTGCGCACGCGTACGAGGCATATCCGCTGACTAAAACCTCTCAGATTGCTTTGGAAGTTGTGAGAACATCGTTTGGATTTCATTTAAGGGAATGTATGGGAAGTTGCTTCCCCCCCCCTCCCCCCCGCCTGGGTTTTCTTCTTCCTTTTTGCTTCATTTTTATAAAGCAATAATTAAAATGATAATAATGTTATCTCTAGAATAAGCCATATCTTTGCACGTGTTGTTTCACGATTGACAGTGGACGTGGAAATCAATTGAAGCTAGACCAGGTGTTAAGGCCGCGGGTGACAAGCTGCTCCTGAATAAATTTATGAGGCAAAATTTTGGTGGAGGTCTTACCTTAAAAAACGTTATACCATGAATGCTTGGAGGCCGATTCCGTTGAAAGTTAACGGAGAGCTTGGGCAATGGTGGAAGTGCAACATGGCTCTTTTTGGTTTGATAGATTACGCTTCATTGCGATGCTATGAGCTCCCAAAGTCAAGATTTTGTAAAAAGTGACTCCGTGTCCAAGTTTTCTCCTCGTGGAGAAGACGACACTTCTTGATTTTACCACTCATTGATCAGTTAAAACCTCTTTTGTGTCACAACAGAAGCTGATTCTAGGATTTCGAGTTCCACTGAAAGATGTCAGCTTTTAAATGAGTAAAATCGTCCTTGTTTAAATTTGAAGCCTTCAATATTTTGTTAAAAAGCCCGTTTAAAATATGTCTTCTGTTGTGACAATCTACATACAATACACCTAGTTTGTCTGCCTGTTGTGTCTGTTCAGGAAATTCTTTATCCGCGCTGTATTCTTGGACACAAAATTGGTGGTTTTAGGGCTTCCGAAGGCTTACCGAATAAACACGATTAAGGTAAGATTATGCTAATTATGGAAATTAAATTCTAGCAGCTATTGTTCACTGTCCAGAAAAGAACAATACGTTGCAATTTAGAGATCGCAAATATTCGGATTGAAGAATATAAGCGTTTCCGAAGGAGTATTATTAACATGATGGCGACTGCCGGTTTATAAAATGGACACGGTTTTTCCTGAATGCAAGTTGGCTTAACATACGAAGAAAGTGCTGTAAAGCTTGTGGTACGGGTACTCAAAAGCGGTACTGTCTTATATAAGACGCATGCGCATATAAGTCTTCTGAATGTTACCTTCCTATGTTTCTGTCTTTTAATTTACAGTATTTAAGATATGAACGGCGAAGGGTTGTTAAGTTTGGGGTTTTTGTATTTGTCTTGTATAACGCATGCGCAATTGAGTAAAGGAGCTAATAGGATTGAATGCGAAATTGGCTGTGTTGTCTGATCTAGTTAGTGGTTATGGTGAAAGTTTTTTTAGCGCAGGAGTTTTTTTATTGGGACATTTGAGGGGTGTAAAAATGTGGGAGTCAGAAGGATTTGTGAATGTCGGGAGCATATCACGCTTCTGTGAATGTGATTTGCTTTGAAAGTTGCGTTTTGTATAGGAGGGGTGTAATATTGTGCTGCGTGAGAGGCGGTTTCTCTTGGCGTTTTATGGGGGGGGGGGTGGTTTGCGAAGTGGATTGTAAGGTTTCTGATTGGCTAACTTGTATTTCGCAGCGGACAAAAAGGACAGTTGCGTTTTGCCGGCGTGGTCTAGGAAGATAAAGAATTGGTACTAGTATGATAATGCAATATTAGTTGATTGCACCGTCAGTACATGATAGTTCTTGTGAACGGAGAGAGATGAGTGTTTATTTGAGGCGACAAGTTGATAAGAAGGAATCGTCATTAATAAGGAGATCAATTAATAAGACAGGTGTTACGAGTCTTTTTGCATTGAAAGAACGAAAATATCTGAATATTATCGACGGATTTGTGTAGTTTGCGTGTGGTGTTCGCTAAAGGCTACGAGCGGTCTCTCTTTCCGTTCAGAGAGAGTGAAGGAAAAGAAAAACAAGCGAGTGAGCGCGAAATCGATTGCGGCTCGACAGGCGCTTTAGCTTTCAAAGACGTGGGCGACTTTCGTCCCCGTTGGCTTGTTTACTTTTGCAAGGGGATTCCCGGGTTAGCAAACCGGATTTAAACATCACGTCATGAGATATGCCTTGACGTGCCCCATACTCTGACGATCTGCTCGAGCTCGTGTTTATCAAACGTTATATTTTGATTCTACTGCTATGTTCACTGTTTGTATTTAAGGTCTAGGCACAACAGTAAATACTTCGTCGTCCCGGTGTGAGCATTCTCAGTTGTGGACGAATTTATATCGACATCAACGTTTGAGTGAATTTGCGTTTTCAGCACAAATAAAAGCGATAATAAAGATAAGCTGAGTCATTAGAGTTTAAACATTACGTCATCCAGTAACGTTATAGTCAAAATATTGTGTCACACAATCACACTTTTCGTCACGCCGGTTCGTATAAATAGGGGATCGCGCTAACATTTGTGAAACCTAGGGGCGGGGAGGGTCAGAATAGCCGGTTAAAATGCCCAATGGGCTTTCTTGTTTTAGTTTTTGCTTTGTTTTCTTGGAAAACTTCTAAAATGTTTCTATTAACGTTTGAAAGTAAAAAAAGCCGGACTTCGACAATATTTTTTATTTAAAAATGTTTAAAAGTCACAACTCTGTAGCACACGATTTAACGCACGTGCAATTATTAATTCAGGAACTGAAAGTTTTACTGAAGAGCCTATTCATGAATATTTCGCGCAATGTCGTTATCATTCGTCGCACTTCGTGCATACGCTTTAAATAAATAAATACTGATGACTTAGTTTCTCACCCGCGGCCTTGAATGAGGAAAACTGAAATGAATTTTTTTTCTGTATAGAGTGATTGAAAAGAAAAAACGAGATAAAAAAGACTCAAGACAAGGAAGACTGAAGAAAACAGAGTCCATCTAGCATAAATGCCTTAACTCTGCTATCAGCCACAGCCAGCAGCTGTTAAACAAACAATAAAGCCGAATAGTTTGAAATGGAAAGAAAAACAACGCGGTTTGCTTCGAAGAAAATACATGCATCAGGAGTTCTGGACTTCCTGTTGGATCGCACGGCATTGTGGGTAGGCGGGCTCAGAAAAGTGGGCATCGACTTGCAGCGTCGCCATATTGGATTACATCGAGTGGCTTGGCTTCGGCGACCTTTTACGCAAAGAAACCCTCCTTTTGAGCCGATCGAATTTATACACGTGCAGGAATATAGAAAATACAGTTGGGCTGAGACAAGTGGGCATCAAATCCTTGTTTGGTCGCCATCTCTGCTTGTTTCAAGTTGTTTCGCTTGATGTATTGAATATACCCTTTGCATTCACAATCGAATTCGAGACGAGAGTACAGAAACTCCAGTGACAAGGTCCAAAGAGGTAAGGAGTCGTATTTCTGTTCTGTTTTGTTTTTATCTCCTAACTAAATAAATGGACAGAAGTCGGAACCGAAGTGAATACGTTTTAACTTTTTATTTATATTGATATAATGTAGGTGTGATATGAGTCGTGAAGAGCTGCCTTTCGAGGTTATCCAGACATGGAAACCTGAGCAACTGAAAGAGTTCTGTCGCAAGCGGGACTTGAAGGTTTCAGGACCCAAAGCTGAACTTGTAGCCCACGTATTTGCCGCGGCAGAAATGGGCATTGTCATCAAGCCAACTGCTCAGGAACGAATTGCTACTACCGAAAAAGAGAAGGCAAAATTACTCATAATGCCAAACGGAACCTCAGTTCCAGATTCTTTGACACTGAAGGATGGGTGGGTGAAGGAAAGCGAGAGCATGACCTCTTGGCCGCCGATATACCTGAGTGATGTAAAATCTAACCTGGTTTTATAATGATTGTCTTTCACCAGCCCTGAAACTACTGCAAAAATAAATTGTTAAAAAAATGCCTAGAAAATGGATCTGACTGAGAAAATTTTATAAACAGGTAATCATATTTTCATGGGGCCTGTACAATATAATTGAACAACTACATGTATTATTGTATAGTCATTGCTTTATTTGATCCTTGATATCTAATGTCAACAGTAGAAAACATTAGTCAAGTTGTTAATAAAAAAAATTGCTTCCTCCACTAATTACTGGTCTTATTAGACATCAACACAAATTTAATTACTGGGGTAGCCAGGGTTTTGTCAAAAGGGGCTCAAAGGGGGCCCAAGGCTTCAAAGGGAGGAGCCCCAGCTTTTTCTGGACTTGATTGTCCAGTATATTTACTATATATTACTTTACAGAGAGGTGGGCCAGGCCCTTTGGTCCCCCCTAAGCCCCTAAGCCCCTGATTATGCATATTTGTGGTAATGTCATCCTATCAGTGCAAGGAAATCAATTTCACTAAACCTGTAAATATACTATTGATATCTTGAATTGTGTTATTCCAGAAGAGGCAGAAAAAGTCTGTACCCAAACCATGGAGGGAATTATTTGTCAAACGATCCCCCAACCCTTAAGGAATTTCCAAATGAAAAGTGTAGTGTTTTTGGATGTTTATCTACTAAAAAACAGGCAACAAATTGACTCCCACCCCCGGAATTTCCAATTTCCCTAGTGAATTACACATTTTACTCTATATCTTGAGCCAAAAAAAAAAAACGTGTTACTTGTAAAGAGGCTTGTACAAATTGCATAATGCAGCACAGACAATGACAATCCTATCAAGATTACCAATAAGAGAGACAGGCAGTTCATTCTTGATTATACGGAATATTTTCAGCCGCCTGATGGCCTGTTCTACAAAAATGCGTAGATTAGCTATTGTCTTAGTTTTCTGTATGTCAGCTTTCGTGAACTGTTCTTGTCCACGTTTCCCTGGCGGAATAAAAAGGTCAGCTTTGTGAAGCAAAAGATCCTCTGCAATAGTAAATCCACGATCTGCCATTACTGCATCATATGGCTCAAGGATGTTGTAAAACTCTGATTCCCTTGTCAAATGGACGTCTGAGGTGCGCCCACCCCATGCCTCTGAGATGAATTTGAAGGCCCCATTTGGGGTGATTGAAACTAGGATTTTTGCGGTATTGTGGGGCTTGTAATCTGACCGCATTGATGCTCTGATTACAGGGTCACTTGGGGTCTCTATAAAAATTTCAGTGCAGTCTATTATATGGCGCACCTTGCAGTATCCTGGTTTTTTGAACTTCTTTGGCAGTGTTTTCTTTACTACCTCCATGCTAGGATTGTATATTAGGCATTTCAGTTCACTAGCCACAATTTTGACCCATGTGTTGATACGGTACTGCGTGAAATGCCAAATCTTTGTCCAAGGTCTGCATTGGTGGATCCCAAACGGAGTTTCATTAGTGTTAAAAGAAACTCGTCCTTTTGAGAAAGAGCCCGTTTTGGTCCAAATTTTTTGGTGATTTCCTAAAGTTCCTGCCTTTTCTGGATGTTTTCATAGGGCCACCCCAATATCTCACTTTTTTTATAGATCCTTTCACAGAGTCAAATAATTTGTCAAAGGCAGGCTTTGATGGGATACCAGTCAGTAAATTTACAGTCTGGTTAGTTTTCAGATCTGAATGCTTCAATCCCTTATCCTGTTTGGCCACAAGTTGAACTTCCAGCAACTTAACTTTTTCACTTAGCTCCTGTATTTTCTCTGAAAGTTCCATGATTTTTTCATCTTTGTCTTGCCTGCTTTTCAAGCAAGATGTGTTCATGCAAAAAGTCGAATTTTCATTAATTTCATACCAGCCATAGACATAGCAATGGTCATGAATTACGGATGCTCTGTCTATGTCAGCCCAATCACTGATAGAAGTAGAGGGCTCAGGGTCTTGGAGCTCAACACCATCACAAGCCAGGTTGTCGGCTGAGTGGTCAAGAACAGGTACTGGTATTTCATCGCTACATGTATCTAGCTTAGCTCGTTTTCTGGATCTTACTACAAGAGAGTTATCCCGTGGTGTTGGTGGTGAGCGTTTGGAGGCTCTCGTTTTCTTGTTGTGACCAAGTTACAAAGTTGGGTCTGGGTTTTCAGCCGTTGGTTCGCCGTCAACGAAGTGTAGATTACAAACTCTTGAATCCTTGTTAGGCATCCAAAGAGTCCCATTCAAACTGTTCCTGCTTATATTTTTTGCCCATTGTAATCGGCGTTCCGGGTTCTTCTTTTCTGTCGGGAACGGGAATAATTTGAAGGGTGGCTGGCAGTCACACATGCTTGAGCCATTGTTACAACCATGAAGCTCACAGGTCGAAGCAGCCCATTTCGCTAGCCTTTCTCCACTGTTAGGACAGCCTATGACAACACAATTTCGGTGGCAGAGTCCCATGGACAAAGTATCTACATGAATACAAAAGAAATACGACATAAGTCAAAGTATAAAATAAGCAAAAATCATACTCGTAGCATTTCAAATTGACTACACTCTGCAGCCTAAAATCGTTGCCAAAAAGTAATGAAACAATAGCTTACCTTTAAAATACCTTTGATTTGGTTTTCTATATTCCTGTACGTGTATAAATTCGGCTCAAAAGGATGGTTTCTTTGCGCGAAAGGTCACTGAAGCCAAGCCACTCGATGTAATCCAATATGGCGACGCTGCAAGTCGATACCCACTTTTCTGAGCCTGCCTACCCACAATGCCGTGCGATCCAACAGGAATTCCAGAACTCCTGATGCATGTATATTCACTTGTCACATCTTCTTGTAAAAGGAATAACAATTAGCCACTGTATGAGTACGGTCAAATAAGAGTGGCTTTTTACCAATTTTAAAAGGAGTTAACGACGGATGTATGAAAGCTAGAACAGTTGAGCCGAAATTAAAGGAAATGAATTTTTTATATCTGGAATGAAACAAAACGGAGAACTTTAAAACATATGTCTGCCGGCAGTGCGGAAAAACCGCTGATTGGCTGAGAGATATGACGTCAAACGCGTCATGAAATCGTTGATGCTCATGCGCGAGATAAATATTTTTCAAAATGGCGGACAGTCCTCGAGTTGTTTTGCTGCAGAAAGCCCAATAATGTTTGACTTTACTGATGATCCACGTTTCCTTAGATCTTTTCATTATATGGAAGGTTGAGTGGGTCGATAATTGACTTCACTGGTGTTCACAGGGGCTATTTTAACCCTCGTACACTGGAGAAATGTTATTCGAATCATGACTGTCAGCTTGAACATATTTATTCCAGCACTTGTACTCCTAACGATTCGCCTTCTTGCTCCGGCATCTCAACATATGGCAGGTCTTTGATTGATGGAGCTAAGAATTCGTTTCATTGTTTTGTTTTCTGTTGGCAACAACTGCAGGCTTGTCAAATGTCTCTGGTTTCCTCGTCAAGTTCATGATCTTTTGAAACGTCTTCGGCGATTTTTTCGTCATCAGCTGTTGTCACATATCTACATTTTTTGGCGAACAAGACATGCTATCGCTATGGTGCAGGTCAGTAATTTTACTTTCTTTCAAATGATCAACGTGTGAAATAGTAATATTTTTAGTTCGAGTTGTACTGCAATGGTTCGTTCCATTTTTTATCCGCACCCCCCCTAAAGATGGCAGGATTCCGACCCCTCAAAGTT
Organism: Siderastrea radians; assembly: GCA_964017195.1. Lineage (NCBI taxonomy): Eukaryota > Metazoa > Cnidaria > Anthozoa > Scleractinia > Rhizangiidae > Siderastrea > Siderastrea radians. Next base: position 35,667,751 of record OZ024891.1, on the reverse strand, counting down.
TTGGCGGCACCCTTTGAAGAAAAAAATCCGAAGGGTTCATTTTTTGGCGGAACCTTTGAAAAAAATTTCCGAAGCGTTCATTTTTTGGCGGCTCCTTTGATTTAAAAATCCGACCCCCCTTGTGCAGAAATTCGCCATCCTTAGGGGGGGTTCGGATAAAAAATGGAACGTCCCAATAGTGTGTTTGATTTACAATTATACATGAAAACAACAAAAATGCTACAATTCCAGCCAGTGTAATGTTATAGGTTGTTTTTTCATTCCTTGTTGTGAAGAAAGGATTGTATTGTCGGGCTGTATTTTCCTTCTTCCATGTTTCCATAGTAGGATTACCCTTTGTCAATCCACTGTCTGGCCACACCTGCTTGCATGCTTGAAGGCTGCGTTAACATGGTTAACTCACTTGTTTCTCTGTCACAAGCTAAGATGTGATCAGTTGGAAAAGAGCGTTGATTGCTACTGAGGGAAGGGCTTCTGATGGCCATTGCCCATATTTTTAAGAAACTTTCCCGTAAACCAGTGATGCGGAAGTCAGCACTGTTGGTCAAAAAAAGTTGCTTGGTGTTGTGTGTCAAGTCCTACTGCAAATCAACATGTTGGTGGAACTGATGTTAACATGATTACACAAAGCTTCTTTTTCAACTGTGTCGAACATGTTAATTTGCATCAAACAGTTTTCAACAGCACATGGCACACCATGCGGCATTTGTTGACCAACTTACATAATGACATTTGTTTACAGTGTTGGGCAATATTGACTTGTGTATCATTGGCTTTTGTTTTGGCTTCATGATGTGCTATTTTGGAGTTACTTTTTAGTTATGTGTAGATGTCAAATTCTTTGTCTTTGTCAATGGAGCCATGTTAATACAACTACCAACAGGCCTAACCAATTACCTTATTTTAAGGGGTTTTCAAATATGAAAACAACTGCATGAGCTTTTGCTTGGGTGAAATTAAAGGTGATCTAATTATTTAATGGGTTGGTCCCACTGTTTTTAAGTGAAGTTGCACTGAACCTTCACGACTTGCCTATCCAAACCTGTTGTTGCCTATCCAAACCTGTTGTGTGGGTGAAAAGAATCTGTGATATTTGCAAAAATGTACTGAATGGCAGCATTGTGATGTATTTCATGGTAGGCATTTTAAGTTTAAAAGGAAATTTAATGTTGTTTGCAATTATTATTTTCACTTTCTTTATCCTAGGTTATCCACATTTCATCAACAACATTGTTTTGTGCAGTGTACATTATTATGTGTTATTAGCAGCAGGTGGCAAACAAAGAGGTCACTAACATTCAACACAAAGAAACATTTTTCAGTTCATGGATCAGATTTCAAATCCTTCCCTGTACTGTTCGACTGTATGTTTGTCATTGCTAGTGGAATGTTTGGATGTCTGCTAACTGCAGTGGGTTGTGCCTACGGTGATGATAAAGATCCTGAAGAAAGCAATGAGGAACCCAGAGTTTGATGAGCCTGAATTTGCATGGATGAAAATAGCGTGTTATCTATCTTTAACGGGGAGAACAGACTGTTGTTGTTGGTTGTTTTCTGTTTTTTTTTTGTTGTTGTTGTTGTTGTTGCATTTTTTTCTGAAAACCTTACACTGTTGTTTTTGCCGTTGGGGGTGGGGGAAGAGATGGAGGGGATTTTTCATCTTGCCTTGTTTTGTTTGTTTTGTCAATGTCTCTGTTACTTAGAAAATATTTTTGTTTTTCTCGAAGGGAAGGTAATAAAATTCATTGTGCAAAAAGGGGTATATTTAGGCTCAAAAATGAAATTGCTTTGTTTGGGGGCTTGTTTGGTGTGTTTAATGTAGTTTATCCCAACAGCTTGATTTGAGGAATGTTTTGCCATATGAAGGCAAGGCCAAGAAATGATATCATTGCCAAAACCAAGTTTTGGGTTATTACAAAGTTGATTTATTTTTATTTTACAAGATAATAATTATTGATATTGATAAAATATTTTGGCTCGATTACAGAGTCATAGTCATGTAATTGTCAGATGGCTTTGGATTTTGCCATAAAATTTCTTTAATTTTGTTTATAGTTCAATAATCAATAAACCATGATGTCATCACATCATTGCTTAAAGACAAAATGGCCTATAGTTTTTCTCTTCTTTATCTTGTGGTGGACATAAGAGCAAAATTTTAACAAAAATTAAATGCAGGGCTAACTGAAGTGTATCATCTCACTGAATTTTGAATCACCCATAATTGTTGACCTCCTCCATGACTTGTCATTTCATTTGTATTGTTTATGGAACCAGTCCTACCCTGTGTGGCAGCTGCCAAAACAGGAGGGAGAGGGCTGTATACCTGCCAAGTGTCACGCCTAAGGCGTGATTGTCACTCCTGCGGATCGAAAACTGCGATCTCACGCCTACTCACGCCTGCGTTCCTATTTCTCACGCCTGGTGGAAAAGTGTGAGCCATTACAGCCTTAACCGACTCATTTTGAAAAAAAATTTTTAAGCATTTAGATAAACTCGAACCAATGCGAGAAAATAATGATCGTACTTTCGCGAAATCTCGGATTTTAGTAAAGAAAGTCACTGGAGACATGGTCATACTCGTCGAGACGAGCTCCGTATAACCTTAAATGATCAAAGCATCGATTTACTGGCCATAAATCGGAAAGTCTTTAGAACGTCTTCGGAAATCGTCGGACATCTTTGGAAACCGTCGGACATCTTCGGATATTATCGGTCCCGTACGAAAAATCTTGACACTCTCAGGATAAAAATGTCACGCCTATGAATCACAACAAGTTGGCAGGTATAGGGCTGTGCAGGCTGAACCTAGTCCCTGTGATCTAATGACGCACAATTAACCAATCAAAGAGCAAATTGGATTCTCCCTGCAAAAAAGAACCCTGTCTAAACACTCAAGGGACTTGTCTTCAGATGACAGACTTGTTCCAAGTCCCTGCAACCTGTGAACACTACAGGGGACTTGGCCCTGAGAAAAATACTATGACTTGTCCCTTTGTTTGTTCTCAACTGGGATTATTGCTGCTTTTTCATAAAGTGAATTTAAGTGAAGGTTTCATCACATTCCCAAAGATATCTTTTTACTTATTCAGTTATCTTAAGGTAGCTCGATCGAGTTTTTGAGTGACAATACCTCTCAACTTTGAGCAATCAGCGTACCACAGTGAACAACCGAATAGAAAATCGATCGTTACTGCTGACCTAGAGAAAGATGAAAGTTTTACATGAGGTAAGTTTCATCGAAATCGGAGTTACCATAGCAACGTAATGACGTCATCCCCCATTTTACATGAGAGCCAATTGCTTGTCACCGAGAGAAAATTCTGGAAAGAGCTCGACTGGATCTTATTTTGTTTTTGTTGTTTTTTAACACCTTAAAACTTCACCCGAAAATTTCTCGAAAACTCCCTCATAGAAATTCTTCAAATTTTGTAGACGTGAAGACAAATATGTCAGGTCGAAGATCCAGTCGAGTGCTTCCCAGAATTATCTCTTGGTGACAAGTAATTAGCTCTCATGTAAAATGGGGGATGACGTCATTACGTTGCTATGGTAACGCCGATTTCGATGAAACTTACCTCATGTAAAACTTTCATCTTTCTCTAGGTCAGCAGTACCGATCGATTTTCTATTGGGTTGTTCACTGTGGTACACTAATTGCTCAAAGTTGAGAGGTATCGTCACTCAAAAACTCGATCGAGCCACGTTAAGCTCACTCGGTGCCATTAGTATCGTCGGAACCCTCTGGGACAGGGCACCAAGTTGGAGTTGTTTGGCGACTTGTCTTAAGAGGGAAGCATAGTTAACTATGAGGGAAAGCAGCAGTTTGCTTTGCTCCGTATTTTTAACTTGACCTTAGTAGCGTGATTTCGCCACAACCAAACTGGCCTGGAAAATCCGCGTAAAATTGCGTCTTCGCCCGAAAAAAGAGCCACAGTTCCCAACACTTTCCCGACCCTCTTCGCAAGTGAGAGCTGCATTCGCAGAGATTTTCCATCTTGTGTGGTCTCCACGAAAGTCGCAAGCGCAAAAAGAAAAATAACTCTTTAAAGGGGTCTTTGAAGGGCCCTTTATTACGTAACGAAAACTGAAAACAGCGGCCGGTAAATTTGAAAGGTGGCGCCAAGTCATTTATAATTTTCCCGCGCAAGAGAGTAGCCGGTGGCAAGCGCCAAGCGGCGAATTGAACGGTGTGTAATCAGGAGAGCACAGTGTCTTAAAGAATTTCATGAGGTGTTTGGAGCCTGTAACGCAAAAGGTAATAAAATTGCTTATCTGTGGGTTATTGTTGCCGAGCTTTTAGTCGAATACGTGTGTAGGATCAGTTTATAAGCCGCTGCGATCGCAAAAGCTTGCATTTGCGAATGACTTCGAATAATAGTTTTCGCAAGTGGAACATAAAGACTTGAAAAAATTTTGATGTTCGTATCTTACGATTTTTGCGTATTTGATATTTTGTTTCTCTGCTTTTAATCTTTCAGATCGTCGGATTTTTGTCCTTAAATATCCGAAAACTTTCTTATTTTTTCAAATTTTGTGCCGAGTGTCGATCGCACACCCTCGCACAAAGGCTTGAATTTAGCTACGTAAAGTCGCATGTTTCACGGAATAAATGAAGTACAAAAACTGATCCAAAGGTTATGAAAATTAATATATGACTTTTCAAGGAGTTGAACTTTTAGGAAAGCGACTTCATTGTACTATTGTTGTCGGTCGTGTGAATGTAGTTATTTTAGGCTAAATCTCTCCAATTTTTTTAGTTAACTTGAGCCACTTTACTTTGGTCAGCGGATAGTGCTAATACCCGCGAAACAAACAGCCAATCAGCGGTTTTTCCGCCCTGCCATGTCTGCACCTGTTCACAAGATGTCCTTCTAAATTCCTCTCACACTAAACGTGTTGTCCTAAACCGATGAATTTTCTTTTATTTTCTTTTATTTTATACAATTTTTTACAATATCAATTTAGTGCATTGGGAAAACAACGGCGACATCATTTTCCGCCTTTTTTATGTTTAGTCACGTAGTTATTGCACTTTGAACTCTTACATATCCTAATTGTTTTTTTTTTTTTAGTTTTTCTTTTCTTTGTTTTATCATTTAATTGATGTAAGAGCATACAGACTCTTGTATTATGCTCCAAATACGTATTATTATTATTATTATTATTATTATTATTATTATTATTATTGTTATTGAAACACGTTGTTTTAACGCTCTCTATATAGTTTTCACCATGGATAGTTATGTATTCCTTTGTTGCTTTGTTTCAATTAAGCTCTTTATTTTATGTAGTTGTAAGTGGCGATGATACTGGAGACTCCAGAAACGTGTGTGCTTCATTGAAAATGAAAAGCGTTTCACTTTTCTGCTCCTTTGGTCGAGACCCTTTAGAAATTCTTCTTCACGGGGCGGCTTCGTTTTCGTATTAGCGGGGGGTGTCCGTAATAGAGAGGTGTCCGCATGGTGAGAGTTAGCTGTTTTAAAATTGATCAAATACTTGTTAAACAAGTTTCTAAAAAGATTCCACCGGCAACACCAGCAACAACTACAACCTTCTGTATGTACAGTTCACTAATGCAACCAGTATTTGATTAGTGTAGCTTTTATGGGGTTTATCGATCTAATTGTAAAAACTTCGAGACCGGGCAGCAAGAATCTTGACCGCTAAGTGCAATGCACACACATGAAAAATGAGGGTTCTGGCACAGAAATTTTATTAAGCGTTTTTTTACCCGAAATGAGGCTCCCATGCTCACCTCATTTCGGGTAAAAAACGCTTAATAAAATTTCAGTGCCAGAACACCTCATTTTTCATGTGTGTAAATAACACAAACAGCATAAAATTAAACAAAGCGCGTGACTTCGTGATCCAGCGAATTCGTAATAAATATGTATGGATGTGCCACAGAAAATTTTCCCATTTAAGAAATGTCTGCACTGCAACATATACAAAGTGTGCCAGAATTTTTTCCTATTGAACAAATATAATCACAAGTATATACACCAAAATGGCGGCCGCAAGATATTCGTCCGATGTTCTGCAAATGTTTTACGGTTCAATACCGGAGGAGAAAAAAATAAACTTGCCTAAAACGTTAAAACCAAAATATGTTGTATCATATGACAGGTTTTTAATATCCCAAAATAATTTCCAGGACTGGCTTCGTGTTTGGAGAATGGCTGTTTCTGAAGAAAATCCAAACAATAAAGATCTTTTTGTGTTTGCAAGGGAAACGAAAGAAAAGTTTACTGATTTGGTTGAAAACGAAATCCAAAAATTAAAAAGCGTAAAAGTAAGTTTTGGTTTACAAGTAGAGTTTTCAATAGAGAGAGACGGTGGAACACAGTACATGGAACATTATTTTCGAGAAAATGAGCCGCACGTTTTCAACAGAAATGACGAGGACCAGATAAAAACAGAATTCGACGGATTTGTTGAAAGAATAAAGGGTGAAATAGAGTCTTGGTCAGAGCGGGGCTCAGGATGGGTTCTTGAAAGAATAATGACAGCTTATGTGAATGTTGCACGCTATCAGCCATTGCGCGGAGGAACCTATTTACCTCTTCCAGCCAATCTGGAAAAAAAGAAGGCAATAATCAACGTTCAAAACAGAGACAATGAATGCCTGAAGTGGGCTCTCAGAGCTGCTTTATTTCCTCCACAAGATGGAAAGAACCCGCAAAGACCAAGTAAATATCCTGTTAACGATGGTATAAACTACGAAGGAATCGATTTCCCAACACCGGTAAAACAGATAGACAAGCTTGAAGCTCAAAACAAAAACCTAGCAATTAACGTATTTGGCTGGGAAAACAACTGCGTGATTCCGCATAGGATAAGTGAAAAAGAAAAAAGCGTGCCGCAGATAAAGCTGATGTTAATTGAGTCGGGGATTATACAACACTATTGTTATGTAAAACGGGTGAGCGCTTTGCTCTTCGATCAGACAAAAAATAGAAACGCAAAACACTACTGCATGATGTGCTTAACAGGTTTTTCAAGAGCTGAATTGCTCGAGAACCACAAAAAATATTGCAATGGTGTGAATGGCAGGCCGACAAGGATCGAGATGCCGGAAGAGGGGAAAAACACCCTTTCTTTCCAAAATCATCACAAACAGATGAAGGTTCCATACGTTATATATGCTGACATTGAGGCTTTGATTAGAAAGATTCTTGGCTGTGAGATTTTGCCAGAGAGCAAGAAAAAAAGCTACACAGAGAAGACCGAATGGCATGAAGCATGTGGATATTGTTTCATTGTTGTGAGAAATGACGGAAAAGTTTTCAGTTCAAAGGTAAACAGGGGTGAAAATGCGGTTGAAATGTTTTTAAATGATATTCTTGAGGAAGAGGTAAAAATAAGAGAATGTTTATCACAAAAAAAGCCAATTGTGATGGAGCCAGAAGACTGGGTAAAATACAAAAATGCAAGTGACTGCCATATTTGTAATAAAAGTTTGATAAAAGACTCTTTACCAGTTTGGAGTATAGAAGAAAATGAAGGCAGTGAAAATTGGACTTACAGGGGGCAATGGCACAAAAAAATGTTTTTATAGAGCACAAAAAGAAGAGAAACAATGGGGAGTTTTAAGGCTGAAAAAATTAACAGACAAAGAAAACCAGTTGAAAGCAAAATCACAGGAAAATTGTATTTTCTGTGGTTGTCCTTTACTTCAGAAAAACATAATTGACTCAGTAAAAGACCATTGCCACATAACTGGTAAGTTCCGAGGAGCAGCGCATAACAAATGCAATTTAAAACTTCGTATAAACCCTATTAATTACCAAATACCAGTTGTGTTCCACAACCTAAGGAATTACGATGCACACCATTTAATGCAGGCAATTTCAAAGATTGAAAAAGATGTGAATTGCATTCCCAACAACATGGAAAAATACATTTCATTTTCAGTGGGTAATATAAGGTTCATTGACAGCTTGAATTTTTTGCAAGCGAGTCTTGATTCACTTGTAAGCGCAACACCAAAGGAGGCGTTGAAATAACATCAACATTTTCAAAAGGAAGCGATCTGCTTTACAAAAAAGGGATATACCCTTACGAGTACATGGACTCATGGGAAAGATTCAGAGAGACAAATCTTCCAGAAAAAGAAAAGTTTTATAGCAAGCTGAAAGACGAGCACATAACAGACGAAGAGTATGCGCACGCGCAGACTGTTTGGAAAACTTTTGAATGTAAAACTTTGGGCGATTATCACGATCTTTACGTGAAAACGGATGTCGCACTTCTGGCGGATGTTTTTGAAAACTTCAGAAACCTATGCCAAGAGCAGTATGGGTTAGATCCGGCTCATTATTTAACTTCTCCAGGCCTCTCTTGGGATGCTTTATTGAAAAAAACTGAGGTAGAGCTTGAGTTATTAACAGATCTTGATATGCATTTATTTGTGGAAAGGGGAATGAGGGGTGGAATCTCAATGGTAAGCAAAAGATACGCAAAGGCAAACAACCCGCAAGTACAAGGCTATGACCCAAGCAAACCGAACAAATACATAATGTATCTTGACGCGAACAACCTTTACGGATGGGCAATGAGCAAGGCACTCCCGAAAAGAGATTTTACATGGAAACGTGTTATGCCGAATGAGGAAGAAATAATGAGAAAAAAAGAAAACGCAAAAAATGGGTGGATTCTTGAGGTTGATCTTGAATATCCAGCAGAACTGCATGAGCAACACAACAGCTATCCACTGGCTCCTGAGAAAAAGGTTGTGAAAAAAGAATGTATGTCGGACTACCAAAAGAGGTTGATTAAAGAACTTGATCTGAAACCACCGGATTGCAAAAAGCTTCTGTTGACACTTGAAGACAAAAGCAACTATGTCGTGCATTACAGAAACTTGCAGTTTTATCTGAAGCAGGGCATGAAACTGAAGCGAGTGCACAGGGTGTTGGAGTTCGAACAAGAATGCTGGATGGAGCCGTACATTCAGATGAATACAGAATTCAGGAAAAAATCAAAGAGCGACTTTGAAAAGAACTTTTACAAGCTAATGAATAACTCAGTTTTCGGCAAAACCATGGAAAACGTGCGTAAACATGTTGAAATAAAATTAGCAAGAAGCAATGAGACAGGCAAAATAAGGAAATTGGTTGCCAGCCCTTTGTACTCAAGGCATGTTATGTTTTCAAACGACCTGTTCGGAATCGACATGCGCAAAAGCCGGCTGCTGCTCAACAAGCCGGTCTACACGGGGATGACAATACTTGACAACAGCAAAATATTGATGTACGACTTTTTCTACAACGAGCTGAAAAAAAAATATGGCCCAAAGTGCGAACTTTTGTACACAGACACCGACAGCCTTCTTGTTGAAATTGAAACTGATGATGTATACAAAGACATCGAAAAAAACAAAGATCTTTATGATACGAGCGACTACCCGAAGGAGCATCCACTTTACTCAAATATAAACAAAAAGGTCTTGGGCAAAATGAAAGATGAATGCAATGGAACACCAATTGTAGAGTGTGTTTGTCTTAGACCAAAAATGTATTCTATCTTGAAAGCTGACGAAAAAAAATATAAAAAAAGCAAAGGGTGTAAAAAAGAGTGTTGTGAATAAAAAAATTATGCATGAACATTACAAGGAAACTCTTTTTGGTAAGGAGCAGAAAAGGCATGGAATGAACATTATTGGAAGCGAGGGGCATGAGATATACGGAATGCATCTTAACAAAATTTCGCTTTCACCATTTGATTCAAAGCGATGGATATGTGACGATGGTATTCATACAAAAGCTTATGGGTACAACGAAATGCCAACATTAACATATGATGAACTTATAGAGTTAGATGCCGAAGTTTTAAAGTTGCTCGGGGGGTAATTGTGTGTTTGGAGGGACAACCAGCAGTTCTTCACGCACGAAGCCGCGCTTGGGACCGTCGAACAAATAGTAGAGAACGGGTTGATTTGGTTTGGTAAAAGATGTTTCAATGCAGTAAACTTTCAAAGACCAGATTGGATCTGTAGCTCTTTTTACACCGCCTTCAAGCTCACCAGGTTGGTAGAGATAGCGCACATTAACGAGAGAGGGGAGCTTTTTTTCCCTTTGCCCAACAGGCCTTGAATAAGGTGTCGATGGCTTTGCAGAAACATATTTTTCTTTAATGGCAACGGCGGGTTTCTTGCCGGTAAGGCTTGTTACCTCGTTGTTCAGAGTGGCAACAACTTGAGGAAGCCTTTTCACCCACGAAGTAGACCGCTGACCCTCAGGGAGGCGCATTTCAACTCCATATTGGTGTCCAAACAGCCGTTCAGCCAGGGTGCGGTTGAATCTTTCAACGATAGCTTGATCACGGTGAATATCCACACGACCACGTCTAACCTCAACATTATGTTTCGAAAGCAGTTGATTCACAGCACCCATGAACTCACGACCAGGATCGACCTGAAGCAGTTTCGGCCACTTCAAAGGACCACGACCATAAATCCGTTCCAGAGCAGCTGCGACTTCTTTAGCCTCTTTTGTGGTCAAAGGTTCGGCTTCTTTGTATCGAGAGGCCACATCTACCACTGTGAGAGCATATTTAAAAGTTTTACGGGAGCGTGGTGGGCGATCGTGTGGGAGATACAGAAGATCGGCTTGGTGAACATTGTTTGGAACAGGAACATCAAATTTCGGTCTTGGAATGTACCGTGGGGCTGGTAAATAAACTTGCCAAAGAGCTTGCTTCATCAACCAGTTTTGAGCCACATCTTCCGAAACTTTTGCTGCCTGGGCTAATTTCTTAATTGCTGCAAAACCTTTCCAATACCCTTGCGGGCTGTAATAAATTTTTGATAATTTATTGAAAATATGGGAGCTCATTGTATACTATACAAAATAAAAAATGGACGACCCATTTGGTTGGTTGCAAGGTGAGAAAATTTCGGCGAAAAAAATTCAAGAAACATTGCAAAAAAAATTAAATTCATACCCATTGACAAAAAAGATTTATCGTTGTCCTTCATGCGAGGAGCAATTAATTTATGTGGTGAATGAGTTCTGTCGTGCATGTCCAAAATGTGGTAGAGCGTCTGAATTTGATGATGAACAGTTTCAAGAAGAAAATCGGGAAAGAATTTTCACTGCAACTAATTTTCATTTAAAAAGTGTTTTGCGGAAATGGAAAATTAACGAAATGTTTTCTTCCAGCGAGGTAAATTTTCTTGGCAACGTTATTGCTCAATTTCAGAAGATGTCCGGCAAGTCAGTGAACTATCCCTGTTTTTTTTATAATTATTTTTGAAAAGGTACCTTCTGAATGCTGGCCCAACAAAAAAGAAATTATGAAATCTATTTTTCAGCACCTTCCAAAAAGCTTAGTAAGCTGGTGGCTCGCAAAACAGGAGTTTGATAAATGGTGGTTAAAAGCCAATCAAGGTTCTTCATAAACATTTTCATATTTGCCTGTTTTTGGATTTTTTACCAAACGCATGACAGTATCCTTTTTCGGATGAGTCCAAAACTTCTTGCTTGTGACACCAGTTGGTCCTGTGAAAGCATTTTTCGCAATATCACCTGACCAATACCGATCGAATACATGTTCTGTGGAAGGAATCGTTTTTTTTTGTCAAAGTTTCAGCAAATTTTATTGCATCCAACGGTTTGTCCAAAACACCAGTCCCTTTTTGTTTTTTCAAACCCAACCCTAACTTTTGTTTAGCATTAATTGCATTTCTTGCAGCTGCATGACCCCACTGCCTCTGTTTGTAAGGAACTGCGTCAAGAGACTTCACCATTTTTTTATCCGCTTTGTTTTTACATTTTTTGCGATTTTCACCATATTTTTTTTCACGGTTGGAACAAACATCATAATCAACATCATGTTGCATTCCAATCGCATCTGTAGCACCTGTGGGTTGTTGATATATTTCCAGAATTTCACCCGTTTCTGGATTGAATTTAACCTGCTTTTCAAGAGGATTGTATGGCCCTGTGAAATTATGTCCCGGCAATGTCCAACCTTTTTTTGGTTTCGGAAATTTTCCAATTGCTGCATGTATGTCAAACCCAGCTCCATCCAAATCAGGTCTGTCAGTTTTGTAACGTTGGTTTGGTCGAACTTTAGTTGAAAGTTGATCAAACATTTCACTTCCAACTTTTTGAATAACTGGGCGGGCTTTGTCAAGAGTGTAATTTATTGCTTTCTTTTGCAATTTAGGGTCTCTCATTGCTTCAGAAGCGTAATATCTTCCAGCTTCAACACTTTTTTTCGCAAGATATGGGATTCCTTTTGTAATTGCAAGATCACCGACTGCCATAGCAACGTCACCGAATATTCCACTGCCCTCCGCAAGGGAGGGCTCACTCAGTTTCCCGGCAAGAAACCAGCGGATTTCATTTTTCCACAACTTGCGCATTTTACTAACAAGACTCTTCTATTTCTTTTTTTTGTTGTAACAACTTTTTCACTCCCAGGTACATTTGGTGTGTGCCTTTTTTCTTTCACACAGTACACTTCTGCTATTTTTTATATAGTTATGAAAAATAATTTTTCACAATTTCCTCATTTTGAAGTAAATTGTTGGAGAACATTTTCAAAATATCGGCAAAACTTGTTCCTTTATTTCTTTCGTTTAAAAAGAGAAGGCAGTAGTAACCACATCTCACACTTTGTTCCCATTGAATTTGGTTATCATTTCTGAAAAAATGTGTCATCCCATGCATTGACATTTCTTTTTCCCATTCCAAAGGTGGTGGAAGCCCAAATGAATCGAAATACTCATAAAGACCTTTTCCTTTTGGCCAACAACATACCCAGTGAGTTCCCAAACTTCCGAAATCATCCAAGTTGATAATGCATGGGGAATGAAACAAAGGTTTTGTTTCGTTTCTGCTAAAAATACCTTTGATGGGAATTCGTAAAAAGTTGCACCATTTTCTCAGGTCAATGTTGGAAAGAGGTTTATCTTCAAATTTCAGTTTTTTTTTAAACGATAATAATCCTCCCAAGTTCCATAAAAAGGTGGAGGTTGAATTTGCATCCCTTTACCTTTTGGTATTCCTGGTGATCGTCTTGTTCGTGGCGGTGGCGGTGGTGGTGGTTGCGTTTGCATACCTTTTCCAATTATTTTTCTGACCAAATCAAGGGCCAAAGGTACTCCGATAGACGCCAACATACCAAGGAAACCGCCGTATTGTGCGCCGCCTCCTTTCACCAAACCTTTTCCAACAAGATATTGTTTTGTTGCCTTTTTCTGAGCAGGAGTCATTCGCTGAACAAGTTTATAAAGCTCAATTTCCCTTGGTCCAAAACCATTACCAAATATCTTTTTCAACACCTTTTCAGCGCCAAAACTCAAACCTGCACTTGCTAATGCTCCAAGGGCTGGCTTTATCAAAGGTCGTGCCAAACCTAACATAGAAGAAAACAAATTTCCACCACGCTGCGCAGTGTTCTGAAGCTGTGTCTGGCTTAATGTTATTACCATTCCTTTCCCTGCCGCCGATCTTTTTTTCAATCGCTTGATTTGAGTTTCAGTGAGAAAAAGTTCGTCACCACGCCCAATTTGGTCTGGTTTGGCTTTCAGACCAACAGGGGTCTTTGTTAAATAAGCTTTTTGAAGTTTCTTTTTCTGACCATCAGTCAGTGCGATTTTGAATGGATGATAAGTTGTGCTCATTGTTTGTATATTATATTCAGAATTTTTTTTGAATTTTTCATTTTGTTTAGACGGCGACAAGCTCATTACCAATTTGCTTCAGCACGAATTCTTCTTCAATCAAAACCAAAGCGAAGATAATATAATCTTGAGCGTTAGCGACTTCATTAAGTTTGTAATGGAATTCGAGCTTTTTCGGGTCGCCTGTCACACTTTCTTCAGTGTTTCGTAGATCAAAATAGATAATTGGGCATAACTTCTCAAAATTAGCAATCTGCAGCTGAACGCCGGTGTTGTAGTCGTTTTTTCTGTATCGGAAATTGATCAAATCATTCAAAATTCTTATTTTAAAATCATGGTCGTAATCAGCAAGATCAGGGTAAAATTTTGTACCGTACTGAAGGCGGCAAGTGTCCAATCTTGCTGTGTCATCACCATCGATATCAAATGTGTCAAAGATGTAAGGGTTGTACCTGTAATCATTTTGTTTCCGACTTTGTTGAATGAAGACAAAAACATGCTTGGGGTTTTTTACCCCCGGTGTAATTAACCACGTACCATTTGCATCCCTTCGGGCGCTGCTGCTATGCAAAGTTTCATTCAGGTATTTCCATTGGGTTGGTTTCAAAAAATTTTCATTTACCAGAGTCTGTCCTTTACCAGTAAAATGCAATTGTGGGGCCCACAGCTCAAATTTACGAACAACAATTCTTCTTAGATCTGTGTTATTGTTTTGGAAAATCATTTCTTGGTCGTCTTGAAGTTGAATTTCAAAAGTAAGTTGCATTGGTGGCAGCAATTTATCGGAAAGACCTTCGAAGAAAGAGTATCTGTTTAAGGGGATAATAGTCTGAACCATTAAACCTCCCTGTGATAAAAGCGCCCTTGCCCGCATTCCGGCGTTTGTCGCATTGCCATCAGTGTCTGTGGTAGCGTCAGAGTCAAGATACCAAAATTGGTTTTTTGCCACGCTTCTTGAATAATCGTCTGAAAAATCAAGCAGATTTTTGATGAAAATACCTTTGTGAATATCGTTTGCCTCGTACAATTTTTTCCCTGACGAAATTACTTTCAAACTTTTGATAAATGAGAAAGAACCGTTAATAGGAGCTGATTCAGTGTCAGCAGCAATGTTACCTCCGTTTGCTTTTGCTTCAAACTTGAAATCAACTCGAAAATAAGCGTTGTACCAGTCATAAAAATTGTCTCGGTTTGTTACATCAAATTTGTAACCATTTTTTCTTTGAAATTGGTTGTTCGCAGGGAGTTCGATCGGAGTGTTTAAAAGAATTCGAACGTATTTTGTCTCTGCGAGGTATGGTTTACTTCTGAACATGTTGCAAGTGCTTATTATATTTACAGAGAAAAATTTTTTTAATTAAATTTCATTTGCCAAAATTTGATTTAATTTCACAAGAGCGTCTGATTTTTTTGGTGTTGGGTTTTGCAAAATATTTGCAAGTTTCTTTTTTGCGCCTTGTGACAACGGTCTTTTTTTGTTTTTTTCTCTCTTGCAATAATTTTCGTATTTCTTTTGAACCTTTTTCAACAGTAAATTCACCAACTTTCTGACCCGCCTTTTCAGCGATTGTTTTTGTGGCCTTTTCAGCAGTTTTTTTTGCAACATTCTTTACATTGTTTTTGAGTACTTTACCAATTGTCATGAAGGTGTCACGGATCACACCCGACCCTTTGTGTTTATATCGATAACTCCCGGTTTTTTCATCAAAGTATTTTGCCCACTCGCTTGGATGATACATGATTGTATATTTTTACCAACAAAAAAATTCTTACTCTTTTTCAATCATTAAAATCATTGCAATGTCTGTCCCGTTGAGATCCAGGATATTGTTTCTTCCATCTGTCACCCAAACCCTTATTTCATTAATAGAACTTTTATTCACAGGTTGCCACTTAAGCCGACGCGGCTCTTTTTGAAATGGATAGCTAACATGAAGATCTGCTGTTGAGAAACTGTATAACACATCGCTTGAAATATTGTTTGTTCGGCGTGAAATAAGATCGCAGTGCAAATATACCCAATCAACACCTCTTGTGATATTTGGAACTTTTTCTCCATAACTAGGACCAGTCAAGATTCTTTTGTTATAACCAAGCAATTCATTGAAATTTCCTTGAGACAAGTCAAGCTCATAATCTGGGTGCACTAGAATAAAAATTCTATAAGTTGAAAAATCGAAATGTATTGTGAAAATGTAATCGCTATCTTTTTTTGTTGGGTCAACTTTACCGGTGTGTTGCTGAAGAAATGTGTTGATTCTTTTATAATCATACATTCCATTCGGGAAAGTTAAGGTCTTCCACGCTTGTTCTGTTTTTTTCTTCCAGCGAATTTTGTTATTATCGTAACGAGAATCGATGTTGTTCCATGAGTAACTCATTGTGGTAAGTTCGTCTAAAGCGGCTTTATAGTTTCCTGAACCCAATTCGATTGGAGGATGAAACTTCACTGTAAAATCGTGTGAAACATTCCGTTCTCCACCTCTTTCTTTTTTTGCAAGGTTCGAGTCAAGCAGTAGGTCAAAGCTCATTGTATATAATCAGAAATAATTTTTTTCTTTTCCTTTTTATTAATTGCGCCGAGGTCAACTAGTGAATCAAGAAGATATGATACCTGATTTTTCAGTTTTATTGAGCTGTTTCCTGCTTTTATCGATCCTAAGCTCAAATATAGTTGGTTGATCAATTTTTCAGCTTCATCAGCGATGCCGCTTCCTTCGGTTTCCCAATCCTGTTCATAAGAGTCATCTTCATTGTCAGAAAGTTCAAAAGCGGGTCTTCGGCTCATGACAGCTTTTTCAAGAGGAGTTTTGGAGATTTCTCTTTTTTCTTGTTTTTTTGGTGGTTTCAATTTCGCCTTTTTTTCTTGTAATTGTGTTGATAAAGGTTGTTTCCTTTTAAGTAACTTTTCTGAATGTTCTTGATGTGCCTTAATTGTTTCGAGTTTAAACACCTCAGCTTCTAGTTCTTCCACATTATATCCATAGTATTTAGATCCTTTACTTTTTACTTTGTAAGTTGGTTCACTTCCATGTTTAGCAAGAATACTTTTTACAGTTCTAAGCCGTTTTGATGTTTCTTCCCTTGTTTCATCTTTGGAAGATCCTGGCATAACAGTTTCTTCCATCAAAGGTGGAGGTGGTAATGGAAGATCATCAAATTCTTGATATGGGGGTGGTAGTGATGTTGGTTCTATTGGTGTTGTGGTTGTTGTTGGTGTTGTTGGTGGTGACGGTGCTGGTGTTGGCGCATCCGGCCTGAATTCGTCACCAAACGGGTTGATTTCGTCAAATTCACCCATTGTGTAATCAGGAACTTCCTGCTCCTCTTCTTCCTCTTCTTCCACAGTGGTGCTCTTTTCATCAAGCCTTTTTGTGATTGGTTTAAAAAGCTCCTCCCCTGAAAGCTGACCAAACTCTTTGTTTATTTTATCCATTCGGAATTTTTGGTGAATTTCTTCTGTTTGCTGATCGATCGCCGACTTTTCTTCAGCCAACTGACGCCATTTTTTCATTGGCATATTTCCAGCGTTAATATATAGAAGCGAAAAAAAAAATGAAGATTCCAAATTATGACCCAGGTTCTTCCAAGAGTAACTACAAACAAGGCCACCCTTGCATGCCAGCAGATGTTTTTCGGATGTTAATTTGTGGACCCAGTAATTCTGGTAAAACAAACACATTACTGCATATGCTTTATGAGTTGTTAGAGTATGATAAAATTTACCTCTTTTCAAAAAACCTGCATCAGAACAAATATCAGTCTCTTTTGCAGGAATTTGCTGAAGATTTCAACCCCAAGGTTGGTTATGATATTATCGAGGCTTACGGTGATGAAATCATTCCACTCGAAGAACTTTCGGCAGACAACCAAAAAATAGTTGTTTTTGACGATCTTGTTTGTGAAAGCAACCAAAACAGCATCATTAATTATTTTATCAACGGGCGACACAGAAACTGTTGTGTTATTTACCTCACTCAAACTTTTTACAAGGTGCCGAAAAACATTCGTGATAACTGCAGCCATTTTTGTATTTTCAGATTTCTTCCAAGAGAAAACAAACGGATTGCAGACGAGATAGGTGTGGATCATGACGCTTTAGATCGCGCCACCGATAAAAAATATTCTTTCTTTTACTATGACAAACCCCAGAAATTAATGAAAAAAAATTTTGATGAAGATATATAATGGGCTATATTAACAGTCAAATAGGTGGAACTAGCCAAACTACGACGAGTGAAAGTGGAAAAGTTGGTCCTCCTGGTCCAGGTGGTCCTCCTGGCCCTGAGGGTCCTCCTGGACCGAAGGGGGATAAAGGCCCTGGAGGACCACAGGGTCCTAATGGTCCAAGAGGAGAAAAAGGGCCCGCTGGACCACAAGGTCAGGAGGGAGCACAAGGACCACGTGGTTTAAAAGGCGACAAGGGCGACAAGGGCGACAAGGGTGATAAAGGTGATCGTGGCCCTCAGGGTAGTGCCAGCGGTTCTGCTAATATTGACATGGAAAATAAGTACGATATTTTGCGATTAAAAAGCAACCCTTATCCTGTCCACGGAGATCTGACAAAGGTAATAAACTATCAGGACACGAGAAATATCTTTCTTTCGAAAAAGGAAGGCGGAAAGATGGAAGCAAGCATTGATATGAACAATAATACAATCTACAACGTAAAAGACCCAGTACAGGCAGATCAAGCCACAAACAAAAAATATGTCGATAATCAACTTGAAAAAAAACTGGATAAAGGAGCTGATATTGATATGAAAAATAAATCAATTATCAATCTTGATCTTCCATCAAACCAAAGAGACGCCGCATGTGTCGAGTTTGTTAACTACAGAATTGATGACATGACACAAAAAAAGTTTCTCAAAGTTGATGGCACTAACAATATGACTGGAAACTTGAATTTAAATAACAATAAAATTATTAACTTACAAACCGATTACAGAGATTCTAAATCCGCAGTTAATGTTGATTTTATGCAAGATGAAATAACAACTGTGAGAGATCTTGTCACTCAAAAAATTCATGAATCTCAGATCGTTAATTCAGGGCAAAAAAGAGACGCCTTCAGATACTTGATGGAAGACACTGATGATTCTTCGAGTGAAAACAATATCGAGGTTTTGGGTATTGTTGATTTTGCCAATTCTCCACATCAAATTAATAAAAAAGCTTACCAACTTAAACTCTTGTTTGAAAAAGGCTCACCCAACCAGTACCGGTCACGCCTCGGTTTTAACCTTTATAAACTTCCAGTCGGTTACTATACTTTGGTCGTTGAATGGTTTCCCCCGGAAATGAATGAGTTGAGTGTAACCCCGCAAGCTACGACGATTTCAATTTCTAATTATACAACAAAAACATTCGAAACGTACACCAAAACGGTTATCAATTTTCACAGATGGGGTAGCTCACCCCCACAACACCTTTATCTCGATCTGCACGGTACAGTTAGTAATCCATCATTTTTAACAATTGGTCATCTAATTGTTTATGGCGTTAAAGAAACACTTTCAAACGTTGACCCAAGTGTCTATGACACCGCTTTTGTTATTGAAAACGGGGAAATGGTAATGGAAAGAGATTTATCTTTAAACGGGCATAAATTAAATAATTCCGTTCATTATATACATGGTCGTTTAAATACTAAAAATGGGAGCAAATTTTTATTAAATGGTTGGGATAAAATAATCATTGCAAATTATAGTCACATATTAACTATAAAAGCGCTCTATGTCAAAATTAAAAGTCAATATACGCCTATTTCTTTAAACATAAAACACAGTTCTCATTTAATAACTCAACCAAACCCTTACACTTCAACCACAGCAACTCAATTACAAACAATAAATATCAATTTAGTAGTGGCGTTTGGTCTTATAGCTGTGGAATTGGTGGGTGTATCAAATGAGGAAATATTACTATTAATTGAATATCGAGTGCCATAAATATTTTTACATTTATTATATAACACAATGCAGGACATTTTCGAATTCAACCATATCGACCAAACACTTTCAGCAGAGAAGGTTAAACTTCTGAAAGATTTATATACTCATTACCACAAGAAACATTATGGCTATGAAAAGTTGCACCGCGGTTTTCGAAGAAAAAATTTTGTTTGTAATCTTTCAGCTGGCAAGTTAATAATCAGTGCCGCAGTAGCCGGAGGAATTACACTGAACCCTGCTGTCATGGCAACTTTAACTGGTGTTGGTCTTATTTTGAAAGCAGTTGCAAGCCTTAAGAAATACGATAAGAAAACGGAACGAGCAAATTTTGCCCGTATCGAATACCAGAAAATACTTGTTGAGATTCGCTTTTACCTCCGAGGCGAAGTTTTCGACGAGAAGGCCTTTCGTGATAAATTAAAAATGATAGATAATTTCGTCACTGATCATTGTATGGAAATTCCGCTTTCTGTTCAAAGAAAGTATGAAAAAAAATTCGCTCAATTGTAGATTTTTAAAGTAATTATATACGCCTAACAAAATGATTGCACTTTTTGCAACTATTTGTTATTGGTGTTTTGAACTTCTCACTCCTGCTGATATTAGACAAATACGATACATTACTCGTGAGTGTGTTTCAAAAATATTGTCACCAACTCGTGAATGTGTTTCAAAAATATCGTTACCAACTCGTGATGAAGATGGCTATCCCATTTCAGGCCAAGATGTGGTTCCGTAATACGATTTTCATCTCTAAGTTGACAACTTCACCAACAGAGTCACAATAAAATTTTAACTGAAACGTTACAAACATACGACGCATTTGCTTGGCAACAAGCACCTGAGCTCCACGTGATATTACATAATCCAGTGTCAAGGTTAAACTAAAACATGTGAGACAAAGCGTGATAGCACACGTGAGTGGGAGACATACCGAAAGGTTCCGGAAATTCTGAAGGGTGCGAGAAAAAAAAGTCAGACAGAAATCATCACCTTTCGGAATTTAAAAATTTTTTCGAATTTAACAGCACCTTTCAAAATTTCCGGCGCCCTTCGGAATTACGGCGCCTTTCGGTATGCGTTCCGCTTCACAAAAAAAGATCACCCCTATTAAACAAATATATCTTCCAATGTATCTTCTTACTATGGATGTCTGTACAGATCAACAAGCGATCTCACAAGACTGCCCAACAGAGGATGTATTAATAAATCAACAAGAAAACCCACAAGACTGGCTAAAAAAAGATCAACAAGAGATATCAGAAGAATGGCCAACTAAAGAAAGTTTTATAAGAAGAGAAATCTTAAAATGGAGAAATATTTCAGATGAGGTATACAAAATTAAAAAAGTTTCACACCGGGATAGTAAATATGGGATTTCAGCTATTTTAACTTTAAAAACAAAATGTGGAGATGAACTTCTTGTATGGGCTCCTAAACGTCTTGCTGAAGATCTAGAAGATGATTCTTATCAATTTGTTTATAAAATAGGTCTCAAAACGTCTGCTGACGGTAATGAATATTTTGATTATGAATTAATGTAAGCAACAGAGACCACCAATATAGTTAAACAATAGCGTCTGCATTCCTGAGTGCTTGAAAATTTTCAAGACCAAGAGTTTTTTTCAGGATGAGTGCTTTAAGAAGTTTCACTGTTTTTTTTCAAGCTTGAGTTGCTAAGGGGGGTTTCCCTTCAGGCTTGTGCGAGAATATAAATTACGTCATTGTCTGTGAGTTTTCACCAGACCGCGAAGTCACGCGCCGTAAACACAACTTAATGGTTGTGGTCCTCTTCCCATATATCAATGCAAAACTTAATTAGGGTTAAATCAATTATATCGGGGACAGAAATGGTTATTTCATGTAAGATTTCTTCTTGTTTATAACAAGGGTAACAACATCCTCCCTGACAACAGTGCATATAGGCAACACACACTATAATATGTACAAGCCGCTCCATTTCAGGACAGAAAGGTTGTATTAAAAGCTCATTGTGAACCAAGTTCCAACCCAAAGCCTCTCGCTCTTTCAGTTTTATAGCGAGGTAATGTTTATAAATTATCTCACGTAACTCTGGTGGTAGGTTTTGGATTGCTTCGGTAATCTGACAGTTGTTGAACCCGGCAGACATCAAATTTGACTTACAAATATCTTATCAGATAAAAAAAATTTTTTTTGTGTGTGTGTGTTCGGTTATGTTTTTTTTTTTTAATTGGTGGTTGGTACTCTTCACAAAAGCACACCGAGGTCAACCAATTCCTTAAAGTCGTTATATGCGCTGTGCCAGTCGTAAGTATCAGAGCAAATCTTTAGTAAAGGTAAATTCTCGATCGGAGGAGTGTACAACAGTTTATGTTTGATTCCTTGCTTAAAACAGGGATAACAAAGCCCTTCCCAGCGGCAGTCTATATAATCTAAGCATATTATTATACGCACAAGCTGCTGCCTGTTATGACAGAAAGGTTGTTTTAAAAGCTCATTGTGTATCTCTTTCCATTCAGCTGTTTGTTGCCTTGTTTCCATGGTAAGTTATGCTCTAATTGAGAAACTTTTTGATATGATACATGGTTTGTAGTTATCTAATTGTAATAATAGGAGATGTTGGGTGGTTTATTTCGGTTATTAAGTAGTATATCACGAATTGCCGCATAGTTTTCTACACAGGTACAATTGTTCCGCCTTCGAAACAGAAAACAAAACCTCCGTTCCAAGAAACAACATATAATTCCCCATGGTCCCAATCCACCCATTTTTTTGCAGTTTCCGAGTCGATATGCCCGACAAGTTGTCCAGATTTGTTTTCCAACGAAGAGACAAACTCTCGAAGAGATTCCCAATCGTTCCAACAAATCTTTTCTTCTTGCTGCTGGTATTTTTTTTCGCAAGAATGGAATTTTTTGTATGGGAAGTGTGGAAGCTGTCCTCTTTGTCGAACAAGTTCCATGGTATATACTTGTGATTATATTTGTTCAATAGGAAAAAATTCTGGCACACTTTGTATATATTGCAGTGCAGACATTTCTTAAATGGGAAAATTTTCTGTGGCACATCCATACATATTTATTACGAATTCGCTGGATCACGAAGTCACGCGCTTTGTTTAATTTTATGCTGTTTGTGTTATTTACACACATGAAAAATGAGGTGTTCTGGCACTGAAATTTTATTAAGCGTTTTTTACCCGAAATGAGGTGAGCATGGGAGCCTCATTTCGGGTTAAAAAACGCTCAATAAAATTTCTGTGCCAGAACCCTCATTTTTCATGTGTGTAATGCCAATAAACTTTTCAGAAGATTGCACTGGATTAGAAAGGAGCGTTAAGTTATATTGAAGCTTTGCTGTGAAAAAGTTTATCCAAAGATCTGCTACTTTCAAAGTCTCACACGCAGTGCCTTTGAAACAAAACTGAAAAGCGATAATTTTCAGAACGAGTATTTACACAAGCTAACGTGCCTTTTCTGAAAAGAAAATCATGTCCACTTAGATACAGGTATAAGCTCTGCAATTATTTGTAATAGTTTTCGGAAGTTTACCATGTTAATCCTGCCCGCCTACCCACCTACCCACCTACCTACGGGGGCTGAATCCTCCCTCGCGGCCTTGCGCTCCCTAGTTCGACACACCCAAGCAAGCTTAGTGACCGTCTGCGCATGCATTATTTTCCTAGAGTACTGTATACGAATATAGTTGGAAGGTTTTCGTAAATAAAGAACATCAAGCCTTCAAACTTTTCAAACTTTCTCTATTGAAATCAAGATATACTGGTCACAAGCTTCAGGAGTTAAAAATGACAGAATGACTTCAGTTAACTACGTGCAAAGCGAGTTTGGGCGCAGCTTGATCTGAGAGTACGCATTATAAAAGGAAGTCTAATAACTGACAGCTGTTAAGTTTTATATCCGACAAAAGAAAACGGCTTGACAACTGAGGTGGGCGTATTGGCTAAATGATTATTTTAATTCCTAGGAAATGACAATTCATTGGCGAATCATGACGGAATGATGAATAATGAATGACGAATGATGACGAAAATCATAAATTACACCTTCACCATAAATAGAGTAAACAGAGTACCGTTTGCTCTTAAGAAGACAGACGAAGTTGTAAGAGCAGTGACAGAGTTGTTAGAGGTCTGAACACAATGAACACAACGATGAACGGATCAAACTGCTCCACCCCACTGAATTCTACAGCAGCCAAAATTGGAGTAACCTTCGCTTACTGCCTGATCTTAGTTGTTTCGCTGGTCGGCAATTCCTTTATAGGAATAGTTGTTTACAAGACCCAAACATTAAGAAAACCGATAAATTATTTCATTGTCAACATGGCCATGTCCGATCTGCTCTACCCAATATTTTGGTTTCCGTCAAATCTAACGTACATGTTCTTGGACTCTTGGCCTAGCAGTGATCCTCTTAGCCTAGTCGTGTGTAAGCTGGTCCACTTATTAGCAGTAATCTCCCCTGCTGTGTCTTTTCAGAGCCTGGTTCTGATCGCAGTGGACCGATTTGGAGCAGTGGTATTTCCCTATCGTTCCCCACTTATCACTTCAAAAATGTCCCCCTTCATCATTCTCGGCACGTGGATAGTCGCGTCGGCTGTCATCGCTCCATATTCATTCGCCTTCAACCAAGTTGTATACCCAGGAAAACAGACGTGCGAGGGAGCCTTTGGAGAGTCCTCGTCCCTTGGTAATCGGTACGCTCTAGCCGTCTATGTTGTATTCATTTATGTCCCCATCGCCTCTTTGGTCATATTATACTCTATCATTGTCCTTAAACTAAAGTCACAGAAGATTCCAGGTGAGCAGTCGGACAACGCTGAGAAACAACGCGCAAAAAGAAACGGAAACGCACTAAAGATGGCCATTGCTATCGTGCTAGGTTTTGTTCTTTGCTGGGTACCCGTGAGTATTACCAGATTACTATTGCTCTTCGCACGGGAATCGCAGGACAGTAGATTGTCTTGTGATTTCTATCTCTACCATAGAATTGCTTTCCTTATATCTTTCTCAAGTTGCGCCATCAACCCTTGCATTTGTTTCACATTCAGTGGAAATTATCGCCAGGGACTTAAGAGACTCCTGAAGTGTTCTAACTGACTCGCATCATCAAAAGACACAGTGAAGAAGCTGAGAAACAGTCACATCCGCAAAAATAATAATTATGAAAATTTAAAGATCATGGTCTGTTTTCTTACATGAATAGACGAATTTTGTAGAACACTGCAGCTGAACTTGAGATTCAGAATAGAAGGATTAGGAAAGTAAAATAATTGGTTTTCAGGGAACAATACTTTGTAGATAAATGAATATTGTAACCTCGGAAAATAAATTGTTAAACATCTTATTTTCTCGATTAAAAGCAGGGGGAGTTTATTCAAAACTAGACCTCGTACACCAGACGTTTATTTGAACCCGGCGTTTATTTAACACAAGGGTATTTTCATCGTTTTTGACAGAGTTAGTTTTTTTGGTCTTTACTACTTTAAGCTAACTACGTTATAGCAAGGCCTTGTTCGAGGCTTGGCGTTAAATCGAGAAAATACGGTATGCCCCCCGGTATGCCTGTAGTAAAGTGAAACAACATCGAGAAACTTAGTTGAGCAGTTTTAACTGATCTTTCTTTTAAGGGGTTTCCAGCCGTTGGAATTTGGTTGTACAGTCGTTTCCTTGTTATTTTATAAACTCTACCTGTTATTGCCTTTGTTTAGAATTTTAAGGTTCGTTGTGGAATGAGACCAATAAAGTACACACTAAAATACAATTCGTTTACGACCAATTTGTATCTTATTACTGAACTCTTCTCGCTTTCCTGAGAGTTTCAAGAAATATAAAAAAGTTAACACTTAACGTTTTCTTAATCACCGAGCTCTGACTGGTTCAGTACCGTTTTCCCCTTTATCCTCTCTTCGTTTGAATCATCACTTTTTACAGGACGAGGTAAACGTTTTAGAGAACATGGTTTTGAAACCAATTGCGAACCTCCGTCGAGTTTTCAGTCATCTTAGGTTATTAATGCATCGGAATATTTAAGGAAATATCTCATCAAGTGGTATCCAATCTAAATGATATAGTTTGTTGAACTTGATTTCTCTTCATTTTTGAAATTTTCCCAATGGATATGTTTTGTTCTTTTTTTATTGGTTCCGAATGTCTAGCAGCTTTAAACAGAAACCTCATTCACCGAAATTCATAAGCATACAAAACTGCTAAACATAACACAATACATGTGGAAAATAATGTCGCACTTGTTTTCTCAATTAAGTGGAATAATATTGTTAAAAATTTTATAATATGAAGGGAAATAAAATAAAATTCATCGGTTTAGGAGAGAACGTTTAGGTTATTCTGCAGCATGAGAGGAATTTAGAAGGACAACCTGTCAACAGGTGCAGACAATTGTTCTTCGTTTTATTCATTCCACATATATAAAAAAATCATTTCCTTTCCTTCCGGTTCACCTGTTCTAGCTTTACTACATCCGTCGTTAATTCCTTTCGAAGTTTTTAAAAAGTAAACCCTTTTGACCGTACTCATGTAGGACTAATTTTTGTACCATCACCTTTTACAAGGAGATGTAACAAGTGAATATTTTCTTCGAACCAAACCGCGTTGTTTTTGTTCCCAATTCAGAACATGGCTGCTGGCTATGGTTGATCGCAGAATTAAGGCAATTATGGCAGATGCACTAAGTTGTCTTAGAACATGGTCACACCCACTCAGCCAATCAGTGTCCAGCATTTCGATGCTCTATATTCCATAAACTGTCTTAAATTATGTAAAGTGGCGGGGGCTTTGAAGCACAGGGAAATTGCGGGGTAAAATTACAGAGAATTTCTGCATTCATTAGTAGTTCTATATAGAGCATACTAATGAGGCATTGTTTTCCTTTGTTTGGAAGCCTCATTAGTATGCTCTATATAGAGCATACTAATGACTAAGTAGAAACTACTTTGTCTAATGAATGCACAAATTCTCTGTGAATATTTACAACTAAATCGATAAAATCAACAGCTTCAACGGCTAGAAACACTCATTATTTTTTGCGTTTTAACAAAAAAAAATGCAGTCTTACGGTATAATAGCATAGCAAAAAGCAAATCGAAAGAAAAACGATTATTTTTCTGAACGATTGTTCAGACCTTAATTGAAACAGAAGGACAGACTTGTTGCTCCGTGTTTGCCAGACTACGAGTGCTGTACTTGAACTTGACTTAATTTGGCCTCTTGGAGTTTCCTGCGGATTCCCCACTTGCTGGTGTCGGTGGCTGTAGCGCCTCGAAGACTGCTTTCACCAGTGTAAATCTAGAAAATCTTTAGCGGCGATCACTGCCTCGAGTTCCAAATTTCCGTGTATTGGCTCATGGCTGTTTACACACCAACTGCGATAAACCGCACTCTAAAACATTGCACCTCAAAGGCATGCGTACAATAGCGAAAATATCGTAAACAAAATAGCAACGTGATTTCAAGGTGAGAACTAAAATATTAAAATGCAAAAATACAATCTGCACGCAAAAACGAAATTCTTCGTGGGTGTGACCATGTTCTAAGACGGTTAGACAATGAACGCTCGTGTCCCATGGGATATAGCGTCCCTCGCAAGATAGAATGCCACTCGGCCTGCGGCCTCGTGGCATTCTATCTTTGCTCAGGACACTATATCCCATAGAACACTCGCGTTCATTGTCTAACCCTTACTTAATTCTTTCTTGTTTTGAGTCTTTTCATAATTTTCTTCCGCCATCTGGTTTTTTCTCTTTCAGTTTTCCTCAACCAACACCTGGTCTAGCTTAATGAAATGCCACATCAGCGGTCAATCGTAAAACAACGCCTTGCAAATAGTAGGGATCATTCTAGAGATAACATTATTATTGTTTTAATTCCTCCTTTATGAAAATGAAGAAGGAATGAGAAAAAAAGGAAACTTTCAATTTACAGTTGCAACCTGTAATTGTCGCCGTTAAGTTGACACACTGTACCTCTATTTAAATAGTTCCCAAGAATCTTTTTAATGCCCAAAAAATTGCTCTAAAACGTTTCGGTTATATTTAAACAATAGAGTTCTTCTGTCGAAGGCACTATCGTGTGATAGGTTGCCCGAGGAAATTTTATGTTCACAACAAATATTAGCCCGAGGGTAGTTATATAGTTGGGGGTACCAGAGCATTTTTGTCAAACATTCTGTGATACCTACCCAACTATAAACTACTTTCCATCTGATGGCAATCATTTTATGGAAATCTATATGTATTTCATTTTATGGCAATCATTTCATGGAAATCTATATGTATTTCATTATTAGTATTTGCGCTCGGATGGGGTACAAAGGGCATTTTCCATTGCGTGACTTATCCCAAATACAGGAAGTCTTAAGATTCTCGGAAAACGGGAAGTTTTAAATCACAGGGACTTTCCCGAGGAAATTAGTCATTTTTTTAAAAGTCTTTCAATTGTTTGTCTAACGCGTTAGACAGTTTTTTTTTTGTCTTGAAAACCACAGGGAGTTTCCCGATGAGTCATCAGAGTGCCATAGATCCATAAACTAAACTGTGCTTGCGGAACTTGTATGGAGGCCGACACAGCTGTGTCGTGACGTCACATCTTCAGATTGCATAATGTCCGTAAGCGTGACTCATTATTCCGTCATTGTGAATATAACGTTTATCATCGAAACAGCTGAGTGACATTTTATCGAGCTCGTAACTCCCTAGTTGATGATTGATACTTCTGATTGTCTTCATGGTATGATGTATTTGTTTGTTATTGGTTAATACATTCTTATAATCTTCATGTTTGAGGTTGTTCTTTATTATGTTCTTTTTGATACCCTTGGCTGTTTTTCCACATTTATGGTTGTCTTTTATGTAACTATACATTTTTGATCGCAAACCGACGAATTCTGTTATTGGTACTCCAGCTGCTTCATCCTTGAATTTACCGATTACCTTCTTATTTGTCTTATCGAAACACCGAGAGTTTTCTGGATAGTCGCTGTTGTCAAATCGATCTTTGTCATTCCAAAAGTCTTTGTAAACATCTTCAGCTTCAATCTCATATGTCAGACTGTCTGTATCAGTGAATAGTAGTTTAGCCTTATCACCGTACTTTTCTTTGATGTAGTTATAATGAAAATCGTACATTAGAGTCTTACTTAGATCAAGAATACACATACCCACATATGCCGGCCTGTTTAAGGTTAGCGTTTCTTTAATCTTATGTACTGCTACCAGATTTTCATTGAATATTTTACTACTCACAAAAGTTGGTTTAGAAGCCATTTTCAATAGTTTCTTCTCATCCGTAATAAGTCTAACATCGACTCGCTTTCTTATGTTTTCCATCGTTTTTCCAAACACTGAGTTGTTCATTAGTTTGAAGAAATCTTTTTCGAATGAATTTTTCGCTACAGTTCTCTTTTGGGTGTTGAAGTCAATATATTGTTTGAGCCATGGTGATTGATTGAATTTCAATACTCTATGCACTTTCTTTATTTTTAATCCTAGATCGAGGTATAGTTGAAGATTACGATAATGAAGGACATATTTTTCTTTGTTACATAATGTAGGGATCAGTTTGTGTACTAGTCCCGTGGAAATATTAAACTTGTTTTGTATCTTCTTGCAATAATCAGATAACATACTTTTATTCACTTTCACTTTATCAGGTCCTAATGGGTAGTCATTATGCAGGTCATGTAGTTCTTTGGGATATTCTAGATCAACTTCTAGTATCAATCCTTTTTTGCTGTCATCTTTATACTCAGCTAAGTTTAATTTATTGATTTGTTTTTCTGTCAGCGATTTGAAACCGCCAGTTGGTAAATACTGACTCATGGCCCAGCCGTAAAGGTTGTTAGCATCAAGATACATAATATACTTTGAGGGCGCCTTCTCGTCGTATTCTTTCATGTACTTGTTGTTCGCTTTTCCATATCGATTGGCAATATAAGATATACCACTACGCATGCCTTTTTCAATAAATTGGAACATGTCTATGTCTGTCATTAGTTCTAGTTGAATATTAGTCATCTTCAACATAGCATCCCATGATAAGCCTGGAGATGTGAAATAGTGGCATAGGTCTAATTTGTAGTATTGTAAACGGGTCTTACGGAAGTTTTCAAACACATCAGCTAATAGAAGGATATCAGACTTGAGATATAGATTGTGGTATTCGCCCATGGATTTTAGGTTAAAAGTATTCCAAACATTTTTTGCATGTTGATAATCTTCATCTGTTATGTGTTCATCACTCAATATGCTGTAAAATTCTTCTTTCGTTGGTAATTCTGTTTTATTGAATTTATCAAATGAATCCATAGAGTCGTAAGGATAAACTCCTTTCCGCGTCATAAGATCGAATGTTTTGCCTTTGAATTTTTTGTTCGTATATTTTAAAGCTTCAGTAGGCAAGTTGCTGACTAATTTATCCAAACTTGAGCTCATAAATTGAAAACTATCGATAAATGTCAGATGATTACCAAGCATGAATGCCATGTATTTTTCCATGTTGTTAGGAATAGCATTGATATTCATCTGTGTCTCTTTTCCTTTTTTGTTTTTGTATATGTGATCTTCTGCTATTTGACCGATTTTTTGCATAAATGAAATGGCTATCATACCCTTTGAGATTGTGAAATATTACTGGAATTTTGATATTGTCTGGTTGATTTTTAGTCTTAGATTACATTCTTGGTGAGCTGAGCCTCTATATTTACCAGTTATATGACAATGATCTCTGGCGCGTATGTCTTTTTCTGTGTATTTTTTCTCACATATATGACATTCCTTGGCTTTTTTAAATCCTTCTTCATCCGTTTCAGTCATTATCAACCGTTTATTAAAATGTTTATCCATTACTCTTTTACAATATTTTACTTCCTTCAACATAGCTTCCATAAATAGATGAACTGCATTTTCGCCTCTGTATATCTGCTCTGGTTTAGTATATTCGTCATCATAACAACAAACAACCTTGTAGCCATACCCACAGTCTTTGTGTTTTGGATAGGCTTCTGTGTAAGATTTCTCATCACTGGGTATGCATCCTTGAACTTTCTTTGTTATCGCTTCAAAGTCAGCATAGATAACAAATGGTACTGGCAATTGTTTGTGGTAGTTCTCAAATTTTAATACGTTGTTTCCTACATCAGGCATTTTTATTGCTTGCTGGCCGTTCACTTGAATACAGTTTTCTTTGTGATTTGTTAATATTCGTTCTGAGCTGAAACACTGAAGACAATACATACAAAAGTGTTTTCTTTCTTTGTGCTTCGATTGATTGAACATGAACTTGTTGAAATCTTTGATCAGGACATAATGATTGACATAAGTTTTTCTCATGTATGAACATTGCTCCTCATCGTCATCATCATCTTCGAATGAGTTGTTCTGTTCACTGAATGTTTGTAACACCAACCCAGCACTCAAATCTTCAATTGAAGGATTTCCCATAATCAACTCTTCACCCTCTCCAGTTATTAATAGTAGTTCCCTATGATCTTCGAACTTTTCTTTTGAAACATAGATAGGAAATGGTTGTTGGTCTTCATATCCAAATATGCTTATGTTGATATTATTCTGTTTCTCAATTGTGTTGAACTGTTTGACATTAACCGGAAATTCAATGCCTGAGTAATCTAACTTTTCAATGTATTGCTTATCCGTCTTTTTTATACGTTGAGGATCCTTGTCTTGTGGGTTTAAATGTCTGATGTGGCACCATCTGAAGCATTGATTGTCCCCATTTTTCATGTTGATTAATCCTTTTGCACTATTTCGCAGTTCTTGAGGTAGTTGAATGTATGACGATCCCTTGAGAGGCTTGTATTTTACAATATTAAGATAATGGCTGTCAACTGATTTGATTGTCCATCCGGATCCTTGAGAAATCCATTCCGCTACCTTATTCAGTATCTGTTGTTTAGCTGATTGTGACGAGTCAATGATTTCTGTTTGGTTGATTATTGTTTGAGCCGAACTGTTGAAATATGCTGACTTATATACTGCTTCATCATCTGCGAGTTTTTTGAATGTTACTTTCAGTGTTTCAACATATTTCAAGCCTTTCGTTTCGTTCAATAGTTTGTTGATATGAGATTCTATAGTCTTTCTTGTGTTTCGCATTTGGACTAAAGGGTCTTTGTTGTTTTTAATGTTGATTTCATATGATTTAGTATAGCCTTTTAGAGCTTTGTCAACTTGTTCTATTTTAGTTCTAGGTGTTGGAACTGGTTTTTTACTTCTTGGTGCAGGAACCGGTTTATAATTATCCCTGAATTCTGGAGGCGGTAGAATGATATTCTCTTCGTACTGCTTAACCATTTGTTTGACGCTCTTGCGAGGTGTTGGTATAGGTCTCTTATAGTCATCTACTGCAATGATTTCAGGCTTCTTCTTTTCTTGCTTTAGAAGCAATTTGATGAGCTCCGATTTGCTCAATTTCTTGAGACTAGCTTTATCCATATATATAGGGTTAGATAAAATTTTATCCATTTTTATTCTATATATTATATTCTAAATATTCTCTTAAGTCATTGTTGGTCTGCGTTTTAAGTGTCATCAAAATTCAAATGATCCAGACAAGGATCTTTCGAACTATATTATTGAAAGATTTATGCATTATGTTTCATTTTTTCTCTGATATTATTTTCAATAACATTTCTGATGTGCTTCATTGATTTTAAATGACAATGCTTTCCTGCAAGGGTGTAATTATGACCATCACAAACATCACAACACCACTCTTTGTTCAGCATACATCTAGTTTTAGCTTGTTTTTTCTCTTCTTCAGTGAAATACATTTTAGGTCTACCTCTACCTCTTATTATAATCTGATTTTCTCCCCTTTGTTTTGTTCTGTAATTGGCTTGCTTTTTCTAATAGCTTCAATCCTCTCTTCTTCAGTTGAATACTTTAACGGTCTTCCTCGGCCTCTCTTGACATTTATTTGTTCCATATATTAATACTATATATTATTTTTCTCTTTATAATAGTTTGTGTATGAATTTCAAATGATTGCTTAATGTTTCTGTTGACTTGAATTTTCTGGAACAATGTTTGCATTTTATTCTCACTCCATCAAAATAATGGATAATTTCCTTTATAATTTCATCATAATCGTTACTGACTAACACTTTAAAATTGTTATTTTCATATTCTTATAACATCATTCGTTGATTATCTGATAAAACTCCATTTCCATTAGGAGCTTTGAATTCGATTGCAAAACCTGAATACATTTTATGTAAATTTTGTATGATGAGATCAGGAGTGCCTTTCTGATAACCCATATTATAAGATTTCAATCTCATGCTACCATTTATCTGGTTTTCACCAAGCGATGCAAATAAAAGTGCTTTTGGATAATTGTTTCTTATAAAGTTGACTACTTTCTTATGTAGATCATATTCCGTTTGAATATTAAAAGTCAGCATTTTAAAAGTTTTGTGGTTGTATTCATATCGTCCAGTTTTTCTAATTGATGGCAAAACCTCTTTTGTAACCCATCTTTTGAATTCTTTCGCTTTATCCATATCAGATTTCAAAATTAGGCTGTACAGTCCAGATTCATTTATGTAAATCGCGTTTGCGGGAGGTAATTTCGAGGGACCCAAATTGGGTCCCCCATTTTTTAGATCGTTCAGAGAACATTTATCTTCAGAATCAACATGTTGGAAAATAGCTTTTTTTGTATTTGAATGTCCCAAAATGATTGCAACAGTTTTAGCACGGAACCATATGTCATCATCCTTTTTGATAATATTCAGTTTTCGTCCTTCATAAGTGAAAATTTCCATCTGTCTATATTAATATAATATTATAAGATTTTCTTCCGTTTAAATATATATAGCCAGAAATATTAATACTGTTGGCTACCGAAAGCAAAAGACAGCATACTGTATCAATCGATATAATATATGTTAGATAATTTCGTTCATCGTCAATTTCTCTTATTGTGAAATATTTGCTGACGTCATTTTGTTTATCATTTTGAATTTCACCATTAACAAACAATGTTGGTTTGTTTTCATGAATTGAATCGATACATTCTACGCATATTTTGTTTTCAACATATGTTTGAATAATGCCTCCGCCAATTTGTTTGAAAAATATAGAAGTATCAGCTATTCCTGTAATCAATAAATGAGTATATGGTAAATTATGCCTCCAACACTTTGCTTTTTTCATGTACATATATTAGATAATATTTAGCTCACCATAGAAGATGATAGCTCCAGAAATTTGCTGTATTTGGATCCTTGTATGTCAATTCACCTTCCTTATCTTTAATTTTTGAGGCTCTTTTACGATATCTAACACGCCTTCTCCAATCTTCGTGTGTTAAGTAATCCTCATACCTTGAATCTCCGAAATGAATTTTATTACCGTTTTTCAGGGTAACCATATATTTTTTATTTTTGCGATTTGAATAACTGAGATCTCTTGCACCGTATAAGTTGATGGCTCTGTATCTCAGCAAATCAAAATCTTCACCATTTACTAAATCCATATATATTATTATTATATTGTTTGTAAATCCTTGAAAGATATCCAAGTGTTGAAATCATCACTGTATCCTTTCCACTTCACTAAAGCTTGTTTCTTCTTGTAGTCCCTGCGAATGACTTTGTCAATACGGAAAACATCCTGTTTTGCTTTCAATAATTCAGGTTCATAAAAACTCCCTTGTATCTCTTCATTATTCAAGTCCTTTAGTTTATAGGTTATTGGATTAGTGGATTGGATTTTATCAACCGTAAAAAGCTCCTCAGTCCAGTTTGGAGTGTATCCTTTGTCAAACACTTTTCTCTTGTATTTGCTTATTCTTACTTTATCACCGACTTTGAACTTTGGTTTCTGTCTTGATGTTTCCATATCACCATACAGATTAAGGTAAACAGTTCCTTGATTCTTCTTTTTACTGGCTTCTATTGGCGTCATTTTGATGGAACTGTGTTTTGTATTATTGTATTCTTTCACTAATTTGGGTAACATGTCTAAATATCGCGTATTGCCTTGAACAGTGAACTGCTTCCACATTTTGGTTTTAATCGTTCTGTTCCATCGTTCACAAACTGACGACTTTTCCTCATTCTCAGTCGAATACAAGGTTATTTTATTCTTATCAAGTAGTTCCTTAACATGTTTATTATAATATTCTTTCCCTTTATCAGTCCACAGATACTTTGGTTTCCTACCTTCTTTAAAAATTAATTTGAATGCCTCAGCAACGGATTCACCTTTTTTGTCTTTTAAAGGGACAATCCAACCATATTTACTAAACATATCTAGAACCCTAAGAAGGTATCTGTAGCCATTATTCCATCGACTGAAAGTTTGCATCTCGACAAGATCAGAGCAGCATATCTCGTCAATGTGGTTTACGATTACACGCCGCCGAATGAAGTTACGTTTTATGGATTTATGTAATTCGTCCGCTAATTTTTCTTGCCAGTTTTTTTCTTCACTCGACGGCTTTTCACGTTTTTTGGCTTCTTTTGTTTGACACCAAGACCCAGTTTCTGTTTTGTGTTAATTATATTCCTAGCTAACCAATGACCCCATTGTCTTTCATTAAATGGCACATTGTCTGAAGCTTTCACCATTTTTCTATCTGCTTTGTTTTTGCATTTTCTATCATCTTTACAAATTGAATAATCGACGTCGTGTTGCATGGCTATTGCATCTGTTCTTCCTGACGGTTGGTCATATATTTCTAATATCTCACCAGTCACTGGATTATAATTTACTTGGTTTTCAAGATCGTTGTAAGGCCCAGTGTATTTATGATCAGGTAAAGTCCATCCTGATTTCGGTTTTGGGAGCCTTCCAATGGCTTTATGGATATCTAAACTTCCACCATCCAAA
This sequence comes from Siderastrea radians, assembly GCA_964017195.1. NCBI lineage: Eukaryota > Metazoa > Cnidaria > Anthozoa > Scleractinia > Rhizangiidae > Siderastrea > Siderastrea radians. The sequence continues at coordinate 35,632,285 of OZ024891.1, read as the reverse complement.
TCTTTTCTGTCGGTTTTATACTTTCTATTTGGTCTGATTTTAGTAGATAATTGATCAAGCATTTCAGCACCTGTTTTTTGGATGAAAGGTTGAGCTTTTGATAATGCATAATCGATTGCCTTCTTTTGCAGTTTAGGGTTCCTAAGAGCCTCACTACCATAATATCGTCCCATTTCAACAGCTTTGTTTCCAAGCCAAGGGATTCCATGATGAATTAACAAGTCAGTTCCAGTTGATGCTACTGTATCTAATATGCCCGCCCCTGACGACGGGCTGACCCGAATTTAGTCTTAGTGATTCCACATTCAGAGCATTTGCATTTAAGCATAAGCCTCCCATTTTTAGCCTTTTCATATCGTTCAGAACCAGGTACGCATTCTGTTACCTTTTTCTGTTTTACGCAATAAGATCTCATATATAATTAGATTACATATTTTTGAAATAATCAATTATAAAACGATGATTGACAGTTTGATCATTCATGTCAAATTTTGCATTATGGATAACATTGAGCATAGGGACGCCTTTTTGTCTCTCTAGTAGATAGTATAAACACCAATATCCACATAAAACACTATCTCTCTCTTGGATCTCATCTCCTGAATAAAATATTTGTTTTCCACTTGTTGATAGATATTTTTGAATCTCAGATGGCAAAGTAATACCAAAAGAATCAAAGTATTCGGCTTCATTTTTACCGTTTCTATAAGCAACCCAATGGGTACCAGGGCCTATTTGAGTATCTAAATTAAATATACCACATTCGTCCTTTTTAATTTGTTTTGGTAAAACGTCTCTACTATAAATACCTCTGAAATGTTTTATTCCCAGTTTTTTGACCCAATTTAATAAATCGAAATTACTCAATGGTTTGTTCACGAATTTTACAGAATTGCTCCTAGCAACGGGATTCCATTGAATGGACTGTTTTTTCCTAGAAGCAGACCTTTGCCCTTTTTGGTTGCCCTTTTTTTGTTGGTCTTTTTTTTTGGCTTCATACCCATCCCGATAGGATTGCCCCATGTACCAATGAAGGGAGGGCTCCTGTAATCCATTGGAAGAACCAATCCTCCATCTTTTGATGATGTGCTTTTATTGTTTTGTATTTTTGGTACATGAACATTAGCTGATCGTCTTAACCTTTTTTTATCAACCTGTAATCCCTTTCCTGTCAAAGCATTTAACAACAGTGGAACTCCAATACTTGCTAGTAATGTACCCATGAATCCTCCAGACTGTGTTTTTGTTGGCTTAACAACTAGTTGACCTCCAGTGTGAATAGCCGATACAATCTGTTTTTTCTGTGCTTCAGTTAACCAGTCTTTGTATTTGATTAGTTGATCTATTTTATTTTGCGGAATCAAAAAACCACCTGACTGTTTCTTTCCGAATAATTTATCAACACCCAGTGATGCTAATCCAGACAGAGCTCCTGTAGCTAAAGCTGGTGCTGCCTTTGTTACTGCTTTGGTCGCATAAGGAAGCATACGTGATCCAAGTGTGATCAATGAACTCCATAGAGAACCACCCTCCTGTACTAGATGTCTGATCTGGGTTTTACTAATTTTCAAATCAACTCCGGTTTTATTTTTCATTGCTTTTTGTATACGTTTTAATTGTGTTTTGGTAAGCATTAATTCATCTGAACCAGTCAGATCACTTTTTGACAATCTTATCGTTATCGCTGATTTATTTGACAAAGCTTTTGCTAATTTCTCTTTCTGTCCAGCAGATAGTTTCACTCCATATTTAACGTATGACATATCTTGAATATATTATATGTTATATTAAAATAGTTGTAATTAATTAATGAAAAAATCAATGTGTTTATCGGAAAAGCAGTTTGTCATTCTGTTGAATCAATTCAGCCTCTTGTTCAAACAGTGTCAGGGCGTAGACCGAATAGTCTGTTGTTGTTACCCCCGAAAGTTCATATCTGAAAGTTAGTTTTGTTGTACCATCTCTGATGTCGGTCTTTTGTTTAGTGAGATCGAAGTACACAAAAGGAAACAGTGTTTGAAAATTACTGATATTAAGAAGTGAACCCTCACTGTATTCGGAGATTTTATGGACGTATTTCAAAACATCTCTATACACACGACTCAGATCTGTAGAAGGCTGGTAATAAACTTCTGGGTACTCTTGGCCGTTAGCGACTTCCAAATGACAATTGTCAAGGGTTCTGGGATCTGTACTAACTGAGAAAGTGTTATATAGAAATGGGTTGCTTGTCTGTGAATCAACATCTGCATCATTGATTATGAAAACGAACACATGTCGGGGTTTAGAAATTCCACTGCTGATCTTGAAATGACCGGTTCTCTGCCTAGATGAATTACTTCTCTCGATGTTTTCACGAAGGTAAGTCCACTTATGTGGTTTCAGAAATTTGCCCATGTAAAGGCTTTGTCCCTCTCTGTTGAAAGTTATTCTTAGTACAATCAGTTGGAGCCTTGTTATAATAACTCTGCAATCATCAGCTGCCTGCCAGATTAGATTAGCATCTGATTCAATTTCGATATTCAATTCCAATCGACCTGATGGAAGTAGATTGTTTTCAAGGGCTTCAAAAAACGAATACCTATTAAGAGGCAATTCTCTTGTAACAACAGCAGATACACCTAACATCATTTTCCGTATAGCGAACCCCTTGTTATAAGTAGCCTGAGCAGGGCGTTCTTCAGCTGCTCTAGTGGTATCCAGATGATAAAATTCGTTGGTCGCTGTTGAATCGGCATAACCAGGACTGTATTCGAGAAGATTCTTTATATTGACAGCGTGATTAGCATCATTACAATCGTACACTTTCTTACCGTTGAGTTTGATATCAAAATTCCTGATGAAACTATGAATCGAATTCACGATACCATTATGGTCATTTCCAGCAATATTAGCACCATCAGATAATTTATTAACCTTGAAACTGATACTCAATTGGCTATTATACCAATCAAAGGGAGTAACTTCTCCACTGTTGTCGGCAACAAAACGATAACCATGTTTTTTCTGAGAACGATTGTTAGCGACTACAGTATCCAAGGGAGTTTCAAGCTCGAAAACAACATCTTCGAGCCTCTCGACATATTTCGGGTTTCTATAAGATTCCATTATACTAATAGATTATATAAAATTACATTTTTCCGATTTTGCCACCAGAAATAAGACGGTTTATTCTCATATTGATTTCGGACTGAGTCAGTGGTTTTTCAGTATCTTCACTGACAGTTTGTTTAACAGATGATTGTTTTGGTTGTTTTTTGCTTAGTAATTGAATGATTTTATCACCGGCCTTGTTTGCTGCGTAATTACCTGTTTTAGTAGCAGCGTTTTCAATTGCTTTTTCAGCACCTTTTTGAATTCCAGTTTTCAGGTTTTTTTCATTGTTTCACCGAATAGCTTGCTTCCAACTGATTTGAAAATATCGGTCAATCCTTCACCCTTTATTTCTCCGGTATATACATGTTGTTTTACATATCGACCCAATACAGGATTATACTTTTTTTTTGAATTCATTCTTACTCATCGTATATCAATATATTAGATAAAACTCAATTGTATTTCATTTGTATCATTGTATATAACTGGACCGTAGTATCAAACTCATATACCAGTCTATACCATTTAAATCTATCGATCGCCCAGTTGGATCAGTTACTGTGATACGAATTTCAGAAATTGTGGTTTTTGAAACTGGACTGAATAGCGCACGTCGTGGTTCAAACGAAAACGGATAACTTCTTGTTAGATTGTCCGTTAGGATAACAGCTATAGTATTACTATAATAACCGTCTGTGATACTGTCAGTAACGATGTCACAATTTATGTGTAGACTATCAACACTATTTGTTATGTTGGGGAGTTTCGTGCTATAACCAGTCTTTCTCAATATTTGAGGTTCAAAACCAATAAGATCACCAAATGATGAATTCCGTATATCCAATCGCCACTGGTTCCCGAGTTCAACGACAACTCTATATGATGACAATACGAAAAAGATTTTTATACTAAGACCATTTTGATTTGGTTGATCGCCATTATCAGTGATTACATCATTAATATACTCTGAAAGGTCATCATAACTATACATACCATCCACGAAATCGATATTCTTCCAACTAGTACCACCATCTTTTGAATATTTAATTGATTTATTACCATAATGATCGTTGATGTTGTGCCAGCTGTATGTCATGCTGACTCTATCAACCGCCAATTCGTGATTCATTTCAGAATCTAATTGTATTACTGGATCAAATTTGATTGTAAAATCTTCTGGGCGCGATCGTCCTATTCGTTGACGATTAATTGAACTGATATTAATTACTCGTTCTTGCATTATACAAGTAGTTTAGATAAATAATTTAGCTTACATAAATCTTCAGCAGATCGTTGAGCTTAGCATTATCAATATTGCCAAGTTGATATAATTTATGTACAATCTCCGAAAATTCACTCTTTACACTATCATTACCAGCCATTATAGCTCCACCAAGTAATTCCATCCTATCGATTAGATCATTAACATCGTTATAATAGACTACTCCAGACCCTAATTTACTGTATTTTTTACTCGATCTATGAATAGGTATTTCACTAAGTTTATTCAATTGATTAAAAACCATCTTTGACAAATCACTATACTTCTTTTTGCTGTTGAATCTCTTTGTCAGCAGATCAATCGTGTCGAAATCAACCTTTTTATCAATTACTTTATTACCATCCTTTTTTGCTACTAAATGCAATTGTCCCATTAATTTTGGAACATCGATGATCAGATTACCATATTTTCCACCAGATGATATTTTGTAAGCATTACGTTTTGGCTGTGTGTATCCGGTTCCTTCGATATATTTAGGAGATATTTGAATATGTTCAAGTCTTTTCAAATAGTCTTTAAAATATGGTGATTCATTCTTATTACGGGCATAAGTAGTTTTTTCTATTGCTTTTAAACTCTTGAACGGTTCACCTTTTTTTGTGCTGCGATTTTTGATATAATCCTCAGAGCGTTTTATCTTACTTTGTACTTTCTTAATGGTTTCAGAAACATCTTTTTTTTCATTGAATATCACAGATGGTAAATCGTATCCTTTATCTTCCAATAATTGTTGATATTCAGTTGTTATACCTTTATCAAGATTTAAAGTTCCTACCTTCTTTTGACTTGTGCTTGGCTTATCCTTTTCATCCTTATCTCCACCATCACCAACAATATCATCACCAAAAATATCTCCTTCATCTTCATCTCCTTCATCATAATCCCAATCTAATTCAGGTAATTTTGAGCCGTCGTATGTCAAGGCTTTAGTTGGATCGTATTCAATAGCTTGAATAATATTAGTTTGATTTTCTTGCAATTGTTTAATTAATTTATCTTGTTTTTTATCAATAGCTTCTTTAACCTCTTCTTGAGCTGTCACAATTGGTTTGAATGTTTCTGATAAATCTTCTTGTATGTCTTGTCTTCTATGTTCAATTTGTTTCAGAGTGTTTCGAACATTACCGACTTGTTTACCGGCTTTGATTTTAGCCTCTGAGATACTCTTAAATCTCTCTATGTTCATAATATATATTGTTTAGATAAAGTTATACCAAGTTATCTTGAGTTATTTCAAATTATCTCAAAAAATGTCTAACATATAAGTATGGAAATACCAAATTATGACAGCAACAGTGATAAAACGAATAATTACAAACAATTGTATCAATATATGCCTAATGACACATTCCGTATGCTGATTTGCGGAGGAAGCGGAAGTGGGAAAACCAACTTGCTTTATCATTTGTTGATGAAGCCATTAGTTTATTATGATCAGATTCACTTGTACGCTAAAAATCTTGAACAGGAAAAATACCAGGATATGATGAATAAATTCAATGAAATCAGTCAATCTGTCGGTTATAATGTACTGGTCTGTAGCAATAATGAGATTATACCTGTTGAAAACATTATGGAAGATGATGCACAAAAGATAGTTATTTTCGATGACTTTGTATGTGATGAAAACCAGAAGCCTTTGATTGATTATTTCATTAGAGGTAGGCATAAAAATTGTTCAGTCATTTATTTGAGCCAATCTTTTTACGGAACACCGAAAGATATCAGATTCAAATGCAGTCATTTTTGTGTTTACGAATTTCCTAGTTCAAACGAACGTAGTCTCATATCGAGAGAATTAGGTGTCGACAAGAAAGATTACGTTAAAGCAACCAAAAAACCGTATTCATTTCTGTATGTAGACAAACCGAAGAAGCTAATAAAGAGAAACTTTTTTGGAAATATTCAATAATATAATCAATTAGTATAAATGGGAATTTTTAATGAACAAACTGCATCAACAAGTACTTCATCTGGTTTAAGAGGCCCTCCTGGTAGGGCTGGTGAAGGGTTTAAATTAGATGCTAATGGTAATTATGATATACAAAATAAGAAGCTCACAAATGTTAGAAATGGTGATGAAGAAAAAGATGTTATGGTGAAGACTCAGATAGAAATATATGTAAACAATAAAACACGATATCTCGAAGGGGTTCAACCTGCTAAAGTGACTAGTAACAAGGCTGTAATTTATTCAAGTAATGGATCGATTCACAGTAATGCTTTAAATTTGAAAGACCAAAATGACAAAGAGGTGAATTTTTTCACCGAAAACCAAGATACTAATCAAATCCGTCTATTCATTCCAAATCTGAAAAACAATGACAGTTTCAATAACCGGAAAAAGTCAAGCATTGTTGTTACATCGATTGACCAAACAATTGAAGGGAAAAAGATTTTCAGTGATATTGAAGTACCTCAACCTGTTAGAGACAATCAAGCTTGTAACAAAAAATATGTCGATGATAAAATACAATCAGGATCATCACAATCATCGGATAGTTCTAATTTTGTCAAAAAAGCAGGTGATAAGATGACTGGTGATTTAGTTTTACAAAGAAAATACAGTTATCCAATTCCTGGTAATCTCAATAAGGTTATCAGTTATGAAAATACACGAGAGATTTTTTTTATCAAGGAAGGAAACGGCTAAAATGGAGGTGGATTTGGATATGAACAACAATTTGATTCAAAATGTAAAGGAACCTGTAAATTCAGACCATGGAGCCAATAAGAAGTATGTTGACGATCAGCTCGTAAAAAAATTAGATAAGGACACTACTATCGATATGAAAGATAATGCGATCACCAATGTCAAATTTCCAGTAAACCAAAAAGACGTTGCTACTGTAGAGTATATCACTCAGAGAATCACTAACTCGCAAAAAAATTTTCTCAAAATTGATGGCACTAACAGTATGACTGGAGATCTGAATTTAAATAATAATAAAATTATTAACTTACAAACCGATTACAAAGATTCGAAATCCGCAGTTAATGTTGATTTTATGCAAAATGAAATGACATCTATGAGAGATCTTGTCAGTGAAAAAATTCATGAATCCCATATCACTACCTCGGGACAAAAAAGGGACGCCTTCAGATACTTGATGGAAGACACTGATGAATCTTCGAGTGAAAACAATATAGAGGTTTTGGGTATCAACGATTTTCCCAATTCTCCACATCAAATTAATAAAAAAGCTTACCAACTTAAACTCTTGTTTGAAAAAGGCTCGCCCAACCAGTACCAGTCACGCCTCGGTTTTAACCAGGAGCCATAATCGGGGACGGAGACCGTAAGCGCGGGGTCCACGCGGCCCCATCGAAAAAGACAAATGTGCTATTTTTAGAAAAAATTGCGCCACCCTCAACGTCATAAACGCGCGTGGCTACACGCAAATTTGCGTTCAACGTGGATATGACCAAGATGGTTATAATTATTTGATATCCAGTATGCCCGAGTACATAATGGTTTTTACTATTAAAAACGCAATCGCTAATTGCTATGAAATAAAGAAAGAGAAAAAAAGAGAGAGAAACTCCGAGATAAACGGGAACAGGAATCGATCGCGATCACATGACTGACCGAAAAAGGCGCCAAAACCTTGCGAAATGTTGCAGCGTTTCTTTCCGGAGCTGAATGAATCAATGAAACTGCCCCGAAGTGAACGTACAAGCACAAGGTTTGGCAAAAATCTTCCAATTATGGGCTCTGAAATGTGGCACGTGTTTGAGTTTTCCTGAAAATTGTTGGAATCGTCGTTCAAAGCGGATTGAAGCTGTACGATCTCACCGTTATGGCTGCTAGAGTTCAAATGAAAGAGTTTGTAATCGCTCCATTCGCACAACGCTGACAACGGAGCCATCATGTGTTTTGTTTGATCGAACTGAAGGCAGAATTAATAATTAAGCTTGAACGATAATTTCTATGCAGCTCACTGAAACAAGACTACGGAGGTGAGGAACATTAGAATTCACCATCTTACTTTTTAAACGCAAACCACAAAACGCAATTGTTCTCAGTTTAGAGCCCGCGGACGGAATGGCAAAAACAACACTCAAACAACTGTGAAAGCGATTCAACGTATTTTACATGGCATCCGACTTGTGTCTAAGTGTCTGGAGCTGCTCAAGGGAACACAGATAGAGCCACAACGAGTACAGGTAAACCAGTGTCAATTTTGCGTGGTATAGCCAAAAAATGTCGCCTTTTCTGGTACTGAATTTGTCTAATGCTTTTTGTTCAGACTGCTGCATGATTTTTGTACTGACTCGCCATAAAAAGTGTGACAATTTTTATTAAATGCTTCTTTCCTATTTTACTGTGTTTATTTTGTCTTGTCTCGATATTTCCGACTCAAAGCCTTCCGTATAAAACCTACTGTTTGTGAAATTTTAAGAACAAGTGATTGAGTTGACGATGAAAGAAATTGTAAATACAGCGCTAAATGCTTATATTTCTATTTCTACAGTTTCTGTTCGTCCTAAGAAATCAAGCATTTGTGTCTCAGTGACGTTCAGTTGTAATTTCTCCTTGATTTTGCTTCGATACAAAGTGATTTTTCTCGCCGGGTTGCTGGCGGAGAAAAAAATCAGACTCACTCTGTCGTTGATACCCTTGCCATGTCCACTGCGCTATGTATCCCTTCTAGGTTCGTAAATTACCCAGTAAGTAATATTCAGTACTAGGGCAGCATGAAGTTTCACTTCATCTTTCTCCTTCTCATCGACGGAAGTAGTTTTTTTCTTGGTGTTTTTCCAGTTCTCTATTTTGTCGACGATTGATAACGCACCGCGAGAGTATTTGATTGAAAGCAAAGCGCGCTTTTCACTATTCTTTGTCTTCATTATAAACATTTCGGTCATTTCGGTAAAGGCGGGCATTATTTCAGAAAACGTACGCTGCGAAATCTCGGCAAACATTTTCTTTACTGATTCGGTATTTGAATCTATGTTACTATTTTTCTCTCTGGGGAAATAGTGACAACGATTTATCAGTGCGTAACTTTTCTTCACAACGTGCTTGAAAGATCATTTTACAGTCTTTGAAGCTGCCCTTCAATCTCTGTACGCCCTCAGAGGAAATACGCTTTCGGGATGTATTTTCCCTTTTCGTGCCTGAGTCGCCTTCAACTGATTTTTTCGTCGTTCGACGCCTTTTTGGCCCGCAAAACGTTTGTTCCGTCTAACGGGGAAATCCTCGTCCGACATGTCCGACGCATCTTCGCTACAGGATTTTTCTAAAATATTCTCACTGCCATCATCGGAATCACTTGTACAATCCTCATATCCAGAATCACTATCCAAGAAGTTCTCCTCAAGGGCTTGCCTTAGATTTGGAATTGTCACTGATGACAAAAACTGGATTTCTTCATCTCCAACGATTGTAATTTCCGACGCCATTTTGTTTGTTTTTTCTTTGCGCGGCATCCTCGCAACATACACGCGTGTTTCACGCGCGCGATGGCGCAATTTTTTCTAAAAATAGCACATTTGTCTTTTTCGATGGGGCCAGCCCCATCACTGAAAATGGTATTCAGTTACGGTCTCCGTCCCCGATTATGGCTCCTGTTTTAACTTATATAAACTTCCGGTCGGTTACTATACTATGGTTGTAGAATGGTTTCCGCCGGAAATGAATGAGGTAAGTGTAACACCGCAAGCTACGACGATTTCAATTTCTAATTATGCAACAGAAACATTCGAAAAGTACACCAAAACAGTCATCAATTTTCACAGATGGGGTAGCTCACCCCCGCAATACATATATCTCGATCTGCACGGTACAGTCAGTAATCCATCATTTTTAACAATTGGTCATCTAATTGTTTATGGTGTAAAAGAAACAATTTCAAACGTTGATCCAAGTGTCTATGACACAGCTTTTGTTATTGAAAATGGACAAATGGTAATGCAAACAAATTTGTCTTTAAACGGACATCGTTTGCGTGGTTCCGTTCATTACATAAATGGGATTTTGAATACAAAAAATGGGAACACATTTTTATTAAGTGGTTGTGACAAAATAATCATTCCAAATCATAGCCACATATTAACTATAACAGTGCTCTATTTCAAAGTCAAAAGACGATATACGCCTATTTCTTTAAAAGTAAAACACAGTGACCATTTAACTCAATCAATCACTTACACTTCAACCAAAGCAACTCGATTACAGACAATAAGTATTAATTTAGTACTGGCTTTTGGTAATATGGGTGTAGAACTGGCTTCGGTTATAAAAAATGCGGAACTGTTACTATTGATTGAATACATATGAAAAGTTGAATTACATAAAGCTATAATAGAATTCAGGAACGAGCAAATCAAAAATCGCATACAGAGAAAATACCTCACCATTCCAAAAACAATAAATAAATGGTTGAAATTGTTTGACAATACGGACGTTGGCGATGGTGTTGTCGATTTGAAAAATGTGATTGTGCTTAATGTATGGATAAAGAGATGGGATAGATATCATCACTCTAAGAGTGCCTTATTGGAGAAGGATTTTAACAATAGCATTGAATTTTTTTACAGCAGTGACATGACCGGTTATTACACATATTTCAGTACAGTTCCAAGTAATTGGGATATGAGTTGTATCATTGAATGGTTACGTATCCCTCAACCAATCTCAGTTGATAGTGAAATTCCCTCAAAGCCTGAGAGTAATGAATAATCTAACATAATAATATATATGAAAACAGCAACTTTAATCATCGATAGTATCGAGAAATTGGTTCAAAACATCAGAAAATTGTACTATAGTATTAAATTATCATTCAAGAAGAAAAAAAAATGTAACCGTATAATATATGACAAAAAATATTTTCAATTGGAATCATATATCAAGTGATTTGACTGAAGATCAGATAGAAGAACTAAAATCGTATTACATAACATATCATCGGAAGTGTTGGGCTTATAAACAAGCTGCAAAACGTTTCAAAAAGTGGAAATTACTCGGCGATTCATTGTCAATCATTTTCGCAACGGGCGGAATTGCATCTGCAATAGCGACATCTGGCATATCTCTTGTTGCTATCTCAACAGCCTCAGTAATTATTCAGAGTTGGATGAAACACAAAGATCTTGATCTCAAAATACAAAATTGTATACACGCCTACCAAAGTTACCAGCATTTGTTAAACACAATCAAAGATACCATGAGAGGTGGCGATTTTCAACCACATTCTCTACACATAATAATGAACAACGTAGATAATTATGTTACATACAATAGTCCCACAGTTGACAAATTCCTAGAAAAATATGACAAATATTTCACTCATCAATGATCTCTTTCATTCTATCACTAATAAGTGATATAATTAGATTCCAATATCTTTCATATGAAGCCAATGTTTTTTTCGATTTACTGATTGGAATATCAAATGGTAAATTCATCATACTTAACACTTCACGTAAAATGAAATTGATGTTAATCATTCTTTTCCGGTTTCCATTCACTTGGGGAAGAATCTTACCTATTTCTACAAATACTCTATCAATCTTACATTTTTGATGGTATGATATTTCTATATTATATTTTTGTTCAATATCTAGAATCGTATTATTTATATGATACTCACGATGGTAAATAGATTTCCTCTTCAGTTTATGTCTGTTCTCATAAAAATTAACATACTCTACTGATGATTTATATCCTTGAACAATACCACAACTTAGACATGCTAACATCCCATCGTCGTTAATAATATACTGATTATCACAGCATGAATAATATTTCACTAAACGATCTTGTGGTTTTTCATTAGAATCTTCCAATTTTTGGTCACAAAAAGGACAAACAATATCTCCTGATTCTTTCAGTTCATCATGTAATTCCTTGTTACAATTCATTCTATACTATTATATGAGATATTTTTTTATCTGATTCAAACTTCCTGTATTTGGGAGTCACGCAATGGAAAATGCCCTTTGTACCCCATCCGAGCGCAAATACTAATAATGAAATACATATAGATTTCCATGAAATGATTGCCATAAAATGAAATACATATAGATTTCCATAAAATGATTGCCATCAGATGGAAAGTAGTTTATAGTTGGGTAGGTATCAGAGAATTTTTGACAAAAATGCTCTGGTACCCCCAACTATATAACTACTCCCGAGAACGTAGTTCGAGGCTTATATGAAGGTTGAACATCGAATTTCCGATGGAACCTATCACACATAGGACCTGAGACAAAAGGACTCTATTGTTTTTATTGTACAACGCTAAATTTTGAGCGAAAATTGCCACAAACGGGCACTATTCGCTGATAGGAGCCCGCTGAGGAGAGACACTATCGCGTCACGTGATCGATTTCGGCCATCGAGTGATGCTTTGAAAGTTTCCAAAATAATGAAAGTCCATTTGTGGAAATGCGTCAGAAGTTGTCACCAACCTACTTTAAATTAATCCGTTAGGAAATCTCACGTTCATTAAACTCTATGAGCTGATTGGTTGAAACGTGAGATAATTTGCAGGATACGAATCTGCCTCGGTGATAATTGCTGGTTTGCACGTGACGTCATAAAATCTAAAATCAAAACTCGCTAGGCCTGCTAAATTTTTATCGGCACCAGATGTAAGAACACCTGGAATGTATCTTTTCACAAGTTTCCAGCTCGGTATTATCTTTTGAGTTAAAATACAGCCTCTTGAATTCTCGAAATTGCCCCCAGTACGTGACGTTAAGATGGCGCCGTGACAAAGCCGTCTAGTTTGAAAAAACGTCTTTTCTTATGATTTTTGGCAGTTTGAACACTTAAAAGTATCAGGAGAGGTGTTTATGTTTATGTATACTAGCTCACGAGGGAAAAGTAATCGCTCTCATAGCAAAAGTGAGTTCTTGATGTTTTCATTGATTTCCGGCCGTCATGTTGGTGTGTCTCATTGTATTTGTTAGCCTTTTTTAAGTTTTAAATAAATTTACAGATGGTTGTCTATATCTTTTTGTTACGAATCAATTTGTAAAATTGTTATAACGTCATAAGTAGTAAGGAAGGAAGGGAGAAAGGAAAGATTGTTCAATATATACATAAAATTGGCAAAGGTATTAAATAATGTATAGATTTAGCCAAGCCTAAAAGCGGATATCTTCCTTTTTTTCGCTGGTACTTATTAATTTCTGAAAATACTCTAAAAAAAACAAACTTATTCCCCCCTCTGGGAATCGAACCGCAGTCCACTCGGCCACGCACGTTATGGCAATAAATCTAGTACTAATTTTAATACTTATCCAGCTGTTTATCGATCGCAGCTCGATCGAGATAAACACGCGGTTGTTCTCCTGGAAAGAACACAGGCTTACCATCCTCTGTATTTGTTGCGGACCTGTGCTAGCTGAATATTAATGGCCGCTTCGGTTGTGTACAAAGGATTTTGTGAATACGATAATTAAGGCTTTTTGAACGGAAGAAAGTCAAATAAAAACGCTTAGAAACGTGAACACTGTGATAATGGATGTTATTATGTGCTTGGTTTGTTGATTTAAAGCTCCGGGAGGCGGTTTTAGAAACTTGAAGTTTGACCCACTCTATAAATATATATAAACTCACAAGGCATGCAGCTTCAAGAACCTCAAATTTCCGACCGACTTGGGATTTCGCCAAAATTAATACACTTAAGGCGGGGGTAAACCTGAATTTTCGTGAAAAATGTGATTTTTTGTTTTTCCCGGAAAACTACCCTTGAGGTATTAAAGTTAACTTTTGGAAACTTTTTTTGTGAGAAATTGACTTTTTCTACCTTAACGAGCGATTTTAAAATTCCCGCCTCTGTCCACTGATTTGGTTTCCATGGCAACGACAAACGCATTTCTTTGTTTATCAGTTGATTACAACGTTTTCCCCTGTGTTCCAATGCAAAACAGCGTCACCATCGACTCAGGACAATTCATTGAATCTTACTTGACGTAGTTAACCGAAAAAAAAGATCACTATGGGATAGTTTTCGTGAGCGATTCGATCGAAAGTGTAAACAGAGATTCTTCATCGTGTTCATCACCGTAAAATTCACCAAGAATGGCCGGAAAGAAGACGAAAACGACTAACAAAAGAATAAGAAAAGGCAGACCACTTTCTGAACGGCAAAGATATGCTGTAAAACCACAGGAGCTTTAGCCTGTCGATGGTGAAATCACTGCTTCAACTCCAGGCACATCTCGTGATTCTCAGCTATCTGACTCAGACTCAGTTGAACCCGTTGGCTCCTCGAGAAATAAACTCAAACGTGACAGCGAGGATCTTTTAGTAGAAAGCTCTGATGATGAAGCACGCTCTCAAACGGCGCAATGCGAAGGATACAGACTGATAGATCTAAAGAATCTATCTTCCCCCCGGCCTCAGTCTCAAGTGCACACGTGTGTAAAGGAAGTAAGAATTTTCTATCTGTTGCATCATCCGTAACTCCCTTTGGTTTTACTTGGGAACTCTCAGCACTGGAGACAGGACGAAATTCTTTTTCCTTGAAATCAATATCTGAGACTTGTTCTTAAACAATTTTCGTTTTTTCTATGTAAGAGTTTGCATAGAAATTAATGTTGTAACAATAAGCAAATACTCTGTTTTATTTTGATGACATGCAGTTACATCTGTAAATGCAATTCATATGACTATTTCTCTTGTCCGTGTATGTATGATTGTTTAATTTATGTTTATTTTGCCTAATCGCTCTGTTTTTCTTTCTCAAGGGACCTTGACTTTAGAGGAAGATATGCATTCAAGACCAAGCTTTCTCCTCAATGTAGCCCCTGTTCTGAGTCCAGCCCTCTGCTAAACTCTCTCATACTACATCAACTCCCTAGCAGTCTAGACTACCACCCAACAGAGACAGGAAGTGGCTCTGAATGCCTTGCAGCATTTTGTGTTGTAATGAACATGCCCTGCCTCACTAGGTCTGCTTATTACAAACAAGTGGACAAGATCTAAGATGCCTTTGAAGATGAGGCATTGGAAAAGATGAAAAGAGCTGGGTAGAGACTTCGGCAGCTTGTGCGCACCCATCGTGAAGAAGCTCTACATGCGAAGCTGAAAGGGTGACATATGAGGCTGGAGGCTTTTAAATTGATTATAGAGACTGTTGTGGCCTAATACAGGAAATTAGGCCATAATTGGGCCTTAAAATTTGATGAAAATAAACTTTTTTATTTACCTGTAAGTTTAAAGCTCATTTTCTCATTACGCAATATTTTGCCCTTTGAGAAAAGATATCTTGGGAACGATTTAACAGATTGACCTGAAATTTTCAGGGGTTGTTGATCTGAATGGGTTTTGTGTTTTAAGCATAGGATTTTTCCATATGATGAATGTGCTTGAAGTTATGGTTGAAAATACATGTTGGTTTCATAGGGCTAACTTTAGTTAACCATCATACCATGTCTTTTTAACATTTCAAAATTTCCTATGCTTAAAACACTAAGCAATTTGTCTGCTTTAAAATGATGCAAAAACCATTCATTTCCAGCAAATCTGGGAGGAGTTATCTTTTCTCAAGTAACCACTGGTAGTACTCAGCAGGTGGTTCACTTAAATGTTCGGTGTCACGTTACAATTGGTGTTGGAACACAAAGTAGATTTTTTTAAGAATCTTTGATCTATAAGCTTTACAGTGATATATAGTTTGCTATGGTTTCAATTAAAATCCTAGGTGTGAGAATTTTTCGAAAAATGCGCTGTTTTTCAGGTTTACCCCCGCCTTAACCTTGTGCCTTTGACAAAAGAATCCCGGTTTCCGAAAGAACAGTCTTTGTAGTTTGATTTGGCCTGATTTTGACTCATTCGAGTCCGCGAACTGACCCTTAGAATCCAGCACAAACTTTCGAATCTGATGGAAAATTTGTTTCTGCCTATGATCTGCAAAAGTTGCCTACTCAAAGGCATCTCAGGAATGCAGTTTTCGATGCACATTTGAACTCGCGAGTCCCAAGCAGCATGTTTGGCACCACAGGACACCCAAGCATAATATTTGAATATCATTAAAAATGGCATTTCAAAATATAAGACTTTGTATGGGATTTCGAACCCAACATTTTGAGCAATACATAAAAGCAAACTAACTGAATAAAGTTCAAGAAACATTACATGGTGTTGTTTGGTAACCTTACAACGCATTTTGAGCAATTTTAGGTCCATTTACTTTACTGTGTATTAGTACATGTATAATACATTGACAATGTCAATGTATTATACACGTACTAACACAGTTAAGTAAATGGACCTAAAATTGCTCAAAATGCTTTGTAAGGATAGCAAACAACACCATGTAATGTTTCATGAACTTTATTCAGTTAGTTCGTTGTTATGTATTGCTCAAAATGTTCGGTTTGAAATCCCATACAAAGTCTTATATTTTGAAACGCCATTTTTAATGATATTCAAATATTATGCTTGGGCCTCCTATGTTTGGCACACGCGCGTGCTGCCCCGCATCGCAGCGCAACAATACGGTGATAGAAATAAACTAAAATGGTGAAATAAAATTTACTATTTCATACAATTTGCACGTGTTTCTCGTGTGCCAAAAAGGCCGTTTAAGACATATTTGCTTGAGGAAAGGCATGTTGAGTAGCCTACTTAGTTTATAATAATATTAAGCCTATGTACAGCACTACAATGCATAACTACGACCAGACTTGCTTCACACACACAATAATTTACCAGAACTGGTTTTTTGGGGGGGAAGAAGTTACAGAATTACAGGGTATGCACTGCACTGTAAAATATAGTAAAACAAAAAATATCAACACTCAACAATACCTGCAATTCAGCTGCTCTTTCTGCGCTGCTACTAAACGAACTTTGAAGGGATTGATATGGCGAACCATCGGCAATGAAGAGCTAAAATTAGACATACTCAAAGCCTAGTATACCCTTTGATGAACCTCCTATTGCTGAGTCCAAACACCTCCAACTTGCTGTGCCTGGCCCTCAAAAGTCTGACCGGTTGATATGATTGCTCGGCAGATTTGCTCGACGATAGAAAGGAATCGTTAAAATTCATCACACTTCTGAATGTTTCATCCAACAAAGGTACCAGATTCTGGATTGCCATTACAATAGGAATCTTATTATCGCCAAATTTAATAAAATTAATCAAGATATCCATGAGAAATTCTACAATTTTATCCGCCTCGTCGGCCACGACTTTGGCCGCCATTTTGAATGTCACCGAAGAGAGACGTGACGTCATACTGGCAGTGAGGACTGAGCCAGTAGTTACCTTGGAGACGCCCCCTCCCTCCTGACCAGAGGCCCGTTTCTCGAAACTCCCGATAACTTTTCGGGCCCGGTAAGTATTTTTTCGAGCTCATTTATTTGTCAGCTAATGGTAATCATTGGCACAAACTTAGCGATATGCTTCACGAAATTATAAAGATTAAGATTTAGCTTTCAAAATCAATAAAAAACTGTATAGCTATTGGAGAATATTGTGCACCTAAACTATCTTTCGGGCCCGGAAAGTTATCGGGTGCTTCGAGAAACGGGCCCCAGGTCCGTCCAAGTAACTATTTTATTTCAGTCTGTGCTTACTGAGAAACACCTGGCTAAACTAGGGTCAGCTTATACTATCCACCTGCTTTGGCCGTCAAAGAGCAATCTGTCACACACTGCATGGCGGAGTACCAGTCGATTAAGTTTTGTAGGCTAAATTCAACTAGTTTTGCTTTTTTTGAGCTTCATTTGGCAAGTCTTGATTCTGAACTGAGTCTTTCAGTCAAAATACAGCGACAAAACTTTAGCCGTGATCTTTCCCATAAAAACGTCGCGCTTATCCAACATTTTTTTGTGGTGAAGTTCGTCAACACTAAGCCCACATTACCAGGCTTATTCCGTTCGGGCATAACTGGATGCTACGGAGACACTACCCATCTATTCAGTATGCGTAATGTTTATAGTAGCTAATTAAGAATTCACTCCTGCTAACAAGTAATCGCGTGCCTCAAAAACAAATCTATGATGAAGGAAGCTTTCAAAAAACACTAAAATAATTTCACAGCAATAATTTTTTTTAGTTGCGGAATTCGGAAAATGCTGTAATCAACTTCACGGGGCGGTCGTTATTTGTCGTGTCAGTTCCAAAAGGTGCAGAAAGTGACCAAGTCGACATCTAGTGATTGTGATTGTTTGCATGTTTCAAAAACGCGCTTATTCAGGGGTTCTCTTTACAGGTCGACCAAACCCGACAAATAATAATAAGACAAATGGGTAACTAAAAAAAGGCAGACGGCGCTTTGACGTCCGTTGCTATGAAAACAGCAGCTTTGTTTCGTCCGTGTTGGTCACGTGTGCCCTATACAACTATCATGGGTTACATCCCTCTTCCAAGCACCCCTGGGGCCCGTTTCTCGAAACTCCCGATAACTTTCCGGGACCGAAAACTATTTTAGGTGCACAATATTCTCGAATAGCTATACAATTTTTATTGATTTTGAAAGCTAAATTTTAATCTTAATAATTTCGTGACGCATACCGCTAAGTTTGTTCCAATAATTACCATTAGCTGAAGAATAACCTGGGCTCGAAAAAATACTTTCCGGGACCGGAAAGTTATCGGGAGTTTCCAGAAACGGGCTCACGGTTACTAAAGACCTCCACCTTGTGGCCAGAACTGTATCAGTTAGTCCTTGTGAAAGGACACCCAAAAAATGTAACACAAATTTAATCCGCTTTCCAGGAACCGGGGCAAGTGTTCTTGTGGTCTTTTCCTTAATTAAGTGGCACGTGTTGTCCATGTACTCCCATTTAAAACAACACAAATCTGTGCACGCCGTATATGGTGTACATTCTTGCCGTCCACATAAGTAGCTTTTCACCGTATTTGGTTATTTTGAAACTCGTAGTCACTGTTTGACGTATTCATATTTTTGGTTTCATAGTCATAATAGTGGTGAGGGTTTCACTTTGCATATTTTCAAGAAAGTCTGATGTAGGCTTTCAATTTGTAAATTTATAAATCACGCGCGCGAGGCCTGTCTGAAACCCACTTTCTAGCCATTAAAATTAAGCGGCGCGATGACTTTGACTCATCGCAAATTGAACAGCCGAGCAAAACGAATGGCCTGATATTGCAGAAGTTCTTAGGACAAGTTTGGAAGTGCCTCTTTTATTGTGGTTTATAATTATTCTTCATGCCTGCCTTGCGCCCATTTTATCGCGTTCAACAGCTTTCGAAATTTTGGGCCCAATTTTTTGACGCCTAAAATGTAGTTGCGTAGACAATGGAATCCAAGTCCCCTCCCCCCACCCCGAAAAAGAAAAAGGAGAAATTACACTAAATCACTTTCATAATACACTGTTCCTTGAGAGCGAAATTGGTTTAGTGGTTATTGGGCTGATTTACTATGATTTTTGCGAGTTTATTTAGCGCTTGAATTACATCATGTTCGGTGCGGCTGAAATGCGACGAATAAATTAGGCCTTATCTCGCTTGCTCATGCTGAACCATTTGAAAAACAATGGCAATTACTCAACATAAAGCTATAAATCTCCAGCTGTACTGTTATCTGTTGTCAGAACGATCGTGACTAAAGTAAACACCAGTTGGAGTTCTGTATTATACCTGTTGAATCTGGCTTTAAAATATTCTAGTTCTTTCCTCTTAATTTTTCCAGTGTTAAAACTTGGCAAATTTTCTCAATTTTCTACGAGGAAAACAAACAGTACCAAATGAAAGCATTGCTCAATGGCCTTCTTTTGAATGGCTAAACTTTGGGATTTCATCCACAAGCTCAAAGTTAGAACCACCTTGTACAGCATAATAAAAATCAGCACAGGAAAGTACTGCTCAGTCGTTTTCATTTGAGTCATGTTGGTCACGTTTTAGGATTTCATTCACAGACTCAAAAATGAGAACCACCTTGTACAGCATAATAAACAGCACCACGGGAAAGTACTGTTGAGTAGGATTCGTCGTGAATTGTTACTCTGTGGTATTTGATGTCCATACAGAAAGAAACACGTTATAACAATTTTTAAACTGTCTGAATCTACGGAGGAAATGGGTTAGTGTGCTAAACATCTGCAAAAGTTTTAATTACAAAGCTTTTTGAAAAATAAGACCTAATTTGGTGAAATTCGAAATCGTATCGGCAGGTGAAAGGCTAGAATTTCCAAAGAATGATTTCAATAAGAAAGGTTGAGTGACACAAAGTGATTTATGCAAAATTGTTTTCAATAACCAGTCCACTTTCGAAGACGACACTGTTCTGTGTTGCTACATTAGAAGAAGATATATTTTTTGTTGTATAGTCATTGTTTTGTCGGTTAAGCGTAGATTTGTTAATATTACCGGAATATCTGAGTGAAGCATTTAATCAATGCTGCTAGATTTATTGGAAATTATTCTCCAGTAGAAAGCTTCCTAAAATGAATTAAAACTGTTGTCGACTTTTTCAAGGTTCTTCTCAAGGGCAACTGAATTACAGTTGACACCGTTATTCATCGTCAGTTTTTTCAATTTTTTTTGTAATGAAACATGGGTTTTTTCACTTAGCAAGGAAAAAAAAAGAATAGGTTTTTTTCCCTAACTGCTGTCACACTTGATAACGGTTATTTGGAACAAGCCTCGCAACCTGATTGGTCAAAACATTTAAAACAACCACCAGCCCCAAACGAGTTTTGATTGGTCTAGCCGTGTCATAATTTATTCCATTTGGTCAAACAGGTGAATTTCCGATTACAAAAGGGAAATTGCAAACAACGAGGGACGCCAAGATCAAACATTCAGTCTAAACACGGTAACATGGAAGAGTTCAAAGCCAAAACTAGCAGAGTACGGCACGAAATCGACCAAGCTGAAGAAAGGGAGAAAGCGGCCACGAAAAAACTCGCATTCGCGAGACATGAAGCGGACGAACGAGAGAAAGAAGTTGAAGCTCTGAGGAGGAGAAAACGTCTGCTAGAAGAAAAGCTAGATGTAGTCGAGGACCGCATTTTCGACAAAGAAAAAGAATATCGCGAGGAGCTATCGAGAAAAGAAAAAGAAGACAAACAGAGGAAGATTTTAGATGAATTGGAAGACGAGGATGAACGAAAAATGGAGAAACTCGAAGCCGCGATTAAACAATACGAAAAATCGGCCGATTACAGCGAGACTAAATGCGCAGAGTGCTGGCGAAAGATGCAGAACATGACTAGAGAGACGGAGAAGTTTAGGTTGCGATTGAAAGCGGCGGAAAGGAAAGGAAGGGAGCTTGAAGAGCAGAACAAATTTGTGGGCAGAAATTTGCGTAAATTGGCAATTTCCGAGGAGAAACGAGGTGATCGTGAAGAGGCGTACGAGAATAAAATCCGTGAGTTGTGGCAACTAAGGAGAGATGAGGAAATACGGTACGAGGCCGCGGAGAGGAAGATTGGGAGGCTAGAGGGTGAAGTTAGAGTCTTGAAGGACAAGATTTACGAAGAAGAACAGAAGATTTATGATGTTAAGTCCATGTTGGATGAAACAATGAACGGTTTGGGCCGTTTTTAAGGCTCACAGCAATTTTTGTTGTCGCAGACACTAAAGCGTGGAAAAGTCAATAAGACGTAATATTGCCGATGGGAAACAAAGACTCGCCCTAAACGCTGTTATTTCCACTTTTTCTTCGCGAAGAAATGGTAATGTTCTCATGTAGGAAGATCATCTGAACAATATTGGACCATCTACGTGTCACTGGTATCGAAACTGAATTTTATACACGTTTGAGGAGATTTCATTTTCAAATAAAATCTCTCAGTTCATTTGCAAGAAAATCCTCGTCGACAAAATCATCAGTTTAAACATTTGCTGTCGGGATAGCCGCGAATATCAGAGAATATTCGAACGCTTATTATTTAATGTAGGGTTCTTGAATTATTTCCTTGCTGAAAGGGCAAGTTACTAGGCTGATGCGTAAGTTTTAGGGTCAGAAATGAAGTATAATAAATATTCATATTTTTCAGCGATTCAACAGTGGCTTGACAGTTGCTTTTTGTTTACCTTTCAACAGAAATGCAAATCTTAAATTCGTCCACACGTGTCGCGCTTATAAACAAAATCGATGGGGCGCGTGACGTCATGTCTAAAATTTGAATGGCGATTAGCGAGGCCAAGCATGTTTTTCGATCGATTGTTCGTACATTGTATACATGTTAGATCAACCTTGTAGAACATTACAAACAGTACCACAGGAAAGTACTGCTCAGTACCTTCCATTTGGTTAGACACACATTGGGATTTCATAAATGAATGAATAAAGTTAGATGTATAATTAAGCTAATTGGTGACACTGTTCTAAAAACAAAATAATAACATCTAATAAATATACATATATACATATATAAAAATTAAAAATTTACTTTTTTACACGATTTCTGTTTAAAATGATATTAATAAATCCATATCACGATAAAAAAGAAGTTGCGAACAATAACTGAAAACAGAACCATCAGTGACCGGCACAAGGAGGCACGAGCCTTCTAAGAATTTAGGTTTTAGAACCATCTCTTGTTCAGTATAACAAACAGCAGCAAGTGAATGTACTTCCTAAGAGGATTTCAACTACAAATTAAAAAGTTAGAATCACCTCGTACAACATAATAGCTAAAGAGTGCCAGCTTTCACCTGAATAGTCACATTTTAGGAATTTATCCACAGACTCAAAAGTTAAAATCACCTTGTACAGCATAACAAACAGCACTACAGGAAAGTACTGCTCAGTAGCTTTCATTTGAATAGTCACACTTTAGAATTTCATCTACAGAATCAAAAGTTAGAACCAGACATTGTACAGCATTATAAACAGTACCACAGGAAATTACTGCTCAGTAGCTTTCATTTGAACGATCACACTTAAGGATTTCATCCACAGACTCAAAAGTGTAACCACTTGTACAATGCAGAAAAGTACTGCTCACTGATTTAAAAGTGAGAACTGATTTACATGACGCTTTCTTTGAATCCAGTCGCAGGGAAGGATTAATTTTCACACAGGGAGTGTATCACACAGCCAAAAGAAAACAAAACTGATTTATGGAAAAACTTGGTATATTACTCCATTATCTATTTTGGGGGGAAACTTTAAGCAATATTACAGTGGAATTTTGCTAAAACGCGATTTCTAGACTGATGAGTCAGTATGTTCTTTTCCAAAATTAGGTACAAGTCAAACGCAACAAAATGCTTTTTTATAGTTATCCATTTTTAAAAATTTGTTTCATTTGTTTTTATGCTACAAGACCCTTTGTTTGCTTTATATATTTAAGTTAAAGGAATTACTAGTTTTGCGACAACAAAAAACCTAAGAAAGTCCGTATGTTTTGACTTGTTGTAACCATTTTTCATCAATGAAAATAGAATTCAAATACAAAAAAAAAAGAACTTTGGCTGGCATGTGGAACTCACACCAGTATCTCTTAAACTCACGATGATCAGAATATTGTGTCGACAAGTCTCGATGAGTAATTTATCCACTAATTTACTCGCTTCCATTGTGTTTGACCAAGACTGTTGGATTTGCGCACTTATTTGAACCCCAAGTTTGGGCTCGTCTCAGCACGCGAAGCAGATTAATCGAGGAGTAGAGTGTCTTCCTCTTTACAAGTTATTTTGCAGGTTTCTGTAATTTACGTCTTCAAGAACTTTTAAACTTGGCTTATTTGGCTGGTCTCAAACTGTTACCTAATATTAGCTATCAAGAACTTAGGATTAGTTAGTTGTCTGAGATTAGCTATTGGGTTTAAGGTTTAAGTTCCCTATTACTCTCTGCGTCCTCCTTCCCAAATGTTCAATGAACGTTTCGTCTCAGTTTTGCGCTATTTTAACATTTTCAAAATATCGTTCTTAAAACTCTCACAGTCAAAACGTGATGCTGATTAAAGTGGCTCTTCCTGTACAGACAGTCGATAAAATCCTCTAGAGTGATAGTCCAGAGTGCGAGGCGGTAGTTTATTTCAATATTTTCCAAACTGATTAATTTGGAATTTCTCCCGCTTGGAAATGACACTCGCAACTTTTTATTTTGTGTTTGTTTACGCGGATTTAAAGACGTTTGTATGAAGACCTGTCAGAAGGCCGACTTACAACCTCACCCATGCAAAATAAAACAATGTAAAGCATGTATAAATTCGGCTGGTTTTTTGCCAGCGTCCATTGTTCTTTTTCTGTCAAGCTGTCAATTCTCCTAGATTGTACCTGTAAAGCAGTCAGTGTTCTCCTATTTTAGCAAATGTCAGGAACCCGAACTGGAAGGATAAATTTGAATTAGAACTTTAAAATGATTTTTGCGCAAATTTTCTTCTCCTCCTATCACATCTGAGTTTTTGAAAACCTTTTGCAAAACCCCCTCCTTAAAGCCTATTGAATGAGCCGAAAAAATCCCCAATAGATTTCTAAATATTGTCATATGCCAGTTTTCCTCATCTTGAATTTGCATTTTTACGTGTCTGTTAAATAGCTCTCGAACGCATGTTGCTACAACATTGCAGAGAAAGTAATTTTCAGACAATTAGCCGGATTTTAAACTACCGTATAAACTGGCACAGAATTCTTGCGTGCATGTTAAAGCACCACAACAACGTATATGTTCATATTAATTTTTTTGCAACTATCCTCATTTTTTCATAAATGTTTTTATTATTAACAGCCAATCACCAGCCGGTGCATGAACGTCACGTGACAAAATGACAGGCGAAAAACGAAGTTAAGCCTATTTTGCTTGCAGATTTTAATTTTAGTGTCAATCTTCGTAGTCTAACCGAATCAATATCTCACTGGAGCTTGCCAGGAGAAAGATTCCGATATTCAATCAAGATGGTTTTCGGAGTAATTGGTTTCGGCTTGACCACTACAGCGTTTTTGATCACATTCGCCAAATATTTTACCAGAAACTGGTTCCCGTATTTCATGGCGGGCCTAGTGATTTTTGAAATAGGCATGTTCACGCTGACAAAATGCAAGAAAATCGAGCCTGAAGCTCCACCGACCCGGACAGAGAAATCCGAAGGGACAAATAGAGGGCAACCATCGTCGCCAGGCGTTAATAAAAGTGACCAGTCTCCGAAGAACCAAGCAGCTACAAAGAGTCAGTCACCAGCGAAGGGTCAGGCTGCCACGACGAATAAACAAGAAAAGGCGGCGAAGAAAGCAGAGAAAGCTCAAGCAAAAGCGGCCGCGGCGGCTGCCAAGTAGACATCTCAAGTGTGCCGACACTTTCAACATAAATATTTCTGATGTTGACTTCGTATTTCGTTATGTATATGTTTGGATTTTAGAAAATTTCAAGTGACTGCGGAGCAAGGCGGTGTCTGTCAAAAGGAGACATCAAGTTTGTTGACACTCTAAAACTTAATGACGATGATGTTGGCCTAACTTGCTCCATATTTCCTGATTTGTTCTTAGGGATTTTGGACATTCTGAAATGATTTCAGTGTAGCAACTTGGTTATGAACACCATAGCTACAATTCGAGATAACGTTTTCGAGAAAGACTGTTATTAGACGACATGCTCAAAAATGCTTCACTCGACAATGCCCAGTGACTAAGATTCAGGAATTAAGTTAGCTAGGTGAACTGTTGAATTTTTGTTAATGTAAAAATTGTGGAAAAATACACCACTTTTTAACGTTAAAATGTAGATGCACTACTCAAATTTATTTGCCATCGATTTAGAAATAAAACGTCTTTTCAACAAATGATTGTCCTGTCATAAATTCCCTAAAATATATTATTGAGGACAAAACTCTGAAAACTTTACAGCTCAAGCTAATTTGTTTACAAGAACCATTTTACTCTATCCAACTTGGCACCAGTGCTTGTAAAATAGTTAATTATTTAAGGGTCGACAGCTTGGGCATTATCACTCTAAGTCCCTTAGGGGTAGAGAAATGTTTTCCCTGTATGTTATTTCGTTACATTTCTTAAACAAACGTGAGCGTTTGAGGCTTTATCTTTTTGTACTTCGTACCCTCGTTACCAAGGGTTCTGTCTAAACACTTAGCTTAAGACCTGGCTAGCGCTTTCTAAAAGTCTACGCGCCATAAGCGTTTTGTTTCAAAAGTTTGAGTCCGTGCTTTGGAACATTTCTTGGAAACTGTAGACTTAAACAGGTGGCCGCAGTGTTCGTTAGTGTCAGATTACTCTTAAGCTTAACACTGATCAAAATCTAGTTTCTCCCAAGTATCAAAACTACGTCAGGTAAGAGTCAGAACAAATTCTCTCAACTGACAAAATAAGAAAGGCACAGCGACAAGTTTCGAGAATTTGCGTGTTATCAGTAATCAAGAGTGCTTACAGTGCAGTCGATGGAGCTTTAGGATCGTTGGTTCCCCAAGAATGGTCAACAGTTATGTTTTTATTACAGACCAGATCAATACACTGTAATTCAGACAGGCGATGAGAATAAATGAAATCATCAACTAGTTGAAGATTGTATTTATGCACCACCATTGAAATAAACAGATTACGCGGCACTGACATCAAAATAACGTCCTGCAATCAGTAAGTCTTTGTTTCTGAAAAAAAAAAGAATGGCCAAAAATACAACCTTTTAGGAGCAAGACATGTCCAAAATAAACCTGCAGTATTTCTGTCACTTTACGATAAGCAAAGGAAAGAGATCAAATTATTCCCGAGTCGAAAACACAAAGAGGGCAAATTATTCAAAAGATAGTACATGCAGTTTTAATTTCTCCACTTCACTTTTACCGCAACACAATGATTAATTTTTCATTAAGTAAGCTTAAAATGTTTCAATAAAAGCACCAGCAAAAGGCCAGAACCGTTTATATTTGGGAGGCCTATAAAAAACGAATTTCTTACCTTCTAGGGTCTTTAGCAAAAGCAATGCAATAACCGATAAGAACAAGAAATTTATTTCCCTACAGAGCTCAGTCACATAAAGCGTAATAGCAATACAGTCGTCAGTGGGGTAGAAATGTAACGGTTTCAGTAAAACAAACATTTAGCGCGTCTAAGCCAGCTTAAAGATAGAATTGCTAATTATTTGCAAAAAGATATCGCAGGTGTTTTTGCTAAATTTTAAGTACCCAGCGAGATACTGGACGGCTCACAGAACCGCAAGACAGTACATTTCAAAACACAACGGTTTCGTGGTTCAAACACACACTGAAACGCCATGCAAGTCGACGCTACTACATTGATATCTTTGCTCCTTATTGAGTGAAACAGTTTCTCCTTGGAAGAGTGCGCCAAAAAAGCAGAGTCAAAAGCAGAGAGGTACAGGAATTCAGTGAGTTAACATTACACAACGACGCAAGTTTGACTTTAGTTCTTCGCCGCGAGCAAGCTAATTGAGTAAACATGTCCTTGTTGGGAATAGTGGCTGTTTTTTTCTTCGCCGTTCTGTCCGCACTTTTATGGTCTTACGGATTGCAGATGTTCACTAAGTGCGTGAAGTTGATCTTGGTTGGAATTTTCAAAGTTATCAAGTCTATTTTGTTTGGCGGGCAAAAGAAAATTACAGACGAAACAACGGTCGGCGAGGTAGACAAGGTAAAAGAAAAGACAAGCTGAGAAGACAAACACTCGCTAAAATATCGAGAAGAAGACTTTGAGGATGTCAAACGAATAAATTTATTTGAACTGGGACAAATGCAAGCCATTAAGCAGAATTATAAGCGACGATATAAAATTGAACAAGGCTAGACGTTTATTGGTATGTAAGGACTGGAAAATAATCTCCTTAATTAAGTTGATTTTCGCCAGTGTGTTTTTAGAAATGAAGTTAAGACTTACAATTTTTTTCATTGAAACTCGTATCTCGCTGTGTGAATATTAATTGAAGGCGCTGGTTGTTATTTGATGTTCACTTAAAAAGTGTTTATATTTGGGTGTGACTAATACAGGTACTTCTGGCCTTAACTGGCCTGTTGATATTAACATAACCTTTAGGTCAAACTTTTGAAATTGTATTAAGATATATGGAACCTTAGTATTGTGTAGAATCAATTTTAGGAAAATTTCTTTTAAAATTATTTGTTTTGTCTGACACTAATCTGAAGAAAATGCGTTTGAAATTATGTCTTTTTGAATTTTTTTTTCGTCTGGAACTATAAGTTTTTCCATTTTAGTTCTATATTTCACTGTCTCGGCTAGGCATGCTTATCTAATTTCACTGCAGAAATCCCACAAAAGGGAATTACATTACAAATGGTTTGCTTCACTGAAGGGAGCAAAAAAAAAAAAGATTCTAATGATCACTCCTTATCTTCTATGACTAAATAATAAAAACGCTCGTAGATTGCTCAAAGACCTTTTTTAAAATTAGACTTATTAAACAAAGAGGAAGTCGTTGAGAAGTAATTCTTTTTGGTTAGGAAACAATTGTAAAAATGTTTTGCCATTTTGAACATTTCAATTGCAAATCAAAAATCTAAATTCTCCTTATAAAGATTGTCATATTGTCTTTCAATCCCTGTTTTGAGAATTCGGTGACATATCAACTGAACAATGAGCTTGTTCCAAGTTTTCATACTGAGCGATGAAAACGATGGCGGTCTAGAAAAAATTGCTTGAGTTTTTCGCACGTCATCTGTCCTTTCGCTCCCCGTAACAGGCCAGTGAACAGCCTGCCAGTTGACAATTTTCTTTTTCCTAACAATGACCGACATTTAACTTCTCCCTATAATATCAGCAAAATTACAACCGAAGAAGTGTCAAAAATAAAGCGGGGAATTAATTAGTCTTAATATCACCAAAGTTTAGGACCAAGACTAAAATAACATAGTTAATATTTCGACTCTAGTAATGAAAAGATCCACAGAGCTTAAGAACTCTCTTATGCCTCTGGCTAAATTCCAACAAACAACCACGAAACGACGACGAACTGTGAGAAGACTGCTGCCGTGAGTGATCGACAGAAGTATAAAAGAAAATAAGGAAATTTGGTGTATTTAAGGCGAAAAAGATTGGCAAACCTGTATTGAATACTCGTAGGAAAAGTCAAATAGTCGAGTAAACTTGTTGCTGTGCGCATACAGCTCACGAATGTTCATTAGGTCCTGGCTACAATCCCAGTGTGCTTTATATAGTATTATATAACTTTCTGGATGAGATTCCGACCGGGACATGCTAACACAGTTCTGTCCGAACCTGCGGTATCAGATGTTTTCAAATTCAGAAAGCGAACGTGCATATACCTCCTAAAAGGGCCCTTCTATTTATTTCCATCTTTTATAAAATCAATTGCTTGTCAATCCACAGCACGTCGCCCTCTGCTTAGCATTTTGTCAACGTGCTACAACTTTTTTTTACCATCCATTATCTATCGTATTTTCTCTCCTGGCTCAAATTGGATCAATAGTATAATTCATTGACAGCAAAACTGAAATATTAATAAGCGTTCTCTCCATGCGTTAGCGTGCTTATTTTATGACCAAATTACGAAAAGAACAAGTTGGGATGTGGGAGCCGAAAACAAGCACAGAAATTTTTTAGAAAAAAATTTTCCTCATTAAATTTGTTTTCCAGTTGTCATCAATGTTTTCTCTCTTAAACAACTTTAAATTAAATAAAGAATACTAGTCCAATAAATTAAATTGGACCACCTCCAATAAATTCTTTGCAGCTTACTCTGTTGGCAAGAGAACACAGTTCTCAGTTTTGTTTAGCTTCTTGCATAATGTAACAGCGTCAGGTGACAAAAAATGCTGGTGGTCTTTTGTTCATAAAGTGAAATGTGCCATATCGTGATCAGGTCTCCATTTTCTAATATATTATGATGTTTAAGTAGCGTACGATCCATTTCTGCATAAACAACCACATACAAACTTCGTCTCTCACGGCCATTTTCTTACGACCTTAAAAGCTGCGATATGGCTGGTGCCCCGGTCATCGAGGGCTCTTTGAAAAACACAATTCATGCGCTCGCATTTGGGCTGATCGTAACGACGGTTGCGGTGAATTTTGGCAAGCTTTTTCTCCCGCATTTTTTCCCTTACATGATGGGGGTTGTGATCTTCGTTGAGGCAGTTTTGTTCTCGTTGGACAAGCCAAAAGAAATTTACGAAAAATATCAGCCGGCCGGTTTAAAAGGAAAGCATACTATCGAAGGAGTGGGTGCACCTCAGATAACAGTGTCTGCACCGGCTGGGTATGAAGAGGCCGACGGTACACCCAAAAAACGAGACAAGATCAAAGATAAGAAGACGAAGAAAGATCAGAAGGGAAGGCGAGAGAGTGGAGTCCCTAGCTCTCCTTCCAGACAGAGCCCCAGACGTAGCCTTAGTGTCCCAGCGAACACCGGAATGGAAGCAGTCGATGAAGCCAAGGGTGGAAAGGAGATGGATGAGAAAGGAAAAGAGAAGAGTGAGAAGGAGAAGAAAAAGGAAGAAGAGAAAGGGAAGAAGAAAGAGAAAGAGGAGGAGAAGGAAAAACAAAAAGCTGAGAAGAAAGAAGAGAAAGAAAGGGCAAAGGAAAGCGAAGAAGATAAAATCGAGAAAGGCACTTGGAGGAAACGGCTTTCAAAGAAACAAAACAGCGAATAATTACCGCACAAAGAACTTGCGACGCCGTCCTAAAGTGATTCTGTCACATTCAAACTGGGCTTCGATTGAGTAAACATTCTAATAGTTTGAGAGATAGAAACACTAAAACGAAGTACTGGAAGGACATAGAGGTACGTGAAGTATGTCAACGATATAAGTTTGGCTCTGAATAAATCCAGGCTAGGCTGATAATGTTTACAAGAAAGTGCTTAGTATACAATGCTTAGAACTGAGAAACTCCTCAGTGCATGTTACGCAGTTGATTTCTCAGTCTTCGCTGTGTAGGTACGGTAATCATTTAATATTGATAAATAGCAAACACAGATAATAGAAAACTCGACACTGTTATCACCAGAACAAGTCAGACCTCTGTAGATTGAACAACAGGTCGCTGTTGGTCTGAGCTATAGTCAGTGGAGGATCTTGTTAAGGGCACCGTAGGGCTTGGTACATCTTACAGGGTTCATTTGAAAAGTCACACTATAAGATTTCATCCACAGACTTAGACGCTAAAACTTTCTTACACAGTGTAGTAAACAGTATTATTGTTACATTAAGTGTAAGTGATTATGACAATCACCCATTAATGAGGTGGGATTCTAGTGCTTTCTACTCGTATAGGCTCAATCCAAGTTGCCTTTGTATTTTGCAATCATGAAAGGAATGGTATCGTAAAACGTGTTTTCCACAATTCTCATCTTTGCAGGATAATATTTTTAAACAATTATGCGGCGAAAAATGTAATTGAAATACAGCTTAATTCTGAAATTAGGAGGTTTTTAAGGAGGCTTTTTAAAAAGCACTAACCTTTTAAAGCTTTTGGTATTCATCATACAGTGCATCGTACGTCAAAAAAAATGACAAGTGTTAGTGATAATTTTTAATAATAGAGACATAAAAAGAGACTTGAGTAGTAATCATAAAATGCAAGTTGGTCTGAAAATTATTATAAGCGACGACTTTCCAGTTTGGATTGTATAGAATAGTGTTTTGGACCGTTTTGCGTTGGTGCAATTTTTTCCTTGTTTGTGGGGAACTTAGAGACAACAAACTATGGAGGTTTATACTGATTATTGTAACAGACTATAGGTATTTTAGTACATTAAAACCGCACTGGAAAGTTGTAAAATATTAATTGTCAGAAATTCATCGCCAATATTTAAGTAACGAATACTCACACAGAGTATACGAACGGGCTACCCTATGTTTTCCAAATGTTATTATTCAGTTGGAAAAAAAAAAACGTATCAGGGATAAACGTCGAAGACATGTTGTTTAGCAACCTCATGGACACTGAGAAACCGCAGTCTCAAATAAAAATGGTTTATCAGCGGAAACGTTAAATGTTCATCTTTTCCCCTATAATAAACCATTTTCAAGTCCTTGTTAAGGAAGGTGGGTCCTAATACAGAGGTATTTTTGCAAAGGACATGACTATGGAGGGAAAGCAGATCTTAGCAAGACCTATTAGAATCTAAAAAGAAAAATGTGGGTAACCACGCATTTTTAACAGATAATTAAACAACCATAATTCTAAAAAACGCTTTCAGTAAAATACAAAGAATGTATGGGATTTTATTTCCCAATTTAAGCTGAATTATCTCTGAAAAATGCGCGACGGGCCTGTAGGGAACCGTCATAGTGGTAGGGAATTTTCGTTGCAGTACAGAGGGTTGTTCAAGGTCACTGGATGATTAATTGGCTGCTGAAAGATGTCCCATGGGGGAAGTGATGGAAGAGGACCTATGTTTTGACCGTTGTTTTCTTGGTGACAGGGTTAGGTTATTGCACTGCCTCCACTGCTCTTATATTCGGGAGGTTTTAGGGGAAACTACAGTTTTTCAGTTGATCAAAATTAAATGTTTTGAAAAATAGTGACCCGACCGATTGTTGTACGCAACACTTTTCAAGAGGATTTTGGACATTATACGGATCAAAATACGCCATTTAAAAGGTGAAAACAAATGGGAAATTCCCGAAGTAAATTACACGCATGATAATGAATTTATTTGGTTATGAAAAGTCTGTCATAAAGTTCGCCCTTCGGATTCAATTCGCACATTTGAAATCTAGCTCATATCAAGAGGGAACAAAAACGCTAGACTCTACACTGGGATAATTTTGTCGAAATAAACATTTAGCGGTGAAAACAAGCTTAGACGTCTTACTTGAAATATTACATGAAAGTTTCATTCAAGAGAAAACTTTGACCCAGGACGTTTAGTTGGGAATCACCTTTCGATAAGCAGTCAGGCAGATGTACAAGTAAAGTAACTTTATAATACGTATGGCATTTCTTACTGTTTTGCAAAATACTGAAAATGCAAGGGCTGTAGGAGAATTCAGAGGTTTAATTCTAGCAACTACGGTTGGTACGGTTTTCCAAGTTCTTGCGGGTTTTCTTTTTTGCTATATGTATTTTTTTTCTACTTCGAAAACAGAAAAATGTTAAGAATTGAGTATCTGTTAAACCTAATGGCTCACAAATTAATTCCGGCTTGAAAGGGCCTGTCTTTGATAAGCCACAGGTTTTCTTGTTTGTGAAAAACGATTTCAGTCTTACACTTTGCCTTGCTTACAGTTTTGCGTTCTTTTTAAAATTTCAAGTTGCGCTCAGCTGAATGTCCCGGCTATTCAGATCCAAACGGTGGCTGGTCAGGACCAGACCCTAGTTGTTCAAAGGCCGGATAACTTTATCCACTGCAAAAATCACTATCCAATGGATAAAAGTATTGGTTGTAGTACATTTTATCCGCTGGATAGCAATTTACCCAGCCTTAAAACAGCTGGGGCCAGAGTGTAAAAAGAGTCTGCAGAGGTGGTTTCAAAGATTGCTTTGCTTCCAGTTGAGATGAAAGTCGGAAGTGAGCTCCCTGTTTTAACCCTTGAAGCCCCAATGTCAGCATGCATTTTCTCCTCACTGTTCTTCATATGTTCCTTATTGTACTAGAAAGGAAAATTTGCATAAAAATCAAGTCATCTTTTCTTTGATCATCATTTCCTTCATTCGCATGACCTCCATGTTTGATCAAGTAGTGATATTGTGAGGAGAAATAAGTTGCTTGTCACTACTGGGGCTTAAAGGTTTAACAACGAACCACAAATTAGCTAAAACATTTGTCATTTGTTGGCGTCACAGCTTACTTTTGCCACTGAAATGTGGCAGAAATCGCTACCAAAGTAGTCGAGACCACAATACTTTGGTATGCCTGTGGAGCAGAATAACTCTAATTTCAATTTTTTGATACTGTACGTGACAGCTGAATCAAATAAGAATTTGCCTTCTATAAATTTTAGGCGCTCAAAAGACGTTAGTACCAGAAAAGAAAGAGCTAGAATTGCTGAAAATGTACACACGTTCGACAGGAGAACTTGATTTATTCGAAAACCGACTATTTTGCAGCATCGTCCTGCCAGCTGTTATCTTTTACACGGCTCTTTGTTTGGGTGTCAAGCTTCCACATGAACAAAAAGATGCAAATTTTATAAATTTAATCGCAGGAAACTGCACCTTGTTTTCCGGTGTTATTGTTTAAATCAAACTTTTATTGCATGGGAACTAAGAGAGATCACCAAGAAAAAATTGAGTTCTAAATTGCCCCTATAATCACCAATGAGAGTTAAGCCTTCTTGCACAGTAAGCTTCGCTATTGGTTTGTTGTCTACTGTGCTCCTACTGCTAACACTTATATTTTCACAGTTTAAAACAAAGCGCTGTAGTTTTTTTTGGTGACCGCTATCCACAGCGAGAGAGAGAATCTTCATATGTTTGTATGCTTTTTCCTCGAGTGACTGACTTTGATAGGGAGGCTCCAAACGAATACTTAACCGATTCAGGGTTTTTTCCGTTTGAGGAGCAGGGCGAACGTCACCGAGAAATTAACATCAAAGCATGTTCAGCGTCCTCGGGTTTGGATTTGCGTCCGCTGTTTTACTCGTCACGTTTGGAAAGCTCATTACGGACAGCTGGTTTTTCTATTTGATGGTTGCCATAATTCAGTTTGAATTGATGATGTTTTGGCTCGGTCTCAGTAGACCTTTAGGCGAAAGGCACCACGACGACGTCGAGTGTGAATTCGAATTTCCCAGAAATGATGCCACTGTTGATAGAAAAACAAAGCACAAGAAAGAACATTCTAAGTGACTTGAGACCTTCACTGATTACACAAACTGCGAAAGAACATCGAATCATTGAAACGCGAAAGACCATTTCCAATCATTGCAGATGACTTGCGTTTAGTGGGTTTCGAACATTTCAAGAAATTCGCTGTCGGAAAAAATGGTTTATGACCTCGGGTAGACAAAAACGTCAGACCTGAGCCAGTCGAGTGACTGAATTTGATGCGGAGGCTCCAAACGAACACTTAACCGATTCAGGGTTTTTTCCGTTTGAGGACAGGTGTTTTGTTTTCACTTGTTTGGTGATTTTGAACGGGCGATGAACGGGCGTTACAAGACGGAAGAAATGGCCCAACTTGAGCAACAAGCCTGAAATAAAACCAAGTATAAAGTAATGGAAAAGAAAATTCAGTTATTCAATCGAGGCTTCGTTGTTTGTATGTTATATCGCTTATTGTGAACTCAAAACAAATATGCATCGTTGAGCATGTTTTCCTGTCGTTTTTACCATTTGTTCTTTTGCAAATCGTTTTTGGTTTACTGTCCGTGCTAACTACATGTTAAATGAAGTCATGAACAACGGCAAAAAAAGGAAAAAAAGACGCAAAACTAAGGACAGATTTGCCTTTACAAGTCAAATGCGTGAGATTTTATCACTCCTAAATATTTTCGAAGATGATCCGACCAGTTCGGAAGATAAAGGGATCCGAAGATATCATCGAATATATCTCGCAAGCCAGTTTCCTTCAGAGATTCATTCGTTTGAAGAACTCCTGTTGTCTTTATGGGCCGTTTTCCTCTCCCATAACCCATTTCACAATTGTGTGCTTAGTGCCCTAGCCTTTGAGTGGAAGCGAGGTTGAAGTTGACTTTGTTTTGTTACAAACCTGCTTGCTTTGCACATGTAAATGATCATGATGTGAAACTTGTTATAAGAACAACACGATTTACATATGAAAGGCAGGACGGTTTGTATCAAAGCAGAGTCACCTCCAGCCTCATTTCCAGTCAAAGGCCAGACCGCTAAGCACACAACTGTAAAACCAGCTATTGGATCGATGTATTGTACCCATTGACAATAATTTCCTTGATGCTGTTCGGCAGTGGTTTACATTACGTCCTATAACCAAGATTTGTTGCTGGTGTCAGAAATAATCTCTGAGCTGAATGCAACCGAGGGAATTGACTTGCTTCATGTCGCTCGATGCGCTTGTTACAAAGAACACTTGTGGACCGCTCGCGTGAATCAAAATGCATCGAATCGCGCGCAACACAAGCATATATTCGGGGTGCTCTCACATTTATCGAAACACCTGAAACATCTCTTTCGCTCCGCGCGCTACACGTTCACATACAAAGCGGTTGTTTTGCACTCATCGCAACACCTCTTTTGCCCCCCAAGAAAAAACGAGGGCCTTGGAACAAGTCTAGCAAGAGAATAATAAGTGAGTTGATAGGTATACTTCGCTGTCGCGTACTCAATTAATGTTGAATGTTCTTTTACGTCTTCAGTTCAGCTGCAACGAACAAGAAAGTGCAGCGAACAAGGAAGTGAAATATATGTTGCAGCTGGAAAGAAACATAAGCATTTACACTTCCTAAAAAGCCCATAAAGATCTCAACGAAGAATCGAATAATCCAAGTTACCGCATTATCTAACTCCATTCTTTTAGAAATATGTGTAGATCATCGCAGTGAAGGTGTTTCAACCTAACCGGTTGAAAAGAAGAAACCTGAAAAAATTCAGGCTTGAACGGGAATCGAACCCATGACCTCTGCGTTACCGGTGCAGCGCTCCAACCAACTCAGCTATCAAGCCAACTGGGAGCTGGTCAATTGAGAGTTCGTATTTATCCCGTAGATGGATAATGAATGAATATTAATATATGAAATCAGGAGCCATTGGCTCCTGATGAAATTCATATATTTGAACTGCTTTCATATATTCATATATTTGAACGGGATAAATACGAACTCTCAATGTTTGCTCGCAATGTCAACATTTTGAATGCATTTAAACGCGTCAGCTTGAGCGAGGCCTGGAAACAAGTTTGAATGCTCAGTCTGCCATTCGGAGGTCTTAGACGGCTGAGAAACTTCATTTCCGAACGTTTCTCCGTTTAAGACCGACGAAACAATTAATTTAGTGAGGAAAGAAGAAAAAACTAACAGTCAGAGTTTAAGTTTTATCACAACCATTTATTTTACACTCGGCGTTTAAGTACACTCTTTGGATACAAAAATAGATGCAGAGTTCAGCTTGATAACAAAGCACTCCTTGTATTTAATTTCACACTGTAAAAATATTTGTTTATGTACAAGTTTAGGTCTACTCCTCTGTTGCTCTGCAACACTCTTTCTGAAATAAATACGTCTTTTCACTCGTAGCGAAGAAAACAATTTTTACAAGAACACCATTGTTTAAACGGAACTTGGGTTTCCTTTACGATAAAATAACGTCTCTTAACCGCAAGAGTTCATTAGACGTACAAAGTGTGCTCTTTCTCACCAGATTTAGGACTACAATAAGTCACCACTCTTAAATAAACGAACAAAACGATGAGTCACGTTGGATAATTTACACTCGAAAGAGAGAAAAAAATGAAAGGAACATTTTTGAAATAAACGGGAAAAGAATTCCATGCAAGTGCAGAGCACGTAATCATTCAATCACGTATTACTAGTCATCTAACTGACAGAGTAGTGCAACGCCCCTGTTGACCCAGTGCCTCTCGGGTTTATTTGATGGCAGATCAACGTACATAACGAAGTTTGTCGAGTGTCCAGTAGTTGAGAGAGTTCCTCGGCGAGCACTTGTCTTGTAGACTGGGCTGGCATACGTGGGTTTGGGTTTGAACGTGGATTTTTCACCGGGAATGATCCACATCTAAAAAAAAACCTGGTTAAGAAAAATTAGAAA
The DNA here is from genome assembly GCA_964017195.1 of Siderastrea radians. NCBI lineage: Eukaryota > Metazoa > Cnidaria > Anthozoa > Scleractinia > Rhizangiidae > Siderastrea > Siderastrea radians. The sequence continues at coordinate 35,594,389 of OZ024891.1, read as the reverse complement.
CAGGACCTGATCATGAGAAACGAGCAAAACGAAAAACAAACAAACAAACCAAATGAAAAGCTAATCAGTTCGTTTTTGAGTAAGTCAACCAGTAAGTCAACCAGCCAGTCGGGTGGCACCCCTGGGTGCCGGCCGGCCAGCCAGCTGGTCAGTCAGTCAGTCTGTCCGTCAGCCAGCCAGCCAGTCATTCAATCATTACAATCTAACTTACAACAGAGCTTAAATCGATTATCAAAGGATACCACAGGTAGAGTATCAAAAAGAACCTTGGGAAGAGATTCAGACACCACCATCTGTTCCCTGTCCCAACGAGCTCCTTCCAAAAACAAACCCTACAAGGAAAAACAAATAAGTACGTGAATGAATAATGGCTATCACAAACCAGTATGTATGCCCGGTTTGTTTAACATAAAGCGGCTAGTGGTTTTGTTACGCAACTTACAACCTTCGCCAGAAGTAACTGGGAAGAAAAATACATGATTTCAAGAATTCATGTTCAAGAACATTTCCAAATAGCTCACGTAAGCATTTTGATGCCTCTCTCCAAACCCCCTTTCAATGTTGGACCTTTGTAGGCCAACCTGGTGACGACAGGTTTGATCCCCCAGTATTCAGATGAGGGGAGAGGAGGGGAGGAAAGCTACCTTCCAACATGTCTGGTGATGAGTGTAACCATCAGCACTTTTGTCAGTTTTCCCCTGCACATCATAGGTTCCCTCTCTACCCTTTCACTCCCAGAGTCACTTATGTTGAGATTTAAAGTGGTTCTAACTTTTGAGACTGTGGATGAAATCCTATGGTGTGACCACTCAAATGAAACTATTTTAGCAGTACTTTCACATGGTTCTATTTATATTTAAGTATTTTACAAAATGAAATTTTGGAGTTGTCTTGATTTCTCATTTTGGGCACTCGTAGAAGTACAAAGCGAAACCACATGGGCGAAGAAAGACGATTTGAAGTCAACTGCCTGCCCCAAGCACCAACTCCAGGGGTGTGTTTCTCGAAAGCCCCGAAACTTTTCGGGCCAATTTTGGGCACGATAACTCACACTGTATCTTGCAAACAAAGAAATTTCTTAGTATGATACTTTGCTAAGAGTTAAATATTTCTCATCTTACAGACATGTCAAAATAACGGCTTTGTAAAGTGAGTTGTTCATGTTTTTACAGACAGCTTTTCGGGACTGGAAACGGGTTAATTTTAAACTCAGAACTCTGAGTCCAGCGTTCAAAGAAAAAAACCAAAAACAAAAAACAAAACAAAAAAAACAACAACAAAAAAAAAACAAACAAACAAATGATAGTTACACGTAACGACGGCTTCTGCTTAATGTAAATTGTTTGCATTCCACATAAGTCTCGTTTTCGAGCCAAATGTTTACAGTCTGAACGCTTCAATTTAACTGACATTTGACAAACTACCGAGACTCACGGGTTCTAATGTACTTACGTATACATAGACACCATCTTCAGGCTGCGATTCCATTTCTCTCTCACTGTTCATTACTTCAAACTGGAAGCCTACATGGTCAATAGGAATGGTGTATTTTCGCGCAAAGTTCTGACGCGCGCCTACAGAAAAAAAAAAGAAATAAACCACTGTTCAGCTATCACAACAAACAAATTAGATCAAGACTTTCGGTGATACTACCTGTAGAGTCGTTGATACTACCCGTAATTCTGCGCGGACCATTGATGAAAGCCACATCACAGGTAAAAGGCTTTCATGCGGGTCCTCTACGTTTGGAACTGAAATTTGGAAATGACGGTTTCCTTGGAAAAAGAAAAAAAAAACGGAAAAACCGGGGGAAAAATTCCCCAAGCACTCATATGGCAAGACTCGAGCCAAATGCGAGGCCGAGCCCGGGAATCGAAATCGGGACACATCGGTGGTAGGTGATGGCATTTTAACCATCGCTCTCCTTGTTTTGCAATAATAAAAACTTACCTGTCAAGAATGACTGAGTGAAATAAAATCCTGAGACCCAGAACACGTTTGGCTTGCCATGATCAATCCAGTCTTGGAAAAACGTTAATCTGAAAACAGTGAAATCGGTAACGTTAGCTTTGCCCAGTTTGCGTTATGAGCTGTTACAATTTTCCTTCCAACTTGTCTCGCAATTTTGTTGCAACACAAACTGCACAAAAATTGCACATCCGAAATGAACATCCCTCGCATTTTTTTGTAGCAACCGTTGCGAGAAGTAGAAGTCGGTTCCACTTCTTACTGCGACCCTCGCAACGCCGCAACAAACGTTTCAAGCGTTACGTAGGGGTGTTACACTAGGAACGGTACGTGCAACTGTCACGCTACGGCGCAACAAAGTTATGAGACAGGTTGCACAAAACGTAGCTTAGCGTAGCAAAGGCATTTAAAGTTCACTGTTAACGTTATATTGTATACCTTTCTAGGAGATCCGCAACATAGCTACCGAGCGGTTTCAGGGAGGGGTAGGACTTCGCAGCCCACACAGCAGGGACCTTGCCTACCAACATGTTATTAAACACATCTTCAAGATCACCTGACATCACAACCAGACCCTGTAATGCAACATATAAACAATAACTATGAACGAGCAGTTTTGAGTATGGTGTCGAAAGTGACTCCCGTTTGTCTTTGTTTTCTTAACCCTTTAACACTAAGAGTGACCAACATTCAATTTCTCCTAATATAGTAACACTGTTTAATCAGATATAAAGGCTTGGAGAAAAAAAAACACGAAATGATCTACAAGAGGAAAAGGTCTTGATTGTTTAACAAATTCTCCTCATGAGTACCATACGAAATGCATGGAGAACAGTATGATTGGAGAATACGCATGCTGAAATCAGGATTTAAAGGGTTAACTATGCTAGTTGTTGGTCTGAGGCCACAAGCGTATTCAATGTCATCATCTTCAGAATTATTTCACATCATTCAACATGGTGCCTAAATAGGCAGCTGCTGCAATATCTAAGGGTCTAGAGCTGTTCTCTCAACTACTGTTGCAAGACCTAAACAGAAGCTTCTACATCGCCTGTTGTTCTTTTAATATTCTCCGCACCTTAGCAGCTAATTTTACTAACAACATATGTGGCAGCTGCATCGTCTTTTAGGCCTGGAGTTTCTGTTATCCACACAGTATTACTCTCTCAACGGTCGCTGCAAAACCTAACTAGAGCTGCTATATCGCTCACTTCTCTCCGAGCCCTCTTGGCGCACAATTAAATCACCTGAACAAGAGGGAAAAAATGCTTACCTTGATAGCCTTCTGCAGGTTATGTAGCGTGCTTCGTACCACGGCAGTAAGCCGGTTAAACCGGATCAGTTCCTGCCTGAGCACAGTGTTCATGGACTCCTCGTAAATTACAGGGTATTTGTTCATCACCATCTCAATGTCAAACGGAGGAGGGAACTTGGACAAGATATCAGCTGATAGTTCATCGATGACCTCAGCTGAAGATTTACCTCCTCCTCCCGTTTGACGAGGAAGGGTTAACAAGATGCTGTCAAATAACTACGGTAAAGAACAGATAAAAACCTTTGAAACTACTTATAGCAACCTACTTAATAAATTGACTTGGTCTGGTTTAATTCTACTCAGCAGTCTTGGACTGGGAAACTTGTCGTCCTTGGATTGCAAATTGAAAACTGGAAATCGAAAACTGGAATTGGAAACTGGAATTGGAAACTGGAATTGGAAACTAGAAAGTGAGAACCAAGGACGGAAAGCCGCGCCCCATCATGCAGCGGAAGACGAGTACTTCTTGCTTCTTTCCGTAGTCAGGCTTTTTTTTTTCGCAGCCACCAAGACGAAGTATTATCGTTACCGTTATATACCACAATCACTTCCTCATGTTACGGCCACCAAATCAGACACAGAACTCTCCTTCTCACTTTATTTTCAGCGGTGCGAAACAATGTGTGACAAACCGGATGTTGCTTCGGCTTGAAAAGAATTGCTCTTTATTCTTTATTCCAAAAGCTTTGTTATATGGGGAAGGCCATGGATGTTGACAGATGTTTAGACACCCACCTCTTGCGTTTCTTTCTGGTCCTTTGTAATGTCAGCATTTTCATGAAGACCAAACACTTCCGGGTGGGGAATGAGTGGCAGGTCCCGGATGTAATCCACGTATGACTCGTAATCTCCCTTGACAGGCGCGTAATAAGTACCACTGTCCGAGAACCTACAAAAAAGGAGCCGTACGACACTCACTTAGTATCATCTCGCTGGTTTGCATCATCCAAAATACCTGTGAGTAAAATAATTTCAGCGGTTGGACCGGGCATCGACGCGACCGACGTAAGGGGGGCTCATTTGCCACATTCACATTAGACACGAAAAACAGTCTTATAATGAGACTTGACTAATGTCGTCCGCCTGGGAAACATAACGACATCCTAGAAACATCCTACACTGACGACATTGTACTAAATCTTCAGTGTGGAACGTTTGCTAACGTTCCTAAAACGTTTTCACAACCTAGAGAACGGGAATCCCTGGCCAAGAGTGCCATACGCGCTTTTTACAGGCTAACTTGTGGGTGTTTAAATGACACTAGTGTGACCGTTTCATTCTGGGGAGGGATGAAAACTTCAATCCGCATTTACATAAACCTTTCTTACGGCAGCACGAGTCTTATTTTGAAAGAAATGGTTAAAACTAAAAGGGACACGAAAGAACAGTTATGCCATGTTAACAAGATACCGGTATGAGGGTTCCTACAGGAATGAACTCGCACCAATATGACTTGTACCGATTCTAGATTTTAGACAGGCATCACGTGAACAAATACCGGACCACAAGAGGGAGCCGGGATGAACGCGTAATGGTGTGAAAGTCGCACAAGTAACATCTAAAACAACCCCTTACTTGTGGTCATCGCTGTTTATGATCTCTTCACACACATAGATGGATAACAGGCACACCAGCAGCCGACGATCCTTATCATCAGTGACGCGTCCACCATAGTTACATTGGCCAATCAGATACGTCAGAGCCTCCAACGGAACTTCGTCATAGTCATTCAGAAACATCTAAAAAAATCAAACACATTTTTTCAATCACATACGTCAAGCAAATGGTAAAACGTGAAATTTTTTAAAAATATATACAAGAAAATAGGAAAAAAATTCAAAGAACAGCAGCAATGACAGGATATTCTAGGACGCAGAGACCGAACATCATGGGCCACAAACAGTTTGAAATTTGTTCAAGCCAATCGAATTATGCACTTACAGCGTGCTTTCTGGCTAGAATACTGACACCAAAATTAACTAATACGCCCCCCCCCCTCCCCCCAAGACTGTGGGGTTAGTTGCTGTTTTGGACAGCGTCAAGCTTCTAACTTCTAACAGGCAAACTTCATTTGACTGATGCTTTGCATAGTACAGTGTGATACCATAGTACAGTGTACGTGCAAGGACAGTTCTAATGCTCTAAAATAATCCAGGTGGAGACAACTTAGGCGTGATAGGATGTAATAAAATCTACAAAAATCATTATAATTTTCAGGTAACTATTACAAAAGAAGAGCAAACAAACGAACAATGATGAGAGATCTTATCGCTTCACTTGACTGACTGTTTAAGACCGTGGGGTTTTCAAGTTGTAATACATTTCCGTCCTAGCCACCCGTGACCAGTGACAATTATTAATAGTTTCACTGCATTTGCGTCTTTAAACAAAACTGGACCTTTATTTCTCGGGTTCGTTAATGTAAAAGTGACTTAGGGCTTTCCAAGTTGTTACTGATAATAGCTGACATGGTCCCTGTAAATACCTGTAGTTGCCTCATACTGATCCTGAGATCTGACTCATTGAACTCATAAGGAATGTTCCATCCCAAAGGACCGAACTTCCTCCTTTCCTGTACCAAGGCGTGGAAGAAACAAAGACCAAACAACAACTTCTCCCAAGGTGCCGGCTAAAACAGATACAAAACTATTAGTTAGTAGAATGGTTTTCGATTGATTGTTGTCAAACCAAACCCTAAGCAGCTGCTCTGACAAATCACAAAAGACGCAAAGAACACAGTGAAGCAATCAGAACTTAAAGCAAATACATCACCGGCGCCAAGCGCGGGAAAACGCCAGCGAGCAAGTGAGGACCGGTTAGCGTTTTACTTCTAACGGGCCGATTAAGAGGCGGGAGTTTTCCCTGACAATCACGGAACGTAGTAAAACCAAGGCAAACGCAAACTGTTTTCCGACACTCAATTGAAAACCTATAAGAGTGAGTTTCCAAAAGAAATGACGAATTTGTCACATGTTGACAGAATTGAAAACAAAATCGACGGAGAAAATACATTTTCTTTCGCTAAACAAACGTATTACAAGTGAGATGGCAGTGAATATATGATAAATCACATGTGTGAAATGCGGAAACGAAATCAAATGAAGAAAATGATCATCGCAGTGATTTACGCAATTAACGAAATCGCTATTAAGCCTGAAAGAGCTTCTTCGAAATTTTTTTAGGCTTAATTGCAATTTCTTTATTTGCGTACACCACTGCGATGATCAGGATCCTTTTCTTTATTAGACGTAATACAATTGTTACTGTGATTATCAACGCATCGCTCCACTCTGTTTTCTCAATGACGACAAAGGGCGTCAAGCAATGACAGAAAAAGGCCAAAATGTCCTATCACTGTTAAAATGCAAGTTTATGTGCGCTTATTAAGTGGGTTTGCGCCATTTAAAAACGGTGGTGACGACCACGAAACTTTCTTTATAATTTTGAACTGACAAAAACAGTGATCGAACTTCACTTCGCTTCTTGAAAGTTACTACCAAAAGGCGAATACTAGGGCAGCAAAATGTGTAGTTAACTACTCAAAACCTAAACCAAAAACTCGCCACTGGAAACAAGCTTGGGAAAACACGAAACTGGTGAAAATAGCGGGAAACATGAGACCAGTAAAGGAGGGCTTTTCCCAAATAATGATAATGTTAAAAAGTCAAGCAGGGAAAGCAATAGCTTTATAAACAATAAAGGAATAGTTCTTCTAACATTAGAAGAGCATCGACAACTAATGTGGGTGATCACCTCAGGGACACGGGACACACTCTTGACTTCTCTTCCTCCCTGATCATTGCAAGGGAAAATGACACTTTCAAGAGACGAATTAGAGAGGCCATCGAAATTCACGGTCAGACCCCAACAATGAATCGCGACAACGGATACAAGCTCTCGGCGATCTACGGGGAATTTTTGTCACGTGGTTTTCACCATCCTAAATCACGTGACAAAACATCCAACACCATCACTTGATAAAGATTCCGCGACGGAGTCGAAAGCTTGTGACTTAGCTAAATTTGTGGATCCTGAGAAAGAAACTCTGTTTTGTTTTAGCTTTATTATGGTTCTTTAGAACACACGGAGTGTTAATCTACGTTTTCAAACCTCTGTAAAACGAGATCTAATGCAGAGTCAACCTGACTTCTTTTGCAAAGTGTTCAAGTGGGGCCAGAACGTCATGGTAGCCCACATATAGGGCAAGAACGTCATGCTAGCCCACACATAAGGCACTAATGTGAAGGTAAGTGAGTATAAATGAAGGGAAGTGAGTGCAAATGAAGGAAAGTGAGTACAAGTGAAGGAAAGTGTGTGTCAGTGGAGGTAGGTGTATTAATCAGTTGGTGTATATATTCATATAGGATTGTAATGTTATTAGTGCCTTATACGTGGGCTAGCATGACGTTCTTGCCTCAAGTGGGTTCAAATGAGGTGACCATAACGATACCTCACCTTATTACAGGCAGTGAAGAATTCTTTGTCTGATATAGGATCGTTTAGGTATGAGCGTAACAGGTTTGAACGAAGACCTTTTGGTGGTTCGTTGGTCATCTTCACGCCTAGAACAAAACAAAACATTCAAAATATAAATTCTGAATACACTCACACGAAGATTCAGAGTGAAACAGTTTACAAAGGTCTATGCAGTCAGTCGTCTGATGATTACACACGTTAGTAGTTAATCGTTCGATATAATACATACAGAGATGCTTCTAATAAGAAAAAAGGAATAAAGAGTTTAATTGAATAATGTACCACGCCAGATACGAAAAACCACAAAAAACCACTTCTATCTGTGGCCAAAAAATGTGGAAAGGTATTCTCCTTCTAAGCCAGTGGCACTACATCGCGAGGTAGAGGTACTGAAATCCTAAACACCCTTCCAAAAAGAAAACGAGAAAGATAAGCAGCTATTTTCCACTGACAGAGAATGATAAATTATCTTCCGCCGAAAGCTTAAATAGTCCCGAAGGTCACATGACAACACCTGACCCTCTCCATCTTGCCTTTAGAATATCAATTTCTGACTAATTCGTTCCCAGGTTACTCAACCGTCACAAACTTCATCTTTTAATAGTCAGCAGTGATTTTAATTACAGTCATTGGCTTTTTCGACGTGACGGTAATTTGAAACTGGCTATCTCGAACACTTATTGTTTCCATTTAGTGGTCGAGGTAACGAGAGTTAACTGTAACATTAAGTTGGAATAGCTCTAATCGGGTTTGGTGGTACGTTTCTTCTTCTAAAACGTAATAATTTTACAATGTTACTTTAGCACGGCTCCTAGGGAGAGCACTTAATTGAAGGTTTTGCTCCAAACTGCTTCAGTTTTTGCATGGGGCCTTCAGTTAACTCCACGAACACTGTCCAATTTTTTTTCCTTTGAAGGCTCACGCAAAAATTGAAGCAGGTTTGAGAGAAAAAACAAAACAGCCTAAACTTTAACATAAGACGGTTATGTTCTCAGCTACTCTTCAATTGTGATATAGGACCCGTGGAAAAAATAAAAGTTTTATTATTGTATACGTTATTAACCCAAATGAAAATTCTAGAAATGCATTATACACTTGTCAGGCAACCAAAGGGTTAAATAGTCGGTCAAATGAAGTGAAAATGTCTCTCTCACCATTCTGAAGGATGGAGACTGGGAAGTCTGGTGAGGGGTAACTCGTCAGCCACAATCTGAAATCCTTGTGTGTGTTATCTGGAACAATGACGTCTTCGCAGATTTTTTCCAGTTTTGACATCCAGCTGGTTGCTAAGTGACAGTTCTGCAGTACAACCCACGTGCCTTTCTTCAAAGCCTGTTCTATCATGCCGGCTGCTATTGGGCCCTGGATATTAAAAAAAAAAAAAAACCACGACCAGTTACCGTGTCTACTGCTTCTCGATATAATGTAATAGCGCTATTTCGTGAAAATGACAAACTATACTCGACAGTATTTAAAGGTCGTCATTTGCCAATCACGAGAACACTAACAGATGTTTCATGTTAAAGGATAAATTTAACGTTTACTAATTAATTCACAAAACTGATTAAGACACTCTCGGAAGCAACAGCTACAAACGTAACTTGACATTTTGCTCGTAAAGCTCGCATTTGAATGAAACTGGCCGGAGAAGTAATTTGTGAAAATTTTACAAATAGAAAAAAAAAAGCAACCGTACATCATGGAAAAAATGACCGTCTGTTTTCACATTTGCCATTTGCAGGATTTTATGAACAATAATTGGAACATAGAGGGTAGATATTTCATCTGAAGTAGCGTTCTTTAAAAAGTACCGATGGTAAGCTAGAGGCGGCTGAAAGAGGAAGTACAATCCTCGACATTTTTGGAACTTAATGGTAGATCTAAAACATTACATCCTAAAAGGAGCTATTACACGGGGTAAATTTTCTTGCAGCTTGCAAAGAAACGCTGACGAGCGCATTGGAGACAAGATTGGAGAGTACATGGTACTGACACTGTGCAACTTGTCGCACAATGTTGTGAGAAGTAGAAGACTAATCTACTTTGCTGGAAACTTCCAATGTATTTTTTTCTCAAGGCAAAATCTCGCTAAGACTTGCAGGAAAAATAGTCTAGTCGATTGTTTCGCAACATTGCAAGATAAGAAATGATGATGATCCTCGCAGTTAAAGATATCAATTTGAGCAGCTGGTTAGAGAACAACCTGAAAAAATTCAGGTTTGAGCGGTATTCGAACCCAAGATCTGTGCGATACCTGTGCAGCGTTCCAACCAATTGAGCTAGCAAGCCAGCTGGAAGAAGAAAAGCATAAACAATGAACTATATGACCCAATGGTTTTCTGGGAGGCTGAAGAACCTGCTTTGATTCTCAGATACCGTTCTCATCATAATGGCACGGAAAAATCTAACTGATAGATATACTACAAAATCTCACCATGAATAAAACCAATACCTTGAATATGAATAAACGGAACTTAGTAACAAGCTTGCCTTGCTGTTTTCCCAGAATTCCATAATTTCGAACCGTTCATGGTTTGTACTTTTTACCAGACAACGTTTATTCAATCAGGTGGACATGTATTCTACAACTTGTCTCGCAATGCTTTCGTAAGTGCTGCGCTGCAAGTTCCAAAAAAAAACAAAACAAAACAAAACAGCTCCGTAAAAGCATGAGCGCAACTCACCTGTCCCTGGCCGAGTGAAATAGTCTGAATCCTGCTTCCACCAAAGCCTTTGTCACTAGCAAACTTGAGCAGTCCAGCCATAGGATCGGCCCCAGGCGACAACACGAATATCAGTGGCGCGCAGCAATGGGAATCATTATAACTCAACTGCAGGTTAAATGTGGGAGGCTCAATGTACGAGCGACCCATGTTCTCTACGATGAAATTCTGGAAATTAAAAACAAAGTGAATCACGATGTCCTCAGGCAATATGGAGAGTATTACAAGTTGGAAATTGAAAACCTAGTCTCTTGCATAGCTGGCAATAGCAACGACTTGCAGCTAGTTGTGTCTTCAATCAAACTCAAATCCACACGTAAGTCCAAGCACGTTTTCTATAATTAAGACACTCCACGTAAATCCACGCCAGCACAAACGTTTTAAGAGCATATCAAAAGTGTCTAGTTGCGATTAAGTATGGGACAAGCTTGCGAGAAAGTTAGTCCGTCCGTATCTTTCTGAACCCGTCTCACCAGAGCATGTGGCATAAATCGTTTCAATGTTTAATATTTTAACGAGGAAGAAATCAAATTTTACTTCGGTAATAATATATGAATAGGCTCTCGGTAAGGGAAATCGCGAGAAAAAAAGCGTCAAGAAGAGACGACGCTAGAGAGTGAAATAGTTTCCAAGATCAACCTGCAAAAAGATTAAATATGACAAATACCTGAACCGCTGGAACGATCTTGTCGGGCCTGAGGCACCGCAGGATGACCAACCTGAAATGAAAATTAAATAAACGACGGTGGACTTAAAAAATAGACCATTAACGCGCTAAGTTGTAACAATACTGGTGGTTGAAATCCTAAAGTGTGACCGTGAGCTACTGAGCAGACTTTCATGCGGTGCTGCTTATCACGCTGTACAGCGTGGTTATTACTGGTGAGTCGGTAGATGAACTCTTAAACTGTGACCATTCAAAAGGAAAGCTATTGAGAAAAACTTTCTTTCGGTGCCGCTGGTTTTCCCATGTGAAGATATTTGGCATTTTAGAGAAGGAGGAAAAAGTCATCACTCACCGATCAAGTCCCGACACAAAATCCCAGGGATCAGGCATTTTCTCCGCATGAGGTGTGGCTGAATCATAGAAAGCTTTCCATCCTGGATCTGGGAAACCTGGTTTGGGACAAGCACACAAAGAAAAGAGCAACAAGTTACATTGCAGGGAGAAAATGGTAAATGCCAACCTTAGTCATGAAAGAAGTAAACCGTATTAAATTTAGGGAATACAAAAGAAAGATTCTAATTTCTTGACAGGAATTGAACCCACGACCTTCCGAACACCAGACAGGTGCTGTAATCACTGAGCTACTGAGAGACGAGGTCATATTTACTATGACGAGGCGAGCGAGACCATATTTACTAGGTTCATAGGAGGTACACCTCCTGCATAATGCTAGGATCAGCAATGTCGAAATCGTCTAGTTCGACGACAGAAAGATGGGAGACGTTTAGCCAGACGAAAATGAATATGTTGATCAAACATCTATGTATAATCCGCAAGATGAACAGTCCGTCAGGAAATGTAGACTTGCCACAAGTCGACTGCGAGTGAGCGAGAGCGACAAAGTCGCCCGACCAGCACTCTACCAAAAACGGACTTTGAGAAAGTCTACAAGAAATGGTGCCATAATAAGTTCAAACCTCCCTATGCTACCGCCTCACGTAGGCGACCGATTTTCCAAACAAACAAACAAACAAACAAAATTTTTATCCAGTCAAGTCCCTACTGTTGAAGCACTTCTCATATCCGAACCCCTCCCGAAAGTGACCACTTAAGCTTTTTATTGATTGAAAATTGAACACGAAAATGTATTTATTCGGATTATCTCTCAACCTAACAATACTCACTATCTTTGAGTCCTTTTAAGTTTGGCAAATCAGACGCCCTCACGGTCTCAGACCAGGATTTTTCGCTTAACCACTCCGAGCAGGGGTTTGGAAACGGATTATCCAAAGCCACTCCGCCAGTTAACAGAAACCTCCAAACTTGATCATCGACTTTATCCCTGGGAATACAAAGGTGAGAAGGTTCTGGGTTAAGGAGATATTCCAAAAACAAATGTAAATTTCAAGTGCGTATTGCAGATGTAGATGTCCATCGAAACGCCGTTATTATTAACGCCGTTATTGTGATCTAAACGAAAGCTCAGTTATTTCTTATCTAAAGACCTCAATACAACCAACCAGCATTTTAAGAGTTCCAAACTGTCACAACTTTATAGATTTACTCCATTCATATGGCCGATCACAATGCTTGTTTACTATTAAATGACACACGCAAGCCACACGCACCAAACAAACAAACAAACAAACAAACAACAAACAAACAAACAAACAAACAAGCAAACGAAGAGTGTCAGAGAAAAAAGACTTGTATTTTTCAACTTCCGTTTACTGAAATACTCAAATTTCCTATTTGTTTTGTTCGATCATTCTATAAATAAATGTTAAGATAGCATTGCCTCAAATGTGGGTCCACAGTTTACGTTTTGCAGTCATCAGCTTGAACAATGACACACTAAAACATAGAGATATCCAGCCTCCACTTGATTATCTTTGCAGCTATATACCGTTCAACTTTTTTCACCGCCTCTTCCCAACCCTTGTTCAACAGAACAGTGGTCAAGTAATATATACAGGTTGACTGGCCAGTTCTGTTTCCAATTCATAAATTCGAGCCAAAGGCAGGAGTTTGCAAATCAATTACAGATTGGACGGAAATTTTTGCTGTGTAAAAAGAGATGCCACTAATCAACTCCTAGCACCTCTGTACTTTAAATCCAAACCAATGTAGACTACCAGTGCAAATTTATAGACGAGGAGGATCAGTAGTTAACTATATATTGTTAAGACAAAGTTTTATTCTGAGGGGTGGGCGATGTAATTTTCAACGAGGAAGGGGTGGGTCATACGTTTTTTGACCACCACTTTTCCAAATGCTCCGCCCCCTCCCCCTAACACTTTCTGACCAGTGGCAGGGAAATAACAGCAGCCATTAGGACATCGCCGTCCAATGTACCTTGTACTAAATTTCCCTTGAACACAAACGCGAACAAGAGTAGCGTTAGCTAGCCTTCAACCTTCCTCGTCCTCTCGTTGACTCTGATGCACACGCAGAGTTTGGACCTGCTCGATGTTTTCATAACACTCCACGACAGTTCATTCTCGTTTGACCTGCAGTGCAGACGTTCTTTGGCGGGAGATCGCAGGATTTATTCGCGTGTATGCCATCTTAGGTTACCAACAATGTGTTCCCTCGGTCGCTTTTGTTACATGGCCCAACCCTCCTCTGTTTTCCTAACCCAAGATGGAAAATTAAGACACCCAAGGAATAGGTCGCGCTTGGTTGCTCAAAATACGCCTGCACTGCAGGTCAGCACTTGTTTGACCGTCAATTCTTGCGCACTGCCAAGAAGTTTGAATCTCTTTGAATTTTCATAAGAGTCCAAATTCTCGCCCAACCCCAAGAGCTTCCAAGGAGTTTTTTATTTATTTATTTATTTTTTTATTGAACTACAACTTCACTTACAACACTTAAAACAACTAACCACACTAACTACTTACATTTTACATTACCAAAACTACTACATCTACTACTACGTCTCAAATACATGTATTTATCTATTCCCCATTCAGTTTGTTGTACTTAGCTAATCAACTTATTGCACCTACTAATTAATTAACCTGAACTTCTAAGGAGTTTGATTTCTCTTCGACTCTTGTTTTCGTTCATACGGGTTTAAAGCAAAAAGTAAAAATTCAAGTTGAAAGTTATATTTGCAGTGGAACTTACTTTCCCTTCAGGATGCCGATTGTCAGAGTAATGGAGAACAGCAGCTTGTCCTTCTCAAACAGTGAGCGGCACACATTGGAGTACACACTCTGGGTGAAATGCTCGTTCAGACTTTCTATTCTTTCCTCCAGGTCTGAAGAAGGACGGCTGTTACTGATGGACTATAAGAACAAAGGATAATTTATCGTTTGGATACTCTTTAAGTCACTACAAAGATCAACAATTAAATTCTCCAAAGTATCATTCTATCTTGGTGTTACATTCATGATTGCAGTGTGATGCCAACACACTGCTCAACCAATCAGGGAAAGCGTTATAGCCCTGTTAAATTACAATTTACGTGCGGTTACATTGGGCTGCACTAGGTGATTCTAACGTCTGCGTCGTGGATGACATCCTTAAAATGTTTCCCCTCAAATGAAAGCTTCTGAGCAGTATCTTGCTGTGATATTGTTCACCATGTTGTAAAACGTGATCATAACTGTGAATGGAATCCTAAAGTGTACCCATTCAAATAAACGCTTAAAAAAGAACTTTCCTGTTGTGTTATTATAATTATTTTGTGAAAAAGGTTTTTTTCATTTAAGAGGCCATAACGTACAACCATTCAGTTGAAGCCTACAGCTGCAGAGGGTGATCTAACTTTTAAGTCTGAGGAAGAAATCCCAAAGTATGAGAATTCAAACGAAAGCAACGGAGAAGTATTTGCAGGTGGTGCGGTCCGTTTTTTCTAAGTTGAAATTTTATAAAATTTTGATAATGTCTAAGACGGCAATCTCTCAAAAGACAATATAAAGTGAGTGGTATGGGCAGTGCTTACCTGAAGGTACAGGTTAATGAACCAGGTAAGCGAGTATTGATACATAGGTTCAATATTTGCCAGGTCAGAGATACAAAAGAACAGAATGGATGAGTGTGTCGCGACCGGTTTGTATCCATTTCGGGTCTCGTCAATTTCTTTCTCTGTTGCCGTGGCGATTTCCTGTAAACAAACACACAAAAAACTATATTAACATGACAGTCGTGTAGCACGAGTCTCCTGTGAGTTTTCCCTGTAAGCAGGATTGCAAGAATTCAGACACTAAACAGCTTTTCGCAGCAAATTTTAGCAGCTTCAACGACACCACGCAAGGCTCAGTCTGCCGTCAAAGGAAACCATTTCGCCACTTGTTTGAAAGCGTTGACGAGGTCTACGCGTTGAAAACGCTTACTACTCTTCTCTGCTTCACGGATCTTTTGGCAAACAAAAGTTTTTGACGTCATAAAGTAAAACTTTGAACAGCGCGAGCGTGGAAGGGCTGACGTCATGATTTGCGTAGCTTACAAATTGTAGCATTAAAAGTTGTCGTTCGTAATCCGTCTCAATTTTTCAATCCGTCCGACTGTTCCTGTATGGCTTGTTGTCATCTCTTTAGTGTACCCAAGTTCAATACCACAAACCATAGTTTGACAAAATCGATTTTAGATAGCTCGCGGCGACAGTTTATGAGCACGTTTTCTCCGCACGCGATATACGTTGCAATAATGTCACGCCACGTTATAAATCGAGCGCACGCAGAGAGGAATAAATGTGGAAAAATATTGGGCTGGTGGGCAATTTAAGGTTTTGTTGGTATTTGACTCTCACCGAAGTTGTGACTTGTTTTTCTTTCGAAATCAGGGTGTTCTTGTATGTCCTTTGTATGCCTATGCCCTACTTGCGGGGATATTCAGATTAAACATGCACCCAAACAAACAAACAAACAAACAAACAAAAAAGCCGTGTTTCAGGCCGTGGATGAGGTAAAAGCTATTGTCAAAAAGTCGGTGTCTGACTACAAAAATCCCTGAGGAGTTTCTCTTTTAACACTGACTTTATTATTTACCTGTTTGGCAGAGATTTCCTCTGAGAGAACCTTTGACGATGACAGGATCTTGATAGCTGTTTCATCCTCCAAGATATTTCCCTAGTTTAAGGACGTTACACTAATCAATATTTCTACATTAAAAATTTTACTACCTCTTACCACTTATTATTATGTTGCTGTTGCGCAATCGAATTTCCTTATGCGACTTCCCCTAAGCGACTTAGTAATTAACGAAACGACCCAGTTTAAATAGAACGGCTTTTCAAATGATGGTCGTGAAACTAAAACCATAGCCTGCGAACAAATTCTGTTAGCTGGGTTTTTGGGCTCGCAACTCGGCGGAGCTCGCTTCGCTCTTCGGCTCGAATGGCGGCTCTGTCGCCAAAAAGTCAACTAAAGGTGATGTTCACAACGACGATTTTTAGCGCTACTCAGCGTCGATTTTCAATGTATGTTACACGGGTAAGTGCGGTGTGCACGCGCCAGGTATTTATAGTGAGGACAGGTATGTTGCACGAAACAAGTTGAGAAAAATTCGTGATTTGGCGTTGCAAGTTTTTGAAGCTGGTTAAAAAACTTGCTAAGCAAAAATTCCGCAGAAAATCGTCCGCGCACCCGCGTTACACAGCATCAACTTTTTGCAATAAAAATCGTCAAAACACAATGGAACCAATCCCAGTTAGAATCAAACTCATGTAACCGGTGCCAAGCATATGAAAATGCGTGCAAACAAGTCAAGACTGTTTTGGTTTCACTTCTATTTGGTTGAGAACTTGGCGCACGTCTACAGAGAAACATGACTACCCTCAAGAAACACTACACCTGAAAAAAACCCATTAACGGTTAGAAAGTTTACCTCAGAAGACGACAATACTTCTAAGATTTTGTCTTCAATTTCTTTAAGCTGCGAAAAAATAAAAGCCAGTTATTATTAAACGCCAAGCAAATGTTGGGAGTGTCAAGGAAAGAGAGCACTTTCTAACAACTAAAGATCTAAAACTAAAATGACTGCGCTTGGCAACGTGTTAGTTTTCCATTCGTTACAACTGAAACAACGCGTGTGTCAAAACACGTCGGGGACAACCGTCAGTATATGTTGTAACAATGTCAAAGCAGCCAAATATCCAAAATTATTGACAAGAACAATTTCAACATTGTATTACTTTTAAATTGTCCTCGTCAAGGTGATGAGAGAGTTCTGACTTTGTTCTTTGGGATTAAGTGCATCAAAATCACTTCAGAGAGTAAACTTACCACTAAAAAAGAAACGGCAAAACAAACACACCATCAAAGACCAAAGCGACATTTCGGTTTTTTTCCCCCCACCGTTTTCTTCAACTAACCTGTTTTTTATTCGCGGCACTCTCCAGGATAAGCTGATTTTTCTTTTCCTCGAGTTCAGGTTTTTCCTTGGCAGCCACAATCCCAAGCAGCTGATCCTCAAGCCCCAGCGGGGTGATCATAAAGTTCACTAGTGTCACCTTCACTGAGATTTCCGGTAGGTAATGAGGATTGCGCAGGCGCGTGGTGATGTAAAACCGGAAGTCACGTGAGTACTCGATGCTGTTCTCACCAAGCTTGAGATACTGTGGATGGCATGAGCACACGAATAAGCGCACAGATTACGAAAACATGAAAGTGGAAATGCATTAATTCATCCATTGATACCTCAATGGAAGTGGCCATAACAACGAAGTTACCGTAAGGCAAGGGTTCAACTTCGGGGGATACTCTGAGAATATTTAGGCGGGGGTGTACCACCGGACTTTAAAACCCTTACCATATTCCAGACCATATTCAGCTGCATTTTACAACCCTGTTCTAAACTAGACACCAAAACTCACTCTTTGATTAGAACAAACTCTAAAAATCACTACTATTATCCCAGACTACATCGCTTGGAAACCATACTTTTCACAGCGGAACATACCCACATTGTTTTTATTTAGGAGTACCTTCCTCGAGGGAAGGAGACCGCTGACACTTCAGACTAGATTTGCACGGTGAAATAAGCCGGGATTATCGAATGTGCCTCATCTGCGCCCTGTTTCTCTCCTTAATCAGTAGAACACGAAGAAACACAACCATGCCGATCAGCCGACCAACAGAACAGGTGCTTCTTGGCGACTGACTCCCGAATTGATTGAATAAATGTGTGAGTGTGGAGGGCAACTTGACCCTTCCTCTTTATCTTCTTGACCTCGCCCCACAGAGTGGCATTGCTCATTAACTAAAAACTGAACGGTAAGGCTAACTGACGTACACTTACGAATAGCATATCCCCCCAGTGAAGAATGTATCACCTCTATGTGTAGAGATGAGTTACAATCCATTAGCCTACGTCCTCGTTGTTTACTGTACTTATCAACGTACCTCAACACCGCCTTGTTTGAACGTCTGTTTCAAGAGAAGCGGTTCCAGTATAGGATCCAGTTCCTCTCCAACATTTTCCAAAAGCACAGGTGTACCAAACTAAAAACAAACATACTTCAATTAGTGGCGTTGCCAAGGACGGTTCAAGTCTCTAAATCGAGAAAATCTAGAACATTTGCCATCTAGCCGAGAAGGTAAACTTCCAGTTAAATGACACAGCACGATTCTTTCAGGTCACCAAGGATTTCCAAAACATTTCTTTATTTTGAACGTTCGTTTCTAGCTCTTAATAGCGATCCTGAGTACACGCACCTGTCATCATAATCTACACAATGGTTTAAATTGTCCATAATTCAAACGGAGAGTAAAATACGCGCGGGAATGTAACTCACACACAAAACTCTGAATAAAAACGCCCCAGGTAGAAATCTCTACAGGTCACATATTCTACACAAAGATTTTATTTGTCCATAAATCAATTGGCAGAAGCAACAGGTGAGGTAACATAGGTCACGTGAAGTCTGAATTGAAAACACGTGAGTTAGAAATCCTTACCGTGATACTGTTTTCTAAGGTGCGGATGTAGTTGGAGTCAGAAAGCTTGATAACTGACAGTTTGTTTTCTTTCTCCATGTTCTTCACCCATTTATTGGCTTGACCTGCAAGAGATATACCCAAAATTAGTACCCAAAATCATCAAGATGCGAGTCGCTCTGTTAATGGAAAGTCACTGCTGGTGCTGGAAATCTATAATATTTGGACAGACAGACCTAACATCTAGGTCATGTATAAGGATAACTGAAGCTAACTGAGCTGGGACTCTGACCGACCGTTCTCGTAAGCCATCATACTCCTTCAAATACCACCTTTATAAGATAACGTTTGAAAACATTCTCAGCGAAACACTGTATTTAGAATCTCTTTAAAGCGACCATCTCCCCTCAGCGACCACCTTCATGAAATCCCCTTTGAATCAGTCCTCAATCAAACTCTGTATTTAAATTTTCTTTCAAGCGACCATCCTCCTTCAGCAACCATCTTGGACACTTCTGAAAGACTCGAACCTGCTTAAATAACCTATATCCTCAGAAATCAAACACAGAGTCACATTTACCTTGCGGATCAATCATGAGAGGCCATCTTCGCGCGTTATCCACCACAATTCCGTTATCAACCGAAAAGGAATCCACAGGGAGACCAGCAATGTTCCACGCACGGATCTTGACTGGACTGCCGAGGGTCGCGTTCAGAGAGAAAGACTCAGAGCACGGGATTTTCTTTACATTACACTGTTCCACCCAGCTCGATATACAGTTCTGTGAATATAGGAATAGACCAAGTTACACTTCAGTCATATTGATGACTTTTAACCTTTTAACTCTCAGAGTCAAAGCAAGAAACAGGTAAGGTGGTCCTAAGTTTGAAGTCATGCGGATGAAATCCTACACGTGTCCATTCGAGCAGGCCCCAGTTGTTCAAAAGTTGGATAGTGCTATCCACAGGTTAAATCTCTATCCAGTGGATAATGCAATTGGTTTCCCTACCACTTATCCACTGGATAGTGATTTATCCGGTGGATAGCGCTATCCAACTTTTGAACAACTGGGGCCAGGACTTTCCTTGGTACTGGCGGTATGTTGTGGTGTATAAGGTGGGTCTAACTTTTGACATTCTTAACAAAATCCTGAACAGTGACCACTCAAATGAAAGCTACTAAGCAGTACTTTCCTATGGTGCTGTTGTTATGCAAAACAAGGTGGTTCTAACTTTGGAGTATGTGGATGAAAATTCTCCTAAAGTGTGACCATTGAAACGAACGCTACTGAGCAGTACTTCCTTGTAGCGCTGTTTATTATGCTGTACAAAGTGGTTCTAGCTGAAATCCTTAAGTGTGACCATTCAAATGAAAGCTACTGAGCAGTACTTTCCTGTGGTGCTGTTTATTATGCTGTACAAGGTGGTTCTAACTGTTGAGTCTGTGGATGAAATCCTTAAGTATGACCATTCAAATGAAAGCTACTGAGCACTACGTTCTTGTTGGGCATGCGTAGTTCATATTAACAATGTTACCAAACGAAAATTTCAGGAAATTTGTTCTTTACGGAAATTGGTGGGCTAAATTTTACTCTTAGTGGACAAAAACAATAAAAAGGGGCAACTTACGTTCCTGAAGTCCACAGTAAAAGGACCCAAATACGCCACCACTCCTGAGGACAAAAGGACATCCCCAGTGATCCTATCATATCTGTCACCCAGCACACGCGCTGCTTCGGTCCAGCGGTCTTTCTCACCACCCAGTCCTCCGATCAGTTTTTCTGCTCGGTCAAGCTTCTGTTCGCAGACCATAATATTGTGTTCCAGCTCTTTCTTTTTGTTGGTCATGATGTCGAATTCATCATTCAATGCTTGAAGTTTGTCAACAACCTATATAGGGAAACGAGAACTAATGCAATTACCACAAACATTTTACCAAAACTTTCTTTAAAGAGAACTGGACAGCCCGAGGACACATTCTGACGACAACCGAAAGACAGTAAACCTCCTTTAAAACGGTGACCAAAATTTAAACGAATGAAAACTTGACAGAATGGAAAATTAATATCAGCATTAGAAAAAGCATTGTTTTTATTTTTTTGCAACCTTGCAAAGTTTCATTAGGTCAGGTATTCTTGAGGTCAGGTATTCTTGCATTCGAGAAAACAGAAATTGAACATTGAAAAACTTGCAGACGATTGCAAGTGTCTGTAGACGACAATTTCTCGAAAAAATTTCGATACAATGTCTTGAAAAATTTCTTCCTGAATATTTAAACCACGCCATCGGCTTCATAAATCCTAAAGATTGAATTACTTTTCGGGACTAGTTGGCAAAAAGATATCAAAAATTGTCAAAAACTCATCAAAAACTCTGTGAAAATAACAAAATCAGGGCGCGCAACACTGTAACGTTTTGAAGGAGGAATGTGTGTACGTTTTCGAGTGGATACACACATTTTCATTAACCCTTTAAATCCCAAAATCAACATGCATACTTATCCTCACTGGTCTCCGCATGTTTCTTATGGTACAAGTTGGGAGAATTTGTCTAAATATCAAGATATTCATCTTTGGTGATCATTTTCTTCATTCTCCTGACATGTATGTTTGGTCATGTAATGATATTGTAAGGAGAAGCTATATACTGGTTACTATTGTAGATTAAAGGGTTAAAAATGCACCAATGATTTCGGGAACAGGACTCAGGCCACAAAAGGTTAGAGGATTGAGGGCAAAAAGTCAAAGATTGACAATACGAGAACGCAGCATCTACTAGCCTCTTTGAGTTGAGCTCGTTTGGCATTTAGCTTTTCCATCTGCACTGCAAGTTCAGCTTCTGCTTGGGCAAGCTTTTCTTTCTTAGGAGCAACAACCTACAAATAACAACAGAAGGATTTGTTTAAAATATTCCAGAACTGAAAAATACGTCTGCTCGTAATGGAAGGCCACGGCCCCTCACACGCTCGTAGTTTGGCATATAAAATAAACCACACAGTGTGAACCAGCGGAAATCCTTTCACACGATAATACACTTAACGCGATTTCTTCCATAACATCAGGTTTTTCCCTTTTGCACTGCTGTAAACCAACTTTGATTTTAGAAAATGTATTGCACTTGGCAATTAAAAATTAAAAATAAAAATAAAAATAAACGCCAATAAACGCCATTAATGCTATCTTATCAATTCTTTCTTACGTTCGATTGCCCCTCGGGTTCACCTCCTTCCCCCCACCCACCACCCCACTGCAAAGCAATCCGGGAACCGCTCCTGTCTAATGAAATAGGCATTGGGCGACTGAAGCAGTACCCGAGAAGGGAGGGGAAGGTAGGACTTTGAACTTACCTTAGCCACTCTCTCATAGACTTCCATGGCACGGACCCATCTACACAGACCCTCACAGGCAGAAGATACTGAACGAATGTTGTTCGGATCGAAATCAGGATTCGTCACATACCTAAGAAAAACGAAAACAATTTGATTTCTCAGCTGCAGTAGCAATTTTCGTTTAGCTTAACGGAAGCAAATTTTCGCTTAGTGCAGAAGTTACTTTTTTGAGAGCAACGAATTTTCGTTACACGTTTTTGCCCAACATTCGGCAAACATTCGCCGATATTTCGTTTGAAACGAAAGTTCTCCATTTTTCCACCGAAATTTGCCACGTCACCAAAACGTGCCTCATAAAGTACCAACCTGAACATCTGTCCGTGTCTGACAAAGACTCGGAGAAAAACAACAGAGATGTAGTTCGAAGGATAAAATCCGCTACTTCTCACGTAATTGGAATTGTTTCGACAGTTTTGTTCAGGGTTTCAGATAACGACAGCCGCAGCACATGTCCCCTACTTACCTTTCTCTGATCTTTTTAATAATGGCGGCTGGAATGTTATCCTTATCGTAAACTTTCAATGACTCCAAGAATTTCATGTCACCCAGCATCTTCTGCGATGGTCCCCAGAAGTCCTCTACCATGCGTCCCGATCCCGAGGGATCGGGCTTTCTCTCGGGTTTAATCCCTTTCATGATGCACACGGCTTCCATGACGAGTTTCACTGCTGAAGGTGGGTTCTAGAGACAAACAAAGGCAACGAACAGTCAAAAAATTTCCCTGAAAACAGCCTTGAGTGCTACAAAAGGTGCGTGTCTACGAAAGCAAAGCCTTAAACTGACAATTGCGTTTGTTGGCGATGAAAATAAACACGCTTCAAAGACAGACAGTTAGTCTCGAGCGTGGGACAAAGACAAAAATCTGAGTCCCCTACTCAAAATTCACACCTTGGATATCACCTCAGCAAAAGATACAGGTTTAAAACTTTCATAACGATAATGACGATGATGATGATGATGACGACGACGACGACGACGATGACGACGACGATGATGATAATGATAATGATGGTGATGACGACAAAGACGACGACAGTTACACTTGAGTGGTTGAATGACATACGGGTATCTCACAAACATTTAATTGCCGTTGATCAGAAAAGGGACATATCAAAATCTTTACAGTGTCATGAAACAAATGGAGTTAGTTTGCAGTTTATAACGGACTTTACAACGAGTGGTCAAGTGATCCTACTTACCTTCATAGTCTTGACCATACTGATATCACTAGGTTTAAGAGTGTTAAGGGCCTGCATGGCTGCCTCCAGGGCCGGCATGGCTTCAGCCAGATCACTTTCACACTCATCCTTGATTCCTTTAGCTACAGCTGCAGCCTCGCTAGCAACTGCCTCGTCTGCTGCTACCACCTGCCAACACAAAGGGGAAAGTTGAGAATTCTCTCACTTCGTGCTTTTAGTTATGCACTCAGTGTCATACCCGTGCTATCCAAGATTGATGAAAATTGAAATAACTGTAACATAGAGCGGTTTGAATTGAGTGTCGAAAGTAATTCTTGTTCGCTTTGTACTTTACTTTGCTCTGTGATTGGTTGAAAAAGCTCGTGCTACTTTGTCAACCAATCTGAAGTAAAACGCACACCAATTATGACTTGCCCGCACGCGTTTTCGGGCGCTCAGCGCCTTTCATATGCATTTGCATCAAGTTCTGATTGGTTCGTTGGTTCGTTTACCTCTGTTATTGGCCAGAGTAATTTCTTTGGTTTTGGTTTTACGACACTCTAGTGAAAACTGCTCTATTGTAAAACTCGAAGAGACCTGTCTTCACCTCTTTCTTAGCCTCCACTTCAACAGTATCCTGCTCTATTTTGACCATCAGCTTTTCCGTTTCTGCTGACGTTTTAATCAGTTCCGGTTGAAGGTCACTAAGCTCCTGTTGCATGACGGACACCTGGGATGAAGCAAAGTCCAGTTTCTCAAGACCAGTGACGTAACGTTGCTTCAGGGTCATGATTTCCTGGCGTTTAATGTCGAGAAGCTTCTTGAATGTCATGATGAGTTCCAGGTACGAGGTCGGGGTAACATAGTTGCGGCGTCTTAAGGATTGGTAAAAGCTTTAGAGAGAGACAGACAAATTATTAACATTATTATCTGTATTCTTAGATTGAGGGGGCTTAATAATTCATACGCCATTTTAAGCCTCCTCGCCACTTTCTCAATGTATTTATCTTTTTCTTTTATATTTATGCATGTGCGGCAAAATTAAAAATAAAATAAAATAAAAACAAATTTTGTAAGTTAAATGAAATTAATTGATTGGCTTTCTTTTTCTGTTTTGTCAAAAACTTGGCAAGCTCCGAGGCAGGGCCCTTCTGCCGATTATCGAACTAATTGACAAATTTGGCAGGAATTAGTGGTTTTCAATCGAATATCGAAAGTAAATTCGCCCTCGCTTTGAATTTGTTTTACTTCGCTCTGTGATTGGTTAAAATAATCGTGCCATTATCTCGACCAATGAGAAGTAAAAACAAAACCATCCGCGTCTTTCTTGCACGTATTTTCCCGCGCTTGGCGTCTGTTCCACGTATTTTCCCGCGCTTGACGCTTATTTGCTTCCACATCTGATTGATCCACTCCGTAATTTTGTTTGCTGTGATTGGTTGGGATAATTTCTGTTCGCACCTGAAAGTCGCAGTTTTTGCCACGAAAGTCTGCAAAGTGGACAAGCCGCCAATTAAGAGTGGGTCCTTGTTGCTGTTGTTGTTGTTGTTGTTGTTTTTTTTTTGCCACTCACCTGTCAGACAATTCTCTGACGCTCTCGTGGAAATACTTGCACATGAATACACATTCTTTACGAACTTCATGCGCCATATCCACTTCCTCCAGAAATTTGTTGGCTACCATTTCTAACGCATCCTCCGGCCAAGCCTACAGGAGTGTTGCATCATCAACTTTTAATACAATGTATTACTTTGCTTAATACACTTTGCTAATTAAAACGCTTCCAGGAATTTGGGTAAAAAGAAGCAACAACAAATAATAATAATTCTCCAGAAGCTGCAGAAAAGGCCAAAAGTTACTCCTCTACCTCCAAGCACATGATCCAATGAGTTTTCCTTGATACTGATTGTTCTACAATGTTTAATTTTCTTTTAGAGTGTTTTAGTATTTGTAGAATCAGGAGATCCCAATTTTCGGGGGTTTCACAAAATGTTTCGACTTAGAATAATTAATGTTTACTGTTGTGATCTCAGTTAAGTGGTCGGTCTCTGAGAGTTTAATTATGGAAAGGCAAAACGAAGACAACTTAATTCTTTCAATTGAACTCAGCGGCATATAAACAGGTTATAAATAAAGAAAGATGGTGAATTTTAAATAAGACCTATGCTCGCCACGAGTCTCCCAATAGCTCAATGGTTAGAGCGTCCGACCGGTGTACGGAAGGTCATGGGTTCGATTCCCGTCGGGGACTCAGACTTTTTCTTTGTCCCACGCTCGCGACATGTTGAATATTCCATCTTTTCTTATATATACAGGTTGTATTGAAGTTTGCCGATAGCCACAGTCCGAATTTCTTGACATTCAACTGGTTATTTCTGTAGTAGAGTAATTTTTTTGCGGAATCAGTTTCTTGCAGATCGAAAAGAAGTTCGCCAAAATGCAACAATTTCATACCACAAGGTACATACATTTTGACTGTGGGACTAAGCTTTACCTGGAACCAGTCGATTGTACAGCAGTTGATAAGTGAAGGAAACATTCTCATGCGGCTTCTGAACGCATCTCCGATGGGGCTCATGGCTAGCACCACATGAAGATTAGCGCGGACTCGCTCAATGAAGAAGTTGTACATCGCCAGAGGCGTGGCGTCAATTTTACGGCCCTGAAATAGCAAGGAATAAGGTTCTAACATTAGTGAGGTAAAAAAGAAATAGAACAAGAGCCTATAACAAAAGTTTGCGGCTAAAATGTGCGCGCTAAACTGAAGCGTAAAAAAACTTCTGCGAACGTTCAAAATGACAGACTGAGGCTTTCGTCACAATTAAAGTGCACGCGCGCGCTCAGCAACGCGTGAGCATTGGAAAGTTCTGGAAAAGAACGCGAAGCTTTGTCTATAAAGCAAGAGCTGATAAGAGTTAAAACGCTCAATTTTCTTTGACCGTCCTGCTGTCAAACAGAATCGTTTTTTCTTATGCGGTCTCATCGACTCTTGTGCGCTTTCGGTGAGTTTTTACGTCAGGTTAAACCATCCCAAACATATAATCGCCCTTCTATGAATTTCAAAAGTTTTTAGACAATCGACGAAAAGCTACACTTTCGTTTTTAGTGTTAACACCGACCTTGTTACGCTCTCCACGAGGTTAAAATAATTCTTTTTCAAATAAGAACAGAATCCTTTAGAAAATCAGTGGATTTGTTCAGAACAATCGTACTAGCTAACAAGCACATCTAGAAACACATTTCTATGTTGCAGAGGTTTAATGAAATTGTTTAGAGTAACCAAACTTCCTTCAGGAAAGTTTATACCTCAGCATTTCGCCCGAATGAACATTCACTACAAACGCTCGTGAATGTTGCCAACTTTAAACAATTCGACTTCTTCTGTAAGAGAAAACCCTTTCGAAGGTAAACGAAGTTGCGCACAGCACCATCACCGAGTTTGGAAAGGGCTATGCATCACCAACTCGTCCGAGGGTACAGAAGCTACAAACGCTGGCAAAAGTTGCAAACGATACACGACGTGACTTTGTCTGTGATAGCAAAACTCTTACGAAGGTCAACGTGGTTGCTCAAAGCAACATCAATGGCCTTAGAAAGGACTTTGCCTCATCAACGCACCCGAAAGAGGCCTACAATACAAACACTTATGATAGTTGACAGGGCTGCAAATAATTTTTCTTTCTTGAAAGGACGTATGTCCGACCAAGTCTTCATTTTGGTCGGACAAAACAGAAATGTGGTCGGACGTTTTTTTAAATTATTATTTTTAAGTGGAAGTCTTTTTGAAATAATTATTTCTTATCATTATTTACTTATAATTTGGTCAAAATAATAATTTGTCCGGACATAACGTCTGACCGAAGTTAAGATTTCGTCGGACATGGGCCGATTTTAGTCGGACATTGTCCGACGACCGACAGTTATTTGCAGCTCTGAGCTGACGTAACAATTCTAAAACAAATACAATTTTTAAGTACAAAAGTAAAACAACATAACGACTACAAAATGAATGTATACTCTGTCAAACGCCAGGCAAATGTTGGAAAATGATTGCATTTGGCAATTTTCCATCCGTAACAACTGAAACAGCGCATGCGTCAAGAGGCACAGGGGACAAACCTCAGTGAATGTTGTAACTATATAAACGCAGCAAAAACATCCAAAATAATTGACGAGAACAATTTGGACATTTTCCCGCTTTTTAATTGTCCTTTTCAAATGAAACGAAAAATAAAAACAAACACTCAAACACAAAAAGCAGTTAAAGTGTTAACTGCCATGCAGCACGTAACGCGTTTATCTCCACAATTTTATAGATTACTGCCATGCAGTGGGTGCCAGTGGCGTCTCGCGCGCGTTGTCCACGTGCGAACTTAACGTAAAGCACGCGAGAGAAACCTCTGACACCCAGGGTATACAATTGCAGACCGGCAATCAAGTTTACGCACCTCCACTCGGGCAACTGTTTGCATCTTTTCAATGACATCAGCTTTCTCGTCAGCAGGGAAGATGTTCGGTACATCACCTGTGTTGAGAATCATGTTGATGTCTTCAACGAACGACTCCTCTTTGATCTGATTATCGCTGAACAGAAACACTGTGGCTTTACCATCCACACCTGCTTTGATCAGCATCTGTGAAGTAATTTTCAATAAGTAAGACGTCAAAGAAGAAACCAGCAATACTATTTAGTTTCAGCGTGTCTGTACCCAGCGTAGTAAGCGTTTCCGGCCGATCCGTAGGCTTTTCCACAGTTCGAAGCATTTTTCGGTTTTGGCCGCGCGCAAAATATGAGCCAGGACAAAAAGAATGGCGCCACCCCAAGTTTCGGGCCACCCGAAAACGAAAAATGCTTCAAACGTACGGAAAAGCCTGATGGGAAACGCTTCCTATGCAATCTAGCGTGTTTGCAGAAGCTTAGAAACACAGGAAACCAGGTATTTTTACATCCGCTCATCCAGGCCTCGTCCACACTAATACGTTTTCGTATGAAAACGCATACTTTCCATGCGTCAAGCTAAAACACTGATATCAAAAACATTTGAAAGCGCTATCAAAACTGGACACTTCTGAAAACGAATCGTTTTTGCTTGGTGGGCGAAAAAGCATTAGCATTAGCATTGTGTAACATTGTTTTCACTTAGAAAGATAAGACTTGACATGCAAACATTTGAGGCAACCAAACACTGAAGTTGGACATTGATGAATCATTATAAATACCTTTTTAACGTCTTCTCTCCATTCGTTCTTGGTGTAGTTTCGAGTGATTTCAATCTGGAACAAGTCGTAGTCCGCCATGAACGTTGCCAGACGAGTGGCGCTTTGGCGGCCACTTCCGCCGATACCTGAACACGAGATACAATAACAATACAAGATTAGTTAAAGGACATTGATGGATCTTGACTTTCCACTTGATGATGACTAACCTGGTGGTTAGTCATCATGAAAACAGTAGCCTAAGTAACAGAATATTCTAAAAGCAATCTGTTTTCTGTTCGGGAATTATCCTCGAAATTTATTGGTTGTGTAAAGTGCGAAAGTTGAAACGGCAAATTTTTGTGACTGCTAAAAGTATATCAGGTTTCGTATGGAATTGGTGCCAGGATTAAGACTACGAAGCTACTACAGATTGAGAGCCCCTGTGGTCTAACCTCTCGTAAGTGACCTGGGGCCAGTTTCCCGAAAGTCCCGGTAAGTTTTATGGCCCGGAAAGCTATTTTATGTGCGCAATATTTGCACTAAAGACTCAAAATTTGTTGGTTTTGAAAGCTGAGCAATAAAATTCTAAGCTAATAAAAACAACTTGGGCAGATATGCAGCTTAAAAACTGCGACAACGTTTTTAGATTTTGATCTTAAATTACACCTCCGGGCCCGAAAAGTTACCGGGACTTTCGAGAAACGGGCCCCTGCTCCCGAAAGCGACCACTTAGGCTTGACATTTTAGGTGGTTGTTTACGGGAGGTTCAATTGTAGTTGCACCGTGACAGCCGTACATACCAACAAGCAAGGCGTGGCCATTATCCTGCTTTAACACTCGAGCGACTCGTGAGATGTGTTCAATGGCAAACTTGAACATGACAAGCGACATGGGTGTCTTGCTCATCTGGTTAAACTCCTCAAGATACCTAACGACAAACAAACGGCCATATATAGTCAAGAATACCCTGAATAATAATAGCAGTTGAAACGCCCTACTTTAGCTTTAGGAGACTAACATATGTTTATGTTGCCTTGGCGTGCGTATTTGGAAACCAAAAACCACAGAGAAGACAAACTTCGATTGTAGCTGTACTTCACCAAATTTTCAATGTATGACCAATTTTGTCTTTTTTCTCTAATTTTACAGCATTTTCCCATCTTTCCTATTTTTCATTTTTTTCATTCTTGCCAAAGTTTTTTTCTTTAATTTTTTCCCTTTTTTTCGTACGGCCATTACAAGATGGCAGCAATGGAACAAAGCCAAGAATACAAGAATCTGAGTGTTCTTGGTTAGAACATTTTTCAACTGAGTGTCGCGAGTTATTCGCGTTTTCTTTGGTTTGCTTAACTACACTCGGGTGAAAGTAGCCTGCCTCTCAAACAGTTAGAAGTAACACCAAAACCAAACGGAAGTACTCGTTACCCACCAGAGCTGGTTTCAAATTCTGATTGGTTCTTTTGGATTGTTTTTGTCCACTGTAATTGACCGACTACCAAACGTGGTTGTGACGTTTCGACATTCGATAAAAAAAAACGCTCAGTTTAGTGCAAGCGTTTACACTCACCCTTCCATCTGCTGAGTCAGCTGCGATAGGTCTGTGACTTCATCGTAAATTCTGTCTGGAGTATCAGGGTTCATGTAGTCACCAAAAAATAAACTCCTGAAAAAAGCAAGGTAGTGAAACTGTCAATAGAAATGAAGGGATAAGAACACTTATAAAACCACTCGGGTCCAAGTAATTTGTCTTGGAAGAAAGTAGTTCAGTAGTTCAGCCATTCAGATACAAAAAAAAGTCCCTATTATTTTTGAAAAATTTCCCCTGATTAGTGTGAAAGAGCGCATTTAATCAGCCCACTGAATTTAATATTTTCTCTCGTACATTTAGCAAGAGACGGGGTACTAAAAAATTAGGGCAACCGAATTTAGCCAGATATTAGGAGACATTGTTTCCATATCAACTGAAGAGGTCAATTTGCCAAGAACGTTTTTGCGCGTCTACTGACAGAACACCAAAACGCCCTTACTTATGATGGCTAATGGGTTGCCAAATGGCTAATGGCTAATGGCTAATGGCTAATGGGTTGCCAAATGGTGAAAAAGTCGCGTTCACTTGCGTGCAAATTTTGATCTCGATTGAAGTGACACAAGATATTGCAAGCCATCATAAGCACATGCAATTAACGGCCAAACGGAGTCGCAAGTTATCGCAAGATTAACTTGCGACTGCGTTTGGGCAGG
This sequence comes from Siderastrea radians, assembly GCA_964017195.1. Classification (NCBI taxonomy): domain Eukaryota; kingdom Metazoa; phylum Cnidaria; class Anthozoa; order Scleractinia; family Rhizangiidae; genus Siderastrea; species Siderastrea radians. The sequence continues at coordinate 35,563,351 of OZ024891.1, read as the reverse complement.
GCGTAAAGTGTTTCGACAATTTTTAACAAAAGCCAACCTGATGTGATCGTCTTTGAGTTTCTGTCCTGTCGGTACAAGATGGTCCAACAAGCCATCCATGTCTTTCTTGAAATGATGTTTCGTTGTCTCTTTGATCGTGTCAAAGAACATCACTCGATCGTTGTTGTCAATCAGCCTGTCGTAAAACACGCGATAAACCTCGTGAATCCACAGGCGAATTAACTTGTCTCCCTCTTGAAGGTGCGTGGAGGGAACGAGTAGTACGCCAAATACGACACGCGCGAAGTCACGCAAGTTGAACACGTAGTGTGATTTGCTTGGAGTAGGAAGGAATTTATCGACAACGGCCTTGTACACGTGCATGGTGGCTTGGACAAGAATCTGTAGACAGAATGAAATGGGAAAGATTTAAGGTTAGATCTAAATGCATAAAAAATAATCCTTAGTTATTTGACGTGTTTCTAATTCGTAGTCGCTGGAAGAAATCCTAAAGGGTTAAAGTCTAAATGAAAGTATCGAGCAGAACTTTTTGTTGGTATTATGCCACACAAAGTGGTTCTAACTTTTGAGTTTGTAATTAAAATCCTAAAGGTGACCATTCAAATAAAAGCTATTGAGCAGTACTTTCCAGTGGTGCTGTTTATTACGCTGTACAAGGTGGTTCTAACTTTTGAGTCTGTGGATGAAATCCTAAAGTGTGTCTATTCAAGTAAAGGCTATTGAGCAGTATTTCCTGTGGGGCAGAACAAGGTGGTTCTTAGAACTTCTGAGGCTTCATTGAAATCCCTAAAGTGTGACCATTCAAAAGAAAGCTAGTGAGCGCTTATTTTCTTGTGGTGCTGTTTTGATAATATAGCGATGAAAAATCTTACCTTTCCCAGTCTCCCAAAAGACGCATCAAATCCTTTAGCAAAGTGCCAGTCCACAATGGAAGTGAAGATCTTTGTCATGGTATTGTCATCGAAAGAGTCAATTGATATAATATTCAAGTGCCGAGTAAACCGACCTGAGATGTCATTACGGCCACCACCGGGAGGACCCATGGCAGAAACGAACAGCTGAAAGAAGACAAACCATCAAACAAATGATTTAAAAATCCACTGCGTTGAATATGTTACAATACAATCATGGTAGCTTGCGTAGCAGGCTACAGAGCGCGATGTCTGGGGCGATGTTTGGGGCGCGAGAGAGTTCTGTCAGTATCTCCTGCGTGAACAGGACACGTGCTCAAGTATTTTCTTTGGGAAAAAATGTTGGCTTTCCTGAAATGGTCTAAGGATGTGTCTATTCATTGCACGTTTTATAGCTGCACCCTACAACCGTCAATGTCTATTCTGAACATTTTTAATTCAGTTGCTTCATTAAACTTAACATCACCCCTCCCCTTGATGCCTTTTGACTTGCTAGAGTCCCCCCCCCCCACCTCACACTAGAGCCCCCCAAGCCCACACCTCCTGGTTAGTTTAACCGATCTGGGTCTCCAGCTGTTTTTCGTACTGTAACGAAACAGCTATTTTAGAGCTATTGTGCGCGAGCTGCAAGGAACCGTTATTTTAGAAGTGTTGTGCACGAGCTCTAAGGAACCGTTAAGATTACAAATAGTTAACGTAGATATGTAAGACGGTTATATCGCGAATAGCCAACGTAGTATACACGCAAGACTAGGTATAAAAGGAACTTACACGTTGTAACGGTGGTTTTTGGTGCGCTGATCTTGCACTATAGAGGAGCCGCTGAGTGTAGTAATAAACGGTTATTTGAGAGCTGGATTTGTTGTGGTCGTCGACCGACGCAGCGCTCGTTACAGTACTATTCAACCATTGTCCTTCATACATGCTACGTGGCCGACTTGATGTAAGCGGTGTGTTGTTGCATCATAATGCAGGTATACTGGTCTTGTATAGCAACAAACATGAACTCAACACGAAAACCTGCTTTACCAAGATAGCGATTGACTGAAAAATTGGGCAAGTAAATTTAAAATACAATTTTCATAGTGCCAGTATATTATTACCGTCCTGTATCAAACGTTTATCGTTTTTTCTCTTAGTTCTTTGTCTTTTTGTTTTGGTTGTATGTGTTTTCTTTCTTTTAGTGGAGGACTGTAGTTATCTCGGCGAGCGCACACGACCGACACTGGCTTTGAATGTTCGTTTGGTTACGTTAGTTTAGCTATATGAATGTCTACATCCCACCTTCTTAAAATAAAAATAAAAATAATACCAAATATACAGCTATACAGGTATATTCCTACCATATCCATGAGTTCCAGTTTGGACGTGTCCTTCCTGTCATACCAGTGGGAGTGGTCAATCCACTAGAGACAAAATCAAATCATTTAGAACATAGCAGAAGAAAAGTATATTAGACTTAAACCCGAGAAGATGTAATAAGAAGATATAATAAGTCGGTGAAGTATGATCGCCCAAGTGAAAGTAGTCTTGAGAAGGGCTGTTTGTGATGGAGGAGAAGTTAAAGATTGGCCAACCAAAGCATGTAACATATAACTTTATCTCACCTGTCGCAGCAATTCAATGGGGGGCTGGGCACCATATTTCTCCTTGGAAGGCATGTTGAGATCATCCACAAAAACAACACACTTCTTACCGGGAGGGGGACCGTACACTCCTTTACGACGCCTGTTAAAAGACAGCATTTCAAACAAGAACGGCGCGTGATGGTTTGCTATGAGTAAATATTTGAGACCAATATCCGATACCTCATTTCACCAACTAAATCCAAGAGACATAGACACATAGGCAGACTACGTTTAAGGTAGTTGTCTCCAGGGCGTCAATACTTAATAAATTTTTTAAAATTTAATTTTATCGTTACTCTCGTAGGCGCGTTTCTTTGGGAACGTTACATTGAGTACAAGAAATGCACGAAGACCATTTTGAAAAATTTGCCATTAACCTGAATCAGTTTGTTGTTACGTTTTCGACATAGCTTTTGAATAAAGTTTCCACTTTACCTGTCCAACTTAGCCATGATGATATCCTGAGTTTGGCCGGCGCTGGTTCGAGCTGAAAAGTTGATGTTGATCGGAAGAAATCTGGACGGACGGAAAAGAAAAGGAAAAACATGAAACAGAAAGATTGCACAACAAAATAAAATGACATCAGTGGCATGGACGAAAGAAATGTCTTTTACTGGACCTCACCTACACTTGACGTGAAAGTTGAGAAGTTCGAAGCTTAAAAGTCTCGTGAGTTTCTTTACAAGTTGTCTGACTAGCTTTTGAGGATATTGACATTGTTTAGAATTGAGGAGTGACAGCTATCCTAGCTGCGATACGCGGTGTTGTGAGAAAACCAATGAAAATAAAACTTTAGTAATATTTAGCCAATTTGGTGTATAACGAGTGAAATCAGCGATTGGTTTCCGTGCGAAATTTTGGTTACAAAAGTACACCACATTCACAGCCCAGTTTTATCAAAATTCAGTCTGACACAACAAACATCACTCTGACGCGCGCTGTGAGGAATATTTCATACGTATTTTAAAAGGTTTCTTCCCGGTAGTGATGTCTGCTGTTTCACAACGAAGTTTAATATATCTAAATTCGGCTATGCATCAAGCAACGCTACATCATTAAATAAATGAAATACAGTTGTAGGCTCCTTTTGAAACACTAAAATACAACTTGGTAGCAACACTTAAATACAACTTGGTAGCGCATAAGGCTGAGAACGGCCTTATGTGCGTTCTGGCGCGAGGAGAAATAATGATGATGAGTTAGGCTGAGAGGACACCAAGAACAGAGAGGAATTATCATGTTCTTTTAATTTTCTTTGTGTCTTATATGCCTAATTAAGCTTCATTTTAACATACCCCACGACCCACCCCCCTTCAAAAAACCTATTCTTGTACGACAAACATCATACTTCTCTTTCGGCATCCCCACGATGTAGTTATTGGTGATGGCCGACTTTCCTGTGCCTGTAGGGCCAATGAACAGGAGTGGTTTGTTGTGAAACAGGAAAGATTCCAAGAAAAACATCTGCCGAGCAGTCTCATCTGTTGGAATCATCAACTCGCTGACCTGTCAATCATAAAATGATATATTAGGCTCCCTTGTTTATAACTTTATCGTGCCCTCAGCAAGGACAATGTTTCCACTAGGGAGCTGGTCTTTCAGCCCACCAGCATGTTATAACTCACTGCTAGCTGTCTGCAGTCAACATCGCTGGCAATTAACGGTCCAATATGAAGATGTCATGAAAATGCTATAAAAACTCTCTTAAATTACCCTTTTGGATGTCAAGATTTTGCACATGTACCTCCCTCATTTACTGCTCAAAAATAAATTTGAAAAATTAAACTTTTGTTAGAAAAACGAAGTAGCAGTGGTAATTTAGAAATCTTTGAGAAGAATGGTTGGTGGACATCAAAACTTGATTTTTGTCCTGTTGGCGGAAACCACGCTTTAGTGAATTTGTTAGTCAGGGTATGGATGATATCGTATTTGTAAAACAAACGAAAACACAACCCATAAACATGTAAAATTCAATTATGTAGCATAGTGGGATTTTGGAAAAGTGAATTAACACTTTCCTTTAAATCGGAATAAGCCTCCCTGTCAACAAGCTTGCCCTTTATCCTTCTTGAGCCACTAAATTAAATAAACCCCGACCTGTCACAAGTGTTACCTTAGCATCTTTAGGAATGACATTCTTAGCTTTATCCACTCTATCAATCCAGTTATTCCATGAGCCACTGGCTTGTTTCACAAAATAGAAGTCGTACACAGTGCCACGGTCAGGAAATACGTTTTGCTGCAAGAGATCAGAAAGAATGTTGATACAACTGAAAACGTTAAAAAGGGAGGCAGCGTGAAGTAGTGGGTGTGATGCGGGAGGTCCCGAGGTTCAAGGTAACATGTGAGATTACACTTCACCGTGTAAAGCTACAAATGCCAGCAGCAATCATCTAACCCACCCACCCACCCACCAGCCCGCCGGAGGAGACAGCATGGCCGAGTGGCTTAGGGCACTGGATTGCATCTCGGTCTCCCCGGGATCAAATCCCGCTCTGGCCACTAGCTGGAGTTGTTTCTCGGTAGTCCGAGTTCAACTCCTCGGCCATACTTGTGCATAGCCAACTGGTCTGCCTCCTGCCAGTTGCGATTCTTACTTGTTATTTTCAGTTTGTTATTTCTTTCTAGATATTTATTTCGTATATTTGTTACACGGAGATATTAGCCTTTCTGGCTACTCTAAAATTCGTGTTAAAATAAAGTTCATGTTTAGTTCATGATGAATGTTTTGAGGCCAGGCAACAACACGTGGGTTTTTATTTAAAGTGTATCGGCGGTTAAGAGCTTAACTATTGCTTAACAAATACATGGTAAACAAGCATTGACGTAACGGGGAATTAAGCGAGACAATCTTCCCTGTAAAGAAAATTGCGAACTGGCATAAACCCTTTCACTCCCAGAGTCAGTTACGGAGACATTTAAGATGGTTCTATCTTTTGAGTCTTTGGATGAAATCCTATGGTGTGACCATTCAAATGAAACCTCTTCAGCAGTACTTTCACATGGTACTATTTATATTTAAGTGTTTTACAAAATTAAATTTGGGATTCGTCTTGAATTTTGATTTAAGGCACTCTTGAGAGTAAAAGGGTTAAGCATGCATTCTTTTATGTTTAGAAACACAACGTGATCGCTCGCGCCATTTTGAAAATGGGTTTTATGAGTTGAAAAAGTGAAATGAAACGTTTCTCCTTTTCGACCATTTTCCAGGGAATACAAAATAACACAAAAGAAAATGTTTCCAAAACAATGCAATATAGGTGAACAAGAACAATCCTCTTCTTGATTTAGGCTGGTCTCTCAAATACCGGGAACTGAAATCGTTAATCATTATACCGGGTACTGAAATAGTTAATCATCACATCAAGGAAGTGTAGAATAATTATTATAACTTACAGAGGAACAGGGACCGCGTGGCACAGAGGAACGGAGGAACAGGATCGTAACTTCAAAGATATTCCATTGACTTAAGTTTTTTACCTTTGTCATCTTGATATTGTTGGGTTTGGGATGATCCTTGTCTGTTCCGCTAATCAGCAGCCTGAAAAACGCATCAAACTTCTTCCGACTGTCTCCGTTTATTGTGCCACCAATGGACCACACTATGGCGAAGATAAACAGGCACTGAAGCCAGTTGGTGATCTAAAAAGAAATAAAAAGAACGTTGAATCTAACAAAAAAGACACATTGACATTTATGATATAACCCTTTCATTCCTACAACCATCCAGTGTTCTCCTTATCAGGCGGTAACCGGTAAAATTTAACGCTTGTAGCACCGCTTGTTACCGGTTAGCCGCAACCACAGTTAGAAACATTATTGCCCACGCGTTTGTACAATATTAGACGAAGCCTTATCATCTCGATATTTCTAAGTTCGTTAGATAATGGTCTCATCTTCTCTACGGTTCTCCAGACTTTTCTACCTACGTATCATGTTGGTTGTATCTTTTTAATGTTTCTCCGTATGCTAGTACATTCCTAGGGTATAAGTCTTCTCAACATTTTCCGTGCGATAGTATGTTTGTCAGTGTTGTAAGGTCTTATCTTTTCAACTGTCGACAATCCTCGGTACGTTAGAATATTCGAGAAATATTATTGTTATCTTCTCGACGTTTGTCCATGTGCTAGTTAATTTGTAATTAAAATGCTGTTAGTTGTATCTCCTCAGTTAACATTTCTCCGTACATTAGCATAGTCGTAAGATATATATATTATTTGCCGGCCGGGAGGTCCGTATTGAGAAAAACTGTGCCAGAGGTCTTGAGTACGGCCCGAGGCCGCAGGCCGAGGGCCGTGCTCAAGACCGAGGGCACAGTTTTTCTCAATACGGACCGACCAAGGCCGGCAAATAATATTTTTATTTTTTTCTTGTTGTTTTTCAAAAGTTAAACGTGTCTTGTTGTTTTCGGAAAGCAACGTTTTGCAAGCGCGCGTAAAATGAACCATGAAACGAAGCCGTTTGTGACACCAGAGCAGCAAAATACGCTTTTTTACTCTGTTAAAACTCAGAAATCACAGGAAGCAATATAACTAAAAGAAACCCTTTATTTTCCCAAATTTCGATACATGTAGCTAATTCCCCGCGGCCCGTTCCGTTGACCGCGGTCAAGATCGGAAAATTCCGCCCGCTCCCGGAACCAATCAGATTGCAGGATTTGGTTCATCTTGCCCGCTCACGCGCTGAGAAAAAAATAAATCAGTGTTATCTTCTTGACGTCTACAATGTATATCAGTACGTTGGCTTGTTCAGGTTTGTTCGTAAGGTACTTTTAGTATTGTCTTCTCCTCGACGTTCTTTGTTTGCGCCTTTGTAAGGAGTACAATGTATGTCTTAACCTTTTAGGCGTTTCTCCGTACGTTTTTTAGGTTGCTGTAAGCTTTTCCTTCTCGAAGTTACGTTAATACGTTCCTTGTAACAGGAATCGTAAACGTCAAGCGTTTTTAAGGGTTTTCGAGGCGCGTGTGAGCCCAGTGTCATGCCGGCAACATTACGGGTCTCATGACGACAATGCCACACCAGGGTAGAAAAAGATTTTCAACAGAGCTGCTTTACCGGTCTGAAAAACTGACTTACCTGTTACCCTGAAAACTAGGGAGAACACTGAACCATCTACAACCAATATGGTGGAATCCCTTTAACTGTAATGTTAGCAAAGGATTCAAAAGTAATATGATCTTCACAATCATTTGCTGCAAAATCGTCATGGAAGAAATTATTCTTGAATCACCAACAATTAATAGAAAATTCGTCGGAGCTTTCGGATCCTTGGCCCTGAGAATCACAAAACCGCGAGGCCATCTACATCGAGGCCATCTACATCTACCAGCACCAGCCAGCCATGAACCATGGCCTGGGGCCACTTCCTCCTCTCGATCTACGAAGCGATCTTGCAGCCTCGTCACCAATTCGAGGCTGCACACTAGTAAGCACATCACTGTCGAAGGGCCTTGGATGAGTTGCGAAAGCTCTGACAAACTTTCCATTTAATTATTGGTGTTTTAAGAACAATTTCTTCTACAATACGATCTTGATATGATCACGTGATCATGACATCGCACCTGTGAGCTGGACATTCTGTCGGACCCTTCAGCGTGCTCCTGTGCAGCAATCTCGTCCAACAAACACGTGTAGAGATTCATGAAGGAATTAACAAGGTGCATGTCTGACGTCTGAATGAAGAACTTGCAGTCATGGCGGAGAAAAGCTAAAAACAAGAAAACAAAACTCCACATCTTCACGACCATGAAGGACGACTTAAACAATAACTTTGATTCACTTTGTAAGGTGGGTGTTCAGCATAGAAGGACTTGTTTTTTAGTAGGCGTGGTCATTGTTTATACCCCAGATGTAGATATTGTCAAAGTCAAACCGTGAGTCAAGTTATGAGATTTTGCTGTTAGGTCTATGGATGAAATCCTAAAGTGTGACCATTCAAATGCAAGCTACTGAGTAGCACTTAGTCGTGGTACTTTTTGTTACGTCGTGCAAGGTGGTTCTAACTTTCGCACCTATGGATAAAACCCTAAAGTGTGACCATTCAAATGAAAGCTACTGAGCAGAATTTTTCTTCTGGTACTGCTTATTGCGCTGTCTACCGTAGATATAACTTTTGAATCTGTGAATCTATTGAGCTTTGGGTTTCTGTGGTGCTGTTTGTTATGCTGAACAAGGTTGTTTTAACTTTTGTGTATGTGGATGAAATCCTAAAGTCTGACCACTCAACTGAAATCTGCTGAGCAGTGGATGTCTGTGGTGCTTTTTATTGTGCTGTATAAAGCAGCACAATAAAATATGCACTATATAAAATATGCACAGAGGCTTTACAGTGAGGGACAAAAAGCATTAAAATAAGACGTTGTGAAAGTTTGGAACGAGTGCCGTTTTAAATATGCAATAAACATCGTAGCTACATTCCTCAAGATAGTTCTATCCACTACTTACACAGACAAGGCTGTATGAGCCACAAAAACAGCGACCGGATGGTCTCCAGGTGCTCAGCGGTCAGACTCTTGGGAAGTGTGTTTATGTAAGACTCCATCAGAGGTTCCCAGCCAAGCTAAGAATAAAGATAAGCAAGAAATCAAAGGAAAGAGGTTATTTCGAAAAGTTGTCAATGAATAGTTTAATTGAATGGCTATCCCCACCAGCTAGGGTTGTTTCAAAACAGAACATAACATTAAAAAAAATGTTAGGTTCTATTTTGAATGAAATGCCACTTGGTGACAAACGCCCAGAAATCCACACTTTTCCTTTTTTTCTCGTTCTTTTGATTCTCATTTTCAAGATCTTTACAATACCGATATGCATCTCATCTAATTTCTCTTCACAACCCCACTACTTGATAAGACATAAAGGTCGTGAGAACAAAGGAATCTATTCTGTTCGATAGAATGTCTTGATGGTTAATCAACTTCTCCTAATCAGTAACATAAAAATAAATGCGGAGCACTAAGGAGAATATGAACGTCGATACTGCGGATTAAAGAGTTAATATTCACAAGCCTCACCTGGTGCGGCTCAAGATAAATCATACCACATCGACTGACGGTGGCGGGAGAAGCTTGCTCAAGATCTGCTGGCTCAAATATCAAACTTTGTCTGTTGTTCATCTGGATGATTTCACCACTCATCAGACACAACTACATAAAGATGAAAAAAAAAAAAGCATAGGATGATGAGAGGGGAATGACAAATTTTTAGTGGTGGCTTGCTTAAATTTGTTACTCAGTTTTTGAGTGACTTCGAACGCAAGGAAACAAACCGTAGACAATGCAAAACCTTACAATAATAACTGCATTTATGACACATTGGATTGCAATAGTCAAAACATCACTGCAGTTTTCTGTCGTGCTCACGAGCACGCTCATCCCAAAACGTGAGAAAACTGTACATCTTTGTCAGACAAAAAATTCATTGCGATACCAAACGTGTCAAACGCTATGTTATATTCATAAAGCATCCATAAAAAATTGCCATGAATACCCACTGAAAGTCATTCTTTACAGCAAAAACTTACTTTCTTGTTGTCATCCAGCACAGTATTCATGTTTTCAATCCAAACAGCATCAACAGGGCCATCAAAGATCAGCCATTTCCTGTCCTCTGTAGTGGATGACGCATACTCTCTGAACGAGTTAGCAAGGACACCATCTGACCACTCATGGGAGACTGGGTCGAAACAGCCGTACAACTCTCCCATGCTTATTGACTTGGGATTAATGATCTTGTAAATCACCTAGAGATGATTTAAACACAGGAAGTTGTTACATTGGTAAATACTGGATACAACAACGACGACGACAACGCCTAGCCCTAAAAGCAACAGAGCTGCGTGACAGCGTGATACCTGGAATCGACAGTAAACTTTTCAACAAAACCGAGAACGGTAGAAACAATCTTACGTGCTTAAGAAAAACTACAGACTGTTTTTTTACCTTTTGATGGGGATACCCTGCTTTATGAAGATCTGACATTGCATCTGCCAGCACCTAACACGAACAACAAGAACCGATCAGAAATCAATCTGCTACTTGATACAAATTCAAGGTACTAGAAGGACTGGAATTCTCAGCTTTCCTGTTAGAAGTAGTAATACGAATGGCCACTTTCAAGGCTGTTAATTGACCCTCTTCCAAAGCGACGCCTCCATGAAAATTAAAGTACTGGTGAAAGCAAGTCGGTTTGTGTCAATGTTGCATCAATAGTTGGCAAACATATTGGCAAAAAAACATTTTATTTACTTTGAAAGCCACTGCACAGAAGGTTATGAAAAGTAACATGAAAATGGCATGGAAGCAACAAACTGAAGTTTGCAAAAGGTTTCTTGAGTGAAACAATGTTTCTCCTGGGGTTTGCCAACATAAGTTTGTCAACTTCAGTTTGCTACCTGAATAAAGAAGCCTAAAGACAACCAACAACATACCACAGTGGAGAGAGACAATGAAGCAACCTCAACAACCGATCCTCAGTTCGAGCCATAATACTGCATGGCGGTAGACTTAGTTACCGTTTACCCTCCCTGATGCGACCCAAGTTGCACAATATGGTCTTCAAATGCTGACAAGTGCATGTTGCATGGTAAGTTGTTTTGCGTTATCAACAAGAAACAAAGAAGAAAGAAGAAAAAAGTACACACACAGAAACACTGCAGCCCACCTTAAACGCCATTGTTTTTCCTCCCAACGGGTCTCCAACAATCATAAATCCATGTCTGACAATCATCATCTCATAGACCTATAGAGAAACAACAAGCAAAGAAACTTAACCTACAGAGAAACAACAAACAAAGAAACTTAACCTACAGAGAAACAACAAACAAAGAAACTTAACCTACAGAGAAACAACAAACAAAGAAACTTAACCTATAGAGAAACAAAGAAACAAAGAAACGTAACCTACAGAGAAATAACAAACAAAGAAACTTAACCTACACAGAAACAACAAACAAAGAAACTTAACCTATAGAGAAGCAACAAACAAATAAACTAAACCTACAGAGAAGCAGCAAAGAAATAAACTTAACCTATCAGGGTGCGCGATTTACATAAGGGATGTTATACTTTAAGATTAAATTCTCTTCTTGCATCATTGCGACTTTTTTTTGTTTTGGGATTTTTTAATTTCAAAAACGATCTATTTATACAGAACTTGCCTGAATGATCTTCTTCAGGAACCACTTAGTGGACTGTAAGTTGCGTATCTTGCAGTTTTCTCTAAGAGCATCCATCAATACTCCATAGTCGGGGCTGGGCCAGCTGGTGCCAGGGAACAAGTCAGAGATGATTCCCTCAAATAGAGGAACATCCTGAAAAACAAAAACACGAAATTATGATCAAACCTCTACCCATTTAACTTTTAAAAGATTAAATGTTCAAATTTTGTCTATAAGAACTACATTCACAGATTCAAGACTAAAACGTTTTCGCTTGAAGGACTAAACAGTAAAATAGCACTTTCGTCTGGTGTTTTTTAATGTAAAATTGATGGACAAAGTTATATCAACAGATTGCTCATTTATTCGTTGGCAAATGAATAAAAACTAAGAAAATCAGACAATAACAAATGATGAAAATAACGCTACCTGTGCCAAGAATTTGGCAAGGTTGACTTCAAGTACAGCTCTCAACATGAGTTCAGCTTCATCGTCATCTGGATAGCGAAGCTTGAGATTCCCAGCAGCTGTGAGCACAGATTTAACCGCCCTCATGCCATAATCATAATGGGACTGGGACGAGAGCTGCTCCGAGCACAACTGATAAGTTGCTACGATCTTCTGGGCCAAGCTGTGAAACAAACGCAACAAGTTTAGGATTATTCCATCTAACCCTCCTCCAACTCAACATTTTGCTCTAAGTGATAACAAGTATAAAAATGTTGGGTTAGGGGAGGGGTAGGTGGGGGGTTTCCCAGAAAACGTGGGAATGACCCCAAGTTTACAATGTCATTACCAGGAATGAGCACACTTATTTTTACCTTCGGCAAATCATGCTATGAACTATGCATGGCAAAGCGATCTTTTGTAACTTGGTCTCAGAGACACCAAAATTCAGATGAGCTTTAGCTAAATAACGTGGACGCAACAACAACTCAAGGTTTCTACTACTAAGGTTTACACTATCAAAAGATTTCTACTACAAAGAGAACAAAAGGTTTCTCCAACGCGTCTCAACTCGTAAGGAAGAAGAAGAAGAAGAAGAACCTTTATTGATTTATACCGCTCAGGGTAGCCCCTTCAGATACAAAAAGTTGTCTGTTATCAATGGGAGCCCTGAGCGCAACAATGTACTAAAACTATGCATACATATGCATTACACTAACACTAATAATAATAGTAAGGCCAAAACAAGGTTTCTACTAATACAGGTTTTCTTCTACTAGGAGAACAGAATCATGAAGGCAAAATGTAAAGTGCAGTTATAATACCTTCTGGCGTCTAAGAATCCCATGGAATAGAGGGAGATCTCACTAATCAATGCATAATCAGGAACCATCATCGCCACAGTACGGAACAGAACCTGTTGAGCAGTTCACAGAAAAAGTCACCACGGACAAACGAGAAGAAAAAGCATTATAAAACATGTGCTGTAGGTTTGCCTAAGCTGAACTCTACTATGCTACTACTGTCAAAAAACATTTGGTGCAACATTATGTTAACGAACCGATGGAGTATATACGTAGCCATCTTTTTAGACAATCAGTTGCAAAACCAAAGCCAGTAACAATCTGTGGTTTATCAGGGACGTTTTCGCCCAAAAAACCAGTGTCAGCCTCCTAAAATAAGGTTAAGTCAATTCTTCCCTTTCAAAGTTACACAATTGTCGATAAAGTTATTTCAATTTAATTGCCAGTTCTGCAGCAGGCGTAACTTGCTGTAAACAATCAAACCAAATAATGTTCCTTTAAACGAAGTCAAGCCATAATAGGCCATGCGGTGAAGCTAAAACAATTATGCTTGCCACTTTTTAACGCTCTGTCTCTCTGTGTGACCCTATGGTAAGGTCAAGCAAGCCCTACACCAAAATTAAAATCCCTTTCTTAGTGTTCTCTAAACTCTGTACCTTGAGGTTGTCAGGTAACTCTTGTCGCCCTGCATAACCGGGATTCATAGTGATAAACATTGTGCATGTTGGATTGAGGACAAGTTCTGTTCCTTCAAAGATGAACTTCTGTTTTCTGTCAGCGATGGCTTTCTGAATTGTGTGAATCTGTTGGGCTACCACAGACAGCACCTGTCGCAACAAAATGGCACATTTAGTGTGCATTCTTTCTAACCACCCGGAACCATGATGACCAAGCTAACATGGTTTTTCAAAGTCGACCATGTCTGACCACGTGACAACCGTGTGTGTGTCCGTGGCCTGGAAAGAGCCTTGATCATGGTACATTACGTCAACCACGGTCACAATTTTAACAATAATATGATACTTATTCTCCCTCAGAATACGCGGAATACCAATTCATAAGAACACAATTCCACTTATTCCGAGGAAACCAAGTCTTTCCAGAAATAACGTCATTCTGACTAGTTTGTTTAAACCAAAAAATCTCAAAATGCTCATATGTAATAAAGATTTCAAAATCATAAAAGAGGACTGGATCGCAGCAATGGTCAAAAACTTAAGAAGTTGCAAAGATTTTTATCCCCAGGTCATCGTTAAGCTACTGCAAAGGTCACTGGCTCGACTTCCTACTTTTAAAGCCTAACTTTTCTCAATTTCGTGTAAATGTTATGTTCTGATTAAGTATACTAATTTACTATAGTAATGCTCTTTGTAACATTTACTGGAAATGCAATTAAGTCTAATTAATTAAAAAAAAACTAATTTATTCAATTCTTTATTTAAAAGGTGTGATTTAAAATTATTTAGGCTGGTCTGATCTCTTACCTCTCTAGCGAGAACAGAACATGGAGGTCTGAGAATATGCAAATTTCTTGAGGATTTTTTTAAAGTGAACATCAGAAGTAATCATCATTTCACTGGAATGATACAACTCGCAGGTATGACCAGCTCTCGTTGTGAGTGGCTTGATAGCATAAGTGGTAGGGAGTTTTCACTGATAACGCTTACGTCAAGGGTTAGAATCTCGCTGCCGTTTTTTCCAGGCGCTGTTCTCATACACATGATAATAGTCAAATATCAGTTAAGAAAGAATAAGCCATGTGACTAACCTCCAGTTCAATCCTGTTAAACTCATCAAAACAGGCCCACGCTCCTGCCTGAGCTAATCCTTTGAAGAACTTTCCCATGGCTTTGTAGTCCAGTCCATCCGAGCAGTTGAATACCACGCACTGAAAATGAGTATGCAAGTTAGTATCTTTGTGAAAGGAAAGGCGATTAAAATGACAAATCCTTCTTAAACAGGTTACAATCCGAATGCCTTTGCCAAAAGGGCAGAAATAGTCCAATTCTTAATCTAGTATATTTTTAAACATATTAACCAACCTTTGATTGCCTACAACCTAGCTAACAAGGCTACAAAGCATCTCACAAAGTGAATTAACCCGATCAGCTTTTGTTGTTTCTCATTCTTCTTCTTTTTTCTTTTTTCATTTTTACCTGGAGAGCAACACTTCATTGACGTTTCCAGTGAGTCGCTGAAATCTTAACGCCAGACCACTGTATCAAATGAAAGCTATTGAGCAGTACTCTGGTACTGTTTATTATGCTGTGCAAGGTCGTCCTAAATTTTGATTATGTGACATTCAAATGAAAGCACGTGAGCAGTACTGCCGTGCTGTTTATTGTGCTGTGCAACGCGGATTTAATGTTTGAATCTGTGGATGAACTCCTTAACTGTGCCATTCAAATGAAAGGACTTTTTCTGCTTGCTTGGGTGCTGTTTGTTATTCAATATTTTGTTCAAACCAGTGCTGGTTCCATTTAACTTCCAGTATTGCTCTTGAGCACTCAAGAAAGTGAAAGGTTCCACAAACCTGTTTAGCGACAGCCTTGGCAAGATCTTTAGAAGTCTCAGTTTTTCCTGTGCCAGCAGGACCTTCAGGGGCACCACCAAGATTTAGTTTAATGGCCCCCATCAAAGTTCTGAAATCACAGACATCAACAAATGTTACACAATCACTGCACAACACGTTTGAATTTGAAGACTTACAGATTATGCATCTGCGGTGAATAATTTGGACAGTTCTTCAAGGGTGTCTCCACCTTATTCAACTTCAACTTTACTTAAAGGCCCCCGCAATTGAGGCAACACTGTTGCAGAAACATTGTTGAGGAAACATTGTGTTTCCCTATGTGTTTCCCCGTTTGTGCGCACTGGAAACATTGTTTGGATCCGAGCAACAAAAAATGTTTCTGATTTTTTCCAGAAACATTTTGTTTCCGCAACAGATGTTTCCCCGGTTGTGCGCCAAGGAAACAATGTTGACTTGATTCTGTTGTCGCGTAGGCTTTATTTCCTAGATTGAGCATGCGCAGACGTTTGTTTCCAGTGAAATGTTTCTTGGGTAATACGGCAAGAAGACATTGTTTCCCAGTCGTTTGCGCGTCAAAGAAACATCCTGGGGAACAATGTTTCCGCAACAACGTTTCCTGGTTTCCGGGGGCCTTAAGAATTCTTACTTCAATGGACTGGTCCACAGGTAGCGGTTGTTAATCTAGGCAGGCCAGTCATAATCAACTGGACAGAGTCTAGTATTATTACTGCATGTAATTTTCATTATTTTTTAAACGAATAAAGGCAAAAAAGAAGAGAAGTGAGGAAAAATCATAATGACAAGTGGATATAACAAGCGAAGAAAGCAGAGGAAGGACAGTGAGACCATTTTGAAACTTTTGCAGTTAATCCTACTTTTTTAATCCTTATTCACTAAACGGGTTCAAAAATGAGTGCACTTGATTGAACAGGAATATGGAAAGGCGCCATTCTGGAGAAATAAAACAATGACCACTCTTGGAATGAAAAATAAATATTGCCAGTCATTCTGGAAACTGTGAATTGGGAAGTCAGTGATTCATGGCAGTCAAGTTGTCTTCTCAAGTCTTTCTCCACTGATGGTGTAACAATAATGTAAATGCCATTGGCAAATTGGAACGAAACCTGACAAAATACGATAGGGAAAGTGGAAACTTGCAATGGACTGGCATGTTGCCTTGATAGAATGCAATGAACGTGGGAGGTGCATGCAACAAAATTAGCAAAATAGTGGATAGAACGTGTGCATAGTGGCAAACAAGGAAAAGAAAAAAGTCTCAGCGTCGGCCTAAATTAGCATGGAGAGACCCCTATTATCATTGGAGTCACGGTTCCAAAAAGAATGAGGCCAGCTAAGGACAACTTTGTGGAAAGATACGATAATGGGACATATTCAGCAGTGGATATGCGCGTCCTTAAACAAACAGAGGTAACTGTTGAAA
Source organism: Siderastrea radians (assembly GCA_964017195.1). Classification (NCBI taxonomy): domain Eukaryota; kingdom Metazoa; phylum Cnidaria; class Anthozoa; order Scleractinia; family Rhizangiidae; genus Siderastrea; species Siderastrea radians. Next base: position 35,546,434 of record OZ024891.1, on the reverse strand, counting down.
GTGCAGACCATTTGGCTTGTGGGTTTCTCCTTTACTTGACTTACCTGTAACATCTGTCAGTGAGAGGTGTGATAACAAGGCGGCCACTGTTGCCCAGGTATTCATACCCATAGTCAATACTAGTTGTTATCATCCGAACTATTGTCTTCTTTTCTTCAAAGTAATATCTCAGCTGTGACAGCCACTGGAAATCATTGGTACTGTTTACACCATCCTGGTACATTTTTGCGACTACATCACGAGCTAGAAAAGATATGAACGGAAAATGTCACAAGTGGGTCATCTTGAACATTTTATCTAGATTGTAAATGTGACGTGTATGAAGAGAAAGAACGAGCTCAAATGGCAACTAATAGAATATAAAACTGTCGGTTTTTTGCTACGCTGAAACACAAGGTAAAGTACAGTTATTGACAAATTTCTTAACGGCAATTTTTTTAAACGAAAAGGAAAGACGAGGTTCACTTGTTTTCTAGTAAATACCTGTAAAGAACAGTAAAATTTCATAAAAGCCAAGGCAGACAAAAGGTAGAAAATCAGACAAATCAAATACTTTGCTAAATAAAAACAAGTTCATGAAAGAGACATGAATACCTGTAAGGGTAAACGTCCCACTAGCTACCGATTTGAGCCCATTTATTACAGATACTTTGATGACCAGAATGCCAGGAAATGTTTGATACTGATTCAGTTGAATTTTTCTGACAGCATCATGTTACAGGATTAAAGCTTGAAGAAACCACACAGAGCAATTTGGTAAGTAGGTTGTGTATGACCGCGCCGTCGACCGGTGAGTGTAGTACAGAAAAGGGCTGATGGTGAGTTGACCGACCTTTCGACAACCTGAGCAGAAGTCATCTTCAGATTATCTTTAGTTGAATTGTGTATCGTTAGCTGATGTCGCATTTGAAACTGTTGCGCTGTTACCGTATTTTCTCGATTAAACGTCGGGCTCAAATGAACTCCGGGTCTGCGAGCTCTAGTTTTGAATAAACGCCACCGGCGTTTATTTGAAAATTATTAATAACAGTCTAGAAAAGGGTTCCTGAATCACTACGGTACTCAGTGCTTCAGCTTAATTTATTTCGCTCATTCCAAGTAAAGGAAGTTGGCGTCATGTACTCTACACTCTACTGAGCACCCAATTTTCCCGCCCTGTTTTGATTTTTATCGACTACAGACGAAATCTGTGACATTTTATTCCCGTTTTACTTACGTCGTACTCTATTTTGTTATAGTTTTAGTGAACCTACAGTATTAACGACCAAAAAACTAGCCCTATCAAAAACGACGAAAAATACGCGTTCTTAATAAACGTCGGGTCTGCGAGGTATAGTTTTAAATGAGGCCTTTAATCGAGAGAATACAGTAATTTGAAGAGACTTTGTGTTTGATTCGAGGGCTTTCTACACGGGAGACTGTTGTATATTTTTAAAACATTTTACCATTAAAAGCAGCAACTGTAAAGAGACAAAAAAAGGCGGATTACCATGGACATCAATCACAGTCAGTGCACCAAGGGTTACCCTGATACCAGGGTCCAGTTTCCCTCGTACAAGGGCCACAATGGTCTCAATCTGGGAATTGGACTTTTCTAAATAATTCTAGAAAAACAAAATAAGTGAGATCAGACGTCTAAAGGAATACAATAACTATACTTACAGGGTTAGAGTTCTTATTGAACACGATCATGACACTTAAAAGTCTAGGATTACTCCAAGTAATATTTCTTCACCCTCAAGTTCGAATAATGGAAGACGTTTCAGTTACTTTACCTTCAAGCCATCTTTCTCCAAAATCGCTTGTGACACTTCTGAAGTCCAAAAAATACCGCTACAGGCTAAAATAATCTGATGAAAAAAAAAACAAGAAAATAAAATGTCAAAACGAAAATAAATGTTTGTACCTCAGAAGACAGGTGCAATGCTTCTATTACTTTACACACATTACCTGTGCAGAGGAGCAAAGTCCCTGTTAGCCTACATGATAAATTTAAAACTTTGGAGAGCTAAAAAATACATCATTGAATTATATGCTACTGATTGTTGTGATCTGGGGACGAAAGAAATAGTGGCAAGACGTTTGTCGCTCTGAAGGCCACTGAATGAGCGATCATGTCATGTATTCGCTTTCACTAGACTCATCATAATCGGGTAAAAAGACCAGTAGAAGGAGGAGGAGGAGGAGGAGGAAGAGGAGGAGGAGGAAGAGGAGATGGAGGAGGACAAGTAGGAGAGTGATGAGGAGAAGAAAATGCAGGACCAGGACGAGGATGACAAGGAGGAGGATGAAGAGGGCATCGAGGTAAACAACGAGGAGGGGGAATTAAGACTAGGAGGACGATGACAAAAAGGAGGAGGAAAACTAAAACTACAAACAAGGATGACGATGAGGAGAAGGAGGAGGAGAAGGAGGAGGAGGAGGTGGCGGCAGCGGAGGAGGAGGATGAGAACGAGAAGGAGGAGGTGGTGGTACTAGAAAACAAAGAGGAAAAGGAAGAGTAGGAGGACAACGATTATGATAATGAACAGGAGAAGGAGGAAAGGAAGAAAGGATGAGAAAGATCATAAAGAGGACTAGATAGAGAAGGACAAGGAAAAGAAGATGAAGAAGGACAAGTAAAACGAAGATAAGGATGAGGAGGATGACGAGGATGTCAAGAAGGAGCAGGAGTAGTAATAACTGATTGCTGTTTTAGTTTTTGTGCTGCCTAACCTGTCCAGGCCACTCCTGGACCCACTTGCCCCGGGGAGTCTGGTTATAAGCATTCACAGCATCCTCTGTTACTTTCTTCAGACTGCTGATCATGACCTCTTCAACCTGTATCAGCCATTTCTCCACCATGCCCTAAAATAAAAAATCACAGAGTTCACGAGCATCTAACTAGTCCACTTCAAACAATTTCCAACTGTTTTTTGGGCAAGAACGTCATGCTAGCCCACATATAAGGCACTAATAACATTACAATCCTATATGAATATATACACCAACTGATTAACGCACCTAACTCCACTAACACACACTTTCCTTCACTTGTACTCACTTTCCTTCATTTGTACTCACTTTCCTTCATTTGTACTCGCTTACCTTCACATTAGTGCCTTATATGTGGGCTAGCATGACCTTCTTGGCCTATATGTGGGCTACCATGACGTTCTGGCCGTTTTTTGGTTTGAGTTAGCACGTTAAGGGTCCTAGTTTAGAGCGCTTTTCAAACGAGTATCGTAAAATCAAAACCAAAGTAGACACTCTAGCCAATCACAAAAGGAACAAAACTCAAAATGAACCAATTAGAAATCGAAGCAAATACAAGTAAGAAGCGTTGACGCGGGAAAACGAGTACGAGCAAGTCACTGTTGGTTTTGGTTTTACGTTTGATTGATTGAAAAAAGTGTTGCAAAGCTTTTTTTTAAGCAATCGGAGAGCGTAGTAACACAAAACCAAAGCAAAACGACATTACTTCCGACACTCAATTGAAAACTCCTCTAAACAAGGTTCCAGTTATCGAGATTCAACCGATGATTTGAGTTAACGGAAGTTAAATTACTGTGCAACAGGGTGAAACTGCTTAAAACTTGGTTTGAGTTAGCAAAATGGAAAAAATGAGTTTTATCAACATGCCATTGTACAAATAAAAATATTACAGCGATGAATGATGCCTGATGAATGATGCCTTTAAGACTAATTTTGATAACAACGTATCCAAAAACTTGGAAAGTGAGTTTAGAGTGACAAGATTTACCTTAGCTTTAGCAGGAATGATTTTAGTGCTAAAAGGTACAGTTTCGTTCTCTGCACTGATCATTCCTACAACCTCCTGATCTTCAGTAAACTCCAGTCTTGCTATTCCTTCAAAACATTTCTTCAGATGCGGCTGAACTCGCAGGGGATCTTTGGTTTCGGACAGAATCTCCAGTAACTCGTCATTTGACAAGAAGAAAAACCTGCACATGAGCAAACATTAAATCAAAGGAACTAGTCATACCACTGTGTTCTTTTAGTTATTCATAAGACTATTCAAAGGTTACAAGAAGGTTTACTTTCGTCCAAAAGTAAACTACTTTTTGTGTATCTCTTTACCTTAACTACAATTAAATATTCATAACGTGAAATCTACTCAACCTACTCTGTACCTACTCGTTTAGGAAAACGTTTTTACACTATTCCTTATAGATGACAGGTTTTTCGGAAAAGGACTAAAAGAGGAATAAAAGACTTATTCTTCCTCTACTTGTACTTCTTCATGAATACCACAGAGGTCCAAGAAATACGTAATTTAGAATTAACTTACTGTTAGGCGACAAGATGATGTTGAGTAGGGAAGGAGTCAGCACTAAGAGAGAAACACTTTTTACCTTGGAAAGAAGAGTTGCTTCTTCTCCAGATAAGCATTGAGACCCTTTTGAATTTCCTCCAGTAGCTGATTAGATTCATTTAGTCTTCCTAACATGTTAGGCTGTGCTGTCGCAATAAGAACTTGTGTGTCTTTCACCTAAAACGAAATATTTGAAGTCTGAGTACCCTCATTTAAGGTCGTACTAAGAAGCACGACCAAAAAAATAAATAAAAACTCCGTGACAATGCCCCTTCAAGGAAAAAGTTAAGGACTTACAGCTTCGCCAATAATGTCTTTCCAGTAGCTGTCCACTATTCCAAACTTTCGTCCTTCCTCAGGCATTTGAGCCATGATGTCTTCTGAGCTGAAAATTGGCTCCAGGTATAACCATGTGGCTTGGCACTAAGGCAAAAAAATTGGGAGAATTTTCCTATGAAGGTAATTATCCATACACGATACAAAGTTTACATGCATTCCCCTGCAGTTCTATCTTCCTGAATGAACTAGATTTGTGCAGAGCAAAGGCACCAAACAGTCGGGAATAAGAACATAACAAAAGGTATTAAAAACGTAAGGACAAAACTGATCTTTTTTGTTATGTCGCTACGTCGCAGCTGTGAACCAGGCTTGACTTGGTGAAGGTATTTCTCAATTTAAAAATTCCAAATTGTCAACTGTTAAGCCAAACACAAATCACAAGCGATATGGAGGGACTTCAAATGCTCAAACCTGATGAAACTACCCTCCTCTACCTCAAGTTTTCATCCCTTTTCTCACGTTTGCAGAGAATCCTAATGAATACTCTCCTACACAAAATCAAAAACTGCTCGACCGCTACCGACTACGGTAACAACAGTAAGGAAAATTTCACTGTAACCGTTCGTACATCGAAAAATAAGAAGGTAATATGTTTAAAGTTATTTTTAAAGTTGCAAAGAGTTCCAGAAACATGACTTTGGTATTTTAAAACTGCAAATACAAACCTTCAGCCAGGCGTCGATAATATCCTGCATCTCAATTAATCTTTCACACCATTCCTAATAGAAGCGCAGCAATATACAATTTAAATTTTCATAGAAGTGCAATAGTACAAACATAATAGACACTTTAAATTATGTGGCTAACGTCAGAAACAGATATTTTTACATCAAGATGAAAAGGAAAGTAACTCTTTGGAACAATACACTCCAATTCAGCCCTGTCAAAATGTGCCGGCAGCCGGCAATTTTCCCGTCTACAGACAATACAATCATTTTCCGCTTGCGCCACACTGGAGTTCCCGAGGAACCTCTTCGCAGAAAGCAAGACCCGGTCATTGCTGCCTACGTCTTCTGTTATGTTGTCTGCTACTACAAAACATTTTGATAGGGCTGCTCCATACTTCCAGCTCTTGGAAACAACAAGGCTTTAATGTTCAGTGTCTTGGTATCTTGTCATTTGTCAGCTGTGGCAAATGTTGCTTATTATTTTAAGCAAACGAGGAAACAAACCATTATTCACTCTTAATAAAACAACAATAACAGACATGACATGGGAACAGTGCCAAATGCGAGAATATGTACTGGTCATGACCCAGTCACTTGTCAAGCAACAAACCTTGATTTCTGCCTCAAAAGGTTTAATGAACGGTGATCCACTCATTGTCTGTGCCTTGACAATGTGATCGTCAAGTAACAACTGGATCTCATCCACAGCGGATAGAATGGACACACCCTGCAAACAAGAAAATGTAAAAGAATATGTACGCAAGTCATTGAGCTGGTACACCGAGCGGCAAATGTATGTTTTTCTTCAAGGAACATATGCCTGAATAAGTCACCATTGTGTTTTTCCAGAAAATATTGATACCTTGATACCCCTCCCCTAACGAAAGGTTCTTGGTTTGAGCCCCCTTTGACTTCCGCTGCGATGATTGACGGAAGTTAAAAACGCAACCGTTGGATGAGCCTTAAACATCAGAGTTTTTTTTTATATCTTTATTTAAGTGTCGAAGTATTTAGCACGGCCGTGCTAATTTGGGACATTGTAAATGAGAGAAGGTAACAAGACAAATTGAGCATCTACATTTTTAAAAAACCCAACTGGTGGGAGGCTTACTAGTTAGCTATTTACAAGCGTGGCGGAGGATTTGAACACGGGGATACCGTGAAACCAATCCAAGTGGTCAGAGAGGAAGCTTGAAACTGGAACCTCCGGATTACAAGTCCAGCGCCCTAACCACTCGGCCACGCCGCCTCCCTTAAAGTTAGAGTTCGCATATCGAAAGGCGTGGTGAGATAAATCTTCTGTTTTCGACATGCGCTTACCGTGTCTCTGTAAGGAACGAACTCAAAGTACATATCCTTCCACTCACTCTTCATTTTCTCCATGGCTTTTTCAAGACCAAACTCCTTACTGGCGGCACCACTTATCTCATCCAGTCTAAAAGAAAACAAGTTAACAACAGGAAGCTTAAGCACCTAAGATGACAACAATTCCAATTCACGTTACTTGAACTACTTCTTGATTATTCCGACTTATTTAACTTGTTCAGTGTGGCCTAACTGTCCAGGAACTAAATTGGTAGGGACGGCGTTGGAGTTACAAAAAGAAGCAGAAATATTCACATGCAAGTGCTCACTTTCTTCAGAAAACTTCAGATCTGCTCATTTCACGTCGTTTTTTTTTTTGCAGTCAACAGCAAGTACCAAAATGTATAGTCCCCGTGCAGAGTCATTAAAGGCCAAGTTGATTGTTAGTTGCGCGTGCAGTATCCCCTCCGCGATTAACAAATTTTCAAGTTGCAAGAAGTTGGAAGCGACGTCTACTTTCTGCAGCATCCTGTGCAGCTTGAAAATTTGTTGCATGAGGGCGTGGTAATACAGGCAACAAACAGTTCAGGAACGTGTCGCCCTTATTACTTGGGCGAAATCTCTTGATTTGTGCTGTTCTGGTTGCGGTCTTTGTCATGGCTGCTTAAGTTGGCTAATGTCCGTGGCAGGCAATCTGCTCTTAACCCTTTAAGGCCCGATACCAACATGCATTTTCTTTTCTTATGGGACTAATTGGGAGAACTTGATTAAAAGTCAAAACAGTCTATCTTTGGTGATCACTTTCTTTATTCTCATGACTGATTGTTTGATCAAGAAGTGGCATTGTAAGGAGAAATTAAATGCTTGTCACTACTGGGGATTAAAGAGTTAATGGACGCACCATGCTACACATCACTTTTCCCAAATACATCATAAGAGCTGCCCCAAGCTGCAACAAGTGACAAACCGCCATTAACTGAAAAATACTGTCTTACTTTTCTGTAAACTTGTGAAGGTTATACTCCAGCATGTTACACAGGGATGTTGCCGGTTCTGGCTTGATATCAAATCCAACAACTTCGCTCATCTGCAAGACACATACAGAATTTTAATTTGAAGCTGAAAAGCAGCGCATACATGCTATTCATACAGTGCATAGAAGGTAATTCATCGCTTAACCCTTTTACTCTCAGAGTCAGTTATGGAGACATTAATGTGATTCTAACTTCTGAGTCTGTGGATGAAATCCTATGGTGTGACCATTCAAATGAAACCCCTTCAGCAGTACTTTCACATGGTGCTTTTTATGTTTTAGTATTTTACAAAATGAAATTTGGGATTTGCCTTGAGTGAAAGGGTTAAATTTAAATATACACCCCCCCCCCCCCTCCCCTCTTCATATCCCACAAAATGAATAACAGAACAATGCCATTGTGAGAAGAGCGGCGAGACAAACACACGTGTTACACAACAGAACTTGCTCTGCATTTCTCACGAAAGTACAACCTTGTTTCCCCGCACATGATCTCCCAATTCTTTCTCTGTGAGAAACTGCAAAAAGGGAGTGATATATGCACAATTTCGCCTAAAGCTTCAACAAATCCTTTCAAGCACGGTACATCAAAGCGAGCATCTTGACCATCAAACACGAATATGCATCAGAATATGCGAAGTAAAGCTGTCAATTTTACCTGTTCCCAATGTCTCTCCCGTAATCCAGGATTGCAAATAATTTGCAACAGAGGAATGTGAACTTTGAACTTGTCAATCTTGCTCTTGACGCTGTCAGCCACTCTGCGTGGCCCCGGTGCATCACCAAATGTCTTGGTCAGTTTCAGCACTGTTCTGTACATGCCGCCAATCTCTTCTTCCACCTCCTCTGAGTTGATGTCAGTAAATGGGCCTATGGAAACAAAACAGGAACAAATGAGCACATTCATGCTTAAGCCAGAACGCACTATTCGATGTTGTATGCTCGTTGCGGCGAAACTGATCACGAGCGACTGTCAGCCGTTTTCCGTATGAATCGTTAAGTGGGCAAAGGCAATTGCTGGCAATTTTTGCAGACTCGCCAATGAATTTGATCGCCATGCAACATCAGAAGAGGATAGTGGGAGTTTTGATCGTTGTCACGGCCATGAAAATCGCACTCACAGTAACGGCAAGATCTGGCGCCTTTCACTAATCACCATGACTGACAGACAATCACAAAAATCGCCTAATGCATCGCTGTATCGCCATACTATTGCTGCATCGCCATAGTTTCATTCTATGGCCTTTTCGTCTTTTACCCAACCTTCTCAAAGTACATCAGCCAAAATAAAAGAAGGGTAACTCCTTCTCATATTGCTGGGTCAGAACTACTTGAACTGTAAGTTATATTTCCATTTTGTTAATGGAAATTTCTGAAGCCTTCATTTATCTTCAGTTTTGCACCGAAGTCGCTGATGTGTAGTATTATTGTTTTGGCCGTGTGTTATGTCTTCGATAAACTTCTTATAGCATCTAACTGTTAGTGCTGGTTTCTTTCTAAAGAACCGTTTACTTCCGACTTAGGCACTGACGTGCAAATTGTTCTGAATGACTATCACACAATACTGGTTCAAATAATTTCAAATTCGTAAGATAGGAATCACACTAAACACTGAATAAGAACTGTAAAATTTTATTACAAGAATTGTTTTGAACAGGTATTTTGGCTTTTTAGCTAGCTACAGCTTCGAAAATCTAAAAAATGAAAGACATCCTTACCGTTAAGCCAAGCTTCATGTTTGTTATGGAAAGACAGCGTTGTTCTCCAAAGCTTGTCATAAGGTTCTTTATAAGCAATCATGGTTTGAAGTATCGGGAATTGTGTGGCCTCAAACTCCAACAATTCCTCCTCTGTGTTTACTTGCTGTAAAGAAAACATACAACGCCATCAGGGCTCCTGACGCCATTCATGACCGCCACAGTCAAAGCCATTTTTGAACCAGTTATACACCTGATTACTTTTTTAGTCTTTAAGTGACCATGTCGCAGCTGTTTTAAGTGACACTTTGAAAAACAAAAAGTCGCATTTACATCAAAGAAAACCTCAAAAATAACGCAGTGAAACAAACTGTTAATAATGGTCTTTAACCGCGGTTGAAACCTTCCCCAGAATAAGAGCACCCCGTTGGTTAGTTATCATTCAATATTCAGCGCGCCCTCGTAGGATAGTTGTTAATTATATAGAATAAATAAAACATACAATAAGTTCTTCTTGTGCATTCCTTAGTGCTTCTTCAAGTTCATCCAGTTTTTCAACATTCTTTTTCATCTCATCAGCTGCCATAATCTGAAGGTAGAACAAAACGAAGTTAACTATGGCACAGACCATTATAAGAAAGAAACCAAAATCAAGTCAATTTCAAATAGACTGCAATAAAACTTATACAATGTCTTGCCTCTTTCTTCCTGAAGGCTTCCACTTCTTTGTTATATCCATTAAGTTTGTCTTCAAATGCCTTGACCCTGCATAAGAAACAAACACAAATTGTTAAACAACGTACAATAAACATATATTTATCGACCATATTTATCCGGCGATAAGCCTTTTTAAAAGAAAACTGAAGACAACATGGCTACAAAGTAGATATGCCCTGGAACTCCACGAGCCTTCCAGTAGCTCAGAGGTAGAACGTCCAACTGGTGTGCGGAAGAACATGGGTTGAACACCCTTCAGGGGCTCACACTTCTGCCTTGTCCCACGTTTGTGACATGCTGAATAACACACGTGCATCGTTCTTAAAGTGAAGAAAACTGAAGACAACATGGCTACAAAGTAGATATGCCCTGGAACTCCACGAGCCTTCCAGTAGCTCAGAGGTAGAACGTCCAACTGGTGTGCGGAAGAACATGGGTTGAACACGCTTCAGGGGCTCACACCTCTGCCTTGTCCCACGTTTGTGACATGCTGAATAACACACGTACATCGTTCTTAAAGTGACTGCGTCGTCTATTTTTAGTATCATTTTAAAAATTGAAACTACCTTCCATCAATTGCAGCCTAACTTGAATGATCCAGGCTTGTTAATATACAGAAACTACGTGTATTAATAAGTATTCCTGGCTATGGATCGCCAGGATGGAAATGGTTTCTAACTTGAAAACGTCAGATAAACTTCACGAGGTTCTTTCCTTGTGGTTCAAATGAAAGTCGCAAAAACGGATTGTAGCTCGCTCTTCCTTGCAACATTTGTGAAATTGATATCCTTCCGATAGCTGTCTATAGAAGCAATTCACGTATGAACAACGCGTTTAAATAAGAATTTACCAAATTATTTTTAATCAAGAGAGATTTGCTGGAGCAAAGACAATTGGCAAGCATGTAAAACTAGCTCATTTGATTCCTACAAACTAAATTAGTCAGTTTCACGTACTTGCCAAGTGCAAAAACAAGTTTGACTGCCTTGTTAAAGAGATAAAAAGATGCTTTTTATACGTAGGCTAGTCCCAGATTTAAACGTGCAAACCGACTCTTTCGCACCAAGATCTTTGTTTAATGACTTACGCTAATTCTTCAACTTTTTTCAACTTTCAATAGGTCTTCTCGCAATCTTAGAATAATTACCTTTCTTTTGATAATGGCGTCATGACGTCGAAACGTCGAGGTTTTATAAGTTCATCTTTAATGTTTACCAAATTATTTGACCAGAAAAAGGGGAATCGCCATCACATCGCCCTTTTGACCCTTTAAGCCCCAATAGTGACAAGCATCTAATTTCTCCTTACAGTATTACAACTTGATCAAACAAACAGGTCATGAGAATAAAGAAAATGATCACCAATGATCAAATGTCTTGATTTTTAATCAAATGCTCGCAACTAGTAACATAAGAAGTATAAGGAGAATAGTGACGAGAATATTTAAAGCTGTAAATGTCACTTACTTCCTCTTAACCTCTTCCATGGCCAGATCCTTCCTGTGTCCAATCCGGTTTTTACTTAGTTCAAAGATCTTCTGAATGTGCTCAGGCCAGTGAAACACGGTGCTGTTCAACTTCAGGTCCTCATCTGAAAAGCAGATATGTAGCAAGAGTTGAAAAATACACGAATGAGAAGCTGCAGTTGTGACGACCAATCAACCTTGTCCCCAGGGCCTTCTCCTCGTTCAAAGTGGCGGTCGGAGAAACCCCTGGCCAAGGCTGCCAAAAATGGCTCCAAAGATTCGTCAGAATTTTGTCACGTAAACACGATGAAATGTCTTTGCTTCGTTTGAACAACGGTTTCAGATTGCAGAAAACAAACACGGCCGCCAGACGCTGGAAACAACCTTCGAAAAAGCCATTTCATCGTGTGTCACGTGACAAAATACTCCATGATTCTTGGAGTATTTCAGCAGCTTTCTTCAACCGCCATTTTGAACGAGGAGAAGGCCCGGGGGACGAGCTTGACCACCGATTGCCGCCTTTTAACTACCTCCAGCTGAAGAGCTCTTGGTTTTCAAGCCCAAAAAATAATGGGTTTTGGATGTTCAGCGGGACGTCGTGAAGTTAAATAAACGTAAATCAGGTAATATCCTGACAACAAAGTTGTTTTTCGGGGCAAAAAGACAAGATTTTTTAAAGAAAAATTGGAAAGTCACTAACGACGTTCTTGTCCAGAGTGATTGTGATTGCCAAACTGAATGCTTAATGACAATTACACGAAAAGCGTGAGCTAAGTTATGAGGCGACAAACATCCTTTATTTTCTGATGTAACAAGGGACAGCACATCAAGCCTGCGAGCAGGCTAATCTAGTGAGTTAATCATTTGCGCGGGTAACACTTGACATCGGAACCACGATTTGCGAGATACACGCGCAAACAACACACTAGGTGAGCCTGCTCACAGGCTACAGCATACATCCTTTTCGTGTCTAAATAACCAAGCGAAGCATCACAATCACCCGAGCAAAACTGGGTTTACATGGGTTGAACAGACTACATACATGGAAGTCAGTTAACTACAAGAGTAGAAAGTGGATTTAAAGAGTTAGAAGACCAGTCTACATACATGGAAGAGTGGCATAATCGAGCAAAAACAGCAGGCGTTCTCCAGCCTCGTCAACAGCACTCTGTAACTGGACGACTGTAACAGAACTGGCATTCTCCAAGAACTGCGTCAGAGCTACCAAGTCACTTGTGTTGTCAGGCATCTCTTGGACTTTGTCTGATATCTCATCATACGACTTACACAATCTAGAAGCAAGTGAAGATGAACAATAATATTTTTTATGTTTTAATTTGGTCGTGTCACATTTGCTGCCCCATCAAAGCTTGCACTGACAACTCCTGTTTCAGCAATCAGCACGACAAAACAAGATGGCTAATAAAAACATGCCTACCACACCAAATTTCAACACACAATGCAGACCCCGATTTTACACAAATGATCCAGTGCCGAATATGAATTTCATCACTCAATCACCCAACCACGATCAGGAAATGGTCAAAGAAGTGTGAACTTGAAATGAGTTATCAGCGTGAATAAGAACTTTCTGAAATACAACACATTCTCCCGTTCTCTGTTCATTGATAAATGAAACAGGCGATTCATAGACACGGTTCCGCATACCGCGGAAAAATTGGTTGAAAATTGCAGTAAGCTGCTTCGATGCTTACAAAACGATACAACAATAAACCGACCTCAGTGTTGGTTAACATAAATCCGAAGAGTTAAGATCTAAAGTGGTGATCACTGAAAGCTTTACTCGATGCAATTGACTGCCACTGGTAAACTCCACTTGCTTTCTGGGAAGTTTTCGTTGAATTATCATGACTGGATCACCAAGCCCAACAAAAGTTGAAACACATTGAAAGACGGAACACTTTTCCTTTGATGGTATTGTACAGCAATTTGCCATTTGCTGTGATGGACTCCTGCTTTCTCATTTCCCTTGAGTATTTTACAAAAAAACCACTAAATTTTAAACATACATACCCTCTGTTTTTATCTCTGTTCTGATCCACTACATAGTGTATCATTCTGTCGGCCAGTCGTGCAGCTCGAGCAGACAGCTCCTGGTTGACATCATTGCAGTTCAAGCACAGCATGTTGAGTGGGACAGTGATGTGAAGGGAAGCAATCTCCTTGGACAGGTTTTGGTAGGAATCAATTTTCTGGACGAAAATAAAATATATCAATCAGCAAAGCTGCATGTGACAGTCATTCTTTGGACAATGGCCAAATAACACTTGTCCACGGCCGATGAAATCATAACTGTGATCAGACATAACACACCAATGACTGTCGTTTTGTGGATGGATAAAAATCTACATTGAGTTTAATGCTTTGTCCGACTTGTTGACCTATTTAGATGAACAATTAAGCATGCAATTCACAAACTTCTTGAATCTCAGTCGATACCTTGGACAAGGCAAGCAGTAGAGGTTCATCTTGAATGAATGTGTTGATTTCTGTCTCTGCTTTGTTGTTCAGCAAATCCTGATATTTCTTGTACGTGTTCAGATACCTGCAAAGTTGGTGATTATCAGTCAAAGGTCCCAAAGAAAATTGGGAAAAAGTGATAAATAATATTTAATTTTCCCCGGTTTAAGTTATGAATGAATTTTATCAATCAAATTATAAAAAATTGTAACATACTTTTGAGGACCAACAGTGTTGAGTTTGAACACATCCACCGCCTGATTCACGTAATCCTGAACCAGGGATTCATCCACATGCACTGAGCGTAGAAACAGCTTCTTATCTTTCATGTCAGGAAACAACTCAATTTCAACCTAAAAGGACACGACAAAGTCTACTTCTAAAACCTTATTTAGACTATTTATTTTAATATCAACAAAAGAACTATATGCATGATGGTAAAGATGAACATGGATCCCAGAGAAAACCCTCCTTTTGCCATGTGGGGAACTGTACTTCGTGGTCATGGATGTGATCCCAAAGCGTGGCCATTTGCAAGAAAGTTATTGGGCAGTACTTTTCTTCGATGCTATTTGTACAATTCCATGTGGTTCTAACTTCTGAGTCTGTGGATGAAATCCTTATGTGTGACCATTCAACTCAAAGCTAATGGCACTAATTTCCTGAGGTATTGTTTTTTTCTCAACTAAAACAACTTGCTACTGAATTTTTTTGAATATTGGCACTCTAGGTGCTAACAGGGTTAGCAGTCAGTTCGGTAGTAGTCGATATTCACTTTAAAGGGGCACAGTTATGCTATTTTAGTTCACTTTAATAATCAAAAATATGTCCTCACATCAATGAACGCCTCCAAATAATGGTCTAGTTTTGTTACCAAAGACGACTATATTGCTTCACTGAACTATTTTCTGTCATATTTTCTGTTGCTACGGCTGGCACGGATGGAAATGGACTGCAACTTGAAAAAATTAGGCTAAACTTTTCAAATTCTTTCAGCGTGTTGACATTAAATCGATATTAAATGGTAATGGTTTGTTTTCTGTTAATGAAATTAAGTTAATATGTTCCTTTAAATGTTCAAACACCACGTTGGGCATGGAAAAAGTTAGCTACTGATAATTTTAGCAACCTTTGACCAATATTTTAATGATCTTCATATAATTCTATCTTTATCTGCTGTTCAAATATTTGATTATTTCATATATTCATATTCACTTTGACCAAAAGTCGGCAAAATCCTAGTGACTATGCCCCTTTAAGACAGTTTATTGGAAAAGATACTGATCAAAATGGCAAGGGTGTACATTTGTGAGATAACATCACTATCACGACTGTAAGCAGGGTCCGAAATTGCGACCAGCTAGTCGCCAATGCGACTGAAAATTGAGTGTTGGCGACCAGAATTTCAAGGCTAGTCGCCAGGAGGCGACTAACTTTCAGCGCCTTGTTAATGTTTTGAACTGCCGCTCAAGGAATTAATTTCATTTTAAATGGAAAAATTCGCGTTTGATTTCCAGCAGAAACTTACCCCTTGTCTTTTCGAAGTTTTTAATCTCCATAGAAAATAATTTAGATTAAAAATGAAGGTAAGATTCCTGTTAATGACCTCCACAACAGTTGTAATCCACGCAATGTAATCGACATTTAGTGGCCGCCATGTTTTCAGCAGTTTCATCTGACAACCATACCGTGGGCGCATCGCATAAACACAGGCTTTCCTTTCGCCATTGAATATTCAACGAAACGCTCTACAAATTTTCGATAACGCTTTACAGTCAGAAGAAGTGGTGTCGTGTTCAGTCTTCAAACTAAGAGAGCTATCTATTATTTTAACAAAAACTCCTTTTCAACTACAATGTAAGCTACACGATCGCCTTTTCTTTCATGGCAGTCTGACTCTTGCGATCTTTCACGAGTAAGATTATGTTTTGAGCAAAGAAATGTCTTTAAAAGCTTCGCGTTTCGCTGTGAAGCAACAATTTTACGGACACTTTTTGGCAACCAGAATTTTCCATCTGGCGACTGAAAAAAAAATTTCAGTCGCCACTTGGCGCCCGCATAAGAAAGTTAATTTCGGACCCTGGTAAGTAACTTACTCTTGGCAGCTCTGCAGCATTTTGTACAATGTCTGTCAACAGTCTGAGCAGGATATCACGCAGTTCTCTGAATGGAGGGTTAAAGGTCAGCTTTCCACCATCGATTTTCAGTTGAACAACCATAATCTGACAAACAAACAAACAAAACTAATAAATACAGAGATCATGACAGGCACAAAACCCTCTCATGATACAGTCAGTTGCCAGGACTTTCAGTAGGTGGGTGCTAAAAATGTGAAGCCATTCCAAAGTAGTCATACTAACAATTTTTGTCCTACATTGATTCTGCAAACATAAAAATAATCATCTTAGCTTAGCAACAAGCTGTTGGCATATTCTTCATAAGGCCTGTAGCAGCAAAGAAGAGGAAAATCTTTAAAATGAAGCGGGCAGCACATTTATATTAGTTTGTGGTGTTTGCATTTTTCTCCCAGAACCTGGTCATAGTGTAGCTGAAAATAATATTAGCTTTTGGTGTTTTAAACCCCCCCCCCCCCCCCCCCCCAAAGAAAATGGTTAGTCATACTTTCCAATACTTCCAAACCAGAGGGGATCTGTAAATGGTTTGAACCCAGGAGTCATATCATAAGTCAGTAAAGTATGAATGTCCAAGTGAATGTAGTCCTGAGAAGGACTGTTTGTAGTGACATTGACCCCGACGTGGGCAATCGATAACAATCGACATCGAAAAACCGTTCGATAAATTGATAACTATCAATAACAATCACGTAAACGCTATCGATTCTATCGATCGACCAATAAAAATCGATACTCACAACTCTTCTGGTAATTATTGTTATCGATGTTATCGGTTTTATCGATTTTATCGATGGATGTCGATCATACATGTCTTTAATTTCTGACATTGATTTTGTTTTTAAAAGACGTTTAATCGCAGTAAAATGATTGCAGTGGCTTTGTTCACAAATAAAACTGTATTTTGTATTTCAGTAAATGTGGTTTATTAAGCTGCCTGGATAACTGTATCGACCCAAGTATCTGCGAAAGTGACATCTCGGCTATTTACCTATCTAAGCAACCGCCAAGGAAAACGTTTTGAGTGGAAGCGACGGCAACCTTCTGTTTAACCCGATATTAGAGTGGGTTATAGAGGTTTTTATTATATCTCAACAGGAAAAATGTGACCAATAAAATCGATAATTTTCGATAAAATTGATAAACTGATTGAAAAAATCGATAATTATTGATTTCTCACAACAAATCCGTTTATTGATTTTTATTGATTTCCGATACGATCAACTAATTTTATCGATTGTTATCAATGTTATCAATTATTGATTTTATCGACTGCCCAGGTCGGGCATTGACGTCTCCAGAAACAGTGCTTTTCAGGACTATATAAACTCACCCGGACGATCATACTTTACCAACAGAGGGTAACTACAACCACAATGAGAATTCTACAAGTATTGAAAAAACTGAAGTCTTGGAATCCCATACCTCAGTCATGACATATCGCAAGTCTGAGTAAGTGTCACCAAAATCATTCCCATCCTAAAACAAACAAAGCATGATGATAAGCATCCAATTTTTTTAGTGAATACATAAAATCAAATACAATTATTCTGGGTAACAGGAGTTACCTTGTAAAAACTTAAAAAGCTGACAAAGTCTGCAAGAGAGTTGATAACAAGACTGCGAAGCTGTGTTGACATGAGTGCAGCAAGACAAGCGAAGAACTGCTGTACAAGGACTGTAGAATCACCCTCTGAGTTTGGAACCAAGTGCATCCACTCCTGACGCTCCTCGATTAGGATTTGGGCACACGCAGGAATCCAGCTACAACAGAAATATATTAATGTACCTCTCATAAGATGGCCATTGTGAGAATGACGACAAAGATAATACTGTTGCTGATCATGATAAGGACTGATTGTGATAATTAAGGTGATGATGATGATGATGATGATGATGACGACGACTATGGCCGCTGTTGATACCTTGTAGACAACACAGTTCTCCTCATGGTAAGGAGCCTTGTTCAAACAGACTAAATGAGATACATAATTCTTAATGTTTGCCTGTTTTATTGATGAAACTTGACTATGAATAAGTGACTTAATACAGAATATTGCATAATAAATAGGTGGCCAAGATTTGTTACATGTAACAATAAAAATTGCTGTAAAATACTGTGCCTGAAGTTCCCAATACTTACGTTCTTTTGAGGAATTCTCTTGTTTTTGCACACTGCTGTTTGACGAGGGATTCAAACTCTTCAGGAGTGACAGGAAGGCCAGAGGCAAGCAGCTTGTCCCCATCAACAAATCTTACCTCAGAAAATCTAAAAAAACAAAGGCGGTGATAAGCAGAGATTATAATGATATCAACAGTTTTTATGTTGCTGCAACCTCGGACAAAACTACTCGAGACAAATTGAAGACAAGCCAGTATTTTTCTATTGTTTTTAACGAAACCTCTCACACTACTGCAGAAGTATCTGTCCCCCCCTCCCCTCTTTCAATGTTGTTGTTTTGAAGACAACAGGATTTGTATCGGCAAGCACCATGGCCAAAACAACATTGTACTGGGGTGGGGAGGGGGCAATTTGGACATGTTTCGCAGGGGCCATTTGTGGCGTTGATATTGGGAAACAGGTGGATATGTCTCAAGAGTTTTGCCCGAGGTTGTGGCAGTAAGTTATATTGTGACCAATGACAAAGTTTTGATCCAGTTTCTTTCCTGTGGTACTGTTTACTATAATCAGAATTTACCTCTAATAGCTATTGATTGCTGTAAGACTTTTTAATTTTTCCCACATGGACGTTTGAGAAAATCAGTCAGTTGTCTAGTAGGTAACTTTTCCAAAGAAGAGAAAAAATGAGATTTAAACTCACTCACCTGTCATACCAGAGGTTTTGAATTTTCATCATCACTGGATTTGTTATGAACAGGTTCTTTCTGCATGACTCTTTAGTTGAACGATAAGAGTTGTGCCATGGTACTGGTGCTCTGACAGTTCTATGACAGATACAAACATAACTGCATGAATCAAAGTTATGAGAATTTATTCTATTTGCCACCAGTTCACGTTCTCATCTAGTGCCTCACCATCGTGTCATTTCTAGCGTCCTTTCTTTACAAGCAAGTCAACACAAGTTGGACTGACTTCCATCCACTTGCAGCCTTGACGGGTAAAGGGGGGGTGGGGTACTTGTTGAAAGTTTGTATAGGAGATGCTGCTGGACCTCATAAAACCTGACACTACTTTGCATTCATTGTATAATTAGACTATTTTATTCAAAGCCACAAAAGTGCATGTTTTGTCAGCTCATCCCATGTCTGCATGTTGTTCAATTTTTTACAATTTGCATGTACTTGTCAGTGAGATGAAGTAAGTCTGTCTACAAGCCAGCATGTGAAAAGTAGAGACAACTTTTGTCTCCATTTGGCCAGGGTAACATATAACAAGTACATTAAAAACCCTAAAGCAGCTACTCATTACAAGTCAGAGTGAAGGTTTAATGGGCAAGTGCAAGTGAAATACCTCTGTGGAAAAGCTCTGGGGATCTCTTTGATGTGCAATCTTTGCCTTTCACTTGGATCCATCAGTACATAATCAACTGTAAAATTGAGAAAAATGTCTAAGATCATAAACCTTGTGGGAATGATTTTGGACAACAAATCAATGGATACTCCACAAATTATTACATGTAGTGCTACCAACAAAAATATTGGTTAGATGTTGATAAATGACTGTTTCTATGATTTTTTGTAATTTCATTGATTGAGCCAAAGGTGATTCCCAGTCACCAAAACAAATAATTTGTTGCAATGGTTGCTGAAGGTACAATGTACGGTCAAGTTCTTTTTTACAATGATTGCAGCAAGTTCTTTTCAGCACTGCACAGTGTAATAACTTTCTGCAACTTGCCTTACATGATTAACTGTTTGGGTCACTCTGTTTTTGCATCAGTTTGCTCCAATGTTTTGCTGTCAACTCAGTCAGGTAAGCTGCATTAGCCATTCCCTATGGCTGTTGCTCAACATGTTCCCTTCACGCAACTTCACCCCTAAGCACTAAAAAGTCTAACAATATTTTTGGAACTCACCAATAGATTTACGAACGCTGAAGTCATAGTCACCGACCACTTCCTGCTTTAGGTCATTGACAAGAGGATCGAGTTCTGTGTTCCGTCGTAGTTTCTCTGGGATTCTCCTTTGCAGTATTCTCTCCATGACTTCTGGGTCTTGGGTTGCCAGGGAATGGCCTGGAATTCCACGGGAAATGTAGTATTCATAGCGCTGTGGAAACAGGTAATTCTTACATTAAAATTTTACTCCACTGCAATGATCAAGAATTTAACGGGTTTCATTTCAAGGGTAACACCTACCATTCCCTATTGTTGCAATGCAGTTATGCTTAATCTGCTTAATAAATTTATCAAGATCAATGTTATGCCACAGAGGTTTCTTTTTCGCAAGCCTAATATGGACAGGTTTCCTGAGGTCTCCTTGCAATCCAAGATTTCTAATATCATTGTCTTCTTTTCTGTGTATTTCCTTATTTATACAGTAATGTGTATATTATACCTCTCTCGCAGGAAAGGAAAAAAATATATATATAAAAAAAAAACTAGAAAAATTATTTGGCATAATATCACCATTACCGTCTGTTTGCTGAAAGTGACCATTCTAGTTGCGGGGGTGGGGAGCGAACATTTATGTATGGTGAGTATTGTCACAACTCACCTCGCGATCACGTTTAGAAACAGCCTCGTCATCCATGCTCTCCACCTCCTCGAAGGATCTGATAATATCTAACTGTTCAGCAGGTGTCATGGCTCGACTGGGTGGCAAGCTATAAATAACAAAAAATCCATTGCACATTAGAAGCCAAGGCAGACAAATGGCAAATGATCATAACAGCAATGGAATCCACCATATATAAGGAGGAGAAGACAAAGAATTTTTGGCAGCAGGCCACAAGACAAACTATGAACTTTTTAAAAAATACACCAATGGAATGAAACCTTCAGTGAATTTAAAGTACCGTATTTTCTCGATTAAATGCCGGGGGCATTTATTTATACGAACCCGGTGTTTACTCGGGCCCGGCGTTTATTTACTAAATGCATTTCTCAGCCATCCATTTTTTGTCATCAGTACTGGAGGTTTACTGAATTAAAAACCAAATTTCCACAAAATCGTAAAAAAATGTCAAAAAATTTTACCAACTTTGTCTCATCTCAGTGAGGCTGGTTTAGTCAATTATCAAAAAACATCACTAACAGGAACAGAGATTGAACTCTTCTCTTCGTTACATACTGGAGAAGTGCTTCGGCGACTGCTCAACAGCAAAAGTGCTGTGCAAGCAATTTAGAACAAGGTGTTGGCGAGGTTCCTGCTCCATCAGTTCTGAGACAGGCAAAAATATGAAAGGATTCATGGAACTCAGTGCTGGAAAAACGCTGGAGAGACCCTCGAGATGATTCTCGCTTGATGGACAAGCCTGCAGAACAGTTGCCATGATTTAAAAGAGATTGACAAGATACCTAATGTGTTGCTTGTTTTATCTGTTTTAGTTAAAAGTACAATTGTAAAAGGTAGTTTAGTTTGAATATCAGTGTATAAATTCATACAACACGGTAAAAAGAGAACTAGTATGCAGATTTGACAAAAAATCCTGATTTAATCGAATAAACGCCGGGACCTCAAATAAACGCTGGGACCCCGAATAAATGCTGGGGGCATTAATTTTAAACTCGGCCCTGTAGGCCCGGCGTTTATTTGAACCCGGTGTTTATGCGGGGTCCGGCGTTTAATTGAGAAAATATGGTAAAGGCAATTTGTTTGATTCCTTTTGCTCAATAAGCATTCTTGCTTTTAGACCGCCAATGACAATGTCCCAAAGGTAGCTGGATCACACACCCATACTATACATCCCTCAAATTCATTAAGGTCTCAGCACACACCAGAGACAAACTTGTCCTGGGAAATTGTTTTGGCAATGAGTCCCTTAAAGTGTTTACAAGAGGGGACTGGTTGGAGGGACCTTTTACAATATTGTGTTGACTAGGCACATTACACTGTAGTCACCTACATTAAACTGTAGGGGACATGATCCAGGGACATTCTGATTTGCTCTTTGGCTTTGGTTTCCCCCTTGCAAAACTGAAACTGTAAATTGTGCCTAACTGTATCAACAGATATTTTTGGTACCTTTTCTCTTTTTAAAGGTGAAAAGAGATAAATCAGTGAATACCCTCTTGTTGTTCGTTTCAGACTACAAGGCAAAACCATACCAATTTCAAACACAAGACAGAATTGCTAACTCACTTTCAGAGCAAAACAGATCAAAAACAATACCCTTTGTGATGGCAGATATCTAATAGCTTACATGGGGAAGTACCCCCCCCCCCTTACCCAGACTATCATACAAGATGTTAAGTTTTAAATACACAACAACTTACTCAGGTTTCTCTCCTTCTGATTTGCTTCTTGCATGTGGACCAGCCACTCTTTTCCTGGGTAATGTTCTTTCTTTGGCTACATTCTGTCAAGGATAATACACCCCTCTTTGCTCTTCATTCACCAACATTAGTGTGGATGGGTGCCTCAAATGGGGATTCATGGCTGGGTTGTGGGGATTTGCAGGGTTTTCAATGAGGGCTGGCAGCCAGCAAAACTCGCCAGCTATTTCTCATGAACTCGCCGCCTATTTGATTGAGAAATTACCTCATATTTTACGACTAACATCAGAAACATTCGCCACAAAACACGAGCATTGGATCGGCCAAGATTTAATCATGAAAAACAAAAGAATCTTGCCTGAATTCTGAGTAATTGCTGAGGCGATTTGTGTTTCCTGTTCTGTTCAAATACCCTAATTC
The DNA here is from genome assembly GCA_964017195.1 of Siderastrea radians. Classification (NCBI taxonomy): domain Eukaryota; kingdom Metazoa; phylum Cnidaria; class Anthozoa; order Scleractinia; family Rhizangiidae; genus Siderastrea; species Siderastrea radians. The sequence goes on along the minus strand of OZ024891.1, from coordinate 35,523,464 downwards.
TTGTTCCAGAATGCAGGAAATGCATTCTAAGAGGCCCACTCTCTGCCTACTCCTAAAATTTTGCCACCTACTCAGATTCCTATTGAAAACCCTGATTTGTCAGTCAGTGGGGGGGGGGGGGGGTATTCTATCTAAAGATTGGCTCACTAAAATGGGATCATATCCCAGTGAATGGAATCGTCAGTCTGGGTTTCTCTTACATCCTCAAATTGGAGATGGGGCTCTGTTTCTATAATTTTTTTATGATCATCCAAGTTGAGTGAATGGCTGGGTAGCCATTTCTGGTGGTATTTAACATCTTGCAGATGTTAATGCTCTTGAAGATGTCATTTACTATTCTCTTGTGGATAGGATCCTGAAGATGCATAGGCTCTAGCAGAATGATATAATTAACTTTGCAGATGTCAAGGCCCTTTAAATTAACTCAGTAAGAATGTGCTGCAAAGGCAACGCCTTCATACTTAGTTATTTGAAGGACCTGAAGGTGTGTAATGGAGACTGCATGAACTCCAACATCATGAAGATTTTGATTGACAGATAAGATGCGCAAGCATCTGTGACTGTGCTGTGAAAAAGTGATTGGCATGGCTTGAAAGTGAAACTCACATTCCCTACTATGCACTATACAAATTCAACTTACCTAAAAATGGTTAAAAGATTAAATTATTACTAAGACAGTTGTCAATTAAAGGATACAAGCTTGTTGAGTTGAGGTTCGTGTAGGTGGTCTAACAGTCTGGAGCTTTGCAAGATTCTTCATCTTTAAGCTGCTAGCAGATGGTGTGTAATTATTAGCAATGGATTCACTGGGAGTCCTGGCGTAAGCAGTCTCTTTGAATGGTGCTGCTCGGGTCCATGATGGGTCCTTCATTATAGGTGGGTGCTCACTGTGGCGTAACACAATCTACAAGACAAGTATATAGTATGCAGGTGTTGAGAGGACTTTCAGTGGATATTTCAGGAAACAACTTTTTTTCCAGCATGTTAAGATGTAATGGAAAATACCAGGAAAACTTCATGGGCCAAGTAGAAAATATGATAGGAATTAGAGCACATAGTCTAGATCTTCATGTAGGATTGTTTGTTGCCAAAAATTAAAGTTTATTCTGTTGTTTATCTGATGGTTGGGTCCAGGGGTGGACGTTAAAGTATTAAAGCAGGGTTATCCTCTAACAACTTGATAGGTTTGCCAAACAGCTTTCTGGTATCCAATTATATACATGTAGAACTTGGATAGAGAGAGCAATGTGGAGTAACTTTTCTTATCTAAGGAGATGATCCGGGGGGGGCACTCAACAGATGATCGGGTAGGGAGGTGTGGCCGGGGCACTCAAACCCTAACCCTGGCTTTCCTACCCTGTTTAACCCTTTTTCACTCCCAAGGGTGCCTAACATCAAAATTCAAGACGAATCCCAAATTTCATTGTGTACATTACTTAAATATAAATAGTGCCATGTGAAAGTACTGCTCATTAGCTTTCATTTGAATGGTCACACCATGGGATTTCATCCACAGACTCAAATGTTAGAATCACTTTAAGGCTCCATAACTGACTCTGGGAGTGAAAGGGTTAACACAAAATTCAGATTTTTCAGACCCTGTCTAGGACACCTAACCCAACATCATACCCTGATAACTGATTGTTATTTGATTATGCTGCACACTGGCAAACTGGTAAAAATGTGGCTTGTGACGAGGTTTCAGTGAATTACACCACGGTTTTGTGCCCCATGAAACACATCGATCGAACATGCAAATTAGCTTCCAAAAAAAATGTACAGGGCATGCGTAACAAGATGCAAAACTGTCAATCATTCAAGTCCCGAGTGTATATCAATGTCATAACCATTGTTTCTGCTCTCAGCGTTCGAATCAATGACCTATTCATCGAGGAACAATGCCCGTAATTAGGGAAGCTATCGTGGTTTAACCTTTATTGTTAAAAACAATTCACACCTGAAATTGAAATAAACGTGAAGCAGTATGAACATGCTGTGTGAAGTCCGTAGATTTTTTAAAATGGGTTAGAATAAACGGATAAACTATCAGGAAAACAAGCAAACGATCGATCAAACACGTAAATAAAATTCTTCGTTTAAACAGACAACAGCAGATGATCGATGTCTGTGTAGATTTCCACACGATTCGTGTAAGCTTAAGTGTATTCCCATGTGGTGGTTGCTCGAGGTTTTCTTTGTAATAAACGACATATTTTTCGCACGTTTCTGGTTAAGCAATTTTCGTTTCCTCTACACCCACCATTAATTGAAAGTGAGAGCATTTTTTGCACATTTCCACAATAGTAATTACTCCTGTTGTCTTTTCACGGACGGGAAGGACAGCTGTATAAATCCCTTTTGGGAATATTCGGTAATTGAAGTCAAAGAGAACCGAAAATGGCGGTGTGCTTTGTGAGCGTGCACAGCATCATGGATACCCCACATTTTTCGGGCGACACAATTCATGGGGCGTGAAACCGTAATGACATGTACGTAAGGTTGTGTAAAAATACCTTGTTTAAGACAACAAATGATGAGATCCTGTTCAAGACAAAACCCACTGAAAACCATACCCTATGGGGCCATATGTCCCTGCTAAGGCTAGATAAGGGATTCTGCCCCTTCCTAGGGAGACAACACCATGTGACACAGAGACCCAGCGTGAACCTCTACACCCCCAATCTTCCAATAGAATGTCCAGCATGTCAACTACTATACCACTGGCATACTTCTAACAAGATTTGAAACCTCGTCATGTTCAAGGACTATTACTGGTGAACTATTCATTGAGTTTGCCTCTTTTCCTTTTTCAGGAGCTATTGTTTGTTGTCATATACATGTATTGTTAATATTATGGCTGATGGGAACATCAGTCAGAATCAACAGTCAGGATCGTTGAAATGCACAGTAATTCTAAATGGCAAAAAAATCTCAAAATTTCTTATTTTTGGTGGAAAATGATAGCCTTGTTTACAAAATAACAACGGAGGTGATAAAATATTTTTCACAAAATTAATTATTAATCAGGTACTTTTGTCTTGTCTATCACAAAATATTTTGCATCAGTACATCATTATACATATGGCACCGTCAAGCTGACTTAATGCAAATTATGTACATCAAAATACAGCCAAACTACAGCCAAAAAAGGCAGTTTGAAGTAGTTCTCGGTATTTTACGTTTTGATGACCTCAATATTGATTACTAGGAAACTTTTGCTAAGTCATAACCGGCAGGACATTAATTATCAACAAACTCATCCAGAAAGTGATCTAAGAATATCTGCTTTTAACAATGTACAAGTCATTTTGCATCAAGTTTTTAAAACTCTTTCCAAGAAGTATTTATCGCCAACCTGTACAAAATTATCCACCATACGATTGCAATAACATATGACTTGTTGTGAATTTCTATAAGAATAAACAATCGTGTGAATAAACAAACAAGGATGACTATGATATCGTCGCACGATTCAGACTGCACAGTTCAAAAGACAAACCGTATGTTTTTAATATACCTGTGCCCGAATCCGTTGATTTACTAAAAACAATTCCCTCTTGATCCTTTCCTTTTCCTTTTCGTGAAGATATTTTAGAGCCTGCATGGAAACGGCTGAAAAGCGATCTCGACTTCCTGAGCTAAATAAATTATGAATGACCATTGCTACGCGTATACGGCTAATTAAGCTTCTCTAACACTTACTTTTTCACAACACGTCGTGTTTTTACAACCAGCGGGATTTTAAGCAAGCGAAACAATGGTTTGAAGTATCGCGGCAGCTGTTTTACAGCACATAATTAAAGTGAAATATCTCGAATAAGAGTTAAACAATAATTTGCTCATTATTTTGTCGCGGCAGCTGCAAAAATAAAACGAACCTGGTATAGTTCCGACGGCGTCTCGTGTGATGGCGGGAGTGGGGGTAATCCCGGTAGACCGCGGGTTTGCGAACAACTGAACACTCCGCTCTCAGCATACTGAAATTAAATCAACAAAAACGATTAAATACCGTTTGAAACAACTTAGAAACACAACATGGACGCCGTGCAATGCAATCGGATATCTCTACTTGCCTTTACACGCTGCATTTTGAATGTTGCTCACTTGAGGTATCGAAGATCCAGAGAAGATCTAATCGCGCAAAGTCGAGATGTGGTAAGCTAAATGCAATTTGCGTGTTTGTTTAACCGCGGTTCGGGTAACTGCATTAACAGCTCCTAGTCATCATTACGTCTTACATCCTAGATCAGAGGTAGGAGACCTAATCTTCCAGTTTTTGGTTGAAACTCAAGAAATCCGGCAACTTTGTATTTCTTGACTTTCTGCTTGAAACTTTTTTTCATGATTTTCATCCGGGACACGCAGTTGCCATGTTACCCATTGTCTTGTCACATTGCTAAGTGCTCCCGCGGGAACGCGCGTAACTCAAATTTCGCAGAATAACGTAACGCACTGCGTAACGCGTTCTTTTTAGTAATGACCTCCACTACGACCAATTTAAAACTTCTCTTTGGTAGCGAACAGCGTAATAATAATAATAATAATAATAATAATAATAATAATAATAATAATAATAATAATAATAATAATAATAATAATAATAATAACAATAATAAAACAAAAGTACCTTGATTAAGAATAGAACACAAACAGCGGTGATAAACATAGTGAATAAACGTATTTTGATAAATATGACGTTTCGTATGCTAGTCAACATACATTTTCCAAAGTAACTGTTACAGTGTTTGAAAACTGTTTATATAGTTTACAATAAGGGTCTGGAACCGAGATTAAGAAAAACGCTCTTAACAGTAATTTTATATAATAATACTTCGGACTGTCCCTCTTGAGAAGCTGTAGCTAAAAAAGCAACAGCTTCTCACTGCTAACGTTAACATTCAAAGATGGTTGTAGTTCTTGAATCAGCAAAGTCTCTTTTATTTAACATTTTAGCGTCCGGCAAAACGGACTTTCATTGTAAAATAAAAGAGACTTTTCTGATTCAAGAACTACAGCTATCTTTGAATGTTAACGTTAGCAGTGTCATCTAAGAATGATGTCACTTGATTATCTGTTATTAATATCATAATAATTATTATTTCTTTTTCTTTTTGTTATTGTTTTTATGTACCTTTTGCAATACTGTAAATAATTATAGTCATGCAAATAAAGGTTATTGTTCAAGTTGTTGTTGACAAAGACAGCTAGGGCGGGGCTGGTTTCTAACTTAGACCAATAAATCTGAAATTAAACCAGACTTACCTGACCTTACCTGTAAGTTGAAGTTTGATTGTAATCTTTTTTCATGTCATCAAATTTTCGCCATTTCAGGAACGATCAGAGAAAACGCGAAAATTGGCTGCCGCGAAAATTTTCTGTGTTGACGGTAATTTCATGATAGAATTTTCTAAGAAAAACTGGTTCAGTAGTAAGGAGTATTTCAACGACTGTTCACCGAGCAAAGACCCAGGACCCTGTTCGTAGCAAGCGTTTCTGCAGTACTTACAAATTTGCGAAAAGCAAAGCGTATTTCTATAAGCGCGCGCTACAAAGCTACAAAGGCGAAAAGAGGGGAACAAACGATTTTCATAATGTCATTTTCGCAGAGACGGTTTTGTTAAAATTATTGGCAAGAAAGCAAGAACAAGGTTTCGACGTCATACAAAACTGTCCTCTCTTCTAAAATTTTTCCAAAACACGATTTAGTGAGATCGTGAGCGGTCCATTTTAGCGGTCCGGGTAGGAAAATTCGGACCGCTGAGGGAACCAATAATCAGAAAGCTCCGTTTCTGCACGGGACAGTTTAGCTAGATAACAAGACAAACTACGAGCCTGAACTGGTTAACAAGTCATTTTCAGCAGGTTTGATCTGTCACCCCCTCAGTCTTATGGCGGCATACGGGATGAAAACACCAAAACGGGAAGCGGGATCCGAATCTCTTTTAAAGACTGAATGAAGAAAAGTATTGACATTTTCAGATGTTGACGGTTTACTCAAGATATTTTATTTTATTTTTCGTGCTATCTGGTAAAAAAAAAATATGGAAAAAAAAAGTGTTTGTTTACACTCTAAAGGTACGCGCATTACAAAGGAAAGGATCTGTGTTTGCTAAGGGTCCAGTCATTATTTATCGCCTGTGGGAGGGGGGCCGGATTAAGCCTAATGCAAAGTTGAAAAGTTCCAGACCTTTTTCTTTTGGACCTCAGAACTCCGGAAAACTTCAAATGCAGTCGCCAGTCTTTTCGTCACTAGCAGACGACCGATTTATTTCAATCGCAGCTAAGAATAGCTAGCAGTAGTTCTTTCAGCTGAAAAATATCGGGGAAAACATGGAAGCGGGAGCTGTGTGTCCCGAAGGGAGTACTCCCAGTTATTTAACCTATACGGCGACGTGTCGCTGGACAGGCTATGGTTTTTGTCCTGTTCTCTGTCCTGATCAGGGCATAAAGTTTAATACTAGTCGTCCTAAACGGGGTGGATGATTGCACGATTGTCGTCGTTTTATATGGCTTATAAGGTAGCCAGCGATCCTGAGACAGAGGCGTTTGCCGGTCTCTAGAACACTTTAAAATGCGTAAAACAACAGAGTGAATTTTGTTATTTATTCCTGAACAGGGGCCTAAAATGGTGGGTGCCGTCCTGAATAGGCCTACACCCAAACATGGGTCAAGTCCCCCCCCCCCCCCCCGCCATCCCTAAGGGGCTGTGTGTACTTTCGGCTGTTTTCGGCTGTTTTTCTGACGGGACTGATGTGACATTCAAATTCTGCTTCTCAAAAGTTTGGACGTTCTAATTTCAGGAACCTCCTGCTACATAAACGTTCCACCATCTTTGCTGCCTATTATTATGTTAACTTTCCAATTTTAACGCCCTTTTTGCAATTAAAACCAGAGTTAATCCCAGTGGAAATAAAAGGTATTAGGTTATATAACTGATGAGTTTCTCATGGACAGTAGCTGCTAAAAAGGATCAAACTAATAAATTCATAATAATCGCAAATAATGCCTTAACTGTTTCGGCGCGAAACTTAGCTGTCATTCCTAATTGACAAGATGGGATTTTGTTATCGACCATACGAGGAGCTTATGTGTACAAAGAACTTTGCAAGAACAAAAAGCCTCCACTTATGAACTCTATATCAAGATAAACAGTCCCATAGGACCCCGAATAATGATAACGACGCCATAACAACTAGAATAAACAAAGCCACTTTTATGCTAATCGATAAATCGTTCCAAAACTCAAACGGAAAACTAAAATCAAATGATAGTCAGAAGAAAGAGATAAAATGTCGTGATTACAGGAATCGCAATGGGGACTCTTGAAGTTATTCCAGAAGGTAAAGTTTTATTGTTTTAGTAATTTCATAAGCGGAGTCACAGATTTTCACACCGTTTTAATGAACTTCAGTTTACTAACGATCGATTTCTGCACGTTGCTCAAAAGCTTATAATTATGAGACCATGGTAGCTTAATCGATGACCGGATAAAGGTTTCCAGTTTTCCTTATTTCCTAGTTCTTTTCGATTTCAGTTAGACTTATACAGATTAACAAACGCGCGGCATTTCTCTGGTTTATCTGGAATGATTAACGTAGTCTCAGAGTGACTTGGTCTTCTTTGATGACCGAAGTCAGTTTGCAATAAAGATAAGTACAAACGTGGGAAAATAAAATATTCAAGTTGTTCGTAGCAATCTTAAAAACCTTGCGTAAGCAGCTCAAAAGTTACGAAACAGAGCATAAAACAAATGAAAGCGGCAAGGAAATTTTTTTCCTTCAGTCAGGTCCCTCAAGCAATAACTGCCGAAGGACGCTTATAGGGCATTATTTTATTGAGATGGGCTGGACTTCAAAAGCTCTTATTTTCAACAAATGGTAGTTTTATTAACTTTATGTAGCTGCTAGGCTTAATGCAGGGCTTCAGACCAAATGAGTGGAATCCTTCTGTACAGGAGCCTCGGCTGGTATGTAGATACACTGTGCATAAGCCACAGCCGAGATTGGCGGCCCTGAATATGGGTTTTGCTTGCCAATTAATATTTTATGACTTAATCACAAAATCGATCTACCACTGGTGCTTTTTGATCGGCAAACTTTGACGTCCGTTGACGTAAGTCACTATCATTTTTGTTTGCCTTTTATTTTATTTTAATCTCCCAGAAGTGATTTGGTTTTTTTTAAATAAATGCACATGAACCATTTCAGTTTCAAGTGTATGATATACGCACCAAAGCGAGTACAAATATGAGTCAGTCTACTCTCTGTGAAACACACTGTGAAAAATGTAACACGCGAGTTTCAAGCAGTAGATCGGTTTAAAGTATGGAAAAGCACTTCAACTTCATTTTCAACTTCAACTTTATTTAAAATTCTTATTTCAAGGGACTGGCACAGCATCGATCACAAATTGTTGAAAGACTAGAGAGCTGGGGAAAGGAAATTTTTTTATGATAAACAATTTGGTGAAGGAAAAGTTATATAACATACGGCTGGGTATTTACTCGCCAGTCTCTATTTCTCCTCGGCTTCAGTTCAGGCTTGAAAAAATAAGCCGCTGTGTTCTGAAAAGCCCAGCTGTATTCAGCTTGTACAACTTATCGCCGACGATTGTTAAATAACCTTCGAGTGCAGGAAAACTGACACCGCGGCACTTTTTATTTGTAAAAACGTCTGACAGCCTCGACAATCAGATGTAAAATGGCACTCTAAACTGAAAGTATAACGGAAGTTGATATCGCTTTTTCGGAGGGAAACCTCAATGAAGACCAAAACTAATTTTGTTCTCCCTTGCCTAGAGAAATGACTGGAAGATAACGATATTTCTCTACTTAATTCTCCCGGTCGCCAAAACTCATTAAAATCACTTTTATAATATTTCGTTTTATAGTGATGAGGTAATAGATTTTCGATGATCGAGAATAGATTAAAGATAGCTGAAACAATATAAGAGGAACAAAGTACTGATATTGTACTCTGCGAGTTCTCCATCAACTGCACCTGTTTCATATTGTTTTCGGCCGAGCGTTTCCCAATAGCTGTATCTTACTGAATCACTGATAACTGAATGGCTTAATAAGCTATTCTTTTGAGCTTAGCTACCTTTTTACCTTGCCTCCACAAAAAGAGTGTCCAGACAAAACAATACGTACGGACACTGATTCATACGACACGAACAGGTCATCGTCTTGAAAAAAAAAAAAAAAAACGGGTTTGGTGTACAAAATGGCACTGAACAAAAAACAAAACCCTCCAGTTTTGCAACGGAAAATTTGAAAATTCAGTTGGCCCGAAATTTTGCTTTGCTGTATTAAACGAGTCGAAACAAGGCAATCTACTCTCTGAAAAAGAAACACGGCTGCTGAGATTTCTGACTGTAACAGAAAAAATAGTGAAGATAGCTGTTTACAAACATTCTTTTTGCTATTCAAATGTGCCAACCACTAAAACAAAAGAGCTCTTTGTTTTGTCTGAAACAATATCAGAGGAATAATTTATTGACCTCTGCGAGTTCTCCGTGCACTGCACCTGTTTTACGTTGTTTTCGGCCGAGCGTTTCCCAGTAGCTGTATCTTAAAAATGACCGAGTTTTTCCACATTTCTTACTACTTATTTCAGTGAGCAAAGTTAAGCATTGGAAATACAGATAGGTTCAGTTGATCAATGTGTAGAGGCGTAACTCACCGATAACTCGCAGATAAGGAAAACCCGTTCAATTTTGACTTCACTCCTAAATATGTAAATATACGATACTGGAATACTGGATCAGCTCAGCTCGATTTCCGACACAACTGCACTTCCACAACACACTTGGCTCCGTAATAGTTTTAAAATATTTTGGCTAAGGTAAATCCTGTAGAATGACTAGAATATGGACATTAAAGGTCAGTACTGGTCGTCGAACACTCTGAAAATATTTTGTTTTCGTTGGTGTCTGTTTGGGTCTGTTTGTGTCCGCGAATGCCATCACGCCATCCGTTGCTAGGTTACCAAGCCGGCGATGAAAACAGTCGCTGTGAACAAAAGATCAGTTGAGGAATCCATAACGTGTCTTGTTGTTGATAATTGCTTAATCCAAAATAACATCTGTTTAATTGTCACTTGCTCTTGTCCTAGAAATCTTCTCTAAACCAAGAATGCGTCAGCCAGAACGAAGCTCGAGCCTGTATCAGCTAAGCATAAGCAGAGCCCCTCAACTTCGGTGTGTCAGCAGTCCTGTGAAATCTTGTGGAATTTGCGAGGATTGCTGTTTAGGCGCGAAATTGAATCATACCAAAGAATGGTTTTGTCGTTGCGGGGAACCAGTCAAGAGAAAGTACCTTCTGGGTCTTGTCCAACGATTTGATTCTATGGATTTGCTAGAGTATATTGCTTCTTTGCTACAATCTTTTCAATACAAAGACTTCACTTACATGCGGTCACGAAGCAAACCGAGTTTGATCATCGACACCTCTAGCCCACCAACAAACCACGCGTTGAATGAAAGTGAATTATTAGACACTGTAGACAATTACCTGGAGTGGTTTACATCGAGCACTTATTGGACGAAAGCAAATTACTTGCTGGGTTTGATGCAGTTGTGTGATACACATCTTTTGCACATCGTGGCAACCAAGACAAGAGCCTTGTGTGAAAGAGAGCGGAAAAGACAAAGAGCTCTTGAAGATGGTTTAATTGACAGAGGTATGTACTTAATTGCCTCTCTTATATCAAGAAAACATCGCAAGTTTAGTTTCTTGCAACAAAATGATGTAAACGTTTTGTTTTTTTTTTCCTCACAAAATGAATTTATAAACGAGGAAGATGTCTTGATTGCGTGACATAACGTGTAGATGATGTCATATGAACAATACACATAAAGTCAGCGATACATTGGGCTGATTTTATACGCTTGTCGCAGCAAATTTTGATCACCAGCAAAAATCATTAGGTGTGTCCGCTTCCAGGACAACAACTTTTGCCAGCGATGTTTAACCAGGCGACAAGCGATCAAAATTGCCAGTATCTGACATGTCCGATACATGCGATTAAATCTGCTGGTAACTCTGGGAAAATTGCCAGCAATCACCTAAAGTGAAAATTGGCAGTGATCGCTAGTGATCAGTTTTGCTGCAAATAAAATCGCCTAATGTGCCGCCTGCTTATAAAGGCCAAACGAGAATGGGTGTTGATGAGAGTTCAAACTCTATCTCTCGCTTGGCCTGAAACTCTCCTGTGGTCTTGGTCAGTCTGGAGCACTCTCGAAGAGTAAAGAAATGATTTATGCACTGCTCTTTTAATTAATAATCATACTCATATCACCAGTAACATTTTGCACGTGACATTGAGTACCTAAATAATAATAATAATAATAATAATAATAATGATGATGATGATGATGATAATAATGATAATAACTTTATTTAAGTGTCAGAGTATTTAGCACGGCTGTGCTAATTGGGGACACTATAAATTTCTGAAAGTAACATGACAAATGAAACATAAACGTTTTAAAAACTCTAACTGAGTGGGGGGCTTACCAGTTGGCTATTTACAAGCATGGCCAAGGACTTGAACACGGGACTACCGTGATACAAATCCAAGTGGCTAGATTTGGACTTGAACCAGGAACCTCCAGATTACAAGTCCGGTGTCCTAACCACTCGGCCACGTCACCTCCCTAAAAGCCTAAAGGGTTTCTTCTTCTCTTTTGTAGAAGACGACGAGTACATGTCTCTGTACAGTCATGTATCTGGAAGTGACACTCAGCCTGGAGTAGAGACAGAAAGCAACAAATCTTTGCCAACAAGATCAGTAGCAAGCCGCTCAGGAACTTCGGGCATTCACGACACTGACACACCAGATATTATCTCAATTTTGAGTGAGGATGTTGAACAAAGACCATTCAAATCCCCTGCAGAAATAACCACATCAAAATCTCAGTCCTTGAGGGGAACACTTTCTGCAGACATGCAGTCAGACATCAGATCTCAAGCCTCAGCTGGATATTTTGGTAGCCCTGTGTCACCTTGTCGCACAAGGTCCATTCCACCCTCCAGACAGTCTCTAAGAAGACCTGCAAATGAAATGACAGATTTTGAACGTGAATTCTTTAGTGAGGATTACTTGTCTGGCGATGAAGATGATGATGAGAATTTTATCAATGCTTTGCATCTGTCAGAACCAGAGAGTGATTCTCTTTTGCAAGATGGTTTAGGATCTGAAAAATACAAAGACTTTATACGGTGTCTACCAGTTCATCTGTCCAAGCGAATCTTAGGAATGTTGGACAAGAATAGCTTGACGAATTGCCTCTGTCTTAGTAAACACTGGAGAGTTCTTGCTGAGCAAGTTAAGCAGGATTACATGGTTCATCAACTGATGACCGAAGAGATCATGCTTATGCAGGTCAGTTTTTGTGTTTACAATAACCGAGGTTGTGTCTTGGACTATTCTGCTTTTTGGGCTTTCACTACTCTTAGGGGACCTCAACTGGTCAACTAGAACTCAACTTGCACCCTCTAACTCAGACTAATGAAATCGTTTTCCCTTGGCCAAAATTGGCAAAAATTTACCCAATTAACTTGAACTCCATTTTCAAATGTTGGTCAGTATAAACTTTAAAGTTTCAGCAACATGTTAAAATAATATTATTATTGTATAATGCAGATGAAATTGGCAAATTAAAGAATTCAACAATCCTTTCTCTTCTCCCCTATAAAATAATAGGTGTTGCACCCCACGAGAAAATTTAACACAGATTTTTGCGTTGTTTCTGTGTAGGGAGCATCAGCAAAGGGAATGAATCCAAGGTATGCAAAATTTGTGCCCGTTCATGTACCTTTGGACCTTGACGAGAACACCAGAGAGGTTCTGAATCTAGGCAGAAAACATCGTAAAGAGTCCAGAAGCAACAATCTGAAGGAATGTTATGAAGGAATTGCCACCAAAGAGGTGCAAATGGAAGAACGGAACATTTACTGTGGGGCGTATAATGTACTGGTGCTTCAAGATATGTGAGTAGTGTATTAATAGACACAAATATTATTCTGATAGTCCTGAAATGGAGGTAACTGTGTAGAAGAAGAAAAATGTCATAAATGCTTGCCTTTCACTTTTTGAACTGATGTTACATGTTGCAACATGGCATCCATCTATGTCCTGAGTGACTACATTGTGAGACAAATGTAAATATGGTAGATTGTTATTATACCTACTAGCATAAATGTGAACCACTTTTCTAAAAATAAAAGTTAAATGTAGGGCATATTAAGTTTTCAGGAAAGTGCATAAGAGTGTGTGCATTCCTTTATATGCATCCTTGAAAACTCCTGCTCTACATTTAACTATTGAGCCTTGCCTAATACACAGGCTTAATTATGGCTGAATAAACCAATGCTAGTAGACCTAGCTGATAACCAAATACTGTTAGTAACGCCCACAAATTAATTAACATATTTCAGGGAGGACCCAAACCGATGTGCAAACTACAGTGGAGGACGACTGGTTGTGTCTGGGTCATATGACAGGCGAGTGCGACTTATAGACGCCTCCACAGGCAAGTGCGACAGGACCATTCAAGGTCATGCAGGATCCATTCGCTGTGTTCATGTATCAGAAGAGAGAGGAATTGTTCTCAGTGGAGGATATGACACTTCAATAAGGTGAGTAAGTTGACGATATGGGGTGGAGCAGATTACTAACTTTCTCGTTCTGCATACACTGTACTCTCAGTATCCATCTCTCCAACCCTAATGTATCTAGCCTGCCTAGAGGGAGCTATGCAAAAGGGGCTGACCTGCCCATAAGGGGTGCCTTTTTAGCTCTTGTAGTATATGAAAGTGTAGGGAAATTTATTATTTTACTGTTTTAAAGGATAGCCCAAATACACCTTAAACTGAAATAGATGGCAAAAAAGGGTTTTGATATTTAGCAGAAACTATAACACTAAAATATATGGCAGCTTGAAGTCTTCAAGGAACTGGAAACCCGAAATACCACTGTTCTGGGCTTATAAAAAGGTGCAATTTTTGTTATTGTTACATGAAAGGGGTACCATTTCAGTAAAAATTAGTACCATATTTTCTCGATTAAACACCGGACCCCGAATAAATGCCGGTTTCAATTAAACGCAGGGCCGAGTTTAAAATAAACGCGCCCAGTGTTTATTCGGGGACCCGGCGTTTATTTGAGGTCCCGGCATTTATTCGAGATGGATATATTAAATCAGAATTTTATGTTGTGACTGCATACTAGTTCTCTTTCTACCATTACATTTAAATCTATATGCTAATATTCAAACCAAACTACGTTTTACAAAAGTACTTCTATTAAACAGATGAAACAAACGACGCATCAGGTATCGTATCAATCTCTTTTAAATCATGGTAACTTTTCTGCGGACTTGTACATCCAGCAAGGATCATCTCGATGGTCTCTCCAGCGTTTCTCCAGCAGTTTCTTGCAATTAAATCGTTCCATAACTTTGCCTTTCTCAGAACTGATGGAGATGGAACTTCTCCACTACCTTGTTCAAAATTTCTTGCACAGTACGTTTGCTGTCGAGCAGTTACCGATACACTTCCTCCGTGTTTCACGCACGCCGAGAAACGTAACGTTGAGAAGAGTTCAATCCCTGTTTCTGTTAATGTTTTTTTTATATAGATATAAATAACTCACCAGATTCACTTAGATGAAACAAAGTTGACGACATTGTTTCACAATTTTTAAACGTTTTTGCTGAAATTTGGTTCTTGGTTAAGTCAACTTCCAATACTGAAAAATGCATTAAATAAATAAACGCTGGGCTCCGAATAAACGCCGGGTTCGAATAAACGCCGGGTTCGAATAAACGCCGGGTCTATGAGGCCGAGTTTTAAATAAACGTCCCCGACGTTTAATCGAGAAAATACGGTATATGAAAGGGTATTATTGAGGGCCATTATGTGAGCTTGGGGCAGACACTTAATTATGGAGGCCCCAGCATTCCCACCTTCTTTTCTCCCATATTCATGTTCCCTCTTGACTTCTTGACCTCTTGGCCTTCCCTTTTCTGTTTGTGAATGTGGTCTTTGTTTGGCAGCACTGCACTTTTTTAACCCGGCCATATCATACAAAACGACACAGAAAAGACCAACAGACCAGAGGCAAATAGCAAAGGAAGATGTTTGTGTGTTAACTGATGAATCTTTGTTTGTTTTATTAGGTGCTGGGATATAGGCAGGGGGAATTGCAAGTGCATATTCAGAGGGTAGGTCAAATTAAATTTGTCTGCAAGTTCTTTAAGAAAATGGGCCACACTCTTCAGTGTTTAAGACTGGCATTATTAAACGCGTCAATACGTGAAAGAGGGTAATGAAGATTTGACATCCATCTCACTATGAATCTGAACCTTCAAGCCAAGGAATTGTTAAAAAGTTGTTAGAAGCAAAAAGAACCAGCTACCTGTGTCTAGTCCGCACCCCAAAACTGTAGTTCAGCTGTTTCTGATCACATTTTTCTTGTTTGTACCATAGACACCGGGCGACTGTACTTTGCATTGCACTGCATGGAAACCACTTGGCCTCTGGCTCCAGAGACAAGAGTGTTAAAGGTAAGGCACTGGATAAAGTTTGTTTACAGCTGTCTTAAGATAGCGCAGTGCGAAATCACTGCATGCTAAATTGAACAGGGTTTTCCTGAGCGGGAAAAAGTTAGCAGATGAGAGACCTTTTTCAGTGGAAACTAAAGTTATTTGCCTGCTTTGTCTCGCGTTTCTCTTATTTTCAGTACAAAGTTGCATGAGAAAGTACCGCACATTCAGCGTTGAAAACGACTTTTAAATGTACAAATTCAATGCTACCTGTAGCCTTAAAATCCTTCATCACATTTAAGGCAATTGGTACTTTTATTAAACAAACAAAATCTTTCTTTGCAGTGTGGAACTTTGAAACTGGCAAGTGTCGGCGGACGTTTCGACATCGACATGTGGTGCAAACCGTTCATGTAAGTAGGAAAGTTATCAGTTTTTTTTTTTTTTACTTTTTTTCACATTTAGTTTCTTGACAGCCTTTTCGCTAATTTCGCGACTTTTGAGGAGGGACATTTCACGACACTAAATTTTCTCAAACTTCAACAATTTTTTTGGGCGATTTCACCAAAAAACATCAATTACTTTAATAAGGTATAAGTTTTTTTTGAGGAGGAGCAGTAAATTTTCCATATCTTCTACTCCTACTTCCCTCCTGTTCCTCTCTCCTCCGCAGAGGCTCCTGTTAGTAAATACCAGTGAAAGAAAAATACGGGAGCAGGAAAACGGGAGCGCGGGGAACGATGGGCGCTTTAATTTTTCCCTCTTCCCAGTCTCCGCGCATTTCTACCCAGCGCGACTGTAGGAGGCCTCTGCGGAGGAGAGAGCTCCTGTTCCTTGTCAGGTCCTGCCATATTACGCTTGGTTTATTATTAACAAATATTATTCTAAATCGCCAAATTCCCTCCATTTTCTCCTCTTTCATTCCTGTTCACAGCTTTTAATTTCCCCTAAGTGGTGAACACCTGGGGGGAAGGGGGGGGGGGGGAAATCAGGTATAATAGTGGCAGGGATTTGCGAAGCCCTTTTTGGGGGATTGAAATTTGCTAGCTGAGGACTTTTTGGGGGTTAGGAATTTTGCGGTGACTTTTCTCGGGTAAAAGACTTTGGTTTGCACTTTCTTTGGAGTTGACAAAGAGCGTTACCCAGGGTTCACATTTTTATGTCAAATAGTCATATCAGTTTCTTTTACAGTTGTAAACTACATGAAAATTTCTCACTCGCAGACCTCCCGTTCCGTTTGTTGTTCCCTGAACAAACCTTTTTCCTCCCAACGTTCGAAGAATGACTGCAGACTGCCGAACGGATTTTGGCAGATGCATGATGAATAAAGAAAACGAAACTTGGTTGCAAAAAACTGTCTTGAACTGTCGTAGTTTTTTTTTAAATTAAATTTTTGCAAAGAACAAATTGGCTTCTCTTGGGTCACGTTCTCGGCCGTTGGACTTTTTGGGGGGGTCAGGTTTTGCCCTATAGGACTATTTTTGGGTATAACATCCCTGTCACTATTATACCTTAGTAGCCCCCCCCCCCGGTGAACACACCGTTTTCTCGTAGGTTTTCACCCTTCTTACTTGATCATAGGTTCTCAGAAAGGATTAATGATTTGGCATCATGATCGCTATTTAATGTAATGTACTGATGGTCATTTTTTAGGTGTCTGATACTCTTGTTGTCAGTGGGTGTGAAGGTGGAAAAGTAAAAGTGTGGGACATTGAACAAGCATCCTTACTCAAGGTATTTAACTAGACTTGTAGAGTGGTCGTTATGTATGTGTTTGTTTTGCTAGTTTTTATTTGACAAAAATAGGTGTTATCAGAAAGTCTTCTCTTGTTGCCTGTGAGGTAACATTTTCACTCTCATCCGTGAGATAACGTTCGTTGCAGTGTAATAGGTGCACAAATTTGAACCGAAGCTCCGCTTTCACTAACTATGCACGACTTTCTTTCATTTTCAGTCCCTCGACGGTCATCACGGAGCGATCACGTGCGTGAAGTTTGACGACTATCACATCATAACTGGCAGCTTGGATTGTTACGCTATGGCGTGGAGCGCCATTGGAAAACACAAGAAATGTCTGCAAGCATTCAGACATCCAAAGTACGTTTAGTTCCTATCATTCTGTTTTATAATCATATCTGAGCATTGCCTTATTGGAAACAAAACGTTGATAGCAGAAGAAAAGATTAAATGGTTCCAGTTCGATTTATGGGTTTAAAAGGAGGTCGGTTGGTAGACTTACATTAATATGTAGAATAGGGCTGTTAATATTCGATTATTATCGCAACTAATTTTTTCTTCTGGTTAATACTTTCAGGGAAGTGCTTTGTCTGGAGTTTCTCTGTTGTCGAGTTGTAACTGGCTCTGCAGACGGAAAGGTTCGTTGCTTATGTTTTTTTTCCTGGAATTTAGGCCATGAAAACCATGAATTATCTAACAAATAGATTCTTTTTGGCTGTGCATGTACAGTGTGAGAACGCACAGATGAAGTCAAAAAGTGTAAGAACAAAGAAGTACGCTACGAGTCGTAGGCGAGTAGAGTGACTGATGTTCTTACCATGTCCTGTGCGTTATCACGGTACACGCGCACGGCCAGAAGGAATCGTTTTGTTTTATACATTGCATGATATCGGTTATCCCGCACAAAATTCGAAATGTTTTTAGAGCGGTTTTCAAATGAGCGTCGCTAAACCAAACCCAAAGTTATTACTCTAACCAATCACAACAAGAACAAAACAGGAAATGAACCAATCATAGGTCGTAGCAAACACAAGTAATTAGTGTTAAGCGCGGGCAAACGCATGCGAGCAAATCACTATTAGTCTTGGGTCTTCGTCTGAAAGTGGCGCGAGCTTTTTTAACCAATCAGAGAGCGTAGTAAAGCAAAACTAAAGCAAACCCTTCGACACTCAATTGAAAACTGCTCTAAAATCTTCGTAGTGATGATTTGCGCGGATAGAACTTTGTGGGTGATTGCGTCATTCGTACTTCTGTACTTTAATTACAAACTCTCGTAGACCAGTCAAAACGCGCCGTTTTACTCTGTACATTGTTCAAATCACCGTAAAACCCGACGGACATTGAGAACACAAGAGAGGTATAAAGAGCACCAGGCAATGCAGTTTCTTTTTGGAATTCACTTTTTTCATTTCTTATAAAGCATGTAATAAAGATTTAACCCGAAAGTGAAAACTGAATTGAAACGAGTTCTCAAAGCCTTTTTTGTCAATTTAGTTTTTTATTTTGTTTTTTTGTTTTGTTTTTTTTGCGAGTCAGCTGTCTACATTCTTAGATATCGTGCTGGGGATTTCTGCCTTAAATTACACGTGAAAAATACCTTTTTTCGGCAAACGTGGTAGTTGAAAGTAAAATGAAAAAAAAAACACGCATTTGTAAGCTTAATGTTCTGACATAACTTAGATTTTAGCTTACCAGAGCGCGCGCATTTTCTAGTCCACATTATAACATGTAATAGGTGTCACGGATTGTTTTTAATAATATAAATAATAAATTTTAATAATATCGTATTTTATAGCTACGCATCTGGAATCTCTTAAATGGCGATTGTCTGCGTATTATCCGGGGAAACAGCAAAAACGATACCATTACCACCATCAGAGCATCAGGAGACAGGCGAGTAACATTACCTTTAACAATGACGATTTCCAAAATTCTTGTAAAAGACAATAGTAGGACTGATCTATATGACAAAATTCGCGGCAATTTCTGTGCAAATAAAAAAATCGAAACACTTTTAGTTGACTTTGATATGTCACTGGGTTTTTGTATAAGATCTCAAACCACAGGAAATGCCAAAAAGTGAACAGTGGTGGAACCACTTGGCTATATTTTTTGCAACTACGGTCGTCTGTTTTCTCTCTAGAAGTGTTCACTTTTTTTTAAATTCGTACAGCCAAAATAGTTAACCTTAAACACTCTTCCCGATAGTCCTAATGTTTATATTTTTCCTTCATGATTTCCTTTTCAGGATGATCGTCAACACACTGAGCAACCTCTTGATTTTTAACTTTGAGGCAGTTCAGTGGGATTATAACTTGGACCCCGAGAGACCAGAAGGACTGGGTAACCTCAACATCTACGCCAAGACGCCGCCTCGCAAGTTGGCGCGCTCTCACGTGCGTGCGCACAAGCTGATGCGCGCAGACACAAGGGACAGTCTTCCTTCCCGGCCTCCTTCGCGGGTGAAAACACCAACATGTGACCTCAACATGATGTCACCCTTAGTCCCACCCAACAGCTTTCCTCAAAGGATTTTAAGCGCACCTCCACGAATCAAGCACCAAGAAAGCACCTTAAACAGCATGAATGCGCATGTGCAAAGAATTTTAAGCGCGCACAAGGAACAGGAACAAAAATCTCGTCCCCAGTCCTCACCGGCAGCGACTTTTCGTAAATCACGTGAGCTTACAAAACATGACGTCGCCCCAACAGAAGTTGATGGGGATCTGAGAACGAGCATGATAATTACACAGGTTGCGCGATCACATCCCAAACCGCCATCAATCCCTGGTAATAGGAGATCTCGGGTTATAACTCGAAGCCGCTCAGCGCCCGCGTATCGCACGCAGGTTCTGCCTCCAGGCAAGCGCGGCTGGACAACGTCTGCGGCAGAGCCGCTTAAAGCGCCCGAGAACAAAATCATGGTCACCGCTGAGCAAGCGCGGGAGAAAATCGCCAAGATGCGACCGCAGAGTGCTCAGGTGTATTCCAAGAAAGAGTCGATTTCAGTCAACCCGGTTAAGAGCTTGTCGTGCTTGAATTTAAAGACTTACACCAGCCAGCTACAGATTGAACAGAGCTTAACACAAGGACCTTTACGTGACAGAACGGGACACGTGAGAAAGGGCGGTTCTCACCGTCCGAAATCGTGTATTCCTTGTGTACGGTAAAGCAATGTTGTTCAAGAGGCCATCCAAGGTTCGTGTTCAATCCTCCCATGAGTAAAAGTGCTCTGCAACGCATAGACATCGGAAGGCTGCGTTCGAGGAGATGGTACACGCTGTCACTAACCGCGCAAAGTCTGCTTCTTGCAGTTTCTCGTTGTCGAGAGCAGTTTCAAAGTAGCAGTGTTAGATGCGCTATCTGTCCTGCAACGTGTCTCGCAGTCTGCAAAGGAAATTTGCCTTTCAGAACAGAACTTAAGGTAGACAGTATGCCAGCTTGCAGTTCCTTTTTTTCTAGTTCCCTTAATTCAAGAATTTCAAACTTCTCGTTCCGACATTGTAGGGTTTAACTGTAGAGTACCTTGATACTTCGAGCGATTTATGCTTCGTCCGCTGCGCAGTACGTAAAAACTGCCTTTTCCACTTATTGAATTAATTACCATCCGCCTCCTCTTTTGAATTCATTTGATACCCAGGTACTTAGCCTGTTTCCAAGTTTTTCAGTAACCTGTTCAATGTGGCAGGATATTCTGCTCTTACTTCATTATTCTATTTCGGTTTAAGTCCACTGTAACCAATCTAAACCTTCAGGCACGCTTTCATTCATCATTGCACTGTAAGATGCCGTGCTATGATTTCTTCGTGAGCTTTGCCATCTGAGAGAAAATACAAGCGTCACTGTTGTGTTTCCGTTCAGTGACCGTGATGTAGTTCTATGGTCGTAACGAAATAAAAGTCATTTGCAATATTATAGCGCTTGTTGGGGTGATTTTTTTGGGGGGTGGGGGGTGGGGAGGAGGTCTGCGACAGTTCTCAAAGGCTCTGCCCTTTCTACCACTCCTCTCTCCCCATTTTCCCGTTTTCCCAGTCTCTTTACTTTCTTACCACTCCACCACTCGCTGGAAAGGGAAAGATGTGAAAAATATCTATTGCAGGGCATGTTATACCAGTGAACGTTTGCCTGCAAGTTATGTGTGAGGCGCGAAGATGATCGGGCATATAGCGTGACTTTCAGATACCACGCAACTCTTAACGACCTCTAATTTCATTGGACATAAATAACGAATTTGTGACGTCGTGCGTTCAAATACATTGTAATGCAAATGAGAAAAGGGTTTTTTTGATAAACTGCTTTCGATTTCTCTGAATGTACGAAGGGGAATTTTATGTCAGGAGCTTTCAGGTGTAAACTATCGAGGATTCCGGCGAGAGGCGTCGTAGTAAGTATAGCCAATTTACCTTGTGGGGCTTCTATAGAGGAGATATAACAGTTTAGTGTTGCATATATTTCGGATGTATGGTGGGATTTTGTCTTCCGTATCTACGACGACGTAACAACACGCAATAATAACAGACATGGCAAGCTCAATACCGCAATGGAGGGATATACAATGGTAAATCCGAGAGGATAAGACCCTTGTTTTCTATCAAATCCGAGCCCAAGAGTGTTGGTTGATTATTGCTGCCAAAAGAAACAGTTTAAACCCTTCAGGTCCTCTGAGTTCGCTCTTTGAATTGTGAGCTTCGAGCTACAAATATCGGGTACAATTTACGAGACTCCGAGATCGAGATTATTAAAAGTCGAGACTTCGTCCTAATCCTCGCGAACCCAAGATTCCTATGCTCTGCAAATTTTAAATGCCGAGAATTCGAAACTCAGTGTTGAGAGGTGAGACGTACTATTTCGATAGACCATTCGAAAACATTTGCATGGTTCTGTGATCTCATCATGCAGATCATGTTTCTGCTTACATTGTGGTATATCGGTAACGAAAGCAACAAAATCGATCAAATCGTACAAAGTACTGAACGTATTAAGAATTTTTCATTGCACAGGGTTGTTTTACTCGATCTGGCAAGGAACGGCTGTCTGTTTTTGTGTTTTAATCATGTTTCTAATTATGAATATGGAAGAAGTAAAAATTCCATCAAATGATTCCAAGTACTTTGAAAATTTTCGATTTTCCATCCACCAACAGACTTTTTTGCGGTTTACCCTTTTGAAGCTGAGACGGATCGTTCCACGCACAGGAGCGACGCAAGTGAATCGTGTGCCGGTGCTAGCCCCCTAGCTCAGGCTCGGTAATCGGTAGGCGTAGTCAGTTAAAGTAAGGGTCACGCGAAACAGGTAATGAGTCACGCAAGACAAATCAGCCGTGAAGATAAACGATCACGCGAATAAAGACCTGTAGGACAAATTGTCGCCGTGGAGCAAAGGCAGCGTCTATGTGCAGCCGGACACAGAATGTGCGACAGTCTAAAAATTTCATAGGATCTCGAAGGAAAGGCTTATTCAAACGTTTTGGAAGTATTTGTTGTTTGTTTAGAATTACCAAGTCATTCAGTAAATTATTTTGTTTTGCAATTGACGAACTTTTTGAGCCTGTATTGTGATTTAACCCGCCAGTCAGAACCTCACAGAATTTGGACGAAAATCAGTCCTGTGAACCTCTCAGTGGTATTCGATGTTTGTTTAAAATCACCAAGCGATTCAAAAGCGATTTGGTTTTGCAGTTGACGAATTGAGCATACCATGGAATCACTAGCTTGATCGCTAGCTGACTCGAGCTGTCGCGCCACCATAGACACCATTGGCAGTCCCCAGTTGTGCCGGCTAAGAGATTTCACAGTCATTTTTCGATTAATTGAACTAAAATTTCAGTGATATTGAAACTACAACAAACAAGCATTTTTCTTCGTGAACCTATTATAAAATTCTGACTGAGCTGCAGTTTTTGTGGACTACCGGGCATTTAGCTTTTTAAAAACCGTGCCTGGCTACCGCTGATTTCGGAGATTTGGCTCTTGTCCTAGTCTTGCTACATCTGTATGGAGGTGTCGAGCGATGCGCGGATTGTCGGGGGGGTGGGGGTGAGGATGGCATACTTATTGTCGGGGGGGGTGAGGATGGCATACTTATCATCAGAGTAGCAACTACATAGTATCGGTAGCTATCAGGCTATGGTGACCACCTCCAATGCATTTTGTGAAAAACGTCGAACTAAACCAACTTTTCGGGTTTTAGTACTCAGTGCCATTGTTTTTTGGTTCTCAATTGTTTTCATCAGTTTAGGTTTGATGGGCGTTTGATTTGGAAAAGATTTCACCTAAACGTTGAGGAAAGGGGGAATTTGTAACAAGAAGAAACAACCATTGCCAAAGCAAAATTTTGCTTCAATTTTACAAGAAAAAAATTTTCCGTTTTCTTTGTAGAACAGTAGCGGGGAAGCGGTGGTGTAATGGTTAGCGCGTTGGACTTCAGATCTAAATGTCGGCGGTTCGACGCTCAGTCCCTGTTGTTTTCTTAGACAAGAAACTTTACCCCACATTGTCTCTCTCTACCCAGGTGTATAAATGGGTACCGGCAAGGAGTACCATTGAAGTGAACACGTTATAGGTGCGGCGACCAAATTTATATTCGAGGAGTGCAAAGCATCCTCAACGTTGCTTATACCATTTTATAATAAAGTTTCGATATAACGCGCGCTCTGATTGGTTGAAACAGCGTGCTTTATCAAAGTACAGATGCACGGATTAGCCCGTGACGCCATTCTGCGCGCGCTGGTAAACTGAAAACCTTTCTTGCGCGCGCTTGAAAGCTATGAAAAAAAACTTGATTTCTTGCAATTAAAAGCCAGTTTCTTTACAAATATGAGCAAAGCTATATTATAAAACAAATAAAAAAGCCAAAGCCGTGCTTTGTTCTGTGATAAAGCACTCAAGGAAGTGACGAGAGCACTCAAGAAGTAGGGAGAAGCACTCGCCTGCGGCTCGTGTTCACCCTACACTTCTTTCGTGCTCTCGTCACTTCCTTGCGTGCTTTATCACAGAACAAAGCACGGTTTTGGCTTTTTTATTTGTTAAATCTCATCACTGAATCATTCACGCTGCCTATGCCTTCCATATTCTAGAAACTATTTTTACTCATTTTACGTTCCACGGCGTTTAAAGCCAAGCTAACCATCCAAAAAAAGAAAATATTCTGACGCCTTCCTTACTTTCCACCATGATGTTGAACTGACATTTTAATCGAGCTTGAAAACAATAGGCGTTTCGCACGGATAAGTTTTCTGGGGGTTATCGACACGTTTATTTGCAACATTGTACGTGCGCGTTTTAAATGCCACAAGTATACAGGTACGCAGCGAATAAATCCACCCTAAATTCAGCAAAGTTTGAAACGTGTGGACGACCAGTACCCTTGGTTCGCACTCACTAAATCCCTGCGGTTTTTGCTTCGCCAGCGCGCTCGACGATCTTTATTAGAATGTAGAAGGCTTGTGAACAGGCTATTATGTCACAAACTGACGTAATCGTTGCCATAAATGTATTACGATTACCTTCTTGGATTTATCATATATTTTTTTATCTGTTCCCTTGGCATCCTAGAAAAAATCCGTCATGGACAACATAGCCGACCTCATACAAGCCATCTATATCGGTCTCGTTGTTGCTAACTTTCTTCTCAACACCAGTCGTGTTCGAAAAGCTCTCGAGCTCTGCAAGGAATGCTTGATTCTCCTAGACAACAAAGCTTTGGAAAAAGATGAAGATGTGGTCAATGTATTTTGCCAGTGCCTACAAAACACAATGACGAAGGGGTACCAGCTCGTCGGTGATTACCCACGTGCAATAAAGTGCTGCAGAAATTTTCTGGTTACACTCCGCAAAACCGGTGAGAAAGCCATGGAAGGAAAGGTAATTTCAAATATGGCAGCTTTCAATACGTACCAAGGTAACTATAAAGAAGCAAAATGCCTCTACGAGAAAGCACTCAGCATCATGAAAGAAGTAGGGGATAGAAAAGGAGAAGCGTTTTGTTATGGAAGTATAGGAACTGTGCTATATTCTCTTCGTGAATGCGAAAAGGCCAAAGAATATCTTCAGAAAGCACTTGCGATGAGAAAAGATATCGACGACCGACAAGGGGAAGCAGATGATTACGAAAACCTAGGAAATGTGTTTGCAGCACTTGGTGAATATGCCAAGGCTGAAATGTATCTTCAGAAAGCACTGGATATAAGAAAAGATGTTGGGGACAACAACGGAGAAGCAGTAGTTTACGAAAGACTCGGATTTGTGTTTCTATCTCTCTGCGAATATGGCAAGGCCGAAACATATCTTCAGAAATCACTTGCGATGCATAAAGAAATTGGTAACAAGAGAAAAGAATGCTCATGTTTTGCTTACCTAGGAGAAGCTTTTAATTACCTTGGTCGATATGGTAAGGCTGAAGAATACTATCACAAAGCACTTGCGATCTCAAAAGAGATTGGCGACAGAAGGCTAGAAGGACAAGCGTACGGAAATCTGGGGGTTCTGTTTCATCAACTTGGTGTTTATATCAAGGCTGAGGAATATCACCAGAAAGCACTTGTAATATCTGAAGAAACTGGTGATAAACAGCACGAAGCCTTGAGTTGTGGAAATCTAGGAACTGTGTTTCTCAACCTAAGCAAGTATTCCAAGGCTGAAGAATTTCTTCAAAGGTCACTTTCTATCAGAAAGAAAATTGGCGACAGAAAAGGAGAAGCTGCATGTTATGGAAATCTAGGAGCTATGTTTCAAAGTTTAGATGAATATACCAAGGCCAAAGAATATCTCCAGAAAGCGCTTACGATCAGAAAAGAAATTGGAGACAGACGAGGAGAAGCTACGGATTACGAAAACCTAGGATCTTTGTTTGATTCTCTTGGTGAATTTGATAAGGCCAGAGAATGTTATTTGAAAGGACTTGAAATAATTAAAGAGATTGGAAACATTGAAGCTGAGTTTAAATGTCTCGTTAGCCTTGCAAGGTTCATGTTATTTGAGGGAAAAATACAAGAAGCTTTCTCGTATCTCTCTACAAGCATTGAAAGGTGCGAGGAAATGCAATCTTTTTTAAGTGATAATGACCTATTTAAGATATCGTTTTTGGACGAGCATGTTTCTCCCTACCAGTTGCTCAGTGCAATGCTTTGTTTCTCTGAGAGCCCTGGAGAAGCTCTTCACGTCGTAGAGCTTGGACGGGCCAGAGCCCTGGCAGACTTAATGTCAGCTCAGTACTCCACTGAAAAACAGATGACGGTCAATCCACAGTCATTGGCTGATATTGAAGGGATCGTCAAAAATGAAAGTAACTGTACTTGTCTATACATTTCCTATTTTGAACACTATATATTTCTGTGGATTATGAAAGCAAACAATCCGTTGCGTTTAAGACAAATCGACGTCAATGACTGTCTTGTTAACGAGGGAAAGGTTGTTAGAAGAAATGTGGATAACCTGTTTGGAAATGAGACCTTCAGAAGATTTCATACTTTGCCACAAGAAAACTGCGAAGATCGATCATTTTTTCCTTTAAACACTGATCACCCGAGATGCGAATCATCTCTGGAAGATGTCCAGGCTGCAGCTTTTCGCCTTATAGAAATCGATGGAGAGGAAGAGGAAAATGAGCAAGCCGATCTGAGTCTTGGTCAGTGTTACAAAATGATTATCGCTCCTGTAGCCGACTTACTCGAAGAACCAGAAATCATCATTGTCCCTGATCGCTGCTTTTACAAAGTTCCATTTGCAGCGTTAAGTGATGAAAGCGGTCAGCCATTGTCAGAGACATTTAGGATCCGCATTATACCTTCTTTGATGACCCTGAAGTTCATCCAGGACAGTCCAGCAGACTATCACCGTCAGACTGGTGCTCTGATAGTGGGTGAACCGAACGTCAGCCAAGTGTATTACAAGGGATGCGTTAAAACGTTTTGTCAATTGCCTGCTGCCAGAAAAGAGGCAGAGATGATTGGGCGTCTCCTTAGAGTCCAGCCTTTGTTGGGACAACAAGCAACTAAGCAGGCAGTACTTCAAAGCATACACTCAGTGGCTCTCATGCATTTTGCTGCTCATGGTAATGCCGAAAGTGGAGAAATCGCTCTAGCTCCATCACCATCAACTAATGAGATTCCTCAAGAAGAAGACTACTTGTTATCGATAGCTGACGTTTCTCAAGTTCAACTGCGAGCCAAACTGGTAGTACTTAGCTGCTGTCACAGTGCAAGCGGACAGGTTAGATCGGAGGGAGTTGTTGGAATCGCTCGCGCTTTCTTAGGATCCGGTGCACGCTCAGTGTTGGTGGCGCTGTGGGCCCTAGAAGACGAAGCAACAAAGCACTTCATGAGTCGTTTCTATGAAAATCTTGTTCGTGGGGAAAGCGCCAGTGAATCTCTTCACCAGGCCATGAAGTGGATGAGAGGACATGGCTATTCTGATGTGAGGCAGTGGGCGCCTTTTATGCTGATTGGAGATAACGTGTCATTTGATTTTGGAAGGTGAAGGTTAGTTTTTTAAAAGAATGTTTTTAATATTGTGTGTTTTGATCACTCGAACAAACACGCAAATCGTTTTCTTCCTGAGAAAGTATGTTTTCATGACAGAAGACAATAGACGTGATCGTGATTACTTTGAATTTTTGAGATTTTTTTTTTCTGACAACCCCCTTCCAGGATACATACTATAAGGCCTGATGTTAGCCCCTATAAAGCAAGGATTGCAGATAGCATTTCACCAAATGGTTTATTGGTAATTTTAAGGTAGTAAGTAATTGATCAGCATGCAAGTGTTGTTCGATGATCTACAACAACCGAACGGTTTTAGTTTGGAGAATTTCCCTTCCTAAAACAGAAGTGAATTACGAATCCCTGGGAAGATGTGAAGAAAATTCTTCACATTTCACAGCAAACAGTTTAAGTAAATCAACTTAATGCAGCGTGTACGTACCCTGTGGAGCGCGATTTTGTTCAACTCGCCCCAGGTCAAAGAAAATCATGGTCTTCGTAGTCATCAGGTCTTCCGTTTGATTTTAAAAAAAGGTTCTAAGCAAAAACGAAAACAGGAATTTTCTCATTTAGTTGCAGGTGTGTTGGCTGTGACGTCTTGATAAATTGAGCAGTTTATCAATTCAGTTTTTGTAATCTGGACTGAAAGCATTAAAAAAAAAGCAGGAAAGCAGGTAAAAACGTGTACCACCATTCATCGTTTTGTGTTTGCCTGTTTTCTTTGGCGGTCCGTCCGTTCGCATCAACGTTCCTTCAGCGCTCTGGCAAGACTTAAAACCTGGCAGCTAACAACAAAAACATGATTTCCATTGGATTAGCCTGCCTCCTGATAACAAAAGAGGACTATTTAGTTCTGCTGCGTTCCACCAATTATCTACAAAACTAAAACTGACAGTTCATATGGGTTCATAATCAAGTCTCTTTGTTCCCATCTTTATGCAGATGAGCTGAGAGAAGCACATTTTAGCAAAGGAACCAGTCCATCGAAAATTGAATTATATCGCATTTCCTTTTCGTCTCATCCAGATTTTTTTACTGGCTGACTGGAATACATCCTCGGAGACTCAAGGGCAGATACATTTGGAACGGGGTGAAGATTTCACGGAAACGAAATCGGCAAGAGTGAAAACCACGCCCGTGAAATCTCTCGTCCAGAGTAGCTACCCTTTGGTCTCTGAGGACGTGGATTACGTTAATAGTCAATGTAATTATCAGTGATTAATGGAAAAGCATTTACCTTAAAACCTAAGATAAACCCAGACGCATTGTCTAGAAAAAAAAAAGGCAAAAAAAAAACAACAACAACAACAACTGAATTTTTAAATCCATTGTTTGCATCCCCTGCAGCCAGGACGGTTTTCAATGACAGTTGATCATCACTTCTCTAATCATTGAACTACTGAGGGTTAAGATTTTTAAAAAGTATTGATTGACCTGTTAGCCAAAAATAAAGAAAAAAAAGAATTATCAAGCGTGCAAATTTAATTTTCTGCCAGGCCAATGTAAATCAAGTTTCAACAGATTTGTTGTTCGTATCTTGAGCTCTCTCCTCCGCAGAGGCCCCCATTAGTAAACAACAGTGTTCAAAGATAAACGGGAGCGCGGGGAACTCTCTGTGCGTTTTTTCCCAAGCGTGCAGTCAAGGCGCGACCCTAGGCGTCCTCTGCGGGGAAGAGAGTATCTTGAGTTAAGGCATGTTTTACTTACGTGTAGAACGTTAATTCACCACCCAATTCTTTTTCCGTTTTATTAGTTAAATGGAAGTTTCCAAAAATTAGTTTGAGTTTGACAACATGAAGAATTTATTTACACAATTTTAAACGTGTGCAACTTTAACTGTGTCGTGTAACCTTATCCTTCCTTGCGTTATGACTGTGCACTTTTATTATATTTTTCTCTCAAACGCTGAAATCTGTTTTTTTTCCTCAGCAAAATGGCAAATTAAAATACTCGCAAAACACATTATTACTCAAATCGGAAAATTTAAGCATCGCAACAAATAAAAACTTGAAAGTAGGCTGACCCTCCTCCTCTTACACCCCTCCTCCGTCTGGGGCTGGGGTGGGGCTTCACTAAGTTTTTGGGAAGAGCGAGTTCATTCCTTTGTCACCAAGGGCGTTGCCAGTTTATATATTTCTTTGTGTGATTGTCTGGATAGGGGATTGCCACATTCGCCATGCACGATGGAACTAGTCACAAGATGTGCAGAAATTTCGAAGTCACCCAAGAACCTTTAAATTTCGCCGACACTTTCCAAGATCGTGTAATTTGATTAGAAAGTGGTTTTCTGGTCACGTTTTCTCAAAAATGTGCTCTACAAATGTATGAAAACATATAACAAAAGTTAAGAAACAACCACAGTGAAACTATCCACTAGTACTAACGAAAGACATCATTCATATTATTGAAGGCCAAAATCATAACATAATTTAAAAACTGCTAAAGTATTTTTTGTTTTGACACTTTATACTCCATGACACTTTGCTCCAACTAGTCAAACAAGACATGAAGAAAAGTGCATGTCACACAACATGACCTGCTTTTCAGCAACCACACATTCAGTTGTTGTATTCCATATTATTAGATCATATCTAAAGCCACCGAAGTTCAAGCTCATATCAAGTCCACATGCATGTGGACCATTTATTATGGAAGTTTTTAAGTATGTCAAAGTACATGAAATCTGGGATATTGATTCCATGCGTTACCTCAATAATTATAGTTAATAATTAATTATATTGAAGTTTGGGTGGTGGTCCTAAGGTGTACCACCAGTAATTCTCAGGGCCTGGGGCAGGATTCACAAAGCTATCCTAAGTCATGATGAGATATCCCAAGTATTCTTCCTTAACAAAAGGCTTTTGTTTTCCAACAATACATTGGACACATCTTATCTTGGGAGGGCTTCATAAATCCAGCCCCTGGGCGTTTAAAGCTTGCATGTTATGTTATACGTTCTTCCTAGATAATTTGTCCCAAAACAGTTAGCTCTCTTAGCCACACACAAGCACTAGGCCTGGAAGCAGTCGCTCACTTTTGAGTTTCATGTGAGTATCTCCTGCGAGGTTCACCACAAGTTAAGAGCCGGTGAGGAAAGGGAAAGGCGAGTCTTGCCGGTGAGGCTTGTA
This sequence comes from Siderastrea radians, assembly GCA_964017195.1. Lineage (NCBI taxonomy): Eukaryota > Metazoa > Cnidaria > Anthozoa > Scleractinia > Rhizangiidae > Siderastrea > Siderastrea radians. The sequence continues at coordinate 35,492,573 of OZ024891.1, read as the reverse complement.
ACTCAGGACTTGGCTGCCTGCACAAGGTACTCATGGTAGACCAAAAGAAGCAAACCTGCTCATAGGCCATACACACACGTGTTCAACTTCTCAAAAGCAGTAGACACTCAAATGTTGTCACAAAAGTGATATTCCAAGTTGCCAGCTGAAAACACTTCAAGATTTCTTTTGGAAGGGGGGGGGGAGTAATGGTCCAAGGGGACCTCTCAATTTCACCATGGAGCCAGCAAGCACACCTAAAACCACCCTTGATTGCAGGCTAAGCCCAGACAAAAATACTAATTTACTTTTTAGGCTGGTACAGCTGGTAGACAGCTAGCAGTCCCCTTGTAGTGGGTGCCTAGTCATTAGAGCGAGCTGACAAAACTCAAAGGTTCAACCCCATGATGGCATGGTAGGTCAAAACAATTCTGAAGGAGAGGAGGATTCTCAACCGCCAAGATTTTAAAAGTACAGAGCTGAACTGGAATTTCCGGAGGGATGGGGGGCTCAAACGAGATAAAAACTTACGGGGGTGGAGGTTGTATTGGATTACTGAATGTTCCATTAGATATCAGGAGGCATGGGATCTTAGGACCCTGATTTGAACTCAGCTGTTTGGCTGTACCTTGTATGATGGAATGCACACACCTGCATGGGTAAGAATTCATAATTTTAACATTAATACAAGACCTGCCAACTATTACATTCAGTAAAGTTGGTTTCATATCTAGAGAGCTATAAATACAGGGTACCATTTACGATACTCCAGATACTCCGAGATCCAGATTATCAAACATCGAGACTTCGAGCGAGCCAGCCCAAATTCTAGCGAACCCGAGATTCTGAGACTCTTATTTTAAATGCCGAGAATGTTCGAAACTTGGTTGAGACGTGAGACGCATTATTTTCGATCGAGAGACCTTTCTATACCCTTTGCATGGTTCTGTGATCTCATCATGTTTCTGCTTATCGTAGCCGAAGGTTTAACTCGATCTGGCAGGGGACGGCTGTTTGCTTTTGTATTTTGATCATGTTTCTTACAGTATGACTATGAAAGAAGTAAAAATTCGATCAAATGCTTCAAATTACCGCTTTAAGAATTTTCGATTTTCTTTCCTCCGGCAAACATTTTTGTTTACTCTTTCGAAGCTCACACATACTTGGATCTCCCTAGTGTTGTCTAATCTTTAGTAATTTTTGGTACAAGAACCTGCATGCTTCATTTGTCAGGCTGCCGGAATTGGTTCTTATATATTAGGTGCTTTATTGTCCAAATGTCAGCCTGGAGGTTCTTACTCCGCTGCTGCCATCCCTCCAATCTCCTTTTTAAAATTTGGGGAAGGCTCTGGACGAGATTTCCCGTGGCCCTACCCGGAAGGTGGCTTTGGGGACGAGAAGGTACCAAAGTTCCAACAAAATTTTTAGCGTTAAAATAGTAGTTTTATGGATTCTCTCTGTTATCTCCTCTGCAAAGACTTCATCAAGCATTTTATAAATATTTCAGCCAAACCAATATTCCATCAATTAATTAAAAGAATTGAAAGAACCGTCAGGTTCTTCCACTGGGTTGTACGTTACATTCGGTAAATTTTTCGTGCAACTAGGCTCGATTTCCGCCGCTCTCTCGAGTCCGTTCTTTGTTCCTCCCCGAGAAGAGGGGGACGAGCGCGGACTCATTTCCCGAACAGCGGCTGGTAATCGAGCCTATCGTGCAACTTGCGTCGCATCCGTCGCATTTTTGTTACGAGACGACTTTAACAAAACGTCGCCTTATGTAACATCGAGAAAGTTCGTTGATATGGTGCATAAACTATTCATTTCTTTCTAGTAATTATTCAGATTTTCCACTTTCAGATCTCACTTTTGATACCGGCTGAAGTGATTAACTTTGACAGAAACGTCCAAAGCACTTTTGCTAAAGAAAACAATGCGTAAAGTAAAATGCGATATTTCAAAATTATTATCGAGAACTTTCAGAACCTACACTTTTTTTAATTGCAAAAGGCATCGAGGTAAGTATAGTGGGAGTTTTTCTTCTGCGTCCACAAGGCAAAACAATCTCCGCGGGACTAGTCCCTTGGTCGTCTAGTCAGTGCCTACTTAATATTCATGTTGCAAGAAAGGAAGTGATTATAACTTTGACAGAAACGTCCTAAGCACCTTTGCTAAAATAAACAGGGAAGCAAACTGCGATATTAAATTTTGTTTTATCGAAAACTTTCGCTTTGCAAAAGGCATCGATCGTGGTAGTATATAGTGGGACTTTTTCTTTCGTACCTACGACAAAATAACTGCGCAGTGGGTAAGTCGATCCAGCATTATTTTTTTATTTTTCTGTGAAATCGTCATGTTTCCGAAGTCAAATGCAATGGATCATCAAATCGTGCAAACTGCTTCATTTAGCTTCGATTTCCGTTGCAGAAGTTTCCAGTTTACCCGGAAGCAGCCATATCTTGGTCGTTCTACAGCTGTACTGTATTGGTGAGCGACTTGATCGCCTGTAACTACGTCAGCCGTTTTAACAGGAGTCGAATCAAACGAGCAACGAAGCAAACGAACCGATCTGAGTGCGAAACAAACTAGTGACGTGAGGCAAGTATTAGCATCAGTAAGGTTCCGTGAATAAAATTCTGTGGCTTTAGGTAAAACATAGTTTAGTAAGCTTCAGCGGTTAACTTTTACGCGGGTTCTGCCCGGTTCTTTGGTCATTCATGATTCATTGTAACTGATCGAATTGCACGGAGCGGCTTGCTTTTTTAAGTAATTTTCAGTGTACAACCAACTCTCGCCTTGCGGAAACCCCACTATTACGGACACCGCTAATACAGCTGACTGAAACCCCGGCGAAAGTGTGACTGAAATAAACTCCCGGGTCTCTCGCTATTACGGACTTGAGAACACTTTGTTCGGTCCCAAGGATAGAATTTCATTGTTTTAACTCTCGTTATAGCGGACATCAAGTGCCATCTTTAAACAACTACTAACACAGAAAATCTGCTTCTTCCCTTTTTTGACATCGAATTTTCGTTTTTGGATGGCTTTATGTGGCAATAAATTTAAATTCCTTCTTCACTTTCTTGCGACAAGGCCAGCTTTGCGGTGTCGATCTCGGAATAGCCTCGTCGATCGCGTCTAGTCTGTGCAAATATTTTCTTCCACGGTAAATTCTATGATCAGTAGCACAATCACCATGCCCACTTGGGGTAGTTGGATAAACTTCATCTTATTTTTTTAGTTCAAGACCTTCAATAAAGACAGACTTTTGCACACAGCTTTGGTTATCTTTGTTGATTACTATCCATACCAAGAAGGGGTAAAGAATGTTAATTCTTAAGAGAAAATACAGGAAAACGATAGAAATATGGGCAAATTTGGAATGTAACGCGTATTTAAACACCATCTTGCAGGTGAAATTTTTCAAAATCAATTTTTATGAAAAATAAAGTTCGCTAGGACAAACGGATTACACCCAATGAGAACCCACAAATAACAATACATTTGACCAAAGTTGAAGCATTTTATTTTTATTAAAACAAATCAAAAGGATTCATCATTTTGGAGTATCCTTCCTGTAACGCTGCTTGCAAGAAAATGGAGATTCAGAAGGTTGTTGTCCGTTGCATGCTGAACTTGAAACCTAGGATGATATAAACACATCAACTAAATGCTCATAACTTGAGTTTTAATATGGGAAAGAATCGGTCAAAAGCATTGAATATAAACGAAGAAATGAGAGTTCAAAGAAGTCGCTACGTTTTATTGTAACGCGATTACGCAATAATGTTTGAGCCAACTTACCTTTTCCTTGAGCCCTCCGATCCAAACAAAGCACAGTGGGCTTTCAAAACCGAGCAAATCTGAATGCTCACAAGATTCTCCAGTTATCTCCACAACTTCGATCTCCTAGCTTTCAAAACGGCTGAAATATTAGCTTTAGATTGAGTCGCTACGTTTTTCGCCATCTTAACTTTGTTTACGTAACAGTGTGCTAGACATTGAAGACTCTAAATCGTCCTCAAACCTGCGATTTCCTTCCTAAACGCGCCATGTTTTCTTCTCCAACTAAAACACTTTGTAACCTCCCCTCATACCACACTTTGGGGGGGTTTCAGGGCATATTCCAGGGGCTAATTTTCCGGGAAGCGAGCAATCTGTAAATATCGCGTGTCTCGAGATAAACCGACCGCGTGTTTCATGTAAATTATGAAAATGTAAATAACATGTTTCCATGCAATCTAAAATGCCTTTTAAAAGGTTAAAAAGGTTCAAAGTTGTTTTATTTTTACTATTTTCTTGTACTGGTGAGCTTAAAACCGAACATCAAAGAAAAGAACACACCCGCAAGGAATCATGGGTAACTTAAAAATGCTGTTAAATATGCAAAGAATGTAATATTTTTCCCCAAAACACCAAGATTAGCCATTTTCAGACTAAAATAAACCTAAAGAAGTGATTTGGGCCAAAAAAATATATTTTTGTATTTTCAAGACATGTTACAGGATTGGGTATGGTGATTGTGCTACTGATCTATAAATAACTGACTGTGATTTCCAGCCTTATACCATCTTCGCTTTCGATTCCTTTTCCACAAGTTTGTGCCGTCGTTTTGTGGGTAGCCCTGTTTTAAAAGGATGACATAACCCCTGGCACATGGCCAGTGTCTTCCCTGAAAAAGCAACTGCCTATTGATGTAGGAGGAGGTCTACACAGAGCCGGATTGAATGATATTTCTTACTTTTATCCCCCGATATATTAACGTGAAGTATTCATTGTAGAAAACGATAAGAGTTGGTAAAGAATAGATTTTCCAGTATGCTACTATACAAAAAAGCCGACGTTTGTAATTTCTCTTCTTTTAAGCTCTTTACTTGCAAAAGCAAGCTCTAAAGTTGGTACTGCAGTCATGTGAATGTGAATAAATGTAATTCCCCTACCGTAAATACATTTCCTAACAATTTTCTCTAGCACTCCGCTGTTACGGACACCAAATCGCGGTCCCGAGCGTCTCCGTAACTGAACGGGAGTTGACTGGAGTACTAGTGCATTGTTTTTGAGTGCGCAGCTTCAGCTTATTGTGTCGAAGTTATCCTATACTCTTGCGTTGTATATACTTGCTGGAACGCGATATCAACAAAATTATGCAGAATGGCTCATAATTTTGTGGAACAAGGGTGCAATTTTTTCGCTTTAAGCAAACTGAAGATGGCTTTCCAAAAAATATGAAAGAAAATGACGCGTGTATACCAGCTGTAATTTAACTACATATGCTACATTTCTGCGAATAGTCGCATGCTCAATACGTGGAGCTACATGCATAGGTTAGCATCTTTAACACAGTAATCTTTTCCGATGTACATTTTTACTTGCGAGTTGAGAATACGAAATAAATTAGGGGTGTGGATTCTTTGCATTCATATAGGTCTAGACTTTGCATTTATTGCAATCATCAAGTTGCTGCGGTAACACTGGTTTGAATCTTGTTAGACGAGCCCAGTTCCTTTTGGACCAAGAGCTTTGCCTCTTAAGAAGCAGTTTCTGGCGATCCCAGGGCCTTTTAGGTTAGTCATGTGGTTAGGGTCAGTAATTTTCACAGAATGACCATGAGTTTTCGCTTTCCACTTCAAGTAGCGCAGCTGTTCCACAATGATTTCAGAGCATTGCTTTTGTTTTCTACCTGTGACCATACATTGTTTAATCCTCTTCGCGCCTATGTGGCACGTAGTACTGATACCAGAGATTTTCACTCCCCTTTGTGGGTAGCAATCTTCTCGACTTCGTTCCTCGTCTTCTCTGTTGTTTTCATTTCAGTCTCGCTCGTTCCCATCCACGTTTCTCGTCGCCGGCCTCGTTTCCTTCTTCTACTATCCGGTCTGCACTCGCTAATGCCTAAAATGTCAATGCTGTAAAGCGACAATTCTCTTTCCACCTGTGCAGTCTTTCCTGTTCGGAATATAGTCCTGACATTCCAAATAAGTGACTGGGCGCCGAAAGCCAAATTTAGCACTTGCGCTTAACAGTGGCTTAGGCAATGGAAGCCTTACGTCTTACTTTCTCCACTAGATAAGGTAAATGTGGATTATGGGAATGAGATTGGTTCAGGGATGATCAGGCGACGAAAGCCCCGACCTCACCCCCCCCCCCACCCTCCTCATCCTCATCTAACCTCTATTAATCTCCCCACGTAACTTTACCTATCACTTAGAAAGCAGATTTATAAAAAGCATCCCCTTATCAGGACACCCTTCTCACCAAAATGAAAAGCAATTTTAGAGAAATAATTTTGGTAAGAAGTACTTCTGATTGGAACCTAGAAAGACGTAGATACAACGATCAAAACATCACAACTTCATTTCCGTCAGCAAATTACGTTTCAGTCAGTCTGTAGGGAAGCCTGGTCTTTAACTAAAACGGCGATACATAACCCATTTCTTGTTGTGTTTTAGTTAGTGTTTAGAGTAAAACTATATAAAAAAACGAGTTTTCGCGGACATATATGATTTAAAAACAAGTTTCCCTTCTTGGGACTTGAGAGGAGGCTTAAGAGGGCTTAAGGGGGCTTTTGCGGCCGGTATATGAAGTATACTTACTAACAGTTAGTTGTTACGTGAAGTTATAACAGTATTAGTCTGAGCTCCATGTCAACAAATATTTGAGACAGTGATGGTGTTCCACCCAGCTTTACTACTGTTGGGCTTGACCAGCAATGGTCCAGCTGCCAGATTGTTCCCTCGTGGATGAATATAAGGCGGGCAAGGTTCGTCTCCACGTTGCTCCGGGACTTGGCCGATCCGGCAATACGCGATGTACGACCTGAGGTGAAGTCCCCCCGGAGGTGGTGATCAGGCAGTGGCTGAAACAGAAGCAAGTCAAGGTCATAGTCAGCGCAGTACAAACTGGCAGAGCTGGCCTAGGCAGTGAAGCACATCGATGGTTCTCCACACAGGGACTAAGAGGCCGCCACGAAATGGACACGCTGGGAAGAGGCAGAGCAGAGAAAGCTCCACTGGACGACGTTAATTCGTATGAAATCTTTGCGAATTAGCTTTCTCCTGAAATCAGCTTATGGCCTCCTACCAACACCGGCAAAACCCACACAATGGGGAATCACCACTGCCAGCATTTTCCATCATACTCCTGTAATAAAACTCGTTCTACCTTGGAACGCGTTCGTACAGCTTGTGACAGTACTCTGCAGAAATACACCTGGAGACACTTCCAAGTTCTGAAGGTCCAAGCTGACACCACGCAGAACCAGTGCGACAAAATCAACAAAGAGTCATCTAAGAAATAACCAGATATATTTATCAAGTTCCACAGGAAGGGTGAACGGCCACAACCGGTGGCAAAGAAGACGACGACACAGTCCAGGTTGTTCAAGGGAGCACAAGTCGACTGGTAAGTGCTAGCTGGCCTCTCAGACTTTGCATTTTCCTAACAAACGAGCGCCTGCCGGGAATTGTAACCTGGTCCGACTCATGCAAGCGTGTGCATCTTGGCAACTTTGAGTTTGCCAATCAGTGCAAGAGAACCCACTAGGAGCCCCTCTGAGCCGGATGCAAAAGGAGAGGCTAGTCCTGCAATACCTGTCGAGGTTGGCTGACACGGCTTCATCGCCAGGTCCTCTGTGTCCTTCCTGTCAAATATAAGACTCTCCAAGAAACATCAACGACCAATCATCAAGTTACTCCAAGAGAGAGGCAGATTGATAGCATCCCTATGGATTTGGCAGTCATCATGTCATGCATTACGTGATTAAGCGTGCATGTTGAAAGATCATTGCTCCTCTGCCCTATTGCCTAGTAGGCGTCACCAAGTGGCATCTGCGGCTGGCGGCGTCAGGAACTGTCGTCCCGCTGATAGCCTCCGAAACTACAATAGTTCCTTGTCAACGACTGACGAGGATGATGCCTTGCATGCAGTTGGCTAACTGTATGCTTTTGTCCCGTTTGAAATTATGAGAGCATCACCTCAATAGAGTGTGATAACTTCAATTTCAGAAAGTTGATTTCTGCAAGGTTTACTTGGTTTAGGGAGCCCCAAATTTCCAGCAAAATATGGATGAGGGAGACAACAGTCGTGCTGAAGACCGACTGCAGCCCGTCATAACTCAGTCAAACCTTAAAAAAACGAGAAAATAGGAAAACCTGAATACTGATTAGGTCCTGAATCTTGTATTTTAACCGATGACGTCATGGAAATCATCCGGTTGATGCTGTAAACCGGAAAGAACGGCGCTGGTACACGGGACACGGTCGGTGGATGTCCTCAAGTGTGTGAGGCAGGGGGGTACTCTGTAAGATGCTGGGTGAGGGTGTGCCACCGGGAGACTGAAACCCTTACCTTTTTTAAATATCAGAGGGACACATCCATGCGGCTTATAGATAGGAATACGACCCCCGGGCTTTGAAGTGTTGTCAGACAAACATTTTTAGTTTTCTAGCGGCATTTAATACAATTAACAAACCCGACCTGAGAAGGAAGCGGTTTTGGCATAACCCTTGAAGAGGTAAGCTGGATATAAAGATTTCGGTCCTCTTTGAAACCAAAGAAAAAGCAATTTGAGATACCGTATTTATCAGGGGCGTCAACAAAACCCGGAACATGGAACATTCCGGAACATTCCGGAACAGGGCAAATTATCACAAAATAAATGAAAAAAAAAAGAAAGGAAGGAAGAGAAAGCGATTAAAGAAACGACCAAAAAACAAACGAACAAAAAACAAACAAAATTTAAAATAAGGTCTAACAGTAGTACTTTCCCGCCAATTTTTTCATGTGATTTTCTACCGTGTTGGTTTCTTGGCCTCCTTCTGAATTAAAAAAAAAATGGATTAAGCCACGTAGTAACCAGTAAGAGTTACCAGATCTGTGACAAAGAACTGGATTTGCAGGAAAACTGAACAAAAGTAAAACCACATCACATTAACTCATCATTACGGCGGAGAAAAGACAGAGACAAGAAGAAGAAATTTATAAAAATAATAAATAAAAAAAACTGATGTAATTTTTGTGTCGGATATTTCAGTTTGAAACACAAACCTTCATCGAAAGCGGTGCCTTTTTACAGTTGCAGCATAAGAAAGGGAGGGAAACTTGTTATCCTAGAAGGTGCGATCCCCAAGTGTAGAACAGCTGACTTTTTCTTTTGGTTAGTATAATTTAGGCTCATTCATCTCTGCACGCTTTTACTTTGGAAATCAACTTAAACACAAAACGTCCTTAAACAAGCGAATAAACATGAGACCAGGAAACTCAAAAGGGTGCCATGAAAGTGGAACTGCGTGTCTCCTACGCAGCCGTTCTTAGGGTCGTCACGCAACACCAAAGGAGACTACTGCGTGCGTGACTGAGAAAATGCTTTAATTTTCTCATATCAAGTAAACCGTCTCTCGATGCCCAAAATAAAGCCTCAATGTTATCCGAGATATTTTTGAATTCGAGAAATGAGGCGCATTTAGCCAGAGTTAGTCAGGTTATTATATTCGTTCATTTAGTCACAGATCATATATTTATTTATCCATTTATTCTATATCGTTTATTTTATTTTATTTTATTTCATTTCAGTCTATTTTATTCATTATCTTTTATCGACGATCAGCATTTTTTAAATTACTTTTTTCATTTATTTTGTGATAATTTGCCCTGTTCCGGGATGTTCCGGAATGTTCCGGGATGTTCCGGAATGTTCCATGTTCCGGGTTTTGTTGACGCCCATTTATCAGGCCATGAGCACAAGCCGAGACCCAAACTGGTTCTTAAAATAGATGAACCGTGAGAACATTTTGACTTCGCATAAATTAAATTTCATATATCAAATTTCAATCGGCTTATGCAATTTAGACCGTGTTTACAAAACATTGTTGAAACAGATGGTATAATGGAGACAAAAAGCTTTTTCAGACAAAAAATTCATTCAAATAAGCAATAAAATGAAATTTTACCGTTAGATGCAGGTTACGAAAAAAAGATAACTGTTCTGATATGCAAATGCATTTCCCTCGGTGGAACTTGTAAACCACACATGCACAGTCACGCAATGTCCCATGAGAATAGAAGCTTCTCTTAGCAGTGGAAACTCTGAGAATCGCTAAATCGCCAAATGGATGGCAAATGACAAAGAATATAACAAGGCAACCGGGCTAGTTAACTTTATTGTCAAACAACAATAATTTCTACTATTTAAAAGCACAGGTCGCCCAATCTCACTATGAGAGGAGCGCATATATTAACCTGTTCCATTTTGCATATATTATGACCTCGGCAAAACATAAAAGTTTGTATGAAAAATGCAGCAAATACGTTTTAATTGCCGTAAATGCGAAATAATTCACAATAATAAATGGTTCACCTTGTTTTTGTGTTATATCACTTGCTATTTAATGGCCTTTTGGGGTGATTTGAAGCGTTTTGACCGAGAATAAGCGTCCTTGATTATTTGCACCTAACACTTAAGAGGCAATGTCCACTAAGACCGAGCGAAATCGAAAATATGTGGCACATGATGAAAAATCAAAATTCTCCGTTTTTCGCCCAGAGATACCTGATGGTAGCTCTAGAAACGTGGTGGCATTTTTTGTTGAGAAACTATTTTTAAACCTCCAAAATTTAAAAAAACTGTTACCGCACTACGTGTCTCTACAAACACCCCGAATAAACGCGAATCATACCTTCTCGTAAACTTCGCTCTGTTTAATTCGCGTCATGGAACAATCCTGTTTTGAGCTTAGAAATCTGCTGTTGAAGAGTTTACAAGTAATTTGAGTCAAATTATTCTTTTGTGGATTAATTTTCAAGGTCATGGCAGGCTGCTGAAAACCACTAAAATTCGCTTGCTTTGAATTCTCAATTTGGCACAGTTTTTCAAGAGAAAGTTTCCCTTCCCGGTAAAACGCCGAATCACGTGAAATTCAGAATTCTTGAAAGAGGAAATGCCGTTCTTAAACCAGGTTTAAAAATTAGTTTCGGGCTTTTTATCAGCGCCGTGTACAAACGCTCTCAAAATCCCGATAATTACAACATTAAGACGGAATCCATCAGGAAATTGAGTAATCAGTGGACAAAAACCTTGTACCAGAATAATTTAAAGTACATTGCATTCTTTTTTACACTTTTTAAGAGCTTTAGACGTAATAAGTTATCTGTAATAACCCCAAAGACAATTTCTTGTGGGAGCCCGAGAAATTAAATTTCAAATTTCACAGGAATTGTGTAAACACAGGTAAAATAGGTAAATTTTTATGTGTAAGATTTCATTTTGTGAAATTTGAAATTTAGTTTCTCAGGCTCCCATAAGAAATTGTCTTTGGGGTTATTACAGATAACAAATTACAGCCATAGCTCTCAAAACATGTAAAAAAGAATGCGATATGCTTTAAATTATTCTGGTACAAGGTTTTTGTCCGCTGAAAATTAAAATTACTCAATTTCCTAATGGATTCTGTCTTAACATGTCAACAATTGGCACATACCTCCGACCAAATAACCGAAAATGTGGACATTTCTTCTATTTTGGTTGGTATTCGGTTGAAATCCACAGCAGAAAGGTAATGCCAAGCTCACCTGAACATGGTATTGTCTAAATATCAGGTTCTGTGCGTACTCTTTCATAATAACCACAGACCTGCCAACCTCATTCCCGTGAAACATAAGTGTGCTAAGGTCTCTGGGAAAGCTAGAGCTGTGAACAGTTAACTCAAACTGACGCCTCGCGTCGACAGCGAAACAGAAACTGACTCTTTAAAAATTGCGGCAAAAGAATGCAATAGGTAGCACAAATAAGGCAAAGAATACCTTGAAACAAGAAATCTACCATTTTTATTTTCATTTAACACATATTTTGGAAATCTCCAGGTTTGAGGTACCAATCTCCAGGTTTTTCTCGGCTTTTTTTCAAAGTCTCCAGATTTGCATGTTTTGGAGGTTGGCAGGTCTGTAACCGTCTTGGCGTCCGGGCTCAACAACATCACTGAAGCATCGCGTATTGGCAATCAACCCAAATGACTTATTTCCATCCCGCCTCCTTTTGTTAAAATGAAGAACCTTCAGGAATAAAATGATTTTGCCTTATTTGAACTTTAAAAGAGTTTTCTCCTATAAGACGTCTTTTCTTGATCTGTATTCGTTGTAAAATTTCGAAACGATAATTTCTTGCCGAAAGCTTACAAGCCTGTTTAGTTTGAGTCACGCAACAAAATGTCACGCACTTGATTTTACCTGACGTCGGGTTTGACTTGGAGGGGGAAATGCACAGGAAACAAAAAACAAAAAAAAAAAACAGCAACAACAACAAGCAAGCAAAAAACAAACAAACAAAAGCAAAGCAATGAGAACTTTGAAAATCTGTGGACCCAAGGACCGATTACCGTCAACTGCCGCTTAAACCCTGGGCTTATACAACTTTGTAAGGGGTTTTGGGTGGGCTTATAAACGGAAGGGCTTATATCCGGGGGGGCTTATAAGTTTCGAAATGAGCCACAGCAGTGTTGATCGAAATACGTTTATAATTTACCACTTTTTAATTAACCTTTGAAACGTCACAATAAATCGAATTCATTTCAATTTTAATTTAACAACAAAATCAACCGGAACGTAACAAAACAGGAGCTCAGAGTTCATCTTCGCAGTGTTCTGTGAGAGTGCTTAATATTAAGGAAACAGGGAAAACTGGAGGGCGACTTATATCCGGTGGAGCTTATACCGGATGTATTTTTTTGTTTACAGGTAGATGGGCCTATAACCGGGGGGGGGGGGGGCTTGTAGGCGGGTGGGCTTATAAGTGGCAGTTAACGGTATTTATGTATTTATCAGCATCATTAGAGGCAGTGAAGCCTTGCCACTGAAAACCTTGCCTTTTACTAGGGCTTTGAAAAAGAAATTATTATAAGGTCTCTGTGGATTGGTCTTCAAAAATTGGTCAAGACAGGAGTGAGAATGTAAAAATGTATGTTGAGTTTACTCAAGCCCAAACCAGGGGTGTGGCCAGGGGTGCCGGAACCGTCCTTTTCGTTCTTTATAAGCTTGTGAAACCATTTTATGGCAAACCTAACGGATTACAATTTTATACATAAAACTCGAAATTAAGTTGAGTTTGAAACTCAACTCATGTTGAAACTCATCATGACAAGGAGTCCTAATGTTTAGGGCTCTTTGTCGCTTTCCGCCTGATCTTCTGAGCAGTGCAGGTGACGAAGGTAGAGAACCATCCTTGTGACGAATGGCTAACGCTCGAAACGTCAGCTTTCAATCTATTCACGGTGGATCAATTTACCTTATCAACTTAGGTGATAAATCCAAAGTTTTATGTTTCGCTTCCCCACCGATGCAACACCACAGTTTCTCTAGAAACTAACCCCCTTGTTTTTCAAGAGACAGTTGGTTGTGCGATGTTTCTCCGTCTTCTCACGGTTGAGGAGAACGAGCTCGGTTTCGCTTAGAGCACTGCTATGGACGGTAGACCATCAGATGACAGGGCCTTAGATTTCAGCGCAGATATTGGTCTTATAGGTCCCACGCCATATGCTCTTCATACACGGACGGATTCCTTCTTTAGAAAACTGTATATTCACACCATCGATCTTCCAAGTGGCAACTAAATGGCTTGCAATGGACGCGCACCGGATGACACTTAAGGATGGTTCTCCACCGGGATCTTGATATCGTGTCCGGAGTTTAGGAGGACAAATGTATCGGCCTTGCGGTCGCAGGCTCCCTTCCCTCCATGGGGAGGGAAGGGAGCCAAGAGTTTGAACACCGCGCCCAGCTCTACTCCTAGTACTCCTGTGCAAACTATGGTGGCCCTGCAGGCCCTGCAGTGGTAGCAGCCAGCGCTGTCTTGCCGGAAGCTGACTGTCTTCAGGGCTGGTATGGTGGTGTTAATCTGCTTAATGACGTCTGCCAACACAGCGAGGAATGCACGAAAGTGGGTATGAGAAAAAAGTGTACTTACCAGAGCCCACTGGAGGGAAGACACCGATGTGTCGCAAAATAGCTTTGGACTCCGACTTGCCATTTCCACGGTCTGCTTTTCTCACTTTCCCGTTCGAGGCATACTTAGACAGCCCTGGTAGAACTCAACATGACCAACGTAATTAGTTCCCTCTGCGCTATTCCCAGACAAGAGCGATGTTAAGAATACTAATTAAAAATACTTTTGCGCGTGCTAAAAGAAAATCAACGAAGCTCAGCTTCTGAGTGGATATCGCTGCTTCCAACACTGCAAGTGTGACCCGAAAAGTCTTTTTTTTTAACTGGAACAGCAACTGCTTGTTCATATCGCTTGTAGGAGGCGCAAACGCCTGCAACTAGTTTCTGAAAAGAATAAGTGGCCTCTATTCGCAGCCAAGGGAGACAATGGTTTGATTGGCTATTGTACTCGGTGACAGGGGTCCTGACTGCGAGAACTCCAAAGAACCGATCCTGTTACAATGGCGCGATATAGAGGAAGCGCTCTACAACTGCTGCGTGTTAAATCTGGCGTTTTCCTTTTTTTTCTTTTTTTTTTTTAACGAAAATTATCAGTTTTTGAACATTTACTCAAAGCCGATCCGCACTTAAGACATTTTGTCTAGTTTCCAATAATGCCGCACCTGAAATTCTCACACGCCTGATTTCCAACAAGAAAATTATTTCCGCAAATGGCAGCTTCTCGAGGCGCCTTCCTCGACGAAACACTGGTGGCTTGCAAATAATATTGAAATCCTTCACCGTGAAATTAATTAGACTTGAAAAGTCGAACTCTGCATAAGATTTAAAAAGATATATCGATGTTTGCTATTTTAGACTATCGGAAGCTAATACTTTCTGCTTCTAGTGAACACGTGACAATTTTTTCCTCTCGCCAGAACGTCACAAAATGTACATCTGTGTAATCTGCAACTTGTTTTGCACAGGTCAGAATTGTGTGGTGGATAGTCCCGTCATATGTAGTATCACTCTATTTTACTAGTCGAAAGATATTTCAGGCATAACTTCGGCGGTGTAACATGACACCAAACAGGAGGAAGGAATGTGAGTAAACAAACACAGTTGTAGCCAAGTGCTACGCATTGAAAACTTACGATTATAGAGAAAAGTGAACTTAAAATTTTCAGGAAACTTGTAAAAAACAAATGGATGCCTTCTTTGTTAGCCTTCGATATGCTTTAGTTTAAATCATGGAAAAAAATTCAGCTATCTCTGCGGTTTGTTTTTACATTGAAGTAGTCCGGCATCTGGGATGAAAACGGGAAACGGTCAGTCCGGTCGAATTGCTGAAACAAACGCCATCACTATTTACATCGCCTTCTATCTTGTATAATTTCTTTCATAGCTTAAGTTATTTCAGACGTCCTAATCTTTCCATTTTTTTCCCATTTTTGCAGTCCCATCACCAAAACCTATCCTGTGACTTGACCAAAACCCGTTGCGTGACAGGCAAAATTAGTTAAATCAGACCATAATAACAGTGCGGTTTCTGAGATGAATGTGGAGATCACTGCAAAGTTATTTAGTTTCTTCAGGGAATTAACACAGGGAGATTTTAAAAATTCATTTGCCATTCGTTAAGGGATGTGAATGTGTTGGCGGAGTCGTTATTCAGTAGTTGAAAGTCAATCTGGAGATACCAGGAGATAACGGTCGATTCCACGCGTCAAGATGGCCCTTGGACCGGTACACATAAAACTTGACAAAACCTGGCATTTAGACAAAGTGTTATTCAAGGTAAGCTAGATATGACCTTTATCCTGTACTTTCCATCCAAATACCAAAGGAAACAAGGAAAAAATTTCAAGTTTTCGGCTATTCGGTCGGAGGCACAAGCCTATTGTTTGTACTGGTTGACAGGTTAATGCTGTGATTATCGGGATTTTGAGAGCGTTTGTACTCGGCGCTGATAAAAAGCCCGAAACTAATTTTTAAACCTGATTTTAGAATGGTATTTCGTCTTTCAAGAATTCTGAATTTCAAGTGATTTGGTGTTTTACCGGGGAGGAAAGCTTTCTCTTGAAAAACTGTGCCAAATTGAGAATTCAAAGCAAGCGAATTTTAGTGATTTTCAGCAGCTCGCCATGACCTTGAAAATTAATTCACAGATCTAAAACAGGACTCAATTACTTCCTACACACTTTAAAAGCAAACTTCCACGCTTAAAATGGGGGTTTTCTGGGGTGCAAATCAAACAGAGCGAAGCGAGAAGGTATGATACACGTTTATTTCGCGTGTTTACAGGACACGTGTGGCGTAAACATGTTAAATTTTTTTTTCGGGCTTAAAAAAAAATTTCAAGAAAAAAATGCCACCACGTTTCTTAGATTGCCATAGGGTATCCGTGGAAAATTTATGAGGGAATTTTATTTTTCATCATGTGCCGCCACTCGCTCGATGTTAGTGGACATCCCCTCTTAATAAGCGAAGCGAAAGGTGACAAACTGTTGGCCGTCACGTGGCCGATTCAAAGTTATTTATTTGCAGTAAATCTCGAATTTTGGCACCTCTCTCCAAAATTCTTTAAGAGACAATGGCTTTATACCGTAAGAACAAATACATACCAAAAAAGTCCAACATTCGGGTTCTTTCCCTTATCAAAATCGCCATTTTCAATCTCTCCATCATAGCGAACCATCCGTGTGACGAACTGTTCGCGAATGCAAATTTCTGAGCTCTTTTCATTGGAAGACTTAAATAGGCGCTGAGGACAAAAATATCCCTTGTACGGGAGGTATATTTGACAAATTACATGCAAAATTTGAAAGTCGCACGTGAAGCATGGTGGAAACGGCCGATTACTTTTTACTTTTAAAAGTTTAAAAACCCTTGCTGATAATACTGAAAAACATCGAAATTTATTTACGTGCTACACATAATGACATTTCGAATATCAACCTTCAATACTATCAGAGGGAGTCAAAAAAGACCTCCGTTTTGCTTTTTAGTGTTCAAGATAAAATTGCGAAAGTAAATGTGTTTTTTTGTTGAATTCATTTAACGACGTGTGTTTTTTTCCGATAAGGTCAAGGTGCTAAAACTGGCGTAAATCACAAGTTCGCATTTCGCACGCTTCCCGTGCGATTTTTAAATTTCGCATCTCATTTGTCAAATACACCTCCCATACACGAGGTATTGTTGTCCTGAGCGCCTATTGAATTAAGTAAGGGTTAGACAATGAACGCGAGTGTTCTATGGGATATAGTGTCCCGAGCAAAGATAGAATGCCACGAGGCCGCAGGCCGATTGGCATTCTATCTTGCGAGGGACGCTATATCCCATAGGACACGAGCGTTCATTGTCTAACCGTCTAAGAACATGGTCACACCCACGAAGAATTTGGTTTTTGCGTGCAGATTGTATTTTTGCATTTTAATTTTTTAGTTCTCACCTTAGCTTGAAATCACTTTCCTATTTTGTTTACGATATTTTCGCTATTATACACACGCCTTTGAGTTGCAATGTTTTATTGAGAGTGCTTCAGCGCGCGGCTTATCGCAGTTGATGCGTAAACAGCCATGAGCCAATACACGGAAATCGAGGAACTCGAGGTAGTGATTTCCCACAAGATTTACTAGGTTTACACTGGTGAAAGCAGTCTTCGACGCGCTACAACCACCGGCACCAGCAAGTGGGGAACCCGCAGGGAAAGCCAAGAGACCAAAGACAAGTTCAAGTACAACACTCGTAGTCTGGCAAAACAAGTCTGTCCTTCTATTTCAATTAAGGTCTGAACATTTCTTAGTTCATGTAAAGCTGTCAAGTAATGGTTTTTCTTTCGATTTGCTTTTTGCCATGCTATTACAAGAAAGCATTTTTTGTTGTTATTTGACATCGCCGTTGAAGCTGTTGTTTTTATCGATTTAGTTATAAATATTCACAGAGAATTTGTGCATTCATTAGTAGTTTCTGCTTAGTCATTAGTATGCTCTATAAAGAGCATACTAATGAGGCTTCCAAACAAAGGAAAACAATGCCTCATTAGTATGCTCTATATAGAACCACTAATGAATACAGAAATTCTCTGTAATTTTACCCCGCAATTTCCCTGTGCTTCAAAGCCCCCGCCACTTTACATAATTTAAGACAGTTTATGGAATATAGAGCATCGAAATGCTGGACACTGATTGGCTGAGTGGGTGTGACCATGTTCTAAGTCCTGTTTCAACACTGTCTGGGGAAATTCATACAACAGCAGAATTGCGACCAAGGTCAAAAAAAAAAAAATTGTAATCGGTTCTGCACGCACTGCGTGCCTATGTTTATTATATCCTGGAATTTCAACGACATTTGTTCACTTAGTATCCACGAACTGATCTCGTAGTTGTTGACGCTTTTTTGCTTCGTTTTTTTATTAGAAAAAAAATTTTTCTGCAGGGAGAGCTTTGTATTTTATTTCACCACTGTTTCTTTTCGTTAATCAACAAGGAGGTTTGATCTGATTCTGTAAATTTCTTTCTCTTGTCAGTCTTTCTTCTCACCAATTTTTAGCATATACATCTCGTTTTTTCTTTGCTCGTATCTCTTATTGGGCCAGTAATTCAAAGCGTCTTCTTCTTTACCATTTACTCCTAAGTTTGAACCTGTTATATGGTGTACATTTTCAAGAGGCATAGCCGAAATATGTAATACACTTGGTCTAGATTGCCCATGTAGGTAACAGTGGGACCTTGTTACAAAACAACAGGCTTTATGAAAGTCAATGGAGCATAGGTTTCATTCGATTCTATGCAGATATATACCCTGGGTACCAGAGGTTTTTCTCGCTAGCGTGGAGGCCGAGCCGCCGTTGCAGGCAATTAATATATATGTATATACGAATTGATAAATTTAAAGAATCTGCAACTGCTCAAGAAAAACCACATTGTTAGACCATCGAAGACCAACTAAACGCAACCCATTCGTTAATTTTCATGAGAAAACACGCAAAAGCTTTGGACTTCAGATCCGTCCCTCCCATCGTGTTGTTTTGTTAGACAAGAAACCTCACGCCACTTTGTCACCCTTCACCCAGGTGTAAAAATGGGTACGAGCGACACACTGCTGGGGGTGACCCTGCGATTGACTAGCATCCCATCCAGTTGGGGGGGGGGGGGGGAGTAGAGCCTCCTGTGGTAGTTTCCAGTTTGCTGGGATAATTGTTTCCACAACGTTGATAAGGACTAGGCTCGTGAATTAATATCTAATTCTTTGTATTTTTTTCCTTAATCTCTAGACAAAAAACTGCCATGGACAACATCTTTGAGGTTATAGCAGCCACCTCAAGAGATAATGACCTCATAGTTCTCTGTTATGGCCTTATTGTTGCCCGCTTTCTTCTCAACTCCGGTCGTGTTCTTAAAGCTATCGAATTATGCAAGGAATGCTTTATTCTCCTCAACAACCAAGCTTTTAAACAAAAAGAGACAGTCATCAATTTCGTTTGCAGACCCATTTATACTGTAATGATGAGAGGGTACTCCCTCATCAATGATTACACAAGCGCGATACAATGCTGCAGAAACCTCCTGGTTGTACTGCGCAAGTGTGGTAAAAGAGACGAAGAGGGTGGAGCAACTTTATGTTTGGCAATCTTTTATTGCGAAGTAAAAGAGTATGCAGAAGCAAAATACTTTTGCGAGAAGGCACTCAGTAACATGTTAGAAACTGGTGACAGAAAAGGAGAAGCTTGTTGTTACGAAAAGCTAGGAACTGTGTTCCAGTCTCTTAATGAATATTGCATGGCTGAGGAATGTCTGCAGAAAGCACTTGCGATCAGAAGAGAAGTTGGTGACCGACAAGGGGAAGCCGAAGATTATGGAAAGCTAGGACTTTTGCTTCAGTCTCTTGGTGATTATGGGAAGGCTGAAAAGCATATAAGGAAATCAGTCAGCGTCTTACTGGAAAGTGAAACTGGCGACAGAGAGGGAGAAGGCTGGTGTTCCTTGATACACCAGTCCTCTAGCTTGTTACCCTTTGACATTGTCGCATTAGGACTAGCCGTATTAAAGGACCCATGTCTCTCTCTTCTCTCTTATGGCCTCCTTGTTGCAAATTTCCTTCTCAACTCCTCTCGTGTTCTTGAAGCCATCGAGTTGTGCAAGGAATGCTTTATCCTTCTCAAAAACAAAGTTACTGGGACAGAACAGAACGTGATGAATCGATTTTACATTGGCATTTATAGCAAAATGCTAAAAGGGTATCTTCTTATCAATGATCACAATAGTGCGATTGAATGCTGCAGAAACTTTCTGGTTCTACTGCACGAGTGCGGTGAAAGAGCCAAAGAAGGTGAGATAACATCACAGTTGGCCGAATTATATTGCAATCAAAGAAAATACAAAGAGGCAAAGTGCCTTTACGAGAAAGCACTCAGCATCAGAGTGGAAGTTGGCGATAGAGAAGGAGAAGCCTCTAGTTACAGAAACCTAGGGGCTGTTTTTGAATCTCTTTGCGAATGTGAGAAGGCTAAAGAATGCTTTCAGAAAGCGCTCGCAATCAGAAAAGAAGTTGGTAACAGAGGAGAAGAAGCATCTGTTTATGAAGCCCTAGGATCGTTGTTTGCATCTCGGCTTGGTGAGTATAACAAGGCTGAGAACTATATTCAAAAAGCAGTCAGCATCATGATAGAAATTGGTGATAGAAAAGGAGAAGCTTCCTGTTATGGTGACCTAGGGTACGTGTCCTTTTTTCTAGGTGAACTTGATAAGGCTAAGGAATATTTTCAGAAAACAATTACGATCAGAAAAGAAATTGGCGACAAACAAGGAGAAGGAAGAGATTACGGAGGCCTAGGAGCTGTTTTTATCACTTGGTGAAGCAACAGCATATCAAAATCTAGGAGCCGTGTTTTTGCGTCTTGGTGAGCGTGAGAAGGGTGAGAAATGCTTAAAAAACTCGTTTGCGATCGCAAAAGAAATTGGTCGTAAGGAAGGACAATCTCTCTGTAATGCTCTGCTAGGAAAAGTCTTTAAATCTCTTGGTAACTGTAGCAAAGCTGAAGAATATTATCAGAATGCACTTGCAATCAGCAAAGATATTGGTGACAGACAAAAAGAAGCGGAAAGTTACGCTTCTCTAGGAGAACTGTTTCGATCTCTCGGCAAAAATGTCAAGGCTCAAGAATACATTCAGCAGTCACTTGCAATACATAAAGAAATTGGCGACAAAGAGGGGGAAGCCTCATGTTATAGAGCTCTAGCATGCGCAGTTTTAACATTAGGTGAATATGCTAAGGTTGAAAAGTATCTTAATCACGCTCTTGCGATTAGACAAGAAACAGGAAACAGACCTGAAGAAGCAAATGATTATGGAAAGCTAGGAGATGTATTTTCGTCTCTTGGTGAATGTGTAAAAGCTAAAGAATATCACGGGAAAGCCCTTGCAATTTGTAAACAGATTGGAGATATTGAAGCTGAATTAAAATGGAGCGTCTTTCTTTCATTGGACTTAATGAAGATGGGAAACAAGCGGGAAGCGTTCAAATATCTCCTTGACAGCTTTCAAAAGAGTGAGGATGTGAGATCTTTTCTCGGGGATAGTGACCTTTTGAAGATATCATTTCTTGATAACCACGACAGCCCCTACGTGATGCTCAGTACAGTTTTAAAATCTGTTAAGTTGCATGTCCAAGCTCTTCTCGTTCTAGAGCATGGACGAGCCAGAGCCCTGGCAGACTTGATGTCAGCACAATACTCCGTTGACAAACAGGCGACAGACAGTAAACCACATATAAGTATTAACATCACGGAGGAAATTGACAGCACATTCCTATATATCTCCTATTGTGGACCAAGTATTGATCTGTGGGTTCTTAAAGCAGGCAAACCGATACAGTTTCAAACAGTAAACGTCAATGACTGTTTTGTCAGCAAAGGAGAGATTTTTAGAAGAACCGTGGAGGACGTTTTCGGAAGAGAGTCCTTCAGGAGATTTCATCCTTTATCACAGGAGCTATGTGAAGATCGATCATTGCCTTCCTTAAATTCTATTCACACGAAACGTAAATCACCTCAGGAAGATGTCCAGGAGGCAGCTTTCCGCCTTGTAGAAATTGAAGATGGGGAGGAAGAAAATCGACAACTCGATCCACCTCTTGCTCAGTGTTACAAAATATTCATTGCTCCTGTTGTTGACTTGCTTGACGGACATGAACTCATCATTGTTCCTGATCGGTGCTTGTTCGAAATTCCTTTTGCAGCGTTAAGTGATGAAAGCGGAAAACCATTGTCAGAGACATTTAGGATCCGCATTGTTCCTTCTTTGACGTCTCTCAAGCTCATTCATGACAGTCCAGCAAACTATCACAGTCAGACTGGTGCACTGATAGTGGGTGAACCTAAAGTCAGCCAAGTTTATTACAGGGGATGTGTTGAAAAGTTATGTCCATTGCCCGCCGCAAGAAAAGAGGCACAGATGGTTGGGCGACTATTGGGAGTTTAACCTTTGTTAGGACAACAAGCAACTAAGCAGACAGTACTTCAAAGCATACACTCAGTGGCTCTCATACATTTCGCTGCTCATGGTAAAGCCGAAAGAGGAGAAATCGCTCTAGCTCCGCTCCCACCTTCTAATGGCATTCCTCAAGAAGAAGACTACTTGCTGACAATGGCTGACATTTCAAAAGTCCAACTACGAGCCAAACTGGTAGTACTTAGCTGCTGTCACAGTGCAAGCGGACAGGTTAGATCGGAGGGAGTTGTTGGAATCGCTCGCGCTTTCTTAGGGTCCGGTGCACGCTCAGTGTTGGTGGCGCTGTGGGCCCTAGAAGACGAAGCAACAAAGCACTTCATGAGTCGTTTCTATGAAACTCTCGTGCGTGGAGAAAGTGCCAGTGAATCTCTTCACCAGGCAATAAAGTGGATGAGAAGTAACGGCTATTCTGACGTGAGGCAGTGGGCGCCTTTTATGCTGATTGGAGATAACGTGACATTTGATTTTGGAAAATGAAGGTTAGTGCCTTTCAATTAGTTTAATATTACGTGATTTGGTTTAATCATCCCCACCCCCCCCCCAAAAAAAAAACTGAAGCTTTTCTAGACCGAGACACTACCGGTTTCTTCAGTATAGAAAGCTTTCATTATATAGCACTTCTTGTCTCTGAACTTGCTCTTCCTAATTATTGAAGGGCCTCAAGTAAGCCTCTAAAAAGGGCGTGGCAAAGGCAGGTGTTTGGTGCGTGTAATTTGTTGGCAGCTATAAGCTGATAGTAAGTTATTAATCCAGCAGCCTGCAAGTTTTGTTCAACGACGGACAACAAACGAACGGTTTTAGTTTGGACAATTTCCTTTCCTAACACTAAAACGAAAAGCCAAATCCCACAAAATTCTTCACGTCAAAATCCACAACAAAAAGATTAAGTAAATCAATTATTAGTTACCCTTTTTACAGCTGTACAGCCCGTACGTACCCTGTGGAGCGCGATTTTTTTTTTCAACTGGCCCCATACCAAAGAATATCCTGGCCTTCGTACTGTCAGCATGTCTTCCGTTTGATTAAAGAAAAGTACTAAGCGAAAGCGAAAACAAGAATTTTCTCATTTAGTTGCAGGTGTGTCGACTGGGAAGATTTGACAAGTTGAGCAGTTTATCAAGCCAGTTTTCGTAAAACACGCAGTCATCTGGTTTGAAAGCATTAGGAGGTAAAAACGTGTACCATCATTCATCGGTTTGTGTTTGCGTGATTTCTTCGACCTTCAGTCTGTTCACATCAACGTTCCTTCAGCGCTCTGCAAGACATAAAACCCGGCAGCCAACAACAAAAACATGATTTCATTGGATTAGCTGGCCTCCTGATAACACAAGAGGACTATTTAGTTCTGCTGCGTTCCATCAATTACCTACAAAACTTAAGCTGACAGTTCACGTGGGTTCACAATTCTCTTTGTTCCCCTCTTTATGCAGATGAGCTAAGAGAAGCACATTTTAGCAAAGGAACCAGTCCAACAAAAATTGAATTAGACCGTATTTCCTCTTTATCTCATCCAGATTTTACTGGATGATTGGAATATATCCTCGGAGACTCAAGGGCAGACACATTTGGAACGGGGCAACGATTCCACGAAAACGAAATCGGCAAGAGTGAAAACTGCGCCCGTGAAATCTCTCGTCCAGAGTAGCTACCCTTTGGTCTCTGAGGACATGGATTACGTTACTTAATAGTCAATGTAATTATCAGTGATTAATGGAAAAGCATTTACCTTAAAACCTAATATAAACCCAAACGCATTGTCTTGTAAAAAATCCCCCCCCCAAAAAAATGAATTTTTAAATCCATTGTTTACATCCCTGCAGCCAGGAACGGTTTTCAATGAAAGTTGATGATCACTTCTCTAATCATTGAACTTTTGAGGGTTAAAATTTTTAAAAAATATTGATCGACCTGTTAGCAAAAATAAGGAAAACACAAAGAATTACAGTGAAAAAGTAGAGAAGAATAAAGTTCAAATTTAATTTTCCGTCAGGCCAATGTAAGTCAAGTTTCAACAGGTTTGTAGTTCGTATCTTGATCTCTCCCCTGCAGAGGCCCCTATTGTAAACAACAGTGTACAAAGACAAAAACGGAGGCGCGGGGAAGTCTCCACGTGTGTTTTTTCCCAAGCATGCAGTTAAGTCGAAACCATAGGAGGCCTCTGCGGAGGAAAGAGTATCTTGAATTAAGGCGTGTTTTATTAATGTATAAAACATTAACTCACCACCCAATTCTTTTTCTGTTTTGTTAGTTAAATGGAAGTCTCAAAAAATTAGTTTGAGTCTTACAACATTAAGAATTTATATACACAATTTTTAAAACGTGTGCAAGTTCAGCTGTGTCGCGTAACTTTATCCTTCCCTGCATTATGGCTGTGCACTTTTATTTTTTTCTCTCAATTAGTGCTGAAATTTGCTTTTTCCTCAGCAAAATCGCAAATTTAAATGCTCGCGAAACACATTATTACTCAAATCGCAAATTTCATCAAGAGCGTTGCCAGTTTATATATTTATTTGTGTGATTGTCCGGATACGGGTTTGCCGCATTCGTCATGCATGATGTAACTAGTCACAAGATGTGCAGAAATTTACAAGTCACCACGAGAACCTTTAATTTTTGCGGACATTTTCCACGATCAGGTAATTAGATTGGAAAGTGGTTTTCTGGGTTCAATTTAACAAAACATTTACGAGATTAATTTACAAGTGTAGCTATTGTTTCAGAGGTAGAAAACAATAGCTACACTTGCAAATTACACTTGTAAATGTTTTATTAAATTGTCCCCTGGTCACGTTTTCTCAAAAATATGCTCTTCAAATGTATGAAAATCTATAACAATTATAGTTAAGAAACAACCAGAATGAAACTATCCACAAGTACTTACGAAAGACTTTTTGTTCACATTATTGTAGCCTAAATTGCTAACATAATTTAAAGACCAGGGACGGCGGAGCGTATTCCCCAGAAAATTTTGAAATCTAGAGTCTCAGAAATCGTATTTACAGCATTCTCCGCGAGATACTTCTTGAAATAATTATCCTGGATAAAGCGTAAAATGAAAGGTACTTTTAGTGCTTACAGCAATATTTTGGAGGTTATTTCTCAGCCTTCCAGTCTCCTATGCTAACCTGCGGTTTTTTGACACAAGCTTCCCATCTGTGGGAAGGAAGCACACGCTGAGAAAATGTTAAAAATACGTAAACGCGAAAAGTTTCCGACGAGGTTTGTATAGAGTTGTAGCTTTGTAAATTCTTGTGACTTAATCAAGCAATAACAATTTAAACACTAGTTTCATCTGGCAAATACTCTTATGTATTTTCTCGAATAACTACATATACTAAAACAAAATAAAATGTCATCCTCCTCAAAAGTGGGGGGGCTAAAGCCCCCCCAGCCCCCCTGGCTCCGCCGTCCCTGAAGACACACGGATTCCCCTAAAAACTGCCAAAGTATTTTTTGTTTTGACACTTTGCTCCATATAACTAGTCATGGAAGATGTGAAGAAATGTACATGCCACACAACCTCTAAGGTGCGGGATTGCAGAAAAACGCCGCACACTCATTTGCATCTCATTGAATAACAAAAGAATAACAAAACAGTACATTTGTTATATGCCTCGTTCTTTTAAACTCTGAATTAATTTTCCGCAATCCCGCACCTCACTCCACACAACACGACCTGTTTTTTAGCAACCACATGTTCAGTAGTCTGGCAGATAAGTGTCAAATAAGGGGTGAGTACTGCACTTTATGATAAAAGCGTCAAACTGGGCATGTTAATACCAGACATCATAGGGAACATTTTGAAGACCTGAGGCAATCGGGATATGCTCTGTGTTAGCCAGAAAAGGGTGGTAAAAGTAGTGGGGGTAATTATTCAAAATGGCCACCGCCAGCGATACCTGTTTGGTGTGGAAACATACAGCATAATTGTCTAAAACAATGTCTGATGGTAATGATCTACTGAAATACGTTTAAAGATTACAATAATGCTATCAAAATTGGCATAGAAGATTTCTGAGAATGAAACATTGAAAAGATAATTCTGTAGTCATAATTATGCAAATGAGAAATTTTAATTAATAATTTCACACTTGATGATTGCATGGGTTGTAGCCTATTTTTTCATTACTAACGTCTCAAACTTTACACGAGACAACCATAAATTGTTCGTTCTAACTAGTAAAAGAATATACGACACTGAATTATCTTTCCTGGGGGCTGATAAATGGCCAGAAATGAAAATAAAGTTGTCTTGAATTAGGTTAGTTAAAGCGTCTTGACTTATGCGGTTAGAAGATGGAAGTGCTACTGATTGTCCTATTTTTGGATAATTATTTATTGCTTTATCCACTATACAAAACACAAGAGTAACTAAACAGCCATAGATACCTATTGCAAATAATTCCACTGTTTGAAGAGGATGTGGTTGATACAGGGGGCCATCTTGGTTGTTACCTACATGTACAACTCACTTGCATTGCTAAAAGCATGTGAAAATACTTGTATGCAGCGATTCGATTTCGGTACCTGTATAAGAAAACATAGTACAACTGCACATGCGGATTCAGCCCTGAAAGCAACGAATGCGAAGGAAAGCTTCCATGCACACCAGGTTAGCACTCATGCTCTATGTGTTAGTTCAAAAGGCACTGCATCTAAGGTACAAAATTCTGGCAGCGTGAAACCAAGCTTCGTGAGTTGTGCGCGTCAAAGGCGCACCATAACGATTGCAATAACATTTCTGCCTGACGGAAGGAGTTCGACAACCTGGCCTAGGATAGCTAGATCACTGCCCAGATTACTTGTAACATCAGCAGTTTCACATAATTTCGTGCTCAATTTGGCGGTTGCGGAATAAAGAAAAATAAAATGAATTGGATCTCCGCAATGCGGCCCATGTAGCTTGTTTTGGCATTGACTCCGTTCCTGGTATGACGTCACAACGCGACTATGCCCAGGTCTCCCTTTGCGCGGTTTTTGACATGACCGGAAGTAAAATTTCACGTTTTTAAACGGCAAAAGCGCAGGGAAGGAAAATCGAAATCGAAAAATAATTTTTGATATTCATATCAGGATGTCATTTAGATTCGATCAGGCAAATAAAAAAAATCTGTCATATGCACTTTAACGGATTATGCTACTTCGTGCCGCAGACAGTGACTTGTTCCAGGCGATGTTTGAAGTCGCTATCAACTATCAGGGTCACTATCAAACTGGAATGTGGACGGGACGTTTACTCGGGTACATTATGTAACTCGCGTAGTTCAGTGCGTCAAACAATAACAGGTGCAGTGCATGCGTCATGTACTAGATGGGGCACCATGCCATGTTTTACGGAAAGAAGAAGGTGCATAGCTAGATCGCTATAGAGTATTTGTAGTGTTACACATTTGTATAGACATCCGGGACTCCCACAGCGCGGGAAACTGTGGTCACGTGTCTAGCGAAGGAGTGTTCTGGGATGCTTAGTGCGTATGTGGAAGTGCTACTTTGTGTGATCGAGTTGCTGGCCTTTGTGGCCTTTAAGAATACTACATTGGCGACGAAGATGGTCCAAATATGACTGAGAAGCACTTACCGCCATTGGATTTAACCGGACCGGCTTCGCAAGTCGCAGAGAGGTGGCGTAAATGGAAGCGCGCGTTCGAATATTATGCCGAGGGAAAGGGCATCGAAAATGTTCGTAAGAAGACATCTCAACTCTTGCATTTCGCCAGGATGGAAGTACAAGACATATTTGAAGATCTACAAGACCCTGGCCCTGTCCCAGAGGAGGGTGACAATGCTTACAAAATTGCCATTCGCAAGCTGGACTCCTACTTTCGAGTCGAGGAGAACATTCCCTACGAACGCCATGTTTTTCGCCAACTTACACCACAAGATGGAGAGACTGCTGACCAGTTTATGGTTCGGCTAAGAAAACAGGCCCGACACTGCAATTTTGGAACGAGTTTGAACGACAATTTGAGGGACCAGCTGATCGAGAAGTTAACGGATTTTGAACTCAAGAGAAAACTGTTGGAACAAAGGAATATTACACTGGAAGAGGCGTTAGATACAGCTCGTGCGTGGGAAGCGGCGGGGCGACAGGCAACAAACATGACGGTGAGCCCACCGACACCGCAAGTAGTGGAAGACAGTGTCAATGCAGTCAAGACAAGACAAGGAAAAGGGGATGAGAAAAGCAGAAAGTGCTACAATTGTGGAAGAGAGGGGCATCTGGCAAGGGACTGGAACTGCCCAGCAAAAGGAAAGAAATGTGTAAAATGTGGAAGGTATGGTCATTTTGCTTTGTGTTGTCAGGGAAAGAGTGATAGTTGTGGAAGCAAAAGTAAAACAAATCAGCGACGCCCGAGTCACAATGCTAACTTTGTGGGTGATCAAGAGGTATCCGATAGTGAGGAGGACTGTGCTTTTGCGTTCGCAGTGACTGAAAATAGAGAGGAAACATGCAATGTAATCAGTTCTAAAGAACCAGTAGTAGAAGTAAGTGTTAGTGGCATTACAACAAGGGTTCTTATTGACTCTGGCTCGGTAAGCAACCTCATAGGAATGAAACAATATGAGGAACTTAAGGCACAAGGCCTTACTGCGAAGATGGAAGATTGCCACAAGCGGTTGTATGCGTATGGTGGAAAGGAGTTAGAAGTAATCGGTCAGGTTGGAGTTGAGATCTCAGCGGGTGACAAGAAGATAAATTCACACTTAGTGGTGACCAAGACTGGAAGGTGTCTGCTGGGCCATGAAACTTCAAGGGACCTGGGTCTGCTACGAATCGGTTTGGGTGCCAGTGGTGGATCGGTGCAATGCAATGTTGTCGGGGAGGACCTAGCCCCAGCTCTTCAGGCTAAGTACCCAAAGGTGTTTGTGGGTGTCGGTAAACTTAAGGACTACCAGTTGAAATTAAATGTTGACCCAGATGTGACACCAATAGCTCAGAAGCCAAGGCGTGTTCCATTTGCACTGCGAAAGAAAGTAACGGCGAAGGTAGAAGACCTGATTGCTAAGGATATTGTGGAGCGGGTAGATGGGCCGACGTCGTGGATTAGTCCGGTGGTGATTGCGCCGAAGGCATCAGGGGATATCAGGTTGTGTGTGGACATGAGAAAGGCAAATGCAGCTATTATTCGCGAAAGGATTCCTATACCAACTGTGGATGAAGTGTTAGAGAACCTCAATGGCAGTACAGTGTTTTCGAAATTGGACCTCCGTCTTGGATTTCATCAGATAGAGTTAGATGAGGGCTCCCGAGACATAACCACATTTGCCACACATGATGGACTATTCAGGTACAAGAGATTGAGCTTCGGAGTAAACTCTGCACCCGAGAAGTACCAGCAGATAGTAACGCAAGTGATATCAGATATTGGCGGAGTTCAGAATATTGCGGATGACTTGATAGTACATGGCAAGAACAATGAGGAGCATGACAGGAATCTCCATAGATTGATGCAGAGATTGGAGGAGAAGAACCTAACCCTCAACGCAGAGAAATGTCAATTCCGAATGGACAAGGTGGTCTTCATGGGGCTCCTAGTATCAAAGTACGGTATTGGCCCAACAGAAGAGAGAGTTCGTGCCGTGCTTGAGTCGAGCCGCCCAACAACGCCAACAGAGGTTAGAAGCTTCCTGGGGATGGTTGGCTTCAGTGCACGTTTTATTCCCAACTTCGCGACCATTGCAGAGCCCCTACGGGCGATTTCCAGGCAAGGAGTACCCTTTGAATGGGGCAGTGAGCAGGAAAAGGCGTTTCAGAAACTGAAACAGCAGTTAGCCAGTGCACCTGTTCTAGCCTATTTCGACAAAGATGCACACACTAGAGTGATAGCCGATGCGAGTCCTGTGGGCCTAGGTGCGGTGTTAGTCCAGGAAAAGAATGGGGTGGGTCGAGCTGTTTGCTACGCCAGCAGGAGCCTCAGCAGTGTAGAGAGGAGGTACAGTCAGACAGAAAAAGAGGCGTTGGCACTAGTGTGGGCATGTGAGCGGTTCAACTTATACCTGTACGGGTTGCAAACCTTTGATTTGGTTACAGATCACGAGGCCCTGAAGGTGATCTACTCGAGAGGATCCAAACCATCGGCACGTATCGAGCGCTGGGTGTTGAGACTGCAGCCTTATAATTATAAGGTGTGCTATGTTGCATCAAGAGATAATATTGCAGATGCACTGTCACGTTTGACAACAATCCCTGCATCAGAGAAGTGTCGTTATGACGATGAGCACGTTCGGATGGTTGCCCTTAAAGCAGTCCCTATAGCAGTCAAGATTCAAGAGATAGAGAGTGCCTCAGCAGAGGATGAAGAGCTGCAAGCAGTGCGTAACTGCCTTGTTAGTGGAAACTGGGAGAAGTGTCCGAGGCCATTTGTCATGGTGCGTAACGAACTGACTTTCATTGGGCAAGTTATCCTGCGTGGAACGAGGATTGTGATACCCAAGGTGCTGAGACAGAGAGTTGTTGAGCTTGCACACGAGGGTCACCAGGGAATAGTCAAAATGAAGGAGAGGCTGAGGTCTAAGGTGTGGTGGCCGGGTATTGATAAGGATGCGGGACAGAAGTGCCGAGAGTGTTATGGGTGTCAATTGGTCACAAAGGAGACCATCACCCCACCGGTGAAAACAACCAGGATGCCAGAAAGGCCATGGCAGGATGTAGCACTGGACTTACTTGGGCCCATGCCAACGGGAGAATATTTGCTGGTCCTAGTGGACTATTTCAGCCGATGGGTGGAAGTTGACGTAATTAAATCTACTACCTCTGCAGTGATTATCAAGTGTTTAGATAAACAGTTCTCTAGATATGGGGTACCTAGTACCTTGAGAACCGACAACGGACCCAACCTGGTGTCCGCAGAAATGGAAGGATACTTGGAGGAAATGGGCATCAAGCACAGGTTGACCACCCCACTATGGCCAAGAGCAAATGGGGAAGTCGAGAGGCAAAATCGTTCCCTTTTGAAAGCAATGAGAGTTGCCCATGCTGAGAAGAGAGACTGGAGGTTAGAGTTGAACAAGTTCCTACTGGCTTGTCGTTCCACCCCGCATGTAACGACTGGCAAAAGCCCAGCAGAATTATTGTATGGGAGGAAAATGTCCACTAAATTGCCAGAAGTTGCTGATTTGGAAGAACCTGAGAATCTGGGATATCAGCAAGCCAGAGATCATGATGCAGAGAAAAAGCAAATCGGGGCAGACCATGTTGACAAGAAGCACCAAGCTGCAGAGAAAGGCATACAAGAGGGAGATCTTGTGTTACTGGAGAAAAGGAAGGAGAACAAATTGTCGCCAAACTACGAGAAAGAGCCATATCAGGTGACAGCACGTTACGGTGATCAGGTCCAGTTAAAATTACCTCAAGGTGTGGAATACAAGCGAAACATCCAGCATGTCAAGCGATTTGTGACTCCAGCTATAGAGTCAGCGGAGCCAAGCCTTCCTGCAGTAGTACCATTTGAGCAGATGTGTGGGCAAGAGGCCACACCCAGCCCGGAGATTGGAGCAAGCCCTGTTGCAGCGGAGGATCAGAGTCCAATGCAGACACCGACAGCACCAAGGAGATCGGGGAGAGCTACCCGACCCCCGGACAGATTCAGTGACTATGTCACCACCTAAGGGTGGTTGCCATTTTGCAGTGACAGAAACTCTTATTTGCTGCAATAACAAAAGTTTTCTGCAGTGACAGTATTTTGATTATGTTACATTTGCAAGAGTGCCCTATTTACCTTATGGGACATTGTTGACATTCTTTTGTTGAGATTTTACTAAGAGTTCGTAAGCGAGGAAAGAGAGAGATGTAGTGTTACACATTTGTATAGACATCCGGGACTCCCACAGCGCGGGAAACTGTGGTCACGTGTCTAGCGAAGGAGTGTTCTGGGATGCTTAGTGCGTATGTGGAAGTGCTACTTTGTGTGATCGAGTTGCTGGCCTTTGTGGCCTTTAAGAATACTACAGTATTCTCATTGATGCTACATGTATGCCGGCAGTGCACATGCTTGCACACACAATGCACGCAATTCACAGCAGCACACAGACTTTTTCCAAATTTTTCCAAGCTTGAAGAATTGCCGCTCATCGCTTCTTCCAATGTCTGTTAACGATGTGAATAATGCAAGAAAAACGTTTCTCAGGGAAGATGTTAGAAAACATACTACTTCGTCTGCACAGAAGTTCCTTCCGTAACCCCTCATTTAGACACTAACAGGATAAAAAGCTGGCTATTTGTGGGCCTTGTGCTCCTTTAGCGCTAAACTGCCCAGTCCAACAATTAAAATCTGTAAACGCTAAAGACGAAGGAGTAAATTTGCCTACAAAAATCTGTTTTGGAAGTAACTGTGCTTGTGTCGTATAGAATGGGAAATGAAAGGACAAATAACAGAATGAATAGAGTGTGTAGTGACATGCTTCTACGTTCTTTAACTGGATCATAGTTCTGCTGTGAAACAGTTAAACAGGTAAGCTTGAAAGTGGCCACCAAAATTATTGAGGAGAAGGCGAAATTGTGGTTAAATGATTTGACCAGTGTAATTGAATTAATTACATATCTAATTTGCAAAATTTTGACCTAAAATAAAGCAATCGACTGAATTAAGTTAAATCACCCCAAATTAAAAATGTTAACGTTTTGTTTTGATGGAACATTTAACAGGCAAACATAACTAAAATGACAATTCAACACTGTATCAAGTTACTTTTCCTTCATTTTTCCAATAATAGTCTTTATAGTCTGAATGGCGGCGATAATGAAAAATCCCCCCCCCCTTCCCGCCTGCCACATATCCTACCCAGATTGCCTCTAATCTTTAAAATGTTCCCTGTGATACTTAGTATTAGTGTACCAAGTTTCATGCGTTTATCATAAAGTGCAGAATAGTTTCATTTATCTGCTAGACTACAGTTGTTGTATTCCGTCATATTATTGGATCATATTTAAAGCCACCGAAGTTCAAGCTCATCTCATGCCCACATGAATGTGGACTGTTTAATACGGAAGTTATTAAGTATGTCAAGATAAATGTCAAAATTCATTAAATCTAGGATTTCGATCTGTTAGTTTAATTTGAAGTTTGGGCGTTTCTCAGGGCCTGGGGCAGGATTCATAAAGCCATCCTAAGTCATGATGAATTATCCCAAGTATTCTTCCTTAACAAAAAGCTTTTGTTTTCCAACAATACATTGGACACATCTTATCTTAGGAGGGCTTTGCAAGTCCAGCTGGGCATTTAAAGCTTGCATGTTACATTCTACGTTCTTCATAGATTTTCCTTAAAAAGTAGCTCTTTTAGCCACACACAAGCACTAAGCCTGGAAGCAGTCACTCACTTTTGAGCTTCATGTGAGTAACTCGGTGAAAAGCGAGTCTTGCAGGTGAGGCTTGTAACTCAGGACTTGGCTGCCTGCACAAGGTATTCATGTGAGACCAAAAGAAGCAAACTGCATCGTAGGCTAGACACACACATTTTCAACTTCTCAAAAGCAGTAGACACTCAAATGTTGTCACAAAGGTGATATTTCAAGTTGCCAGCTGAAAACACTTGGAGATTTCTTTGCCCTTTTCACCATGGAGCGAGCAAGCACACCTAAAACCACCCTTGATTGCAGGCTAAGCCCAGACAAAAATACCAATTCACTTTTTAGGCTGGTACAGCTGTTAGACAGCTAGCAGTCCCCTTGTAGTGGGTGCTTAGTCATGTGAGCGAGTGCACCCCTCAAAGGCTCAACCCCATGATGGCATGGTAGGTCAAAACAATTCTGAAGGGGTGGAGAATTCTCAACTGCCAAGATTTTAAAAGTATGGAGTTGAACTGGAATTTCCGGAGGGATGGGGGGTCCATATGAGAAAAAACTTCCAGGAGTGGAGGTTATGTTGGGTTATTGAATGTTTGATTAGATATCATAGGATCTTAGGACCTCGATTTGAACTCAGCTGTGTGGCAGTACCTTGTAGACCTTGTATGCTGGAATAAAAACACCTGTATGGGTAAGAATTCATAATTTTAACATCAATACAACACAAGCCAACTATTACATTCAGTAAAGTTGGTTTCAGATCTGCCTATCATCATCAACCAACATATCTGAATGATGCGACAACAGCAGATTTCTCTTTTGGTCCGTGGTTCAAATCATTCACCAGAGAGGTGTCATATGAGTAAAGACATCCAACATTGAGAGGCTGTCGTCGGTTATAAAACAAGCAAAAAAAATCATTCGCAACATTTGCGTCAGATAAACTAATGAGATATAAAAGTTAACTTGAGTTTGACACACACAGACGCACTAACATTTACACAACAAAATAAAGACAAGTAAAGAAAAAAATACTTAGACTACATTAACACATAAACGGTACAAGAAAACGACAACATCTATTTAACCTAAACAGCTATAACGAAGAGAAAGACTGTACAAAACGTTCCACAAAACACAGAAGTCACAAACTTATAACACATGGAAAACACATGAAGAACACAGTACGGACGCCATATTGGACGCTTTGCAAGAAAGAAGTCTGTCCTCTAGTTACCAAGCCTCTCTCTCAATAATGGTCGCCTGGTTGTTTTCTGCTTCTCAGAGTGAAATGCACAGTACCATTCTTTATGCAAGTTGAGAGGGTATTTTCCTTTGAAGACGAGTGCAAGGATACTGGAATAACTGTACGAATACCAGAGGTAAATAGATTATCCAGTTGCATAATTTTTTTTAATTAAGCTGAACTGGATTGGAACACATGTAAGCAGTACAGTGTGTTGCCCAGTTCTCGTACACTTTAGTTTGTAATCGCTATATCTTTTCGTCTGTGAGATAAAAATTTCTGAAATTTCTTCTAAAGGTAGCCCATTTACTTACCTTCAATATATAAAACGATTGGCCGCTTGATCGACATATGTTCAAAATTATGCCATTTTTCCCAAAGCTCCTTAGTTGCCCAGTCGTCGTACACCTGGCCCAGTTTTCGTACATAGACAAAACAACATTTCTCCACGGAAACGCTCGACGCAAACTGATGTGTCAGCCACCCTTCTGAGTGCATATCGTGTTTTCTCTTCGATTTGAGAATAAATGTCGGCTTAGCGACCAATGCTTGGTTTACAAAGCAAATGGTTATTCAGGGGGTGGATGTTTAATCGATCCTGCAGTGTTGATTTCTTGGTCCCTCCCTTTTGGGCGGCTTTTCTTACGCTCAATCCACTGTCTCGAACGTCATTTACTGCCTTGGTAAAGGTAATTGACAGGTTATTATTAGGCGTATTACAACTGTTAAGAAAAGGCCTGTATAAGATTCGACGTTTTCCTTCCGTTTCTGCTTACGCCTTTAGAATAGCAAACGCTTTACTTCCGTTTCCGCTTACGCTTGCTTTTCTTAGCTACTTTTGTAAATGTTTATTAGAATCGCAACGGAGTGGGAAAAGATCGGTAAAACCAGTAAACTAACGATATTTCAAGGTGTATGTCAACATTCTATGCATAGACATCTACCTTAGTTAATTATTTGACGATTTAGATTGTTTGCGAGGGATTACGTTTATTAAATATTTGTGACCTTTGCATGACCTGGATGTAAAGCGTCGCTGTTACACCACAACAAATACATGTAGTGTATCGTACTTTGCAAGGATTGTTGTATAATCTTTGCTGCACTTGCGACTTATTAGTTTTCGAACAGTAAAGTTTAAAATTCAGTTCTTTAACTTATTTAAAAATAGGTTTTGAGAAAGGCGCAGCTAAGTGTACGAAAACTGGCACAGTAGGTCGAAATGTATGCGAAGATTCTCACCGCTAAAATTCAGGAGCAGTTAAACTTAAGCTGGCGTTGAAAGTTCTTCCATTCACTTTCATCTTTTATCTATCATCTGTCCAAAAGTCATGAAGTTCCTTGCAAAATTACCTACAAAACGGGCTATTTGTTCATCTACAACACCTTTACTGTGCAGTGAAAAGTGCAAATATTAGCCGCTAAACTTTTACTCACCTCGAAAGAAATTGTCCGCACTGACCTGCTTCTTTGTCAAAAAGCCCGGCAAAACCGGCAACTTATAGCTGAAATGTTCCATTTATTTTTGGAATTCTTCGGTGGACGAAGATTTAAATGACCGACGAAAATAATCAAATAAAGTTCTTTTTGTACGAAAACTGGGCCCGTACGAAAACTGGGCAACATACTGTACACCGCAATGTAAGCAAGCTATATGTAAAACTAAGACACTTTATTCTTCCATCTTTTAGATCGTGGACCCTCAGTATGGAATGTTCACATGGCCAGCTGCTCCTGTTCTTGCACAGTTCATTTGGCAAAACAGAAAACAAGTGAAAGGAAAACAAGTTATCGAGGTCTTTTCACGTCCTATGACAAACCTATTTAATCCCAAAACGTATGCTGTATTTCAGCCCTGAAACTACACTCAATTTTAAATTGGGTGAGAAGACTACACCTGATTCTAGATCAAAATTGGAAAATCTGTACTCTACTTCAGACTGAAACAACAGACAGCAAAATCCTTTGTGGTGGCAAGCAACCATTTAGTCATATAGAGAGTCTCTACAGGGCCGGGGAGTACCCGCCCTTCCTTGGATAACATTTCCTGAAACATTTTCCATTTCCACGTGCATATATGACGGCTTGATGCATCTACATACTGACAAAATTTTATGTAAAATATGAAAACCCTGAGATGACAGAATTAAGTAGTCTACGTCCCATTCCTATATAATATTATGCTCCATAAGGCAGTTTTAACTTTTAAGTCTCTAAATGATGTCCTGCATAGTACTTAAGATTTTTCCACTTCTGATTTTCAAGAATTCTCTCATGAGTAGGGATGGCGAATGTTCTTACCAAAAATTAGGGACTCACAAAATTTTAGCTCAATTGCAAGGGTCTTTCAGTCTCCTTTCTTGAACGATTCTCTGTGTCTCGTGGTCTTAGGCAAAACAGTCTCGGGATCTACATTTTTTCAAAGTAGCTGTCTTAGGATCTCAACGTTTTTGCGAAGCTACTTAGAGTTTCAAGTTTTGGAAAGCTATATAATGAATTTCGAAGTTGTGATGTGCTTAGGTAACATCTTTATAGTTCAAAACTGATCTGAAAGTCTCGTGTTTGAATTTTTATGTCCTACAATGTTTTGGGCTTGCATTTAGAAAAGCCGGTCTCGTAATTTGAAAATTGAAAGTGTCTTCAGCTTGCACAATTTAAGGAAAGGATCGTCTCGCCGTCTCCCAAAGTCTCGAATTTACCATTTGCCACCCCTATGAGTGACATGTCAAATCCAGTATTAAAGTTGACCTTTTTTTCTTTCATTTGCCCAGTAGATTGGTGCAGGAACATCACTTCCTGGTTTGGTAGCTTCATTGTGTGGTGCACATGTTACTCTCACAGATAAGGAAGAGTATCCAGAATGCCTGAAAAATTGTCAGCGAACCTGTGATGTAAATGGTCAAGACTCGATAAAAGTTGTAGGAATTACCTGGGGACAGTTCTCACCAAATCTTTTCAAACTCCCCAAGCCTGATATAATTCTTGGTTCGGATTGCTTCTATGACACTAAAGGTATCTTGAAATAGATATGTAGCCCCTGTGTATACTCCCAAGGGGGTGGGGGGTGGGGACTCCCATATATATATAAGCTTATATAGGTATGTGCCACAAAATAGGGTCTTGTTTTTGAGGTTCTCAATCTTTAAACTGGGTACCCATTTGGTATAAATAATTGTCCTTAGATCATTTTGGTATAATTGTCCTTAGTAGGGTTCATTTTTTGTAAACACCTAGCACGTAAAATTGCAGTAAATATATAGGGTCAGGGTTTAAGAACCTTTGCAGTGCACACCCATTCTAAATTGATGGGAGTTGACCCCCCCAGGGGTACACTGTGGGCAGCTTTAAGTAGATAACCTCATTGACTGGATGGGATGTTAGTCTATCACAGTAACATGATGCAGAGCCCAGCCTTAAAGCACCAATTGTCACCTCAAAAGTCCAGTCAAAAGTCTCAAGCACTAACAACAACACTGTACTTACACTTAACTCCCCAGTACTTAGCAACACTTGTTATCTACCAGTAATACATTCTGGAGCATTGAGCACTGGCAAATCAATGTGTGCTATCACTAACCAAAGGTTGGGGGGGGGGGTAGTAAGTCAAAATCATTTTGCCTTACTGCCTGGAGTCAAATTACTGTCATGCAGTGAACCAAGTACTCCAGCTATCAAGATTCTACGACACTGTACTAATTATCTATATACTACGTAGCTAATACCCGGGGGGGGGGGGGAGGGGGCACTCGGAGCTAATAATTATTAGTGTTGACTTGGATATTTACTAAATTGCAGATTTTGATGACATTCTTGCAACTATCTCCTTTCTCATGGAGAAAAATGTAAAGGCAAAGTTTTGGACAACCTATCAAGAAAGGAGGTACTTGGAACAAGTGTGGCTCTAGAGTATGGGAGTTTAAAACCTCATCTGTAAGCTTGAAGTGAGCCATGGGGGCTCACCAACTCATTTCTTAGGTTTTGCTGTTCACACCTTAAAAGTGGGCCTTCTTGCAGTCAAACAAAGTTGAGAAAGATTCAAATTAGAACAAACCTTGTGATCAAGTAAATAAAAGATGAAAGGGATTGAAACATCCTGAGAAAACAGAAAAGTTTTGTTTCCAAAGAAACAACAATTGATAAGCAGTATGAAAGTGTTACTGGGGGTGAATGACATCTAGGTGCTTCTCATGACATATAGTTCCCAAATCCTCTAAAATTATTTATTTTAAACGACAAGACCACTTCCTAGAATTGGGGGCCTCTGACTTTGTTTTATGAGAGAAGATACAGTACTGTAGAGGATTCACCAAATGTCACTGTTTTCTTTAATATTTTAATCTATTTTAAACTTCTTTATTACACCACGGAATTGGTAGAATGAACTAGTCTCGTTTCAGAGCAGAAGCACTTAACAGGGAATTTGTTTGTTAATGCGTAGTTCCAGAAAAAAATCCATCCCCACCTCATGGAGGGTTATTGGAAAATCCTGGGGGGGGGGGGGTCTAAAAAGCAAAAATTTTAGAAGCAAAGTATGAAGCTAAACTGGAATTTCTTGGGGGAGAGGGGGTGCAAAACAAAAACCTTCTGTGGGGGGAGTATGGATATTTTCTGGAACTACACAATAATAATTATATACATTGTCCTTTTCACTGATTATAGTTCCAGTCGCACTATTGAAGATTTACTGAACAAGTGGGGACTCCAAGGCATTGAGATCCCTCTGGAGGAATTTAATGCAGATCAAGGCAATGCTGGAGGATCCAACCTGTCTGATTTGCACACCATACATATGCTGGAGATAACAATTAAGCAATCGCTACATAAAGGGAATGTCCCAGAGCTATATCAGGATAATAGCTGATTGACAGTAAATCCAATCTGATCAAGGCAATGTTGGAAGATCCATCCTCTCCAGTTTTACACACTATATATGCTGTAAATAATAACAAGAAAACCAATTTTCTGCTAGTTTGCTTTCCAGAACTCCTTTTGAGTTACTGTACCTACAGCAGCAGTTTAGTGAATTATTACTTGGGATGCTTGATTTGTCACTTGATCTGATTATATAACTTGCTTGGTTTGCTGCACAGCAGTCGACACGTTCAATGCTTCCATCATGCTTACATGAATACCAGACATTTGGAACTGCTCTGAGACTTCCAGCAGTTGGAATTCTTATGCAGTTCACATTCAGCAGGGAATATTTGTTCTAAAGTCATCCAAAAAATTTTATACAAATTTACCAGTAAGTGTCTGTGTTTCAAGCCTTTCTGCAAGTCAGCCTTTGGCACTTCGTTGGTTGTACGCAAGTGAAAATGCAAGAATGGCTGCTTGAAGGCAACCTGTGAGAGGTTTGCAAGTATTCCAACAATCAAACCAACACACGATGGCCAAATAATGTTGGAAATGACTTTCAGAAAGTCAAACCTTTTGAGAAAGGTGATTTCTTTCTGTTAATTAATAACTTAGTGCACAGTCCCGGTTCACGTTTTGTAAAATGCCTTCTTGTTCCAGGAAACTTAAGTAGACAGTTGCATTATTTACAAGAAGCTTATGTGACTTCTTTTGAGGTTCCTTCTGAAGCAACTTCAGATAGTGGTTTCTTGTAAACTCTTATGTGGATTGCCGAGTTTGTTCTTACTTTGGAGTATCCTTCATGGTCCTGAAATCAAAATAATGAATGAAACTTAGAATGAAGGAGTTGCTTCTGAAGTAACTATAAGTTGCAACACTAACAACAGTGAGTTATGATATAAGTCTGAAGCAAATGTGATATTAAAAATATACAAGCTGTTACTCTTACATCATCTTCTGGCTCAAAGTCGTCAACCAGTTTAACACTGGAAGTTGTTGCTGATATCTGTCAAACAAAGTTCAATGTCAGAGAAATCATCTACAGTTGAATCTCTTATAAGGAATCATCTCTCCTTGGTGACTATTTCTACGAAATCCTGTTTAGATCAGTTCTCATTAAAATCCCGCACTGCGAATCTCTCTTAAGTGATAACCTCTCACAAGAGACTACTTTTCCTGATTCTTAAGGTATCAGGGTACCCCAAATGACAACATTGCGTTTTCACCATTTGAGCGTCAGGCGTTTCACAAGGACCCTAACAAACTATATATTTTCTGAAAGCTTAATAATTGAAGATTACGAAAACGTATTTAGATAAATAAAAAAGACAACTGTGTCAAAAATAGAGACTACGTTTTAAAAAAGTACATCGTTCACAAAATCGGTTCTGCTCCAGTCGGGAATGATCTGGAGAGAAAGATGAACATCGCGCCGACTTCTTCGCACCTTTATCTCAAAAACCGTGTCTCGGAATTTTTGTATCTGGCCTGGTTTATTTTCTGCACTCAG
The DNA here is from genome assembly GCA_964017195.1 of Siderastrea radians. Taxonomy (NCBI): domain Eukaryota; kingdom Metazoa; phylum Cnidaria; class Anthozoa; order Scleractinia; family Rhizangiidae; genus Siderastrea; species Siderastrea radians. The sequence goes on along the minus strand of OZ024891.1, from coordinate 35,451,282 downwards.
TTAAACTTTGAAGTTCGAAGAAACACCTCTCCTCTTTCTTTTACGGATCATAACTTTTGAAAGAAAGCAAACATTAAAATTCGGAGACACGGTTTTGGTGTTAAATTACGTGGCAACATTGTTGCCAAATTTGAGCTAAAATGGTTGAAAACCCGCTGAACGCGAACTTAAAATGTGCACCCAATTTCTTGAAAAATTAGTTTCGAGAAAAAAGCCAAAATATGATTTGGAAACTTTTTCCGGTCTGAGGAGATTAAAACACTTAGGTGTCAGGATAATTACCTGCGGTTGACAGAGGGGAGGCTCAACTTACCGCCTCACAGCAATAGCACAAACATGCCGACAAGAATGGTGTCAAATTCTGCATGTTTTTATGTTGGAAAGCGACTTTCGTTGAGTACGAGTGCCGTTCAAAGGGTCTTCAAATGCAATAAACGGAAATTTTAAAGTCATAATATCACGTCGGCTGTAAAATGCCGAAGGCATCATCATTTGAGATGGGTAAGACTACCCAAGCTGCCGGGACCTGAAAGACGAAAGGAAAGGCGAAAGGAAAACACATTGAAATCTGCGAAGAAGCCGCCACGTGTTCGGCTCAAGATCTAAGAGAGAACATCCTGTCAGAAATGCGAGCAATTGGGAAAAAAATAAACTTCTTTATTACTAGAGACAAATTCCATACTTTCCTGGACATGCCCTCTTTTGCGCCAAGTTGATTCTTTGATACATCTGGCTAATTGTAGAAATGTTATGGAATTTGAATGTATGGATTGTTTTTCGCCGTTCGCGTTACGAAAAGCGAGCTGGCAGTCGAAGCTTATCACACTGACAAGCGAGGAGTCAGGAAGCACAAGTAATTCCTCAACGCTCTCGGTCTTTTCTCTCTCTCTCTCTCTCTCTCTTTCACAGATATGATCGAAGCCACTTTGTGGACACACTCGAAATAAGCAGGAACTGCTACGCAATCGATCGCGTGTCAAAACATCGGGCCCTGTAATGTCACATGCTATTTTCAGCGTTGTTGACAGATGACTGTCAACACATAATATATTAGAGAAAATTAATGCCACAAATCTTTTTTCGTCCATAACTTTGCGTAGAAACAATCTTTTTTTCTGAAACTTTTTGTAAAAGAGAGGTTTGAATAATATCTATCTGAAAATGACAGAAGTGTATTTTTCGAAAACATGGTCAATTTTGGGGTACCATGATACCTTAAGGATGGCTACTCAAATGTGAGTTTTAATTTCATTAATTTCTGGAAAACGTTTTTATTACCGCTCCTTAACATCCAGGTTGAGAGGGATTCCAGTGCAGAGTAACAGGGCTATTTGTCATACCTTTCTTAGGGGTTCAGCATCCCTGAGAATTGGTACAATCTTATGGTTTATTTTAAACTGGAAAGAGCTTAATTGAAGGGTTCAAATGCAAAAGGGTATGTACTGTGAAGTTAGGACGAAGGTTAAAAAAGACACTTCAAACTTGCCCAGTTTGTACTTGCACTATGGATTTTGTGTTCTAAACACTGAATTGTTTTAACGTTTTCACCTGAAGGCAAGATCAAGAATAATCTGTTTAGTGAAATCTTTACAAAGTTAGCCTCATGCTAAGAAATATATGGAAATCTGCAATTTGTTTGCAAACACTGGACCAGTTTACAGTTTTTTTTTGTTATTTATTTGTTGCCAAAATCACATTGTACTGTATGCCCTCTTTGCAATATAATAGTCCCTTCAATTAATGATTGGAACATTCTAAAACACTGTAGACAGAAAACGTCACTTCCACTCAAAGGGATTACTGTTACATCACCTTGACAGTGCCTTGCCCTCTGTGTTCAAGCTGTAATGCCAGATTAATGGCACGGTTGATAGCTGCACCCAAGCCATGAATTGTGACCTCTTGCTCACTGAACAGTAATGATAATATGATTATTGCACGTGAATAGGATACAAATAAATTGGAGGTATGGATTAATGGCCTGGTGGTGTATGCTAAAATCATGAGCCGCACACGTCAGCTAAAAAATCAGAAAATTAACTCTGTAGTGTAAGAACCCATTAATTTCCTATTGAGTATTTCCCTATAATGAAACATGGACAACATGAGGCAAAGAAAATTTCTTTGATCTCAGTTAGATTCTAACCCTCAAACCCCAGGTTTTTATCACTAAGTACTTAAGTACTGACTGAGCTACAAGACTGGATGAGAGAAAGTCATGGATTCCATAATAAGGTCCACGGCTTAGGCCTGGTTTATGTTACTGTCAGGTTGTTTTTTTTTTCTTTTGGTGTTCCTGTGTCTGTTTCATTCCTCTAGGTCAGGCAGTCTGGTGCATCATCTGGGATTGGCAAGACATAGCCTTAGGGCTGGGATTAAACTTTACGCTTGGCTCCCTCTCCTTTCACCTTGCGCGACACAATTCTCGTAGCACAAGATGCGATTCACATAGTGCACAAAACGAGACGCGACTGGTAACTCACTTTTGGGCGGTACTGTACCTCAGTGTTTGGACTTACATGTAGCTTAACTATTCCAAATCATCACTTGCTTTTTTATCTAAAATGGTGGCTTTAACTTAGGAAGGACTGTTCATTCACTAAGGGACACCTTTTAGACTGCAAGCAGTCTCTTTCTTCTTCTATTTTTTCTACAACGTGCAAATATTGTGGGAAGTGGAGGGGCAGAAAGTTCCCAATTCCCAAGTGGACAATCAGTTGTGGTGCAAGTCACATAAAAACACTACATATTGGCTACAGGGTTTTCTTGTGACGTCACGGCGGTAATGTTGGAGGTATAAAACAATGAAGGTTTTTCTTTGTGTAACAGATTCTGTTTGTATTCAAATAGTTGTTTTATACCTCCAACACGGCCGCCGTGAAATAGACACTTCTTGAGTCTCCAAGGGTAACATGCAAAACAGGACTGTACGTATCTGGGTGCCGGTGAAGAAGAACAATGCAGAGCAAACTGTGTTGCTTTTTTTCCCATTAAAGGTAATAAGCCTCAATGACCTTAAATCATGCAAAAAACTTCTTAAAATACTTTACTTTTTGTTCAAACAAACCTTGAATCAAGTGACTTCTGGCATCGTTCAAGTTGTGCTGCAAAGTCAGTTCTCCTGTTCACGTACACGTCATTTCGGCGTTTCTGTCCCCTTTGGGGAGGTCTCTTTTTAACAACACCTACGTAAATTAAGACAAAACAAGTAGTGACGCTTTTGGAGCAAAGAAAACGCTACTTTTATCTCTCAAATACTTACGACCTTCTCTGTCCGCCATTTTGTTTTATGGGGTAAATCCGCTGGGTTCACTGGCGAAAAATGTCTGATTGGTCGATGCGTGACCACGTGATCAAGCTCTTAAATTCAAGATGGCCACCAAAGTTGTTGGAGGTCTTTCTTTCTTTCGGCAAGTGTTGACTGTTAGCTCGAGAAGAAACACAGAAGTAAAAGAAACGAGAACAGCGTAAGGGATAATTATAAGTCTTAGACGAGGTCGGTTGTGGATGGATAGGGCGATTTGTTTCCGTGTTCACCACCTGTAACTTACGTTTTGAGAATCGTTTCGGCACTTGGCAACATCATTTGATCGTCGCTGGTTTGATAGATTTTAGCACATGAGACATAGTTGTAATTGCAAGAAACTGGAACATTTTACTGTCCATAATAAGAGATTTCTTAGAAAGCCTGCAGCAGTCGGGGAAACAGGTCTAGGAAAATGTAATACCATTTTTAATCGGTGTGAACGTAAGTTAAAAAATAACATGTTGTTAGGAAGTGTTTTGTATTGCAGAATAATATCGTGCCTGACGTCGACCGTTACAAAATTTTTTAAGCGTTGTACCAGTTTTCACATTATAGAGTACCCTCCTTAATAGAATAAGTGCATTACTTTGGTGTGGAGTTAGTATCTGCATTGTGTACCGCCAGAAAAAATATTAAGCTTATAAATGCACAAACAGAATTACACAAAGAACTAATTAAATGTTTTAGATTCTCACACTCCCAACAAAAGTTGTTTGTTCTCATTGTGATCTTTGTTCTACTCAAGGGCAACCCTTTTCGGGATGGTCAAAAATCTTATATGCCTAAAGAAACTACACCATTCTACTTCGATTTTTATTGGTTGTTAGAAGGCAAATTAAATATTCAGTATTTTGCACTTACTAGTAACTGCAACTACTTGATTGAAAATTAGATATAGATCACTAAAAACTACAGGCCACCAAGGCCTTACCAAGAATTATGAACATCAATTTGGAGTTGTCTTCAGTAGTAGATAGCACAGAGGCCCAAAGAGCTTTGAGCATAGTGAAAAAGATTTGAATTATTCAATTATTTAGATTTTTGAAGGGATGTGAGAAATGTCCAACTGTTTTGTTGCTCCTACAGGTGTAGTCGACTTGCCAGTCCAGTGCACCTTTTGTGCTACTTTGAAAGTTCTTTCAAAATTATTGCATATAAACTGGTTTCCAGGGATGTGATAAATGTCCAACTGTTTGTTGCTGACCTACAGTAATTACACTGACCTAAAGGCTCATGCAATGGTTAAGACTGTTTAACAGAAAGGTCTCGCTTGCAGAGTGTGGTATAAATTCTGAACTGTATTACGAGCCATATAATAGCAGGTACAAATAATTCAGCTGTAGAGTAAGCTGGTCTATTATTTCACCTAGTGAGTTTAAAACTGAACAATCACACCGAAACAGCTGACATTACATATTTCAATAAACAATCTTGGGTGCATTGAAAAACATTTAATTGAGCAAAATCCTAAAAGAAGTAAATGAGTTCCAATCATGATTTGACTCCATTATAAATGTCTTCACAATAGAACTAAAGTTTGCAAACTTTTTATTAAATACACTTGTTGGTATGTAGGTGAACACCCCAACAACAGCTTGCCAGCATCAAGACCCCATTATAATTAACTTATATATATCTGAATTACAGTAGTCTTGACAATCTTGCACTAAAGGAGTAACCCCCTCCCCCAATAATTACAACAACAACAAAAAGGTGAGAGCATACAAGATATGAAGTGCTGCTGCAAAGACCATGTTTATTTGCATTCTCTCCACAATATAATGTCCTTTTACATATGTACATTCATCACCATGCAACATGAATAATGTCCTGTTGCCAATGTGTGTTTCCATTTTGTTTGCTCAGTCTTCCATGAAAACTTTTTCATCTTGGTCTGGAAAAAAAAAACAAGCAAGTGATACAAATGTTGACATTAAATCAGTTTTGAAATTAATCAACAAGCACCTCTTAGATCCAACCTTTGTACAACTGACAATGCTTGAAAACAAAGGCAAGTAAGCATTTTTTTATTCTGATTATCAAAGGAGGGTGTAAGGTGGTAAGATCTGAAACCTGTTACATTTTGAAAGCATTTAGTACCACTATCATTTTGGACAAGGATTATGTTAACACTAAAAAAAAAGTTGATGATCCTGGGCTAAAAAGTGCACATTTAACAGAAACCACCTTGCACCCAGCATTTCTGGGGCAAAGACAACACCTAAAGGTAAAGCAGGGGTTATGAAAATTATTTTTACGAAAATTTAAATCAAGTTTGATTCCCAATGTGCCTGTGTCTGTGACAAGCATCATTTTCCTAGTATAAGTGACTCTCGTGACTGCCAATTTTGGATCATTAATATTGTAATTTTTGTCCATGACTATAATAACTTTAAGAACAGTATATTTTTATGTACTAAAAACAGATCAGAGTTAGCAATTGCATATCCAGATGAACTTACAGGGGAGGTGCCCCAAGCAAAAAAGGGATGGGATACAAAAAAGTTTCAGAATGAAAATAAATATATTCCCTTGGGATACAGTACAGCAACAGATAAAGAAATATTGACTGACAACTAAAAACAAAACCAAAAAAAGAAATTTGAATATAAAACTAGAAATACCCCAAAAGGTTCTTCCTCATCAAGTAATGTTTATAACAAAGAGTGAAAAATCTACTTGCTAAAAATGTGTAATTTTCAAAAATTTACACTTAAATGTTTAAATGTTTCCATCTGGTTCTTGCTCGTCATATAAACAACAAACATGTTTATAACAGAGAGTGAAAAACCTTAAGACACATTAAAATAATCCACACGTTGAAAATTTATTGTCAACCTACACATTTTTTATCAGCATGAAATGATACAAAAAGGGATTGTGGAAATTACAAAAGGAAAATAAAATATTGTAACTCTGCAAACCATGCTTACAGAAAGTCATGCATAGGCTTAATCTACATAAACAAGTAAAGAAAGTGAGCTTAAATGTTGTAGTCATAACTTGTATTAAAATACCGGAATAAGATACCATCTGTAGAACATCCATGACATTCGACATGGTACGAATTATTCACCCAAAACAGTCTCCACGTATCAGAAAATTATCACTTCCCTGCCACCCGGTCCAAGCCAAGTCATATATCTACAGAAAGCCCAGAAATCGAATTTTTACCCTTTTATAATTTCTTTTTGGACCGGGTGGCATGAAACTTACACTAAGCAAAAACTTTGAAATCACTGACCTTTTCTGTGCCATTTTTCCTCGCGAGGTAGCATCTTCCGACGTCGACTGCAGAAAAATAAATCGACTGGCAGCATTTGTTGAACTGTCCCAGGATGCTAAATTGCCTACAGAATATGATCCACTTAATAACGAGGACAAATCTGGTTTCGATTTCTCGCAGACGTGAAAAAAAGCCATCTGGCTATCGCCATAACACGGCAGCTATCTCTCCTTCTTCTAATTCTTTTCTCGCGGGCATTTTTGCTTCTGAACCAATTACATCGCTGGAAACCTGACACGTGATTTTTTGCGCAGCGCATGCGTATTACATTTTTCGCCAGTGAAATCCGCTGGGTAAATTGAAAAACAGGCGCATGCCCAGTGAACGTCCTTTTGGACTTCCATCTTGGCTTGCCTTGAAGGTAATAAAATGATGATGGTAAAATCTGTGTATATCTTAGCCATCCTGTTAAATTTTCTTCCTTCTTCCCCTGCATATGAAAGATGTTTGATCTTTCGATACTTCTGTGTGAAAAATAGTGCAGTTTTTAGTCATTAAAGATTTTAAAAAACTTTCTCTCTTGCTATGTAGGTATCTTTCCATCACGTTCGTCCGATAATGGTAAGTTATTCTTATTTGGCTGAAGTTAAGACTTACCGGAACTTTGTAGGCCATTCTTTCTTGACATATCGAGCTTGCCGTAACACTTATCTTAGTAAGCCTTAATTTTAAGGTCGAATTCAACGGTTTCAGGTTAGCTTTAATAAAACTATACGTTTTGTTACAGCCTAAACAGATTCACGAAATCAAAGATTTTCTCCTTACTGCAAGGCGAAAGGATGCCAAATGTAAGTAGCCTGCATTTTTGGAATATATTTCTAAACAATTTACTTAAATGACATGTCATATCTGTAGCTACCGTGTTTTTTCTGGGACTGTTGGTTGTCAAGTTAATAGAAATTTGTCAAATCGTCTTGTTTTTACTGCACTGCCAAATCTATAAATAATCGGATACATTATAATTTGTGTTGTACACGCATATGCTGTCATTTTAGTCCCAGAGAGAATGTGGAATCAAAGTTGTAATACAGTTGAACTTCCTTCAAAGGCCATTCCAGTGGTCTGCACTGCATTGAGGTGCCTAAGTAGTAGTGCTAATAGTGCAAAGGTTTGTGTGATTTTGAGTTTCCTAGGGACCAAGTGATCTATAAGCAGTAAAAGATTGTCGTCATTATGTAGTGGTCTACATTTAGAACTAGATCTGGAACTCATTTACCAAAATGCTGTGAACTTAAGTCTCCCCTGCAAATGAACTGTCTGTGCTAAGACAGCTGTTTGTATTGTGTAGACTTGACTGTATTACCTGTTTTCAATAGCAAGAGCTTAGACATGGGTCGTCATGGTTTTAGTGCTACTCAGGACTGGCTAGCTAAATGTTCTCTTTGGAATGTTGGCGGTACAGTCTTTTGGACTATGACTAACCCTTAGTAACCCGGGGAATAGATTGGGCTTGATTTGGCTACACCAAAAGACTGGTTCTGTTTTCCCAGAGAAATTCAAGATCGCAGAAATTATTTACGGGCGCATTCGCAAAGGCTCTCATAAAGAGCATTATCTCCATATGGTGACAAAGGGTTTGCATGGTCTGGTCTGGTCTGCATGCATTTAAGTCAGCCAAATTGCCTGAATATGAACAATTTTGGGTGAATTTTGATCACACAATTATGGTTTTCGTATGATTGCATGATTACAGCTGATTGCAGACAATCCTAAAAATTAGTTACTGTGTAGGCTTTTAGCCCAAAAATGAAAATTGGACCTCTGAGGGGCATGTTTCTATTAAAAATCAAAAGGGAGTAAGTGAATTTGTGAATAAGAGAAGATAAAAAATGGTCGTCAAATGTATAAAAATGTAATTGCAGACAATTACAAGTTTTGTTTCTATGTGAGCACAGAATTTTCGGTAGCTGATTTTATAATAATCTGCACTGCAATAATTTGCAACCACATGTAAACCAGTCTTAACAACTGTAGTTGTCTCATGAAAATGTCGCACTTTGAAAACATCATGGTACTGGGAATTGCTCCCTGTATTCTCAGGCTGGTGGTTTGTTATTGATCCTTTGTTGTCCTAAAAGTTACATAAGTGTTAAGAATATGGTTCACCTGTGTAGTTGCAGTTGGAGAAAGGAAGGGGAGAAAAAAACATATGTTTGGGAGACAAGGGACCCATCACATTTTAGCCTTCCACTGCCCAGTTAATAGATTGTGCGTATTGGTTTAACAATTTCCTCTTGAGTTGGACTTCAAAAGGAAATCTTGATGTTAACTTTTACACTGCAGTTAGCCTGAGTGCAGACAGGGAGTAGGAAAAATCTGGATACAGGCTGTACTACAGTGTGCTAAACTTGAGTTCAAGTCATGAAAAGTAGACACATTTTGAGAGTCATGTAATGTGCGGCTGTAAGTTTAAGTTTGTTTCCAAATCCTTCTGAAAAGTGTTAAAAGTGACAGATAGACTGCTTAGATAATTTGGCAAATTTATTACAGCCGATAGGAAACAGTGACTAATTTAGTAGTACTCTGTATTGAAGTAAATGTAGGTTTGATTTCCAACAGCAAAAGGAGCTTTTTATTTTATTTTATTATTATAATTGTTTTGTTGTAGCTGTGAAAATAAAGAAGATTAAGGATACTGTTAAGTTCAAGGTGCGATGCAGCCGATATCTGTACACCCTGGTCATTCAGGACAAAGAGAAAGCTGACAAACTCAAGCAGTCTCTGCCTCCAGGTATTGCATTTAATTTGATGCAAGTGTCTATGATAAATTCCCACCCCTTCCAAAGGATGAAGTTACTCTTGGTAAAAATTGGCAGTTGTTCAGGAGTCCTGAAAGCAGACTGTGAGTCTCTGAAAGTAATGACCCCAAAGGGCACTATTTCAAATGTTACTGGACCTGCTCCAAGAGTGTGAGGAGTATAACAAGCATTAAAACTAATTTTTTTTGGGGGGGGGGGTGGGGGGGGTGTCTTGTGTGAGTTCAGTATGAACCTAGGCCATTGTGATAGTATCTGTATCTACTATTCCTTGCTTCATTTTTTTTACACATCTGTCTTTAATAATGTTCTCCTTCGTTTCATTGTTTTTGGTGCTGAACCAACTCAAGTGACTCAGACCAGCCAATGGTGTTATGTTATCACAAACTGAACTTGGACCAGTCTGAAATTGTCTTTGATTACTGATTGTTTTGTTATTCATACTAGTCTCATTGAAAAACTGTTCCAGCCTGAAGTCTTGCCAGTTCAAGTTTTTGCCATTTTTCCAGTAGTCATAGTTGTCTTATGTAAATGTACCCATGCCAGTGTGAGTTACACATGTCCCATTTGTGTCCCATATGCAGTGCTTTCAATAAGCACCGATGGCTGACGAAAAGTGTCCGCAAATTTGCTCAAAGAAGTTGGCTACTATTTTCCCTAAATTGAAGTAATTAAAGAAAGATTTCTTTCAAACCTTGTTGATACAGTCGGCTGCTCTACTCAATCCAGCTGCCTTCTTCAAATTTTATCGAAACCCCTGCATGTGTAATCATTATTGTTTAGTGAAAATTAGTGAGACCAGCCAAGTGTACATTCTGTTCATAGGGTGGAACTAGCTGCTACTTTTTCCGATGATTTCAAAACATTTTCAGGAGTTTAAGGCATTTTTTTTTCATTTACAGGTTTGGCTGTCAAGGAGTTGAAGTAGAATCTTACACTGTCAACTGAAATAAAATGTATATAAACTGACTATTGAGTTGTAAGAGTGTGGCCTTTGTTTGTTATTGTGCCTTGTTAGCCCCACAAGTTACCACAACCAAATTATCTTGGTCTCTTGGCTGTGAAATGCAACTGCAGTGAAACCTAGAAAGATTTGAACAGACATTGGAGTCTTTTCAGCCTGCATGAAATTGAAGGGTTTAGTGAAAAAGGGGTGTAAACTTGCCCAGTTTTTGCATGCATTGTGGGTTTTGTGTTCTGAACACCACGCTGTTTTCCTTTTTGCACCTGAAGGTAAAATGAAGATCAATCTCCCTGTAGCAATGGTCATAGTTTTAGTACTAGCCATTTGCCATCACGGTGAAATTCTTATAAAGTTAAACCTCTTGCAAAAAATATTGTATAATAATATGGAAAATACCAGAAATCTGCATCACTGGTACCTGCAAAAACTGGACCAGCCTGGAGTATTTGGTCAGCTTTTGCAAAAATAGCCATTTATGCCCTCTTTGCATGAAACCCATCAATTATGGCCAGTCGTTTTAGGGTGGATTTATTTGCAGCAGAGGCAAATAGCTGTTTCTTTTGCATGTGTAAATTTGTTGTTTTTGGTCTTAATAACAGAAAAATTGCATGTGCAGAAGCGATGGCTATACATGTATGCTATTGTTTCATCGGTACCAGTGTCATCCTGACAGATTGAAACAATGTTTTCACCATATCTCATAGCTGTAACATACAGCTACTTTTCCTAAAGGTTTTATCTGGTTTGCTTCCCTAGATTTCAAATGATGGAATCAGAAGTAATGTCTTAAATATGCTCATTTTACACAGTGAAGCAACGTCTTTGTTATGGAAGGTTTTATTCAAAAACTAGTTGATGAATTTTCTTTAAATCTTATGATCTTAAGTCTAACAATTATTGAACTATCCCTGTAAATGTCGCGCATTGAAACGTTTTAAGGGCGCGAAATACAAATAAAAGTATAGGAGATGCACTCGTCTCCAAAATTTTCATTGCCGCATCATTTGTTGTTTCAGTAGCTTCTCTTTTGTCTGTATTCTAAATATTTGTGTGCTGTGGAATCAACAGGTTTGCCATGCCTGCTTCATATGCTTTGCTGGTGCCGGAGGGATCGTGAAAATTTCGTTTTTAATGCAGTGACAATGAAAACCTTATGTTAATTGCCATTGTACCAAGAACAGAATTTTCACGATACACCCGGCACCAGGGAAGCGTCAAAAAGCAAGCAGGCATGGCAAACATGTTGATTCCAAAGCACACAAATGTAGAATGCAGACAAAAAAGAAACTCCTGAAATTAACTGGCTGTCAACAAATGATGCGGCAATGAATATTTTGGAGATGAGTGCAAAAGTCTCCCATACTTTTATTTGTATTTCGCGCCCATAAAATGATTCAATGTGCGTGACATTTACAAGGATAGTTCAATACGTTAGACTTGACATCACAAGATTTAAAAGAAAATTCATCGACTAGTTTTTGAATAAAACCTTCCGTAACAAAGATGTTACCTCTCTTTGTAAAGTGAGCATATTTAAGGCATTACTTCTGATTACATCATCTGAAATCTAGGGAAGCAAACCGGATAAAACCTTCAGGAAAAGTAGCTGTGTGCTACAGCTATGACATATGGTGAAAACGTTGTTTCAGTCTGTCAGGATAACACAGGTACCAATGAAACAATAGAAAATAATGTAAATCTGTAATTTTTCACTGGAAAAATTCAACCCCATTTTTTCCAAAAAAAGTTCTCATAGAATTTTTCAAACTTTGCAGTCTTGAAGATCTACACCTAGACTATAAGAGACAATAGGTTGTTTTAAAAGTTTAGGTCTAGATGTCGGGAAAATTGCTGATATACAAAAATCATGATGTCATCGTTTCGTTGCTGTGGCAATACTGATGTCAATCAAACCTTTCTTTTGACAAGTTCATTCAGTCTTTAGTAAATGTGTGATGCAGCTTGCCCTGCCGAGCTCAGACAGTAAAGTATTAGCCGTTCAAAGTTGGGATGGTGTGCCTAGGAAAAATCCAGATGAGCCACCTTAATTTGTTGGCCCATCAGTACTGGCAAGTGAATCGTACTCATATCTTGACATTCTAATGTTTTGACACTGATTTGTGGCCAGTTCAGAAAATCTGAAATCGTGTTGACGCTCGAACCACCATGTTGATTAAAAAGGCATGGCACTCGAAATGATGGTTCATGAAAGGCACGGGGATGAAGCTTTGCAATGCAAAGCTGACAGCACCAAAGCTTCTCTTTGATGCCAGGGTTTGACCCTTTTAGAACTTTTTGTTAGCAAAATAGCAAACAGTATTGCCTCTGAAAATCCCCCTTCTCTATAGAGGAGAAAATCTGGGATTTTCGCTGCTTTTGAAACCTTGTAGTTCACTAACTTTTTATGCACTCCCCCTAACCATATGAAATCTGACTTTAAAATTGTGTTATAAATAAATAAATAAACACCTTTATTTATTCAGGGAAATCCTGTCAGAGTCAAGGCAGACTCTGTTATCAATAGGAGCCCTGAAAAATAAATTACCATACAAAAAGGGGTATAAAAACATCCTAAAATTATTACAAAACAAACTAACCTAGTTGATGAAGATAATTTATAAGATATAAAAAGCACTAGATTCTATAACCTCTTAAAATTAATAAGAATAAAAATATACGAATAAGGAAATGACAATTACATCGTCGACATAAGAAGGATCTAGTTTAAAAAGTTATTATAAATTAAGCCTCCATTGTAAAAGAAAGCTCTCTTGGCGGCTTCAGTCCCAACTCGCGGGATAGGAAGACAATTACTCTGTTGCATAATCCTGGGAAAGACATCCCGGTTAAAGGTGAAATAATTACGAAGGAACTGAGGGACGTTATTAGTTAGGCATTTCTTAACTAACTTACATACATGTTTGTCTCTGCGGGTCTCTAGTGGCACCCATTTCAAAATCTGCATGGCAGAGTCACTTGAACTTGACATAGATACAATTTTGGCTGCTCGACGTTGGAGGTTCTAGACCGTCTGCGTCGCACTTGTTACAGCAGGACCAAACACTGTCACAATAATCAAAAATCGGATCTATAAGCGACTTATACAGAGTGTTGGCTGCACCTACTGTCAAGTTCTTCCTTAGCCGTCCCAACATTCCCACTCTTTTACCTCCTTTAGCAATAAGAGAGTCCTAAGATACTTAACATGTGCCTACCAAGATAAATGTTCGTCAAGAACAACTCCTAAGTACTTAAATTCACTGACCCTAGTTAATTCATAATTTCCTGTGTAAACCTTAAAGCAGACTTGAGATATCCTAGCGTCCGTTCCAAATATCACAACTTCGGTCTTACGCTTATTTAAAAACAAAAAGTTCTTATGTGTCCAGTTGTTCACAATGATAAGTTCCTCATTCAGGACCTTCTCGATCACCGGCACCAAGGCATCTCTATGAGCGAAGAAAATGACTGCGTGCAGCTTCTGCAAGGGTAACTCATGATCGACAGTGTCAAACGCTTTCCTAAGGTCTATAAATACTGCCCCTGTCAAACACCCCTGGTCCATATTTCGGCGAATAGTGTCGGTGAAAGAGATAACAGCAGATTAAAAGAGATAACAGCAGATTGTGGGCATATCCTAAAAGCTGGACTGGACCCTGGACCCTGGACTCTGGACTCTGGACTCTGGACTCTGGACTCTGGTTTTTTTTCCTCTCAAAACTTTATCCCCCCCCCCCAAAAAAAAACCTCTATATCTCCCCCCCGAAAAACCTCTATATCTCCCCCATGAAACTCCCCCCTCCCCTCATAAACATTTCTTCCCCCAAATATAGTGTGCGTGTTTTCAAACAAACAACGTTATTCCCCCCACCCACCTCCCCGAAAAAACCTTTACGTCTCCCCCTTAAAACTGCCCCCTCCCAAAAACCCCCCTCCCCTCCCCCAAATAAAAAATACAACTACATTGGAATCGATTGAACAAACACTTGTCGTCTCAATGTTCTTCCACAAATCGGCATTGAAATCACGAACGCCATCGAACGACCCGACCCCAATCCTTTAAAAAAAGTATTGGGCGTGCGAACGTGATTGCATTACACAACAAGCAAACATCAGATAAAATTTTCTATTCATCGATTCGACGTGTGAAAGCTCTTATCAGCTGTCAGTGACAATGTTGTTTACCTAAGGTGTTACAGTTACTCTTGTTTTCAGTCAAGCATAAAGTATTGTTTGTCCTTGAAATAAATTGCGTTTTTTTAGAACGTTACTTGTTCGATGGTCATACTAAAGCTTGTTAATTGCAGCCGCTCAGAGGCTCTTTCCGACCCCAATCCTTAAAAAAAAGTATTTGGCGTGCGAACGTGATTGCATTACACAATAAGCAAAGATCAGATAAAATTCTCTATTCATCTATGCGACGTGTGCAAGCTCTTATCAGCTGCCAGTTACAATGTTGTCTACCTAAGGTGTTACAGTTACTCCTGTTTTCAGTCAAGCATAAGGTATTGTTTGTCCTTGAAATAAATTGCGTGTTTTTAGAACGTTACTTGTTCGATGGTCATACTAAAGGTTGTTAATTGCAGCCGCTCAGAGGCTCTTTTCGCGCGCAGATAGGTTCTACTCACCGACACGTGCAAGGCCTTGCGTACTTTTATCAACTAATCTGATAACCAGCTTTTTAAAAAGCATACGCGTAATTAACTGTCCAGACAGAGACATTGGTGTCTCAGTTGACCAAGTTTAGGTGCTGTGATTTTAATTATTTATTAGCAAAAAAACCCTTTTCTACAGGCCATATAAAATACATAAGACGATAGGTGATTTGCCGAAGCACACGTACAAAAATATTTTAAGGGATAATACGGATAGCACTCTTCAAACAATACTTTATGCTTGACTGAAAACAAGAGTAACTGTAACACCTTAGGTAAACAACATTGTCACTGGCAGCTGATAAGAGCTTGCACACGTCGCATCGATGAATATGAGATTTTATCTGATCTTTGCTTGTTGTGTAATGCAATCACGTTCGCATGCCCAATACTTTTTTTAAAGGATTGGAATCGGGTCGTTCGATGGCGTTCGTGATTTCAATGCCGATTTGTGGAAGAACATTGAGACGGCAAGTGTTTGTTCAATCGATTCCAGTGTAGTTGTATTTTTTATTTGGGGGAGGGGAGGGGCGTTTTTGGGAGGCGGCAGTTTTAAGGGGGAGACATAAAGGTTTTTTCGGGGAGGTGGGTGGGGGGAATAAAGTTGTTTGTTTGAAAACACGCACACTACATTTGGGGGAAGAAATGTTTATGGGGGGAGGGGGGAGTTTCATGGGAGAGATATAGAGGTTTTTCGGGGGGATATAGAGGTTTTTCTTGGGGGGGGATAAAGTTTTGAGAGGAAAAAAAAACCAGAGTCCAGAGTCCAGAGTCCAGAGTCCAGAGTCCAGGGTCCAGTCCAGCTTTTAGGATATGCCATTATTCATCAAGTTATTCAGCCATATATATAGTGCGTGAACATAAAACAAAAGATTACGCATGGTCGTGGTGCTTTCGACATAAATTGCATTGCCTTTGTTATGGCCTTTGAAACTTGCAAGGTTCGAATGCGAGGTTTCATAACCAGTACCTAGACTATGTATAGACTCGCACTCTAATGAACACCTTGCTACCTCATTTCTTATGCACAGAAGAAATCAGGTCCTTTTCCCTGAGGTCGGAAACTGACTTGTTAACAGAATTGCTTCCAAAAAAAAAAAAGAAAAAAAAATACAGAAAAGGCTAGTTTTCAATTGAGTGTTGAAAATAAATTTGTGTTTGCTCGCATTTTGCTTTACAGCACGTTCTGTGATTGGTTAATTTGAACATGTAATTTCTCAACTAAATAAAAGTAAACTCAAAGCCGTGCCTCAAGCACCGATTCAACACATTTGCAGTAATTTCTTATTGCTTCATTGTATCATTTCTATCCAGAGTGACTATTACAACTCAACAATTTTTGAAAACTGCATGATTTACATACATAATACTACAGCTTAGTTATCTTATTAGTTAGTTTATTTTACTCATGTTTCAGATATTTTCACGTTTTTATCAATTTTATTGGTGACATTTTTAAAATTATTGTAAAGCGCTATTGGATAGCACTAGAAATAGCGCTCTATAAATTCAGTATTATTATATCATTATTATTATTAATGACCCGTCTATAATGATTTGTGAAAATAGTATTAAGGCGTACTTATGAGTTCAAGGAATTATATTTGATTGGCAACTCTTTTAAGAGGTACACTGTATGTATATGTACATGTAGTGACAAACTGCAGACATCCCTTGAGTGCATGTGCAAATGTTTTATAACTTGCCAATAAGAAAATATAAATACTAGAAAAAGATAATTATATTTACATCTTACATAACAGCAGAACCTGTAACTTAGTTTTTGTGAAAAAATGGAACAGCTATTATATCAATTTCATATTCCATTACAGTGAAACTGCAAGATAGTTTAAAGTGCACATTGTAGTGGTGCAATGTACAGTAGATACTCCCCCATCTGCTGGAAGCAGGCCAAACACAAAATATACTAACAGTAGTTTTGACTACACTGGAAAAAGGTCTGTTAGACCCCCTTTTGTTATTTTCAAACACTAATTTTTTATTACCTATTGTCCCATATCCACACAAGGCTAACTAGACTTACTTGCCTCTGAAATTTGTGACAGAATTCACGTTTGGCAAGCATATATATCAAACCAACCAAAAATTTACAAAAAACACATACAGTGAAACCTGTAATACAGGGTGCCCTCTTAATACAGGTTCTGACAAATTACAAAGCCGATAGTTAATTATTGATCACTTGTATCTCTGCCTTTATTCAAATGCATATGCTTCATCACAAACCTTGTGCAACTGGCTGTTCTGGGTAGAATTACAAAAATTTCCTGGAAAACATTGTTGCTCTTCGAAGCAGATAGCAATAGCAGTAATGTCAAAAAAATGCCTTCTGGAAACACTTGATACCTGCTTAATGCAGGTATCACATAACAAAATGGCTTGATTTTGGTGTCCGCGTCCCCTTAATAGAGGTGTCTGCTGAATACAATGTCCACTTAATAAAGGGTGTTCGCTTAATATGGGGTGCGCTTAATACAGGTTTCACTGTATGCCAGTCAAAATAAAGTGAAACTGCTATTTTCAGAAAGCTGAAACTGTGCGAATAGATATAAGCATTTTAACCGTGAAAACAAATTTGTGCAAGGTCAAAACTGAGTTTAAAATGATGCCCAAACTTGTGGACTGTAATGTTTTGAGAAAAACAAAATTGCAGATGGACCAGAAGATGCAAAGATACTAACTGATAACTAAAGATAATTCATAACGTTTCTAATAATATTTAATATTTAATTTGTTGCAAAGGTTTCATAGCTAGACCCTGGGCATAACAACACTCATCAGAAAGATCAGTTCTAATAGTTAGAAAACTGTAATACAATAATTACAATAGAATGAATTATGATAATCATAATTATATATAATAACTAAATCGCCATGCAAACTTTCAAGTTTTTGATGAGTGGCTCAGCCCATCAATCACAATTGTAAAAACATCTCCTGGCCAGGAAACCAAAAACATGGAAATTTTTGTTTGGCTCATTGGTTTTCTTGCTTAACCCTTTAAACCCCAACATCATTATACAAATTCTCCTTACTTGTCTCCATAGATTTCACTGATTACTAATTCGGAGAACCTGTTAAAATTTCAAGACAATTCATGTTTGGTGATCATTTGCCATATTCTCATGATCTGTATGTGTTCTTATACATTGATATGATGAGGAGAAATTTGGTTCTGATCACTATTGGGGCTTTAAGGGTTAATTGGACAGAAAGAAACTGGGTCTAAATTTGTTCATAATCTATGGAGACAATGCCCACACACTAATACAAGGCCACAATGATAACTAACAAATTACATTGTATCAATCTAGTTTCTTTACCAAATAGCAGAGTAGATGAAAACTTGTATTTAACAGGCAAATCACTCTATCACATGTACACATGCATTTTTGGTTTCCTTATTAGCATATTAAATTTATCAAAAAAATAACTTCAGTCTTAGTAGACAAGATAAATTGATAGCACCTGTGCCATTTAGTTACTGAACCAAATACGAGAAGAACATTAAATATTGAACAAAGTATTTCCTTTAAAAAACATCAAATTTACAGGACATTTGTATGGTTGTGTGGCAAGAGATACCACCCAGCCATACTAACGTCTGGAAATGTGTAGTTCCAAAAAATACCTCCCCACAGAAGGATTGGAAATTTCAGGGGGAGGGGGGTAAAATTTGTTCAATTTCCCAGTGAGGATGGGGGTGCACCAAAGGGACAGCAAAGATACTAACAAAGAAACAGTGCAAGGTCTTAATTTTTCACTTCAACTGGAGAAAGAAACATTTCCAGGGGGTGTACCAAAATTTTGGAAATTCCAGTGGGGAGGGGGGGGGGTATATTCTGGAAGCTGATTTTGATGAATCAAGAGGGAAGTGGGGTCATAGGGCAAATCCCTTCCACTGGGAAGGGGGGGGGGGTGGGGTATGGATATTTTCTGGAACTACACGATGCTACAACTATTTAATTTACTAAATGTGAATTCCTAAATGCAAGATGTTAACAGTGATTGAAGAAAAGGTCGCCCTATATGGACCTCTTACAATTCCTATAACAACTTTTTCCGTTGATTTGGAATATTTTCAAAATAAGAATGAAGAGAGACACAGACCTATTAAGGTCTTCCATCACAAGAGAGTAAAATAAAAGAAAACACTTAACAATTATGTGAACAAGGGAAATGTAAAAGAAATCTCTTTATCTTGATCACCTAAGCAAGAGAGGACAAACTTTAAATATAAAAAGCTCGGATGCAATTGTAAAAACTATACAAAATATGTAAAGGAAGAATGAAGGCCCGACGTGAGTCCCTTGTGGAAGCTTGTATGGTTTACCTCCAATTTCAGGCATTTGAAATCCCAGTGGAAATGTCAGAGCTGCCAGACAAAACACAATCACTGAAAAGAAAAAGAAATGAAACTAGTCATGATATTTATCCACATAATCAGAGAAAACCTTTGTTTTGGCCCTAAAGAAACTTAACTTAGATTACACAATCACTATAAGTTAAATTTGCAATCATTCCTCAAATCTTACAGTGATGGCTTTCCTTATGAGGAAGAGTGGATGCCTCTCCATACAACCTGACCCTAGCCTGCATGCCAGCAATTACCACGAAATATTATTACGTAGTGTTATGTTTTTTCCAACAAGAGTATTTAAGATAGACATAAAAAGTAATGATCAGTCGATCCTCTAAACTAACTCGACAACAACACCTGATTGCCATTCACTTACTTCCAATAAAAACGATCCACTTGGCTGCATCAACAATGGATGGTTTCCAAGGTGACATAACTAACAGAAAGCATGTGAGCGTTAGAGCTACCACACCCAAAATCATAAACATCAGTGTGGCCAGCCACTCTTGGGGAAGTTCAGGTGTGACGCATACTTCAGGCTGGCCCTCAGATTTCTGACACATGACCGTCAAGCCAAGGCGAACAGAACCTGTTTAGGAAAAAGGTAGTTGACTTTCACCATGGTAGGTACAACAACAATTATTAAGTATATTATTGTTTGTCTCATAATGAGATCACTCAAGATTTAAATTGTGACATTTTCTCTGCTTACTGCTTCAACATGTGATAAGGTTGACTGGTTATGTATAACCATTTATATCAACATGGTCAGCTGTGATTGGCGCTGTTATTTTTAATTCTCACGATTCTCATAAGTTGTTGATAATAATAATAATAATAATAATAATAATGATAACTTTATTTATGTGTCTCATCTTCTAGCATCTTCAATGAAGGAGCTAATACAATACTAACACAAATGGTGATCCAAAACAAATCAACCTCATCGCCTGACTGACAGAAAGCAGTCGAAAAGTAGCGATTTACGTCTTAAGTGACCACACAATACACCTTATCATAGTACAATGCTAAATTTTGGTGTGCTCCCATTGGTTGAAATTGATCACGTGATGCGAAAGTGTCTCTCCTCAGCGGGCGCCTATCAGTGAATGGTGCCCGTCTGGGCAATTTTCGCTCAAAATTTAGTGTTGTACAATAAAAATAAGAGTTCTTCTGTCTCGAGCCCTATGTGTGATAGGTTCCCTCGGAAATTTGATGTTCAAACTTCACGTAAGCCTCATAAGCTTCATATATTGTTGTGAACATCAAATTTCCTTGGGCAACCAATCACAAGATAGTGCCTTTGACAGAAGAACTCTATTGTTTAATTATAGAACCTTTTTAGGCAAAAAAGCAATAATTGCATTTGCCTTTTTGATTGTATTTAATTTGGCTGAATGTAGAATAAGATCAGATGTCCTTGGACCAGGAAAAACAATTAGGATTCTATCAAATGTTGCATCCTACATGTATCTTAGGATCCTTGCTTAAGGGTCTACGAACCAATTTTTGTGCATTGCAAAGGAAGTGAGAAATCACTTACGGTGGATGAATGGGATCAATCCCATCTGGGGTGAAGGGGAGAGGAGAGGCAAGGCAGTTAAAAACTACCTGAAGTTGCCTTATGATGCATTAATCAGACTTGAATGCTGGTGATAGTACACCATTATACTTGTAAGGGCCGATTCAGATGGTACCATTCTTCCTTACGACTGTTGCATGTGACTTAAGTAGCATGTGCTGCTTGCGTCAGACAAAGATCGAAAAAAACTTATCCTTGTCACATTTTGTCTGAGGCTATGACTGTCGCAAGGTTTAATAACATGTTTAAAATCCTACTGCATTTTTTGTTGTGTGCAACTGACATGAAGATGTTGTACGTCTGTTTTAGACGATGTGAGTAGGTCGCATACAACATTTGTAAGCAAAAATCGTACCATCTAAGTCAGCCCCAAGAATACAAGCAAAGTTGCTGATTCCCTAATCGTTTCCCACTGCCATTAAATTCGGAACATAGTCACCCTTAAATATATGCTTGTTTTAAAAGCCCCATTTGGGACCCTGAATTAAAATTTGTGGGAAATATCATGCTGTAAATGTTCTGAACTGATGTTGAAATTAAAAATAATTACACTTGGACAAAGTAAATATTGGTAAAAGCTCAAATTCCAATGATTACACTTCCTAATATTAAGCTTGAGCTTGGAATAAGTCTTAATTAAGTTTATTTTGTGTTTCTCTTACCAGCAAACTCCATCACAACCCACTCCGGAGTTGCTAAAGAAGCGATTGCAAATACATCAGCTGTAAAACATAAAAATCCCCCAACAATTACGAATTTATCCATGATATCTCTGTCTTCACAGTAGTTCAGGATATTTTCCTCATTTGGAGTGACGCACGTAACAAGACAATCCAAAAATCGTTCAATCGGGGTCTCGATTATCAAACGATAAGCTTCTTCGCATCATTCCTCACAACTACGATCTTCACCGCTCTATTTTTCACACATCAGCCCTTTAAAAGATGTCGCAGCTTGTCCACTCCTGCACAAAGATCGATGAAAATTTATGAAGCCAAAAATATGTCCACCGTCTATCACAGCAACCTTTCGCAGTATGCTGTAGGGAACCTCGTTTCCAGTAACCGCAGTATGCTGTATGGAACCTCGTTTCCAGTACGTTACTGGAAACGAGGCTGGAGGATGACGTCTCCGTGACGACTCTTACTCAAGATGGCGGACAGTGATAGAAGAAGTTTTCTTTGTCTATCTTGCAAATGTCCAAAATGATAAGTCTCAACTGAAGTAATTCAGATATTTATGTTTAGGTAGAACTACCTGGAGCAAGGTTGTTACAGCTATGAGCTTTTCACACGTTTTACAGAGGTTTGTAACGGCAAAAGAAACGAAGCATCCCAGCTTGCTTTCGTCCAAGGGGAAGTCAAAATGTAATGAAAATGGAAAAATGTCTGGCGAGGAAGCTAGAACATTTTATGAAACTGTCCTGTCTTCAGATAGTTCTGATATACAAGGTGTTGACTCTTCTAAGGCACCTACTAGACAATATCATAAGCCAAGAAAGAGAGAGAGTGAAAAGCTAAATAGAAAGCCCAGTTGTCATTCTAGCTCATTAAATACTGCAGATGGTGTAGTGGGGAATAATGGTGACGGCGACGATGATGATGATGGTGGTGAAAACAACATTCAGTCTTGTCCAAAGACCGTAAGACAACGTGTACCTTGTTCTTCATATCATAGACTAGTCAACCAATTTCTAAAAAATGCACAGGAAGGAAGGCTACGGCAAGTCCAGGAACTGCTGTCAAGTCGTGGCATAGACATCAATGTGTGTGATCAGTTTTCGTGGACTGCTTTGATGTGTGCGTCACACAGTGGGCAGGTTCATGTCGTTAAATATCTGCTGAAGAAAGGAACGGTTTGGAGAAATCACAAAGATTCACAAGGAAGAACAGCATTGGAACTTGCCAGACTTGCTAAGCATTTTGATGTTGTAGAACTGCTGACATCCTACAATGTCTGCAATAAAACTAAACGTAAGAAAGCCTCTGTAGAAGAATCCTTCATTGAGAAAACAAAATTTTGGTGCTCAGTCTGTGAGCAAGAGTTTACAGATGGCAAGAAGGTGCATGAGGGTTCAACAGTGCACTTGTTTAACACACAGCGAAAGCCTCAAAGGACATTTTACTATATCCCAGATGGCAATGTTGGCTATCAAATGATGTTAAAGTCTGGCTGGAATGAAGATCAAGGTTTGTTAAGGGCTCATTTCTCTAACTTTTGGTCAAGAAATTTGCTCGCCAGCTTCTTTTCACAAACAGTACTGTATTACTTGGAGTGAAACAGTGATCAATGGGAAATATGTCTGCACTTGCAAGCCAGGGGGAGAAGGCTAATATTACATTTGTCCAAGTCAAAGTTTTATGTCAAACAAATCTGAAGGACATTACTGACCAAGATTCACTGTCAGCAGAACTTTTTCTTGTGTTATTTGACAGATCTGGTTCAACGGAACACAAGATAAGACTGACAAAATTTTGACACCTGAGCTTTTAGTGGAAACAAAAACAAATTATTGAGAAAAAGCTATATGACAGAATACATTCAAAATCAGTTACAAAGCTTTGGGCAAAGTTTTACTCAAGATCAAGTGTCAATTTGAAAGATAAATTGGGGGTGGGGGCTTAATAGTGAGAGGGGGGTTGTTTATTTTTCAGACCTGAAAGGGGTTTAATAGAAGGGAGGCTAAATAGGGGATGGAGGATACGAAAGCAATCATAATTAATGGTAGTTTACTTAGTACATAAACAATGTTGATGTTTCTTTCTTTCTTTTCAAATAAAATTATGCTCTGCTGCAATTCACAACTCAGTAATGAATGGTCAAAAATGATAGTTTTCATGGGGTGTTTGTGGAGGAAGTGTATATTCAGAAAATTGAGTTGGATGTAACAACTTCTGCCTGCCTGGCCTGTCTTTTAATCTTTGGTTTATGATTTAACACTGTCTCAAAGTAGTACAGCTAGTAATAAAATGCCCTGGGCACTAATTTATGAAATGTGTCTTTATTTTATAGGTTTGGGCCCAGCAGGCATGGGAAGAAAATTTCCAGTTAAGACAGTCCTCAAAAGAGATAGACTGGGTCTAGGAAGCAAGGGAAGTGACCAGGCTAGAGTAACACACTTTGGACCTAATGATTGCAGTGCTGTTAAGAGGAAAAAAGTGAACTCTAAAGACAAACAGAAGAGCAATCCAAGAAGAATTAGCCGAAGGGAAAGGCTCAGCAAAGAAAAGAGAGAAAAGAACTGGGAAAGAAACATGAGGATATACATGAACTCAGAATGAATATTAATGGCAACTAACAATAAATTAACGGTTAGAAAATCAATAAAATATTACTATTTACACAATTTGCTGTTTTACCATTAGCAATGTTAACTGTACTGAGCGACGTAGAGTTCTCAAGTAGTTTTAAGGAGGTGTGGTGGTGTAGTGGTTTGTGTGCTAAACTTTTGATCAGAAGGTTTGGGGATGGGGGGGGGGGGGGGTCAGTAGTTCCAAGCTTGGTCTCTGCATTGTGTCCTGTTTGCTCCTTGTTCATGCAACTCAATACCACAGTCTTTCTTCACCCAGGGGATCCTAACAAACTGCTGGGTTAGGGGGTGACCCTATGATGGACTAGCATCCCATCCTGGGAATAGTAATGCTCCTAGTTGCTTTATGCTGGGTATCCTGTGACGGACCAGCATCCCATCCTGGGGGAGTAGTAGTGCTCCTATAGTTGCTTTATGCTGGGCATCCTGTGATGGACCAGCATCCCATCCTGGGGGAGTAGTAGTGCTCCTATAGTTGCTTTATGCTGGGTATCCTGTGATGGACCAGCATCCCATCCTGGGAGTAGTAGTGCTCCTATAGTTGCTTTATGCTGGGTATCCTGTGATGGACCAGCATCCCATCCTGGGGGAGTAGTAGTGCTCCTAAAGTTGCTTTATGCTGGGTATCCTGTGATGGACCAGCATTCCTAGTTGCTTTATGCTGGGTATCCTGTGATGGACATAGTAATAATATTATACTTGTTTTATGCTGGGCATCCTGTGGTGGACTAGCATCCTGTCCTGGGGTTTGGTAATGCTCCTAGTCACTTTATGTTTCAGATATGGACACAAGACTTATCGTTTACCTTGCTTCCCCATTACTTGCTGAAACAATCATGTAATTCTAAACTGTTAAAGATAATCTCTTCTCTCCCATTTAGTTTGTGTATGGTAACTACATATTAAACCAATTGGACAAGTGTCCTTAAACGCTGGTAGCACAATGATTCATGCCTAGTGTTGATACCCAGGTACCATCCATTGCATTGGATTCTTTAGCATTACAAATGTTGGTCAGCTTTTAGTACATGTACCAACAGAAAGTTGAGAAAGGTGGCCATCCTCGGTTACTCCCCAGCTTTGGTGCACTGTCCAGGATTTCTCCATTCCTAGACATTCATAGAGCCTTAGATGTCCTTCCTGCTATTGAAAGATTTGCTATTGATAAACCTCATCAAACCCTCAAGGATCTTGAAGGATCCTAGCAAAGATCTTTTGTGAGGATCTTTGCTAGGATCTTTGTACCATCCTCATCAATAATTTGTAAGAACTATTATTACAAATCAAGGTCTTTGTATAACCCTCAAGGGATCCTCAACGGATCACACACTGCAGAGACTGTTTGCAAGACTTTGAAGAGTTTTAAGGATAGCACAAGCGCTTTCACCAGGGATAGCAAAACGTTGTCCGTCTAAAGGACAGTGCCATGGTAAATATATTTTTTTCACAATGTTAAAAACAATACAGTTGCCCTCTGTAAGAGAGTAAATTTTACAGGTAACACTCTTTTATATTAAAAAAAAGAAAAAAGAAATTTCTAAAACGTTCCTCGAATCACTCCAATATTGTCTAGCTTGCAGAATGGTGTAACACAAAATGATTGGCAGTTTTTTAAAGTGTTTTGAACACATCTTTTAGAGTGTTTTAAACACAAAGTCTAACTTCTCAAAATAATTACATAATATGACTGGTTGTATTGGGCAAAAAATTCTAGCAGATCACAACAAAAAGATTATTTCTGTTTAAGCACAGGTAAAAAAAATTGACTTGCATAAAATATTTTTATGCTTCTGCTTGCATGTATGAGCTGTAGAAGAAAGGATGACTGATTCATTGCAGTCCAGCAAAATTATTGTGTACAGCATGTAAACCATAACCATAATGTTGCTAAGGAGAGGTGGCATCCCCCAAACTCTCCAAATACCAGTCTGGAAGGACACGGTGAGAACCATCCTGCATTTCAGAAACTGTTACCTCAACAAAGGGCTCTCTCCAAGAGAACATATAGACAACATCGGGTCCACATTTTGTGACCACTTTCTTAACCCACCCAAGAAATCTGTCCAGAAAGTTGAGACAAATGGAGGATTCCCAGAGACCTTCTTCATCTCTGACCAGCCTTGGTATGGATAAAGTGTTGTATGTTTGAAGTTCTTTGACTTGCCCATGGTGGTCTCTGAAGCCGCAGATGATCTTTGGTATACCGGCAAGGTACGACTGGGCCCACCACTTGATAAGCTTGTAGCGTTTAAAGTTGTAGTGTTGGTTGTGATGATGAGGTTGAATTGAGGTCTTGAGCTCTATGTAGTTTGCTGGTGCCTCGTCATCTTCCTAAAGCAACATCATGCAGACAGATTAAGTCATGCTTCAAAATAAAGACATTTTCATAAGGCTTTCATTGATAAAGAATAATATTATTATTTTTGTTATTTTCATGTGTCCTTAAATTAAGGTTCACATTCTAATCCGAAAAAACTGTATGAACTCAATGTGATAGAAGGTAGTTCAACTTTGAAAAATTTTGGAGGTTCAGTTAATTTCAGTGAAGGGGCATCTTTCAGTACTTTAGTGTAGAGCAGATCAGATTTGGAGTCTGCACACACAGAGGAACAATCTTCTGTACCAACTGCCCACTTTTGTTACAGGGACAGGGGGTCAAATTGTGTCCACAAGACTGGTCTCGTAAACTTGTGTAAAACTGTTTAATGTGCTTGTCTCCTCTTTGTTCATGTGACAAGGTCCCCGTGCCCAGATTAACAAATCAACCAAATCAAAGACCAAATCCCTCCTCCCCTTCCCAATTCCCTTTGTGTGTGTGCTGAAGGGACTTGACCCTGTCACACAAATTTATCTTGTAACAATAGCAATCCCTTTGTGCAAACTGCAATACTACAGGGGCCTTGTTGCTGGTACTAGCCCCCTTGTGTATATGCTGACATCTACAAAGAGCAAATGATAATAATAATAATGATAATAATAATAATAATAATAATAATAATAATAATAATAATAATAGAGCATCCGACTAGTGTACGGAAGGTCCTGGGTTCAAACCCCATCTGGAACTCATATTTTTTTCTGAGTTTTCTCTCTCCACACATCATTCTATTTTCATCAATAATAATAATAATAATAATAATAATAATAATAATAATAATATTAATAATAATAATAATAATAATAATAATGACAATAGATTAACCTTAGCACAGCAATCCACTTCAGCACCAAACACCAAGGAATGTTTACCAAGCCTGGTCCTTATCACTGTGATGTAAGCCTCACTGTCATTGCAAGGACGACTTTCTGTTTTTGCTGCCCCATTCTTGTATTGGCGACTCTTGTTCACTGGTGAAGTGACATAACTTTCAAAGTTATACCCCCAGTAACACATTTCTTTGTGTTTCTCCTCCATATTTTCCCGCTTGTGTCTGTTTTCTTCAGTTTCTACTTCACTGATGTAGATTGTTCCATTGTAAAGGGTTGCTGCCATCTGCCAGGGATCTCTTGTTTCATATGGAGTACACATGATTTTTGTTAAGTGTCCTCTCCAAGTTATGAAATCAGTGTGTAAACTAAACAATATAAAATATAATTGTCAAGATAATATTACTTCTGGGATGTAAAAAATAAAAGTTATCTGAGGGTACTGCAGTATTCATAGTGAAATCCTGGGATCAATTCAATAGGGAAATTACACCTGTAGGTTTTACACAACATGCATTTTTCTCATGCAAAGTCTGATTTATAAACAAAAGAGTTCGATAAAATAATATTCTGCACTGGAATTGACATAATCTTGCATAGAGTGAGTCATAATAATAGAAGAAGTCACAATTCTATCGTAGCCATCTAGATTGCACTTAAGTATACTTAGAGACTACAGATTAGTGTAGCTTCTATTGGCTCTTTTCACTGTTTATTGTGACCCCAATTAGCCCTACAGTGCTTCAACACATCAACACTAAAAAACATGATTTGGTGACCAGAGAGAGCTCTGAGGCATTGTCTACACTACACCAGATAGCTCTTGAGCTGGCACAAAAACCTCATCAGATAAGTCCTTTGTTCACACACAAAACACTGATTTCAGCGGGATTTTTTATGCCGATGCGATGCTGCGCCGGTCTGATCTTGAACGTGAATTGTAATGTATCATATAGGAGTTAATAATTAGAAGTGAAGATTGGAGCCTACTGAAAAGATAGCAGTGGTACATTCCAATTTTGGATGATTTCTGTTCACACCAAGCCAGATTATTTTTCGTGTTGGCACAACATGAGCTATCTGGCATAGTGTAGACATACATGTAGCCTGAGAAATGAGATCCACTAACAGTCTCAGTAAAATTTCCACACGGCCCAATACACTGATTATGCATTCAACTTTGACACTACTTCTCAAAAGCAAACAGCAATCATGAATAGAGCTCGGCTAAAAAAAGATATGCATAATTAATGGCGCTGCACGGAAATTTTATCCCTTGCTATTCAAAGCAGCCTTTTAAGCTAAAGCATGTTTTTTCGTAAACTTTGTTTTGACTCTATTTTCCTTTTTTTACCTTGGTAATGGGGGTTTCTCGCTTGGACTTTTCGCCGCAGGACTTTGAATGATTTCAAACTTTTCCCTGTGACGGTCAGTCCATTGTAACAAATGTTCCAACCCTTCCTTCTCGTCCTCATTCCTTTTCACAAACTCTTTGTAACCAGCACGAAGATCGAAGTTTATTTCGTGTGGAGGACTGAAAAGCCTCAACTGGCGTTTATCATCGTGAAAATTTCTTTTCTCGTCGAGTGAGAAACAGCCTACTTCATGTGGCTGTCGGTAGAAAGGCAGCTCTCCACGAAAAGCTTCGATAGGTGAGACAGTGAAGCTGTTTTTTCCTTCAGAGTCATATGACCGGCTTTTCTTTGTCTGAAAGTCTTCTGATTGATCTGCTGAACGCTTCATATTTTTAATTTTCACCGATGTTTTGTTTTCTAACGAGAAAAGGTTTTCATTAAAAGTCCGCCATTTTGAAACTCGGTACGAAAAGGTTCATGGTCTATTCCTTTGCTAAGCGGAAGCTGTTGTGCGGCCCCGGCCTTAGGGGTGAGGGGTGAGTAAACAAATTAAAGTAAATAAATAAATAAACTAATTAATTTATTAATAAGTAAATAGATAAAAAATAGGACCAAAAAAAAAAAAAGAGGAAAAAACAAAACCAAAGAAGAAAAAGTAACAGGAAGCGAGGCAGGACGCATTCCTCTAATTTACAGCCATAAGATCAGGAAATATTTCTTGAATTGTGTGTCAGAAGCGGTTTTTGAAAAACTGTCATAGTTAATGTTGTCACAATCTTTTGCTATTTGCTATTTATTCTTGTAGAATACTGCTAATCAAATCACACTCTTATTCAACTAAATTCACCACTCAGAAAGTGACGTTAATTATCTTGATCTGGGCCTTTTAATGCTGGGTGTAATATGTATGTTTGCTGGCAGTTAGGTTACTAGGTCTCAATTCAAACAAAGTGTGGTTGTGTCCTTATCTAAAAATAAATTATATTTTAAGTTACAGCGAGTAATAATTCATTAGAAGGTTTTGCTGATCTTATGCTGGTATTTGAATAGTGGTGTGTGTGTGTGTGTATGTCTGGGCTTCAACAAAACGCTGACCCCCGGTCAACTGACCTTCTACTGACCCCCCTTTCTGACCCCTTCTAAAATTCACTGGAAATAAATAAGTAACAACTTGAACTAATGAAGAATATTGTTTGTAAATACACTTACCTTTAGACTTCCAAGATGGCGTGAGATAGTCGATCTGCTTCATGCCATTATGACAATTCCTTTTATCACAAATGTTAGTCCCCTTTTCTGATAAACGAGTGGCAAATTAGGCTTGATTACCAGCTGCTGTTTGGGAAAATGAGCCCGCACTCATCTGAGGAACAAAGACCGGACTTGAGAGCAGCAGAAATCAAGCCTAGTGGCAAATGTATCGAGACATTATCAACTTTGTTGTCCATTTCCTTGACAAAAGAACTCTTGTGCTCAGGTAAATGTAAATAGACAGTTATTAAACAAACCTGCAAGAAACCGGAAGTGGTTCGGTCTGTAACTTAGTAGTGCCAGGTCTAGCCTGTTCCAGGCTCCGAGATAGTGGGGAAAAGAGCGAAGAGAAAACTAGGGCGAAAAAACGCGCGCCACCGCCCCCTTTTTTCCCCAGGCTCCCGCGCGTGTTTTTATCCCCAGACTCCCGCACACGTATTATTTTTGCGTTCCCCTTCTGTTTGGCTGACCCTACTACCTGAGAGCCTGGAACAGGCTATGCCAGGTCAAGCTCTAGTTACATGGATGCAGCCATTTTCTTCTTTTGTAAGAATTTGAGCGAAGGCAACTATTGGTGGTACATGATCAAGACAAGGTACAAGAATTCTAATGATCTAAAAGGTAACTAAATTTAAAACATGTATATACAATTTAATCGATTTTTAAATTTCCAGTGAATGTTAGAGGGGGTCAGTAAGGCGGTCAGTAGGAGGTCAGTA
The DNA here is from genome assembly GCA_964017195.1 of Siderastrea radians. Taxonomy (NCBI): domain Eukaryota; kingdom Metazoa; phylum Cnidaria; class Anthozoa; order Scleractinia; family Rhizangiidae; genus Siderastrea; species Siderastrea radians. The sequence goes on along the minus strand of OZ024891.1, from coordinate 35,420,509 downwards.
CGGGGTCAGTTGACTGGTGGACAGCATTTTGTCGAAGCCCTAGTGTACACATGGTTATTTGCGCTTTGGAGAACAACTTATAACTAGCAATAAAGTGTATGCATTAAAAACAGTACATGAATTTAGGAACATGCTGGAAAGTGCTCAAGTTTTCTGATGTTTTTCTTTGCTACTAGCTCATACAAGTTTTCAAGTTGACAAAATGCGAGTATTCTGATTGAAAGACCAACATGCTAACTTCTACGATACCACGCTTCCACTATCCATCAAAGTTAATGCATGTAAATTGGCTAAAAGAAATTTTATTTACAAGCCAAGTTAGTTCCATCCTGGAATTTTCAATAACAACTTTTAGTTTTCGTCTTCATTTTCATCATCTGAAGAAGAATCATAGGCAGACACCAGTGAAAAATTTCCCGATTCAGTCTTCTTTGTTTCTTTTACATCTTTTACATCCTGTTTTGAGTGTGATAGTGCCGTTGTTCCGTCAAGCAATGCCTGCTCTTTTGACCACTTCACAAGATCAGATAGACTCTTTGGCTGTGCATCACTTGCTGTGCTGTAACCCATCAATGGTTTAGCATGACTTGCCTGAAAGTCAGATTTAATATCAGAGCTGACATCACTTTCAGAATACTGATAGTCAGTGTTAGGGTAGTAGCCCACTGCCTCTCTTAAGTCTTGTGTCTGATGCGGTCCCCTTCGTTGACACTTCTCAGGTGGACCTCCTATGTCACTTCCCAGTGAAGTTTTCAATGGTCCATCATAGTCCTGTAGTATTGCATTTACAACCTGTTCTTTGCTCCTTTCCTCTTTTTGCTTTACAACCCGTGGGTTAGGATCATCTTTAGCCCACCTGACATTTAAAATTTCATTGTTATCAAGAGACTGATTCTGCATAGCTTCTCTGGCAAATTCTGCACTAGATCGTTTTTTGTACCGAACAAACGCCACCACATTTGTCTGCAACACTCTCACGTTATCAATCTCCCCCCACTCCCTAAAGTGCTTGTAAACAATAGATTGGATATCAGAAGTTACTGATATTCCGCCAACATAAAGAGTTCTTGCAGTTTCCGGGTGAGCTGAGAACGAACCAACCCCACTTTGATCATCTCGAACATTTTCATGCCTCTCTCGACCGAAACAGTCTTTTGTCGTCTCCAAATCTGCATCAAACTCGTCCGAAGGTAAATCATGGTTCCAAGTGCAGTCGTATCCCAACGGACAACAACCCCTGGCAAATTTCAAACAGAGAAACGTTCCATCCCATTGCCTTTCACTCCCCTTTGTTGCTCCGCTATCTTGTGCGATATTGCAGCGTGTTTTAGCCCGAGTTTTTTCTCTCGAGTGACCTCTTTCCCCTACATTCTTATTGTACCAAATGTTGTATGTCGTCCCTGATGAATTCTCAGACTTTCGGGGGCCAATTGGCTGAGAAATTTGTTTCCTTGCTTTCTTTGTCATGTTGGTCGCCATCTTGTACCCGACCGAGGGGAGACTAAGAAGGAGACTAGTGCCAGTATTTTGCGGCGGACTATGAGGCCGGGCTTTAAGCCGGGAAGTGGCCAAGAGAGTGGACATATGTTTGTTCACTGTATCAAAACGCTGATGACATGAGTAGCTTGAGATCAAAGGTAACAACATTTGATAATTTAAAGTTTTACACAGTAGAACCTGGTTTAATATAGACACTAAATTTGAGGTGTCCATGTTACCAGTGTCCATGGGACTTCTGTGATGTTTGGTCTCACTCTCTCTGAACCCTTTGGGAGCAACTGAACGTCAGCTGTCCTTGACCCTTTAGCCCTGGCATCTTTATACAAATTCTCCTTACTGGTCTCCATACATTTCATACATTTCATCGATTACTGAATTGGGAGAACTTGTTTAAACGTAAAGACAATTTTTCTCTGGTGATCATTTCCTATATTCTCATGACCTGTATGTGTTATAGTACACTGAAATGATTAGGAGAAAATTGATGCTGATCACTATTGGGGCTTTAAGGGTTAAAAGAGAGGTGTCTGTATCACTGAGATTTCCATAATGAGAGGTTTGGCTCTAGTCTCAGGGGGGGGGGGGGGTCCTGATCCCGCATTCCCGCTCCTTTTTCACGAGAATCCTGCATCCTGCACTTTTTTCAACGCTATCCCGAATCCCGTTTTTTCACTCCCAAAAAAATACATTAAATTAAAAAAGACTAATTTCTGCAAAAGCTAATAAATGTAAGATGTAAATTGGCCCTTTCAATGCCACTGCCTGTCTTTTGCACTCAAGCAATCATGACCTGCACTTTTTGGCTTTTCTCCGAGGCCGTTGCTCCTTCTAACCCAGTGCAGGCTTTTAAGTGCTTCTGGAATCTGTAGAGCTCTTTGTGTTCATCGCTGAGTAGAACGCTGAATTTTTCTTTGTGGATCGCCACGGTACGTCTGGCGCTAGAAGCCTCATCTGTGGCCGCAAGAAAGAACGACACCCAAACTCTGACTGTCTTATTCAAGTGAGCAGAGCTGGCGTCACTATTTGCTATATCTTGCCATTAAACTGTTGAAACAAACCCCTCAAGATTACAATAAATGTGAAGAGCTTGAGCACTTGAGCCCCAGGGTGGGGGGGGGGGGAGGACTTGAGCATCGAGTCAATAACTAATGTGCTATTGTTACACCATGTGCCCTTTCCTGGCTCTCGGTTGAAACAAAATTCTTTCTGCTGTCTGCTCGTCTGTCGATTACTTGATAGTTTTAATAAGATCACTATTAACCAGGCACACTCTATACCTTGGTTTGAAAGGCGACCCCACTTAGCACTCGCCTGGTTGATTCGCTTTTGTAGCCTGCGTGCAGACGTCTCCTATTTCCTTTGCTTCCGGAGTATTTTTGCCACTAGAATGTTTATTTGGGTTGTGAAGATTTCCCGAATTCCCAACAGACAAGCACAAAACCTGCATCCTGTGCCCAAATTTTGGCGAATCCCGCTTCCCTGGTAGCAGTCAAATCCCGAATCCCATCAAGATATTTTGCGTTTTCTGGAATCCCGTATGGTATTTTGGTCAAATCCCAGATCCTGAGAATACCCTTCCAGACCCTGTAGTCCCTAGCTAAACAATACAGGCCTGGGGGGATGTGCGTTGCTGCAATTGACTTTTGCAGCCAAAACTACTGTGTACTTTATAACAAACTTTACCAACAGTGTGGTATGTGAATGAAATGGTCACACTGTAGGATTTTGTCTACACTCCCAAAACTTACAGCCAGATCTCCTTCAGCATAATAAACAGTACTACTGCCAGCAAACTAATTCTCAGTAGCTTTCATTTGATGACTTTGAATGATCACTTTGGGAATGTATTCAAGAGTCAAAAGTTGGAACCATTTTCTACACCATAGTTAACAGTACCACTGTTCGCTAAGTGTTTCTCAGCAGCTTTAATTTGAATGGTCACTTCACATGGTCACACGTTGGGATTTCATCCACAGACTCAAAAGTTATATGCACCTTGTACTAACAAACAATACCCCAGGAACTTGGCAAAAGTACTGCAAAGTAGCTTTTAAATTGAATGGTCACATCTTAGTGCACTTGAAGATTTGATCCACAGACTCAAAAGTTTGAACCATCTCATACAGTTTAATAAGCAGTGCCAAAGGAAAGTACCACTTAATAGCCTATGGATGGCGTGGTCAATCTTTGGATTTCTTCCACAGACTCAAAAGTTAGTACTACATTTTACAGCATAGTATTAACAGTACCACAGGAAAGTACTGCTCAATACCCAGGGATCCATATTAGCTTTTTTTCAAACTCGTCAGCTGGGCAAGGATGTCAGAAAAGATACCTGCCCTGATATAATTTTACTTGCCCATTCAAAATTGTGTAATAATCAATTTTAAAAAAATTAATCAGTTAAAAACTCGAAGTTAACAACAAGTAGGTGGAAAAGTTGCATTTTATCTTCACTGTGTTATTGCAGCAGCACCACAGTGCTTAAGGCTGCCGTCACTTTTATTTTACAAATTTATTGATTTGCTGCATTTACTTAAATTCAAGTACTTCTTGATCAAACTTTCAATTTGGCATTTTTCAACGTCGCCATCCATGTCACTTGCATCCTCTACACCACTGTCATTCTCATCTAAATCCTCTCCCTTGTCAACGACATCCAAGTATCCACCTGTCTGTTTTGCTGCCACAATGGTAAAAATGCGCGCTTTCATTTCTCTTGTTCGTATTTAGAACTTTGCCCGGAAGATCCACCTTTTTTTTTCTGCGGTGGTGGCGACACTTTGTCAAAGTAGCGCCACATTTTGCGAAACTCACGTGCGGTCAAAGAGCAAGAGCCCTCGTGTTTGCACATTGCTGCAGTACGTCAGTGGTCGAGAACAAAAAAATTAAGCCTGCAAACATTTTATTTCTGAGAGTAAGATGTTGTGTGGGCAACAAAACGAAGCCGTTTACAAAACATTAATCTTCTGTTTACTACAGTACGGAATCACTAAATGACTGGTGGACATTCAAAACTCAGGTGCATTGACTGGTGAAAAATTAAAGAAAAAATTCTGCTCCTTAAAACGTACTCGTCCACGGGACGAGTTTGTGATGTTTGATACTCGTCCATAGCACTTTATAGTCGTCTCGAACGACCTGACGACTGCTAATATGGATCCCTGAATGCCTTTCATAATTTTAATGGAGGCGGTTAGGTCTTAAAGTTTATAAATTTAGTCGTTTGTTTTTGTCGTCTCTCTAGGTGCTGTCGTGTTACCGATCACTTCACAGAACACGGCTAAAAGTCTTCAAAGAGGACAAACATGCCCTGGAGGCTGGAAAGCAGAGGATAAGAAATGAGTTTGCGAAGCACAAAAATGAAACAGATCCATCAAAAATTGCTGAGCTTATAGCTACAGCAGAGAGTGCTGAGAAGTTTCTGAGGTGTAATATTGTACAAGGAGTACAGACTGACAGAGGAACATACCGATTGAGGATTACAGAGGACACTGAACTTCAAAACAATGCACCACTTCCAAGTAAAAAGGACAAATAAGTGCAGTGTTCTGTTTTCACATTTTGTTGATATGTTAAGAGGGTCTCCTTTGGAAGAAGTCATAGACATAACGATCAAGTTGTCTGTGGTTTGGATTGTTTGATCCAATGGGCATTTGATCAAGCATGGTTTTTGCTGTCATCTTGTTTCCTTAGACTTTGCTTATCCAGTTGTAATAATGGTTTATTACAAAGCTGCCAGGGAAGCCTAATTAAATACTGGGGTAACCCAGCAATAGACAAGCTTTTACTACCATTCACAGCACTCTCACATACACTATAAAAAATTCCTTCATCCACTCTGCATCATGTTGTGTTGACTTATTTTCTTGGACAAGGAACTTAACTCAACATTGTCTCTCTCCACCCAGGGGAGTACCAGCCAACTGTTAGGGAATCCTAGTAACTGAAAATGCTTGGGGGTAGGGGGAGAGGATAACCCTGCAATGGAGCAGCATCCGGTCCAGAGGGGAGTATTGCTCAGGTGGTGGCGGTGCCTCTGACTAAGGTTGTTAACTGCCCACATTTGGTAGCCATCACAGTATTTTTTAGGATAAAAACACTTTAAAGGCCAAGGCAAAACTGTCTATTTGCTGTCCAGTCCCACAGATTTAATAAAGGAGTCAGATGCGGCATTCAGCACTATGGCTATCTGGCTAACATGGCTATTATAGACTAGCACTTATTTGCCACTTTCCTCCTGTGTGCAACATTACCATTCTACTTTCACCTCCTTTGCATTCACTGTGAAAGAAGATATTTAGGGGACCTTAGAATTTATGATTCTGAGTTTGAGTTGAATTCACTTGAATTGCAGTTGTGAAAAACGAATTGCTGTATGTGAAATGCATGCAAAAATGAAGAATTTTATCATGCAACCAAGATAGAATAACGTAGTAAGTAAGTGGGTAAAATGTACTATTAATAGAAACGACAAACATATCTTAAAAAACATAAAAAAATTTAAGCACCATTACTGATCGTTGACAAATTCGACAGTCAGAATGGTTCACAGTCTCGTGTAAGGATTCAGGTTGGAGTAAATAGAGATAATGTCTGAGAAGGTCACAGTTCGTGTAGAATTGTTTGTTCAATTTGCATAGGGTTCGTACGGGTCATGGAAAACCTGGAAAGTCATGGAATTTAAGAATTTCATTTTCCAGTCCTGGAAAGTCATGGAATTTAAGTGTGGGTCATGGAAAGTCATGGAAAATGGTATTGATTGTACAAAATAAATTAGGCAGGTTATTTTTTGTGAGGAAAAGGGTAAAACGTACCCGAAATCAAGAAAATTTTTGAAAATTTCCAAGAAAATGGTCAAATTTAGGTCATGGGAAACTTTGAAAAGTCACGGAAAAGGTCATGGAAAGTCATGGAATTTCAAAAGCTCTAAAGAGTACGAACCCTGTTTGCAGTCATAAATTCTTCACCTGTATTAAAGTTCCTCATTGCATTCATGAGACATTTGTTTTGCCTATAACGTACAGCACCACTTAAAAGTAACGAAAACCACGTTTAGGGGTTGGTACAATTTGAATCCTCAGTTTTAGTTTTATTTCAGATAGGTGTAGGGCCACCAGTCACAACTATTCTGGAACTTAACTTACTCTTTTTCGACTTCATTTGAAGTCAACTGCAACTCAGATTCATGGACTTCTCGATGCCCAAAAGTGTGAACTGTAAACCTAAAGGATCTCTGTTTTCACTGAGTAGCATGGAAGTAACACAAGAATATTCCTCAGGTGGTGCCTCTGACTAAGATTGTTGACTCTTCAGTTTCAAAATGCCCACATTTGGTAGCTGTCACGGTGTCTTTAAGGACAAAAATACTTTAAAGGCCAAGGCAAAGTCTGCTTCGCAAATAGCTTATGTTCTTCAATCCAAATAATTACGATCCCTAAATTGCAACGTATTGTTCTTTTCTAGACAGCGAACAATAGCTGCTAGAATTTGATTTCCATAATTAGCATAATCTTAACTTAAACATTCGTGTTTATTCGGTAAGCCTTCGGAAGCCCTAAAACCACCAATTTTGTGTCCAAGAATACAGCGCGGACATAGAATTTCTTGAACTGACACAACAGGCAGATAATCTAGGTGTATTGTTGATCGGCACAACAGAAGCAATTTTTTCAAACGGGCTTTTAAACAAAATATTGAAAGCTTCAAATTTAAACAAGGACGATTTTACTCATTTAAAAGCTTACAACTTTCAATGGAACTCGAAATCCTACAATCGGCTTCTGTTGTGACACAAAAGAGGTTTTAACTGACCAATGAGTGGTAAAATCATGACGTGTTGTCTTCTCCACGAGGAGAAAACGTGGACATGGAGTCACCTTTTACAAAATCTTAACTTTGGGAGCTCATAGCATCGCAAAGAAGCGCAATCTTTCAAATCAAAAACAACCTTGTTGCACTTCCACCATTCTCCAAGCTCTCTGTTAAGTTTCAACGGAATCGGCTCCCAAACGTTCAAGATATAAAGTTTTTTAACTTAAGACCTCCACCAAAATTTTGCCTTATAAATTTATTCATGAGCAGCTTGTCACCCGCGGCCTTAAAAGCGTCACCACTACTAATTCAGCGGGACAATTTGAAAGCAGCTACAGTCTACCTGTAAAACAATTTACTGGAATCCACGTCGTTATGGATTAAAAGTGAGTTAAAAATTGACACTAATCCTGGGTAAGCTTAACGCTCAGGGTCCCAAAGGGGTTTAGGACTTCAGGGTTCCGGGATAAAAAATGCAGGGCTCCAGGGCTCCAAGACAGAAAAATTGGGGCTCTAGAGCTCCATGGCTGTACTCTATGGCTCCATTTAGCCAGAATCAGCATTTTTGTCAGGGCTCCAAGTAGCAAGGTTTTGGGCTCCGGGTTCCACGGCAAAAAATTCGGGGCTCCAAGGACCCCCTTTTGAGACCCTGCAACCCTGCTTTGAACAACCAGGCTCAGGACTATGGCTAACTGGCTTAGCTCTGATGAAGTGACTAGGAGCACTACAGTAACTACTCCTTCCTATTACCTCATTCAGAGTAATATGCTAGAGAACTTCAGGGTTATGCAATCCGTATTATACCCAACCCACGGCTAAGCCACAGAATACGGGCCTACTTTTAATCAGGCACTGAACGAGCTCGGCTCCTATGATGGTTTGTTAACTTACTGCTGAGCCAAACGAGCAATCAAATACATAGACCACGGATATCATTTCACTGAACATGGCCGATATCATCTCAATGTGAATTTCATGTTAGCTAGGCACCGGGTCATCAGATACTTGCAAACTTTTTAAAAAACTTTACTAGTACTAGTAAATAAATTTTTGGTGGAAACTTTACCAGTGAAAATTAAAATTACAGGAATATATAAAAAAAAAAAACATGTAAAATATATGTGAATTCCCCAAGGCACCAGGGGCGAGTTGCATAAAACTTAGCGTCCGGCGTAACTTCTAACGTCAGACGTTTTAGTCCAGTCAAAGTCACTATTTTAACGTCTGACGTGAGAAGTTACGCCCGACGTGAGGTGAGGGTTCACAATAGGTTTGGCGGGATGCGGTTGTGGCGATATTCGGGACAGGAGCTGAAAAACAGGAGCGGGAAGCGGGAATTTCAATTGAGAGTGGGAGCAGGATTTTGTGTTATTAAGGGGTCGGGATGCGAGAATCGCAAGGGGAAAGTAGCGGGATACGCTAATTTAATTTTTACGAGACTGCATGATTTGACCAGCTCAGGCTGATAGAAATGGATCGTTTGTGAATGAAGTGTGTTGGCTTTCGAGTAATGAATTGGTCAAGGAAAAGTAGCCTGAATGTCAAGCTATTATGAGTCCTTTTGTGATGTTTTGTGTTGATTTCGGAAAGAGGTATCAAGTCACATGCCGTGTTGCATTTCTTGGCCTCGTCTGCGTTCTTAACTTTTCCGACCCTTTCCATTGAGCTTTTGTTGGAGCAGCTATGATCGATAAGCTATGGTTAGACTAGCCAGGCAACAGTTTTTGGCGGTCGCCAAAAACAAGGTATTCGGCATCATAAATTTTGTTGCTATATATTATGAAAAGAGTGCGAGTAGGAATTCCTCTCGTGAAAAAAAAAGCATTTCTGAGAAGAAATTTACTGAAAGCGAGTAACATAAAGACGCTGAAAGCTTTAAATAAACTGTGAGTTAGGTGAGTCCACTTATATAAATCTTTTGTTACATTTCATTTTTGCATACCTCATAACTGGACCGACCTTTGTGCCCCTAGCCTTGTCTAAGGACACAACCCATTTATAGACAGCTGGATGTGCATAGAGAAACAGTGTGGAAAAAACCTTCAGATCAAACTCAAGTCGCGCTTACCACCCCACAACTTGATCAACCACCATTTCGTTTACATACTCAGTAGGTTGTCTTCAAAAAAAAGGAAGGACCGAGAATAGGCAGAATATCGTAGCAAACAATCTTTGTCAATTTTTACCTTTCACTCATACCTGGACAAGAAAACGGTAAAACAGGTCTAAAAGAGAAGAACAAAAACGAAACACTTTTTACGGTCATTTATAGCGGCGATATTTAATTTTAGATGATATCGAGACAATCGACCATAAAAACGTGTGTACTTGTACTGTCGTCTATCCATTGAGTAAAGGTATGTGAGGTTTTCATCATGAAAGTAGAAAACTATTCAAAAATTTAGGCAGGATCGGGATTTCGACGTAAAGAACGGCGGGATGGCGGGATTAACAGGAAAAAATAGACGGGATGGCGGGATCTGAGAACCCTATTGTGGACCCTGTTAGGTTTTATGCAACTCAGCCCTGAGACGTAGTTCCAAGACTTATTACGCCAAACTATTCAAACAAGACACAGAGTGCATAGACCCTAGACTTGACTGACGCGCATGTTATAATGTTAGCACATTATAATATTGTAATGTTATACCTAACACGGCTCTTAGGGAGAGCATGTAATTGGTGATTTAGCATCCGTGGATAAATAAAGGTTTGTTGTTGTTGTCGTTATTTCTTGATCTAAGTTTATTCACTACCGAGCCGAACAATCCCCCCAAAATACGCGCCATCACTGAAAGGGACCCGACCTTGTGCATTGTGCATTTGCTCCCGGCCTTTGAAATGGAAACAGACTCTCTCTCTCTACTAAAGCAGTTGGGCGAGGAGAGCATGCAAACGGGTAGATTTTACCACACTTGAGTCACGTTTCCACGAGGGGCAGCCACTGATTTCGCGTGCCTGGCATTGGTCTTCTCGTCTAACTGTTTCTGATCAGGAGGGACTTCTCGTAATCTACCTCACATAAATTCAGAGTCTTATTGACAGCTATAGATCACCATGAAAATCACTACCCAGAGAGTTCACACTCATAACAGGTCTGTTTCAATATACAACCCGGACTCGTAGGGGTCTTCAGAAAATAGCCCGGATAGTGGTAACAAGCGAGGTTTTCCAGGGTATTCCGTTTTTGGATAGACTGCGCGAAGTCTCTTTCTTTTCCATGGCGCAAGAAGAAGGCCACATCCCTCTTCCTTGTTCAATATGATGATGATGATGATGCTTATCTTTATTGAGAACTTTTTAGTTGAAAAATTAAGTCAGAAAATTTTAGGGAACGGAATCTTTAACTCCCCGAATTTTCGACCCGCTATCACCTTTTCCGAAAATGCTAGCTGACCTTTTTTTCACGCAATTTAACCGACATATTTGTCCCTCCGAAAACAAAAGGAATTAATATTAGGGAAGGTACGTTTTTTCTTGGCGGAGAGGGCTGGAGAATTTTGGTATTTTTTCCGAAAAAAGTGTTGGCCCTCCCTTGCGTTTTAATAAAAAACTCCTGACCCCCCACCTTTAGGTGACTGACAAAAGTGCGACCCTCCCCTCACTACTACATGGTATGTTCCATGCTGTAGAAACCTCAGAACGTTTCGCTGCTTGTGAACGCAAAGTGTTTGAATATGAATATATCTCGATATCTCCCCAGCCCTCTCCCCCCCCAAGAAAATAAGTACCTTCCCTTACGAAAGTTTGAGATAATATTTCGTTAAAGAAAACGTAAGTTTTTCATGACAATTACATCTGATCATGAATTTCTCAGGCGGTTAATCTGAAAAAGTAATCTGACTTTTTCCCGACGCCCTCAAACGTTCGTCATTTTCACGTACTTTCCCTAGAGGTCCCGACACACTTCTCGATTTCTGTGAGTGTAGAATACCCTGACAAAGTGAAGATTGTACAAAAGACTAGTTCCTGGTGCTTTAAACGTGCTTAAAACCCTTGTCATTCTTTACTTGGAAACAAGGACTTGAAAGCGGGGTCTAAACCAAAGACAATCGTGTCTCTGGACACACTAAAGCATGCTGTGTTTGCGTGTTGTGAGCGTGTCAGCACCTTTCAGTGTTCCTGTTTTCCCGTGGAGAGTCATATTTGCTCTCACGCGTTTGAAATCCCGCACTCGAGGGCGTCTCATTCGATACGGTGACAGTTGTGGGCCACCGTAGATTCGAGTTCTGACTAGTTCATTAATATATTATCAGTTGTCAGTGTATGCTGTTATTTGTCAATGATTTGGTTTGGTTTCACAACACGCAAAGTAAAGTTTCCGTTTACTTTCCCACTGACGCAACACCACAATGCCTGTTTCTATAGAAACTAAGGGCCAATGTTGTGTTTACTTTAATTTTGATGATGTGATTTTCAAATATATATAATCAGTTGTTTTGTGTACGTATTCTGCCATATGCCCGTCATATGACTGTGCAAACTGCTGACAAGTGAATTTTGATTTCGAAAAAGCCCACGAAGACCTAACTGCTTAAAGCATTATGGGAGCATTATAAACTACATTCCCTACATCAGATGCCGAATGTGTCAATTATTGCTGTTATAGAAGTTTAGTTCATGATCACTGCAGTCCTTGTGCTAGTGAGACTAGTGACTGTCTCCCTTTTTCAAAGCATTACATCATATGCCAAATTCATTGGCTCCAAGAATAATAGCGTGACGTCATTTGCGCGCTATAAATCCGAGCGTGCGTTACTTGATTATACTTCGATTCACGCACGGACTGACTGGGGTATGTTGTGATCATGTAGAGCAGCGAACAGAAAACAGCTGTTTGAGATTAAATAATGGGAATTTTCAAGCAAACTAAATATCTTCTCCGTAAAAACTACCTGATCAAACGAAGAAACCTGCGAACAACGTTACAAGAAGTTCTTGTGCCGATATGGTGGATTATGCTTCTGTTTGTAATCAAACTTGGAGTGAAAACTGAGGAGTTACCGGCTGTCTCCGACAGCCAAATACCCACTGCTAATATTTCTTTACTGGGGTCGGCGAATTTTGGGCCTCAAGGCAATTCAAGCAGAACCATCGTGGGGTTTGTAACCAATGACATTCCAAATGCTCGCCTGGTTATTGAGTTGATGAATAACTACACGAAAGCGGCTGTAAACTATATGGAATTCAACAGCACCGACGACATGTTGAATCATTACCGAAAGTACAGCGAAAGCACAGGCTTTGGAGTGGGAATTGAATTCGCCAAAGGCAAAAATAAAGGGCTGGCTTACACGTTACGTGTTAACAACAAGGTGATTCCGAACGTTGAAAACAAACTTGTAGGTAAGAGCAGCTCTATATAAGCTTATAAAGTGCTTTCCTGCTTGCAAATTTGTGAAATCTGTTGTTAGCTTATTACCCTGCGAGCGGAGGCCCTTCGATCAGGGTATTAGCTTATTGGTCACATTTTGTATTTTTTAATACTTAAGCTTACTTATGCTTACCTTTAACTTACTTTCAATAAGTTGTGTCATTTTCTATAAAATCTATTTAACGTAAGCTTGTAATCTTTTGAACCATATAAGCTTATATCAGCCGTGGCAACAACACCCCAGGTGAACCGGATTTCCCAGTACATATATAATTGAGGCTCTTCATATAAACAAAGACTTGTATGCAAAGAGCAAGGAGATAAGGCAGAGTCATACATACTAGGAGATGTGAATACTTTTAATACTATATCCTGTGAGAATTATGTGGAGTAATCAATGTCAGTAATACAAAAAGAAACACAAGGTCAGTTGAGGGAGAGGGGCTAGTCAGGGGTGTGGCTAAACACAGTCTGTGTTAGGTCTGCATAGATTTCCATACAGAGAGAGTTGGCCCCAGTGCAGCAGTTTTTTTTTTATATTTCATATGTTGAATTTTAGTGTGTTATCTGAGTTTAGTAGATACCGTAAATGATCTAATAAACACCCACTCTCAAATAAACGCCTCGTATCTAATAAATGCCTCCCCTGAGGTGTTAAGTTTGTATTAGACATTCCCCTCTAGTAAATGCCCCGTGTCTAATAAATGCCCCCCACCCCCCCATGAATCACCTTGAATGGCAAGCACAACTCTCCGTATTGGATTAGCCCAACCCCTTAAATCCTTTCCAGGTCATTAGTGACTCGGACATCAAAGAGGCTAACGATGCCAACATGGTTGACCCCAATGATGATGAAGACATCGATATCAAACTATGAACGACATCTCTAGGCTTTGCATTGGCGCAGATTAGATTGGTCTCCTACTCACAAACTCTGTTTTCTATCTTTCTCCACGAGCAAACTACTCGTCTATTTGTTTTGTTAACGTTGTTACAGTAGAAGTGAAATATATGCCTCTCTCTAATAAATGCCTACTATCTATGCCTATTTAATGCCCCCCCTGGACCCCTAAAATTTAATAGATGCCCTGGGCGTTAATTAGATCATTTGCAGTATTCACCATTGTCTATTTTAAATAGGTGAATCTGATTGGCTCGATGGCCATGGTGATGTGCTGACAGGCAACAATTGTGTGTGCCATGTCCTAGGACTGATTCCATATTTGCTATCAATGAAGTAACTCGGCTGCACCTGGTTGACTGTTTGCACAGAGAAAACTCGGCCTCATAGTCTCACTGTTAACCCTTTTACTCCCAAGAGTGCCTAAAATAAAAAATTTTCAAGACAAATCCCAAATTTCATTTTGTAAAATACGTAAATAAAAATAGTACCATGTGAAAGTACTGCTGAAGAGGTTCCATTTGAATGGTCACACCATAGGATTTCATCCACAGACTCAAAAGAACCATCTAAATGTCTCTGTAACTGACTCTGAGAGTGAAAGGGTCAATTCTCAGGGGTGGGGGTGGGGTGATGCTCCTTTGTATATGCTATGTAGGTATGAGCTGCCCCAGGAGGTATGGTTTTTGAGCCACTTTGGTTTAAAAATTGGTATGGGTTTCAACCATTTGGTAGAGATGAAAGTCTGATGTTGGTGTGAATGTTACAAACTAAGTCTGAAATTGGGTGTGGCTGAAAATGGGTATTAGAAAAATCAGGCAGCACAACCCACAGAAAATCCTCAAAGTGTTAATAATTGTTTTTCCCTTAAAAATTTAGCAGCCTTTTGCACCTTAAAAATTTCTGCTAAATTATAATGAAAATCCGTTTAGAGATACCCAGTTTTCTTGCGTGCTACTTTTTTTTTAATCTTTGGATAATAGTCAATGTGAAGATCGTTAATGCACCCTTAATAAAAAAGTTGGTGCTGAGAACTAAGATTTATCATATACATCAGATGTTGACCAGAACAGTGTTTTATATGATGCGTGAAAAGGTGTCTGGTAGCTAACTTTTATCAACACATGTACACAGGTGATCAAATTGAAATATGGGCCAATTTGAAATATCATGCTTTAATTTTTGATAAATCAAAAACTACCTAATTTATAAAAAATCCCATCAGAATCTACTGTCAGTGGTAACTTCCAAAAAAATACGCAGTCGAGGACTGCATGTGACTCAGGCATAAGAGATTTAATAGGTACATAGAGATCTAGAATAGGACATAAGACAGAGTGTAATTTGAAGTTTTGAAGTCTCCTTTATATTATTCGTGAAATAGAGATAGTAAATGAAGATAATTAGGACCTTGTAATTCGATCTTAAAAAGGACGGACCAGTTTAATGAGCTGACTAGATACTCATGCATGGAAAAATTCTTCTGACAGTCATTGTTGTTATGTAAATTAGGTGTTTCACGCTTTTATGCAATGATGTCTAGAGTGAACGCACTAAATTCATCCAACAAATATTACTAAGTTACTAAATAGTGTTGATAACAATAATTAGAGAATCAACATAATCTATCATCGATTTTGCACTATTTTTGTTTCACGGATCAAAGTGAGTTCACTCTATTATGGCTGTATTTCAATGTATGATCAGTGAAATTCAAAAATAACAATACATGTATCTTTATTAACATCTATAGTTTAACAGGAACAAAATAGAGGCTTAAATACAATATATCAATATATTGCATTTGACCTATATTGTAACAAGTTATACACTAAGTTCTTGTTCGGGAATGAGAGAGAAAGACAAGCCCTGATTCAAGATGGCGGTTTAACAACAAGTCCTTTATTCGGAACGAGGTTCTGACGTAGGCACGCCACGAGGCTGTGACAGTGTCACGCAATAACAATATTGTCACATCCTCCCCATTTTGTTTGTTTTTTTTTTTGTGTTAAAGTAACAACATTTCCTAATAAGCCATAAATGCCGAGTAATAAAGAATAGAAAAAAAAAGTAAAACAAATAACAAGTCTATAACATTGTTCAACATCAACTGGCAGCAAAGTTAAAAAAAAAAAAAAATTAATAATAATAATATCACATGTGCTGCATGAGTCTCAATGTTATCGCAAGAGAACAGTTCAATTCCTGACATAGTCGCTTAGCTTCGCTGGTTCTCTTGTGATGCGTCCAGAATGGGTGCGCGTAGGAGGGGGTGTGACACTTTTCTCTCCTGCATGGTGTTTCCTTGGGCTGGATTGCACATGGTCCTTCTCTGGAGTGGTCTGCACAGCAGGAGTTTGAGGTTGCTGGTGGGTTGAATGGTCACGTCCAACCTTTGCATCCGCTTTAGCTCGTTCAGTGGTGTCATGCTGGACAGATGGTTCAGCAGTCTTAACCAGGTGCTGTCTGTTGCGCCTGTAGGTGGTACCGGAAGATTGAATTTCATAGGATCTCTCGTCAAGTCTCCTGGTCACTTCAGCTTTGTCCCATGATTTCTGACCAAGCACAAATGGTTTCATGCGTACAGTGTCACCTGCCTTCAGGACAGGCAGGTCATGAGCGGAGCGGTTGTAATACTTCGCCTGTCTCATCTGGTTTAGGCGTAGTTGCTCAGATTCATGAGGATTTGCTGGATTTCTGGGCTCAAGTAGGAACTGTGTGGTTGGTAACAGGGTTCTGGTTCTTCTCCCCATAAGCCTTTGGGCTGGGCTGCTGTCTACGCCTTGTGTAGGCACGTTCCTGATGTTCAGCAGGGCCAAGTACTGGTCTTCACCTGTTTTGGTTGTCTTGCGTAACATTCGCTTGGCAGTTTTCACGGCCGACTCGATTTTGCCATTGGCTTTGCTGTGGTGGGGTGAAGTTGTTGTGTGCTCGATGCCCCAGCTCTTGGTGAACTTTTTGAATTCATTGGAATCAAATTGTGGGCCGTTATCGCTAACCAACTGCTTGGGAATGCCATATCTGGCGAGGTGAGCTTTCAGCTTCTTAATGATAGTTGAAGACTTGGTGTCGTA
The DNA here is from genome assembly GCA_964017195.1 of Siderastrea radians. Classification (NCBI taxonomy): domain Eukaryota; kingdom Metazoa; phylum Cnidaria; class Anthozoa; order Scleractinia; family Rhizangiidae; genus Siderastrea; species Siderastrea radians. The sequence goes on along the minus strand of OZ024891.1, from coordinate 35,403,846 downwards.
CAGGCGATCTAGCTCCCAGAAATTGGACTTGTAGCAGACAGTGATGAGATATTCTTTGTTCTTGTAGGTGAACAGATCAGCTGCAATCTTCTCCCATGCTCTCTCGGGAATTTCATGACTCATGAGTGTCTCCTTACAATGGGTCTGCTCGAATTCCCTGCACGTTTCACAAGCTTGGATCCACTCCTTCAGCTCCTTGTTCATGCCGGGCCAGAATACATGTTCACGTGCGTGTCGCAGGCATGACTCGACGCCTTGGTGACCACTGTGGATGTCATTCTTAATCTCTGACCTCATGCTCTTGGGAATCACTAGTCTTTCTCCACGGAAGACTAAACCACCAGTGACTACCAATTCATCGCGAATGCTAAAGTAAGGCACAATGAGTGGCGGTAGTGATGATTTGTTGTCTGGCCAGCCTTCTTGGATGGTTCGCTTGAGCTGCTGTAAGGCCGGATCGCCGCTAGTGTGCTGGCGAATCTCACGGATTCTCTCATCAGGCATGACTAAGTATGTGAGGGCGTTGATGGTTTCAAACTCTTCTTGCCCATCATCACTGGCTTTGGGAAGGAATGCTCTGCTAAGAGTATCAGCTAGGAACATTTCTTTGCCATTGAGGTACTGCACTTTGATGTCATAGGCTAGGGCTCGTACTAGCATGCCTTGGAGACGCTTAGGAGCTCTGTCAAGTGGTTTCTTCGTGATAGCCTCTAAGGGCTTGTGATCCGAATACACCACGACAGGTCGGCCAAAGGTGTACTGGTGCCATTTCTCTAGGGAAAACACAATGGCCAGCATCTCCTTCTCGATGGTTGCATATCTAGTTTCAGTGTCGCTTAGGGCTCTGCTCGCATAGGCTAGTGGTCGTCCCTCTTGTAGGAGAGCGGCTCCCAAACCTTGTCCACTAGCATCACATTGAATAGACAGTTCCTTTGTTGGGTCAAAGTAAGCCAGCACAGGTGCTTGTGTTAGCAGATGCTTGATTTCCTCAAAGGCTTTGTCCTGAGCAGAGTCCCAGATCCATTCTGTGTCGGGACGAGCTAGGTCGTTGATAGGTCGCATTACTTCAGCGAGCCTGGGTACGAACTTAGACAAATAGTTGACAGTTCCTCTCAGCCTTTCCACACCTGCTTTATCGGTAGGAGGTTCCATCTTCGTGATAGCTTCCACCTTTGATGGATCAGGCTTGAGGCCGCTGTTGCTGACTACATGGCCCATGAATGGAATTTCGTGCAAACCAAAACGGCACTTCTCTTTGTTCAGGGAGATTCCAATTTCACAACAGCGTTGGAGGAAGAGGCGTACTCGTTCATCATGTTCTTCATCTGTGCGACCCCAGATAATTACATCATCGGCTATGCAGCGGACACCTTCTAGGCCTTCCAGAGCTTGATGCAGTCGCTTCTGGAAGATGTCGCTGCTTACTGTCAGGCCAAATGGGAGGCGTAACCAGCGGTAACGCCCAAATGGAGTTGCGAAGGTGGTCAATAGGCTTGACTCGTAGTCTAGTTCACAGTGGAGGTACCCTGACTTCAGGTCACATACTGAAAACTTGCAGGCTGAGGTGAGTCCAGGCAGGACGTCTTCTAAGACTGGGAGCTTATAGTGCTCGCGCTTTAGCACCTCGTTTAGTGGTCTGGGGTCTATGCAAATGCGAATGCCAGACTTCTTCTCAGCTACGGACATCTGACTAACCCAGTCAGTGGGCTCGTCAACTGGCACAATTATGGACTCAGCTCTTAGTCGCTGAAGTTCAGCCTTAACCACGCCCTTCCTAGCTTCCGGGAGTGTACGAGCACAACACACGACTGGGACGGCTCCATCCTCTGTGGTCAAGTGGACCTTCTTGCCAGGGAGAGTGCCTGGTGTGTCCTTGAAGGCATCAGGAAACTGCTGAACGAAGAGGTGATCAGCTGAGGAAACTGTATTGACCTCTTTGAAGTTATCAAAGTTCACAGTGATGAGGCCCATTGCCTGCGCTGCACTACCACTGAGTAGTGGGGTTAGGTCCTTGTCAACTATGACAAAGTCGACCTTGAACTTTTCCATTGTAGCCGGGTTTCTGACATGCACTTTGCATTTACCGAGGGCTTTAACAGACGATTTGTTCCACATCTGAAGGTTGACAATCTCAGGGCGAATCTGGAGGTCTCCAAGGTAGCGTTTTGGCAGAATGCAAACAGTTGCACCGCAGTCGACCTGAAGTTTCACAGGTTGATGGTTGATCTCCATTTCGCAGTAGATCAGTTGGTGCTGAACAGAATTAACATTGTGACCTAGCTCAGCTGTTATAGCACTGATAGTCCCAGTGCTACTGTCCGATGAGTCGGAGGTATAGTCATCCTTTACACCATGAACGCTTCGACCTTTACACTTTCTTGAAGCAGAAAAGTGGTTCTTTCCACCACAGGATGCGCACGACTTTCCCCAGGCAGGGCATAGTTCCTTTTTCATAACATGTACTTGAGTACAGAAAAGGCACTTCTTCGAGACTGTGGGTGGATCCTCAGTTTGGCGAGGTTTGCTTTTAGTGGGGTCCCTGTGCTTCTTATGCTTCTTATGTTTTGATGTTTCCTTGACTTTGTTGATTTCTTCACTTTTTAAAGCTTTCATGTGAAGGGTTGCGGCTTCTCTAGTGCGGGAGATTTCGATAGCTTTCATGAGGGTTAAATCATGCGTGGAGAGCAGTTCTTCCCGCGTTTTGTCATCCAAGATGCCAAGGAGCAAACGATCCATTATCAACAGTTCGCGCATACAGTCACAAAACCCACAGGTTTTTGCCATGTTTCTAAGAACGGACAAATATTCATCAATTGACTCACCAGTTTCCTGGTTCCGACGGTTGAATTGGAAACGCTCGAAGAACTCTTGAGTCTGTCCGAGGAAGTGATGGTCAAACTTCTTAACTACATCGGCCATTTTGTTGCGGTCTTCGCCCTCACCGAACTTTAGTCCGTTGTAGATTCGCATCGCATCGACTCCGATGCTGTGGAGGAGCATAGCACACTTATAATCCTCAGGTTGATCGAGGAGGCCGGTGATTGTGCAGTAGTTTTCCCATCTTTGTTTCCAAATTTTCCAATTGTCAGCGCGATCGCCATCGACCTCGAGAGGTTTTGGAGTAGAGACTTGAGGTCGTCGGAAAGCAGGAGTTTGAGGAGCCTGAGGAGCTTGAATTTGAGGAGCTTCAGGGTCAGGCATATTGCACAACTTGATTGAGCACTCAATTCAAAGTAAACACGCGGTCGAGCACAGCAGTACACTGTTCGACGTAAAGCACTGTTCTTGAGAGTCCGAAAGAAAAACGAAAACAGCAGTAGTCACTGTTTGACGTTTACTCCGTTACGCTGCCACCATGTAACAAGTTATATACTAAGTTCTTGTTCGGGAATGAGAGAGAAAGACAAGCCCTGATTCAAGATGGCGGTTTAACAACAAGTCCTTTATTCGGAACGAGGTTCTGACGTAGGCACGCCACGAGGCTGTGACAGTGTCACGCAATAACAATATTGTCACATATATGTCCTATGTATATTGTTCTAATATTTGTTGTTGCATTTGCTGGTTCAACTACTGTTACTTCCCTAAAATTTGAATCTGATTCTATAATATGAATCTTTAAATTCATTGCATCAGCAACAGCCTGTATTATAATATGATTGGCCCATGTTCCTTGTAGAGACATATTTGTTAAATACTGTGACCAAGATGTACCTACAATACTTTCAATAAATCGTTCAGGATTGTCTTTCAAGTACCTTACTCCTAATGCTCTAATTTCTGCATGATTATTTGAATTACCATAAAGCTCATGTGATACCGATTTAAAAAAACAATCACCTCCTCCACCAACATATAGTGGTGTTAACTCATGTCGAAGTATTCGGTATCTCACTGTAAAGTCTGGGTTATTATAAAACTACATATCTTTTATAGTATTATCAGTTAAAGGACCAGGATTCAATTCAATGTCCCCAGACAATAGAAGAGTTTGTTTTTGTGCATTATACGTCACTGATATTTTATGGGGTACTCTAAAAAAGGAGCTATAGAAACTATTATCACTGTTAAAATATTTCAATTTCCAATAGTTATAATTTGTTGCAATATTGTATAAAACAGATGAAACAGGTGTGCTCTTTTTAAGCATATTCTTGTGCCTTTTTCTTAACTTTCTACACTTGAGCAATTGAAAAACTCTTCTCATAGATATTCTAGATGGTTCTCTGTCCCTTAATTTGTGATGTACTTGTTTATTTTGATAAAAGAAGAACAACTCACCTAGACACAAAAGAGTTTGAATACATTGTATTGTGATAAAAGAAGAACAACTCACCTTCGAAAGCACAAACACGTCGCTGACAAGTTGAGAAAAGAGAACGCACATAGTCAGGTCAAATCGATTTTTCCTCGTAAATTTCAGTCGTCGGGATTTCGTAGACGATTTCGTACAGGCTCGTAATCCGAAATTACTTCCAGTTGGTTACAGACACTCACTCATAGCCGATGACATAGTGACGAGAGGCCCCATAAGGCCTTTCGTCACAAAAACTACTGGCCCACAGAATACTTATAATTCACAAATTTTGCACCCAAAAATTCCTTCCATCTCTCTGTCATTTCAATCCTGGTGTACTCCTGACCCTGGGAACAAAAAAGTTGGTGACCCCATTCTTTTTCATGAGGACCTAGAGATGCGTAGCTACCAGACTCAGCTTAACCAAGTTTCTGTATCTTGAACTGAGTGAAGGGTCATATTACTGATCTCACTGGTTTGGCGGGATGCCGTTCTAGGCTCATGACCACTAGCATTCAGATCAATAGACAAGTGCTACGTTTGGATTGCGTTACAACCCAACAGTTTCCTTATAAGTTCCTGAGTAGAACAAGGCACAATTTGTGCGCTATTAATGACTGACTTGACCTCCAAATCATTGTGTACAGAGAGATCTACATTTCCATGGCTTTCAAACGTCACCTAAACTTAGTAACCTGCAGCAATAAGCAGGAGAGAAATATTTTTTGCAAGCTGAGGTTGGTGTGCATCAATATGCAACATGCATATTGATAAACCATGGCCCTGTTTCTTTAATAAAGTATTGTTTCTCTTTTTTACAGGTCAAGGCGAGTGCCATGATATGACCAAGTCTTTTGGGCCAGGCGGCTGTCCTGCCAACACCTACATTTTAACACCGGTAGCAGCCCTACAAGCAAGTATTGATGCTGCTATTACTAAGGTAAGGAACTAAACAGTCAAGCTACTTCAGAGTCATCCAGACATCCTCTTAAGTATGGATAGATTTGACATGGTTGTCAGGAGGCAGTGTGGCCGAGTGGTTAGGGTGCTGGACTTGAGGTCCGGAGGTCCCGGGTTCAAGTCCCACTCTGAGCACTAGCTGGAGTTGTTCTCAGTAGACCCGAGTTCAACTTCTCGGCCACACTTGTAAATAGTCAGCTGGTCTGCCTCCCGCCAGTTGGGGTTCTTAATTATTATGTTCATCTGGTTTATTTCTTTCATTGTCCCTGAAAAGCCCCTCATGGGGAGTGGTCAATTATTATTATTACTATTGTCACTAAAACCCATCATTTTGTTACAGATGAATACTCTAGATGCTCTAATATTCAAACCATTTTTACTTTGTTTTAAGATTGAAGCCAATCTGCCATACTACATTGTTCCAAACATTCAAGCCAAAATGATGCCCAAAGACTCTTTTACTCCAGATGTGCAAGGCTTTTCAATATCAGCATCAATCTACATGGTGTTGGCCTTTACGCCATACATCACTATACTGGTGGTGTTCCTGGTACTGGAGAAGGAACAGAAGCAAAAAGAACTGATGAGAATCATGGGGATGTCAGATGTTGCCTATTGGTTTTCTTGGTTCTCAACTTATGCAATTATCCTGTTTGTTGCCATTCTTATCTTGAACGCCATCATGGTACCAGCCGGGTTGTTAGGCGGGAGTAACTACCTTGTTATGGTCATAATTTTCTACTTGTATGGTTTATCGATTATCATGTTCTCGTTTCTTCTGTCGCCATTCTTCAAGGTTGCTAAGACTGGAGGCATCGTGGCGTCGATCTTGACACCTGTTTTAGGTGTGATTGCTATTCCTCTCATCAGCACTGATGTGGCTGACCCTGCCAAATGGGCTATGTCACTCTTTTCCCCAACAGCATTCGCTCTTGTCATCTCAGAGGTAATGTCAATTAGTTTAAACCTAAATTCACAAAATAATCAGGGTCAAGCAATGAGTGTTGGTATTGATGGTTCTAAAATTTTTGTACTCCAGTCTGTGTACTGGTATATTAAGCTTTTTATTACTTTTAGCACTATGATGGTAAACTTGAGGTAATTACTTCATTTTATGTTGTAGTATTCAAGCTTTGCGACATTCCAAATATGGAAATAGTTACTTGTGTTTTAAATATTGTAAAGCACTCTTGATCTCAGAGGAAAGGGCACTATTTTTGGACCAAAATAGTCACTTACGCCCTTATTCCACCAGGTCCTTCAAATGTTTATTAATAATAATGGGTGATTCCAGAAAATATCCATACCCTACCACGGGCGGCATCTTCATCTAGACCCCCCCTTGCCTTAGGAAATTCCAAAATGCTCAACCCCCCCTTGCCCTCGGAATTCCAAACTGTTCTACCCCCCAATGCCTTCGGAATTCCGTAATCATTCAAACCCCCCTTAGGAATTGCCGCTTTTTTCTTCCAACTGATTTGAAAAGCCCTCTCTATATTCCAAACACCTATATTAAATGGAAATGAATCCTTTTGCTCCTTCCGAAAGGAAAAAACGTACAGTCAGCACAGCAAACAATCAACGTTATGTGATGACAAACAGCGGTGACTGAGTGATATTTTACATTGAAACCTTCCACGGCAAAACGTACACTACTGATAATCCGTTAAACATTAGAAAACTCAAACGACTTTAAAGTCATTCCAACGCTTGGTCCAATGTTTAAACGTGTGTCTATAATTTTTGGTGTCGAGGGTTGCCGTGAATAATTTGCGTTCCGAATGCGACGTAAAATTTTAACAACAAAGCTAAAATTTTCAGAATTGAAATTGGAAATTCATAATTGCGTTTGTCAGACTCAAACCTGCCATAAAAAACGAAACTGTTGAATGCAACCTATTCTAAAAATCCAAGGTTGTGATGTTAGGAAAAGAATTAGAGTAAAATAGCAAGCTTTTTTTCTGCAATTATTTTTAGTTCACAGTAAATGCAATTTGCATACTGTACTGCGGCCTCAAATAAATTGCGCGAGAGCAAATCAAACTTTTTCCCCGCACTTTATCATTCGATTGAAATTAAAATAGTAAATGAAACTCACATTGAAATTCAAAGAATTTGTACAAAATAGTGAATGCAGTCTGATCAAAAGCGCATCAAATTTGCATAACGCGTGAAATCTGACCTTTTCAATGAACGTCGCATGGTAGGTAATGCAACAATTTCACATTTGTCTCGATAATATCTGCTTTAGTATAGGGGCTGAAAACCCTTTGCTTGGGCCTACAGTATTGTATTCGAGCTAAACAATCAAAGAAAAACCTACAATTGCTTTTGTGACCGACCTACTGGCAAGTGAACAGCTTTCAGCCGTCATGTTAGCATAAACATTTTATTGACCATGCCCGTAGGAAACCGACAGATCTGTTTTCAGTCTGCTACAGATCTGCTAGCAAATATGCAGCAGATCTGCAGATGATCCGCAGATTCTCTGCAGATCATCTGCAGAATATCTGCAGAATGTCTGCAGAATGTCTGCAGAATATCTGCAGAATGTCTGCAAACTGCTTAAATCTGCAGAACATCTGCTCCCTTGATCCCCATGCAGTGCTTTAGAAGTTGCAGATGTTTTGCAGACACGGATGGGTATACTGCAGATAAAAAGCAGACAAAATGCACCAATGAAATAATGTTTATTTAAGTGATTGTCAGGCAAGAGGGTCTGTTTTGCATCAAAATACCATTTCAGACATTCCAAATATTTACAAATATGCAAGGGAATTAGCATTGATCATTTCAAACATTCAAAATATTGACAGACAGTGAATAAAAAGGCTAAAATGTTTTAGATGCTAAGTTCACAAGATGGTAGTTTTTAAATTTTATTCCATGCAATCCTAATGAGACCTGCATGCAGGTTAATTCTCAGACAGAGAAGCAAGTGACAGAAAATGCTACAGAGTGCCAAAAAAGTATGCCAGGTTTTTTGATTGCATGCTCAGTTAATATTCACTTGCTTTCATCATGATGGTTCCACTAAAGACGACAGCATGGCAATGGTTTAATGGGCAGAAACTGAATTTGCAACAGCGAAAAACACCAGTTTAGGGATATGACAATGACTTAACATTCAACTATATATCTTATCGTGTAAGAAATAGACTTTTTAAGCCAACTTAAAACCCTGCTAAATGGTGTCCACCAGAGGAATTAACAGACAATATAATAGAGGCATTCTCTTACACCTATTTGGCACAACAGGTCTCATGAAACACTGAATGACTGGAAGTATGTTTACATCACTCAGGCTGTATATAAACATTCACCAGCTATCTTTTTTGTTTCAAAATTTAACCTAGTCTGCACAGTTTAGTGCAGTGTAAAATGAATTACCGGTAAGTTGTTTCATCAAGAAATTGTACATCTTATAAAAGAAAATAATTATTGTTTCTTGCAGTCACTAGCTTAACCCTACGTTAAAATAAAAAATGTGGCCTTATAGCTTGCTATAGCTCACCCAGTCATAAGCATTTTGGTTGGATACAAGGTGACCTAAGCAGGCTGATCTTCTTTTCCCTCTATTTTGGAGGAACATACCAGTATTGGTCTTCTTTGGTCCTCAACACATTGCCTATAGGCCATTTCTCTTCGTCGTTTACTAAATGGAATCGTTTTTTTTTTGGCGCCCAATTAACCTTTGGAAACGTTTTATCTTTCACAGTGACAGTTGTTCTGATTGGATGCCGTTAAGTGGGGCTAATGTTCCGGTTTTATTATAATCAAGTATCAGCTAACAGATACATTAACCAGCTGCATGGTACGGATTTCGTTGCACTCAACGGAGGAAATAAATGAATTTAACTCCACGTTATTAAGTGTGGAAAATGTGTCTCAAAGAATGTTGCAAAATTTTAGTTACAATTATTTTAAATTCCAATTATAGTTTCTGCCTGAGCTGCACAGTTTCAGTTATGTAAGAATGCCCCAGTGTAAGAGTCTGTATCAATGTAAACAATTCGATCTGTGTTGATCTAGCTGATTATTCATCTGCTGTTCATCTGCAGGCAAACAATTGCTGCAGATGATGGAAGAACTTATTTGGGCTGCATGTGGCTGAGAACAAATATTTATGTTGCAGACTTTACAGATGAAGTACAGATCTATTTTTTATCTGCTTCACGTCTGCAGGCAAAAAAATGTTGCAGATGATCCATTCACTTCATCTGCACAGACTGAAAACAGATCATGCAGATAATAAATTAGTCTGTAATTTATCTGTTTTGGGCAAAACAGATCTGTTGCAGATCTGTTGCAGATCTGCTGGTTTCGTACGGGTGACCATTGAAATGTGTCTCCGGCATGTTGATTGAGTTGAACCTGTCCCGTGTTTACAAGTGAATCATCGTCCTTAGATAAGTCGTTTTTGACAAGTTTTTCTTGAAGAGACTTAACTACACCAAACTGGAAGTTACTCTCCTGAAAATCCCCCCATGCCTTCGGAATTCCAGTCCCATGAACCCCCCCATGTCCTCGGAATTCCAGTCGACGTAACCCCCCTTCCCTTCGGAATTCCGAGATGCCGCCCGTGGTATGGGTATGGATATTTTCTGGAACCACCCAATAAGACAGTAATATTATTATTATTATTATTATTATTATTATTATTATTGTTATTATATTATAAGTGTTTTTAATTAGTTCTTATTTCTCTTGTTAGGATGTTAGGTTGATAGCAAGTCCACATCAGCTTTGAGCTGCCAATTCTATAACGTTATATATAATTTATGGTTACACTATTTAATAAAAAGACCATGTAGGGTCACACGCTCTTCTGTCGCATTCAGAGTATGCAAGTTGAGCTATCAATGGTTAACATTGATGCTTGGGAGACTAGTATAAATTCTCTTCAACTGGTAATCTCATGCAAGGGAAGCTGGCACTAAAAGGAAACAAAAAGAAACTGAGTTAAACTCTGGGAGTTCCAGACCACTTAAAGTAAAGTACCTTACCTGAAGTTCACAGCTTCCCACTGGCTCTTGTGTCTTATTCTTACTATATTTTCAGGCAGTGGATAATGAAGGTCTACAGTTCAACAATTTGACCTCCAAAGGAGATTTCCCACCCATCAACTACATTATCATGTTGATAGTTGACATCATTTTGTACTTCCTGCTGGCTCTCTACCTTGATGCTGTGATTCCCGCAGAATATGGTCAGCGGAAGCCTCCTTATTTCATCTTCATGCCTTCCTTCTGGAAAAGTTTGTTTGCTGGGAAGAAAAAGAATGGTCCTTCCCGGCAGATGTCGGCAAGAGAGCAAGAAGCATCTGAAGATATTGAAGCTGTGCATGCTGACATGCATGGAAAGGAAGCAATTAGGTACGTGCATTTAGTGTGATTTGTACATCAGGGTGGTGTAGCGGTTAGTGCGTTGGACTTCAGAGGCCCAGTCCCTGCCATCATGTTGTTTCCTTAGTCAAGAAACCTTACCCCATATTTTCTCTCTCCACCCAGGTGTATAAAATGGGTACTGGTGACATACTGCTGGGGTGTAACCCTGTGATGGACTAACATCCCATCCAGGGGGGAGTAGCAATACTCTCAGTTGTACTACAGAAACTGGAATAAGCTCCAGCCATGTGGGCCTCTGTGTGCGACTTAACCATTTTATGTCATGGATGCAATTAGGTTTAAATTTGAAGTTCCAGTAATTAGCCCTTAAGGCAAAACTTAACAATTTAGGGTTCCTACAAAGTGGACTGTTGGGAGACCAATGGAACCTGTTTGTAACCTACGTTTGAGGTTCTTCAGGAGAATAATGGGGCTCCTTGAGCAGTAATCCTGCGTAATCATAGCCTATGCAGGGATATGGTGCCCAACAGGGAATTGTTTTTGATACAGATTCTTAAATAGGGAAAACAGTGGATTTTGTACGCGACACTTAGTGTAGATAGGCCTATAAACGGGATATACAGTTGCCCGCCAGTTTCCAAGAAATAGACCAGGAAATATTTTCCCTGTTTCCTGTGACATGTTCTGCAGTCTGACCTTGCATCTGACATTTTTTCAAATATGGAGATCACATTAATTTATTGTCAGGAAGGGGGGAACAGAGTGGAAGAAATACTAAATTTTTGTCATAAACAGGGTCACGATTCGACAGCTTGGGTGGCACACCCCTACCAATACTTGGGTTGGGTACCTCTCCCCCATCCTCCTATCTTGGCTTGCTTTTGAGTATTAAGTGTTTTAAAATAATGTCATTAACTTTCTGAAAGTAATGTTATGTTCACCTTATTATTTCTTGTAGCATCCACCATCTGAGGAAGGTCTTCCATGGTAAGGAAGATATAGTTGCAGTTGATGGTAAGTGGGCACAAAGTGGTACATGAAGTTTAGGTTAATTGTTTCATTTTTTCCCATTTAAAAGGTTGGTTAAGTAAGGCCAGTTCACGACACCCATTAGTGGTCTGAACTTAATCTGGTTTTTAAAAAGCAACTGCAAATAAATGGTTAGAGAATTACAAGCTCCCCATTAGTGATGGAATGGTACATGTAATTCATCGCAGTGTCATCCTTCATTTTTTTTTAGGCTTCCTTAACGTCTAGCTTTTACCAATTTAGTTATTGTCCTGGGTAGAGAAAAGCTTTTTGGAGCAAATTTTCTTGTCGATGGAAACAACAAGGCAGCAAGCATTGAACCGCTGACCTTCACATCAGTTGCTAGTTGTACTGAAGAAGGCTTCTTTCTTTGATGATCAGTCCCTGCATAACCATGGGGAGGGGCATAAACTGGTACATTCACACTTGCTTAAGATCAGAGCCCAGGGGGGTTACTCCCATATATTACCTCTATAGGTATGTGCCACTGTGAAGGGTATGGTTTTCAAGCAGTTTGGTCTGGGATAGGGTATAGAAATCAGAGTGTTTTGGTCTAGAAAAGGGCAACTGATTACCAGGAAACTAATAGGTGGTGTGAAAAACTTAGTCCAAAATGGAGTTGAAAAACTCGGAATATAAGACAACTTTGTTCATCAACAGATGGTTTTCCATTAAAAGCACTGTGTGGTTATATTTCTGATAGATAGCTGGAAAATAGCTAGTCTGAGTTAGGGTAGGGACTTTTGGCATCTAGTCTAGAATAGAGTTGCAAAAACGACCTGAAAGTGGTCTGGTATAGGTTAAGGGTTTCAGAGTCCCAGTGGCACACCCCCACCAAAATTTTTCCGAGTACGAGATCAGAGGTTCCAGCAGGGTTGCTGGGCTCTTGGTCTGCAACAGCGTTTGAGTTATGATTTACATGTAGTAATACCATATTTGCTTTGCTCCTTTAGGGGTGAGTATGGATATTTATGAAGGACATGTGACAGCACTGTTGGGTCACAATGGTGCAGGCAAAACAACCCTGATTGCTATGATGACAGGGATGGCTCCTGCGTCCAGTGGATATGCTACTGTTTACGGAATGGATGTCACAGACCAGAATCAATTGCACAAAATAAGAAAGCTTATTGGTAAGGATAACCTTTAGATGAATGCAGGATTGGATTAAGTAAGATCATTTATGTTAACTAATGTCCCAGTAGGTATAATCACAGGGATGTCTCCCAAGTCCAGTGGATATATTACTGTATAGTAACTGTGCAGTGTGACTTGCACAAGCACCATGTTAGCTTGTGGGACTTTTTGCCTTCTGGTCACGTGATAGAATATTTAACTAAAGGGGAAAGAATATTCTGACTTCAACTTCTGTATATAATTTGTGTAAAAAATTATGGAAAATGAACTTCAAAGTTAAAGTGTCCATTTGTTCAAGTATAAAAGCACTGCAGCTCCAATAAATTATTGCTGACACTGTATGTAAATGACTGATAAATAACATAAACTGAACTTAAACACAACGGTAAAGAGGCTTATAATTATCACACCTTATTTTAGTACACTTGCTTTACAAAGGTAAGAGAAATATTGCAGTTAAATTAGAAAACCCATGTACATGTTTCATATATTTGCTTTGCACAATACTACCCTTGTTTATTAGTTTTCTAAGACTATAAAGTAGTGTCTCGCTTTTGATGGACTACTGCACCTTAAGGGCTTCAGTGCTGCTTATATGACCCCTACAGTACACGAAGGTGCTCCATATCAGTGTTATCTACCAGGGTTTTCAATTTGAAAAAAGTACCAGGTGGAGCTATCAGAGTAGCTGGAGCTTTATTGTGGCGTGACAAAGCCACACATGGGCAGGTACAGGAGAAGGGAACCCCCTCCTGCAAGGGGGTCCAGGGGGCCTCCCCTGAGAAATTTTTAAGGTTTGCTTCCCTGGAGATGCATTCTGGTTCATTTTCAGTGACAAGAAGTGTTTTTTGAATTAAAATTTAGGCAAAAATAATCAGCTACATGCATGCTTCATTCTCCGTCCATAATCAGCTACATCATTGACATGACCTAATACCTTTGAGTACAAAAAGTACCCGGCACAAATGCTAAAAGTAACCGGTGACTTCCGTCGGGCATCGGGTGCTTTTGAAAACCCTGATATACATGTATCTACCCTGACCAGTTATTTTTATTTGATTCTTCATGCTGTTTTTTTGTTTTCGAAGGTGTATGCCCACAACAGAATGTGCTGTTTGATTTCCTGACTGTGAAGGAACATTTAGAATTCTACTCTGGCTTAAAGGAAGTTGCAGATGATGAGATGGATGCTTTGGTAACATTGATAATTCATATTAGTTATGTTTTTGACTTAACAATGTCAGCCATGGAGGAATTTTCACTTCCATTATTTCCTAATTCAGGGTCAAAAATGAAACAAAACTTATTCGTGCATAGCCTGGCAAACGTGCGTAATATTGTGCTATTAAAGTTCTTGCTTTATTGTGGCAATTAAGTAGGTAACCATAATTTCAGCATATAGAATGGTACTCTTAATGTTGGACAAATATAGTGCTTAAATAACTAACAACACAAGCTGTGATTGTTACATATGCTGAGTGAGCTGCAGTGGACTATTAAATAAATAAATAAATAAATAAATACATATTAAATAAATAAACTTTTGGACAACTAGACTGACTGATTACCGCGTTCCCCATGATCAGGGAAAACTCGGCATATTAATCTTTTCAAGGTCAGGGAAAAGTCCAGGAATTTTTAATCTAGTAAAGGGAATTCTTGATTCTAGCATCCTTAAAGTTAGTGAAGATTCAGCAGATTTATCATTTTGACTTGCCACTCGGATAGATAAGGATTTTTGGTTGTTAGCAAGGTGTTGTTTTAAAAAATTCCTTTGAATCATATGACAATCGACCTGATTTTTCTGGCATTATATATAACCCAAAGGATTTGTGGTGAGTGAATATTGGTTTATATATTATGTTTAGTCAAAGTTAGAGGTTTCTTTTTTTGGACATCCACCCCCAGTGACAATCAAGAGGAAGACTTTACAACTCAGATTCTTGGATTCTAACATTATTACCCAATATTACCCAATGAAAACCATGTGAAGTTTAAAATACCTGCTCTGGAAACATGATTTCAAACTTAGAGCGCAATAAAGGGTTTAAACTTGAGATCTGGTTACGAAAGCCCTCTTTGAATAGAGACAATGGCTTCGAATTAGCCAACATTTATAACACTATTTTAGGCCCCTTGAGACCCGTATGAAGTGATATATCCCTTCTTAACATTCACATTTCTATTGTGGCTGATGAAGTTCGGTTGGACCGAATGAATTCCATTTTAACAGTTTAAAACTTTTTATTGCGCTCTGAGTCAGGAAAATATTTTATTATTCTTAAAATTATGTGAAGTTTATGTTACAATTATTCCTGTAAGTGAATTTTTTTCTGGTTAACGCGGTTTCTGTCATGTCTCTTTGAAGGTGAATCAGTTGTTGAAGGATGTAGACCTGGTTGATCAGGTGGACACTCTGGCAAAAGATTTGAGCGGAGGACAAAAAAGGAAGCTTTCTGTTGGCTTGGCACTTATCGGAGATCCAAAGGTACAAAACCTTTGAGGCTAAAGTATGGAAATCTCGATCAAGACACTTGAGAGTAAACAATAAGAGTTTGCCAGAGTTCAGTCTTCTTTTTGTAAGGCACAAACTTCTGGCAGTGAGAAATCCACCTAGCTTGCTTGAATACAGTAGAACCGCCTTTCATAAGCAGACACGTCCTGTACGTGAAAACCAAACTACAATCCAACAATCGGACATGGATATCCACGTTGTGCAGAAATCAGCGCAGTGACCCCATTTTTATGGCATTTTTGAAATGCTCAAAACATACTATCATTATCAATGGGACAAAGTTTTAGATTTTTTTAATATTTCCTCAGTTTTGGTGAAATAACATTAATCCAAAAAGCCATCCCACTTTTCATTTAATTGTTGTTGTTGTTCAATAAGGTGGTGATATTAGATGAACCTACAAGCGGGATGGATCCGTATTCTCGACGTCTCATGTGGTCCTTATTGCAAGAAAAGTGTAAAGATAGAGTGGTTCTCCTTACAACCCATTTCATGGACGAGGCTGACGTTTTAGCTGGTATTAAAATGTTTCAGTTCCCTCTATTTTGTTACAAAAAAGACAGAACCAAGACAAGAGAAATAGGGCTTTACAAGTTGTTGGCAGGGTACTCAAACATGGCATAATTTGAGTAGAATGTCATTTCTGAAAAACTTAGGAATTCTCAGCTTGTAATGGTGTCTTATGCAAGAGAGTTTACTCATTAGATTTGGAAAGGGGTGGGGATAGCCTTAGGAAAATGCAACCACTGTATATTTCTGTTCTCCATCTCTACATTTTTAAAACCTTGTTAAAATTTGCAGGAAAAAAAATTCATGCATGGTGCTGGCCATTTGTAAATTTTTGCCGGCAGAAAGTAAGGGCTTGGTTTTTGCAAAGGTTAACAAGATAGTGACATGATTAGTTTAAAGTTAGTGGTGCTATGGAACTGCCACTTCCGTCAATTATTGTTATTTCTTTACACTTTTGTAGATTACAAGGCCATCTTGTCCAAAGGAAAAGTGCGTTGTGCTGGAACGTCGCTTTTCCTGAAGAATCGCTTTGGAATTGGATACCACTTGAAGTAAGTTCTGAGGTTAATTTGTTAAGTGAAATTTGCCCTTGTTGGTTCTTTATATAAAAATTCTCCTTGGCCAGTTAATATTATGAAGTCCGCATTGTGTTTATGAACGTTCGATACCCATGACAAATTGCCTCAAAATTGTGTCTGGGCAGCCTCGGTTGGTGTGGTAGCACTGTAACACGTTTCACGTTAGACAAGGGCTGGGTAAAGAACACGAAGGTTCAGAACATACTGTGGAATTTAGAATGATAAATATTAACTTGTCAAGGAGAATTTGTAGCCATTTCGTACTGCTGAACTCGACTTCTGATTGGGCAATTTAAAATTTGTCTCACAATTTTGTCTAGGTGGACACTGTTCGTGTAGCCGCACGGTGATTATATCGGGGCTAGTTGGGACCACCAGAAATAGTCGGATAATCGACATGTAGCCTATATTATCGAGAAGAATAAATATTTTCTAAAGATAATAGGAAACGGAAAGCATCATCAGAAAAGATTTAGCTGGTTCAGTCATTGTGGTTATTCGCAGACACCCGTGAAATACCCTCATGCTTGCCTTCATAGTTTCTTGTAGTCCTCTAAAGCAATTTTTACTGGGGAACATGGAGTAAACAAAACCTGTTTTAAGAAATGCCTTACACGTTTCAGCTTCAAGTTGTTACAAACTTGACTCATAAATGTCTTTGTTGATATAAGGAAGGTTGCTCACCTAAGAGCATGTGACGCCGTAATAGCCCTTTTCACAGTTACCTTTTCTCATTTGCATTACAATGTTTTTGAACGTGGATGTGAGGCAATTTCGGGCAGAAACTACAAAATTGCCCGAAATTGCCTCACATCCACGTTCAAAAACATTGTAATGCAAATAAGAAAAGGTAACTGTGAAAAGGGCTATTAATTCGGACTATAATTTTAAAACTACGACCGCTCAAATGGTCATGAAAAGATGTGCTACATTTTTTCGATTTTGGTGGCAAAATCGTCATTTACAGCGTACATCCTCTTTTCCAAAAGTCCTTCGATGTGCTGTGGTCTTTGTCACTTCTAAGGAAATTGTTTTGTCTTTGCAGTATGGCGCTAGCAGATGATTGTGACACGGAGCGTCTGAAGGAGCTTGTTCAAAGCAAAGTGCAAGGTGCTGAAGTCATTCGTCACCACGGCAAAGAAATGGCGTTTGCTCTTCCGATGGAGCAAGTATCCTGCTTCCCAGGTATTGTCAGGCCTTGCTGTTAGTTTGCACACATCGTGTGTGCAAATTATCCACGAAGTCCTGGATAGTTAAATAAAAAAGCCTGACCTCCCAGTTTATACAAACTTACAGCTCTCCAAGTTCTGGCATTGATATCGTCCTGTCCTGATTACATCCACAACCGCGCTAAATCGGTGTCAAATTTGCAAGAAATCGCTTTTTAGGGTTTCAGTTTTGTATTTGGCCTTGAACGGAAGAGCAGAAAAGAAAGAGTCCTCCTGTAAGTGGGGGGGGGGGGGGACAGGGGGCTCTAAACCCCCCGCCTCCCGTACCTTGCAATCCCGGCTCCAACCCCTTTTTCCTTGGTTTCCTCCCTTCTGCCCTTTTTCGATTGCGAAATATTATGTAATGTTGCGTAATTTGCCCTGTTTCTCCCGCTTCCCGCCCTTTTAGAACTCCCACTTCCCTCCCTTTCCTCTCCCGCCTCCCGTACCCCTTCCGCCCCCTATTCTCCCGGACTCCCACCCCCCCCCCCCCCCAGTTTTGGGAGGTTTATAAAGTGAGTGATTGGGTGTCATTGGGACAAACTTGATGATGGCGATTCCCTTGAGTGTAGGTTTCACTAGTGGAGTTTTTCAAGTTGTGTGTTACGTGATTAATGTCTTCCATGCTGGCAAAGTTAGTGAATATGTGCTATTTTCAAGAGCCTCAGCCGTTTGCTAAGAGCACTGAGAAACTATTGAATTTCCCCAGACTTACTAAAAGCCTTGGAAGATAACAACGATGGTCCTGAAGTTTGTGCAGCCCCATTACTAGGCGTGACCAGTTATGGTGTTTCCATGACAACACTAGAAGAGGTTTTTCTTCAACTGGAAGATACGAGTGAAGAAACTGAAGGATCCATAGAAGAAGCTGATTCGAGTCAGGTAAGAGGTCCATTAACTACAGAACTGTTAAATAAATTATTTTTTTCAGTTTTCCCATGTAATTAAGCAACCACGACCCAAACGCCGAGGAAAATGTCGTTTTATTCTGTCTAACAATCAGGAGCTGACTTTGTAACGACACCGACGGCGTTACAGTTACAGGTAGAAAAAGGAAAATTCATCGTCGTGTGTTCCCTTTCTACTAAAGCCTTGAATTTGGTCATTTCACCTTGTTGTTTTTACAAAGGACGGTAAAGAAATGTGCCGACATGTATAGCGCACGTGCAGAGTCATTGTTGTGCTACTCAAACCTTTTGTTTTGCGACGAGGAGACATGCTTTCGGGATTAATAAGTGACATCAGAACAGCAGATCATAACTTTCTGAACTTTAAGGCTGGTTTCCATATGCTCGCTACGATCGCTGTGATCGCTGGAAAAAACGTTCAGCAATCGTTGCGATCATGTGGAAACCACTTTTTAGCGATCGTAGCGATCACAGCAAACATATGGAAACCAGCCTATATGGAAACTGCTCAGCGATCAGAGTCGCAACGACCGCTCAACTTTTTTGGTAGCGATCGTAGCGATCATATGGAAACCAGTCTTAACTGTGTGTTTGGAATGTTCACCTAGAGAATGCATGTGCATTAAAACAAACTTGTGTTTAAAGGATGCTTCTGCGCATGATGCGAGGGGGAGCACTCAGCTGCTAGAGCCGCCCCCGAATGCCGTCACCGTTCAAGACGGAGCCTCAAAAGTTTCAGGGTCAATAAACGCGTTGCATACTGCAGGAGTGGAACTAAATAACCCAGAACTGCGGGAGAATTCACTGAAACCAGTATGGAAGGAAAAACAACAGCTTCTAGGTTTGCTAAAGGTATGTAGTTAGACTTAGGTAACAAGATCTCATTTACTACCCTCACAGCACGTCCACGATGAAACCACAAACTCTTGGCAACTGTCAACATGTTACATACCACAGGGGCAGAGCTAAATAGCTTAGAACTAACGGAGAATTCAGAGAAATCTGTGTGCAAGGCGAAACAGCAGCTATTAGGTTTACTGAAGGTATGTCACCTGTCCTCGCCCATGCATCACACTCGAGCTCTCACCTTCTTCCTCATTCTTTGTTCTCAGGCAAACGCAACAATACTTTGCGCTTGATTTAACAGCATTTAGTGAGAACCGAACCACTTACAAGCGTAACTGTGTAACGCTTAGTAGTGACTTGAAATTCCAAAAGTTCGCTATTTGGCAGAAAACACTGCGAAAACGGGCCACAGAAAACTACTCAATAAGTTAGGATTTCAGTGGTCACACTTGAATTGAAACACAGACTCAAAAATGAAAATTATCTGGAGCTACCTTGTACAGCATAATACTGAAATAGCACCACAGGAAAGTACTGCTCAGTAGCTTTCATTTGAATGGTCACTCTTTAAATTATTCCACTCTTGCGCCATTTTACCATATAAGGTCAAGAGAACGCGCAAAATATGCCACGGAATTTAAGCCACGGTATTACACAGTAAATTATGCACTGCACTGCAAAATCCAGATTTCACAGGTTTTCTGGCCGAAGGACTGGAATAACGAAATTTTGACGTGAATTTTTCAAGTGGAATAATAAATCTCTTATTCGATGGCTTAACATATAATACGCGCGGACATTTTGCTCATTGCTCGTATTTTTGCTCGCCCCTTCGGGGTTCGGAAAAATACTACGCAACTCGCAAAATATCCGCGCGTATTATATGTGAAACCATCGAATAAGATGTATATATTTTCATCCACAGACTCAGTAGTTAGAACCACCTCGTACAGCATAATAAATAGCACCATATGAATTTACTGCTCAGTAGCTTTCATTTGAATGGTCACACTTCAGGATTTCATCCACAGACTCAAACGTTAGAACTTCCTTGTACAGCATAATAAACAGCACCACAGGAAAGAACTGCTCAGTAGCTTTCATTTGAATGGTCACACTTCAGGATTTCATCCACAAACTTAAACGCTAGAACTTCCTTGTACAGCATAATAAACAGCACCATATGAAAGTACTGCTCAGTAGCTTTCATTTGAATGGCCATATACTTAACGATTTTCATGTCATCGACAGACTCGAATGTTAGAACTACCTCCTGAGCAGTACTACAGGAAAAAAAACCCTCCACTCCTTCAGGTTGCATCTTACGATTTCAACCACAGACTCAATGTTATTGAACCACTTGTCACAAATACCATTGAAGGAAAAATTGACAGTGAAATTAAAAAAAACTGAATGCTTATAAATCGTGAAGGCTTAATTTGATAATAGATCAAAATGCATGACAATGGGTGAACAAAAAAAAAAAAACACGAAAATGGGAAGCCATCCAAACATCCATTCTGTAAGAGTGGGGCGCATTATTTTGTTGTATGTGTTGCTACAGTAACTGTTAATCTGTAACTTTTGTTAACCCGGCCCCAGGGGTAATCCTCATCTAATTTCGCGATCATAACACTTTTTATACTTTTAGACGTAGTTACCGTCAACTTCAACCAAGCATTCTTGTCACAAGAATCTTGGATATGTTTAACAGTAGAATTGTCTTAAGCTGACATTTCATCAAATTGAATGGTTAACTGATGTCACCATTCTCTGAATGTCATGTTTAAGTCCTGAGAAGCTATTCGGGTAACTTTGTTTGTGTACGTACGCCAACACTGTCTTTTGATGGGCAGTTAATCGATTGTCATAATTGTAAATTTCCAGTACAAAGTCTTGAAACTTAGCACTGGAAAGTAAGAGACATATGAACCGGATTGTCGTAACTTTGACAGCCTGTATGATGCTGTTGAATATATGTTTTCTGTAAGCATACATTTTGACTTAGTTCGAAAGCTCTGCAGAAATTATGATGTCATTACCTTACCACTGCTCTCTCTCAGTAAGGTTTATTTCTTAGTTTTCATCAGTTTTTCCTTGTTTTCACAGATCCGTTGGCTCAACATAATTCGTTCGCCAGTAAAGATATTTTTCATGGTCATCGTTCCTCCGGTTCTTTTGATTGTGGGTCTTTCCATATTAAATCGATCCAAGAACAAAACAAACAAAGCCAACCTCCCCGAGCCGCTTCACCTAACTCCTAATATGTACCTGAAGCCCGGAAGCCAGGAGGATTATGCCACTTATGCTCTTCTGCAGAACACCACATCTCGTGTCATAGATTATATCATGGAGTACTTTGCTGACTACAAAATTGGCACAGAATTGGTGTCTTCCATGGGTGCTGTTTTAAACAGTTCCTCTCGTGCTCTTTATAACTTGGGGTTCAACATTCGCAAATTTCCTGCAGCGTTTAATTTGTCACGGGCCAGTGTAAGTATGTCTTCCCTGTTGCGTGTTTCTTCTGGGACCTGCTGTATAGCTCTGTAAATTAGTTCGACAATTGTCAAGTTTGCAGTTTATAGAGGGTTGTCCAATGCACACCATCTGATACGATCGAAAAAAGACAAAGTTCGATTCGTACAGGTGGACAACTTGGTACGTGAATTGCCTTACGTAAACCATCAACATGGCTACGTTTACAAACTGTCTGATCAAATTGCGATATTTGTCGGAAGCAGCGATCAAGGAAAGACGGGAGGTTTACGAAGCCATTAACGGGTACGCATTTTTCCCATTAATGTCCTGGCCCAAAGAACTGAAATAGGCTTAAAGAAAAAAAGAAGTCAAATCTCTGTTTTCTTTCGGGCAGCGTGCTTGTGTGTTCAAGTTTTCAGTTATAAAGTCGCGGCTGCACGAGCGATTCTTTGCTTGCGATGGTGAGGCGATTTGTTTGAAAATTGTTGCGTGGCCAGCGCGCGGCGAAAATCACATGTGTTGCTGCCACCCTCGCACGAGTGATGCGACAGCTAAAAAAATCGTGAGAAATTCAATGAGTTGAATTTTTCGCGACAAAATCACTGACTTCGTCAAAATTTGTCGCCAAGTGTAGCCATCACCGCGCGTTGGCGACGCGACAATTCTAAAATAATCGCATCACCATCGCAAGCAAAGAATCGCTCGTGTAGCCTTAAGAACAAAAGGCGTGGAACAAATTTGAGTATGAAGGGGGAAAATGGCTCTTTGCGTTTGCGTCTTGGTAGAGTAGTATGAGCGATTTTGCTTTACTCACTACACTAACTAACCGAAGACAAACAAGACTGATAGTTATACACGTGATAGTTATACACGTAGTGAGATGTTGAGATAAGAGTGAAATATAAACACAGCAAGAGTAGTATACTAGTCAATACTATTCAGTAAATCGTATGATGATTTACAAAAATGTTGCAACGATTGGGAGACCTATAAAGCCATCTTCAGATTATAGACGGAGGAGCATCAACCAGCCCGTGAAAAAATACGCACTGTGTTGCAGCCCAACGGAAATAGAAAACAACTAGACTGATTCTAGACTGCGATTAGTCTCTAATTTTGGCGATGGCGATTGTGGGGCGGACGAAATACACACGCGCGCGCGAAACTTCGAGGAAACGCGACGAATTTTCGGCGCTCCCTTCGCGTCGCGTTTCCTCGAAATTTCGCGCGCGCGTGTGTATTTCGTCCGCCCCACAATCGCCATCGCCAAAATTAGAGACTACTCGCAGTCTAAACTGATTCCAATTAACTTAATTTCTTCCATACAGCCTGCAGATTTACAATCAAGCTTCCTAATGCGATACAATGACACTACAGTTCATTCAGTTCCTGTTGGCGTCAACATCCTAGGATCCATTCTGCATATGAACGCGCTGAAGAGTCGGAATCAAACGCCTTACCCACTGGAGTCCAGTATTCTTCCGTTCCCTGGCCTCAAGCCTGAATGGACATATGACGGCACAGCCTTCACCTCAATTCTTTTGATTGGCATGTCTCTTGCCATCATCCCAGGGAGTTTTGCCATTGAAGTTGTAGCACTGCGACAGGTAAGGTTAACGATAGGGCTTGGGCTTGAAGTGTACCAATCTACCTCAATCTACCTCACGCGTGCGCAGTATTTGAAGATTTGAATCGAGTCTGCAAAATTATGCGCCAGTTTCCTTGAAGAACTATGCGTTGCATTGCACGTAATTCTTTAACTGTTCGATTTAAACTGGACAACTTCATATGAATTTGATATTTAGCAATTCTTCTTTGCAATTTTAGAATTGTTGACTCCATTCAAATCTTCAAAATACTACAGACACATGTGACGTAGATTGACTGTAATCGAGTTTCAAAGAGGAAGATTCTCTATAAAACGGATAGATTTTCCCTCTGTCTGTCATGATTTTTTTTTCATGTTAATTAAAATCCACACATTCGAAATTAAAAAGGGGACACGTTTTTTTTTGCGAAAATATTTTAGTAGCCTTAATGCCCGTCCTTTCTTTAGTAGATATATACCTCTACACCTGTCACGTCCAGAGGCGTCCCTCGTGACGAGGCGGCCTCTACACTGTGGGGGTATGAACTTTTGAGACACGTTGTTGAAGCCAATGGCTTAAAGTGCTACTACGATGAAAATTTCTTGTTTTGTTTTCAACTTTTTTAAACTTCAAACTGTTCAATAGATGCCATATTATATGAATCGTGATAAATTAGATCGATATATGCTTACACGGCCCAGGAATATATGTCCGAAAACCGCATTAAACCCGTCCGCCATTACTCAGTTCGCAAAAGAGAAGCCCGCGAATTTCATGGAAGCGGTCTTATCTCTAACCACGTGAATTTTGCTCGTGACGTAGAAGTCTCAACCATCGCCACGAAGAGTATAATGAAGAGTCGTAAATAGAGAGCCAAACTGCATTATATGGATGTGTTTTCCGTCGAATTCGTCGTCCAGTTATTTTGAGAGCGATTTAGGACAAAGTTTTTTTGGCAAAGTCGGCGAACTCGCAGAAGTGGCACCATACGATGACAGTTTCGAGCCTCTCGCTACCGAAGAGGAAGCCGTCTCAAACTATGCAAGAATGGATCAAGAAGCCGAATAAATATCCCAGTTATCCCAAATCACAAACGCTGAAATCCTTCCAATAATACAACAAATTTAACTGTTTCGCATATCTGTTGCGTTGGGGTCCGTCAGCTGTTTCTTACTCTTGCTTTTTTTCTTGCCGATACGGGTTGAGTTTGTTGTTGTTGTGTTCACAGATTTGCTGCAGTATCCTAAATTGCAGTTAATAAATAGATAATAAATCCTATAATAATAAGCTCTCCCTTCTAAAAGAAAAGCCCACATAATGCTACGTGAAAGTTTGTGAATAGATATAGAGGGCCCCGAGCCTAACATACATTCAGAATTTTATAGATGAGACAAAAGGTCGAGGAAAATAAATTCACGTAAACGAAGTGATGTCGCGAATCGCCCGTGTAATTGTGCGAACACGGTAATCTTACTACCTAGTAAACAAGCCAATGCGAACTAATAGAGATAAACTCTGATTTGCTATCAGAATTCTAGGTATAAACTGTGGACTACGGCGTCACATCGAAAGCGTTACTGAGAAAAGTGGCTACCCCGAAGGCGGTGAAAGGCTCAAGAAATTATAGCTAATTGTGTAAGACTTTGTCAGTTTGGGATTTGGCTACGCCGTACGCCAAGAGAAATTAATTGAAGTATAAAAGAGTTATATTGTTAGGAGCTGGCTACGCGGTACGCAGAGAGAGATAAATTGAAATGTACGAGGGATGTTAGGAGCTGGCTACACAGTAAAAAGAACAAGAAATACACAGTAAGGTTTGTTATGGTCGATTAAACTCGGTTGTTTACATTTTCACGTTATATGTGGCCGAATAGTTCAAAGAAATTTTGAGTAATATTCTCGTTTACAGAATGAGGAATACACGGTGATATTTTGTTATCCAGGAACGGTTGTAGAACGCGGAATATACGGTAATGTTTTCCTATTTTCTGCTTACCGCGTACAACGTACCAAGTTGAAGAGAAATAATTTCTGTGTATCGCGGAGCCGGCTTGGCAGCGACACAGAAAATAGTTCATGTGAAGGGGCATATATTATGCAGTTAAGCCAAAATTTGTTGGGACTGATACATGTATATGCACAAGACAACCGAACGAAGTATCTCTTAGATGTGTGAGGAAATGTGTATCTTACCGTACATGTGATGTTAGCACAAACGGCAAATAAATATTCGCTCACCATTCGACGATCCCACTCAGGTATGATTGCTGATGTTTTTCTTCCTGATGGCTGGAACTGATCCTGGTTTTAAATATTTCCTTGTACTTTTCTTATAAAATGCGTGAGTAAAGCATTCAGCCATAAAAATGCACAAAGCAAACAGTGTCCAACAGGATTGAAGTCCTTCCGGCCAGCCACGCAAACGAAGCTTTTCCACTTAAAATAAACGTACCCACTCGTTGGTGAACTGTGAATGGAAATTTCCGATTCATCGATGCTTTCTTTGCCGTAATCTTCAACAACAGAGCGCCGACCACGCATACTGCAGCTCAAAATCGAAGAAATGAATCTTGCGAACCCTCACACCTCTCCGAATGCATACGAAAGTAGCCACGTTTGTTTGGTTGCGTTGAGACTTCTACGTCACTTCCTCTCTCGGCCATCTCGGCCCAACTCGTCCCGGTCATTTTTGAATTGAGTAATGGCGGCAAGCCGAATTCGAAAATTACAGTTAAAATAATCGGACTTCCCGTACGAATTTCGAATTAAAACTTTGCACGGTGAGTAATATGTACTTATCTTTTCAAAATATGGTGAGAACAAAAAATTCATATTATTGATCATAGTAGCACTTTAACACTTCTTTGTTTGTGGTCTGTAGGAGAAGATGCGCCATCTTCTGCGAGTATCTGGAGTTTCATCGTACATTTACTGGCTTCAGTTCTTCCTGGCTGACGCCATCCTTTTCCTTATTCCATGCACGCTTTTGTTGATACTAGTGCCAATCTTCAAGATACCCTCCCTGATCCCTGCGCCCGCCATGGGTAGCCTGGTACTGTGTTTGCTGCTGTACTGTCCTTCTGGAATCCTGTTCTCGTATCTTTGTTCGTTCATGTTCAGCAAGTGGGACACCGCCCAGCAGGTCATGCCGCAGCTGTTTATGTATGTAAGTACAGCTGAATGCATGGTTTTTCCTTTGTGTGTGTGTGTGTGTGTGTGTGTGTGTGTGTGTGCGTGCGTGCGTGCGTGCGTGCGTACATTCCAGGTGTTTGCTTCGTTTGTGTATTTTTATGTGCGTGTGCATGTGTGCGTGCGGCTCTACGTTAGAACCAATTCGATTTGGCTGTTGATTTCATCCAGCCGACAGTCCATATTTTATGTAGGTTACATTTAAATGACTCCATTTGTTCTTGCTAGGGTGGATTTATTCCATGGTTGGCCGTTGCACTGGTGGATATGATAGCAAGTCAAGATACAGCTATCATTCTTCATTACGTGTTTTCATTTCTGCTGCCCCCTTATCCGGTGTTTGGAGCGTTGTATTACATCGACAGGGTAAGAATGAATAAGGAAATCCCCGGAAGTCTTTGAAAATCCTTGGCGGTCCCCGAAATCTTCGGTAGCTTTTGAAAGTCCGCAGAAGTCTTCGGAAATCCGAGGTATTCTCTGGAAACTCTCGGTAGTCTTTGGAAACCCTCGGAAGTCTTCGGAAATCTACAGAGGGCGTAGGATTGTCTTCTTCGGAAGATCTTGGGTGGCGTTTAGTATATTTCGGTTATCGTCGGGTAATTACGGTTATTAAGTATTTGCTTTTCATTTCAAATAAATGATTAATTAGCCTGCTGTCAAGGTCGTGATGGAAGGATTTCTTTTTGCCATTGATAAGTTCAGTTACCCTATACCCTAGAGGATATTTGGAGACTGCTTCATAGTTGCATTCGCACATATCGTTATGCTTTATCTCAACACTCCTGCTTTTAATTTAGATGATTTGTCATTAGCAGAGTCAAGAGTCCAAACTCGTTGCTTTCGTGTCCTTTTAAGTTTCAGCTCTCCAACTCTTCTAAGGCGCCGTTTACATGAGTTATTTCATCCCGGGATGAGTTTTACCCCGGGATGACCTTCATCTCATCCCGGGATGACTTTCATCCCGGTGTCTGGTCATTTACCTGTAAGCGTTTACATGATTTGGAGCAAAAATGGGTTCGGCCCTGGATGATTTCATCCCGGTCTTCAGCACCGGGATGAAATCATCCCGGGGTGAGATGAAGGTCATCCCGGGGTGAGATGAAGGTCATCCCGGGGTGAAACTCATCCCGGGATGAAATAACTCGCAAACGGCGGCCAATACTATGGATCATTCCACGTTTCTGGGAAACCCCCACCTACCCCTCCCCTAACCCAACATTTTGCTCTAAGTGATAATAAGTGAAAAATGTTGGGTTAGGGGAGGGGTAGGCGGGGGGTTCCCAGAAACGTGTCTTCTATCTCTCTACCTCTTCTTGGTTTAGGTTGAAATCAGGGTTTTGCTTGATTTGCCGGTTTGAAAGACAGTTTGAGTAGTTCAATGGGTCTCAACATGTTCTGACGAAAGTTTTGTTTCATCCGCAGGCGTACAGATACGAGTCCATTTTAGCAGCTTTACGTTCCAATGGTGACGCAGTAGAAGTACACATGACTGCAAGCCATTATTTCAAGTGGACTAAGTACAACGGCATCCCGGCGGCATTGATTGCTGTAAGATAACTTGGGGGCAAGATGGGGGAGGGGGGGGATTTAAAACTCCCTCTTCCCGTACCCTTTAATCCCGGTTCCCGCCCGTTTTTGTAAGCTCTCTCCTCTTAGCACTTTATCAGTTTGCGCGATATTGCGCAATGTTGGATAATTTTTCCTTATTTCTCCCACTTCCCGCCACCCTGGGAATCCCGCTTGCCGCCCCCTCTTTCCGCCTCCCATACAATCCCTTTCTCCCGGGTCCCCCCCCCCCTACTTAACTGAAATGTACTACAACTCTGTTGTTTAAAACGAGTTTTTAAACCATCAACACACAGCTTCATAGTGACAAGGGTTTGCGGGTTTTAATATTTGTAAACTTTCCACGGTCTGCAGAAATTAGTTCCAGCGTCTTTTTCGCTGTTCCTTTTTCACATTAACCCTTTAAGGTTCAATAATGACAAGATATTACTTCTCTTTACAGTTTCACTGCATGATCAAACAAACAGGTCATGAGATTGAAGAAAGTGATCACCAATGACACCAAGTGGATGCTCAGTCAAATTGTCCTAGCATCTGCTTTAAGAAAAATATGAACGCAAGAGGGAAGAATAAACTAGTGTGAACTCTCGCCACTTTGTTGCTTCAACATGTACCGTCATTTCAATCTAAGGAAAGCCACATAAAATCAAACGTCACATGTTTTGTAACTTATTTTAGTGTTTAAAGAAACCTATAACCTATTCAAAAATGTCTCTGTAAAACATACTTGTTATGGTCAACAGCTATGGGTGCAAAGGTTCGTCTAACGTAGATTGTTAAACCTGCGTTCAATATGAAGTTTAAAAATTCCAAATGCTCGATGACGAAACGTGTTATGTTTGATGCCAAGTTAGGTCACGTTTGTTTGTTTCGTGACGTGGCAACATGTACATGCAATGGATGGTAGGTTGATGGTTTCCTCTTTGTTTGTTTCCTCAGCCTGTCTTTCATACAATCCTGTTTTCTGTGCTGGTTTACATCCTGGATCAGCGTGATATCGGCGCTTCCACTAAGTGCACATGTACACGCAGGTAAGAATGCAGTTTGGAGGCCACAAGTTAAACGTTAGCACCAGGTTATCATATTTTATTAGGTTAAGTTGTACACGAGCCAAGGAGGCCCACATGGCCGGAGCTTATCCTGGCTTCTATAGCATGAAGCAACTGAGAGTATTGCTACTCCCCCCTGGATGAGATGCTAGTCCATCGCAGGGTTACCCCCAGCAGTATGTCGTCGGTACCCATTTATACACCTGGATGGAGAGAGACAATGTGATGACAGGGACCGGACGTGGAACTGCCGACTCATTAGTACTGCTCTATAGCTTTCATTTTACATGATCACACTTTAGATGTTCATCCATGGACTAAGTTAAAACCACCTTGTACAGCATCATAAACAGCTCCTCCTTTCTACCAACCTATTCATGTACTTGCTTCATCTTTCTTACACCTTTGTTCCCAATTCTTCAACAGCAATCCAAATACTGTGGATCGCCATCCTAGTTTCAAACGATTCGACAGCTTTCGCCCACCACAGTCCAAGGATGAAGACGTGAAAAGAGAAAAACAGAAACTTATAAATACAAACGAAAGCTCCAGCGAATTGTCTTCGTTCTCTGTTATGGTCAAGGTAGGAGCGACGATATATTCCCTGCAATTCACTCATGAAAACCTCATAATTATAAGAAGAGGAATAATACTACGCCCAACAGGCCATAAATAAGTTGTCGTATTAACTATAATACGACCGATCGGGACAACGGAAATAGCACATAAGAGTGTGACTGCTTTTTTAGAAGCTTTCCTTTTGGCCAAGAAAAAGCGATCGTAAGAATAAGGCAGTCGTGCAGTCCAAGCTATGCAAACGTTCGTTAAAGATGCGACTTTTGAATTCATCGTTTGAAGCACGTTTCTACCAGTTTCCGTTAAAACTTGGCACGATAACTACATTTTGTCTAGTCAGGCCCCTTTCTCTTTATTCCGACGAAGAGAAAGGAACTGTGGGAACGAGGGTGGGTGTAAAACAGTGCCGTCGCCAAAGATTGCCCTTTATGCTGACATCCTCGCTTTCTCGTTCTCAATTAAACTATATTGTAATGCAATGTACTATAAAAATGCATAACGATACAATGTGTTTTGTGTTGTGTAGGCTCTCTGGAAGAGGTTTGGCTCAGGCAAGACGGCCAAAACTGTCGTCAAAGACTTGTATTTCGGTGTTGAGCAAGGCGAAGTTTTTGGACTTCTCGGCCCAAACGGTGCTGGCAAGACGACTTCTCTGAAGATGATTACAGCGGACTTTCCCCCATCAAGAGGAAAGGTATGGTGAAATCATTGACTTTCTCTGACTTTCTCTTTCAAAGCCAGACCACTGACAGTTATTCACTGAGGTGAAGGCGAATAGTGGAGGATACGATTTACAGAGCTGTGAGGTAAATGTAGTTGTTTTGTATTATATACCATGCAAAACGCGCGCAAGTTGACCACTGCTTTGCTCAGAGATGAATGACAAATGCTTTCCTGAGTTGGCCAATCAGAGCGCGCGAAAAACACTATTCTTGTGTGGTGTCACAGGAAGTGACATGTAGCACTAATAAACTATTATTCCACAAGCACGCATTGGATGCGCGGTGAAAAGTACCCAGCGTGGCGTGTAGCGCTAAGTCGGTTATACTTAGTCACCTGGTATAAAACAAGCGCGAGCGGAAGAATTGTTTTTATCAAATTCTCAACTTCGGTGATCGTTGCTAAGTGTTTTCTCGCCATATTTTTGGACAAAACTTTTGCTTCGCGGCGAAAACTTTTGAACCCCATGGCACTTGACATGGTATCCAATAAACTATTTCCGAATTGCCTTCAGCCTCATTGAGTTTTATCTGCATGCGAATAAAAACTCATTTTTATAGGTAAGGTTGAGCACCAGGCCTCGCTTTGAAAATAGGCTAAAGACAACTCGGAAATAAATAAACATGTAAAGTATATGCATGAGTGCTAGAAGTGAGAAATACTGCCCTACATAATTTCCCCCCGGCCGTACGGCCTGAAAGAAGAAATTAGAAAGGAGAACCAGGATCAAAGAAAAATCTTTGACCCCGGCGAGTTTTGAACCTGCGACCTCCGGATTAGATCACCGTCGCTCTACCAACTGAGCTACGAGGCCAAGCTGGGAGCAGGTCGCGGAAATTAAGATATTTAAGTCGCGGCAATGGAAATCTTAAGTAATGTGATGTACCGCGTAGCACTCTGAAATCAAATAAATAAACATGTAAAGTATATGCATGAGTGCTAGAAGTGAGAAATACTGCCCTACATAATTTCCCCCCGGCCGCACGGCCTGAAAGAAGAAATCCATCACATTACAACTCGGAAATAGCCTATTCCAACTGATGCGGAAATTTGGATACCCGATCCAAATCCCCGAAATACTGGTTACTCCCGATGCAGTTTAACTGTGGATTTTCAATGTTTAGAAATGCAGAAAAATGCCACGCTACTTTCAAAGTTTAACTCTTTACGTAATGTGCTGTTACGCTTGTCTCGTTCCTGTGTTAAGGTGTACGTAGCTGGTTATGACGTCAGCAAGGATCCACTGGAGGCATTCCAGCGCATGGGCTACTGTCCTCAGGTGGACGCTCTCTGGCCAACCGTCACTTTAGAGGAGCACTTGGAGCTTTTTGCGCGAATTCGGGGCGTGCCTTGGGATGAAGTGAAGAGAGTTATCGACCAGTAAGTAATTCTATTATGGCGGATAACAGTTGAGTTTTTTGAAACCAGAATCAAAATAATTACTCTGACCAATCACAACGACCAAGCAACACAGTGAGCCAATCAGAATTCACAGCAAAACTATGTAACTGGCGTGAAACGCGGGAAAACGCGTGCGAGCAAGCTATGATTAGTTTTGCTTTGTTTTTTCGTCTGATTGGTTAAGAAAATGGCGCGAGTTACTTTGAACAACGACACGATGTAGTAAATGCAAAAGCAAAGCAAACGGGAAATATCTTCGACACTCAATTGAAAACCGCTCCAAGATTCTGGGTAAACCAAGAAGGAGTGCCAGTGGGAGTTCCGTCTCTTCGAGAACACATGAGAGTCGAGGAAACCTGGAACCTACTGAGAACACTTGTGAGTTAACGAGAGCGCATGCGAGAAGACAGTGGGCTAAAATCAGTTCTGCTGTGTATAATTAAGTGGTCACAGAGTTTTAAAAGAGTGATTGTTTTTTTTTTGTTATTTTGTTCTTGAATTGCCAAGAACCTTGTTAAATTGTGTTCAAATTAAAATCTGCGAACCCTTCACTTTAAGTAGCTCAAGCGCGCTATGCTTGCCTATTTTTTGCAGCTACATGTCTGCTTTGAGGATTGCTGAACACGCCAAGAAGAAGGCCAAGGATCTTTCAGGAGGAACAAAAAGAAAGGTAAACATTTAACTGTTAATTGAATGCAAAAATTTTAATAAAAGAACTCAGATTAAAATTAGCTGAAAGAGGAGGGTGCCAGACGTTATCTTTGAATTAGAAAATTCTGCAAACCAGCCTCGTTCCCAATGTCCTTGGCGCGTAATCAAATGTGACGTGACCCGACGAGCTCGGCGGGAGAATTCACTATCGCGCTTGGTCCCGAGCCTCCCTCTGTCACACGAGAAGAGAGACTCGACTCGACTCGAGGGACGAGGATGCGGGCAAACACTAGCTAGGGGCGAAAGAGACACGAAGGGAAAATGTTAGGAATAACGCTTAGGACAAGGCTTAGGGATAAGATAATCAGTAAAGAGACAAAGGGTGCGTTCGATTGACCATATTCCGCAATAAATAGTCTTGAGATGTTACCTTTTAATATTTATTTGAACAACACTGGCTACTAACTCCTGCAAAATTCAAAATTTATTTCGTTTATAGTAGCTCAAAATTCCCGATGTGAGGGATTTGTGCTGATCATTCTACGTATTATTATTTCGGAATAAGGCCAATAGAACCCACCAAAAGGTAACGGACATTTATATAAATTTTGTTGGTGGGTTAAAATAGAATTGGATGAATGACAACAGGCAATAAGTGCGAGTGTTCCTTAGCCGAGAGTAGCAAGAAGGGTGGAGAGATCAGATAGGAAGAAATGGCGGACTAACCTGCGATCAGCTGGAATTCTAGCAGCGCTCTCATATTCTATTACGTGGGTCGCTTGCTGAAATTGGTTTACCAAGCGAAACTAAAGTAGAGCCTGGCCGCACGTTATGGCAGACAAACTTAGACAATAATAGCCAAGAATAGGGCAGCGTGCTTGGATGTGGCAGAGGATTAACTTAAAATATAACTTATTAGTAATTAGGTAAAGAGCAGGGTAAAAAGCAAGATTATTGGCTGATAACCTGTGTGCGGTGTACCGGTAATTAGGAGGCTAGAAATTGAATAATTGTTCATCATCATGTGCTGTTAGACTAAAAGGAACGCTACGTTTGTTGTTTTGCTGCAGGTTAGTTTTGCCAATGCCATGCTTGGTGACCCTGAACTGTTACTGTTAGATGAACCCTCCTCAGGCATGGATCCTTCTGCGAGACGCTTCTTGTGGTAAGTGGAAAACCCAGCAGTCTGTTTCCTTACAAGGTTATGGAAAACAGGAAAACACGTTATAGGCTCCTGACAAACAAAATGTAGCGGAAAAGTGCGCTGAATCGAAGTGGGGTGGGGTGGGGAGGGGAGGGGTGCTTTTAAAAGGAACTGACCACTGATAGGTACCTGATTCGGAGGTTCCAATTCGTTTCCCCCAGTAAGAAGGATCACTAGAGCTGCATTGGATATTTTCCCGGGTATGAAAGACGTAAAACACCAAAGGTTGCTTGAACTTTTTTTTCAACTTTTATTCAACAACATTTAATGAAAATTACATGCATACTGCTCTACCTGCAAATAGCAAAGGCTACTCTAGGCGGGTAGAGCAAAACTACTATTACTACAAGATGACTATAATATTATAAATAAAGAAGAAGGAAAGAGAGAAAGAAAGAAATTATAAATTAGGGTTGCAGAGAACAAAGTGCATTATTTTAAAAGGACCTTCCCTATCTCACGGTCTTCTTTGTTTAAAAATTCGATGAGGTGTTAGTGAGTTTGAGAATGACATTTCTCTGTTAAACTAAACTACCTCCACGCTGACAACCACACTAAACGTACTTCTGTGACTACAATATGTAGTGTTTTTTGCTATACCAAACTCTTTTCTTACTCTTCACCCCCTGATTAGGAACACCATCAGTAAGAATGTGCAAGGAAACCGGGGGGCCATTCTTACCACTCACTCCATGGAGGAGGCGGATGCCTTGTGTTCGCGAGTTGGTATCATGGTCAAAGGGCAACTCAAGTAAGTCATTTCTGGATGCGTTTTAGGTGTTATAAAGTGGTTCTCTGATGACTATCCTGAAACCAAACTCAAAATAATCACTGGCCAATGCTAGCGTACACAAATACCGTGATGAACCGATCAGAAATTGTAGCAAAAACAAGAGCGGTTTGCAACTGAGTGTCCAAAGTAAGATTGGTTTTGGTTTTACGGCACTGAATTGAAAATCGCTCTAAAGTAGTTGCCAAAGTCCTTTTAATTTGGATATATTATCTCTGTCACACTCACCAAATTAATCTACTCTTTCAGATGCCTTGGTTCGACGCAACATTTAAAGAGCACCTACGGAAGTGGTTATACCTTGGAAATCAAACTCACACAGACTCAAGTCCCCGAGCGATCCGCGGATGATCTGATGGAGCGGTTACACAGTTATGTTTCAAACTTGCTTCCAGGTGCCACGCGGTCTGAAGTGTTCGGCGGGAGAGTGGTGTACAAGGTTCCAAAAGAGGGCGTTGGAGCGCTATCAGTTATCTTTCATAAACTGGAAAAAGGTATGAAATGAAACTGGTGATGACGTGGGATGACTGAGTAATAAAACACTGCCTTTCCTATTGAAAAAGAAACATTTACAAATGGTGGTCTAGACATGCAACGTGGGATTGTAGGTGAAATCCAAAATGAGAGTGGAAGCCATGACTTTCCCCACACCGTTGGCATGCTCAAACACTTGAGGTAGAGACTCTTCAGTAAGGTCAGGTGAATCGGTTTTGAGGTAGTCTATCCTGTGTAGATGGCGCACGCGAAGGCAGCGTTTGAGCCGCAAACGAGTGCCAAAGCCGGCGACGAGAAATTCCTTTCACCTGCGCAGGCTACAACTATTCGAGGTAGTGAGTCATCAACATCCACTGGAAATTTCATCAAACCTTTGGATTGTCCCTTCCAACTTTAAACCTATTCAGCTGTTACTTTCTGCAAGAATCATGCTTGAACAACCAAGCCATGGGCTTAGCGAGATTTAGTTCACGGAACGTTGTTATGATAGTAATTAATGTGCCATTTTTGCTTCTTGTTATTCAGGAAAGGAAGAGATTGGGATAGAAGAGTACAGCTTCAGTCAGTCCACTCTGGAACAGGTACTGTCTGCTCTTTATTTTCTGGTAAATAAGGTAAATTGGATAACCGTCTTTTATTTATCCTCGGAAGTATTACTAGGAAGCATTCAAACATCGTTATTCAAACGAATATTTGAAATTCAACATATCAAGATGAAAAGTCCCAGCAGACAGGAAGCAGGCTGATTGGAGTTGAACTCAGGGCTTCCATAAAACCCCGGTAGGGGGGGGGGGAAATTAATGTTTGGGTATAGGGGTGCCGCTGAGAGTTTGAAGTCCTGACCCTGTTTAGGACAAGAAGGCCCTAAAATACCTACACTGTGTAGGACAATACCTGCCATTTTAGGTCCCTTTTTAGGACAATTGGCAAAATACACACCCTGTTTAGGCCAGACAAATGAGATTAGATACCCTGTTTAGGACAAAGAGCCCAAAAACTATACCTTGTCCAGCGGCACGTCCCCGTATAAGCCCTATAAGGGAGTACCCCCGTGGGGACATGAAATAACAACAATTAAAGGCCAGAGTGGGACTTCTGCTCGGAATATCTCGATTTTCACTCAGCCATGTGGCTCCTCACACAATTATGAATGACATCAACTTTTTACTAGCTTGTCTCCAAATTTTCCGTTGAAACTGAGACACCTCTTTCGCAGTATTACAGAGCTTTGAAATTCATGGAGAAATGTAGAAAATTACTGTGCAGTTTTCGTAGCCGCATAGCCTGCATTTTTGTCCAAGCTGTGACTAGTTCCAAGTAGGGGCTACGTAAACCAGTAGAATTCTTTTAAAGCTGTATCCAAGAAATGAAGTTATGAAGTGTAACCATTAAAACCAAAGCTTTCGACCAGTGCCTTCATTGTTCAGTGTTCAATTTTCAGTACCTTTATTGCTCAGTGTTCATTTTGTTGTGAGAGACAATTTCAGATATTTGGTACCCCATGCAGACACCCAGAACAGTAGTTCTTCGTTTTACATGTTCCAGCACGCAGGGGCAGGGGCAGCACGCAGCTCTCCAAAACGTCTCAGGATTTGCTCAGAAAACATTAGACAAACAAGAGAAACAATAACGCTAGCCCTGAAAACAACATACCTTCATGATAACCGGGTCCAATTAAATTAAAGGTTCTAAAGAGTTGTGTGGTAATTGTAAAAGAAGAGCCTTACTACTCGCAGCATAAAGCAGAAGCGTACCAAAAAGGAAACGGTTGCCGTTGGAGGCGTCAACGTTTCGTCGCTTAAAGTGGCTATGTTATGGATATTTTGAAGTCTTGGGGTCAAAATTTTGGTGAAATCAAAACTAAGGACATTTTCTTATGCACAAACTGGTCTTAGAACTCCAAGACGAAGATATGAAGTGAATTCTTCAAAAAAGATCAAAACATATTCGGTTTATAATGGTTTTTGCTGGACACGAAGAAAACTTGAAAAAATTGGGGCGATTTTTTCCAAGTTGCAATCCGTTTCCATCCTGACAATCCGTGGCTTTAGTACACTAGTAGAGCAGTTTTACATAAAAGTGGACCAGTATTTTGGATCAGTTCCATCAATACAGACACGTCTTTTGGCTTCTTAACACTAAATATGGATGACATAGCCCTGTTATGGTCACTAATTCA
Source organism: Siderastrea radians (assembly GCA_964017195.1). NCBI lineage: Eukaryota > Metazoa > Cnidaria > Anthozoa > Scleractinia > Rhizangiidae > Siderastrea > Siderastrea radians. The sequence goes on along the minus strand of OZ024891.1, from coordinate 35,366,623 downwards.
ACCATTTTCTAGGCGGTAATCAGAACATTTTTACTTATTTTTTAGGTTTTTCTTGAGTTTGCACGCGAGCAAGATGACGATCGAACAGGAGCTAAGGACAATTTGGCATCAGAAGGAGAAGACGACGAGAATGGCGGGAATCACGTTACAGTGTAGCTTGAATGTTGATTTTTATTATCAATTTTAACGAAAGGACGCTGTCGTTGTCCTCGTGTACAAAGGCAGAAAAGTTGCAAAGCTTGCAGTTCAAAACTATAGTTTTATCTACAGTAAAACTGCTTCAGATAACATGTACTAAGAAAGTAAGTTAAGTTTTTAGAACGAAAGTAAGTAAAATTATCACACTTACTAGGGTTTTCCGATTTAGCGGAAGTTCCGCGGAAGTGGGACTTGTTGATTTCGAGAACAAATCATTTAACGACTTATTGCAGCACTGAACTTATTTCATACTATACGTCACACCTGATGAGCAGTAACTCTTCTAGTGACATTGAATAAGAAGAACGGTATCCTTATAATAATAATTACTTAAAGCCCAGTAATACGGGCAACATTTTCGTGTTCTGCGTTTTACCACCTTCTCGCGCAACAAATTTTCATGTTGTAAAACGTAGACGTCGCTTTTACTGTTTGCAGCATGAAAATTTGTTGCGCACGGAGGTGGTAATACGTGCAGCAAACAATCTTAACTTGCAACGGGACACTGTTGTCCGGCAAGTTGCACAAAAATGTAGCCCTTTTTACTGGGCTTTTATGTATAAACGCTTGTGTATAAGCCCTAAGCGTAGATCACATTACGACAAAAGATGAAGGTATCCTGAGTTGTAAGTAATTTGCTTTTATGTAGTCGATATAGTCGCGAGTTCGTCTCATGCAGATCGGGATTTTGCTCTCTAAAGCTGGTATTACCTTATGCAATCTTCTTCCTTGGTTATCTCTTGTGACAACAGCGTTCTTTCTTACTCACTTAGTTTTAAGTACTTTAAGATAGGTTTTTAAGATTGAATTTAAGTTTACGTTTTATGACTGCTGGGAAGTCAGTGGAGTTCTTATTTTTGTCGACTCTCCAGACAAGCAAACAAGATCGCCTTATAATATTTCAAGTTATTAATAATCTTTGGTCTTTTTTCAAATTTGTTCTGTAAATATTATTTTACTATTATTCCACGAGCGCGCGTTGGATGTGAGGTACTACTACTAATAATAACAACAATGATGATGATAATAATAATAATAATAATAATAATAATAATAATAATAATAGTAATAATAATAATAATAATGGGAACTCAAAAAACATATTTAGTAGACTTCTCGTAGGCTACGCCTTTGCGCCCTATGTGGAAGGTTTTTTCTCAAAGCATCTAGACGTTGTAATACCGCAAATAATAATAATAATAATAATAATAATAATAATAATAATAATAATAATAATAATAACAACAACAACAACAACATATTGTAGATTGGTCGTAATAATCTCCTGTCCCACAAGGGCGAGTGGAATAATTGTTTTATTAAATTCTAAACTTCGTTAGTCGTTGTTGAATTTTTTACCCATATGTTTAATACTTTTGTTTCGTGCAAAAAACTTCTGCGTTCCGCGGCTATTGACATGACATCCAATTTCCTTACAAGGCAAAAGGCCCGTACACGGGCTGAAATATCTTGCCCTAGCTTTGTTTTCCGTACAGTCAGTGTGCTTATTATGCTTTGTAACAGCCGTCTGAAAGTAAGATAATGCTTTCATGTGAACGAAGTGGTAAAAAGGATTAAAGCTAGTGGTAGACATTCGGATCGAATTCGAGGTACATTAAAAAGTCAAATTATTTACTGTTAAAAAACGATCAATGCCGTATTGTCCTCTTTTGCGGTCGTCATCCCGAACGTTCTTGGATGCATGAGGGTGCGCAGCACGGCTCAACCTGTCAGCTCGTGCGTTGTCTCTGGCTTTATTTATTAATCTATTTTTTTTATGTTTTCAGAATGGAGAGAGTGAGTGCTTTGGGAAATCCTCGTCAAAATACTCGAAAAAATTTCCGATTCTTCTTAACCAATCAAAAAATTGTACGAGCACAATCGCAAGAGCTACAATCACTGCCTGAAGTTGTTGAAACACCCTTCCCCTTTCCCCTTGTTCAATATTGAGTCACACAAAAAAGAACCAGTCTTCTTTTGGTTTTCATTTGTTTTTGAACAAGATTGCTAAGGTGGGGAAGGGAGGTAGACACTGCTCAGCAGATGGTGTTTCAACATAATGGCTTGATTGTAGTGCCGGTTTCAACAAATCTCGTCAAAAAAACACAGAAGTTTATCGTTTCTTATTGCCAGTCAGAAAATGCACGAGCAAAGTCGGGAGAGCTAGTGCCGGTTTTGGCAAATCCTCTTCAAAATACACGAACGTTTTCTCATTCCTGTAAGCCAGTTAGGAGAGTGGACAAAGATTTCCCGATTCTTGTTAACCAATGATAGATTTGCATGCACGAGACGAGTACTCACGAGCTCGTCTCTAGTTCCTCCACATAACCTTTGAAGTTTGTGATAGAGAAGTGAGATGGTCTTAATGGAGTTGACCGTTGGCCGTAAAAAAATTTAGTCATCAGGCGTAAAAACGGATAAATTTTAACCGTTAGTCGTAAAAAAAAGTCAATCGTGAAAAAGTTTCTAGCCACGATTGTCATTTGGAAAGTATCAAGTTCTCTTGTTAAGACTGTTATGTGTCTTGTGTTGTTGTTTTCAACGGTTCCTCTTCCCTGGTACAGAAAAGAAACAACTTCGTTCCCAGGGCCTCAGGCCCTGAGAACGAGGTTGGAACTGGTGTCCATATCCACTACACCAACGATCGCTAGCTGCCAGGAAATGAAATTTTAACAATACAATTACAGTGTTACCATAACAATTACCGTTAAGCTAACCATTTCAAGTCAGTGCTTAACCCTAATCACTGTAGATCAGCACTAAGCCTCCATAACACTGTTCTTTGATAAACTGGAACTCTATTCTCTCTGTTATAACCAGAGCTCGATCCTTGTGCACATCAGTGCTAAAACGAGCGCGGGCCCTGGGAACGACCTCCTTTTGAGCTATGGAATCTAGACTTTACAACCCAAAAAAAATGCTGCAAAACCTGTTAACACAAACACAACAAACCAATCACACATAAACATACAGACGAAAGCGTACTTACCACCGTCAGGTTTCCCCACTACACTTCCGCCGAGCCCTCCAATTTCTCGTTTAAGATTAGTATTTCGAACTCTCGTTTAAGAGCTGAGCTTAGCCAAAAAAAAAAAAAAAAACTTTACCAGGTTGGCAAAGAAAAGGAGTTGGCCCAGACCCCTTTGAACTCGCGGCCCAGGAGTCTCAGATTCGGCAAATGGAACCGGAAGTGTTTGCTTTTTGTAAGTTGAGTTGACAGACGACTTGGAAGCTCTTTGTCTATTTTAGGTCTTCTTCAGTTCTTCATCAAGTGTGTATTGTTTTTCCATCCCGAAATAATCCCATGGCCTTAAATGTGTTTTACGATAATGTAAATTAAATCTTAACTTTTTAAAACAATTGAAATTAATTTTTAAGATTTCTGTTACCGTAACGGAAAGAAATCAACCGTTAGCTTTACAAGAAGCCACTACCCCACTGAGACCCTCAAGTGACGTCTGTGAAAGAAAACATGCAAAATAACCCCATTACCATAACAATTTATACCTTAAACTACGAGTGACCGTTTTATGGAGATGGTAAAAGTAAGAGGCAACTTCAGTTGTATTGAAAATGACCGCATTTTTTCTATAGCGCAGAACAAGTGTCATTGCTGTGCCGTTAGTACATCACTGCGGTCAAACGAGAAAAATAAGAAAAGTAATTTAAAGGTAAGGGAATTATTTTCACTGTTTAGAACGGACTTGTCTGCGCAATTTGAAAAAGTAATTTTGTTCCGGAGCAAAGAAACTCGTTTATTTGAGAAAAGTGAAAATACATTTACACTCACCCACTATTTTAAATATCCTTGCTCATGTTTCAAGTGCATCGTGAATAAATCTTACGAATTAAACCTTGGTGGACGTTAGTACTGGTTTTAACTTCTAGAAAAAAAAGGTAAAAGTAAACCTCGAGAAGCTTACTTTTTGTAAGACCGTTTGGTGAGATTATTTAATGATAGCCTGCGTAGCCAGCGTTTCTGTAGGGGTTACGCATGTTTGAAGGATTTTTCGCTTTTTGGCCCCTCCCATTTTTCGCCCTTGCCCCAATTTTCGCGCGGCCAAAAAGCGAAAAATGCCTCCAATGGGTGGAAAAACCAAGCAGTTGGCCAGCAGCTGTTTCTTACCCTGAGTAGATTAAATCAGCTTGCTGCGCAGGCTAATATAACGAGATCATGTGCCATATAGTATAATTTTCGCATATCCATAACCTGAAGTTTTATTTGACAATTATAACATAGCTTTGCTTGCATTTGTAAAGAAATTGGCTTTAATTTGCAAGGAAACAAGTTTTATTCATAGCTTGCAAGCGCGTGCAGAATAGCGTTTCGGGTTACTCCGTGCATCTGTACTCTGATAAAGCACGCTATTTCAGCTAATCAGAGCGCGCGTTATATCGAAACTTTATTACAATTTTCTTTATCGGCGCGACAGGTTTGCTTTTTGCCACGGAAAGGAAAACACTTGATGTGAAAAATTTGCCTTGCGAGTGACCTGACGAAGAGAAAGCACGTCGGCCCGCCCCTCCGAAAAAAAAAAAGAATCAACAAAGGCGGGTAGCCTCCCGTGGCGTCAAATTTCCGGTAACTTTAGGCCCCTTTCCATTTGTGCCCCGTGACCATGCGGGGTCGGCCGCGGGACCTTGGGACGATCATGACAGGCGGCTGTATTTGTCGTATGGGCTTTATACTGCCTTTATCTGACCCTCTATTAGTAAGATGTCGGTTATATCGGTGATTACGTAATTGCACAAAATTACACCCAAGTCCTCGCTAAAGGAGTGGATCAAAGTGTTGGAAATGATTCTCCCTAAAAATACAAAGGACGATACTTTTTATAATTCCCAAGGTTGAACATTTGATGTTTTTATCCTTGGGTCTGTGCTGATGAAATCATAAACTGTGACCATTCAAAGCTGTATCGAACTATGATGTGGTACTCTTTCCTGTCCGATATTATGCAAGTAGTTAGATTTTTTTTCTAGGCAGATTTATACTTAGTTGCTTTTGGCAGAAAAGTGTTAACTTGCATTTATTAGTTAGCCAATTTAAGTCCAAACTGTTTGCATTTATGCCTTCATTTTGGTGCTCCGCTTGGCTTAACAAACAGTCAATACCTAATTGACAAAATTAATTAAGTTCAATCCTGAAGGGATTACTAGTGACAGAGAGCTTCTAATTAACTCTTTAAAAGAGACTAAAAAGTTAGCAATACAGCCTTGTTTTAAAATCCATTATTTGAGGCAAAGTACAGATTTGACCGGTTGCTTGTGTTCCCATTCGATTAACAGTATTGAACAAAACATCTAATTTCTATGCGCAGATAACAATAGAACTTATAGACTAGGTGTGAAATGATTTAGCGTAATTAATTTATATCCAATAGCTCCTTTGAAAGGCATGGCTTTGTGAAAATTCACGCTACAAAGATGTGGAACAAAAAAGGAAAGGCACACCGAGGCACTGATCATCGATAAAGCTCTCCTGCTGAGGTTGGTAACCCATCGACTAGTATTAGCGAGACCAGGTGGAACAAACAATAATAATACATTGCGTATGGAATAAAACACAAGCCACTCGACAGCTTTATTTGGACACGGATCTATTAAAACCAACGTCATTTTTACAAGAATTGCATTAGAGCCTCAGACGTCAACACAGACGTCTGTATACATAGTCGGCAGTTACTGTTACAAATCATGGCGGCTTTGCCCAGAGAGAGCTTGCAAGTAGAACCAGCTGTGAAGGCAAAGGCGGCGAACAGGGATCTAAGTCAGAAAAACAACCGCGCTTCACACAACTGGCATAAAGTGAAGATCGCGTTGGAGAGAGAAAAGGAGAAGTGGAAGAAAGAGACCGTTGATAATCGGAACAAGTTGTTGAAGCAACGCGAAGTTTTGCGGAACACTTCGGTTTCGTTGACGAGATCAGATTCTTTGCATTCTCAAGATGGAACCGGAGTGCCTCTAGATAAACGTAGAATGTCTCTGAAAGATGTTTACGACGCTCTCCTCAAGTCAAACCATGAACAACAAGACGACGATAGGAGCGTAAAATCAGACCCAGCGCCGATGATGTCTTCGACTGTCAGTTTCGAACAGAAGCGAGTCGGACGTAAACCAATTAATTTTTCACTTCAAGGATTACAGAAGGCAAACAGCAACTTGCAGAGTAAATTGCAAGCGATGGAAAAAGCTCAACAACATCTGACTGTTGACGATGATGATCACAAAATTCGACCGCATTCGGGTCCGCCACCGAGTCATTTTGATTTAAACGACGAGGAACGCAGTTTAGGACCAACTTTAAGGCTGCCTCCAACTCATCTACCGCCGATAATGCGAAGCGTGAAGTTTAAACCGCATGCTAGAAGCTTTAACAAGGACGAAGCGTTTAAAGCGAGGGCAGCAGGCAGGGAGTACACGCTTGATGATATTCGCCACTGTCGCTACTTAAGGAAAAGAGGGCGCACAAGTTCTGATCCGATTGATCCAAAGAAAATACAGCATCACCATCGACATCACACTAAGCCTTAAATAAGGGACTCGTTAAACGTTAGATTTAGTTTTATAAAGAATTAAAACGTATGAAAGTATAATCGAGAATGAATCGTTGTAAATTGTAGCCAACGGAAAACTGAACTCGTGTATAAAGGGCAACTGTTCATTTGCATTTGTATGGCACTTAAAAGTCATGAGGTTTCATATAGACAACAGCGTTGCGATGTCCTTAAGTTTCGACAGTCTGACGAGGATAAATATTTTCTCTACGAGGATGCACTGAAAATACGAGCATATAAATGAAAAAAAGGGGAACATAAAACAAGAAATCGAAGGGTGGAAGACTTAATCTGAAAGATTTCAAATTTTCGCGAGGATGTAACATTTTATGATTCACTTCAATAACATCGAAACAAGGTTGGAACTTAATAAAAAATTGGACCCTTCGAAAGAAATGTAAATACAATTAGAGAACGTAGAAATAAAACAACAACGTGAAACAGCGGTGAACCTCCATTCCAAGCTACACAACAAACGTTAGAAAATACAGCATGAATATTCAATCTAAAATTAGAAAAGGAAACGTGATTTGAAGCCAATTATGCATGCCTCCAAAAAATAGAAGGATGCGAGGCAGAAGAGTTACCCATGCCGGTTTTACCAAAAAAGAGAAGAAAAATGGAAAGGAAGGTTTAACAAAATGAATTCGATCTCTTGTAACTCAATCTAGCGCTCTTGAAAGTGTCGTTTAAATTTTCGTGATATTGACGACCTTTCAGTTGTTATGGATGTTATCATACTGACCGAACTTGAATAATCAGAACAATATACAGATGGCGTGGACCACGTTTATTATGTAAATGCCCGTGTGTCATGCAGGCAAAAGACGTGCATCTACGAGTCAAGTTTCTTTAAATAAACTAGAAAGTTAGTTCTGTTCAGCAATATTGTAGTACTATGCTAACCGTTAGGCAAGCTCAAAATATTCGCTTTGACCACGAGGTAAAGTTCACTCATTAAAAAAACAAAGGACCAATCGAAATTAAGCATAGCTTTCGGCGCGTGAAATTTAATAGTTATTCGTTGCTGAATTTTCTCAATTCTAAACATCGCATTACTTTTTACCTATCTAACGTTCGATGCCTTTAAAGAATTTAAAGAATGTTAAACAGTGAACATCGTAAAGCTATGTTTTAGAAAGAAACTCGATTTCGGCTCTTCGCAGTTCTTGCGTGCAAAGAAGGAGGATTTTTTTCAGGGTAGAAAATTGTATTCTTAAATTTTTAATGAAAAGCAGCAAGTGCACACTAATTACCTGCGCGCGACGATAATTTAAATTTTCATTTCGTTTTTGTAATTAAAATCCCGAGTCAAAATGTTAACCTGCGATCTGGCTGAATTTTAATATCGCTCTGATATCCTCTTAGTGGGTCGCCCGCTAAGATTCTATTTTTCGTTTCACGTTTACCCGTCTGAGTGTTTTACCATGCGAAACGAAAACAGAGCCTCATCGCAGGTTATTAAAATGTATAAGTGTCTACTTGCTAGCTCAAGATTTTCATCTGCTAACCATGAATATTGAAGTTTTATTTATTTCACTACACAAAAAAGAGATTATAAATAGATGATTACAGGTAAGGAAGTGCCAAGGATCCCTAAAAAGAAACCGCGAAGCTTACATTATATTAACCTTCATACAGGAAAAATTGTCCGCGTGCCAATCACGCAGAATGCGATTTTCTCAAGTCGGTTATTGCACCGTTACACGAACAGAAGCCGGGATAAAGTACAGTGGTGAAGACGGCAATCTCGTTGCCAGAGTCCTCGGGCTTCTTGCTCAGCGGGTGGTCACTGGAACTGGAATTTTTATACCGTGGAAATCATGTAGATACCGGTTCTTAATTGTTACTGTGAACATCCAATCGCAAAAATCATATTTTTTCCCATTATACCAGAGTCTCTCCCGGCGACCACCCACTGGCCAGGATCGAAACCTAAGGGACCGGTCATTTATTCATCGCCTAGGGGACCGGGTTTTTTTTTGGGGGGGGGGGGTGGGGGGCGGTCACATGAATGATAGCTTCAGCTTTAGAAATTTGGGTCCTTAATAGACTTAATAGTGCAAGGCAATTTTAGATGCATTTCCAGCCAATTCAGAACACTCGAATATTTAACAATTATCCTGCGAAATCGCGCGGAATATCACCTGATACTTAGCCGACGAGGCCGTAGGCCGAGTTGGCTAAATCAGGGGATATTCTGCAAGATTGAGCAGGATAATTGTTTTATTATTCAACAAATTCTCATCGACTACCATTTTCAGAACGAGAAAAACTATGGTTCTATGATGAAAACGCTAAAAGCTAGCAACACATAATTAATGAAAATCAAAACAGAACTTCAAGAAATCGAAGTTTACTACCGTTCACTTAAAAAGACTTATTTACAAACTCATGTCTGGAAATGACAAGACAAAGTAAAAAAATATATTGCTACCTTACCGAGAATAAGTCCTCTTCCTGTGAATTAAAATCTTTTCAACTTTACAACTTTCCGTGAGCAAGTCTGCTGCTTAGTTCGCAATAGCATTTTCTTGGTCGAGTTCTCACTATGAAAATTCCAAGTCAACCTCTGGATATCTTTGTGAGCTGAAGCAAATACTTGTTGACTTCTTGAGAGCATTTAATCGTGGAAAGTTTCTTCCAGGGAGTTAAAATTTGCGGAGAACACTGCTAAAACTGCCTCGCTTTTCAAAATGGCCGCCAAACAAACAATGAAAGAAAATCTGCAGTGCACTTCCAAATATGGTCATTTACGTAAATCGCAGGATATCTGTCATGTACGGATGACAGATATTGAGGGCTTTCTTACCATATATGGGCATAGTGACAATTTGTTGAATAAAAAAGTTACCGGGGGAGAATGCCCAGGACCCCTCTAGACGGTTTCAGTCAAGATCTTGTCTTTACCCCCCCTCCCCCCCCGTCGCTGCCGCTAGCTTGTGATGGCGCGCTCCAGGCTTTCCGAGTTCATCCCTTCACACCGCTTTTTCCGGAATTGCGCATCATAGGCATAGACATAGACTTAAACTTTATCCAAGAGCCGTAAAATCAGGTTGAAAAGTGGTGCCAGAAGACCGTTTTGGTTCATTTCAATATCAACAATTTGTCAGATGTGAAATGTTTATTGTATTGGTGAGTTCCGAACTTAATTTAGAGTGAAAAGAAGACGGGCGTGGTATACGACATCACATGCAACGATTGCGGAGAGCATTACACTGGCGAGACAGCGAGAACTCTGGACAAGAGACTGGGTGAAAATCAGAAACAAACAACATCTGCAATCCGGGAAAACCAGTCTCAGGCCAATCACGAGATCGACTGGGAAGGAGTCAAGATTCTTGATAAAGAGTCCGTAGATGTCAAAAGAAAAATCAAGGAGGCCATCCACATCAGACGTCAACGCCAAGAGAGACGGGGGCTATGATCTTCCCGCCATTTTTGACCATCTGTTGTCACGTGAATAAAGAATTTGCATTCACGTGACAACGTGAGCTCACTTTAATCGCTGATCAAGGCTGTGCGATACAGTCAAAAGCTTCGCTTACAAATTTTTCAGACCTTGTGACAAGAATTATTTTTCGTTATTTACAACCAAGGTCAAGATAAACGTACATCGTCATAATTTAAAGTTGTTTTCAGTTTTCTAAACGCTTGTGTTTTAATTTTTCTGTAGACGTTTCAGACATTTGTACCTGGCAGAAGTACATAAGCTTATGCGCCGATCAATTCGAAACTTCAACATCCCCCCCCCGGGCATACCCCGGGCATTTGACTATGTATCGTGCCCGAGGAGAGGGGAATTTGAACGTTGTGTTGGAAGGGTGGGGAATTTGAACCGGATTTACCTCTTGTTCTGACGTAATAGGCCCGTGAATTTTTTTCGGTTTTTGCGGGGTCTGACGGATTTACAAGATAGAATTTCGCCTTTGTTAGTGAATAACTCTTTGAAAAGGGTCTTTAAAAGAAGATTGAGGGTGTCATTACGGCATATCTCTCTCTGAAAGGCATGTAAAGTGCTTGATTGAAGACCAAATTGTCTTTGAGGAGAGGCAGTTCAGTACTAATTGGTGGGGCATTTGAACGGCTTTCTTGCCCCGAGGGGAGGGAATTTGAACAAGCCAATCTTCAAAAGTTCAAATGCCCGGGCGGTTGCCCGGGGGGGGGGATGTTGAACTTTCGAATTGATCGGCGCATTATGTAAGCGTAAAAAGTTGAAAACTTTGGTTTCACACTGGTAAGTTTTCCTTGCAAAGTTTCAGTCGCCCTAGCCTGTATATGAAAACCTTTGAACTAGACAGATTGTCAAGGGAAAAGGGCCGAATTTTGTTTGCAAACTTGTTTGGTGCACACGAGCAAGTTTCATTGAATGAAAAGTTAACCTTGATGAGTTTTCTTGCTCAAAAAGCTGTCTGTTAGTTTTTGAACAAGAAGCCCTCTCAAGGAGAAAAACTGCCAAATTTTATCTTAACTACAGAGAAACAAAATTTGTCAAAAGAAAGCTTCTAAAAGAACTTGCTCTTGTGCAAGCAGTTGGCTGATGAGGCTGATGTGACAAGTCGTCCCGTGCAGAATTCCAAAACAGAATGTGATATTGATTTCTTTTTTCAACAAAAAGGTTTCCAGAGCAGTTTGGTTGAGCAGCTCGCGAGTGACCCGAATTTGCTGCCTTATTTCTGAAAAGCGTATTGTCAGAATACGGCAAAATCTGGTCAAGAGCTTTGTTATCGACTGTTTTATGGGCGCTCACGACGATTTTACGAAATAAGACAAAAAGAGCAAAGTATTGAGCGAAACCTGGAAAACAACGTGATTGCCATAATTTTTACCGGCAAGGCGTGCTCTCGCTTCACCGTATAATGTCGACAAAACCGTTCCTTATTGCTTTCACTCTGATACATAAGTTACAAGACATATTTACCTTTGTTCTAGTAAGTGCGATTGTTTGTTGCTTTAATCCTTTTCGTAGTAATAAAGGCTAAATTCGTTTACATAATATTCTGGTAACAATTTTAATCACCGTTCGCTATAAAGGTTGTGTGGTGCCGATTTATCTGAAACTTGGTCCCCGAAATCTTTGAGGTTCCAGCACCTGTTCAATGTAACATGAAGGAAAAACGTCTTTTCATTTTCCCGATAATACGCATTTTCTTTGAAAGTCACGTTCAAGAAAACAGCTGAAAATTCGTATCGATCTCAATAAAAGTACGCTTTTGATAAACTTTAAGCGTTCCTTTTTCAGCGTCTAAAATATCTCAGCAATCGAATGCTGCTGAGAAGCTAAAAATTTGATTTCAAAAACAGTTGTCCCTCACGCAAATAAATAGTATCGGGCCACCTTAAGATGCAGGTCACGTCAAGCATTCATTTAAACAATTAAAGTACTCAATGAACGGGAAGAATTCAAATAACTGAAAACTGTAAATATTTAATATCAAATCTCTGGTACTAGTACTTTAGTGTTATAACTTTCTAAGGTTATTATCAACTTTATGTGGTTAGAAAATTACGAAACAGAAACAACGCTTAAACTTGCAGAGTTGCCTAGCAACAGATATGACGTCACATGATGGTCCAGTCCTCTATCTTCTCTAGAGAATGATCTCTTTTGATGCAGAAAAGCAACTCTTGAGTTAGTGTAAATATATATACTTTTCCATGTGTAAACATTTCAACTTATCATATAACTTGTTCATATTTCTCTTCAAATAAATTATATACATATTATATTTACATATTTCATAACATAACACGAACTAAGTCTAGAAGTTAAAGTCTGTCACGCTAAGAAGCTTGAACAGTTGCAGCTTTAGAGCAATCCTTTAGCTTGAAATCTATATTGTTTCTTTACTTGTTATCTCTAGCAGACAGAGCTCAAAGAGAATTATGAAAATTGTACGTGAAACAGATAGAAGAATTTTCGACTATTGTGTAGAAGACGATTTTAGAAGAAAAGATTACCTTGTAAAAATATCCAGTATGAAAACACTTCCAATCTTTTTCACTGTAAGCTCTGCTGGCGAGGTGATGGGCAGTTCATTTTTTGGATTTTTTACAACATCAATACCCATCAGTCGTATGCCGAAACAAGACTGTAATTTACACTTCCATGCACGTAAGACCAGATTACTGACATTACTGTTCACTAGCAAAATTCATTCGTCCTTGAAGTTAAGTATTCGGGACCCACTTTTAAATGAGATCGATGGGACTTCTTTGTTTCAACTAAGCATAACGGTTCATTGGAAGAAAAGGAGCTAATTTTCATACCAAATTACATTACATTAAACTACATTTAATACACCTGACTATCACGGTATCAGTTATCTAGATTAGTTGCTGCTGTTGTTTTTGTATGGAGATCCATGAACTCTGAATCTGTACAGACAAGTATACGATGGGTTTCCGTGGTTGGAATGGACTCTTAATTCAATAAATCGGAAGTTGGAGACCGTTGAAGCCTGAAAGTAAACATAACAAAAATGCCAAAGATATTTGGCGACTGTAACATGGTTAATTCTAGGGTGTGTTCAAATGGTCGAATTCCACAATTAGAAAAAGCAAAACGGAAAAGACCAGCTTTACCAATACAGGACACTCAAAGTATATTTGGCTTCTGCATTGTAGTGGCTCTAAATTACTGATTTTTTTCTCCTTGCTTGTTTGTAGACTAAAAAATTAGCTAAAATTTGTTGTGTAAGAAAAAATTTGCTTTTTAGAAAAATGAGTTTTTGCCCCGCAGTTAAGATGGAATGTGCGCAAAACTTACAAAGACACATGGTGACCAGCCGTGTTACCGCAAAATTATTTTCTCTTTTGCGCAGGTCAGAAGGTGATTATCCAAACTAGACAACCGTGAGAGCTGCTGAAGTATTTTAGGCCTAATCGCTTTACAAAAATATACCTAATTGAAAGAACTTTGTCGGTTAAAAAGCGTAAACCACGAACTATACGACCCAATGGTTTTCTGGGAAGCGGAAGATCGTGCTGCGATTCTCACACACCGTGCACATCATAATGGCACGGAAATTAATAAAACTGATAGATATATTCCAACATCTTTCCATGAATAAAAAAATACCTTGAACGGAGCGGAGTAACAAGCTCGTCGTGCTGTTTTTTCAGAATTCCATTATGTCACATCCTTCATAGTTTACACTTTTTACCAAACAAAGTTTTTTCAATCAGGTGTATATCGCAACCAAGTGAAGACCAATAACACATACCATGCGGAAGCCGCCGGAAAAAACGACTAAAAAACATATTTTAGCGCGTATTTGTAGTTTTCCTCACCTGCACTGGGAAATTCTGTAGCGCGGTTCCTTCATGATCGTAAACATATTCCCCAAGTTTCGTTTTCTCTTTTCCGTGAGCATCACTCCAACCCTAAGATGTGAATAAATGCACCCAGTCTACATTAAAGGAAAAGTTTCTGGAGGGACATGGCCAAAGCGACCATTCAAATGTTGAAAGACGTTTCTGCGGTAGGGGATGAAATCGTAAATAAATAATGACTATTCGAATATGATTTGTCGAGCATTACCCACTTGTGGTGCTGACCTTGCAAATGAAAGTTCCTTAGCAGTACTTTCCCGTGTTACAAACTGATTTTTTTTTATTTGGAGACTGATAAGGAATTCCTAAAGCTCTAGCCGAACGGAGACGCTGAGTCAGCGAAAGTTTGGAAATGGAAACTAGCGTACGCAGACTTGCGATGGGTGGCCAAACAACCTTGCAAGTGGACGCAAGTTAGGAGCAATTTGCAAAAGAAACGCCATTTCAGTGCAGCCTTGCGTGCGCACTCATACTAAGGAAAGCAATACTGAGACCATCTTGCGTTGAGCCGGGCCAAACGGTGAAAAACGTGCATTAATTGCATGCGTGCAAATTTGCGCTCGATCAAAGCGAGTCATCGCAAGCACATGCAAGTCATGGCCAAATAGTGTCGCACTGTTGTTCCAGGGTCTTAAGTCTGACCAATCGGCTTTCAAACGAAAGCTACAACACACTGTACTGAGCACAGCTTTCTATTTGTGCTGTTTCATTTATGGCATCTAACACGGTTCCAGTCGGTGGATGAAATCCTTAAAGTATGACTATTCGAATGAAATCTAACCATTTTCATTCTATGAAAGCTAATGACTAGTACTTTACTGTAGTACTTTTTATTATATTATGCTATGCAAAATGGAGTCTTTGGATGAGGTCCTGAAGTGTGACCATTCTGAATGAAACCTATTAAGGTGGCTCGAAAGGGTTCTTGTTTTTTTCGATGCATTATATTTGGGAGTTAAAATAGTTAGGTTAGAGTTGGCCAATCGTGATCAAATTTTGCTACAAAATAATGATAGTATCAAAGTGTCAATTTTTGGTAGATTCCTTAAGAAATTTGTTGCCATGGCAACGCAGTTGGGTCTCGAAGTATGACTATGAAATAGAGATATCCTAAGTTTGCTTGAAAATTTGACGGTGAGATTTCTTTAAATTTTGCATACGGCCTTTGATTCTAGTAAGCTACTTAAGGATTAAGTTAAAGAAAATCCTGTCGAAAGCTTTCAGCAAAAAACACTTTTTTACGAATTTACCTTTAACTTTTCTCCCGTACGACAGAATTTTTTTAATCTCGCTTGAAAAACTCTTTGGGCATATAAAAGTTAACATGCAAAAAGTCAAAGAAATTTACCGAGCGGAAGCGAAATTATGTTCTTCCTAAGTTACAAAATTTTGAAAATTTCGACACGACAAGATAGGCAATTGCGCATGCGCAGAAGTTGTCACGCCACTCTCGGCACGCGGTTTCAGGTCTGTTTATTCCAGGTTTATTTCGTTGGGCGTTTCTTCCGCCCTGATGACTTTCTTCACGTTTGAAAAGGTGACGTTTTGGGTGGATCGGTGCTTGTCGAGGAACATTACATCATTTGTTTTCAAATCATTGGATCCTTGACACCAAATATAGCGGAATGTTTTCCTGCTCGTGCAGACACAGGCAGCCCAAATTGGCAGTAAGCTTATGTGTACTAGGAGATTTCATTGACAGTCTAAATATAAGCTTAAGCTTAAAAAACGAACAAGTTGAAATGAAAACACAAATAAAGGAATGTGTAAATAAAACATTGCTTACGTTTTATTTGTTGTTGCTTGATGTGTATTGACTGTCCTGGGAGCTATTTACACAAATTTTAAATTTCGCTGATTAGTACCGTATGTTCTGTCCTTTAAGCTTATATAGCGAAGCAAGGCTGGCGGGTGAGAAACGAAGAGACTTTTCAACGGAGCTCGACAAAAGCACTCAAAATACTCCCACCTCCACAAAATCCGAACCAGTACAGTCCCGCTTGCAATACTTTCCGAAAGTTTTCTCTTCGGAGTCAAAAGTTCACAATAAGTGGGCAAAAATCTCGCCGTTTTCGCCACAAAAGCAGCCTTTTGTCTTTCGTCTTATCCGCTCGCCGATCGCTGCCGACACGGGTACGCGCCATCCTAACAAATTGCTCCCGACCCCGGGTATGCTTCGTTAATTTGACCCAGCGAAAACTGCTCCCGTGTGGACGCCTAGAGAGTTTAGAGTTAGCTCCTAGTAGAACTGTAACGTAGCGACAATTTTCAGAGCAGCACAAGAGAACAAAATGAACACTACCAACCACGATAAAAGAGCACTGCACGAAGCAAAAATTTTTTTCCTTCAAGCCGGCAAAATTGTTTTTCCGCCGAGTTCGCGCCAACTCTGAACCTTGACCTGTTTCACGTGCTTCGTCCATAAGCGAGGTTAAATTCTAAACCCTCTACGCCCCCACACGGGAGCAGTTTTCACTGGGTCAAATTAACGAAGCCTACCCGGGGTCGGGAGCAATTTTGTTACGATGGCGCGTACCCGTGTCGGCAGCGATCGGCGAGCGGATAAGACGAAACACAAAAGGCTGCTTTTGTGGCGAAAACGGCGGGATTTTTGCCCACTTATTGTGAACTTTTGACTCCGAAGAGAAAACTTTTGGAAAGTGTTGCAAGCGGGACTGTACTGGTTCGGATTTTGTGGAGATGGGAGTATTTTGAGTGCTTTTGTCGAGCTCCGTTGAAAAGTCTCTTCGTTTCTCACCCGCCAGCCTTGCTTCGCTATATAAAGGACAGAACATACGGTACTAATCAGCGAAATTTAAAATTTGTGTAAATAGCTCCCAGGACAGTCAAGACACATCAAGCAACAACAAATAAAACGTAAGCAATGTTTTATTTACAAGTTTCTTTATTTGTGTTTTCATTTCAACTTGTTCGTTTATTATATTTAGACTATCAATGAAATATTCTAGTACCCATACTGCCAATTTGGGCTGCCTGTGGTGCAGATTGATTCCATCTCAAGTGAATTCATCGGCACTTCGCTCAGAATGGCGACTAATGCTTCTTTTACACCTTGGAAACAAAGATTGTCTTAATCCTCGCAAGACAGGCTGCTTTCTGTACTTGTTTTGATTTATCGTCTGCCTGAAGAGCCTATTTGAACTCCGTGAAAGCTGAACTTATCTCCAAATGTTTGCAAACGTTCGCAGCGTTCGTTCACAAATATCATGTTTTCGAAAGCGGTGGTGGACTTTAGCTTACTGTTTATACCACTGTACAATTATTTACATGTCAACGATTCTTAACCTAAACGAGGATTCAGATTGGAAACGTATGCGATGGAGAGCAAATACTTCTACCAAAGTGGAATGTGCTTGAAAATCTTAAAAACAACGGAGTTTCGAAAATACTGCAATCAGGCAAGGTTGTCCTTCAAACGGAGTTCAGGATTGAGCAACGCGTACATGGACACCACAACGGGATTATATGTCTTACAGGAGCACAAGGACATAATTAACAAAAAGACAACATTTCCAGCTATAAAAACAATACATTGAAGAAGTCCCTTATGTAGAGGTATGTATTCAAACGAGGACAAAACTACCTTTGATGATCTTTGATACGTGTCAATGTTGTCAAGAATTTTCTGTTGATGAATACTTGTTCGATTGATTGATCAAAACTCAATTTAAAGAACCGCTTTGAACGTTTGAAGAATTGTTTTCGCTCCAGGAAAAACCAATAACAGTCAAATTATCAATATTACCACTTCGGCAAGATAGAAACCATTTCTTTTATCCGAACATTTGGAGTATTTCGTACCAAACGAATTTACAAAGATAGCGCGCGGTAATGCTTTGAAATTATTCTACAGGTCGGTTTTTCTTATTGCATTACGGAAAAAAAACGTATTACCACCAAACTATCGCACTATCACTTAATTAAGCAAATAAGAGAGCACTTCTTTTTTCCGGAAATGTGGAGTATTTCCCAGAAAACTTAAGCTTACTTGAAAAAACTAACTTGTTTTTAGCGAGCCGACTGCTGATAAAAATATAGCGCGCGATGAATTGTTTTGAAATTCTCTTGTACGCTTTTTAATTTTGTTTCGCAAGTAAACAGATTTACGGTGAAACTGAGATTGAAACTACCACTTCAGCAAAATAGAAAGCGAATCTTTCACCTGATTGTTTGTAATACTTTCTTTGTAGCGGCTGGTTTGTCAACATTTCGGCATGAATAAGTCACTTTATTGAGTCAAAATCTGTCTGTTTCACAGGGTATTTTTTTCGCTCACTGCAAGTTTAATTTTGTTACACTACTTTTTTCTTTTAAATTCTTGCCCTGTTATTTCATGATGTGAAGACAATAAGAACCTTTTACTGTAGTCTAGATTGTTTTTGCTAACAACACCGTAAACGTGTGTGTGTGCTTGTTTTTGTTTTTTTTTTTTTGTCTTCTTTCTAAATGGGAATGTTTTCTCAGAAACAGGAATCGGAGTTCGCGAAAAATTTGCCCTGGCACGGAAACGGTGCCAGACTTTTTTCCTGCGACCTGGACGTAGAAAAGGCTTCCGAGGTCAAAACAGCCAGTGTAAGAAACTAATGGTAAAAAGGCGACTATTCTAGGGCCTTTATACGATTTCACTGCAGATGAGAGAGTTTTGAAGTCACCGTCCTCTCTAGCACAGTTCAGTTGCACAGCCTCTGAATATAAGCTTACTGCGCTTCATATGCGGCTGAGTTGACGATCGCGTTGATAACATTGAAAAGGACATGATTCAAGTGAATTGTCACCTAAGTTCCAGTCGTTTTCAACCTTGCCCACACGTAGCTTTTAAAAGACCGGCGCAAAATATTAAATCCAGGCGAAAGCGCGACGCCATTTTTGTTTATTCGTTCTAATTTTTGAGTCTCACGGGTAAATTGGAACCCAGTCTGCGCGCGCCCAACAAAACTGTTTCGAGCCTACTTAGCTGTGGTATTGTTGTCGGAGTTGTAGTACCCAGGCGTTCTCCTTCCGCTCATTCGACTTGGCGCGAAATGTGACGTCACCGAATAGTTCTCCAGGCGACCCACTCGGTGTCGGGAAGGAGAACGCCTGGGTACTAGGCTGTCTCTTACCCATACTGAGAAGTCTTTTGGCGCACTTGGGATGGAGCGGTCTCCAAACTGAGATAGCGACGCCGCCATGTGTTCCAGCGTAAAAGAAGAAGGTTTGATCATCTGAGAAAGCTGACAGCGAAAACATTAACGAGTTATACTAGACAAAGAAAACTCACCAGACTTATAGAGCCGATTTGAGAAAGAAAATAAAATCAATTCAACCTTTATCACCACGAAGCCTTCTTTTCCTTGAAACGCCCAACAGTCTCCTGGTGTATTTCCCAGCTGTGGAGAAAAAAACATGAGCCACGGGATGATTTAGACGGTCCAGTTTCTTAACGCTTTCACTCCCAGACCAAGTTACGGTGAGATGATCTGTCACTCTAACGTTTTAGTCTGTTGACAAAATCCTATCGTGTTACCATTCAGATGAAACCTCTTGGGCAGAACTTTTGCAGAGGACTATTTATTTCTTTGGATTTTACGAAACGAAATTTGGAATTTTTGGTGATTTTTTGCTTTGGTCACTTTAGGACTGAGTTAAAGGGTTAAGAAAGACCCACCATACTACTGTACATGACCTGGGTTCTGCTAGTCTCCTACGCAGCCGTTCTTTTGTGGGGAGGAGCGTTGCGTGACAACCTTAAGAACGGCTGCGTGGGAGACTACGGTGCTATTGACAAACTGAGTTTGATTCCCACGAAACAGTTCGTAGGTGTGTCGTAAGCATGCATGTAGCACAGGACAACGTTGCTCTCTTAAGTCTTCCTCACGGTCTTTTAAACACATAACCTTATTCAAACGTTTTTTGTTTTCAAAACGGAGGTGATTTTTGTACGCCAGTTAGGGCTTTCGTTCACGCGTATGCGTACAAAAATGAATGAAACGTCCCGAAAACGGAGATTTTCAAGACCGCCGTGCAAAATGGAACATTTACCGTTTACGCGGACGGTAAAAACGAACAAAAATGCAGGTTTCTTTTACATGGTTTGGACTTTCGTTTACACGTTAACGAACGATAATGGATGTTTTCGAAAACTATGTCGTAATCAGTAACTACAAAGTAGCGTTTTCAGTCATGTAAGGACAGCGAAAACGACTGAAAAAGCCATAGACGTGGACAAAAAACGTTTTGGAAACAAGTACTAAAAAATCTGTTTTCAATTAACTAACGTTTTCTTATCCTAATAAATGGTCAAATCTTTGAAAAGAAGGCAAAACCTTTTTCAACAACTGTTGCTATGAAAGAAGATTCCCCGATAACTGGAGTGACACAACTGTTAAACAATTCCAAATGATCATGTTCGCACATTCAAACGCCAAATCGTCTTTGTGATAGGAAGACAGGATGACCTAACGAAATTTCATGTGCCACGTTTGAAGCGATAGTGCTTAAATTTTATGCAAAATAAACCCTGAAGCTCTTCAAAAACACGTACCTGAATGACAACCCTGGGTGTCTTGACTTCGTACCACAGTGGGATGCCAAACACTAACAGTTGCGGCGCTCCGTTAGAAAACGTGGCTGAGTGATATGCACTGTGGATCTGTCCGCCTACACAAGGAGAAAAACGTGCAGAGAAAACCGTGACTGACTTAATTAGGCCCAGCCTAGTACCCAGGCGTTCTCTTCTCGCTCACACGACCTGGCGCAAAATTTCTTGACGTCACCGTCGCGTTACCACATTTCGCATCAAGTCGGGGTACTAGGCTGACTCAGGCCTGTTCATCGCCCAGAATTCCGCGACGTATCCGGGAGTATTCCACGGTATACTAGTGCTGAAATTGAGATCTTGTAATAGAAAATTGGCAAAACAATAGAGAACATGGAGGAAAACGGCAAAACCCCGTGAGCGTTCAACTCATTTTTTGAAAACATTAACTCGTTCAGAGATCAGGTACCCTCGAGCTTATGAATTCAGATAATCATATAACACCCTTTTCGTGAGAAAGCGTGGCTGAGTGATAGGCACTGTGGACCTGGCCGCCTGCATACAGGAAAAACCGTGACAGACTTTCTCAGGTCGCTTGGGCACGAGCGCAAAGGGTGATATAAAAGGGTGATATAAAAATCACTCGTAGCAATTCTTCAAAACAAGAATTTAAAATGAAAGGTCGTTAGATTTTCCGAACATGTACCATTTAACGCGATTGTCTATGCTGCTTTCTATAGTCTACTTTTGGTGATATTTACTTCTCCAAGTCATTTAATTGCTGGCTTCAGTTCTAATGGGTAAGGAAGTTGTTCTCCAAAGCAAAAAGGTTTAAATAGACTTTTTGACTTAACATTTAGAGATAGTTTTACAGCCTTTTCCGCTTTATCTGATTATCTCGGTATTGTGTGCTATCAAACGTCCTTAGAAACTGAGGATTTTTGACAGAAATTGATGATCCACTGACCTGGAATCGATCCTCTAGCGTTTCAATCGTACAAGTTCAAAGTTGCAATTGTTTATTTCTCGAGTTATCGCTTCACTATTTTAGGATTACAAATGGTATTTTTTGTCGGTTGAATTTCTTTATATTCACCTTCTCCCATGTTGTATTTTTTCTTTAAGTGTTTTACTATTTTTTCTTGTAATCAAATTGTTGTGGCCGTTCACTTTTGCTGATGAGGTATCCAAGCACACAAGCAAGTTTTCTTCAAGTTTATCAGTCGACAACGTTTCACTTCTTCATGTGTAAAGGGTTATCAAGTTTGCCATGACAAGTTATCCTTGACATTTAAATTCCACGGACAAGTTTTTTCCTTGACAAATCTTGCTTGTTGAAAACATAGTACGGCAGGCAGAATTACCTGTTTTGGGATAGTGTTCGGTTTACTTGGAAAAGGCAGAGTATGTTCTTTTAGTCAGATGACTGACCAATTTTGCAACAAGTTAGCGAATTATAATTAAAGGTTTGGCATGTTACAAAAACGTCCTTCTAAGTACGACAAGTAAATTCCAGCCCTGAACTAGAGGATTATTCCATAATTTATGCACTAACTGACACTTGTACCCAGACGCTAACATGCGATAAAAGAGAGACAACTTTGGCTTAGGGAGTCTGGAGCGAGCTAAATTAGGCGGTGGGCGGGGCGTAATTGAAGGATGAGCAAAAATTGGCACTCATCGTGCTTTGTTTCACTAGAACCAATCTTTGCTCACCCTAAAATCAAATTAGTATTTAATAAAATATTAACCTACTAGTGATTTCTTAAAGGAGGACAAACTGATGATGCTTCTTTAAGATGACTGTAAGTAACTGATTTGCAAGGCCTTCATCAGAGTAATCTATTTTGTATTTAGAGATAACGTTAACGGCACTCAGTCCCCAGGCGTTCTCGGCTCGGTCAAACCTGGACCGTGAGCCGTGACGTGATCGAGAGAAACTCGCCCACTCAATCCCAGACTTCGCGCGGACTACGGGGCAAGAGAGAACGCTTAGGGAGTAGGCTGCAATTTTGTTACGAAGGGATGGGAGTATTAAGAAAACCATTAAGTTATGTGGATGAATTGTCTTACGAAAAAAAGGAGCATTCTTATTGGTGCTATGGCGACCGTTTTGTGAAAACTAAAATGGGATGGTACTCTTTCTCACTGTAAACAATTTCCTATGACTTTTCCAGGACTTTCAAAGGACTCGTGCAGATTTTCCAGCGTTCAGCTTTAGCCGTAACTGCGTGAAATTTGTATGCAACAGCTCCATTAAAAATCCCAGAATAAACTCCGCTGTCTGACACGTCCTTTATTTTCAATCACTTGTGTTTCCTATGCGAACCCTGCGAAAAAATGGGGTAACCTTATGGTAGAGTAGCATCCCATTCGCAGGGGAGGGGGGGGGCGTGTGCTGCCAGTCGCTTCATGCTACAGAAACTGAAGTTAGATAGTAGCCTAGTACCCAGGTGTACTCCTCCCACTCACTCGACTGGACTTAGTGCGAAATGTCGTGACGTCACCGAATGAGGTCCCCGGAGAACGCATGAAATTTCGCGCCAAGTCGTAGGAGTGAGAAGAGAACGCCTGGGTACTAGGCTGGTTAGGCAGGTAAACCAGCTGGCGCGATTGTCTTGTTAAGCAACACCCTACTAAATAGTTCACAGCGGTTAAACGCACGACGCGTGCGCAGTTCCCGCCGTAATTTTCTTCACTTTAACCGCGAAACTTAAAGCCGTTTCTGAAAACTTAAGCTTTTTACGTTGTGTATGCGTTCAAAATAAAGTAATTGGCGTCCACAAGTTTTGCTGGCACGAAATTCGGTTTGCCGGGATATCTACTGGATCGTTTTCATACGAACTTCACGCTCGTACATGTTTGAACTGATTCAAACTTCAAGGCTTTGAAAAACCGGAATTGACGTAGCTTTTTGCGTTTGACCGCTGTGAAACTAAATAGTCACCTGCAGATTCCAATGCATAATCTGGAATTCCAATCTTATCTGCGTCCCAGATCTGCAAGGCTTGTTCAATTCGACTAGTAATCAATCTGTCCAGTTCTTCGCCGTTAGCTTTGACTGCCTGCAAACAAATAGTCTTATCTGCAGTTGCCATTATAATGATTATTTCGTGTATTCACATTCAGTTGTAGGTATTATTGATACGAAATCACAACTGACCAGCTCCCAGTAGGCTTGATAGCTCAGTTGATAGAACACTGCACCGATATTGCAAGATCGTCGGTTCGAATTTGCTCAAGCCTTAATTCTTGACGCATTCTTTGGAAAAATACCCAGGATTGAAATTTTCGCTCATAGAATGTTTTATCAACAATTCACGAACTATCATTACATACACCGTATATCTACTTCCTTTCTCTCTTAATTAAAGTGCAAATCCAATGCTTTTTCTTAAGAAAAAATTCTCCCAAACATTCATAGTGTATGCGAATAGGCCATTCTCGAGTTATCTTCGGCCTCTTTTTCAAAGCAAGAACTGGCGCTCATAGTCTTAATTTGTTTCATTTGCAGGTGAATATGACTTCTTTCCATTAATGAAAGGGTGCAACGCACCAATCCTCGCTTTGTAAAAGAGGCTTAACAGAATTCGGAACTGGCGTACTGCAAGAATATTCTTATTCTTATTATTATTAAGAATAAAAGCATTATACACGTTAAATTCATACCTTATCGTCTATGAAAAGTCTGGAGTAACTTTGAGCACTGTACACTGCAGGATATAAAGATAACGAATGAGGCCCTAGACTATGGCTGCATGTAGTGGCAGAGGGCCTTCGAGGGAGGACTTCAGGAGGATTTCAAATTACTGCAATTGTGAATTCAATAAATTTCCAGTAGAAGTATTCCATGTTTGTCATTAACAGGGCTGCAGCCAACCATCAGGAAAAATGAAATTCCATGACTTTTCCCCGACTTTTCACCGAACAAGCAAATCCAGTCCTTTGGCCTGACCATGCATGACCATCAAATCCTTTAGTAATGAAGCCACACAAAACAGTTGAACCAATAATATCTTTTGAAAGAAAATTACCAAAAATCAAAACTCCTTATCAAAGCTAGTGGAAGGTAGAAAAAAAAATATGTGCGTTTTCTCTGACTTTGAAGTAGAATTAAGAATTTCAATAACTTGATGCAAAATTCCCTGTTTTTTCCCCTAATCTTGAAACAATGATTTCCCTGACTTTTCGTAGAAGACCATGACACAACAACAATGGTTTTGTTCCAAAACGCTATTCAATTGTCAAACCTCTTGACAATAGGTACAAGGCTTTCTTGGCAAAAATTTGTGCACTACCTTCAAGGCATCAGTAGAAACTTCACACTGATACTCTAATAGTAGGGGAGCAGTCATTGTGAAGAGCGCGTAGTGACAACACAGGAAGTTACATGTACTTACATTTGTTTCCTTTTTCCAGTCTATTAAGTCTCTCTGTCATTTCTTTGAGTTTTACTGCCAATTCTTCATTTGGAAACTTTTCAGGGGAAATGGTGTCCTAGTAATAAGTCAAAAAATAATAAAAGAAACATTTTACAGCAATTAAAAATCATAACATACCCAAGCGCTTTTTTTCCTTTTTGAGTGTTGTTGGCGTTTAGCTAAAACTAATTAATTATTACCAGTCGCGATGCGTAATTTCAATTCTCCACAGGCTCGGATTTCATATTCCTCGTGCTCGTCGTTAGTCTAATCTTGTACTCCGCTAGTCA
This sequence comes from Siderastrea radians, assembly GCA_964017195.1. NCBI lineage: Eukaryota > Metazoa > Cnidaria > Anthozoa > Scleractinia > Rhizangiidae > Siderastrea > Siderastrea radians. The sequence continues at coordinate 35,341,284 of OZ024891.1, read as the reverse complement.
AATCTCTTCGCTTTTCGATCGAGTTTTCCGTCTTTCTCGTTAGCTAAATCTTCGTTATGTCCACGTCCAAAAAGTCAAGCAGGATTAGCAGACCTCCTCGTCGGCCCCTGGACGACGATTATACGTGGGAATCATTAGGCGCTCTTACCGCCGATTTGGCCGGGATGTCCCCCGATATGGCTCATTTGGCTCGCCGTTCTTCTCCTTCGTTTTTGCCTTCAAACGACTCGGTTCCCCATGACGGGGCATCTCCGCCGCCGCCGTCGCGTGACACAAATTCCGTCCCGAACGTCGCGTCGCAAACCCTTGCACAATCAGCTTCACCGGATCCACCGCAAGATTTAGACTTTCGCCGTCTTTTACTCGCTAAAGAAACACAAATGATAGAGGTGGAAAAGCTCAAGCTCCAACTGGAGCTGGCCAGGATTCAGGCTTCGTCGAACTCCACGATTTCCGACGGATCCAACAAAATCTTTGGGTGACCTTCGCGCCCCGCAGCGCACGCTCTATCTACAACAGTGGCCGCACATTCTCGCACCAGGTGAGCCCAAGCTCTAGAATGAATTAACTCTCGCAGAGTTCACCGCCGGCTACCTCGCCATCGTCGAGAAACGCCCCGACGCAACGCAAAAATCTTTATTTTTGCATCACTTGGCCGATTTAATGAGCCTCGCGTGTAGCTACCAATGGTCAGCGGTCCGCGCGTACCATTACAAAGTTCTCCGTACACTGGAACTGGGTCTCGTGAAGTGGGGGGACTCCTTCGACGGCTTCAAACAGCCCTTTTTCATTCCTACTAACCTTCTTCCGTCCGGTGGTTCGCCAAGCCATGAGAAAGCGCCCGAGAAAGCGCGCAAGGGTATCAACCAACGTCCTTCTGCCTCCCAGCAGCCCCCACGTCACCAGATCTGCGACGACTGGTCGTGGTACGACGACTACAGCAACGAGGCCTGTAGTAAACTGCACATTTGCATCGTCTGCAAGCGGCCCGACCACCAAGCCAAACACTGTCCCAAGCGTAAGTTCGACATCCCTACTCGCCGCCAGGACCCTTCGCCACCATCAAGCGTCTTTTGTGGTTAATTTTATTTATGACAGATCTAGGGGAGAGCCAGCCTTTTTCAAAATCCTCCCATTTTTGTTAATGTTTCTCCACTTTTGCTCAGATGTTAAATAAGACACCAATTTTTGCTTTTAAGGGTTAAAGGGGCTACGTCACGAGGATTTTGCTATTTTAGGTCAATTCTGTGCTAAAATCATTAACTTGTGCCTTTACTCATACGTAAAGTGCTCTTGTAATACTATGAAGAAGATATCGAATAAACTTTATCAGCGACAGCAAACCATAATGATTTTTTTCATGATTTGTAAGAACGTAGCATCAAAACTTGAAAAAATTGGCCCAATTTTTTCAAGTTTCAATCCATTTCCTTCCTCGCCATCGGTTACAACAGACGACAGGTAACAGTTTCAGTGCTGTAAGATAGTCTTTAATAACAAAGCTAGACCATTATTTTTGGAATTCAGTTGATACGAAGACACTTTTACCTTTTTAAAAAGATACTTAAATACACTACCAGGAGCAAACATGTGAAAAACCATGTGAAATAGTGTGTGAAAAAGTGGTAATTTTCACACGGTATTCACATGTTTTTCACACTTATTTCACATGAAATTCCACATGCATGTGAAATTTCGCCATGTGAAAGGCATGTGAAAACAATGTGAAAAATTGTGTGATAAATGTTATCCTTTTCACACAGTGTTTCACATGCTCTAGCAGACAAATTCACACACCAGTAGCAGAAGCAAACATGTGAAATACCGTGTGAAATGGTGGCTACTTTCACACAGTATTCACACGTTTTTCACATGATAATTTCACATGCATGTGAAATTTTACCATGTGAAAGGCATGTGAAAAGAATGTGAAAGATATGTGAAAAAAGTTAGCTTTTCACACAGTGTTTCACATGCTCTAGCAGAGAAGAAAGATATATAGGAAAACTACCAAATGAATGCTACACAAGATCTTGGCATTCTACCTAGATTTCTCAGGTACAACAACAGCTGAATATAACAGAATACAAGAAAATACTGGACATGAAACTATTTTCACAGTGTATTTTTATTTGATATAATTGTAAATTCTATTTTTGTTACATGTAACAGGTGCTATAATATTATAATGGAATCTTTAGTTTCATCATCAGGGTATTGCTGCGAAACTATTTTGCTAACTTGCATGGGTCAATTCCCAAAAACTGTAATGACCAATCGTCAGTCAAAAAGAAAACATAAGTTTATACTTGTATTGTCAGAATTGCGACTGTAATTTCCAACATTATTTTACATCTTAAATTGTTGTTCCACACTTAGCTGAAATGAACTGGACAGGGGTTTGATGTCTGATCAAGCTGTTGGAAAGCTTTTGTAATCATTCAGCTGAGATGCAAAATTGCATTAGCTGCAAAAGAACAAAAACATATATAAATACTTGAATATCTGTTCTTGTTATAACATCTTAAATCCATGCCAGCATTTAAAGTAATCTAGCTCAGCAACTGCTTTTAAATCAAGATTGATTAATTTTAATAACAAGAGACAAACACAATTCTCGAGGACTGCTAAAAGTTCAGTAAGCTTGACTATGTAGTTTCATGACATGTAGTTTTCCTGTGTCTCTGTGAAACTGTTTGTTCTAAATTTTAAATTAATGGAAGGACTCTAATTGGCAAAAATGTTCTCAGTTGTTCACACAAGAGGGGAATGAGACTGAAGCTTAAAACAACATTTCTATCTAAGAGAGAGCAAGCCAGCTGTGCATAAGCCAACTCTGTTTTCGTTTGAAGCATTTAAACTTTGAGCAAAGATCTACCTACCTTGTTTTCTTCGGATTGTCCACGATATATTTTTGTTATTCTGTAGGTTCTCTGATCGATCCAAACATCAGTTGCCTTCCCACATTCGAATTTGAGCCAAAGAAACGAACTTTTTGAGTAGAACAGAGCCTGCTCTGTAGGTCAAGACTGCTGACCAGGGGCTCACTCTCCCCAGGTTTACTCGTTCAAGAACAAGAAAGTAGATGAAATGGTGGGCTGTTGAGAGCGGCTGTTGATGTCATGCATTTAGAAAAGCAGCAAGGAATCGCTTAACTTGAAGAAGTCCAAGGGAAATTTGGGGAAATTTTCTTCCTCTAAAAGTTTGGATAAAATGGATTTCTTTTGGAAAAGTGGAACTACAGGCTAGAATCAGGACAATAGTTAATACTCATTTGCACAAGAGCTGGTAATTTCCCCTGTTCATGCTTGAACTTAACAAACGGTAAACTTCAAATCAAATATACATTGTAGAAATTTTTTGGCAAAGGAACTTTGATTAAAACATAACACTCAATTAATGGAGCTTAAGTTAAATTTCAATATTAACTGTTTGTGAAAAACTTGTTTTATGTTTTGAGGCATTTTTAATGGCTATATTTCACTTATTTTCACACGTTTAAAGACAAGAAAAAATTCACACTTATTTCACACTTATTTTCACATGGCTTACACCATAAAAAATTCACACCCCATTTTTCACATGCATTTTTCACATGGCTTTCACAATAAAAAATTCACACCCCATTTTTCACATGGCTTTTTCACATGATAGAAAAACACTGTTTTTTTCACACTATTTTTTCACATGTTCTTTTGAAAGTGTTCTAATTTCACACACTAAGAAAGAAGTTCACATGTATGTGAAACTTAAATTCTCTGCGCGAAACTAATTTCACGCACAGAATTTCACATACTTAATATATTTCACATGCATTGCACATGCATTTCACACCTATTTCACACGTTTGCTCCTGGTAGTGATAGCGTGACATAGTCCCTTTAAGAAGAGGTTAACAGGGTTTTCAGTCTTACTTTTAGATTTGGATGGGAAAAACATGTAATGCAAATGGCTGATTTGCTTCAAGTCCTATTGTATCTTGTTACTGGCTAAGGCAGCAGATGATGGACTTAATAGCTGAATCATATTAAGGATCACGACTAGGTACTCAGAAATTATTTTTCCAATAACCAACCCTTTTTGAAATCTGATGTGTGTCTCAAGCTTGATCTGGGTTGACAGCATGTACATATCCAAAATTCTGGAAACTTTTTTGTGAAACCACTGGGCCACATTCTTTTTTAGAAAGAAAATTGTCTCTGGACTTTCCAGGACGTGACAACTGATCACTGATAATTTTCCAGGGTATTCAAGTCCTGGACATTTAAGCTACAACAAACTTCCAGGACTTTCCGGGATTTCCAGGACTTAAAGGGACTATGTCATGCTATTTTAGTATCTTTTTAAAAAGGTAAAAGTGTCTTTGCATCAATTGAATTCCAAAAATAATGGTCTAGCTTTGTTATTAAAGACTATCTTACAGCACTGAAACTGTTTCTTGTCGTCTGTTGCTACCGATGGCGAGGATGGAAATGGATTAAAGAAACTTGAAAAAATTGGGCCAATTTTTTCAAGTTTTGATGCTACATTCTTAAAAATCTTGAAAAAAAATCATTATGGCTAGCTATCGCTGATAAAGTTTATTCGATATCTTCTTCATAGTATTACAAGAGCACTTTGCGTATGAGTAAAGGCACAAGTTAATGATTTTAGCACAGAATTGACCTAAAATAGCAAAATCCTCATGACATAGCCCCTTTAAAGATCCATGACAACTCTGCCATGGGGCTCAATTACAAAAGTGACAGAAGTACACAGTACAAGCTTCTAGGGGTAACAATTTATTCATATTTTAAGGTATCACTTCAGATACTATATCTTACTTTCTATGGTGTTTAATTCTAAAATTGATCACCATTAGAATTTAAAATTACCCTGGCTGAACATTTTTTAAGGTACATGTAGAAACTAGAAAAAATTGATAGAAAAAGTAGCTTCTTATCAGAATTGGTACCCTAAAGGGTGGGAAGCCACACCCACAAAAAATGGGATTAGCACCTTGTAGGTGTTCCATTCAAAATTCGCAATGAAGCAGAACCCTTTATTATTTTTACGGTAGGATTTCCCACTGTTTAGGGTTATGGCACAAATCTGCCTTTTCCCCAGGGAATCTTGATGTTCCTGTTCTCTCCAAGAGACAGGAGGATGAGAGACCCTGGTTATGGGGGGGGGGTTCCTGGACTCCCTTAATATTCAACAGATACAAACCTACATTCTCAGTGTAATTAAATGGCTCTTACCGGCTTCTCATGAGCAAGGTTGCTATTAAGACTGATGCTCCAGCCAATAAATACAACAGCAACAATGCAAACAAGAAAGGTGATACAAATCCAGAAACACTGCTGTGAAAAGAAAAACAGAATGAAATGTAAAATAGTTTGTAGCACTGGGATACTTGAGAATAGAACTTGATTGCTCATAGGAGAAAAAGTATTTTTTGAACCAGAACTGGAATATGAAATTTTTGGAAGGGAGACAGTACAAAGAGACCTGCAGTTGATGCCCCTATGAAGATAGATAACTGACGGACAGACATGAAGACAGACTGAATGATTAAATGAACATGTAAATGTCAATGAGGAGTGAGCAAATGAATGAACGAACAAGCGGGCAAACAAATGAACAAAATTAAGGAATGGGTGAGTAGATGGATGGATGGATGGATGGATGCAAGGGGTGTAAATGCAAGCCGGATGAATGGTAAGATATCCAGATGGATGGATGGACGATTGATTGACGGACTGAAAAAGTGAATGAATGAATGAATGATATAAACGAACGAACGAACGAATGAACGAATGGATGGATGGATGGACAGACAGACAGGCGGATGAATAGAGAGATGGATGCATGAATGAATCAGACTCCAGTGGAATTAGCAATTCAGAGTTATTTCAGTTGGGAGGTTCATTGGTATGCAGTTCAACCCCAGCTTAATCATCATTGCACCATATTTCCTAATTTCATACCATCCAGTCAGTATTCATTGAGCCAAAGGGCTAACGTTATAAAAGCTGGGTTTAGTTATTTAGTTTAAAACCTGTGATGTATTTAAGCATGACCCATCTACAGAGAGTACTTAATGAATTTTGCTCCTGTTTGCTATTTTCTGCAAAAACGGAAGCTAAGTGCCTCAGGATGGCTCAGGGCATGATTATTATGCCTGTGACTAATGGTCTGAAACATCCACATGTGTATTTGCTAATGCCCTGACTGAACTTACAAGATTCTTGTTTGAAGCACTCAGGCTATTAGTTGATGTTGGGGAATTAAGTGGCGGAGGGGGGGTGGGACTGGTTAGGTCTGGACATTGTTTGTCATCACCTGCTGGGATGAGTTGCATTAAACTAAACTCCAGGCTTAACCCTTTAAGCCCTAAACCCCGATGAAAGTGAAATTTCTCTTTTCAGGATCACTACTTGTTTGAATGTTCAAGTGATAAGAATAAAGGAAGTGATCACTGAGGATAGGATGTCTTGATATTTAGACAAATTCTCCTTACTAATTTCATAAGAAATGTATGGGATCAGTAATGAGAATATGCATTTTTATATCAGGGCTTAAAGGGTTAACTTATAACATCAGACATTCACTTCAGTAAAATTCACTATGGTGGTGTTAGGTTTTATGCAACTCACCCTTGGCCCCTCCCTCTGTCTGCACCTAACTGGTTTACAGGCTAGTCTCACTCTGACTTTTTGGTGTCATTAAGACATTGTCTCTTTGAGACTAAAAATCCTTCAAATGGGCTTCAACTGACTGCACATCCCTGACCCAAATTCTGAGGTGTTACCCCCCCCCCAGCATTGGAGTTAATCTACAAAGAAGCAAGTACCTCCTTTCTAGTTTTATGTTGTACATTCAGATCAGGCCTTGCATCTTGTTCAGTCTGTTTCTCTTTACCTGACAAAAATAAATAAACAAAAAATGCAAAACCAAAAAAAATCCCAACCAATTAAGAGTTAATAACAAGTAGGTTAAGCAATGAGAGTTGCAAATTTAAGCTTTCAGATAGGGCTGCGATCGCAGCTTATTATACACTGTCATGGTGGAAGAATATAACTAAAAACTGAACTTTAATTAAACTCAAGCTCTCAATGATGACAAATAATGATGTATCTGGTATTAAAGTAGTGGAAGTGCATGACACATTAATGGCAGTTGACTTACAACTGTTCCTTATGAAACCACTCACACAGCAATTACTGCATGACTACGACTAAAAATCAAATCTTGAAATCGTACAAATAACAACGAAAATATCTTATTCAGGGTTTTCAATAGAAATCTGAGCTGGTGGCAAAATGTTAGAAGTGGGTGGAGAATGAACTACTACTGTTTCTACGAATGTTTCTCATGTTAATCGTAAAATATGAGGTACTTTCTCAGTTTTGCCGGCTGCCGGCCCTTATTGAAAATCCTGCTGATTGACAATGATTAGGATGGTTGATGTGGCAGGCCACAATAAAGGAACAAGTGAAAAACAATTTTAGCTGCAAAACTGATTTTGAATATGAGTATATCACAACCAGCAGCAGCTCTCTGCAATATCAATAGTGCAGTGAAAACTGAAGATGATGTCTCATAGCAAAAATACTCGTGAATATAATTCTCAATCTGAGTGTGTTGTAGTTCAAGATTATCCTTGGTTCAATTTTTGTTTTCCTTTGTTCTTTTTTTTGTAAATATATGATAATGAATATAAAATAAAATAAAATTGAACCAAAGATAAAATTGAACTACAACAAGTACAAGTGACAATGCCCCAGAATTTCACAGGCTGATACTTAAGACGATTTCCGCTCAACGTTCGAGCAGTAAGTGCAAAAATTAAGTTACCAAAAAAATACTTGCAGCACTGTCACATTTTGAGAACAGATAAGAAGAACTTATCGTTACTTTTGCTCCCAAGCTGACACCGCGAGACAAAATTGGATTTGAAGTTATCAATATTTCAAGTAAAAAGACGCTTCATGTCAGTTCAAAACAAAATGGCGCCCGTTTTCAGCAATACTTTTACGAGATTTGAAATTAATTTTCTTGAGAATGCTTAAGCATTTCATCGCGGGGTCACTTGGGCAAGTGAACTAGAGTGAGATGTTTCAAATAGCATTTAAAATGTTACCGTGCTATGAGTAGTTTTTTGGTAAATACTTTTTGCACTTATTGCTCGAACGTTGAGTGGAATCCGTCTTAAGTTTTCCATGACACCTTTTAAAACCAGCATCTTAATAGGTTAAGGTTGACTATTGAGCCCAAATTTCTATATTGTAGCTGATTCTGAGATGTTAGGTCAAGTTAGAAATTTCTGAATTTTTTTGCAACATCATCATTTAACTACTTTACATGTGCATGTTTATAAAAGCATTGCAAAGAGGTAGTTGCCTAGAACAATTACCAGAGGAATCATTGTCAGGATTGTCTAAGCCTATAAAAAGGAAAAAGAAAAGAATCTGTTAGTCTCCCTTGCTGCTTACAGTGCAAAGTAATCAGGAGAAACATGGGAAAATTATTCAAATTTTTTTTATATTAAATTTAATTTTTCTCCAGTTACAACAAGGGGTATCAAGACACTTTTACATCTACGCCCCTCCCCCTTACACTCCCCTTTCCCCATCATTCCACTTATATTGTACATGATATCATTTCTTGGTAAACTTGAATTCAAAAGTGTTTTAATGCAATCACTGAAAAATTGTCCACTTACCATAAAGGTGTTCAGGGTCTAATTGTGAATTATTTACAATGGTACTGGCATTAAGTAATGAAATGTTATTCTCTGTTTCATCACTGAGCTTGTCGTCTAGGCGTCGACTTCTGCGGGACCTGACAGCTCTAGGAGATGGTCTCTCTATTTCAGCTTCGTTTCTGTCAGGTGTATTTTGCAACGCAGCGTTCACTTTACGTGACGTTCTTGTTTTCCTGGGTGTATTACCATCTACAAAAATATTAAATAAAACTTAAGGGGGGACTCTTATCTACAGATCTGGCATTGTTGCTAAGGGAGTTTTGTGGATGGTATTTTGTCATACGCCATTTTGCAGCATTTTGTGCCGCTAGATTGGTGAAATGTGTGAGGACAAACATCTGAATTTCAAAATTGACTTTGCGCATGCGTAGCTAGTGCCAGTCCCCAATCGTGTGCTAAAAAGCAAAATCCCTAAACCTCGGAGGAAAGGAGGCAGAGTTCCGATTTTTTTTTCACAAATCGGACGCAATTCAGCCTTCTTTATAATCTGTCATAAGCAATTACTGTTATTACAAAGAAAAGAAAAACTGCAGTACAAAATGTGTAAATACACAAACGTATGATGCAATAGCTTCTATAATAACACAAATTTCAAGAAATCGGTAAGTCAAGTTTTGCATCTTGATGATTGCTAAATACTGGTACTGTTTTCAATAACCAAAACTATGTGACATTTGATTTTTAGGCTTTTTCCTGTGCAGGTCACGTGACCTGCCAAATATGGTTGTGACTCGCAAATCTTGCACACCTCTCCCATGGAACAAATATAGCGAAGCAGCTAATCTGCGGAAGCTAGGGTTTCCAAGATAGGATGATTAGGAACTTCCCATAGCAACAGTATGGTAGTTAAGAGACTCCCCCCTTAAAGTTAATTCACGTCTTGTTGGAACATCAAGAAATAATTAGCTAAACCGTGATGAATGAACAATCACCAATTAGTGTGTCATCCCATTAAAGCAAAAATTTGTATTCAAAACTTTATATGGAGGCTTCTTTCAGTTTAATTTTGCCAACAAAATAACAATGTCTTTTACGAGAAGGCACGCTTATTAAATTGCTGTATTTTCGTACTTTCATTTTAAATCGCAAAAACGTCTAACGGGCCAGGATTGAATGACTAATTATTATTGAAACTCTTTTGATAATGGTTAATTTAAAGTTTCGAAGATCTTTTTAACACTTTTTTAACGGGAAGCTTAACTGTTTGTAAAACCCTCATAATAAGCCAAAAAATCATATGCAAAATAAAACAAGCTTAGTCAACATGCGGAGTTTGTTCGTTTCAAAGGAGATGCATCGAATACTTTCAAATACGACTGTATTCCCATTTTAAACTGACAAAGATCCCAATGTCAGTTAGCAATGATTTCACTCACTCACCTAGCATTACTTGGAGATTCATGCTGGTGTCTGACACTTGAGAGCGCGTTCCTTTACTCATATTTTATGTAAACTGTACTAACTGCGCCGAGAAAGACTTGAAAAGTCTTCTTTCATGTCATAAGTGACAAAACAAAGTATGTTGCATCACTTCGTGAGTTCATCAAACGCGCGAAATTCGTCGCCTCGTTTCAAAGTAACGAATCCAAGGTTCCCTCAAGGGAGGGGCAGATACATTGGGCTCCAGTCCTGCGCGGTTTTTCTCTGCCATGTAGCGGAATGAAGGAAAATTGTTCGAAAGAAATTTTCATCTACATGTATTAGGAAAGGGAAAATATATAGAAATTAAACTTCCAAAAGATAGGACCGGTCAGCGATGTTATAACTGAATAAGCCATACAATTAGAAAAAGTATTTGAAAGCATCATAGTCGTCAAAATTAAAGTTGTTGTTGTTGTTGTTGTTGTTGTTGCTGTTCTTCTTCTTCTTCTTCTTCTTCTTCTTCTTCTTGTTCGTTTCTTCTTACTGAAAATTCGAGCAGAATAGCCTGACCACAATTCTGGGCCCGGTGAGAAAGCAGGATTAAGCCGTAACATAGGATAAGTGTAAGTTTGAAATTCATTTTACTGATGTGGATTCCTTTAAGGAGGCTCGCAACAGTTTTTTTGGCCTTCTGAGCTTCTTCCTGGAGACTCTTTTCCATTATTCTTTAAATACTGACTGACGTTTTAGCATTTTTAATTACGGATTTAATTACACTGGAGCCGAAAAATGAAGAGAAACAAGCTCAGAAGACGAATAGATATCTATTTTTTATTATGAGAAGGAATTATAAGCGCACGAGAGGACACAAGCGCAGCGTGTATAAATATTAATTGCACGTAAATAACCGTGAAATAGACCTGGAAAAACAAAATAAAACTGTTGCTTGTTGAAAGTTAATAGCGACTGAAACTTGACCGAGATTCAGCCTTCTTATCTAATAACAGAAATGTTTATTCAGCCTAAGACTTACTGGAACATCATGTGATCAAAAAGAATTATTATTCTAACGGCAATCAGTTTAAGAGAAAAATCTGTAAGGGCAGTTTAGAAATATTTCTATTTATGCAATTACGAACTTTATGGCTGATTTGTGCTGCATTTTAGCAGTTTTTAAATATAAATATCTTAAAATCGCAGCCACCTAGAAAGCTCAATGTACATTAAGAATGTTTTGATATCATAAAAGATCCTCCAAATGAAAAGAGAAAGTGTTAAGTCTTATCTTTCTTGAAATATTGGAGAAAATTGCAGGAATGACCAAAATCAGCCCGTAAAAAATGAATCATGATTTACGTGAAAACGCTCTTACAGATTTTTCCCTAATTTCGCATACAAGTTGTGTAGGTTGAGTTGTTCAAATAATTCAAGTTTCGTCACAAAGTGTCTGACTAGTTTTCGAGATATTCGACATTATTTAAAATGAGAGGTTGTCCATTACCGTTGCCATGGTGACAGCTGTTGCTAGGAAACCAGTGAGAAAATAAACTTTGATCATATGTTGAAAAGGTGGTGTAGTATCAAGGAAATCGAAGTTTACCTTCTATGCGAAATTTTGACTTTAAAAGATACACCCCAAGGCCCAAAAAACTGTTGCGAGCCTCCTTAAGTCATGTTTGCTCCGCAAAATTTAAATGAAGTTCGAATAAATTTTTAGAGCTCTTTGCATGTAAGTGACCCCTGTTTTGATCACACCGCAGTTTTGCGGGTTTTTTTTCGGTGCGCAAAATAGATCCCGAATTTGTTTATATCGACAAAAATATCTACGTTCTAATTCGCTTCGCTCAAACGAACGTTAAATTCCATTAATACAGACAAGGCAAACAAGAAATATGGGATGATACGCAAACAGATCCAACAGTTTATTACATCATAGATTGAATCACTAACACAAAATGGAATACAAAAAACAAATATAAATCTGATTTTTTTGTTTTTTTTTTGTTTTTACAACAAAAATAACAGTAAATATGTAAACTCGATAATAATATAATCCTAGGTACTTAGTTACTTGTAACCTATTTTCAAGGCTTTCTTGAACATACATATCCTTAGAGGAGTCGGACTTCCACCTGCCGTGTATTTTAAGCAGCCTTTCAGAAATCGAGTGACCACTATAATGCACCGCAGATGTAACACCACCGGATCTTAAACTATGAAGACCATAATCATTAGGGTTATAGCCCAGCTGGCTTAAGTGATCTCTTAGAATCTCCCTACAAGTAGAGTAAGAAATCTTACCACCCCTCAGCGTATAGCTAGAACTACTACGGTGAAAAACAAGAGGTCTAAACAAAGGAAGAGTACTACATACGTCAATGCCAGATAAATCCAAGTACCTTCATAAAACACCAACAGGGCAATACTTAGACTTGGATTCATTAATATAGGCATAATTCCCTTCTCTATAAATATCTGTCTTACTACTAGGCAAAAAGATCCTTATATAGCCACTGCAAAACTCAATATGCTTAGGAACAATATTACATAATTCATCATACCGAAAAAACCCGGCGAAGGCTAAAGAGCATAACGCGGCAATACGAAGATCCTTTAAATTAGCATCCTCCTTGCTATAAACATCTAAGATATTCTTAATGATTTCTGTGGTAATAGGCTTCTTTTTCATAATCGGCTGCAATTTATGGCGCATGGCAGACTCGACAATAGTCCTGCAAAAATCACTATCCAACGGGTTACGATCAAGACTAGGGACGAATGAATGCAGCCATTTAAAGGGACACTGTCACGGGGATTTTTACGTTTTGGGGTGAAAATATGCTGAAATTTGAATTAAATGTTTTTTTTCTCGTACACAGAATACTCCTAGAACGTCAAGAAAAGGAAATCATATGATTTTCTCAAAGGAAGAACAAACCATAGTCAGTTACTGGCGATTTTTCCACGAAACAAAGGAAAAACTTGAAAACATCAGCCTGATGTTTTCAAGTTGCAACCATATCCATCCTAATAATCCGCAGCAAAACACACTCAGTTATAATCTCAGAGAACTGGTAGAGTAATTTTAAACGAAATTCAACCAGTATTTTTGGATTTCCGCTGATTAGAATATGTCCTTTTGCTTTTCAAAGTTATCTAGATATTGGTGACAGTGTCCCTTTAAGGGCGGCATGAGCCAAAATTACTGAAGAACTAAAAGGACAAGACTGCTGGACTTCAAGCAAATAAAGAGATACAACACCTAAAGGAAAAGGTAACTGCATGCATATTGTCTACTTTTACACCAGTCCATAAACTTTTTATGCATGGTTCAATTTTACCTGTTACCATTCCCCCCGGGCAACCCCGGGGACAAGTCCAGCCCTTCAGTCCCGGGGGTGGGGAATTGTTTGAAGCGGTCTTGTCCCGGGGGGGAGGGGGGCGGGGCAAATCGAAAATAACTTCTTGTTGTTCTTGTGAAGTACGTCACTTCTCGGTTGACGCCAAACTGCGTGAAGAAGACTGCCGATTTCCAGGGAGAATCTCTAAAATTTGTAGCAGACTGGTTAGAGAAGAATACTCTCTCAAAATTAAAATTTGTATTCGAAGGAACCTTTATTATAAATTGTTAAACGAATGTGCGTTTCATGCGTACTCGAATGGATGGCGTTCTTCACAAACAAAGAAATATTTCTTCAGCGTATTTATGTATAAGACGACTTAAATCGACTCTATATGAAAACGGATGCACGGCTTTATAGTAAACAGAGGTCTCAGTCCAGTGTCCATTCTTATGAAACAAGCTAAGAAAAACTCCTTTTAAAATGCTGCCATCAATTTGTTCACGGGCTTCGGCTTGTGCGTATGTGCTATCTTTAGAATAAATCACATGGCGAAGACCATTTCTTTACTCGCTAGCCGTATGCCAGTGCGGTTAGATTTTTCTGCAGTTTTCTTTTTCAAATGTAGTGTTCATTTTTTTATTGCATTATACATGCAGTGTCTTTCGTTCAAGAAACTCTAGAAAAGCATTTGAGTTCTTGTCAAAACGTCTGGTTTTGCTATTGTACGGATCTATGTTTTCTACACAAAACAACGTATTTGTGGTCGATGAGGAGTCCCGGGGGTTGGGAATTGTCTCTTTTTGCGTGCCCGGGGGTGGGGAATAGACCGCCAAGTGTGAAAAAAATTGCAAATCCCCGGGGGTGTGCCCGGGGGGGATGGTAACAGGTAGAATTGAACCGTGCATTAAGGACACGTATGTAGGTTTTAGCAGCTGCATCGGCTTTGGACTTGAACATCATGTCTAAAACCTGACGAACGCTCAGTGAAGACAAATTTTGGAAGCCTTTCCATGATTTACTTGACAAAATTACCTGGAAAAAAAAGAATACAACATACACGCTAAAAGAACAAAGCGAACACCCGCTCTGTATAATTCTACATAAATCGATTGATGCAAGGGCCAGTGCCGCATGAAACGTAGCCTGCGTAGCCGGCGGGATCGTTCGCGCGCACAAAGTTTTGGCTTGGTAGAGGAGAAGAAGCCGCGCAGAGAATGGGGAGGAGACGCTTTGAAAATCCGGAATTTTCTCGCGCCTTCGGCGCTCGCTTCTCGCGGCAAAGCCGCGAGAAAGGCGGCTTCGCCGCCAAAACTACGCGCGCAAATACAATTCCGCCAGCTACGCAGGCTACATGAAACGATAAAACATTGTTTGGGTCCGCGCCACATAAGTAAATAAACCATGGGCCAGTGTCACGTAAATCAACAACTCATTGTTTGGGCCAGTGCCACGAAAACCAAAACATTATTGGCCAGTGCCAACGCAATAAACATATCCAATAAATTACTCACTAAACTCCACTCTCAAGGCAATAATATAGCCTGTGAAATGATCGGACCGTAAGAGCGAATTAGGGTTTCTTCCGCGAGTAAGGACCTCCTTCCCGACATGAATACTGTGGGCCACAAGATAATTATTATATTTGTTCATAATTAAAGGCCAGAAATGAGCCGAAGGCCAAAGGGGTACGACGAGCGTACCCGCAGCATGCTGGCATTTCATATAATGCAAAACACGCGGAACAATACCAACAGGAGGAACCACCAGGCAATTCTATCCTCGAAGAGGCTGAAAGAAAAAAATCAACGCCCGAAGTATTGGGGTTCCAGAACCTTGAAAAGTATTTAGGGAGCTTATGATATAATAATTGTCAAAACAATCAACTCTATGGGGCCCCCAACAACCATCAAGAAAAAGAAAAAAATCATCGGTAAGTTGCCAATCATCAGTATCAATAAACCGACTTATATAATCAGCTTGCTGGTTCATAGTACGAGGGATCCGTTGCACATCTAAATGAATCCCCAACCGAATACAAATATCGAAAATCCTACGAGCCATCTTGTGCAAGCCCAATTTTATGCTGCCTACTTCAACAATCTTAGCAGCAGCTTGGCTATCAGTAAACCACTTAACGTGCGATCCTTCAAGCACTGAGGCAAAAGATTGTAATGCAAACTCAATAACAGACAACTCCCTCCACGTTGAACTCTGAAAGCTCTCATTCTCCGTCCACATCAGTTATGACACACAAAATCATTATTGAAATCAATAAATGCACCACCCCCAGTAGCACTGGCATCTGAATATAGTAAACGGGGGCCGGGGGGAAGATGAACAAACTGTGTGGAACCGCGAGTGTGAATGACGCTCAGGAAAGGGCAGAAGGTATAAATGCTAAAAAAAAACGACCAGTCAGGTCGCGCGTGTAATCAGAATACACAATAGAGGGTGCGGCAGGTGTGAAACGCAAAGAAGTACGACTCATTACTTGGAATAGCAGCGAAAAATACATTTTCCGTCATTTCACCAAGTCCATATTTGGTAATAACTAAACCTAGAAAAAAAGCTTGCACGCCGTCATATTCTATTTAATTAAAGTATTTTTGGTTTTAGTAATCAGCTCTCAGGTTTATTGATTTTTAAGCCCTGAGAAACCAACCACTTTAAAAATGGGATCTTAAAATTTAGCAAATCTTTCCAGAAAATGTCTGCCTTTCTAGATGGAATAAATTCGATCTCTCAAAATCAAAAAAAAAAAATGCTCGTCTTGGCGAAATAAAACTCCCCCAGAAATCATGAAGCACGGTTCTGATAGAAAGGTGTCAAGTCAGCTTAGTTTCAGCCCCCATCCTTGGATACAACATTGTAAACAAACTCCTCCGGGATTAAATAGAATATAGCATTGAGCTCGCGTGGGCATGTAGTGTGTGGGAGTAATGTAACGATTCGCGTGATTACAAGTTTAAATGATTAGCAAGTTTGGGGGCGTACACGAAGGAAAGTGCGATGACTGAGAGAAGTGTAAAAGGCCCGCCTTACTCCTCCCACACATACACACGAAGAATCATTTGTGTTAATGTTCATTTTGTTCAAGGTTGGAAACTACATCCCTTGCATCCCCTGCTTTGTACGGTGAATGAGTCGCTTTACTACTGTAGTATCGCTTCAATTTCATGTCTGGGGTGCACTCGTAAATTATGCGTATTCTCTAGTTCTCTGAAAACAAAAAACTACCAATATAGAATATTGAAACTAAAAATTGTCTTGTTTTCTGCTCCGAAAATTATTATATCATATTGGAAAATGTATGGTCCCTTTTCATTTCATTTACAATACCTTCTTTTCCTCTCCTTTTAATGCGGAAAAAACTTCAGAAGGCGTTTTTTCTGCTTTCGAATTAAAAATTTTACCCATTTTTGGTGAAACCGAAGTCACACAAGCTAGCTTTATATTTTTAATCTGTCTAATGTAAATTACTGACTGCTTTTTTCACCACAATGTCTTGTGGATTAATATCTTGTTTTGTCAAGGACTTATTTGCATTCAGGTGTAAGGAACGTATTCATCGAATACATTTTTTATGGTCGAAATTTTCCTACGATGAAACTGCCCATGCTTGGCAAGCTATCACAAAGTGAGCGTGAGCATAGAACTGATAGGGGTAAATTTCTTAGCTTGGACTCTGTTATAATAAGAAATGTATGGGCAAAAACCTGACGCGAAAAACTGAAGAATTTCAATTTATGATTTTACCAGCTGTAGGCAACATTTCAGTGTACCGCTCTTCATTTTGCGTGGGCGTTCAACAATCGAGGCGGAAAAGGGCTTTTTTCCCTGTCGGGGATCTTCGGAAATTATCGGAAACACTCGTGAGCGAGCCTTCCTTCCTCAAAACGCTTTCAAAGTGCTGGGAATTTACGGAGTTAGATCGAGGAAGCCAGGTGATTTACTCAAGTTAACTGGAGCTAAATATAGAAAGCTATTTTTAGCCTTTTCATTGACCAATCAGTTCGATTCAACGAATTATTATCTCTCGGCCAATGCAATCTCCATAACATGATGTGCACAAGATGGCTGCTTCAAGGAACAACTGGGTAAAGCTGAATGTCGGTGGAACGTACTTTTTAACGACGAAACAAACGCTGTGTAGACACCCTAACTCCTTCCTGCATAGACTATGTGCGGAAGATCCAGATTTACCCTCGGATAAGGTAAGCAAATAATTTCATTCATACGAACGTTCGTGATGTGAAGCTTCTGTTGTAGCTAACTGGGGGACATTTTGACATTCGCAGGATGAAAACGGAGCGTACATGATAGATCGCGATCCTCGGTATTTTGGACCAGTTTTAAACTATCTACGGCATGGAAAGCTCATAATTGATAAAGACCTGCTTGAGGAAGGTATAGTACAAAGTCCCCATTGATCACGTATTTTAGAATTGCTTGTTGAATGTGAGCGAGTTGTTTTCAAATTCTCCGCGGAGTCGTCGCCCTGGTATTTTTCTGTGTAAACATTCAGTTTGGAGCGGTATGGGTTTGGAAATTATCTTTGCCATTGCAGTAATTTTTAAGTTGAAAAGGTTTCTTCGTGGGAAAGGCGAAGCAGCTCCATTTGCAGTATTCTTTACGCTCCGACATTCGATTTATCGTAGCTAGAATTTGCAAAGCTGACGCGAAACAAGAATCCGCTTTTCAAAACGATTTCCATAGTTTTTTTCAAATATCTCCTGAACTGTAAAAAGCTTTCGTGTTTGTCACAGCATCTAGAAGATCTAAAGAACGAACTCGACAAAGAATTCCTTCTTATAATCGTATTTGTACCGCACAGCGCCATGACAGTTGTACTTGCAGAGAAATAATTAAACTCATGTTTGCAAATGTTTATCAGAATTTATTACATACAAAAGAGCAGTTGTCCCTAAGAAAACGTAGCCAACATACTGCATGTAGCAGCTACATGTAGCCTCAATCTTAGGTTAATGCAACGTCCTTGGCAATCTTTCATTTCTGAACGTGGAATGTTGTTAAATCGGTGTAATATAAACCTTATTAAAGCTTCATATTTTAGCTACGTAGTTGGATAATCATAGGCTTATATGGTGGTTAATGGTATGTAGTACGACAAACAACTTGTTTTCCTAGTAAGAGTAATGCTCAGCTGGTCAACAAATGGTTCTTTGTTACCAAAAATATGCTTTGCAATTATAAAATATTTCAATGATAAAAAGAGCAATATATCTATTAATTGCATGCACATGTGGGGAATTGAACTGCAAATTAATTAAACTTCAACAATATTCAGTAGGGAGATTATTATTATTTGCAGACAGCTTTTGTCCTATTTAGCATCTAGATTTGCATGCCTACCATATTAGGCAGAGGAAAAGGTTGTCATTAATGAAGGTTGTTTTCCATTTATAAAAACTTCTGGAAATTCTGGTCAGAAAGTAATTGGAACATCAATCTTTGGGTTGTTCTAGTGGAAAATTTCCAGGAGAAGTGGAACTTCTAAAAAGGTAGTCCCATTTCCTGGTTGGGATTGTTCCAAACAGAAATTAATGTTCCATTTATCCACGTTTCTTCTCTGATACCAGTTCCAGACCGTTGACAGCCGATTTTGTGGGCATTAGAGTGTTCTTACAAACCCCAATTCTTATATGCTAATAAGAATTGTTAAATGCTAATGTGAAGAACAATAAAGAAAGCACTCACCAAAGTTAAACCGTTGTTTAAAATTTTATATTGTGCACGTGCTGGTGTGTGAAACCTGAATAGTTTGGCGGCTGTCGTGCACAAGCACACATTGCCGACTCATAAAGGAAGTTGTATTCCTTTTGCATTCCTTTCATCGTTTGTCTTTGTCCGTCACTTAACTCAGTCCTCTTGGTGTGGCGCGGCCAACAGAGACTATCTCCGTATGAAAACCAAAATTAACTAAAGAAAAAATAAACTAAAAACTATTTACATCAATCAGAAATTGCACACTCATTTAAAATAAATAACAATATTTTCTGAGAATAGAATTAAAACTATTTACATTAAGAGCAGCGACACATGTAGAAAACAGACCTCAGAGGTTGCGACGACCCCCGAACTATCTCCGAGACTATGTTCTCACCTGAACTGAACTTACAAGTGCTGAGAAATACTGTTGGTGACTGTAGTGAAAAACATAACTGTTTCTGACTACATGTATATTGTTTTGATTGTTATGGTTGAGCAAACTTTGAAGTGCACCTAACCCCTAAACTTTTTTTTCGGCTAAGCTCCCAGTTGGCTTGTTAGCTCAATTGGTTAGAGTGCTGCACCAGTATGGCAGAGGTCAGGGTTCGAATCCCGACAAGCCTGATTTTTTCAGGCTTTCTTTTCGCAACTGCATAAGTTGCGTTAATAACTGCAAGGATCTTCTTTACATTTATTATCTGTTATCATCTGGAACATTTCTTCGCAAAAATTTTTTGATTTGGTTAAATTCTCTATTTTCTGTGCCCTGCTAAACTCAACAAAAATTTGGTTCAAGTCCGAGTAAGAGGAACCTGGGGCGAGCCGTAGTTGTGATGTCAGATCAAGAACCAAGAATTCCACACTTCTTAGTTTTTAGCTGTATTTCTCTGACTTTATCTGTTGATCGAAGCCTTCTGACCTTCTAGCTAATTCGAACGAAGTCATAGTATGACCTAAATTCCAATGTTGTAATCCAAAGCAGATACTGAGACGAGCTACGCGGATTCTGCTGATTTGTAGGTGAGGGAATTTCTTATAGAAATGGAGATTTTAATAAAGCATTCCTTTCTTCATTTATTTATTTTACATTAATAGAAGTAAATGTGGAAACTGCAATATTACTTACGTCTTGTCCATTTCTGTAACCAGCATTAACAATAACAACTATTTATAACTCTAGTGAATCAGGAAGACAACTATTTTCTAAAGGACATTGATGAGAATTATAAGCACGACAGTTTGTTAGTATCGGTTCAACTGAGATTATCTTACCAATCGTTTTCTCGCTTCAACATGCGAACCGTTTCCTTAGTCCGTACACGTGAGCGGAAATGTACAAATTATGTAAATCAACCGGCCCTTGCTACTAACTCGCGACTAGAGGCTTCGCCGCTCATCGCTCGCACTTCGGTCTTCTTGTGTCCTTTTTTTGCACAAAAAATGGTAATAAAAGAAGAAAAAGACTGCTTACAATCTACTTCAATGGAGGATATGAACAAGGGATCTCTGCGCAGTAATGTTTTGTTATGCTCGCTCGAGAAAGGGTGTTCGGTTCTGCAAAAGGAGGACTTTCTTTGGCCTGCGTAGCAGGCGAAAACAGGGAAGGGGAAGGGGAGCAAGGACACGGGAGAAAAATGGGGGACTGGGGGCTAGGGACGAGGGAACGCCTGCTACAAAGACCCCTATTTTTTCATTTCTGCGGCCGCCAGCGGCCGCAAAATTCTGATTGGTTAATTTTTGACAGCAAGTCCCACGAGAATCACGTAATTTGACGAGGACGAAACCAGAGCGAGAAACGGCAGTTTAGAGCTTTCTAAAGGGAAGAGATGTTTTAGCGGTTTTGCCAACGGGATAAAGTCCTAGAAAGAAAAGATTTTGTCATTGTCAGAGAAGATTTTAAACAAGGATTGCACCGTTTCATGCGTGAATTTCAAGGCAGTGTAAATATCCTGTTATCGGAATGAAGACTCGCCTTTTGAGAACTATAAATCGGAAGAAGCCCTAAGAAATGCTCAACACTATAAGCGAAGAAATTATTCTTTGAGAACAGATGGTTGTTTTAAAGAGATATCTGCCATTGCAAGACATCACTCAAGCTGTTGACTTTGTAGGGAATCCCTGGTAAAGTACATTACATTTTTGATTGTAAATTTGTATTGAAATATTTATTTTTATAATTGCCCTTTTCTTCATATTATGGCTTTCGCGTAACTTTTCAAAAACGTGCAGTTCGGTCAATTTAATGCCGTTCAAAATGTATCGCAGTTCTTAGCTTCGCTTGCGTGTTTTAAAATAAGCTTACCTTTCCTAGAAGCGAAAATTGAACGCGTTTGGTTTTCAGAAGCAAAGGGGAGTTTATCTTAATACATCTTTTTATTGTGAAAAGCTTTGTGTCTCTTCTTTCGAAAATAAGCGCCGTTGAGTGTTGTTCAATTACATAAAATGCTCTTTGATTTGAAAAAGAATTCTCATCCTAACTTTATTTTTAGACGCTTCATTGAATTCCTGCGTGAAGCCAGTCATGCAAAAAAGCGCGCCTGTTTCTGATTGTTGGTTGCATTGACAGTTAACTTAATTGGATTACATAAAAATCGGTGGGCGGAGATGAAAAGATGGGGGTCTTTGTAGCAGGCGTTCCCTCATCCCTAGCTCGCAGAACCCCATTTTTCGCCCGCTCCCCTTCCCCTTCCCCGTTTACGCCTGCTACGCAGGCTAGACTTTCTTTAAATACGGTCTTTAATTTTAAACCCTAGGCTGTTTATGGCACCGCTTACATGTAATTATTAAGCGCTTACCGTGTAGCCAACTTGAATAATTCGCAAAGGTAATAATTTTCTGTGCACCGCGTAGAGGGCTCCACAAAAAATAGTTAATGTGGCAGAGTATTCTGTGTTAATTGGCCGTTGAATCATTGGAAATACATAAAAAGCTATCGTTTGATCGGATACCTTCTTTTGCGACAACAAATCTTTGCTTGAAATGCATCGAGCATAGTATCGGGTGCTTGGAAGGCTGCTGCTTTGCTCGCTATTGCTTTACAAAATCCACTCATTTCGTCTCTTTGCCTCTGGTCGCTCATCATCAAAAAATGCTGTATTATGTAGTGATATGTCTTATGATTCGTTTCTTTGGGTATTACGTCTCGGAGCAATAGTAACGAACGGTTGACAGTTTTCTGTACATCTTCGAGAGTTCAAGGGAAATATACATTGTAGCTCCGACAGAGATAGAGCGAGAGTGCGAGTTCTTGATTTGACATCACAAGGTGACTAGTCCTCACTGCTCGACCCTGAACCAAAGTGGGGCAAGAACGTCGTGCTAGCCCACATATAAGGTACTAATAGCATTACAATCCTATATGAATATATACACCAACTGATTAACACACCTACCTCCACTAACACACACTTTCCTTCACTTGTACTCACTTTCCTTCACTTGTACTCACTTTCCTTTATTTGTACTCACTTCCCTTCACTTGTACTCACTTACCTTCACATTAGTGCCTTATATGTGGGCTAGCATGACGGTCTCTCCCTATATGTGGGCTACCATGACGTTCTGGCCCAAAGTGGTGTCTATTTTCACCCACTTTTCCGTACTTCAACCGTGCACAGAAAATCAGGGATTAAACCAAATTAAAAACTTTTTGTGATGAAATGCTCCAAATAATAACAGAATTTATTTGACAGGGAAAAAAATTTGGGGGTTAGGTGCACTTTAAATGTTTCAATGAAAGTCACTTTTGTTATTTCTCATAGACATTTAGCCATCCAATTTTATCCGGACATTTTAGCCTGTAGCAATGATGACCTTCTCGTCGAGTGATTGATTTGGATTTCTTATCTCAACTTAGGGAGGGACATAGTGTTCGTAGTATAGTGTTACCGATAAACGTAATTTGTATTTCTTGCACGTGATTTGTATTATATTTCCTTTATATCTCTTATGTTATCGATACTGTAAGTTGGTGCTAAGGTCACGCATTCGAGACCGAGGATGCAGTGCGAATAAATTCTTCAGAATACCTGTAAATTCTTCAGAATACCCAAAATATCTTTCTCAATAGTGTCACAACATTAGTCAAAATATTGCTTCAAATAGTCACAGTTTTGGTCACACAGATTCACGTGCTGGGCCTCCTTGGAATTTTAAGAAGCGGGCAGAGTTACCATTGGCCACCTGTAATTTCTTCAGAATTTCTTGTTTGCACAGACAACAGACAGCAGTAACAAGTAACAAAGTAATTCAAATAGTACGCGCTTGGGACCGAAATTCCCCGAAATTTTTTGTAAAAGGTAAATGCTTGAAGCCTTTCTGTGAGTTTACGGAAACACCAAAATGTTGCGGTCACTATACATTTACCTGAAAGCTTTTAAATCCTTGATGACAACAGCCGTGAGTTAGGGCACTGAAGGTTTGTTATAATATCAGTATATGCATTTCCAACTTTGATGTCTTTAACCTTTAAAACCCTAACAGTGACCAAAATGTAATTTCTCTTTACAACATCACTACTTGTTCAAACAATCAAGCAGTGAGAATAATGAAAGTGATCATCAAGGATAAGATGTCTTGATATTTAGACAAATTCTCCTTACTAGTTCTGTAAGAAATTTATGGGGAACAGTAAGGAGAATATACATTTTTATATCAGGGATTAAGGGTTAAAAGCAAAGTGCATGTCATGTTTTGCCATTTTTTGGATACGCATGCTGTACAGTGTGGCCCTGTCCTTTGAGCTGTCAGTTTGTTTAATATTTGTTTGGATCCACTTTTGCTACACTCATCATGCATGACGTACGTAACTAGTTATGCAAGAAATGAAGAAATTTACTGTTCACACAAGACACATGACTTGTCAAGGTTGGCTATCATAACAAAATCATCAAAAATTAACAAAAATAATTTTGGTGAACACTTTGAGAGTTCCAAAACATACATGTGTGTCTATACCATATTTTCTCGATTAAATGCCGGGGGTGTTTATTTCAAACTCGGCCTTGTATACCCGGCGTTTATTCGAACCCGGCATTTATTCAGGGCCCGGTGTTTATTTATCAAATGCATTTTTCAGTATTGGAAGTTTATTGAACCAAGAACCAAAATTCAACAAAAATGTTTAAAAATGTGAAACAATGTCATCAACTTTGTTTCATCTAAGTGAATCTGGTAATAAGTGTAAAGAAGATCCTCGCAGTTATTTATTTTTGCAACCGCATAAGTTGTGTTAATAACTGCGAGGATCTTCTTTACATTTATTTCTTCATTCCGCAGTTCAAATATATGAATTTCATATATTCATAATTTGGATCTGGTAAGTTATTGAAAACAAAACATCACTGACAGAAGCAGTGATTGAACTCTTCTCTGAATGTTACGTTTCTCCATGCATGAAACATGGAGGAAGTGTATCGGTAACTGCTCGACAGCAAACGTACTGTGCAAGCAATTTTGAACAAAGTGGCGGCGAGGTTCCTTCTCCATCAGTTCTGAGGAAGGCAAAATTATGGAAGGATTCAATTGCAAGGAACTGCTGGAGAAACACTGGAGAGACCCTTGAGATGATCCTTGCTTGATGCACAAGCCAGCGGAAAAATTATTATGATTTAAAAGAGATTGACACGATACCTGATGCGTCGTTTGTTTCATCTGTTTTAGTGAGAAGTACTTTTGTAAAAGGTAGTCTGGTTTGACTATTAGTGTATAAATTCAAATATAATGGTAGAAAGAGAATGCCAGGGGCATTTATTTCAAACTCGGCCCTGTAGATCTGGTGTTTATTTGAACCCGGCGCTTATTCCAGGTCCAGCGTTTAATCGAGAAAATACGGTATATATGAAGTAATCTGGAGAGTAAAGAAGTCACTAAACTCGCTGGTCTAATGGGTTTGCCTAATCCTTCTATATTTTTGGGCACTTTGGTGTACATACATACGTCATGACTACACATTTATTACCAACATATTGCTTCAAGCTCACAATGTTTAGAAGCGTTTTAACAGTACTGGACTGTAAAAAACCTAGTTTTAGTCACTTTGGTGTAAGCGAGTACCGGTACTTTACATCAACACTACAAGATAACCGGCACGTCACATCAAGCTTACAATGTGTACACTGTTTTAACATTTTAACATTTTAGACTGTAAAAACCATGATTGTAAGCACTCTTGTTTTCTTACCTTTTAACAGCCTGCTACTTTCAAGAACCGCTCAATTCTGTATTCATAATATTAACAGAAGACCTAATTTTTAGCCACTCCAGTTCACACTCATCCCATGTCTGCATGCAAGTGGACCGATTTTTTTTCGTGTTGTCTCCATCAAATTTTAGTTGCATGCTCAAATCACTTGTATGTTATAGGCCCTTTATAGACTCTTTATAGGGCCTTTTTGTGACTTGGAGTATTGTCTTGGAGTAGTGTTATGAGTCGTCAGTTCCATGAGGTCAACGGTTTAGCCTCTTACCCCACAAATGATAGAGTAAATTTATGCAAGTGCTTGACTGCACAATTTGTCTTGTCTGGCACATTTGATAATGTCATACCTTGGCAAAATTTCCAGTTTGCCATACTTTTTTTTGTAACATTACTCAGGTGGGTGAAATTAATAATAGAGAGCTTATAATAAGCAACCGTGACAGCAATGCAAAGGAAAATGTCACTTTGAAATGACTTCACAGTCTTTTAAACTTCTTCGTGATTATTCCAAGTGGTTTAATCTGTGACTGTCTGATGTAGCCAATTTATCCAGGAGCTGAATTTATTTCTAAGGGTGGTATTACAGTTCAGGGAGAAAAACGAATATTCACTGTGTTGGTCTTTTCACACTGTAGTTGTGCACAGAGTGGCAGAGAAATGTACCAAAAGGTATAATGCACGTGCAGTCATTGTTTTGCCAATTTGTTTTGTGACATTCTCGTTAGCTGCGTCCCAGTTATGTTTGCTTAAACTCCCTAGTATAATTCAGTGGATACATCCCCATGCAGGGGTTGATTTGCGTCTGTAACAAGGATTTTTTTCGCCTTTCAATAACATGTGTGCGCTCTCTGAAATTCAAGACTGGACCGATGTTCTCAAAAACAAAGTTCTTCAGTTTAACAGGGTCAAAAGGTCACATTCATGTGCTGTGATTAGTGGTTTTTAATCAACTGTTTTGTTTTCTGCTCTTCATGGTTAAGTTCAGAGTTAGGCACAGTAAGTGTTCACCTGCTGGGAAGGGGATTGTAATCTCCCGGATAAAAAAGAACAACCTGGGTGTCCACTCGCTTGTGTTTGTTTGGCTCATTTTCCAAATATTCTTTTACTTCTATCAGTGCTCGAAATGAAAAAAAAATTTCAGGTTGTCCCCATGCTAAATGACGGGCAACCAAACCCCGAATTTGGTTGCCCTGATGACTGCTTGGTCGCCCATTCAAATAGATCCTACTTAGCATAGATATGGCTTGTGACTTAACAAAAACTCCTCTTTTTTCTTAGTACCCTATAGTTAATTGAAGTAAATTCATAATGAATGTTTCACAGTGTACTGAAAGGTCTGCAACTAAAACAACTTTCACTTTTATTACCCATTTTTTTGACTTTTTAAGATAAAAAATTGACAGGATATGAGAATAAACACATGTATGATCTCGCCTCTATTGAAATGCCAGATTTACGAACCTGTCATGCTTTACAAAGATTGAATACATGAACCAAAGCTCGAGTGCAAAACTTTTTTGCGAAAGCCTGGGAACCGCCGCCATCTTGGATTAGTAAACACAAAGATTGGAACGCATAGATCCAAGATGGCGGCCATTGACTGCAATACGAGTTTTGTCGCCTCCATTTATTACCTGAAGGTTGAGAGCTATTCAAAGAATAGGGAAACATTTCTCTATGGCACTTTGTAGTCATCTTGGACAACCGGACAACTGCTAATTTCAAGCACTGTCCATTTTTCTGTCAAGCTTGCATTTATTGGGCTACTTTTTGTACATAATTATCCTTTTACTACTTATTTGAGTGTTGCTTGCCTTATTGTTGTCAAGATTTTGACAAATTTCAGAATTATTATTTTTTATTTCAATTGACCAATAAAATGCAAGAACTGCTTTTGATCGGCGAGATGAAAATGAAGCAACCAGAAATTTAAGTTGTACATCAACATAATGAAATTTTTATTTGTAACGAATGTGTGGTCTTCTGTTGTCTCTAACATTCAATGAAGCAAAAGCGATCTTAAAAGGTGTGAGCTAAAGATATCAAGTTATAAATTGATCTTTATCAGATTGATTTTTATAGGGTTATTCTAGAAACAGTGGTTTTAGAGGGCTTGTCTTCTCAAGAGACAGACCAAAATGGCTGACTTCCTCACACGTTACTTTAGATTTAATAGTAACTTGTTGGACTAAAAATATGATTTGAGATCTATCAAACGCTTTGTTGGTTGCCTCAGTGTATGTGGAATTGTGTACATGTACTTCAGGCTTTTAGTCAGAAACCTACAAAACAGTTCAAATGATCATAATCAAGAAAGCCTATTCAAGTTTTAATTATAATCTTAATGGGAACACAAACTTTCTTCTTTGGCAAAATCTTTTGTACTACATTTGCACACTCAAGAGTAAACCTTTCTACAAGGTTGCAGGTGTTGCCAGATAGGGGGAGACTGCTGTATTGTATTAGACTACAGTGTAATTTCATGCAGATGATTACGCTGGGTCAACTAACTAATCATTAGCTAGTCATTATCTAATCATTAACTAGTTCATGCTTTGAACTTTTTTAAGTGTTTTTTTTTTCTGCTTTTAGGTGTTTTAGAGGAAGCAGAATTTTATAATATTGATCCACTTGTTAGATTAATAAAAGACAGGATACAATCAAGAGAAGCTCGTCTTAAACATCCGGTAAGTTATTATCTGCAAACACCATACATGCTTGATGCTGCTAATCAGTAAAGATGAACTGAGAGCTTTGTATATTTCTCAGTCAAGGTTAATCCATGACAAATTTAGCTTTGCAAAATATTTGCCCACAAAAAATTGAACAATTTGGTGACATCTACACCCAAGGAAAATAAAAGACACAAGGTTAGGACATTGCGTATGCGAATGGACTAGCATCCCTTCCATGTAGAGTTGTAACATGTTATGATACAGAAGCTACACTGTACAGGTGTTCTTGTAAGCTTGGACTTGGATGAGGCACAAAGTTCAGAGACTGACTTACATTATCATGCAAAAAATGAAAGTTCCATAGCCAAGTGCTGCTCAGTAGCTTTCCTTTGAACTGTCACACATGGGAATTTAATCAACAGACTCAAAAGTTAGAACCCTCTTGTATACTATAATTATGGTAAACAGCCATAGGAAAGTACTGGTACATGTAAATCTTGGTAGCTTTCATTTGAACATGGTCAAACCACTAAAAGTATTTTATTTACTGACTGAAAAGTTTGTACAGCAAAACAAGCAATACCACAGGAGAGAATCAGTAGCTTGTATCTGAGTGATCCACTTTTGGACTCTGTCCACCGACTGAGATTTAGAACTACCTTGTACTGCATAATAGGCAGTACCACAAGAACGTTAAGTGTATCATTACACTGTACTGTTACAAAGCTTTTATTTTTATTATGTGACCATTTAAAAATGGTCACCCTTTGGGATTTTGCCCCATTTTTTAAAACTTAGATTGGAGTAATCACCTTGTTCAGTATAATAAACAGAACCACAGGAAAGTACTGTGCAGTAGCTTTAATTTGAATTATCACACTTGAGAATTTCAATAACAGCTTCAAAAGGTTGCGACAAAAGATAAAACCACATTTTTTCTCTTACATAAGGCGACTCTTGATGCGAAAGGTTTAACCCCTTCACTCCCAGAGTCAATTGTGGAGACATGTAATGTAGTACTAACTTTTGAGTCTGTGGATGAAATCCTATGGTGTGACCATTCAAATGAAACCTGTTCTCCAGTACTTTCACATGGTACTATTAAATATTTTACACAATGAAATTTGAGATTTGTCTTCAATTTTGATTTTAGGCACCCTTGGGAGTAAAAGGTTTAACCTTAGGCATCTTTGTTTCAGTTTCAATCAAAGAAGCATGTGTACAGAGTATTCCAGTGTCATGAAGATGAACTTACTCAGATGGTTTCTACAATGTCAGACGGCTGGAGATTTGAACAGGTTAGGAAGCAGAACTTTTTATTAACAATAACTGGGAGATCTTAGTCAAAATAATTATTTTGATTTCTTACATGTGAGCTACACTGTACCAGGCATAACTACATGTACTGGCAAAAACAGTTTACTAATCTCCAGCACGTGGACAAACTAAATCTTTAGTGACTATTTTCATTTTCTTCATTGTCATTGTCATCATCATCATCATCATCATCATCATCATCATCATCATCATCATCATCATCATCATCATCATCATCTCTGTGCTTTAGTGGAGAATTGGGTCACGAAAACTGAATTTGTCGAAAACCAAGTAACTATAATTGTCCACAAAATCAAGTTGTACATTAGTGTGTTATTAAACTCATAGCCAAAGGGGTTGAGTGATTGCATTCATGTATGTTCATGTTCAATTTTCCCCCATCTTTTGAATTCATAAGGAGAATTTCCTGATAAGATATTGCATAATGTATATAATAATAAGGTACATGTATGTTGCTTCATACATGGACACATTGAAGTGCACTTCTCAAACTCATTAATAATTCATAAAGAGAAAACAAAGGAAATCACTACCATGACGGTGGTTTGGAAACCGGATCTTAATTAGCATAAAGTTTTGCGAACTTCTGCTTTGAATTTCTCCAAGAATTATGAATGGTTTGAGAAGCGATATCAAAAACTCGAAAGAGTGTTTCATCAGGTATCCAAACACCTCGAAGTCAGTTAAAAAAACTCGGCTGCGCCTCGTTTTTTCAACCCACTTCTCGGTGTTTGGATATCCTGATGAAACACTCTTTCTCGTGTTTGATATATTACATCCGCAACTGCAATATCCCTTGGCAAGTATGTCGTAACGTATAGGATTTTCTTAATATTAGCAGGAAGATATTGTGTTGTGTTGTGTTGAAATCAATGGCGTGTGAGAGAAAACATGTTGTAAAGTACTGGCATTTAGGTGCCAATCGTAAATCATGTAGGTCCAAATACTGTAGTAACTACCTTAGAAAGATGAAGAGGTTTATTCCGTACATTTACGTTCTCATTCATTTCACTACTTTAAACTCAAACCATTGCTTTGTACTTTGCAGTTAATAAGTGTTGGAAGTAATTATAACTATGGCAGCGAAGACCAAGCTGAATTTTTATGTGTAGTGTCAAGAGATGTATCTGATTCACAAGAACAAGGGGCAACAGGGAGCGAACAAAGTGATAAGGCAAAGGTATTGATGCAGTAACTGTAAATCCCAGCTGTAAACCCTTTTTTCCGCAATCCCTGAGCTTATCTAGCCCCACCCAGTCACATTAATAGGCGTGTAAGTCTGGCGACAAAACATCATTCCAGTTTTGTACTTTTTAGATGTGTGCATGCACCACCTCTCCTTAGAAATGACTTTTTTTTTTTTGATAAATAGAATTAAACTATATGAACTTAGAAAATAGTGTAATTGTGATTCATTTGCACTGATAATATTTTGTTGTGGCCAACCAAAAAACCTTTCAAAGGTGCGTGGATTATTCACCAAAGTGGAGGTGAATGATGGTTGTTATTTGCTGAGCCATAAAGGCGCTGTTACACTAGGCAGTTTTTCTTACAACTTGTCCCGCAATTTTGTTGCATCACTTACTCCTTAATATAAGGTACCAGTATATATGTACATACATGTACATCATGTAGGTACTGGTATGTGTCACCTCAAGAGGTATGGTCTTAGAGCCATTTTAGTCTGAGAATGGGTTTGGATTTTAACCATTTTGTTCTAAAACTTATATAGGTATGGATTTTACAGACAAGGTCTGAAAATAAGTGTGGAGTTTTTAGGTGGGGTCTAAAAGTGGGTATTGGAAATTTACATATTTTGGTCTTAAATAGGATCAGTGTTTGGAGAACTGGGCGGCACAACCCCACCAAAAATTCCAAAGAGTACCCCTTCCTGGGAAGGGCAAGTGTTGTTAAAGCAGAGTATGGAGTGGAATTATACAACTTTTTGTACTTCCTGCTGTTTGTCCTCTTTCAGTGTCATCCCTACACTAACTTTTTCTAATTCATTGTTGCTATGTGAGTGGTAACTGAAATTCTCTTTCTTGTTTCTTTCAGACTGGTCTAAAAGTTATATAGGTATGGATTTTTACAGGCAAGGTCTTAAAATAAGTGTGGAGTTTTAGGTGGGGTCTAAATATGGGTATTGGAAATTTACATATTTTAGTCTTAAAATAATAGGATCAGTGTTTGGAGAACTGGGTGGCGCAACCCCACCAAAAATTCTAGAGAGTACCCCTTCCTGGGAAGGGCAAGTGTTGTTAAAGCAGAGTATGGAGTGGAATTATACAACTTTTTGTACATCCTGCGGTTTGTCCTCTTTCAGTGTGATCCCTAAACTACCTGCTTCTAATTCATTGTTGCTATGTGAGTGTTAACTGAAATTCTCTTTCTTGTTTGTTTCAGACTGTTTCAAGTAGGATAGCTAATTGAACTTGTTGTGATTATTGTGTTTGTTGGCTTTTAACCCTCTTCCTGTTACCCTAAACTGTTATTCCCCCTCCCCTCCATTCTCCAATCATGGTGATTTGGCAGCAGTGTGACTAAGCCATCTTTATTAGCTGAACTGTGACTAGTATGCAGTGGAAACTATTCAACCCTTTAAGCCCTGATATAAAAATACATATTCTCCATACTGTTCCCCGTGCATTTTTTTATGGAACTAATATCAAGACGTCTCTTCATTGATGAACACTTTCTTTATTCTCATCACTTGAATGTTTGAACTAGTAGTGATAATGTAAAGAGAAATAATTATTTTATTTTCGTCACTGTTTTGCTTAAAGGGTAAAAAGGAGAATTTGGAAATATGGATTGCATGGGCTGTGTACCTAACAATAAAAATAAGTGATTATATGTGTCATGTTGAATAACTTTTCAACGACTCCTTGTTGTCATTATTAAGTTCAAATCTAACGAAATCAACGGGTTTAATTATACACTAGAATGAATTTGGAAATTAGGAAAGTGTGAAGGTTGTTTCAAATGTTCATTGTCAAGTGAACAGTTAGCCACAAATTAAGGGAGATTGAGTGTGCAGTGTAGGTCTTATTCCTGGTTAAAAACATCATCAGCTCCACTCCAGTTTTCCTTGGCATTTGTTAGGATGGAAAATAATTGGTTGTAGAAAGTTAAAGCATAGGTTGTGTTCTCTCAAGTGTTTTTTGCTGTCCATGCCATCAGATTTTAATTTAATAATGACGCTATTATCACTTGTTCTTGTTTTTAAGTGCTTATCAAAACCTTTTGGTATTGGAACGTTGCTATTTGACCTTTTAAAGTTCATAACCTTAAAAAGGTCTTAACATTTGACGCCCTAGCGGTAGCAGCCTTTGCTGCCAACTTTTCCTGTTTTGCTCTCTTCTTCTAAAACTTTAGTTGCCCCATAGCAATGAAATCAGTAGTAAACATAATGCGCACTTACATTCGTACTGAATGGGAGCAACAGACAGAAAATATTTTCCTATCTGGTGCTCCCTCTCCATCAATAAGCGTTTTACCATACATGGTACCACTTTTGATCTTGTGTCACATGACTGTTTTTTGTGACACAAGGAGTAAAGTGGAGAGTTGTTTACGCTTTTTCTTCGCCGAGATCTTGGTTAACACTCGACAAAAATTGAATGTGAGCACTAACATCTAATGAACAGATGCCGTGTGCAGGGCTAGAGAGCATGTTCCAGAGCTATCACTAAGGCGATTTTGTCTTCGATTGTTCCGATATCATTCTGTCAGGTCAGCCCCCCCCCCCCCTTCAAAAGTCCTGGATCCGCCACTGTAGACTGGGGCTCACGTCAACCTGTCAAGCCCTACAAACATCATGTCACAACTTTGTTTTCTGTAGTGTTGTATGTGCAGAGAGTACTTTACGATGGTATGGTAAATGTGCTTATTATGCATCTGTTTCCTGTGAGCTCCCAGTACACACTAAAGACACTAAAGTTCTTCCAGTTTAGCTATAACAGCTGGCCTATTCACAAGTAAATATTAAAAAGGAAAGTGTTGTAAGGTTGCAAAACGAATGTTTGTGAGAAAGGTCCAAATTTAACTGTAGTGATCCTGAGCTTTGCTTGTATTGTATATTATAAAATTGTTTTTGTTCTTTTTGCATAAAATAACCCAATAGAAATGTTTCCTCTGGTGGCCTGAAAGTTATGATTTTAAGTTCTAGAAAATTGTAAGCTTAGAAAGTGTTTTCTATTTTATAACTAATTTTCTGTATGGAATGTTATGCCAAGGTTGATGTCCTTGACCTGCCCATAAACGGGAACTGCGTTTTCTTTTTTATTATCGATAACAAAATATTGTTAAATTTATGTGCTTCATTATCTCACTATTTCAAAATGCTAGCAAATGAACGGCCGATTTTGACTTTTTCATGACGAAGCAAATTCTGTGTTCTATTGCAACAAGGTATTCTAACACGTGTTCTTGCTTGTGCCATTAATGCAGGTATCAATGTCTAGACGGAGAGTGGGGGGGGGGGGGTATGGGCAAAGGTGCGGCATTTGAACACTTCTGCTGTCCCCTCTGTGGGGAATTTGACTTCAAATTTTGCCCCATGCTGCGGACATTTGAATTAGACCCTGCAGAGGACTGGCGACTGGGTCCATTTGAATTTAACTATGCAAAGTACTGGGTCCTAAACTCGTGTTCCAGGAGACGCCATCTTGGAAATTTGAAGTCAAAGATTGGTACGTGTGTAACGATGGCATGTAATTATTATATTTTTATAATGTAATAGTGCTACAACGTCCCATCTCGTACTCAGTATGATGTAAAGGTTGTTTGAAGAATATTGTAATTCAATCTTGGTTAAACCAATTCTGGATTTTCAGCCTTGTTTAATCGTTGAATACAGCTCAGATCACTTAGTACCAGCACAGATAATTGAAGCTCAATTAATAATGAACTCAGTATCCTTTTTCCTTTACCGGGAAACAATCTACAACTCTCGGGGATTGTTCTTTTTTCCTTGCCGTTATTCACCTTCAATCTTCGTTAATCTACCATCGATAACAAGAATTAGAAACGTTCATTTCAAATTACTTCAGTATTTTTAATACACGCCATTACACGTTTTTGTTATCCCCAGGTGTGGATATTTTATCAACTTTGAACTTTTTTCCAGTCCCAAGGGTCGGGAATTTGACCAAAAAATTGCCAAAAAAAATCAAATGCCGCACCTCTGCCCGTACCCCCCTCCCTCTCCGTCTTAACATTGATATGTGCATGACGTAAAAAGCTAGTGAGTAGTTTTTTCTGTTCTTTTTTCTTTTTATATCTTGCAAAATGATTTTTTTCTGTCAGTTTTATCGTAAGATCAAAAATCGACCTTAACTTTGCTTTCTTTTGTTGTATTCTTCGTTTCATTTGCGCGCGGGACGAAGCCATGTATGGATTTGACCCGTTTAAGTTAAGGGTTGAATTCATTCTATTTGTCCAGGGTCTGGAAGGGTATTCTCGGGATCCGGGATTTGACCAAAATACGGTGCGGGATTTGGGAAAACGCAAACGATCTTTTGACGGGGTTCGGGATTTGACTGCTACCCGGGAAGCGACATTCGCCAGAATTTGCACACGGGATGCGGGATTTTTTTGCCTGTCTGTCGAGAATTCGGGAAATCGCCACGACCCAATTAAACGTTCTAGAGGCAAAAGCGAATCAACCAGGCGAATTCTAAGATATCAATCGAAAGGACCAATCTACATCTTACATTTATGAACTTTTGCAGAAATTAGTCGTTTTTTAATGCATTTTTTTGGAAAGAAAAAACGGGATTCGGGATAGTGATGAAAAAGTGCGGTATGCGGGATTCTCGTAAAAAGGGAGCGGGAATGGAGGATCAGGACCCCCTTCCAGACCCTGTTTGTCCTTCGCTGATTTAATTGTTTTTAGGTGACTAGTAGAAAATAACATCTTATGTTTATACAATCCTCAGTAAATTAGGCGATATTTACTAATAGTGATCTTTTGTATATTTGTATACTGTAATTATTTCCTTTGTAAAGCTGTAAAAAGTTCCCTTGTAACTGTCTGGCAATAAATATGATTTAAGCTGCTATGCGACCAGCACATTTGACTGTGAATTATTTG
Source organism: Siderastrea radians (assembly GCA_964017195.1). NCBI lineage: Eukaryota > Metazoa > Cnidaria > Anthozoa > Scleractinia > Rhizangiidae > Siderastrea > Siderastrea radians. The sequence goes on along the minus strand of OZ024891.1, from coordinate 35,305,793 downwards.
TATTTGCTTTATTAAGACGGGCCTTACAGACGCGCCGCCTTACAGGGTTACGGAAAGAAAGGAATTTCTTCGTCGTAGGTTGTTCAAGGTCACTCGATGATTGATTGGTATGTTAATGATAGATGGGGTTGGAGAAGGAAGAGGGATGATATTTTGACCTTGGTTTTCTTGGGGAGATGGCTAGGTTCTCTCTCCTCCGCAGAGGCTGGGTCTTTCGTGCGGACATTCGCTGAAAAAGTGAGCGCAGGCGTAAAAGTAGGTGGTAGGCGCCGCCGAGGCGCCGCCTGGATCTTTCGGTTTACGCGCCTGCACTTAGTTCGCACAGCGGAAATCTAATAACGCCTCACCGAACCTCTGCGGGGGAGAGGGGGCTAGGTTTATGCATTGCCTCCACCACGCTTACTTGGAGGAATTCGAAGAATGGTGGCGCGACAGATTGTCACATACGCAACAATTTTCAAGAGGGCTTTGAACAAACGGATCAAAATACGCCATTTAGAAGGTGTAAACAAATCAGTGGGAAGGCTCTAGAAGACTTGATCTAAATGGGCCGGACATAGGAGTCCTTCGAATGGTTCACAGCAACGAATTGATTGCTATAATTGTTCCAGGATAGAATATAGCATTTTCCTCAAATAGATGGCTTATCCGAATTTGGCAACTGAGAAAAGAGGCATACATTTCGGGCCTTGGACTTCCTGAGGACTTTATCGCCTTTTCTGGATAAAATAACAGAAAAAAAGGTAAACCCACAGCAAATTACAGACATGATGATAAGTTTATTTTGTTAAGAACAGTCTGTCTTTAACTCAGACAATTTATTTCAATTCATGCATTCAAAATCTACCTCATATAAAGAGGGACCAAAACGTTAGAATCTACTGGGTTAACTTTGTCCAATCCCAACGTTAAGCGGTAAAATTGAGACTTCGACCAAATGCCGAATACAAAAGGTTAATTCAACCTTTAACAGTCACTGCACAGGTAGCCCAAGCTCACTATTTTAAGCCTTCAAACACAGTAATCCAACTCTCTTGTCGACGATTATAAGAGTTTGTATGGGAAATCTTACTTTCACTTCTAAAACCGAAATAAAATTGCCTACAAAACTCACCGTTCTCGTTTTTTTGTAGTTTCCTAGTATATCCGCCACCCCACCCACTCCCCCCTCCTTTAATTAAGGGTAATTTGGCGCCTTTCCGAGCGGGTCAACTTATCAGCCCCAGCACATACACGAATATAAGAGTTTGTATGGAAAATATAACGCGCGCTAAAAATGTGCTTAATGTAAAATAAAGTTGTCTTTTTAACTCACCTCTGGCTCATTCATGCGTTTCTCAGTGTTTTTACAGCGGTTTAGGCCTCGAAGGATCAATAAAACACCTCTCTGAGTGAGACGCTTTTCCACCTTGAGAAGCGTAGAGAGAAGCGAAGCGAAGGTTGGAAGCCGTCTCCTGACCGTTGACGGTTTCGGGGACGATAAATCCCGTTGAAAGTGCACCACGGGGAAAATTCCACCAGCGACAGATTTGTAGATAAACAACGACCTTTCTACGTCGTTCGCATTGCCAAATTCCTATTTTGAGAGACGTAAATGGCCAATTCACTGAGCAGTTCTACGGCATGACTACGCGCGGACCGGGCTGCCCTGCAACGGACTCCAACCGTCAAGTGGCAAATTCAAACCAACGCGGGGCAGGCACAGTGAAATTTTACCAACCGACAAACGTCAATTTGAAGCCTAAGTGCAATGGGCACAGTAACATTTGTCGCTTCTCAAATTGCGGCTCCAGGAGTTAAATGCCGAGGTAATTTACCACAACATCATCAATATCATAACATCATAAATATTTACCGGGAACGCTAGAACAATCACTCAGTGGAACAGTCTGCCTCAGTCTTTCTTTGAGAACACTAATTTAACTAAATTTAAACAGTCTGTTTCCTCGTTCACTCACAGTTCTGTAAACTAGATATGTATTTTATATATATTTTTTCGTAATATTTAGCTGACCCCACGCCATCAATCTTCGGCTTCGAAGGATAGGCGTTTCCGGTAAATAATAATAATAATAATAATAATAATAATAATAATAATAATAATAATAATAATAATAATAATAATAATTTAAGCTTGCAAAATTTTTTTTTCCGTTTGACCTTCAAAACAATGTCAAGCGATTTCATAATTATCTGATGATGTTGTGGTTAATTACCTCGGCACTTAACTCCTGGAGCCGCAATTTGAGAAGCGACAAATGTTACTGTGCCCATTGCACTTAGGCTTCAAATTGGCGTTTGTCGGTTGGTAAAATTTAGGGGTATAGAATGGTAAAATCCGAGACTCGCCGAGACCCATGTTTTAAAATGCGAGCCCGAGACTTCCGTCTGCTTGTAAAATCCGAGCCCGAGACTGTGGCCTCCGAAAATACGAGCCCGAGACGCGCTGAATCAAAAATCCGAGCTCGATAATCTGATAGAAAGCAATAAAAGCGGCTATCACGCGCTTTCAGGCTTTCGGAACTCACAGAAGCTCGAACCTGGTGTTTTATTAAAGTTATTAACTTATAGTAAAGCGAAGTATCCAACCGCCGGTCGCAATTATTGGATAACGTACCACTACTTATTAGCCAGGCTAGTTACTAATAAACTAATGATTCGATTGTCTGGTCTGGTCTCAGCGGAGACAAAGCGGCGAAAGCGCAAATACGGTGAGTAAATCTATTGTAGCTTATTCCTGTGGCTTGTCGCCAAATTTCCTGTTGAGTGTTAGACCAGGTATTCTCTTTAGTTGACCTTAGTTTTGTTCATAACTTTCCAACCTTCCAATTTATCGATCATTTCAATATACAAACAGAAAAACGATGTGACCAATATTGCAACACCTAAAATAAATAATTAAATAATAAAACCAGAAAAGCTAGCGGCTATAATTACACTGCAGTAATAGCGAGGAATGTTACACATTGATGTTAGTTTAGCGTTTGTACTAAACAAGTTCCAAGTTTACTCTGTTTGTAACCATCATGTACTCGAAGATTGTGATTGCATGAGTCTAATAACTGAAATAATAAACGGCTAGCTATACCTTTATGACCTTTTATAGCTTTATACTGTGCGGCTCAATGATCTGTGAAAAGAGCAACATGCACACGTGGAACTGTGCGAGTGAAGCTGTAAATAAATGACATCTCCGGAAATGATCCTGCGCCGCAAATGATGCCATTGAAAATCAGGAGTAACGTGGGGTTTTATCATCCCAAGAGAACAAAATGAATAATTGTGTAATCATATGAAGTGTTTTAGAGGACCTACAACGCTGACAAAGTTCAGAATCTGAAATAGATGATTTGGCGTATTCTTGGGAGTATAGTAATTTTGGCACTAGCATATAAGGTTATAAGCTCTAGCCTACAAAGCAGGCGTTTATTTAAGACCTGTTATACAGGCTAATACGGTAATCTCTTAGAACTTACGTAAAGCTAAATATAAGCGGGAGGGGGTGGTATAAGGGTTGGCACATATCATGCGAAACAAAATTGGCGGAAAAATGACTTACTAAAGCTGAGGGAAAGGTACATAACCTCAAAAAGCTAGACAGCAGTAAAGAGACTATGTTCTATTTGGCCTAAAAAAATTATAGACGAGGATAGCACTGATGTAAGCGCAGATGATGAAACTGTTAATAGGAAATCGAAGCAAAAACGTCACGGAAAGAGCAGCGTGCAGAGGGTAAGTTTAATTGTGCGTGAATGTAGACGTAATCATTCTACCCCACATAGAAAGCTTCATTTCCCTGCTAGCAGAGGCCCCTTTTCATTTGTATTCGCTGAGCTGACGGACGGGACGAAAAGGGACCTCTGCCATGGGTCGAAACTCCCTTTGATCCAACCGCCGTCCATGGTCGTGGACGGCGGTTTCTGAAACGCATGCTCCCTGTATTGTTTGCTGACCGTAACGTGAGCCCACCGTATCTCGCGCATTCCTTTACAGTTATTCCGCTGTCATTTAGTGAGCCTGCATAGTAACTTGCCGTCCTGGAAAGAGAACTAAACTCGCGAAGAGTTATAACGTTTACTTTCTCTCGTTTTTGTTAACATGGACGACGGAAAGATAAACAATCGAAAGAAGAAGCTCTAAGAAACACTCGACAAGTCAAGGAATGGAATTTAGAGCGAAGAAAACATCTGTCAAGGCGAAGGACAACCTTCCACCTCCAATGATTTTTCGAGCTGCGGACTTTCTGTGAAATGCGCCAGCACTTCTACGAGTCTACGGTAGAGTAAATTACACATTTGTTTGTAAATTTGTATCGAAATCGCTTTTTAATTGAGGGATTCTTCATATTCCTTGCAGTTTTCGTAAAGCTTTGAAAAATGTGCACAGTTCGCATCACCAAATGCTCTTCAAAATAACTTGCACATCGAGCGAAATCGCTTGCGCGTAGCTTCCCTCGAAGAAAGAATTGAACGCGTTTGGTCTTCAGAAACAAGTAAAGGCGTGTTTTAATAAATGTATCATTTAAAAAAGCTTACTGTCTCTTCTTCTGTGTACCTTCATTCAAAAAAATTCGAAAAGTAGTAATCTGACCTAAACAAACACAAATGCTCTGTTGTGGTTTGATTTGACGCGCGAGACAACATGAGAAGTCTCTTGCGGAAATTTTCAAAATTTTGACTTTGAGAATGTATTTTTGGCTAATTCTTAATTGACAGCTGATGTAATTTATTTAAAAGTAAGAAATTTTAACTATTCTAGATCAAGTGAGTTTTGTTTTTTCGAACCTATAAATTGTCCTTTCGTAATGCAACTGCTAATTTAGTGAAGCGATCATAAAACACGCAGCCTTCAATGGGTTAAATTCTCTTTGATTCCTGGAGTTGTGGTCATGTTAAAAAAGCTTCCTTGTCCAGATAACTTGAAATTAATACCGTAGATTAGACAACAACTATCTCTGGACGAACTGTCTACTTTTTTTAGGGTTTTGGTGAACTCGCCATTCACGACAACAAAACTGTGCAGCTGGTTTTTGGCGCGCTAGTTGAGAAAGGTGGGAGTCGTCAGCTGATCACGTGCTAAAAGCATCACGTGACGTTTCGGTCGCTAAGTAACCGTGGCGCATGCTCAACACAGTTCATTTCGACCCATGGCAGAGGTCCCTTTTCGTCCCCTCCGTCAGCTCAGCGAATACAAAAGAAAAGGGGCCTCTGCTAGCAGGGAAAAGCTTCATTAATAAAAGAATACGAATGCTTTTTGCTGCTTTAAAATGGCACAGTGGAACCCACTAAAGCGCGTCGCTTTAGTGCCCGTATCATTCGTTATTAACTAAGGAGAAGCTCAACTCTCGGTCAACACATCCAATTATTTGCTCTAAAGCATATGTTCATTTTGAAACGTGCACAACTCGGCTCAATAGTCTCAATGGCCGTTTTTATGCTAGAGACGTTAAAGTCGTCTAGACGTATTTAACGTCTCAGACGTTAATGTCGTCTGGTATAAAAACGGGACGTATTAAAGTAGACGAACACGTAGAAAAAACCCAAGATTTTCTAAGAAAAGGACTGGGTTCTATTCTTGGAAGACACCAGACGTGACTAAACTCGGCGGTAAATCAAAGAAAGTGTGCAAAACAACAGATCCATCTGCATGTAAACGTGGCGGAGACTTTGCTTAACTGCTTCGCAGCTTCTGAAGGCTTGTTTCTCGACGTCGTCGAAAAGTAAAAGGCATGGAAACGCAAATGTTTTTTAAAAAGGCTAAATCAGTCAAGAAAGCGGTTTTTGGAAGAAGCACTTGGCTTGTGCGTCGTGGCCAACAAGAGAGAAAGGAAGGAAAGAAGTGAGATGAACGGAGGGATTCTTCGTGGTGGAGAAACGGCTAACTAAATTGGAACGATAAAGCGCTTTAGGGCTAAATTCGTCCCAGATAAGGTCGTCTCGTTTTTATATTAGACGACTTTAACGTCTCAGACGTTAATGTCGTCTGTTAAGTTCGACGTTTAGTCGCACTTAACAGAAGACGTTAATATCGTCAGACGGTAAAGTCGTCTGACTTATATTCCGTTTTTATACTAGACGTTAATATCGTCTCGAGACGATAATAACGTCTTAGACGATAATAACGTCTCTAGCATAAAAACGGCCAATGTAATCTATTTAAAAAAATGAAAACGGATAGAAAAATGAAAACGTACCGTGTGAAGATAACCAGTGTGCATAGAGCCACTTAACTTTGTATATGAGCGTGTCACTTGAGTCAGAGAGAAGTGTGCGTATTAACAGGCAAATACTGTATTTCAAGTTAAGTCATTCAATATTTTGCACAAGGGCCTTACAAATTCTGTCTCAAAAGCGTGTATTAAAAAGAAATGAACTCGTTGGCTACAGGGAAGAGAAAAAGAAAGACCAAAAGAAATGGAAAAAAGAAAAAGACAGTAAAACATGTCAGAGTCAGCGAGAGTAGCGAGAAGTCTCATGACGTCTCATGGCCTGCATGGCCTGGTTAGGAAAGAGAGAATTGTACAGGAGGTAGCCATGAGAAGTGACATGTGGTCTTATTTGGATGATGATTTTCACGTTGAAGCGATGAATTATATCATCATTGCCTGGCTCTGGTTTGCGACAAAGGTACTGCAAACACCGAAAAGTTTGCCTGGTTCCCACAACGAAAACTGATAAAGGCCGCACTCTTCCACTCCCTCACAGATTCCGGGAGTGAAACAATGAACATTTGCAACTTTTTACCCGTTCTAGTGACATAAGACTATTTAATCAAGAGGGATAACGCTCTGGTAATGAATTTGAAATACTTCAACGCACATAACCTACGGTCAGCGTCGGTACTACAGCAGACGTATGAAGAAATAGGTCCTAACAGTAAAAAGATTCCGCAATGGCAACCAGGTAACGTGCTATATGTGGTCACACATTTATAAACAGTCGACTAGCTATACAGACTAAGCAGTCACCTTCGTGACTACATCTCGTGAGACAAACGATATACAGCCAAAGTGAAACAAAGTGTGTTATCTAAGGCTGTACAACAAAAGGGGGGACTTGTGACTTATGAGGACGTACTATGCATCTTGCTTTGCGCGTTTGTTGAGGTGAATAGAGTATCACTACATTAAAAATTACTTGTGAAATGTTTTTCTGTGTGATGTTTGCAAACCACCCTACGATAGTCGCTTTGCACGCAAATTCATTTTGTAAATATCTAAAACTCTTAGTACAAATTCTCTTGATAAGGCTCTGTTTGCAGTGCATCACTGGCGCCGTACGTCTTGCTCCGGTGAGATCGAAATCACGCGAACTTTGCCGATTTCCGGTTTATCGACATGCAATTACTTTTGAAAAAAGCCTTCCTTGACAAATTTTCTGCGAAAAGTCTTCCTCAACAAATTTTCTGCGAAAAATCAACCATGCTTTCCAACGGACAGACCACGTGGTTTGAGGAAGTCACGTGATTTAAACTCTCCCACGGATGCGCTTCAATCCTAAATTGTCACACAATTTTGTCACACCATTTAGAGATTTCTCCATGTGATCAATGTATCTTTTCCACCTAAGTGATTTAGTATTGCTTTGGCTGATTATTTCCGTCTCATCCGAAGACATAAAGATGTTCGCGAAAGCGACTGCCATCTTTGTGCCCATTGCCGTTTCGTGTTGAATTCAAATGAATTCTCTTGAAGGATAAGCCTTAGAATTTCGCTGAGGGATTGGGTGGGGATGGGGGTGTTGTCCCCGTAAAAATTCTCGTATGCTCTGCATACTGTGTTTACTTCCCTCTTCCTGTGGGATATTTGTGTATTGGCTGTGCCCTCTGGAAGGGTTGTCCTTTCTATCAAATTTACAAAGTCTGTCGTGTCCTTAACAGGACTTTTGTGACTTAGCTATAGACTGAAGTACTGCTGTCAACGAATGCTAATATTCCTTCGGTGGGTCCGTCATTTCCTGCCACTATGAGCCAACCAACAGGTGTTGGTTTGTGAATCGTTGTGAGAGTGTGGAACACGGGTACTCTTGGTGGGTTGGGGTCTGTGATAACCACTTGACAGTCATTTCGCCAATGTAATTTCCCTGATAAAGTTCTTCTGTTATTTGCTTAACTTTTTGGGAAGTTGCTTCTACCATCGGTTCTTCAATGGGTGTGTAGTTGTTTCTATCGTCTTGTAGGATCTGACCCTTCTGTGTTTTATCTCGTTTGTTCATAGTGACTATGGCAGTGCCTTTATCCGCTTTCTTGACGTTTATTTCAGAGTAGTTTTTTAGCTCTGTAATAGGTTTTCTTTTGTTAAGCGGTAAGTTGTGTTTCGGTTTGGTTATCGGTGTTTGCGCAAGTTGTATTTTAATCTCTTCCAGGTAGCTCTCTAAAACAACTGACTGTTGAACTGGGGTTCCCAGTTAGAATTGACATAGAACGAGTGGATGTTATTATCTTCGCCGTGATACATGTACTGGAGCCGCATTCTCCTAGCAAAATCTTTGAAGTCTGTTATCAGTTGTTTTCTTAATGCGGTTTCGTTTGTTATTGGCGTGCGAACAAACTTCAACCCCCGGGAGAGGAGATTAACTTGATCTGTTGTCAATTCAAAATTTTTTGTATTTTTTCTTAGATTCTGTTTTCTTAGCTGTTGTATCTTTATGGTTTTTTGCTTCTTTCTTTTTGTCTTAACTTTGCGCTTTTCTATTATATCCCCCCTTTGCTTGCTAGTTTATGCACTCAGAGAGCAGGCAGGCCGATAAGCTTCAACAGTTATATTGTTCATCTCTTCAGGTTTTCTCATCATTACATTGACTTCTTGTAGTCGCTTCTCTAGATTAGCGGCAACAGTTTGTACACTTTGGAAATAGTGTGCCAATAGTTTGGAAAGCTGTTCGTACATATGCTAGACTGGGGGCGTGCCGTTAAGCTTGCCCGATTTGATTGTTTGTCTGTTTTAGGTTTACACGATTTGGCTCTGCGCAACTTGTCCTGGTTGCGGTCGATACGGCGATAGTGTAAGAACCTTCTGTTCGGTCTCTTTTCTGATCACTTTTATGTCAGATTTAAACTCTTCGTCGGGGTAAATGTTCGCTTTTGCGTCGTAGCGTAAGTCTTTTGGGCATGTGCCCCTTAGTGTCCATGTGTTCTTTCAGTCCCAATATTGATTGTTCCGATTTTTCTATTTTCCTTTTGAGGAGCGAGATCTCGTCGGGGACGGTCCGTCGCGCCCTTGTGGGAAGCGACACGATCAGCGCGTCAACAGGACGTATTAAGTTAACAATTTATTTGGCAACTCAGTTTGTGTTTCTGATAAAATCTGCCATCTCTACCAGACGTTGAGCGCACTCGCGCAACACGTTTGGATCCATTAGCGAAATGAAAACAACGAAGACTGAAAACAGCACAACACGGAGAAATCTCTAAATGGTGTGACAAAATTGTGTGACAATTTAGGATTGAAGCGCATCATGGGAGAGTTTGAAACACGTGACTTCCTCAAACCACGTGGTCTGTTCGTTGGAACGCCTGGTTGATTTTTCGCAGAAAATTTGTCGAGGAAGACTTTTCGCAGAAAATTTGTCGAGGAAGACTTTTTTTCAAAAGTAATTACATGTTGATAAATCGGACATCGGCAAAGTCCGCGTGATTTCGATCGCACCGGAGCAAGACGTACGGCGCCAGTGATGCACTGCAAACAGAGCCTTATCAAGAGAATTTGTACTAAGAGTTTTAGATATTTACAAAATGAATTTGCGTGCAAAGCGACTATTGTAGGGTGGTTCGCAAACATCACACAGAAAAACCTTTCACAAGTAATTCTTAATGTAGTGATACTCTATTCACCTCAACAAACGCGCAAAAAGAAGAACTTTTTAGCGGGTAATGCCAAGATAAACTTCATTCACAATTAAGCATGCAGCAAGAGCTGCAACTATAAAGTAATTGTAAGCAAAAAGACTTGTTTCGAAATTCAAACTGGAAAAAGAGCTGCAATTAGAAAGTAATTGTACGCAAAAAGACTTGTTTCGAAATTCAAACTGGAAAAAGTTTGCTCATTTAATTTTGACCCTGATAACGCGCTATATGGAATTTACTAACAAAGTGAGAACGGTATGTAACTATTTTGTTGGTCTTTAACAGCGTGAGATAGCTTGGTTTGTGCAAACGTCGGTAGAGCTCAAAGATTCAAGGCAGCTGAGCCCGGAGAAAATTGTTTGTCTCTTCTGTTAAGACCTGCAGGCTCCAGTGTGTTTCCTCGGTGGATGAGGAATGCCTCACGAGCCTTTCTAACTGAATCACGATTAGTATATTACTGGCAATCATACGGTTAATCATATGCTTCTTACACCACTTATATACTAATCGTGATTCAGTTAGAAAGGCTCGTGAGGCATTCCTCATCCACCGAGGAAACACACTGGAGCCTGCAGGTCTTAACCGAAGAGATGAAATGTAATCCAACCAGCTTTTTCCTTATCTCTATTATACTGTATTTCCGCTTTTATTTCATTATTATTATTTTTTCTGTATTTTTGACATTTTTAACACATCACGTAGCCCTGTCCTGTTATTTCCGGTTCGTTATATAAAGACCATGTAAATTCGCGTTTCCTTCAATAAACCTGAAGAAGGCTGGTGTTGGCCAGCCGAAATATTGTATTTACGCCTCGTGCACGTTGTCTGACCAGTCTTTGCATTATTTCCATATTTTATCTTCTTTTGACTGGTCACGATCTACTGATCCAACGTGGAGCAAGCTTTGATCGTACACGGTTTTGCAGTGGTCTAAACTGAGAAATGCATGAATGAGTCAGAGGTGAGTTAAAAAGACACTTTATTTTGCATTAAGCACATTTTTAGCGCGCGTTATATTTTCCATACAAACTCTTATATTCGTGTATGTGCTGGGGCTGATAAGTTGACCCGCTCGGAAAGGCGTCAAATTACCCTTAATTAAAGGGGAGGGAATATACTAGGAAACTACAAGAAAACGAGAACGGTGAGTTTTGTAAGCAATTTTATTTCGGTTTTTTTTGAAAGAGAAGAGGGAAGGGATTAACACGTTCTTGTGACTGTGCCTTGTATAACAAATAAAAATAACTACCCATGTGCAGGGGTTTTTGTTTGTTCATCCACGCGCTTTTTTCTTGATTTGAATAACATGCGATAGCATCCTGCCCTCTTTTTATCTTGTTAACGCTTTCGTTAAGCAGCTTTCAGAACTTTAAAACAAAAACATCATTAGGTTCAATTTGCATGAGAATATATCTTTTATAGCTTTCTTTTCGGACGATAAAGCACATAAAGTCATTGCCTGCACGTGCATTGTGTCTTGTGATTACTTTACGAAATAGCTTGCTGGTAAAAATGGCTTACGTATAAAACTTCAAACGCAAGAGTCAGTTTTCAAACCTCTTCGACAGCTGAAGTTTGTTCGTTTTGCAATCCAGCGACATGGAAAAAGCAACGAGAATGCATCTGGCTAACCAAGGTAACCCTGAAGCGCTGTTACTAACGAGAAAGGTTAACCGAAGACTTTCAGTTCAAAACAATCAACTGAATAGTAACTGGGCAAAAGTTAAAGATTCTTTGGACAGAATTCGAGGTTCTGCAGAGGCCACCATGGAACGAGAAAAGAGCGAAATGCTAAAATACCAAGAAAAACTTAAAGGAAACAGTGGAAACCTTGATATCTCTGAAATATCCACGGCAAATACGCCTAGAAGACGAGCAATGAGTTTTAGCGTAGCTCACGAAGAAGCCATCAAACGAACAGGGTTGGAATCGCGGCCGCAACGCCTCTCTGTGTCGAGCAATACTTCAGCGCAAGCATCTACAGTCAGCTCGGAGAAAAAGCGCGAGCGAGCTTGTCCCTGTTAGAGCTTCAGTCGATCAACAAAGGATCCAATGCAAAACCAGGAGTTGGAGAACTTTCAAAAACGTTTCTGACCTCCTTGCAAGAAGAACCTTCTCAGATTCGAAAGTCAATATGTGACCTCGTGGAGGACGAAAAGACCGAACCGATAAGAATTCCACCCTCTGTTCGTTTTCCTCCGATCCATCAGCTTCAACCAGCCAAACTTTCCACCAGAAGCTTTGAAAGGAATACAGCCTTTGAGAGAAAGAAAAATGGAGAAGAAATTGACCCAGAAGACTTTAATTATTGTCGTTACATTCGGAACGCAAGAAGAAAGAGTATTGCATATTTCAACTGATTCAGTTTTGAGCCAGTGATTTGTAATTTGCGACCCAAATTAGCAAATCATTCGCGACTGGAAGTGCGGATACGAGCCTTTCAAACCTCTAACAAATTCCTGAATTGAAACGACTATATATAGAAGTGAAAATTTGTTGAAAGTGAAAAACAAACCTTCCACTGGAAAGTACAATTCAGTGACATTCGTTAAAATGGGACGAGCATGTACAATCGAACCTCTTTAAGGGAATTAAAGGAACAACATTGGGTTTCCGATCAGATACAGCGATCATGCTTCCCTGCTAGCAGAGGCCCCTTTTCCTTTGTATTCGCTGAGCTGACGGGCGGGACGAAAGGGGACCTCTGCCCTGGGTCGAAACTCGCTTTGATTCAACCGCCGTCCATGGTCGTGGACGGCGGCTTCCGAAACGCATGCTTCCTGTATTGTTTGCTAACCGTGACTTGAGCCCACTGTATCTCGCGGATACCTTTACAGTTATTCCGCTGCCATTTAGTGAGCCCGCATAGTAACATGCCGTCCTGGAAAGAGAACTAAACTCGTGCAAACTCGTGAAGAGTTACGTTTACTTTCTCTCGTTTTTGTTAACATGGACGGCGGAAACGGATAAAAAATCGAAGGAAGAAGCTCTAAGGAACACTCGACAAGTTAAGCAATGGAATTTAGAGCTTTTAGAGCGAAGAAAACATCTCTCAAGGCGAAGGGCAATCTTCCATCTCCAAAAGATTTTTTGCGCTGCGGACGTTCTGTGAAATGCTCCAGCACTTCTACGAGTCTACGGTAGAGTAAATTACACATTTGTTTGTAAATTTGTATCGAAATGGCTTTTTGATTAAGGGATTCTTCATATTCCTTACAGTTTTCGTAAAAGTTTTGAAAAACGTGCACAGTTCGCATCTCCAAATGCTCTTCAAAATAACTTGCACACCGAGCGAAATCGCTTGCGCGCAGCTTCCCTTGAAGAAAAAATTGAACGCGTTTGGTCTTCAGAACAACTAAAGGCGTGTTTTAATAAATGTATTATTTAGAAAAGCTTCCTGTCTCTTCTTCTGTGTACCTTCATTCATAAAATTTCGAAAAGTAGCAATCTGGCCTAAACAGACACAAATCCCTGTTGTGGTTTGATTTCACGCGCAAACAACATGTGAAATCTCTTGCGTAAATTTTAAAAAATTTGGCTTTGAGATTGTATTATTGGCTAATTCTTAATTGACAAATGGTGTATTTTATTCGAAAGTTAGAAATTTTAACTATTCTAGATCAAGCGAGTGTTGTTTTTTCGAGCCTATAAATTGTCGCTTCGTAACCAACTGCTAATTTAGTGAAGCGATCATAAAACACGCGGCCTTCAATGGGTTAAGTTCTCTTTGATTCCTGGAGTTGTGGTCATGTTAAAAAAGCTGCCTTGTCCCGATAACTTGAAATTAATACCGTAGATTAGACAACAACTATCTCTAGACGAACTGTTTTTTTTGACGCGCCAGTTGAGAAAGGTGGGAGTCGACAGCTGATCACGTGCTAAAAGCATCACTTGACGTTTCGGTCGCTAAGTAACCGTAGCGCATGCTCAACACAGTTCATTTCGACCCAGGGCAGAGGTCCCTTTTCCTCCCGCCCGTCAGCTCAGCGAATACAAAGGAAAAGGGGCCTCTGCTAGCAGGGAATGATCATGCATGAATGTTAGTCACTTGAGTTGTCCATAATACGGGCCTGTATTCCTATTGAAGAATTGGAGCACACTTAAAAGAAACCAACAAACGGCCTAAGTAAATGTATCAATTTTTTTTGGACAGTTTGGAAGGGAGATATGTGGAGAATTTCTTAGTATTCCGATTTCAGAATAACTGAAATAAATAACTTCAACTATGGGTTTTATCGAAACACAAAGGATAGAACTACATTACATAACTTGAGGTTTGACCACAAGAGAGAAAGAGTTGGACAGTTCTTTTTACGATCGATAAAGGTCAATGAAAATTAAAAGATTTGTGATTTGTGAAAGTTATAAAAGGCATTCGCAAGTTACTTCTGAACTCAATAAGATTTACTCTTTCGCGCAAATTGCAATTCACAAGTGGGATATATTGAAAAATCATGTGTTCAAATTTTATGCATTTATATAGTAATGTAAAACTTAGTTCTATAATTGCTTTCAAAAGGGTACATATTTTGTACTTGTACACAACTTTTGTCCGTAATTAATTATGCAAATAAACGGATCGCATTAGAATAGTAAAACATTCTCACCGCAAACAATTGCCCTGACACGGGAAGCTAAGTTATGGGAGGATACCCGCTCCTGCCCCAGACACTCCGCTGTCAATTTCGGAAAGGGGGGCAAGGAATGCAGAAAACCAAAATACCACACTCACACAAAGAATCGTAAACTTTATTCCTTCCATTACTCAGAACCCCAACCCCTTCTTGTACATCTCGGAGCTAGCTAAACAGCAGCGTCCAAATTATTGGGATGTGAGACCGGGGTTACCAAGCCGGAAGCCACTCTGGGGAACACGCTTTCTAATATTGTAAGGGAAGCGTCAGCATGTGAGCGCTGCATATATCTACTCGCGACTTCCCCACTTTTCCAGCCTAGGTATTGAGCAACCTCTTCCTGGGAACAGCCTAAAAGCCTTAGAGTGTTGGATAATCCTACCCGAAAACTGTGCGGAGTCTCTCCAGCATGGAGTTTGGACTCTAAAAGGTGTTTCCTCAACCGATTGTTAACCGCGGAACCTGTAAAGGGTTTGTCCCCCACCGAACCATCGCGTTCCGTGGCTCTAAAAAAGTACCCTTGATCCAATGAAATTTTCAGGCACTGGCACACCGTAATATAATGCTGGACCACGGCAACCGGGCAAACCTCGGGATGAGTAAACTTAATCAAAGCAAAAGAGCGAGGTGACCCCTTGCGGATATTTTTAGTGAGAGTAAACTTGAGCAAGAAGCCTTCCCGATCCCTTAACCTAAAAATGTTGCAAGACTGAAGGCGACCGAGGTCAGAGGCCCTATCCCCGGTGAAAAAATCCACCACAAAAAACGTAGCGTCCCGAACGAGTATGAATTTACCTGAGCGCGAAAGAGGCGCGTGACTTAAAAGCAAACCCCGTAAGAAAGCTATGAGTCTACGAAATTTATCGAAAAACAAAGGTACTGCTTGAACAGGTGTTATAGCCAAACCCGCCTGCTCCTGCCTGACAAATTTTAAGTAGTCCTTAACTAAGGGGTGGGCAACCGGGTTAGAATCATTAAGACGTCCTAAATTATTAAACACGGCCCTCAAACGACCTATAAGGGAATCTACCGACCCGGCTGCCAAGCGCTTAGGACAGGTGCAGGAAGCCCTTGAACATAAAGACGAATGTACTACAGTTCTCCCTGACTTATCCTTAAAAATTAGAAAGTTGACAATGTCACTAGCAGTACAAGAAGTCACTGTCCTAGGGGGAGTCAATGCACCCAAAAACTGGGAGAGCTGTTGCTCCAAAGCGGATTTCTGCCTTTGGTAAGGGTTAGAGCGTATAACAGATTGAAATTTTTTAAACCGTTCCTTGATCGCCGTTTCATCCACGCGAACAGTTGACGTAACAGCAAGGTGAAGTCCGGTCGATGTCCCGCACGCCTGACAATAATTCGCATCGGAATCGTTAGGGTAAAGGCAGGCTGAACAGCGTCGGGCTGACTTCCATGGACGCATAACCTAAAAGAAGAGATCAGGCTGGCTTAGCAAACGCAACGGAAGGCCCACAGATCCCACTGAAGCTCTTTTGAGTACCAGCGACGGCTGTTTTGAGAGGGAAACAACAAAATGCCATCTTCGCCTTTCTTCCCCAAAAGGAGTCGATCAACAGTAAGCGACTGCAACAACGCCCACCAGAAACGTCGAGGCTTTAAATCCGGGACGATGATCGTAAAGGCACCATGAAAATCTTGCTCGAACATGCACTTTAGAAGGGGCGCAATTAGCACAAACGGTGGAAACACATACAAGTTGTGGTCCAAAGGCAGAGACTGTGCGAAAACGTTAATTCCGCAAGAGCTTGGAGTCGCACAAGGTGTAAAATGGGGCAAACACCGGCCTTCCCCATCACGTTGACAATTGCTATCCAAAGACATAAGGTCGAAGGTGTGAGGCCCAAAAAGGCGCTCGACTGGCTCCCAAGCCCTTTCTGACAACATGCAATCGATATCTGAAACCTTCCTGGAAGGGATGTCAGCCGGGTTCTCACTTGAAGGAACATAATGCACATCAAGGCTGAAATTGAATTCTCTGCAGCAATCAAAAATGTCTTTAAGGACATTGTTAATGTCTTGGTTTTTACAACCGTCATTTGCCAGAGCAAAGTTCAAAACGAGGCTATCAGTGTGAACGTCCACCCTACGCGAGCTGAGATGATGCCTGAACGAAAGGAGCGAATGCAGCAAAGCCCGAGTCTCTAAAACATTGATATCTTGCGAGCTGTCTATCCAGTAATCTCTCGACTCCAGACTGCGACCGTCCTGTAGCAGAGTACCACCCCAGGCCCTCTTGGAGGCATCACAATAAAGCGTAACCACTGCGTGGCGTTCAGTTCTCCATGGAAGGCAGTCCTTCCAATTATCAAGAAAACGCCAAAACTCTATCTCGGTGCGAAGAGTCGCCTCTACCTTGAGGGAAGGCCAAGTAGATCCTGAAAGGCGGGAGATCGCCCTAAAGACGTCGCGCACGTACAACTTACATCCAGGAATGGCAAGGCTAAAAGAAATGACCTTCCCCGAAAATCGTTGAAGTGTTTTTAATCCCACGTATGGAGACGAAAGAATGTCTTCCCTCAACGCCGCGAACTTGACTTTCTTGTCCTCAGGGACGAGGAAGGCCTGACGTACAGAATCGCAAACAAAACCCAGAAAACGAACCCATGTCGAAGGAACCAGCTGCGATTTGTCAAGACCAATGAAATATCCAGCTTCAATGAGCAGATAACACATAATATAAACTGCCGCCTTAGCTCGCTCGAGAGATGGCTCGCGACTAACCCGCAATGGAGAAGTAAAAAGTTGTCCAACGTGCCGATCATCAATGTACTGCGAAACTGGGACTCCGTGAGACCGTGCGGAGGCCGAAACTGCAAGTCCGAGCTTATGGTAAATAAACGCGCTGGCCTTCCATCCAAACGGCAGTGTACGAAACACAAAATAGAAACCATGCCACTGGAAGCCGAAATAAGTTTGAGACGAGGGATGAAGCAAGACATGTTGATAACCACTCTTATCATCACAGGAACTCTGGAAGTGACCGGGGAGAACATACCGCGGCAAATCGCAAAGGTGGTCAAGCTTGAATGGGAGGTCACGAATCCATAAATTGAGATATCGCTCATCATGACACAACCGCGGCTTTGAAGGCTCGACAGTTAGTGGTAAGACCAAACGTGGGGGCGCCAAACTATCCACTGGGCCCCAAACTGCTAAAACCCCCGCGGTGACCCATTGTATTATGGAATCGGAGACAAACTGGGAAAACTTGGCTGTGGTAGGCGAGTTCTTTAGGATTATTGGAGGAGGATGTTCGGAGTCGTACGCCTGTCCCTTGATATTCCCCCTAAAAGGCCTGAAAAATCGGTCGACGCGAACTCCATCTTTGATAACCTCCAAAAGGTCAACTTCAGAACAGGGCGATTTATCAAGAAGGCCCTGCCAAATGGACGGCTTGTTATGAATATTGCCAGCCCTGAAGTGGGCAGGGTCGAAGAAGCGCAAATGAGCTAGATAACCCAAACCCGGACGCGACGCCACCAGCTCCAGAGGAGGCAAGGGGCCAACAAAGGGAGGGGCTCCCTGTGTTATGCAGCGAAGAGGCACATCTCCCGCAGAGACGTGTAGCTGAGCCATACTGAGTCTTGAAATAAACGAAGAATGATTTGCCTAAAACGTAACGAAAGGGAAACGAGAATGAGCCGAAACAAACACCCGAAAAAGCTTAAAGGGAACCCAACCCTTTGTTGACCCCAGGCTCCGAACTAGGTCCGAAATTGAGACACTGAGAAGGTCCCCCCGAGGTCAACTGGGCAAGGGCAAATACCCACCCCAAGGCAAAGAAGACAAGTTTGAACAAACAAAGAAAAATATTTAATACAAAACATACAAAATCCTTGAATTATAGAATTGAAGACACAATCATTGGCGTCCACGCCCACGTCCAGGACCGCCTCCACGTCTGGATTTGCAGTTACGCGCAATGTGTCCCCATCCTGCACAAGCGTGACACTGGACCGAATACGGGGCAGACTGGCGCAAGGGACGTCTTGTCTGGAAACTTGGAGAGGGCGCCTTGGACATCCCCTTCAGAATCGACGCAGCCTCCTTGGCCATTTTAGCTCTTAGGGGATCCCCAACAAGACCAAGCATCAAATGCTGAAGATGGTCGGCGCCGAGGGACGGCTGCCTAGCCTTTACTTCCTCAAGCGCCGCGGCGTATTCGTCCGCCTTCTCGTGCGCCTGCGTCCTTGCCAGGCGTACGAGGGTCTCCAAAAGCTCGATAGCTTCAAAGCGGTCAAAGAGGGACGACGGCCTATTCAGATGCCTTCTAAGGGCTAGCAGCGCATTAGTGCAACTTTCGGCAGACCTCTCCTGCTCGAGAAGTTTAATTTTGTCTTCCAACATCCCGATACGGTCAACTGGCTGTTAAAGAAAAACGAAAGGGGAGAATAAAGGATGTCACCATGACATAAACACTACGGCACAAGTAACCACAAATTGCACGGTTTACCACGCAAAAGCGGCGGGAAGCAATCAAAATTAACGACCAAACCAGCACAACAGATAATGAAATCATGCTGCAGTTCTTAGGTCCACTGCCTCAACGCACTTATACTTTAAAACTCCGCCACTAGCTATACAGCTGACAAAAGCGAAATGAGCGCACCAAAAACGTGCCACACCCTCAGACTGCGGAAAGCTATACAATAATTAAGTAATTTACCTAATCAACTGAAGACCCGGACTAAACAATCCACAGCCCTCCAGGCGGCCGGCCCTAGGCCAAACTCGAAAAATTATGTCAAAGCTCTACAGACTTTTGGCTCTAGGCCGCAGTCAAAGAACAATTTACAGCTCTAGGCTGTTGGCTCTCCAGGCCGCACTTAAATAACAATTCACAGCCCTCCAGGCTGTTGGCTCTCCAGGCCGCACTTAAGTAACAACTTACAGCTCTCCAGGCTGTTGGCTCTCCAGGCCGCACTTAAATAATAATTCACAGCTCTACAGACTTTTGGCTCTCCGGGCCGCACTTAAATAATAATTTGCAGCTCTACAGACTTTTGGCACTCCAGGCCGCACTTAAATAATAATTTACAGCTCTCCAGGCTGTTGGCTCTCCAGGCCACACTTAAATAATAATTTACAGCTCTCCAGGCTGTTGGCTCTCCAGGCCGCACTTAAGTAACAACTTACAGCTCTCCAGGCTGTTGGCTCTCCAGGCCGCACTTAAATAATAATTCACAGCTCTACAGACTTTTGGCTCTCCGGGCCGCACTTAAATAATAATTTGCAGCTCTACAGACTTTTGGCACTCCAGGCCGCACTTAAATAATAATTTACAGCTCTCCAGGCTGTTGGCTCTCCAGGCCACACTTAAATAATAATTTACAGCTCTCCAGGCTGTTGGCTCTCCAGGCCACACTTAAATAATAATTTACAGCTCTCCAGGCTGTTGGCTCTCCAGGCCATACTTCAAAAATTGTGTCACCGCTACAGGTTTCTGGCTCTCCAGGCCACACTCAAAAAACAACATACAACCCTAGAGGTTGCCGGCCCAACGGGCCATAAAAACATCAAAAACTTGAACGTATAAAGCAGTAAGCGCCGAGCTTAAGATAGTTCGAGGCACGCAAAAGGTGGCGGCATAGACTACATGAACGCGAAAGAGCAACGAAACAACAGGAATAACGCAGTAAACCGCAATGAAAAGCGCGAAACAAACTACGAAACAAACAATCTAAAATAAGAGAATGAAAAAGGACAAATATGCAAAAAAACTGACCCCAAAAGAAATAAACACCCCAAGAGGGCAAAAAACTTGTAAAACAGCGAACCAAAAACACAACAAGACTAACGAGGTTGACAATAAAACAAAAGGGAATCGCACCTTGTGCCAAAAAGCCGTAAAACAGTGTTAAAGATAGAAAACCGAACAAGGACACTAAGCTAGCGAAAAAACTACCAAAACCCGCATGCAATAACGGCCAAAAACGATGATAGGCAAACAACACGAAGAAAAAGCCAGACAAGAAGACGCGAGGAGGCGAACAAGCAGGCCAGCGTAACGACTAAAGCGCGAAACCTAACCCGCGCCGCGAAAATCCAAAACGTAACATAAGACTAAACACAGCAATGAAAATCTACCTCTTGAACAACCACAGGAGCCGGTGCAACAGGTGCCGGTTCAACAGCCGGTATAACAACGGGTAATGGATCAGGAACTGGCGCCGCCGGAGCTGGCGGCAAAGGCAAAACAGGATCGGCGTCGGCTTCGGCCATGAGTGCTGGTGGCGGTCAAAAAACTAGAAGAAACCTTTATGGTGACTCAACCGAACTCCGTTAAACTGACCACGAGGTGACTGAAACTTCGATATTTAAAGCAGAAGGCCGCAAAGCATCACGCCAACAGTGCGCAATAACAGAATGCTGGAATTTGAAAATCTTAAGCCTTTCCGCGTGACGGGCTAATTATGTATGCAGTGAGAATAGTTCAAAGTATTCTGAAGGATGACAAAGGCATGTTGGATGACAAAGGCGTGGACTTTATTTTTATTTCTAAGTTAAGATATTTTGTATAGGACACTTATTAGTGACTAGCTAGCTACACGTCACCGTCGGCAAGAAACATGAGGACCTTTAATCGTTTAATTAAAACCTCATTGAACTTCGCTTATTTATTTTAATTGTTTTATCTTCTTGTGAATATACTGACTGTACCGCCTAACATCAGTGATCTCTTCACCAAAGCTAAAGAAAAGCATATGCATAGGACCGGTTCTCTTCCTGAGTCAAACTCAAGGGTCTTTTGCCAGATTTGGAGCTACATCTAAACTTTGGAACTCCCATTACGATAAATTTCGTCAACTTCCCAAGAGTTTTTTAAAAAGCACATTCAAAATATGCTGCTTTCGATACTGGAGGCTGAGGATGATTATGTTGAAGCGCCTATTCTACTGCAGAAAATTACAAACTATGTAGCATAACTGATCAATTTTCCTATTTTTTGAACCCTTTTTTCCTCTCCTCTATTTAATTTTGTTTTCTGTAATTCGTATAATTCTTGAATGTAAAT
Source organism: Siderastrea radians (assembly GCA_964017195.1). NCBI lineage: Eukaryota > Metazoa > Cnidaria > Anthozoa > Scleractinia > Rhizangiidae > Siderastrea > Siderastrea radians. The sequence continues at coordinate 35,284,280 of OZ024891.1, read as the reverse complement.
TCATGATACGAACAGCTCTCGGCAGTAGTCGGAAGCTGGGAGGAGCCGCCGAACATTTGACCGACGGTAGCGAAAAACGCACTTGCCGTTTGAGCTTTGAATTTTAGAGTCCGCATGTTATTGAAAGGCACAGTAAGAATTTATGTATTTTTGTGAATTTGTATGAATTTGTATGTATGTATGAATAAACAGTGCAGTCACCCCCCCCCCACCCCTCAAAAAAAGAATAGTCACTGTTCTGTTAGATATCGAAAGCTTTATTATAATGTGGCCTGACGTCTTCCAGTGTTGTTTATGTGCGATTCATTCATGAATCGTCCTTGCTCCGCGAAGTTTTTCTCCATGTACTTCGGTTTTCCCCTGTCCTCAAAAACCAACACTTCCAAATTCCAATTAGATCTGGAGCGCACGAACACGTCTTAACGAGCTTCCCAGCTCCTAACTGTTTCGTGGGTAAACAAATCTTTCTTTGGAATTTTTTGAACACTAATTATAACATAGATAAATTGGCTAAAGTTTTCTATTTGATCCCTCTAAACAACCACTCACCAAAGTAAACAGCCCATAAAACTCCTGTTTTAATTTAGTTGTCGTTCAAATGCTACAAGACCCCGTTTATAAGATGACCATCATAACGAAGTTCATGCAGTCTAAATCAGTTCTGTAACTCATTAGCGGCCGTGCCGGCCAAAACCAGCCATGAGGGGACCACGGTCTTTGTAGTGTTTAGGACGTCATCACTTTTATTAACAGCAGTTGTTATGATGCAGGTAAAATTCTAACAGAGAGTGCCTGAACTGGAGCGTTTAGTTTAAATTTTGACCAGAGTTACACAGCGAGAGAAATGTCCTTGTGAAATTGAAGCAAAATATGGCCTTATTCAATTCACTGGTCGCTACTTGTTGTTAAAATTTCCTTTTCCTCCTTCCGGCCGCATTTAGATGAAATCTGAATGAAAAAGGTGACGACGAGTTTATTTTCCCAAATGGTATCTTCAGCCCCCTCAATTTTCCCCTCCATATGTACTATATATATATTAGCTTACTCAATAATCTGGGAAAGATTCGTGGATCGAAGGCATGTCAATCTATTTACCGGTGTAGTATTTTGTCAACGTGGAATTTTTTTGTAATTTATTTTTTCAACAACACTTTACAGTACTTACAATACATTACTTACAATAACTTACTTACAAGAACTTATTTACAACACACTACTTACAGTAGATAGTTTACAATGACGGTCATTGTCAACGTGGACTTCGCTTAAGGGACGTGGTCACTCAAGCGAAATTCTTTGACTTATATTAAAATGGGATTTTACGGAGGTAGGGACGTCAATTTAAAGAGGTAATTGCTCTGAGAGAGAATCAGCTGTAAAAGGAGTCCTTATGTAACGAAACTCAAAAAACGAACATAGAAGCAAATTTAAAACTTAATACTTCATTCTGGATTCGTCGGTGACGACCTCAAATACGATCATAACGATTTCATTTGTCTGTGATGGAGAACGAGTAGATAAATGAAATTTTAATTCTACTGCTTAAAAGAATGAGGGACTATTTTGCAACAGAATTTGTTTCTTGAGTTATCTTGTACGTTCCCTAGGGTTTTCTTGCCTGTTTCAGCCATGAACGCCTGAAACAGGTTAATGGTTTTCTACTTTTTATTTTGATAATTAAAGTGAGACCTGGAAACGAAATTAGATCGCTAGCCAAAAAGACCAGGGAACGAAATTGCGTTCGTCACCAAACTCTTTCTCAGGTTCTCTTCTCTCCGAAGCATGGAGAGACAGGACCCTGGAAACAAGGCTGCTTGGTAAGAAACCATTCATGTGACTGGCGAATTTCATCGAACCTGGGGCTGCGCTTTTAAAAGAAGCTGAGGGCAATTCGGAATGGCCAATTGACCCCTGCTGATTCCTTATAGTGCCAGATGTGCTTGCCGAGTGAACGCAGATGAAGAAGGGAATGGATTTCGCCAATTGCCTGTCAGGGTCCATGGTGACAGCTCGTGGAGAGATTTGTCTTCCAACTCTTCGTTTTTTTCGTGTGTAACAGCCACTTGAACGTTTCTCAACCGTGAGTTGGCGTCAATTTCGTTGTCAGGCGAAAAGTCATTCTCCTTGTGATCATAACAAGTACAATGAAGTACGCACAGACGGTACACCTGTAGCGCGAGGACCAGCGCGTTTTTCGCGGTCAGGAATATGACCATGTACTCATATGCTTGATATTGAGCAATTATGAATAAACGAAAAGTGAGGAAGGGACCGTCTTGCATGAATAAAGACATCAGTGTTGCCAGAAGTTCTGTTGTGATTCGAGATTTCGTTGTCTTCTTTTCGTCGGTTATCTGAATATCAATGCTTGTCCCTGGCCCAGGTGAATTGGGTTTGGGGGCGTTCACAGTCTTTTCTTTTTCCTGATCGTGATGCTCAGTTATCTCAAGCCTAAGATTTGGTGACGTCATCGAAGATGTCATATGTCCCGTCGTGCGCTTCGGTCTCATTTGACCCACATCGAGTGAGAAGCGTCCAGGCCCTCTTGGATGACCACTAACAGCGCTATTAGTTCTGTTAGTGTTGGATTGGCTCACTTCTGCCAAAGAATTAATTGTTGAAGTATAGTTAGTTTCATCCAACTGAGGCTGATGAGAATTCCGCCGAAGGTCTGGAAGATAATCACGTGGCAATCCGCGCGAATAATTATGCGACATAAGTAAAATGTCCCGTGACATTCTTTTTGCAGCAATGAATTGTTTAAAGTCCAGTGAAGTCATCGAAGCCCTGTTTTTCGAACTCAGCGTGGGCATATTTAAATTATCTTCTTCGAATGGAACAATCAATCTCCTTCCGCGCCTGGGTTTGCTTCCATTCGTCGACTTGCCGTCGTTCAGTGACTCGTCTTCGTCTTCAAGTTTCGACATTGTGTTAAACGGAAACTGCATTAAACTCCAGGTCCACAGGACTAAGATGGTAATGATAAGCGTCTTAGAATTTTTGACGGAACCTAGTTTTAAAAGGTCGAAGAACTCGATGATGTCAGCGCACATGGCAAGGTTAATAAGGAGGAGCTGGGAGAGAGAGTCCTTTGTCATGCCTTGTACTGTAGGCAGGAGCCAGCGCCCCAGTATCATCATCAACATGGTGGTCTGCTCTATGAGGTCTGTCCATCGCTCAGCTGAAACAATCACCACGTCGGCATTGAGCTGATAAATAAACAATCAAACAAACATGAAGATAAATACAGTTCAATTATACCGTAAATAACTGATTCAGTTAAGTTACCGTAAGGACGATTTAAAGAGTTGTTCAGATACCTGGTCTCACCTTTAGGAACCCCTTGACATTCAAATCAAGATGGCGACCAACCCAGCCGCCAACTTGGGCAGTTTCTTTAGAACAATACCTATCCTTGTCCGTGAGTTTCAGAAGCACATGCTATACAAAAATTTGAAGTTTTTAAAAAGAACACAGTCTTCGTGTGCGATCACATGCATATCAACGCATCGTAGCTGAAAGGGACCCTTAATCTCATTTTAATTAAAATTAAGTTAGCAATGACAATTATTTGTAGCCGTCAGGTTTAACACATCTGAAGAGAAATAAAGAGAACAAAGAGAGGAATTTGTAATTTCGTACCTTGTCAGTCGAGGTGCCATTTTTTCGTGCATCCAGCAAATGAAATTCGAGAATCCACGCGCAAGGAATAATGCCAGCCAAATGACAGAAAATTGACGGAGAAAACCTAAAAAGTAAAATTATTGATATTGGGTGATCACCTTTTTGAGAACAAAAAGGATGAGAAACATAAATGGTACGTTTCGACTGGGAAAACAGAAATTCCGTTCTTTCGCAGTTTCCCAGTGGAACGAACTGAAACAACGTGATCCTTTAACCTCCCGATAAAAATTTCAGTTTGTTTTTTGCATTGGTTATGATAGCCTATCGTCACGTAACAAAACATTGTGGGATATCTTACATTTTAGCCTGCCACTTGGTAAATAATTTCATTCCATAAAACAAGGAACACTGCGATGCAATATTGAGAGTATATGTTGTGGTTCAATTTTATCCTTGGTTCAATTTTTCTTTCCTTTGTTTTAAGCTCATTATCAGGCATTACCATACACAAAAGGAAAGGGAAATAAAAATTGAACCAAGGATAAAATTAAACCACAACATATACACAAAAGAGATTTTTATAGAAGTTCTAGAAAGCAATATCGTATATCGTTGTTATTTTCAGTGGTTGGCGGAGAGTATTTTCGTCATATCTTGCACAGGTCGCGAAATCAAACCACAGTATACAAAGTAAATGTAAAGGGTAACTGACTTGTATGAAAAAAAATATATCGTATTTTAGGGCTGGAATAGACTCTGATTTTACAGCCAATTTTACTGCTGTGTGCATACGGTGGATTTTTTTGAACATGATTGGCAGGTCATAAAACATTGAAGGAAAATGCCACTTGAAAAGAATTCATGGGTGTATTCTAACTTGCTCATATATAAACACTAACAAAGAAGCACAAGATCTGGAAATTCCCTTCATCGTGTTAAGATTATCGGAGAATTATTATGGCCAAATCATACATACATGACATTATTTTATCTCGAATTTACAGGGTAGCTAAAAAGCTGATATATTCGAATAGCTAATATCTTCGAATAGCCGGCGAATCCGGAGGTCCCGGGTTCAAGACCCGCTCTGACCGCGTCAGGAGTTGTTTCACGGCCGACCCGGGTTCAACTCCTCGGCCACGCTAGCAAATAAACAAGGGGGTTAGTTTCTAAAGAAACTGTGGTGCTGCGTCGGTGGGGACGTGAAACACTACATTTTGCATTTATCAATTGAGTTGATAAGGTAAATTGGCCACCGTAAAGAAATTGAAAGCTACATGACGTTTCGAGCGTTAGCCCTTCGTCAGAGCGAATCAAGGAATTGTGGGTTGCACTTGGTTTATATGGAGAGTGGTGGAGCTACGCTATTGGTAGGAATATGGCAACGTGAAAGACAAAAATAAATTAGTTGAATGAAAAGCGTTCGTTGATACCGTGGGGCTTGTAAATAGCCAACTGGTCCGCCTCCTGCCAGTTGGGATTTTTAACTTGTTAAGTTTGAAGTATTTGTTTCTCAGCTAAGGTTTAAATGCTCGGCCCTACTAGCACCTTGCTATAGTCACTTTCCGAGGGTAAATAAAGGACATTTATTTCATTTATTTACGTTTGAAAAATAAGGTTCTGCACACAGAAGTGCGTGAAATTGGCTCAATGCAAACGCCGCTAAAACTGCGAAAAACCATTGGATGCGAGTTTCTCTCGCGCCTATAAATGTTAACATAACCACTTATAAGCCGCAAATTTTGAATATTTTGAAGTCAAAAGCCACTCCACTGGGGCGTGATCAATCTATATCAATTACAAGAACTCGACTGTTTGAGCGTGGGATGAAAATGTAAATATTTTGGTTTGCAAATAAAACAATTTCTATATCAAGTACTTTGAGAAGGCGCAGGTTTTGAAAGTCTGGATTTAATTGAAATTAAGTGAGCTAGTTGAAAGTGTATAACCCGAGGCAATCGGTTAAAGCTACCACTAGTTTAAATGCGAATTTGCGAGAAACCAGTCTATAATTTAAATCATTTTTGTGAAAGAAAAATACTTTAAAACAGTGGTTTTAATATCTTGGGTTTATTACACCGAAAACCCTTAAAATGTCGCATCAAATCGAACATTCTTCATGACTCTGCAATATTTGTCTAAAACTTCTTTTATTTTATTAAAGGTCAATTGAATGATAAAGTGGTATGACATAGTGAAAAGATTATAAAATATATTTCACAGTTTGAAATGATTCCGAATATTAGTCTCCCGTTGTGAATCCAAGATGTTTTTGCAAAGCTAGTTGCTAATCATATCCGTTGGCCATGAATCAATGTGTTCCCAAGTCTATATTTTTTGTGCAAGTTTAAAAAACGGTTAAATAATCCGATTTCTTTAAACGTCAAAAACCAGTTCTCAATTAATAGCGAGTTCTAATTATCACATATTAAAAAAATGATAGTTTTCCACGAAAAGAGTTTCCCAACGTTGAGAAGTAAACCACGAAATCATTCTTGTTGTGTTCTAATTAAAACTCTGTTTGCTTTGGTTCTTTGATCTTATTTTGGTATGATTTTATGGAAATACAGATAGAAATAAATAAAAGGAAAAGGCGACATCCTTAAAGCGTCCACCTTCTAAACCCGTTTAAAATTTGATGATAATATGGAACATTCAGTACGCAAGAAAGATTTCAAAATGCTAAGCTTTAGAAATTCGTGATATACTCGACTACGCGGTTGACCTGACCGTTTTGAACTTTGTTCAAATATAGATAAGATCGCCCAATTTTTTCCTGTTTGGGAAGAATCTTATTGTAAGACGTGATGGTATTTTAGCTGGCTAATTCAAAAATTATCATTAAGGAAAAAATGTTGAAAAAACATTTTCTGAATTGCCGGCCGTTCCCTGTAAAACTTACAAAATCAGGCTAATTTTGGAACAAGTTGACTTTCGTCCAGGCTTTTAAAAACGATTTTGACCCCTCCCCTTAACGTGCAATGAATCAGGTGCAGTGGTAAAAATTGATTCTTGTTTTGTAGATTTTGCAAGACAGGTCAATAACATTCAAGACTTATGGTTGCTTTCACTTCCTATATTATCCACTAGTCCAATCAGAGGTCATGTCTTTCGGTTTCGCGAAATTTATTATTTTATTTCTTTTCTTGAGAGTCTTGTAATTAAGAACAATATCTCGCCATCAGCACAGAAACAAGGAAGATTTTTCGAAAGATCTGTTTTAGATGAAGTGAAAGATAAAATTTTCTACGTACAATTTTATTGCCCTTTTAGATGCTTTCAGTTCGGCCAGATGACAAAGGGATTATTTAAGCCTGATTGAAGGTTATAAGGAATTCTGTGCTATTTGGGGATTTCCCCATAATATATTATCCCTTCTTTAAAAACACCTGCGGGAAATTTGTATTCAAGAAATATATTGTGTTCGGGACAAACCAGAATCAAAATTGTGTAAATGAAAACATACACTTGGAAGAAACCTACCCAATGCAGCTACGAGTAGAAAGCTTAGAAAAAGTTTATTACATCCTTTGTTTTGTTTGGAAAAAAAATAGGAGTGGTTTTGAGCCTACAAAGAAAACGTCGAAAAAAAGACTTTAAGTAATGAATTTTCGCTTTTGAATGGATCGAAGGCTGTAAGGCTTCAGTGATTTTGAAGGACAATCGCTTTATTTAACTATTAATCTTCATGTAATAGAGTCCCACTCTCTATAGTCAATGAATGTAATTTACAACGCTAATTGCAAAGTCTTCGAGACAATCAGCTTGCACGATAAGAAAGAGGGAAACAACATTGTCCTCAGAACAGCAACATCAAAGGGCATTAAAAAGTAATAAATCAGAGCAAAAAAATTCTCAGAATATTAGACCTTTCGTGGAGTTTAAAAAGGTTTCTGTATATTTTTCCATATCCCTGGGTGGATAATAATCTCCGCTTAGTTATACGAGGCATTAGTTTGGTGATTAAGATATTTTGTTCTCATTTTTTGTTCTCATTTATTTTCATTCTCATTTTTATGTCATCATGCTCCGTTTCTTTTTTCAAAAGCCAAATTTATGATTAAATGAACAAGTTCGAATCCTGCATGCAATGACTTATACGGAAAAATTAAACTGTTCAGCTCGACCGGAATTACGAACAACGCATACTGTCTCACTTTTAAATTTCTGCTGGATCCTGCCATTGCCCCAGCAGAAGCTTGAGTTATGTAATGCTGAATCAGCTACGAGTTGAGTCTTGGGAGAAATCCATGACTATGAAATTTAAATGAGCAGTTATTTCTTGTGGCTCTGTTGATTATGCCGTACAAAGCTGGGTCTGTGGATGAAAACCACGAGTTTGACCATTCGAATAAAAGCCCCTAAACAGTAATTTCATGTGGTGCTGTTTATATTGCAGGACACCGTTGAGAGTGTGGATGAAAACTGTAAGTGTGACCATTCACAAAATCGAAGCCATCAGTATTACATAAGTATTGAGCAGTACTGTACTATGGTGGCGTTTGTTTACCAATATCTTGAAAATAAAATTTGATTTTCTCAAGTTTTAAATTTGATACTGAGAAGGTTTAAACAAAACAAAAACACTTCTCCTCTTCACTTACCATTTGTACTCTTGTCCCCTTCGGAAGAACACAGAAAAAAGCGTTTCCAGGAATAGAAGGCCGTCGAAAAAGGCCAAATACCAAAGCTTGTTATTGAGGGTTAGTTGGACGACCCACCACACGGACACGATGATGTGGCTGGCAAATATCACTCGAGTAAGCAACGCTTTGACGATGTACGACAAAGATGACATCTGTGCCGGTTTTTTGTCGACTCCGCGTTCTCTTTTCTTAACGTTTTCTAAAATTTAGAAAGCAAAATAATCCAGCTGACATGTCCTGGTAGGGAATGAATCTTCATTTCAGATTGTCTACTGAGAAACCGTTTTAAAATGATGCCGTGTTGTTCCGTGCTGATATTAGGAGTTATAAATCTATTTTTTTTTAAAGCGAGGAAGTTCAAAGCGCCTTTTTTTTAGATTTGTTTATATCCTCGGGGCAAACTGCCTAATATAACTAGTATGATCCGACCCGGTTGACATCTTGTCTCTAACTCAGGCTGCCAGAAAATCCGCGTAGAGTAAACGCCTTTTATTTGACACTTCCACTTTAAATGACAATTGGTTGCAAGTGAAAGGAATGAATAGGTCATTATGCCTCGTCGTGTCATATTGATAAATACTCGGCAATATGACTGGACGGTTTGTTTGATCAAGGCAATTCCTCGGAAATAATACACCGCATTTGGCGGAATTAAAATAAAATAAATTACTATCCATTTCTCTATTGTTACATTCAAAGAGAATCGTGTGTAAAAAACTACTGGAAATTGTCAATAACCGAAGATGAACCCGAAATGAGGCTTAACGTTGCAAATTGAACTGTTTAGAGCGCATTTATCAAGACTTGATAATCGGGACTCTATCTTGCCGTTTAATTTATTGCATCTCTCCTAAGTTTGCCCGATAAGCGATAACTGTTATTTACATTCAAAGAATCTAAAGGGACTTCATTAGGAAAAAGTCATTTTGACTGAAGCCGAATCACTGCGATTGGCTCCAAGGTTTAATAAAGCTCTCTTTGTGTACTCTACCTTAGAATTCAAAAAACGATAGAGCAATTATTTCAATGCTTTCTGTGGCGACTTGAACTGAAGTACAAACACATTGCCTCACTTCCGCAGATGAAATGTAAATAAATCTGAATGTGGAATACAGTCGTTCTGTACCGTATTTGCACAGCTTTTGCCCATCTCACTTAAGCATGTAAAATCCATCAAGATAGATTAAAAATTTCAGCCAAATTTTCAGTTTCTTTAACAGGTAGATTCAGGTCTTCTTTCGTATTATAGGTGGGGGGAAAGAGTTTCCAGTTTATTTAAAACATAAGTATTAAATGGGTATTTTTTTTCACAGTCAAGATACTCAAACGTTTAAACTGTATCTTAATAATTGCGCAATGTCGACCCGTGATGAAAGATCAGTGTAACAGTAATTCGGTAGTAATTAATGAGTTGAGCACCAAGAAATAATCAACTGGCCAGGCAAAATCGTCTCGCAGGGGACACACAAAAATTGCGTATACCTTTGTTTTATTATGACATAAACAAAGTATTTCAATGAAACCGTCTAATTTATAAGTCAATGTGCATTTTTCCTCAGCATGGCACCCAATTGACCGTGACTCCGGTTATATTTATAGCTTTTCGAGCTATATCGAGTTGTAGATATTACGTTTAAACAAACTGTACGTATAGTCTAGCCCTACTGACCAAGCGATATGACTTCAAGTTCCCCGGTGCCTCGGTGCGGTAGTTTAAAGGTCTGAGCCGAGCGTTAAAGGATGAAACGAAGAAATAGCTATACCAGGAATTTAAATGTTCGCACATCAGCAGCACGAATCGCTTAATCGCCAAGAACAATCGCGAAAAGCTGTCACTTGCAAAAACCAACAAAAGGCTGTCTTGCCAGTCGGACTGGAGTGTACGAACTTTTTACAAAGAGAAGGCCAAAGCTTATAGTTTTCTTCAAGAAGTGTACGATCACTGCAAGAACTGTCGCACTTTTGAAAATGGGAATTTTATAGCTGACAAGAGGAGTGGTGAACGAAACGAGGCAATTAGGCTACCGAGTATAAATACTGCGGGAGAGACTAAAATAAACTGAAAGACGACATCACGAACTTTCAACAGAGGAAAGGACTATCGGTTCTCTATAAAGAAATAAAAAGATGGGACAATTGAAAGAAAAGAACACTGGAAACAAGGTTGAAGAAAAGAGGAAAGAAAATTCTAAGCTTGTGGAAACTAGCAGACCAAACATTCCAACTCCGAAACCTTTTAAAGTTCGCTCTCGCATATCTGGGATTTGCTATTCTTGTTCTTACTATCACTTGCCCTCTTTGCCGTCTGTGAGCGTAAAAAATATGACAAGAAGATACTCAGACATATCAGAAGACCTTCGATTAAACGTTCCTTCTCGAAAATCAAGCAATAGTCAATTTCGCAAGCTCAGCCTTCCAGTTATCGGCAGGATGTCGTTTGACGTTAGTAACTCCAGCCCACCCTCCACGGGGCGGAAGGGCTAATAATACGCACAGTACGACACAAAGAAAAGCACAGGTCCACAATGTGTTTTCTGGCACCTTCTTTAGAGAAAAGAAATGTAGATATAAACTTCAAAAAGATCACATCATCGCTGTCAAAATGTTGTGAAATTGTCAGGGAACCAATTGTTGAAGTTGTACGCTATGGTAAAGGCAGTCTTAGTGTCATCCAGTGGTCTGATCACTCTCAACGAAACAATTCAACAAGCCACGATGTCAAGATCAGGCCACCGAAGATCCAACGTATTATTCACCCCATTATTGCGCCTCCAGGAGGCACAAAGGATAATTCAAAATTAAAAATAGTGAAATAAATAAAATCTATTAGCTGTATTTGTTGATGTTATTTTAAGAGTTTCTTTTGGCCATTGGTCACAGACTTGAGAGGAAACCAGGCTACACAAAAAAAGTTGTCTTTTAGTAGCTAGACAAAGAATTTAAATAAAAATGGCTTATCAATTTGGCTTGATGTTTTTGAACTCCTTTGAAACTTAAGAAACCGGAATTGAACTTTACGCATATCACATCAAACGAATCACTGGGTGGCCATTATTCGATGATTATTCTTTTACCTTGAGTTTTTAGATCAAACGTATTCCTTATGGCGGTGGAAATAAATACAAAATAAGTGCTTTCAGACCGATCCAGAAAGAAACATAAGGGTTTCTTTTGAAGACTCTAACCTTTTGCGCTGCCACCCCCTCCCCACCCCGTCATAAATCCTAAGTCCTAAGTCACAAACTGAAAGAGCGTAGGTCAGTAGAATCTAAGCCCCAAGGGGTATACGCAGGGGGTTCTTAGGCTTCTTGCAGCCAAGAGCTTTTCTGGTGTCTCGAGCATGTTATTTCAGGCTTGTGTACAAGAGCTGAAAACAATTGTTCCCAAAATAGAGATAGACTTTCCCACCATGGTCGACTAGGTAAATAATTTATGACGTCAAAACCCCTTACCTACGCTCCACGGGAAGCCACGGAAAAATTTAGAGGCGAGTTTGCAATAATAACTAGAGTTAATTGACCATGTGTCGACAAAAATGCGCAGAATTTGGGTTATTTCAGTTTCTAATTATTACCATGCATACCCGCTTTTCAGTTCTACAGAGCACAGAACGTAAATGTCAACTTGAAATGTTGGAACCTTAGATATGAACAATGAGAATACGCAGAGATAAAAAGAAAGTGACGTTTCATTTGTGAAAGGCTTAGAGGATGAATTAATTTTAATTAATGATGGCATGAAAAACGGCTGCTAAAACTGATCGTCAAATTAAAATTAAGTTTTAAAAGTGATAAAAAGAAATGAAAAAATAACCAAAGCAGCAAAATTCCCAAAATCATGTTGTCGCTGAAAAAAGGTATGATTGTATGTTTCTCATTAAAAAGACAAATGGAACTTTTCTCAAATTTCAACCTGTTAAATCTTAATGAAGTTACAAGACCACAAAGTAATATACTTCTCTCTAGATTAAATGGTCAGACTTAAGGATTTGATCAACATCAAGCCAAATGTTGAATCCGCCTTGTAGTACATTAGAAAAACAGTACCACTCGAGTGGACACAGTCGTGTAAGGTTTCCTCCAGACTCAAAGGGTACAGCGGAAAAAGACTGCTCAACGGTTTTCATTTGCTATAAAGTTAGAACCGCCTTGTACAGTATAATAAACAGCACCAAAGGAAACTGAATGCTCAATAGCTTTCATCTCAAGTGCCGAACCTATAGGATTTCATCAAACACAGAAAGACAGACTCAAAAGTTACAACCGACTTGCACAGCATCTGATTGAACACAACATCACTCCCAGAGTCTCTCCTCTCGGTTAGGCGCGCGATCACTAGGAACGAGGTCACGCGCTCATAAGTTTGGTTTGAGTGATCACAGAAAAGGTTAAAAATTACACACACAGACGAAAAGGTTTGAGCCACTTTGCACGAACTTAAGTCGGACTCTCAAGCTGAAAGAGTTATTGTGCTACTACCATGGTATGAGCCACTTTAAAAACGACAACTTTGCAGGCAACACCAGTTACAGAGTGAACTAATATCCAGCTTTAGTTGCCGCGAGGAAAGACATACTTCAACTTGAAAGTAAGCTGTAAATCTCTTTTCACTTCTGCAATAAGTGGTCACCTTAAGGCTATCATTTATTGGGATTTACTAATTTTAGCGAATTTGATTTTTTTGAAAATTGCTAAAATATAATTGTCGCCAAATGTTGGCTTCTCAATAATTTTACTCTTCAGTTTGTTTCCAAAGGTTAACCGTATTGTGCTTTACTGTATTGATGAGAAAAAGAAAGAAAATTGATCTAGGCTAGCACCGCATTGTTCAACTGCGTTTCATTGACTAGCAGCACTGATTAGCCAAGTGCTTCGTTTGTGTAACGTACTGCATGAATCAATTCAACTCTACTAATCTTTGTAGCGTTGTATTCTTTTAAGGGCACAGTAATATTCACTTATTAAATAAGTAGTTGTTTTTGAACAAGATACTGTTGCGAAATAACTGAGTGAACTTGTAAAGTCCTGTGCTCTTTTTGTGTTAGAAGTGCTGCAACTTTGGACACTCGAAGCTAATTGTTTTCCTTTGCTAATACTTATACTTCAGAACTTCGCTTAATCTAGTCGCTCGCTGAATACACGCAATAAAAAGCCAATCAGAAATTAAAAAAATGTGGACTGGATTCTCGGATTTAAATAATTTTTAAAGCACTCATGCACTACGGTATATTATTATTATACTTCAACTTGAAGTATAATAATATACTTCAAGTTGACATGATTTGAGTCATATATGGTAAGTCAGGGGCCACCGTAAAGAGATTTAAAAGCTGACGTTTTGGCACGCAAATCCATCTAAATGTAGCTTTCACTCCTTATTCACTCCTATTTGGCTTTTTTCATTTCTCTTTTTTCACTTGATTCATTGTTGTTTAAGTGGCCCGCGCAATGAAGTCGGATTGTAAAGCCTTTGAAAAGATTTACATTCCCAGGTGTTTCGAACTCATGCTGTTAGCAATTTTGCGCCTCAGTGTCACACTACAAAAGGCTTGCTTGGGAAAAGGCCGGTATATCAAAACTTCTTATCGTTTTTTGTTATTTTTGCTGTGTTGCATTCCTGTCTTCGCATTTAGTGGATTTCAAGCAATTTCAACTCTATACAATTCCTTCAAGTTTCCTCTTCGATTTGCAAATATGCAAATCATTTCAAGTACAATAAGAACTAAAAATAATCTAGAATATTTTATCTAGTTACGATAAAACGAGTAGAAGTTTGAGACTAGAATTGAACTGACGAGGCCAAAGGTGGGTGTTTCACAACATAATTTTATTTTTCTCACCAAGTACGAACTGAAGTAGTTATAAATGTTCCAGAGTTTACCAGTAGTTCCACAAGAGCAAGTTTAGTTGACAAGGTTCTTCAAGTGTCAAGTTTTACTCAGTGTGCGTGCGTGCATATTTCCTTGTGTCGGAGAATTCATCTTCGCTAGTGGTTAATTTTGCTCATGTCAGCAACAGAGAAGCTTCGAATTCCTTGACAAATCTTAATTGGTGACCACATCATGGCATTTTTTTTCTTGAGAAGTCTTGTTGTTCAAAAACTTGTACTTAAGATTTTGAACAAAATCGATAAATCTCAGTTCAAAGAAAAACTTTTTTGTACACACAGCTTGTCAAGTTAAATCTTCTTGTTCGTTTAATTTTCGAAACCGCTTGGTAAGTTTTCCTTGACAAGTTGCCTTGTACACAGACTATTTGTCTGTTTTTGACTTTGACAAGAAACATTGAAAAGAAAAACCATGGCATTTTTTGTCGTTTAAACAAAACTTGTCAAACAAAACCTGTCTAGGAAACTTATTTGTGTGTAATCAGCATTGTGGCCAAATGGTTTTTAACCAATTTGAACTTGCGTATGCCTTAGTTATTTCAACTGTTAATAGAGAGAAGCTGTTGAACATAATTGGCAGTGTTATATACTGGGGTAGTATTTCTTTTCCAGTCGCCTTTCATTCGGGAATTAAACAATCGCTTTTCTGTTCAACGGAGCTGCATGTAATTGTAGACCTACGCAGAGGGCTTTATATTTTTCCTTAGCCAATAGTTTCCAATTCAGAGTTGTTGTTTTTTTACTGCAGGTGGCCCAGACATGGAAAAAAGAACAAGCTGTTCCAGGATTGTGTATGCTCCTACATCAGCAGCAAGAATAGCTAGCGTCAAAAATAACCGCGAGACATTGTTACTTGCGAGAGCTAGCCGAGGACTGTCTTGCCAGTTAGAAGGGACAATGCGTACCTTTTACATGGAGAAGGCCAAAGCTAACAACTTTCTTCAAAACGTTCAGAGCAAAAGCCCTGGGATGTTCAAGGCTAAGCCCGATAAAAAAGAGGGAAAGGTTATTACAAATGATCATAGCCGAGTTGAAGAGAAGAGTGTTGTCGTTAGAAGAAATGACGTAAGAGAAGCAATGAAAGCTCAAAGAATAAGACGGACAAGTCTGGACGTTAGCCAAACAGAAGAAACCCGAAGACGAATCCGGGAGTGTTTAACACAAGATATTCCAGGCAGTCGGTCATTAAGAGTTGAAAAGGTGGGAAATTGCAAGGAAAGGAGTCTTGTGAGTGAATTTGAAGAAAAAAGCCTTAAAGAAAGCATTCAACATGACAACAATAATAACGTTGGAGCTCCGCGTTTTTTTAAAATTCGTTCTCGTACATCCGGGATATGCTTTTCGTGTGCTCACTGCCACTCGCTGCAGCCTTCTGCGAGCGCGTCAAATGTGACAAGAAAGTTTTCAGAAGAACTTCGATTGAATGTTCCTCGGAAATCAAGTAAGAGACAGTTCCGAAAGCTCAGCCATCCCATGGTCGGCCAAATGTCGCTTGACCGAAATAGACTTTATGACGTCAGTACCTCCTACCTACCCTCTACGGGGAGTAACAGAGGCGTTTACATAACAAGAAGAAATTTGAACTCGGCACCGGCAAAAAAGCACAGCATTTGAGTTTCAGCGGTTTTGCCAAATTCTATTTTGTTTTGCCATGCATGCTTGAATAATTATTTTGCTTGAATTTCTTTACGCTTATCGTAACGGGTCGTGGCATTTTTCTATACAAGGCATGTATGGTCCTTTGAAAGCAATTGACTGTCTTTGCTTTGCTTTCCCCTTTCAAACATGGGCTTGAAAATTACGTCCAATGTTATGACTTGAGTAATTTTTATTCTGCAGTAGTGTTAACCAACTATCTGGTCAACTGAAACTTTTAAGCAAAAATTTAGATGAGTTGGAACACAGGCGGCCCAAGTTCAAAATGAATACGATTGAGTTGCGAAATATGACTTTCGCCAGAAGACTTTGTATGAGGAATTTACTTTGGTTCTCAAAATGCTAAAATAAGGTTATGAATGTGAAAATAAACTTAACTTACCATAACAAGGCGGGTTGTCTTTGTGTCTTGGTGTAATTTGGGCGCAATTCGCAGCCGTTTTAGGCGGGTTTTTAAATCTTCGTGGTTCGCCGCGTTGTTTCTCCATCAAAGCCCGCCTAAAACGGCCACGAATTGCGCCCAAATTACTCACAAGACAAAAAGAGAGTTAAGTGAAGTTTATCTCCACATTCATAACTTAATTTTAGCATTTTGATAACTGAAGTGAATTCCCATACAAAGTCTTAGCGAAAGTCGTATTTCGCAACTCTATTTTGAGCTTGGGCCGACTGTGGTTGGAAATGTTGGAAATTACTGAATTTTTGCTCAAAAGGCGCTGGAAAATTACCCACAATTCCGTGCTCCTACAAGTAGCCATAACATCATGTTTATTCAGTAGATCTGCAGCAGAAAAGAGAAATTTGTGTACTTGTCCCCGCGTGCAAATCCGTTTTGGTCCTCACTTAATACTGAACGACCTGTCTCATTCCTCGTGCGACCTACTTTTGGCGCGAAAATAAATCTCCCTCCCGTATGAAGAAAATAATGAAAATGAATGATAAGAAATTGAAAGTTCAGTACGTTAAATCACAACATCAACGGAGTCTTTATCAAGACAGCTGAAAGTCTGAGCTGACAGTAACAATCAGGCTGTAAAGGAATTATTCAGTAAAAGTTTGTTTTTGCTGGTTTTGTTTTGTAACTTCATGTAAAAGTGTGGATCAATAAAGCGTATGAGTACCGGAGTGTGCGGCGTAAGAACCTCAACACTCTCACTGACAAAAAGCCTGGGGAGAGTGTGAATACGGAGAGTAGGACTGTGGAGAGAAGCTGTTCAGCTCAGTAATGTCCCAATGAGCACATGAGGCTTGCGCGCTGCAATCCACACTTCTGGCACCTCGTACCTTACAAGTATCTACGTTTAGGGCGATTCGAACGTCCCCTCGGATTTAAAACTAGTGTTTGAAGTCTACTTAACTCCAGGAAGCAAAAGTATCCAAATAACTTAAATTACGTTTCTTTTTTCACAGTGAACTGACAAAAAAGAAGTTTTTCTTTCTTGCCAATTAAGCCTCATCAGCATTCAGATGCCATCGAGAACCTTCGAAAATGTTTAGAAATTGAAATTGATCTCTTGCTTCAAGCCAGGGGAACAGTACTCTAAATTCCCTCTTCCCGGCACAGTTTTTTTCCTGGTCAAAAAATCAGATTTCATACTCGACTAGCTGGCGCTTGATGTTGCGACTGATGGGAAATAAAGCATCACAGAAGACTGGACATTTAATAGGCCAGTGCTCCCCCGGGGGGAGGGGGCACTCCCTTAATTGGCCTTAACGGGTATGTGGCGCTCAACAGGGTATGTTTTTAAAAACAGTAGGATCTTGATTGGGGTCGTCACATCTTATAGAAGTTTCTATCGTTTCAGGGTCTTGTGTCTTATACAGGGTATACAATTTTACTATTTAGCGTCTTGAACAGGGTGTTTTTCTGGATCGGAAGCCTTGAACCCTGCATGTGGGTACCAGCAATTTTTTTTGAAATCTAACTCTATATAATGACATTTGTAAGTAAAAAAAAAATAAACCTTTCGGTTTGGGAAATGAATGAGAAGGCCGACAAAAAACGCACAACACAAGCAAAATATAAAGGTCTCTTCTCTTAAACAGGTCAGCGAAAGGAACGAATTTTGTCTTGAACAGGGTCAGTGTTTGAAGTCCTTTGCGGCACACTCCCTCCAAAAATTCCCTTTAGTGCCCCCCTGGGTAAGTGCCCTGGAAAGTCGAGGCAGCCGCCCAGAGAAATAATCCCCCGACTTTCCAAAAGCTATAAAAAGAAGAAAACTTGGCACAATACCCACACTCGTGATGTTAGTATCACCTGATCACCAAGAGATCGAGGATTGTATCACGTAACAAGCTGAAACAGTATACAACAAAACCTTCCATTGTGCAGAACATCTTCGTGGATTATTGAAAGAGCTTGAAATCACCGAAATGACCGTTAAAAAGCAGAATTTTCCCTCGTTTGCTTCGATTATTTCAGTGTTATTAATCATATTGTACTGCTTGGGATTTTTGAGGGTTGAATTAGAGTTAAATGAGCACAAGAAGAGATTGGACGCCCTTGAAAACGTCGCCACTGAACCGTCGAACAGCCCAGACGTCAGTGAATTAATCACAAATGCTCCTGGTAAGTTGAACATTTTAAAAGAAGCAATTGGGAGAGGTTTTACTTTTCTGTTTTGGCAGTGGGTTGCTTCGTTTTGAAAACTATAGCTTGTACCCCACGTAAGTGTAAATACAAAAGGGAAGCGCTTCAGTAAGAAAGGAATTTATCTACAGTCTAGCCATTGTATGTTTTTTCCTGTAACAAACAAAACTCAGGGTGAGCAGGTCACTTTCTTTCTCTAATCCAATTGATGCGAAAAACAAAAAACAAAACAAAACATATCTTTTCCTTTTTTCGCCCTTTTTGAAAGCATAACTTGTAATTTGTCACAAAAATACCACATAGCGAAGTAACATAGCTAAGGCTATTTAAAACAAAACAATGTTGATTATCCGGCCTGAGAAAAAGAGAACCGAGGGTGAACGGGTCACAGAATATGAATTACGACCGGGACGAATTTTCTTCGTCTGTAACTCTGCCAAGTTTGTCGAAGAAGAACATCACGCGTAATGATGATTTATGCCCGAAAAAGTTAAGATAATTCAGCCCTATGTTCCATTTTTGAGTGTTTTTTTCCCATGTATCTCAACTGACCGCCTCAGTGTTTTCACTTCAATATTTTGGGTTAAATCTCCGCCATGGCACATGGACCTGCAACCAGAAAAATTTGTATTCCATATGGGGACCAGAAAGAACCTCCAAAAAAACATAAGGCATGAATATTTGTATGCTCTGTGAAACTGAATTTCAAAAAAGGGTATAAAAGAGACTTTATAGTGACACAATGTGGTTCTAATTTTTAAGTCTGTGGATCTTGAAGATAAAAATACGCTTTGAGCCGATACATCAAAGCTCCCCAATTGCATTAGGTGATATAATTATTTGTTAGTATTTCGTAAAGCGAAATTTGTGATTGATTAGTAATAAGATTTTGGCCACTTTTGGGTTGTTCAAGACTAATTATTTCATAGGAACATGTCATGTTTTGAGCGGTGTGTGAATATCCGGTTCTCGATAATTGGACTGTTTGTTTTTCATATTAACCGTGTAACCAGGAACTCGCAGTTTTGTACATATTGTGCTACACTTTCTATACAGGTGACCGAGTGACAAAATTAACTCCGAAAAGGAATTGTCCACTCGTGAACAAAAAGACTTGTATGCACAAGTTTGACTACAATTAGACGAACTCGACCTCGACCGACTCGCTTAGCTGACCACTCGTCTATGACTATGTACGGTACGGTATCTTTATCGTATCTTTTTCTGTAAAGCTCTGGATAAAAATCTCTCTGACGTTATTTTGGCACGTTTTCGGCATAACAGCATTATAGCACTGGCAAACGACCGATTTGTTCATATATCTTTGTATTAACCTATTTGACAGCAGTTTATGGATCGTATCTAGTAAACAAACACCCAACTATCTTATTCAAGCGAGAAAACTTTTAGATCTAAAGAAGAAAGCGGAAATAAATACATGAAGTTTGTCTTTAACCAATAAATTAAAGGATCGATCAATCAATCAGTCAATCAATCAATCAATCAATCAATCAATCAATCAATCATGAATAACAGTCGCTCTAAGTGCGCTACACGTGGCCTTCCAATCGGGTGCAAGTTATAACGTTGATAATTTTATATGTGTAGAAAAGATGGATAAATGTATAAATTTACAAGAGAAACTTTACTCACTAACTTTTTGTAAATGCAGACCTTTATACAAAATCTCAGTCTCGTGATCTGCATATATTTTCTTTCCTTTCAGAATCTCAATCTTATAAAGTCGAAAGGAACAGGCGCAAAGCTGATTCAACAAAGAACACAACGAAAGCTAAACACGCAGCGGACACAATGCTGAAAATCAACCAACTTTTATCAGAGGGGAGACTGCAACTCTGCCAATCAAAGAGTGACACGTGCTCGTCTGGTACCCCAGGTCCTCCCGGTCCACCTGGCCCGACGGGACAAAAAGGATCCCGAGGACGAAGAGGGCAGAAAGGAAAGAACGGAAATAAAGGAGACAAAGGTATTATGGGATCGCCAGGAAAGAGTGGCAAGCAAGGCATGATGGGACCTGTTGGACCACAGGGGCAACCTGGAATCAAAGGACAGAAAGGAGAGACAGGGCCCGCGGGCATGCAGGGAACTAAAGGAGAACCTGGTCAATCGATTTCAGCTCCTTCTGTTGCTGTTACTCCTGCAAAGTTGATAGTTAACGAAGGTGGTTCAGCCTTGTTTCAGTGTTCAGTCAGTGGTAATCCTGAGCCTGCAATAACATGGAGCAAACTTGACAATCAGTCAGAAATAAGTCAGTCAGCGGTCTCAAGAGGAAAGCTGCTTTTACAAAACGTTAAAGGAAGTGACTCAGGTGCTTACAAGTGTTCTGCCTCAAACATCTTAGGACAGGTACAGGCATTGGTGCGGCTTGAAGTAAATGGTAAGATTATTTTAATCATTGCTTCTATCTTTGTGTCTAAGGCCCGGTTCAGACGTCGAACTTTACATGTGCCGAACCTAATTGCTATTTGGGTCGACCTAAATAATTAAGTTCGACAGTTGATTCAGACGTCGACCTTAACTAGTCGAACTTAATTCTGCAAAACAGCGGTAAACAGTCATCAACTGCGCTATATCGGGTCTCAAAAAGCAAAAGAAAACAATTAACAGAACATGAAAGAACAATCTTTTAGTATAATAATAGTGGTATTTAGATATTAGTTTGCACCGTTCGTCAAATTTGTATCAGAATGCAGTTTCTCTTGTTTTTTGTGATATTCTGTTATTTTTAGTTTAGCCGTCCAAAAAAAAAAAAATAATAACAAGCGAAACCAATTCGATGTTCATGCAATCCATTATGAAGTAATGATTCTTGTCTACAGAGAGTTTACAGTTTGCGCGGCCTAGTTTTTTTTTTAATCAGACGCAAGAACGTTCAATGCATGACTGGTCACGGTTTAATGGATGACTAGTCATGCTTATCGGTTTTAATCCAATCACTAACGCTGTTATATTCAGAAATACATTAATGTAATTTATGATCATTTATGCATTAGGTTCGGCACATGTGAAAGTTTGACGTATGAATCGAAGTCGAAAGTCGATCTTTTGCCGTTCTATTCGACAAGCTCAGTCGAAAGATCCGCAAGGTCGACCCAAATAAAAATCTGTCGATCTTAATTGATTCACACTTCGAACTTCACATGTTCTTAATACCGATATTAGGTTCGGCATATGTAAATTCGACGTTTGAACCGGGCCTAAGCGAGTAATTTTTGTAATTCAGCGACAAACTCATAGATCAAGGCCACGACAGGGCATTAGTGTTGCCTTTGTGATGCACGTCCAGACAAGAAACTGACAATTTTCTTTATCCAGGTTACAGAATAATTGAAATGGAAAGAAAAGATTTAAATGAAAGGCCACCTATATTCGAACTAACATGGAATGGTTCAGTCATTAATAATACTCCTGCTGCATAAAAGATGTCATGTGTATTTATTTTCTTTATAATTTGGAAATTTTCTGCTCTTCTTTTCTATTTACAATGGGAACCATTCAAGAGATAATTGTGTCGTTACGAATCCGCGAGTCACAATCGTTAGAGCCCAAAACACTGAGACAAATGAAGTGAGGGAGCCGAGCACATGCCGGCCCCTAACCCCCCCCCCCTCCCATGACAAAAATTCACTCCCACCGCTCGCTCCAATCGCCAATTTTTCGTTCGCCCTAAGAGGTAGCATTTTCCACCTGATGTTACTAAAACGGGAATGGGGAATGGGGAATGAGAAATAGTGGTCGGCGGTAATACCTAAAAAAATAAGTTAGAGTCTCCGCAGTACGGCAAAGAGACGAGGATTTCACGTGGAAAGCTATTCTCAATCCCATAGCTCTTCTCTTTTACGCATAACGGAAGGAGAGAAGAGCTCTGGGAAACCCTGGGACGGATCCGGCTCTGATTGGTTTTCCGTTAGAACGATGAAAGCGCTTCTGATTGGACAATCTGTTACACGCGAAAAATATGACGTACCAAAAATAAGCGACTTTCCGAGCCCTGTGAGTAAAACCCTAGCACATCCCTCTTTGAACATACAACAGCTTCGATAACTGACTTTTGTTCAACTTTTATCTTAAACTCCGAGTGTTTACCAGCTTTAACTTAAGCGAAATCCAAGGCTTCATCAAGTGGCACCCCATTTTGATCCTTGACTAAGGAGCATGCGCTGTGAAGGCCAAATGGCCTGATTTTGGCTACGCTCAAGTGGAGTCTCCCAGAGCAGTTCGCTCCCTCAGTTATGCAAATGACAAGTGCTCTGGAGTCGACAATGGTGGAAAGCGAAACATGGGAGGTAAGAATTTATCTGTCAGTTTTTCCCAAGTTTTGGGAATTATTGAGTTTCTGTTTATTAAAATTAACCAAAACTATTGATTTGCAGGTAATAAGAGTAGCGATAATGTTAAGGATCACGAGGTTATCGTTGTGGACAGGTTCGTATAAAAAGATTCGTATCACTTTGAGTACAGTACAGTCGCTTCAAGTGTTAAAAAAAACGATTAAATTAATGTTTTCTGCATTTTGACGTTTTAGCGACGAACCAGTGACACAGAATGATTCTATGTTTGCAACTGGCGAGAATGAATCGATGTTTAAGGTATAAAAACGTAGAATACGGCTTGAAAATTTAAATCGACCGCTGCTGAACTGTTAGAGCACTGATTGATTTTAATGACGTTCATATTTGAGTTACAAACTAGACTCATTTATGATTTGCAGAAAGAACTGAGTAAATTGACTGCAATATTAAGCTGTTCTTCAATTACTAGAAAGAAAATACTCCAGAGAAGTGGCAAGCGCTATAATAATCAAGCATCGGTCGGTTTACATTTTCAAGCCGTATTCTACGTTTTCATATCGCCAGTTGCAAACATAGAATTATCCTCCGTCCCTAAAACGTCAAAATACAGAGAACATTTACTAGTAGTTTTTATATTAACGCTCGAAGCGACTGTACTCAAAGTGATACGAATCTTTTTATACCAACCTGTCCACAACGATAACCTCGTGATCCTTAACATTATCGCCTCTCTCATTACCTGCAAATCACTAGTTTAGGTTAATTTTAATAAACAGAAACTAATAATTCCAAAACTCTGGAAAAGCTGACAGATAAATATTCTTACCTTCCATGTTTCGCTTTCCACGTGAAATCCCATTCTCGTCCCCAGAGCCAACGATCCTTTTGGTCTGCGCCAGGGATCGAGACCTCTGGCAGCGGCCAGGTAACGCGCAAGCGCAATAGCTGCCCATTTTTGTAACCGATAGTAACCGTTATTGTTTCAAATTTCTGACGCTGCGCACAAAAGCCGGAAGTCCGTGATTCGCAGACTTCCTGCTTCGGTCTCTGCCAGAGGTCTCGATCCCTGGCGCAGACCAAAAGGATCGTGGGCTCTGGGAACGAGAATGGTGAAATCCTGGTCTCTTTGCCGTACTGCGCAGACTCCACTTAATTTTTTAGGTATTACCGCTGACCACTATTCCCTATTCCCCATTCGCCATTCCTCGTTTTAGTAACATCCATTTTCCACCAAGGATCCTGTTTACACACTAGGAGCACAGGAGATTTTCAGCTTCGAAGCAACAAGATAAAAGATAGACTAATTTAGAGAGGCAGGCAGTTTTCATTGTTATTTTTTTGCAGTAAGCATTTTTTATTATATTTCGCCAGGAAATTTTACAGTATTTTACAGCGTTTACAATATATTCTTACTTAAATCGAAATAAGAAACCAAAAGGAGGATGGTAGTTCCCATTTTGCCGGCTAGACGAATAATCACCAAATCTCGTGACTTTTCCTAAAATTTATCAGAGAAAATTTTCCTGTGTCAATGACGTGTCTAAGGTGATTGACTTTTCCATAGCAACCGTCTACTCAGAAGTGTATTTTGACTATTTTCTGTCTTTTTTCAGTTTTTTTCAGGTTTTCCCCCTTCGTTTGTAAGAAGAAGATAATTTTTAACTTTTGTGTGCTTGTTTTGACTAAGTATGTTTCCTAGAACAAAATCATATATTTTTGGAGACGTCATTGTCAGCTGTATGACTGCAGGTTTTGGATACAAGATGGCCGCCTCAAATTCAAAATGGCGGGTTTGTGATGTTATTGTGACGTCACGCACGTCATAATTTACACGTCATAAGCCCAATCTGTTAAGCTAATGGCGTGCTACAAACGTGCCAAGTTTCATCGCAAGAACTTTAATACTTTTTTTTTTATTTTTAAATAATAATATACAATACAGTGACATTATTTACAGTAGAATTACTTAATACATTACATACGTCGCTAAAATAAGAATACATACATAAAAATTAAAGAAAGACAAAAAGGGAGTGTTTACCACACAGTATTCTTCTTATGACTAACAGTAAGAGTAGTGGGGAGGGCTGGAGAACAGCGTTGATAACTGCTCAAAATAGCTTTTCAATTTGATATTTAAAAGTGAGTTTCCTAATATACTCTTTCGTGTTTATTTCTTTTTTGAGTAGTTTTTGTGTATATAGATAGTATTTGGCAAACAGGAGTGTATAATTAAATTTCCTGAACAATTTAAACGAGCCTTGAGAGCAATTGCTTGATTTTTTCCCGAACAGTATTTCTACGGGGCTTGGCGAGAAGGTGGTGTCATTTTCTTTGTTAAACCACTTGATAACCTCCGAATAGAACTGAATTGACCAGCGGCAATTTAAGAAAGTGTGACTTATTGAGTCAGGTTCTTGACAAAATAAACAAAACATGTCGTCTTCTATACCGAAGAAAAAAAGCTCTTTTTTGGTCACCACTATTCTATGAATAAGTTTGAAATAAAATTCTCTCATTTTATTTTCTTTGCAAGCATTTTTAAGACGGAATCCATTAGGAAACTGAGTAATTTTAAGTTTCAGTGGACAAAAATCTTGTACCAGAATAATTTAAAGCATATCGCATTCTTTTTTACATTTTTTGAGAGCTATGGATATAATTTGTTATCTGTAATAACCCCAAAGACAATTTCTTATGGGAGCCCGAGAAAATAAATTTCAAATTTCACAAAATGAAATCTTACACATAAAAATTTACCGATTTTACCCGTGTTTACACAATTCCTGTGAAATTTTAATTTTGATTTCACGGGCTCCCATAAGAAATTGTCTTTGGTGTTATTACAGATAACTAATTACGTCTATAGCTCTTAAAAAGTACAAAAAAGAATGCGATATACTTTAAATTATTCTGGTACAAGATTTTTGTCCACTGATTACTCAATTTCCTGATGGATTCCATCTTAACACGGCTGAAAAGATCATCTAGTCTAAATTCTTCCGAATGCAAGTCTCGAGACCATTTCACTTCAGCTTTTATCTCTTGATTGTCTTTGTTAATTAGGAGCCAGTAGTAATCCTTGTTTTTCATTTTGAGTAGGTCTATTACAGTATTGGGCGAGAGTTGGAAAGCATCCACGGCTAGAAAGGTGCTCTTGTCTAAATGTTTTTCCCTTGCCTTTTTGACTAAATGTTTTGGGATTGCCGAGACAACTTGCATATAAGTTAAAAAATTGCATTTAAGCTCGTATCTTCGGACAAATTCCGGATAAGTAAAAAATTTGCCATCATCTTTTAAAAGATCTTGTATGAGAAAAATTTCTTTTTGGAACCAGTCTTTGTGAAATATGGTTTGGTTTTCAATTAAAATGTTGAATAATACTAGTTCTTGCCCGTTTACACATTTGTGGGCTGTTTTAAGTTCCAAAAAATACTGCAAAATAGACCTATAAAATAGAGGTAACGTGGTACCTTTCAGAAATTTTTCATTGTAATTGCATCTTAACAAAAAGTTAAGACCGCCATATTTGTTCAAGAAGTGGTTAGGGATCACCTTCCAGGATTCGTCGCATGATTGCTCATTTTTTAACAGTCTTGAGATCCATGCTAGTTTAAGTGATTTGACCATAACCTCAATACTGGGTGCACGCAGACCTCCATTCTTATAGTCAAGGGCCATTACTTTACGTTTTATTTTATCTTGCTTTTTTTTCCAAATAAACCTAAAGATAAGAGAGTTAATATCTTTGATACATTCAGGGGGTGTGTCAAGAATCGAAATGGAATACACCAGTTGTGAAATTCCAAGACTTTTAGATATAAGACTTCTGCCGAATAAAGTGAGACTCCTGGACTGCCAAAGATCGAGAATAGTGCTTAACTTGTCGATTTTCGCTTTAAAATTCTTTCTCTCGTTTTGTTTTTGATGGTAAGATATAAATATTCCTAACGCTCTAATTGGATCTTTTGGCCACTGGAATTCAAAAGGCTCATCTTGGATGTCTCTCCATGGCCCCAGCCACAAAGCTTTAGTTTTAGTTGGGTTCAGTCTCAGACCGGAAACGTCACCGAAGTCATTTAGTACTTCAATCGCTCTTTGAACCGATTTACAGGAACTGCATAATAGTGAGGTGTCGTCGGCGAACTGACTTATTTTGATTTCTTTTTTGAAGATTCGAATCCCCTCTATTTCTTTGTCTTGTCTTATTTTGCATGCTAATATTTCCACCGACAAAATAAATAAATAAGGAGACAGGGGACAACCTTGCCTCACTCCTCTTGACAGTTTAAAGGAATTGGTGCAAAATCCGTTGTTTAAAACAGAGCTCTCCGGATTAGTGTAAAAAGTAGAGATCCATCGTTGGATACTCTCACCGAAGTTAAAAAGAGCGAGCGTCTTCTGGATGAATTCCCATTCAATGGTGTCGAACGCCTTACGGAAATCTAATTGGAGGAGTATCCCAGGGATTTTCTGGGTTTCTGTTTGCTCTAAGATGTCGTTAAGCAGTCTAACATTTTGACCGATGTATCTTCCTTTTATAAATCCAGTTTGATCTGGATTGATGAGAAGTGTCCTACTTTTTCTATTCTTTTAGCTATGGCTTTTGACGCGATTTTATAGTCCAAATTTAATAGAGTAATCGGCCTCCAATTTGCGAGATTAAGTAAATTCGAGTCTTCTTTTGGTATAAAAGTGATGGTACCTCTACGCTGGGAGATTGACATTTCGCCCGTTTTATATGCTGCATTGTAGCAATTGATTAAGTCTTCGCCCAGTAAATCAAAGAAACAATTGTAAAATTCCCAGGTAAAACCATCCTCTCCTGGCGATTTTCCGCTAGAAAACGACTTCAGAACTTCTTTGCATTCATCCATGGTAATTTCACCCTCTAGCTCCTCTTTGTCTAAATCTCGTAGCTTAGGTAATTCTAAGTTTCGAACGAAATTTTCAAACCGATTGTCATCAATATTCCCCCTTTTTTTTTTCTTTAATACTTTTTGAGATCTATAGGGGGGCACTTTGTGCCCCTCTCCCAGGCTCAGAAACTCAAAAAAAGCCCAGGCAGAATAGGGTTAACCTCTTGGAGGGAGATGGCGCATAAAGAGGGTGGTTTAGTTAAATTTCTTCGTTAGTTTTTCTATCGTATGAGTTCGAAATTACACCAAATGACTTTTCTTCTGTTGCTGGGGTGATCTGACGTTTGTTGCGTTGAACCATTGGAAAACGTCTTTTGCAAATGTCTTCGCGTAAAAGAGCATGCAATGAGTGTGTGGTCAATGAAGTCGTTTTGTCCGCAGTATATGCATTCATCATGCTCGTTGATACCAAATTTGAGTAATTCTCTATTCGTAACTATAATTCTAGATATGAAATTAAAGTAAAACTCTTTGGTGGCAGTATCTTTTGCCTTTGTCAATAAACGGTTCGGTATTGCGCTAATTATTTGATAATACTCAAGAAAGCTAGTTTGGCATCCGTATTTATCGGAAAAACTCCTTGAAAGTGAAGAAGTTTCCATCATTATTAAGAAGGTCTTTAATAGAAACAACCCCTTTCTTGAACCATTCATTGATATATACTGGCTTCCTGCCAACTAGTATTTGTTAAATAAAACTATATCTTGTGATTGATCATTGCCATAGAGAGTTTTCAATCATTGAAAGA
The DNA here is from genome assembly GCA_964017195.1 of Siderastrea radians. Taxonomy (NCBI): domain Eukaryota; kingdom Metazoa; phylum Cnidaria; class Anthozoa; order Scleractinia; family Rhizangiidae; genus Siderastrea; species Siderastrea radians. The sequence goes on along the minus strand of OZ024891.1, from coordinate 35,255,898 downwards.
GTCGAGTATATTTTTATAAAAAACGGGTAGTTGGTTGAAATACTTCACATTTTAGTTGCACCTCAATATAAAATTTAGACCAACCCCGTTCCCAGGACTTTTTCCCTTTTTTAAAAAAAAAAATCAATATTAATTGCTTTGTCTTATTATAGTTCGTCCTCGTGTCTCCCTTCATCCGGGACCTCATTACGCCATTAAAGGAAACAACTTTCTTCTTCCAACCTGTCACGTGACTGGGCATCCGGCACCAGTGGTCACTTGGAGAAAGTCATCTGGTCAGTTACCCAAGGGGAGGGTGAAGTATAACGACAGCGCTTTACAGATTTTACATGTCCGCAAAGAGGATACAGACACGTACTTCTGCTCAGCTGCAAACCTTTTAGGAAGTGTTGAAAAGAAAACGCTGTTAGTTGTGGTCTCACTGCCTCGGTTCACTGCTAAGCCAAACGCGAAGTTTGTTGCATGGACTGGTGACACTTTGAAATTAAACTGCAGCGCTACTGGTGATCCACAACCAGTCATTTCCTGGAAGAGAAAAGGAGGTCAGTTGCCAGTCGGTCGGAGCCAGCACATCAATGGGGCTTTAATAATTAGAGACATAGCAGCGGAAGATGAAGGAAATTATGTTTGTGTTGCGACAAGTGCAGGAGTGTTTGACGCAGAAACAGCTACTTACATTGAAATTAAAGGTGAATTTATGTTGTAGATGCTATTTAGTGTTCATATCAAAGGGTTTAAAGCAAACATAAAAAATCGTAGTTAGAGACTTACTGCTAGGAGTTCGGTTATTAATTGATATATAGAAAATTAGTTAATTTGCTTCCCGTGGAAGAATAAAGAAGATAAAGTGAAGCACTGCATTCTTTGAATAAATAAATGATGAAGTATGGAAAAAAGAGGGAAGCAAGTAAGTAATGAATAATTTTAAATGTGATTGAACGAATAAATGAAGAGAGAAAATAAATTAGTGAAACAAGAAACTTACAAACTCTTTTCGTTTCATATCATTAATCCTTTGCTAATAATGAGCCACTGTTTTTTTGTGGTTTTTGTTGTTGTTTTTTCCTAAACTGTTATTGTTTTGCTTCAATTTAGATAAACCAAGACTTACTATCCTTGCTGCATCTCATATTCTTGGCAGCCTCGAAAACAAATACCGCTACCAGTTGATTTCCTATTTAATCCCAGTCCTTCAGAGTTCAGCCCGTAGCAGGTTTGTGAGGTGTTGGCATGCTAAGACAGATGGTTGGGCGGCATCAACATTTCACAGACAGTGTGATGCCAAGGGTCCTACTGTCACCATCATTAAAGTCAACAATTACATCTTTGGTGGATACACTGACGTGTCTTGGTCTAGTCCTAGTGAGTATCATTCGTTAGAACGCGAATTTTCATAGACTTTTTAGTGTAACCATTGATTGGATTGGCGTGGCAGTTTGTGGGTTGGACAGATAATTGGGACGTCATTTACGTCTCACAGACAGTGTGATAATGGTCCTACAGTCACCATCATTAAAGTCAACAATTACATCTTTGATGGATACACTGACGTGGCTCCTTAGCCCATTCTTACTCATGGTAATATTTTATGGCTGTACGCATACGTATTGTACATGTTGTAGTTCAAATTTATCCTTGGTTCAATTATTATTTTCTTTTGTTTCATTTTCATTATCATATATTAACATAAAAAAGAACAAAGGAAAATAAAAATTGAACCAAGTAGAAGATTGAACCAGCAACATACACACCTTAAAGTATAATGGTATTATAATGAAATGCTTGATTGTGTGTGGCTGTCCAGCCGGCTATTTGTTCACGTAATTGGTGCACAGTCACGTGAGGGTATCCACTTACAGCTGTCCAATTACAACTTTTTATCATAACATAACTGCAACTGAATTCGTACACTGCGGGCGTCAATCAGTTGAAATTAAATTAGAGCTTCTGTGCTTGTTCTACACTTTTCCAAATCTGATAGACTATGAGTAAACTTCAAAAATTCAGCATGTCACTGGTTGGGATTAACAGCAAAGGAAAAATATATGTCCCTGACAGGAGTCGAACCCGTGACTTTTTGCACACACGGTTCGGAAGAGATAGAATATATCAGTCGTGTATCACGGACGTTCTGAGTGAAGAAGAGTTGACCTAGAGTTTCTAGAATTTTGTCGTTGATACGATTAACCGGTATTTGAACTTTATGACGTACAATTTAGATGTAATCGTGGCCGTACTTTCTAATCGACCTCACGTACTAAGCATTTTGAAATAACACGTCCGATTACTTTTTGAATTTTAACCTACTCAGTCTAATCACCATTACTAATTACAGAAAAAGTAAAAGATTTTTCGCTTTGCAGAAGCCCACGAAAAAGTGTTTGCTAAATAACAAAGCAGATGATCTTTCGTGGTACTAGTGCGTTGCGCTCCTCCTCAAAAGGACGTCTGTGCAAAGAACTGTGTAATTTCCTTCCCTCGAGTAGCTTGTGTAAAGCCGCCCGCTCCCTCAAACAAAAATCCGATTTTTTTCTCAAAGGAGCAAGCGCCTGGATACATGCTACACGCGAAAATAGCAGCCCCCAAAATTTTAAATTGATTGTACTTTGTATTATTTCCGAATCTGATTTTTGTCTTGAGGGATGCAAGCGCCTGGATACACGCTACACGCGAAAATAACAACCCCCCAATTTTCAAATTGATTGAACTTTGTGTTATTTAAAGAGTTGCGTCGATCATCATCATGGAGTAATTCTGTCCTTTACTCAGACCGTCTGTTTCAGCGAAGCACATGCGCAGTCTTTTATTAAGAATAAAGTGTGACTACTCGCTGCAGGAAAAACGACCTCACTTGTTTTCGATTTCGTGCGAACTGTGAAGGCGCAGAGAATGTTATTTTACTGCATGCTGCACGTCACTCGGTTTTCTTTCGCCTGGGACGACAGAGGCTGTTTGAGTCTACTGAACTAAACTACAAGAGACCGGAAAACGCACTGCAGTTCCTGCAGGAGACTGTAATGGCAAAGTGCGAATGCTCGTCGTGCACAACTTTTATGGCTTATGTTAATCGTGCTCGTTTTTACAAATTTTCTTCGCATTACACGCATTTTGAAATTACAAGACCGATTACTCTCTGAATGGTACTCATTCAGTGCAATTATCATTGCTAAGTATAAGAACAAGTTTATAATAGATTTGTGCATTTGCAGCAGTCCACGAAAATTGTTTGCATAATAACAAGCAAAATGGTACCAGTGCGGTTGCTATTCCCTCAAAGGTCGTCTCAGCAAAGAACTGTGTAATTTCTTTGCCAGCGAACTTTTTCTTCCTCCCTCGAATAGCCTGTGTACAGCCACTGGATCCCCTCATGACAAATCCGAAATTTTCTTTAAGGGAGCAGGGGGCTATATACCGGATACCCTCGAAATTAGCAGTCCTCGGTATCCACATTGATTACTTTGCATTATTTCCGGGTCTGATTAGATTTACGACATCAACATGAAATGATTCGGTTTTTGCTTAGTCTTTGTGTAGCAGTAAAGCACATACATAATCTTCTCTTAAGATTAAAGTCTGGGAGATTGCAGGACAAGCCAGCTTACTTGTATGAGATTTCGTGGGAGCTATGAAGGCGCAGAGAATGTAGTTCTACTGCACTGTGCATGTCTCTCGGTTTTCTTTGGGACTACAGAGGTTATTTTGAGTCTATATTGGACTAAATTACAGGAGACCATAGAGCGCACTGTACGTCCTGCAACGGGCTGCAAGTACAAAGCGCGAATGCTCGTTGCGCACATTACACTTTCGTGCACAGCGATCAGCATTTGTGTCGCTTTCTCTATAGTTGACAACGAGCGATACAGCTAGAGTCTTGGGACTGAACGAGACATCAGTAGTATTTGAGAAGAGGGAGAGTGTATAAAAAGTCGAAACTTCTTCCCTACCTAGCCTGTTACCCACTTAGAATTTCAGGTGACTGATATTGGACAGTTTTCTTTACACCGTGTTCTCAAAGACTATATCCAAACTATTTTCACCTAAAATGTTTTCCATTATCCAAGGTTTCTGTGGTTACTCCTCAACTAGATAAGCCTGCAATTATGTAAATATTTAATCATGGAATTGTTTATTAAATGTTATGTGGGTATGTAATTATGAAAAAAATGTGTTATTTTCTTTCCTAGGTTCTGGTGGTTTTGCTTCATCCAGTAAATCGTTTATTTACTCTCTGTACAACATCAATGGCTATGCTCCTGTTAAGCTACAGATCAAGTCAGGACAAACCAGTGTCGCTATATACAGACATCCTAGTCACGGACCAATCTTTGGTAACGGATGGGACATCCACAAATCGAACAACGCCGCGAGCAACAGGCAGTCCTACACCTATTGTGGCAACACTTACCCCCTCCCCCCAGGGTATTCTTCATCTGGTTATTCCTGTACATTTTATGCAGGAAGCTACAAGTTCACTCCCACTGACATTGAAGTATTCTACGAGACAACAACTTAAACCAAATAAACAAAATACTGTGAACTCTGGTTATCCGATCTACCTCATCTCCCTCAGTATCATTTAGTGAATTCAAGGTTTGAAATAGTGACAACCCTTAGGTTCATTTGACTCCTGGTCAGTTCGTTATTTTAAGCCCTGCTTAGCTTTTCTTTTCGAGATTTCCCAATTCTGATCCAAACAAATGTTAAAGTCTCACGACTTGTTATTTCAAAACTGGATAGATGGAAAAAATTCCACCTACTCTATAATCATATTTTTCTAGTTTAACGCGAACTACAGTATGTTTTTTTTTTTATCTTGACGCTCGAGCATTTGCTGAATTTTTTTGTTGATACACTGTGTGGTATAATTTTGAATTAAATCGCACCCTTATTTTTCTTGGAAGGAAAAAATAAAAAGGAAAAATCACATCATTCTTCACACTCACCAAGTTAGATTACTATCAGTTGAAAATAATGATGCTCATCAATCTACTAATTGCTTACCTTAATATAGATTTCTCGGCACCCAAAATAATTTGTGAAGATTCCCAAAAAAATCTGAAAGATTCATATACCTTGCACTACAAACCAATGAAGGCATTATGAGATTGTGCCTTGAAATCAGGGTTGTATAAAAAAGGAAAAAATGTTTAAACGTCTGGCGATTCACCTGCTGCTCAATTGATGGTATAATTCATCATTTTGAGGGATTCAAGTAGTTTTCCACGGAGGCGGTTTCATCTTTACCTGAATTCTAGTGTTTATTTCTCGGTTTTCAGGTCGTAATTAAATTTTTTTGTGCTTTACACAGTTAAAGGTTAAAACAGTCAGTAGTTTGAATCTCACTATGTCATCTGACACGTTTGGAAACTTATTATCGTTTTAAAACACTTTTCTCCAGCTTGTAGTCTTTTTCCCGGACTCAGTTCAAATGACAACCTCATTCACAGGATCTCGATCCTAAGAGCAGGAGGCAAGTTCAAATTATAATAGAAAAACAAAACAAAATAGAAGCAAGTACAGCCTTTGATAGCTCGGTTGCTCCTTAAGATTTTATCCGCAAACTCAAAAGTTAGTTCTGCCTTTCACAGCGTAGTAAACAGCAGCGGGGAACAATGCTGCTAAGAAGTTTTCATTGAGAAGGTTCATATTTGAGAACTTTATCCATAGTTTAAAAACTTTGAACCACCATAAAAAGCACACCATACTAAACATCATCACAGGAAAACTCTGTTTAATTTCTGTGATTTAACTTTTGAACTTAATCATTAAAGTGGCTGCTGTCGTCGCCGGACAGGCGATGGCCTTTCAAAGCTATTGGGGTACACTCTTTTTCCATTAGCTCGTTTAGATTAAATATTACTAGTAAAGCTCCCCCCTCCCCTCAGTACCCTCCCTACCCTGGCTGAAAATGTTTGAAATTATTACAAAACGCTGTAAAGAGTCAGCCAAGCCTTGCTCACTTTGAATTTTGTGTAAATACAAGAGATTGAAGATATATCGTTATCCTTTGTTGGTTAATAAAATATAAACTTATTTTCTTAGTGAATTATTACCCAGTTTGTTGTTTTGAAAAATCCATGTAACCGAGGTCTCTGAGTGTATGAGGCTTCAGCTCGATCAAACGGATTTAATTGAGTATTGTTGAAAACAACTTTGTTGTGCGATGTTGAGCGAGTTGATCACCAAATGAGTTTAACATTGTTGTTCACACTTGGGAACAAAAGAAAGTTGATTCAACATCTCTTAACAAGAAGGCCAAACATGTTTAGCAAGTTGAATTCATCAATGTCGAACAGTGTTGTTTAACGTTCAATGTTGAGCACAATTATCCGAGGCCTAATATTAGCAAGAAGTTTCAAAAAGTTTTTAATTAGCTTACTTTTTTGGCGTATATCTTATATTACAGTCTGTACAGTAATTGGCAAAGAAACGCTAGAAAAATTTCTCCTTATGTGAAAAAAAAAACTTGATTAAACTTAAAGAGAAGTGTTACTATCCTGGGCCCAGTTGTTCAAAGGGCGGATAACGCTATCCACCGGATAAATCGTTATCCAGGGGATAAATGATAACAAAACAATATACACTATCCACTGGATAGTGATTTATCCAGTAGATAGCGTTATCTTCTCTTTGAACAACCGGGGCCTGTAATTAAAGTAGCTGGTTGTATTGTATAACTATTGCATGGGGTATTTTTTGAACAACTATAATGAGCCAGCCACCGCTAGACCTACCCGTACTTTAAGCTGACTCACAGATTGGAAATATGAATGCTTATCATGAACATGTAACAGAGTAGCTTTGCTGATAGTGAAAGAAAGCTTGATTAAAATTGCGTATTTACACTACATTATTCATTCAGGAAGTTTCCTTTTTTGAAATCGTTTTAGGTAGCAGCAGTTGTTGATGTGAAAACTAAGATTAAAACTAGAATATCCTGAAAGGTCTTATATTCCGTTGTAGCAGACCTTATTCAAGTAGTTTCCTGTTTTTCAATTGTTTGAATTTTCAAAATAAAGTTTCATGTACCAGCAGTTCCTGGTGTGTGAATAATTACTGTACCCGAAGAAGTTTAACCGACAATCTTCTTCAATATTTATGGGACACCTTTGCATTTCCGTAACAGTAAGACAAATTCTTGGAAAATTAACCCCCCCCCCCTCCCCTGTACCACGATGATTTCCCATTGATCAGCAGTTTATCTGTTGCTCAACATTGGGGAAATGGGAGGCGTGGGTCATTTTAACTAATGTTGTGGCCAAAATGATTTGCAAAAGTTGAAAGCAGCGGCTTGGAGTGAAGTGTCCCAGGAACATCTGCCGATAATTGTAGAGTCCTAAAAGCCTTTCGTTCCGTTGTAACAAACCTTATTCAAAATGGCCACCATTGATTTCGTGACACAGTCTGAATAAATTCTAAAAGGAAGCTAAAAAGCATTAAGGTTAATCAGTTTTTTTTAATTTCACCTGTAAAACGTAAGTAAATTGGGCTTTTTTTAAAACGTGTTTATCTCTTTCAATTTTCAACATTTTAAGCTATTTTCTCTCCATATTTGCAATTAAATGTGACAATTTCCCTTTCAATTTATGCTATTTTATCGTATTTCTCGATAACGTTTTAGAATAAAGGACTGTTGATGTACACAGTTATGATGAACCATATATGGGTAGGATAAAAAAAACTGTTCTTCCAGACAGGCGACTTGAAACAATGTTTGTCTGCCAGATAATCAGTTAGGTGGGTTGAAAATATTCTTGAGGATAAATGTCAAAAAAATTGAAAATGGTGTTTCTCGCAGCCAGCTTCAAAGTGACGTGGAACAAGTTCGTCATAGACCACAAGCAGTCTCTCTCTTTCTGCTATGGGATAGTCGAGCAAAAACAACTTACGCGCGCACGAGCGCAAAAATCGCCTGCCGCATGGAAACGTGACGCGCACGTGCTGCACGCTCTTTTCGGCTCACTATACACCGGCGTCACGTTTTCCACGCGTAGGCGATTTTCGCGTTTGCTGCGTTTTCCTTTTGCTCGACTATTCCTGAGCGGAAAGAGAGAATGCGGTCAGTTTGCTCCTCCACAGTGTTGCAGCTTGAAGAACTGTGAGTAGTATTCTGTCATTAGTAATGAGAAATGAAGTATCAGTGTGGAAGTCATATAACCATATTACGAGGGACCTGCTTTGTCAGGCAAATAATCCCCCGACTTTCGAAAAGCTATAAAAAGAAGAAAACTTGGCAGACTACCCACACTCGTGAGGTTAGTATCACGTTACAAGCTGAAACAGTATACATCAAAACCTTCCCGCATTGTGCAAAACATCTGTGCGGATTACTGAAAGAGCTTGGTTAAAAACCACCAAAATGACTGTTAGAAAGCAGAATTTTCCCTCCTATGTTTCGATTATCTCCGTTTTGTCAGTTGTACTGTACTGCTTGGGACTTTTACGAGTTGAGTTGGAGTTAAACGAGCAGAAGAAGAGAATAAACGCTCTTGAAAACATTGCTGAGACTAAACCGACGAACAACCCAGAGACGTCATAAAGTTAATTAATTAGGGATACTGCCGGTAACATTGTTGTAGTGCATGTTAACTATAACAGTATTGATAGAAGTTAGATTTTAGAACTCGGTTTCTTTCTTATGTAAACCATCGCTTGTAACCCAAAATTAAAGCAGTAACGTGCAAATATAAGAGGTAAAAGCTTTAACAAGATGAGGAATTTACAGACTATCTACTGTGTGTTTTCTCCTGTGACAAACAAAACTTAGGGTTAACAGGTCACGTTCTTTAAGTTTTCTAGGCCAGTTGATATAGAAACAATGTTTATTTTTGATTTCATTCTGTATTTTTCAAAAGCCTAACCTCCTTTTACTTCCAAAACTACCACTTAGCGATCATAGCTAATTCTATAACTGAACCACCAAAGCAATGTAATCCGGCCATTGCGCGTTCTTTCTTGTGGCAAATAGAACCAAGGGTGAAGAGGTTACATCTATTCTCTAAGAGGAATCAGAAAAAAATGTGAATTACGACAGAGACGAATTTTTTGTCTGTTAATCTGCGAAGTTGTTCACATATAATGATAGTTTGATAACTGGAGAATCCCAGAAAATTTAGCCCTACCTTACTGTTACTTTCCACTTTGAACTGTTCTTTCTTTTCGCGTATCTTAATTGACTGATATGGAGACCAAAAAGAACCTCCACCAAAACACGAGACATGAATATTTGTATGCAATTTTAAATTGAATTTGATTGAAAGGGTTAAAGGATTAAAAGTGACATTATGACTTTACGTTTTGAGTCTGTGGAAGAAAAAAATACGCTTTGACCCTGTAGATAAAAGTTATGCAACTTTATTACATAGACGAGAGTGATTTAGTGGAAAATAGACCACTCGTTAAGTTCATACGGTCTACATCCGGGACTCGAGTGGCGTATTTTCCATTTTTTTACCATTCGAAAATGAAAAACATATCTTCGCGTTGCCGTGTAATATCCTCAACCTATTATCTTAAATCAACGGGGTGTGATTTTTTGCTTGTATTTCGGCAAAATGACATTTCTGATTGATCAGTGTTAGTTTTTGGCCACTTCTGGGTTGCTCAAGTCTAATTATTTCACAGGAACACGTCATGTTTTCAGAGGTGGTGTAAATGCTTGTTAACTCTCCAGTGACCTTCTCCTTCAAGCAACGTTTATATTAACAGTCTAAAGTTATAACACTGGCAACCAACCGATTTATTGTTAATAACTTTGCATACCTATTTGACAGCAGTTTATGGATCGCACATAGCAAACAAATACCCAACTACCTGTTCAAGGGAGAAAAAGTTTACGGATCTAAAGAAAGCCGTGATAAAGACAACTAGTTTCAGTCAGTTAGTCAATCAATCAATCAATCAATCAATCAATCAATCAATCAATCAATCAATCAATCAATCAATCAATCAATCAATCAATCAATCAATCAATCAATCAATCAATCAATCAATCAATCAATCAATCAATCAATCAATCAATCAATCAATCATGTGATCAATTTAAGTCACTTAGTTTATTACAGTCACTCCTAGCGCGCCACACGTGGCCTTCTAATTGGGTGCAAGTCATAACGCTGCTAATTTTATATGTCTTAGATGTGTAAAAAAAGATAGATAAATGTATAACTGTACTGAAGAGAAACTTTAATCACTAAATTATTGTAAATTCAGACCTCTGACCTGTACAAACGGTAAATCACTTTTCTTTCTTGGCAGAATCTCAGTTCAATAACCTCCATATTTTTCTTCTTTCTTTTCAGAATCTCTGTCTTATAAAGTCGAAAGGAACAGGCGCCAAGCTGCTTCAACAAAGAACACGACGCAAGCTCAACACACAGCGGACACGATGCTGAAAATCAACAAACTGTTATCAGAGGGGAGACTGCAACTCTGTCAATCAAAGGGGGACACGTGCGCGTCAGGTCCTCCAGGCCCTCCTAGACCACCTGGACCGAGGGGACAAAAAGGAACCCGGGGACGAAGAGGGCAGAAAGGTAGGAGCGGCAATAAAGGAGACGATGATATTATGGGATCGCCGGAAAAGAGCGGTAAGCAAGGCATGATGGGACCTGTTGGCCCACAGGGGAAGCTTGGAAACAAAGGACAGAAAGGAGACACAGGGTCTGCAGGCATGCCGGGAACTAAAGGAGAACCTGGTGAATCGATTTCAGCTCGTACTGTTGCTGTTACTCCTGCAAAGTTGACAGTTAACGAAAGTGGGTCAGCCTTGGTTCAGTGTTCAGTCAGTGGTAATCCTGAGCCAGCAATAACATGGAGTAAACTTGACAATCAGTCAGAAATAAGTCAGTTCGCGGATTCACGTGGCAAGCTGGTTTTACAAAACGTGACAGGAAGTGACTCAGGTGTTTACAAGTGTTCTGCGAGAAACTTCTTAGGGCAGGCGCAGAGACTGGTGCGGCTTGAAGTAAATGGTAAGCCGTCTCTGTATCTCGTGTCTTTTGAACAGTCTAAAGAACAATAGAAGCACAGACACCTAGATCTAGAACATTATCACCAACTACAACTACTGTGAGGTAAGATACAGTATGACAATTCTCTTTATTTAGGGTACATAAGAATTAAGAAAGAAAGGAAACATAATGCCATTTAGATAACGAGAGGCCAACTATTAAAAGTGAGTGGAAGAAGAAATGAGCTCCACTTATCATAATAACAGCCAAGATTATTCTATCTCGAAATGAAGCGTTTCGTATTTTTGTCAGTAGATGTGCATGTGTTATCGATTTCTTTATAATTTGCAAATTTTTGTTGATTCTTGAATATAGTAAACGGCAGACGCCAGGCTGCATTTTGAAGGACACTGCAAAATAATTAAACAATAACTGCGTATTCAACGTGAAATATTTCTTGATTTGTTTTAGTTCGTCCTCACGTTTCACTTCATCCGGGACCTCACCATGCCATTGAAGGGAGCAATTTTACTCTTCCAGCCTGTCACGTGACTGGAACCCGACACGAGTGGTTACTTGGAGAAAGTCATCTGGCCACTTACCCCAGGGGAGGGTGAGGTAAAACAACAGCGCTTTGCAAATTTTACTTGTTCGTAAAGATGATTCAGAGTTCTACTTTTGTTCAGCAGCAGACCTCTTAGGAAGTGTTGAAAAGAAAACGCTACTAGTTGTAGTCTCCCCTCCTAAGTTCACTGTTAGGCCACCTGCAAGAGTTTTTGCACTCTTAGGAGACACCCTGAAGTTAAACTGCAGTGCTACTGGGGATCTACAACCAGTCATGAACTGAAAAAAGCAAGGCGGTCAGCTGCCAGTTGGTCGCAGCCAACAGACCAATGGAGAATTAGTGATTCGGGACATAGTATTGAAGGATCAAAGTCATTACATCTGTGTTGGAACAATTGCAGCATTGTTAAACGCAGAAACTGGTGCCTAAATTGAAGTTAAAGGTAGGTTATATTGCAAACGCTTTTTTCTGTTGATATAAAAAGTTTTATAGCTGAATATAGAGAAATTAAAGTTTAGTACTTTCTTCTAAGAGGAGTGATTAAATGATATATAGACGATTTAGTAATTCCCATACCAAGGGAAATAAAAAAATCCTCAAAAGTTGAGCTGTGTCGTAAGCATTGGTGGAAAACAGAAGCCTGTTGTTATAAAGCAATGCTTAGAATGAAGTTGGAATAGCTTTGTTAATCGGGCCCCTGTCTTCGTCGTAAAAGGGTGCCTATGGGCTTAGGCATGGTACCAACCTTCACTAAAAATAAAACGACATGATTTCAGAACAAACAAATTGAGTGAATGTTTGAAAGAATGAAAGAGCAAACGAACGAACGAACGAAAACAAGAAAGAACGAACGAACAAATGAACAAATGAACGAATAAATGAATGAATGATTGAATGAATGAATGAATGAATGAATGAATGAATGAATGAATGACTGAATGAATGAATGGATGGATGAATGTATGAATGAATGAATGAATGAACGGATGAATGAATGAATGAATGAATGAATGGATGAATGGACAGATGGATGGATGGATAGATGGATGGATGGATGGATGGATGAATGGATGGATGAATAAATGAATGAATGAAGGAAGGAAGGAAGGAATGAACGAGTAATTGAATACTGAAACGATAAATGAATGGTGAATGAAACAAGAAACTGATGAATGAATGAATCAACAAACAAATGATTAATGAAGGAACGAAAGAAAAAAACGAATAAGTGAATGGTTAAATGAATGAGTAAATGAATGAATGAATGAATGAATGAATGAATGAATGAATGAATGAATGGATGGATGGATGGATGAATGAATGAAAGAATGAACGAGTAAGTGAATAGGTTAATGATTGCTTAAAAAGAACCCAACAAAGTCATTGTGTCACAAATCATAGCCGTAGCCCCTTGCTGACAATGATTTGTAGTCACTTCTAATTGGAATTATTCTTTTGTTGTTGCTTAGATTACAGTCTTTCTTCATCCTACATTCTTGGCAGTCTCAACGGCAAGTACCTTTTCCAGTTGATTATTTACTTAGTCCTAGTTCTCCAGAGTTCATCCCGTAGCAGGTTTGTGAGCTGTTGGCATGCTGAGACAGATGGTTGGGCTGTAACAACATTTCACAGACAGTGTGATGGTAAAGGTCCTACTGTCACCATCATTAAAGTCAGCAATTACATCTTTGGTGGATACACTGACGTGTCTTGGTCTGGTCCAAGTAAGTATCATTCGTTAGAACGTGAAAATCGCAAAGTTTATAAACTAACAGTGATAGAAAGAGTCGTACTGTTTTCATCACTAACATATTTTGTAAAAACACTGGTGTAGTTACTACTACTACTACTACTACCACCACCACCACCACCACCACCACCACCACCACCACCACCACCACCACTACTACTACTACTACTACTACTACTACTACTACTACTACTACTACTACTACTACTACTACTACTACTACAGTAACTACTACTACTACTACTACTACTACTACTGCTGCTGCTGCTGCTGCTGCTGCTACTACTACTACTACTACTACTACTACTACTACTAATAATAATAATAATAATAATAATAATAATCCTATAATTAGTATGTACGTATCCAGATAAAAAAGATAAATACAATAAAATAGAAAATAAAAAAAGAATTAAGAACGTCTTTAAAAACGTCTTGAACAAAAATTATAAAGTCACTGTATCGCTTCTTTACCTCGCTGAACAAAATTGACTATAGTTTGACATTGCTTTGATATTGTTGCGTAAGGTATTGAAAAGTTGTGAAGAAATGTCTTGTAAAGTTCCCCTCTCCTGAGGTCTAACCAAGTTTAAAGTAGAATTTGAGTGCAAAGTTTTGGTTCGTTTGTGTACTTCCAGTTTAGCATATTCTGCCCAATGCCGGCAGTAAATGGCTTTGTGAGTGGCTTTCAATAAATTAAAATCTCTTCGTTCACGCATTGGTAACCATCCAAGCTTTATGTCTGATTCAACAGAGTTCACATATTTTCCAGTAACGAAGGTGGATTTTTTTGCAGCCTTTTTAGGAGATAACCGGGTAGAGGATTAAAGACCAGATGACCGTAGTCCAGCTTGGACAAAACAAGTTGTTCAACAAGGTGTTTCTTTAGATAGAAAGCAGTGAAATTCTTTATTTTCCTGAGAGTAGTCAAAGTGCTGTAGCAGGCAGAAGACAGAGAATGATCTTATATGGTCATGCCAAGTAAGATGTTAGTTAATACGCAATCCTAGTAATTTTGTCGTTCGAATGCGTTCCAGCGATTTGCCATTCACCACAAGGTTGGTTTTATATGAGGATATAGAGTGGGTCTTGGAAAGCTGTTGAGTAGAGAAGACCATACATTTAGTTTTTGCTGGGTTAAGGCTAAGTTAGAAACGTTGGACCATTCTGTCAATTGTTTTAGGGTAGTATTCATCCTTGCTTCACAGTATTTTATAGCTGAAAATTTGCAGTGTTTGTAGATGGTGGTATCGTCTGCGCATTGAAAACAAAATGCTCGATGATTAATGTTGTCCTCAAGATCTGCAACATACAAGTTAAAAATCATCGGGCCTAATATAGAGCCTTGAGGTATGCCAAAATCTGATAGTACTTGTTGATGTTCTATCGTCAATGCGGACAAAAACTGTGTTCGGTTGGATAGATAACTAAGAATCCACTTCAGAAAAACCTTGGAGAAATCTAGGTTATGCATCTTTGTGATGACTGATTTAAAATAAACCGTGTCAAAAGCCTTAGAAAAAGTCAGCTAACACCATTAGGGTTACTTCACGTTTTTTTGTTGCACGAATTATGTCATCTTTGATTCCTAATAAGGTCGTGATAGTAGAGTGGCCTTTGCGAAAACCGGTTACCTTGTTGTTTATTACAGCATGCTGCTCAATGAAGTCCACCATCTGAAGGGCAACAACCTTTTCAAAAATCTTTGAAAGCGCCGGTATTATTGATATTGGTCGTTAGATGTTGGATTATCTACTTTTGGAATCGGTGAGACTGGTGCAGTTTTCCAGGCTTTGGGAAAGTAAGAGGTCTTGATGCATTTATTGATGAGATTAGTGACAAGCGCAGCAATATATTCACGCAGCCATCTTGACGTATCTAACAGGAATCTGGTCAGCTCCAGACGAGCAATCATTGCCCAGCGGTTTAATAATATCAGCTACTTCATCTGTTGAAACCGGGCTAAGTTTAAAGGATCGTGGAAATACTCATCCCTGTCAGGCCATCAGTCAAATCCAAAAGTTCATTTGTGGACGTAGCATGACAACGTAGTTGCGAAGTGTTCATTGAGGGTTTTTAAGTTGACTCATAAAGGCGTGCGGTTTGGTTTTATAAAATTTGGGGGACTATTTTCCAAACGTCACGTGGCTGGTGGGAAGATAGGGCATTTTGCATGAAAGATTTACGTGCAGAACAGATTTCAATTTTTAACTTGTTACTTACTTTATGACCGGCGCACGTACTCATTTCACACACCCAATTATATGATCGTGCTAAAACAAAATACTCGATTGTAATTCATTGGCTCTATGCGCACCTATTTGCAACCTTATTGGAGCAAGATCACTTGAGTATCCAATTACAGCTGTTCAATTAGAACTTTTTGTAACTGGATAGCTGTAATCGGACACCCACACTGAGCGCCCGTCAATCACGTGCATTTTAATAGGTCCTTGTGTGCTATTTCTCCCCTTACTGCATTTTTGCACTTGATTTGCGCACTTGCAATTGTTCCTGCCTGACTAATAGGTGAAAACCGATGTTTGAAAACCAGTAGATCAATCAATGCCAATCGATGATCGTTAATTGATGTCGATTTGCCAATTTGCCAATCAATGACCGATCGATAGTCACTAGAAAACGCTCCTTCATTACAACCATATTTATTGATTATTATCGATTGGCATCGATTGCTACCGATTTAAATCGATATCTGTTGGTGTATATACTATCCAAGTCAGTTCACAGTGATTTATGCATGTTGATAAACGTATCCGAATTACAGAGATGACAGCCTACAACGAAATACTCGCTGATATACCAGTGACTTCGGCAGGGAAGTCACGTGAAGTTTACTTAAATGACCCCCTCTCTACCTTAGAAATTAAGTTCCTGCAGGAGTAAATGTCTTTATTGACAAGCGCTAAAGGTAATTTTCTGGTAGGGATTCCAGGGGTATCTTCCCCTGTTTGAAAAACTAGAGATGCTCTAATGCAACTGATTTGCTACATTATGAAGTACATAAACAGACAATTAATATCGGTTTAAAGCATTATATAATTATTTTGGACACTGTTATCGGTTGTTCAGTTGTTTAAGAATCAGACCAGTAGAGGCCGAAAAAGAGTTTACATTCCCCTGGCTTTATTTTGTAATGAAACAGTTGGTGGGGTAGAGTTGCCGTTGGGTGTATAATAAAGTAGGGGGTCCGGGGGCATGTTTCCGCGGGAAAATTTGAATTTTCAGAACCTAAGAAACGCTATTTTTGGCCTTCTGGCACTGGTGTTTGCATTATTACAGATGCTGTCACTACTGAACTTAAGGGCAATTTTTTTGGGCCCCCCCCACCTTTACACAGCATATTTTTTTGGCTGCCCCCCCCTCTTTGAAGCCATATTTTTTCACATGGCTCCCCCTTCAAATCCCACCAGGCCCCCCCCACCTCATGAAAAATGAACGGTCCCTTAGGTGCTCAGTGTAGTCCACTCAGATCATGGTACGCGAACTCCCTTTAGTTGGAATAAGTGCATTTAATTGAACTGATGCACTGTAATGGTTCGTGAACCTTTTTGTGAGATTGCCATAACTAGTTATCGACAAAAATCAGTTATATAACGGTCGGTTTGAGATAAACGCCGAACTTCAAATAGACGCCAATTAACCTCGAATAAACGCCGGGAGCGTTTATTCAAAATTTGACCTTGTGGACCCGGCGTTCATTCGAGGCCTGGCGTTTCATCGCGAAATTACGATATTTTCAATTTTATAGTTTCAACGTTTTTTTGTAAGTTAATCTCCAACGCGTGGTTTTTAAATTACATCCTTTATTGGACTGTAAGCTTTTTAAAGCCTTGAAAGGAGGGGGATCCGCGTGGTGGTAAACATCTATTGTCCTGTTTCACTGTTGCCAGCAGCGTCCAAAGTATGCAGACATGTTGTTCTGAACCAACTAGCCGAGTATGTGGCACAGAAGGAACGTTTCAAAATCAGAGCGGCAATAAGAAACTAACTCCACATAAACGTTAAATATTTTTGGTATTATTCGATCTTTCCAAGGCCTTTGAAAGTATAGACCACTCACTTCTTCTAGCGAAGCTTCATGCTCTAGGTCTTTCCAAAGTTTAAGAGCTACCTATCAGAACAAGGCCAGCCGGTTCGCATACGATCTCTACTATCAGAAACCCTGATAACAGTACATGGCATTCCCCTAGGTTCCATTTTTGTATCAGCACATGTTCAACATAGACATTAACTCCATTAGGAAACCAAGCTAAAGCAACCAACCTAAGTGACTAAAATTTACCTGGGAACACTTTGGTATGGCAAGTGCTTGTCCATCAAGTTTGAACCATGGCAACCACTTTTTAAAAGGCCTTTTAACAGAATTTTGAATTTTCACCTTTTCATTGCAAAATTATAACTTTTCTGAAGTAACTGTTACATTTTTATATCATTTTCTAGTTCTTTTATTGGTTTGGTTTCTTTTTGGTCAATTTTGGCGATTTTCAAGGTTCTGCAAAAACCAAGAAATCTAAAATGGCGGATCCGAGATGGCCGCCGTTTAAGAACCGAAAGTAATTGTTACGTCATATGACGTTAACAGCATATGTTGCGGACCTCAAAAGGAAACCTTTTTAAACATACGAGCTGCCGTCCAAGTTTCGTTGTATTAGCTTTAATAATCTCAGAGTTAAGGAGAAGGGGCCGAATCAGCCTCCCTCCGGTCCCAGAAACACGTTCCAAACACGTGCCTTTTGGACGACTTCAAGTGAGCTGTACCCAGACAGACGCTGCAGCTCACCTGACAGCAGATTTACAGAGAGCGTCTGCCTAGTATTGGTCCCGGCCATAGTCTCTTAATAAACACAGGAAAAAACGAAACCGTTCTGAAGAAAGTATCAGACAGCTTCCATGTAACTCTCGTTGGCAAAAACTGAGCATATCACCCAAGAAGTAGTCTCCAAGTGTATTACCAGCCTCTGTCAGATTAACCGCGGCCGGTGGAAACATATCCTAGATGAACAGACCTTGGCAACATTTGTAAACGCTTTAGATTTTTAGTAGACTAACTTCTCTTCTGTATGGTCTAATATGTCACAGAAGAGCACTGCCAAACCAAAGAACGTGCAGAATTATGCTGCACGAATAATCACGGACACCAGGGGAAAAACAAAGCTCAAGGAAAGTACAGCTGCCTCCCTGTGTGTCATATGTTCTCAAGAAGAGATGCTGTAATGATCTTTAACGCTTAGCTTCGCCCTGCTTGTGTGACAGGTTCATCATTAGGTCAGAATTCCACAGTTGTAATACTTGAAAACAGAAAAAAAACCACTAACAGCATTGAAACTAGCATATGAGACTAGTACGTGTATGTCTTTTACGAAAGTTAAGCTTATGTTAAAGTGAGTAGTGAGTAATGCAGAAAAGTATTACGTAAATAGTGTTGCTAATGATGCATGTTAAACGGTTTGTAAGAAGTGTTTTACGTAACATTTGAAAGGTGATTTGTGTATTAATTAAGTTACAGTACTAGTCTAGTATTACACGTAAGCTTGGTTAAATGTAATATTCGCGAGTGTTGTAATGTTAGTAAGTAAAAAAAAAAGAACAGTAATTAAATTGTTAAAAGAAAAAACGAGAAGAAGAGGAGAGAAGATTGGGTCACTGGGTTTGGTTAAGACAGGAAATTTGTTTCCCCCCGGTGCTTTCACTTTGTAACTGGTGTATCGTAAACGACTAATATTTGACAACTCTTCACACTATGTTCTCAAAGATTTTCTTCAAATGGTTTTAATCGAATATATGTTTGCTTTTATCCAAGACAATTGTGCAAATATGTTAAGTATATATATCATTATGTAAAATGTAATGTTTTCTTTCCCTAGGTTGGTGCGGTTATGCTTCATACAATAAATCGTTTATCTATTCACTATATAACATCAATGGTTACGCTCCTGTTAAGCGACAGATCAAGTCAGCACGTGAACGAAACGGTATATACAGGTGTTATGCTTTCGGGCCAAATTTTGGTCTCTACCACGACATCCAAATATCGAACAACGCTGCGAGCAACAAACTATCTTTCACCTATTGTGGCGACACTTACCCCCTCCCCCAAGGGTATTCTTTCTCTGGTTTGTGTTCATTTTATGCAGGAAGCTCCTATTTCACTCCCACTGATGTTGAAGTATTCTACGAGGTAACAACTTAAACCAAACAAACAAGATATTGTGATTCCGCTTACTTTTATGCAAAAAAGTTTCACTCCTAGTGACGTTGATGGATTCCACTACTGAGGCAATCACTATTAAACCAGACAAACGCAATACTGTGCTTCAATTTACCCGATCAGCCCCATTTTTTCTAGCTAGATCCTAAACCTTTTAGGGTTTAAAGTGATGAGGACTCAAGCTAAAACGGCTTACCGCTATTTCAATGGTACATTTTAATAATGATTTCACTCAAATACTTAGAACTCAGAACCAACTTGTAAAGGAGAATAAACAACACCGCCGCAGCAACGTAAGTGTAGTTGCTGTATTACATGACTCAGTTCTTGACTCCAGGAGCGGAAGCGATAAAAACGAGATTCTCTTTTTGTATAATCAAGTCTCACTGAGGGAGACATTTTTCTCGCGTTTCTTTACCGACTAGCTATAGACTGAAAGGTTGAAATCATTACAAAACCCTAATTTAGTTTTATAGTAATAAAAAAACAAGCTTAATCTTTTGAAATATTTCGCATATCAGGCTTTGGACAAATGGGCTCAACATTCAAAACTGAATGCCGCGCTACATTGTTGAATTCAACTAGTTAAACGCTTTTAGCCTTCCTGCTGATCTGATGATGAAGGATGTTGAATTAACTTTCTTTTGTTTTCAGGTATGAACAACAAAGCTGTATTCAGCAATGTTAAATGATGTTAAGGACGGTGCCTCCCAATAGAGATGTATGTTTGCAAAGGTTATGGCTATGGGGAACTGAGGAGATCTTAGCAAGGGTTATTGGAATCTAAAAAGAAAAATGTGGGTACATTTTTCAGAGATAACTAAGCAGCCATAATTCTAAAAAAGCGTTAAAATACAAAGAATGTATGGCAATTTCTTTCCAAATTGAAGCTCAATTATCTCCGAAAAATGCGTGGCTACCCCCAATTTTCTTTTTGGATTCTGATAGCCCTTGCCAAGATCAGCATTTTTCCACAGTCATAAAGCGCGCAAAAAATATTGCTGTTTTAGGGGGCAAATTCCTTAAGAAACCTGAATATCCCGAGATGCGCAGAACGTATGCGCAGTAACAAAAGGAGGCACGGTCCTTAAAACCATTTGACCGAGGCCTCATACACTCAGAAATGTTAAATTGCTGTAAAATACTTTGTAACCTTTGTTTATTCTTAGGACTATAGGACTATGATGAGCGAGTCATTTCTAGACCTATTCCTATTTTTAGCTGACAGATTCCTAAAATGAATGCTCTATATGTACATATAGGTAGTGCTTTGCGAATGATGAAAGGTAGCGAGAATAAAATTGCCTATTTACAACAAGTTATTTGTTAGGTAGTTTAATATTTCGTTATCCAGCCCGCCACCCAGCTGACTCACATGCATCGTATTCAACGGAACCAGCCAGACATCTAACTCACATACGGTATGGTGATTTTAATTACCTCTTTTTGACCCCGTTTTGCTTTTGTTCAGCCTTAAGTTGATTGTATTTCTTGTTTGCCAAATGTAATTTCATGTTGTTTTAATATTGGTCACGTTCGTATTCCTGGTCTCCGGAACGATCAGTGCGGCACTTTCGAAGACGCAGTGTTAGCCCCCCTGGGAAGAGAAGGTACTCAATAAAGTTCTATACGGGGGGCACCTCCCGGGGCTCAAACCCTTACCCTTAAATATACTGATTTTTCTTTCCAAAATGGCGGCCCTTTGATATAACTAGAGCAAAATTGTACCCCTCTCTTATGCCTCAACGGATAAGCCAAAACATTGAAATTTCCTATGATCGCCACATTTTCCCCTGACTTTCTGTCCTTCTGGCTCAACTTTGATGTGTTTCACGTTCTTAATTCTGGCAAAATTTTGCACCCTTTTATGCACTCAGCTTTAGCAGCCATCTCTTTCACTTTGAAGCAGATTTTGTGACCCTTTTTCATACTAAAATACGATTTCCCCTACCCTTTCCTTATTATAATCACATACTGCGAGTTTAAAAGAGGAAAAGGCACCCCTTTCGGGCGGAGCCTCTCCGTATAGACCACTTTAGGGGTACCCCCCGGTAGTGTTAGCTGCACTGCATGACTGAAAACACACATGTGGAGCACTTTTTCATGAATGCGATTCATAAAAAAACCGGACTTGCCTTCCCTTATATCCATTATGGTACTCAAAATTGACATTGACGAAATAAGACCCCCGATCAGTGCGATGCTTAAACTGAGGAAAATGGAACTGGCCATTTTTCTGTCCGAGAACTTTGGCTTCCGTACACAGCAATCTTGGACCTCACTTACTAAACGCAGTAAAGAAAAAGCTGACGAAGACAAGGGCATTGTATTTATTTCTTCCATGACTCCATGTCAATGAACGTTTGGCCGTTGTAAATCCGTTTACTGCTGCTGGACCACATGTAGAGTATTGCGTGACAACAAACTGACCGTTGCCACTCATCAATGTGAACTTTGAAAAGCTCGGAAGAATTCCCAGCTAATTCAGGTAAAACTGAACCAGTTTTGCCCGAAAACTGTTCTATGATCTATTTTTGAATACGCCTTGGGTCAAAATGAATTAAGTTGTAATGTAGGGAAATCAATATGTCTTTGAATTGACCGAGAAAAGTCAAGTGGTGAGTGTTGTAGTTTTTGTGAATTTTATATATTTAGGTTTTTCCCTAACCACATGATGAGTGCCGACGAATTTTATTACAGTTACTTTTAGACCAGTCCTTGATCTATTGTCTGATCAGAGAATGAGCTGTTGGTCAGGTCCCTCTTTTAAGAAATCTTGAACTTAATAGAGGCACCTTATCAATGGCATTCGTAATGCCTTTAAGTTGGTGTAAAAATTCTAACAAAATTCCTACAAGACAGAACAAGTTCTTTTAGCACTAAAAATTATAAACATGGCCTTTTCAACGCATGGAATAGACATATTAAGCTGCTTTTGTCTACTCTGTGTTATTTTATGCTATCTCGAGTTTCGTGTTAAAATCGGTGTTTCCGAACGAAGGATATCCTTGCTCAGAGGACGCATCGGAACTATCGGCGTAAAACAGATAGAAAATCAAATGAAGCCAAACAAATGCGATTTTCGTGCTTTAATGATAATGTTGTACTTCTGCCCAGAAAATGAAAGAAATCTATTTTCCATCGAAAATCGACCGGTAGGTTTTTGCACGGAATGCCTTTTAAGTAGGGTATTCTAATCCGTGTAATATCCAAAGAACCTCTTGAAAATTCTTCAATGCGATAAAGGCTCCTGTCGCCGTTTTATTAGAAACATGTAATTTAATCGACAAACAAACTCTTTCTAAGGTCCCCTAAAACCTCCAAATATAAGCGTATTTAATTTGATGGTTTGAACCTGGCAATGTCCCCAAGAAAACTAAGGTCATAACATAAGCCCTTTTCCTTCCCCACCCCCAGAGAACATCGTGACCTTGAATTAATAATACCCTACTGCCGCAAAGCTTGCCCTGGGCCTGCTTTGGGCCCGTCTTTAAGGTAACTGACCCACCCTCGTGATGTCAGTAACACGTATCAACAAAACCTTCTATTGCGCAAAACACCCTTATGGATTGTTGAAATACCTTGAAATCACCGAAATGACTGTTAAAACGCAGAATTTGCCTTCCTTCGCTTCGATTATATCTGTTTTGTCAATCGTACTGTACTGTTTGGGGTTTTTAAGAGTTGAATTGGAATTGAACGAGCAGAGGAAGAGATTGAACGCTCTTGAAAACGTCGCTGAGACTAAACCATCGAACAATATATTAATCCACACTTCACAAAATTAATCAAGAATGCTCCCAGTAGGTTTGTGTTAGTGTCAACTTTAGAAGCATTGATAATTGACGTTTTGAAGTCGGTTTCTTTGTATCGTAAGCTATGGCCTGTGCCCCAGGTTAGTGTAGAAAACGAAAGGCAAAAGCTTAAAAAAAAAGGCATTGACAGAATCAAGCCATTGCGTGTTTTTTTTTCCTGAGTAACAAAACTAAGGGTGAGTGGGTCACTTTATTTTCTGTAAGGCAGTTAACATGAATTTTTTCCTTTTTTCCCTTTTGAAAGCTTAGCTTTTAATTAGTCACAAAACTAGTACCACGAAGCGGAGATCATAGTCATGGCCAAAACAAATAACAAAGCAATGTACAGAATCCGGTCATTGTGTGTTGTATTCCTGTGACCAACAGGACGGAGGGTGAACAGGAGGTCACATCCTTTCTCTGAGCCAGAAAAAAATGCGATAGGGCCGAATTTTCCTCGAATTCAACTGCGGCCAAAAAACATCTCACGTCACTGCAGACTTTTCTGTGCTTCAATATTTTGGTTAATAATCAAATCTCCGACTTGGTGAATGCACCCGTCCGGCCAGAAAGATTTGCATTCCATGTATATTCCATATGGGTATCAGAAAGAACCATCTACCAAAACACGACACATGAAAGCAATATTTTGTATGCTCTACAAAATTATATTTGATTTGTAAATACTCGTTTCTTAGATTCGTTTGTCTGTACTTTCCTCAGTCTACATGTTGTAATAAGTGTTTCTTTTGATAGTAATTAATTTTCAAAAAGTTAGATTTGATATTTATACAAAGTGGTTATAACTTCTGAGTCTGTGGATCAAGGAGAAATGTTATTGACGTGGTAAATGAAAGCTTCAACTGTATTGTCTTAATCAAGGTAATGATATTTTCTTTCTACCAATCAACAGACTAAAAGTTGCACTTTGGGGTTGTTTAAGGTTAATTTCAATTGCACAGCTAACGTGCCATGTTTTCAACGAAGTGCGAAGACCGGTGAAGGCTTGTCTGCTCTCCAGTGACCTGATCCTCTGAACATTGTCGTCCCCAATAATTCGACCGTTATATTTGTGAGCAACTGTCTTTTATAATGTTTTTTTTTTCGATATTCTGCTATTTTATACACCGTGCGACCAGATACTTCAAAGAGACAGGCCCAAAGAAGAAAGCTTAAAGAATCGTGAACAAGATCACAAGGGCTAGTTTGGGCAGCTAGTCAAGTCAAAATTTTAACTTGTCAGGAAATCGATTTGCGTTCTTGTCACAATAATTTTTGGGAAGGAAAAAGCAAAACACGAAACCTTTTCACATTTTTTTCTAACAGCTGCTTGACTTTGTCGTACGTTTTTCGTTTGATAGTGAAGTAGTGGTTAAAGTACGAGTGCAGATGTTGCACTGCTTACTTTTCTTTTTTCACTACACAAGCACATTACGTTTCCACGGGGCGGGCGATTTTCGCACTTGCCCGTATATTCTTTTTGCTAAAGCAACTTGGGCCCAGTTGTTCGGAAGCCCGTTTAGCCCTAACCCGGGAATAAAATTTGACCAAGGTTCCTGTTTCTCTTGTTGCAAAGAAGCTGAAAGAGTTTTCACAGCTAATTATAAGTGGCTGTCCCGGGAAGTGGTCAAAGTCAAAATGCATACGGCAAACGTTTTTCACGGGAATCCTCATCGCTTGTTTGTAAGACTGACTTAAAACTTGTCATTAAGCCTGGGTTAGCTTAATCCTGTTTTGAACAACTGGGCCCTGAGCGGAAAGAAATACTGCTCGTAGTCTATGGTTGATAGCGGCAGGGTATCAAGGAACCTCTAGATTGCAGGCTTCCAAATCAGTAAGAGGTTCTGGTAATTTAGGTCTTTGTGTAACATTGGTTTTTGGTCCCTAAATTATCGCCAATTTTCAAATTGTACCTTTTATTGTCCTTTTCATACCTTTATATATGTTAATAAGAAACACTTTTCGGTTTCGAAAAACATATCTTTTATTTCTTTTCAACGAAAAAAAGAAAGGCCATTCTAAACTTTTTTCCAACAGACGAAAGTCAAATTTGGTATCTTTTCTAACCTCTCTGAAAACTAATGAAAATTGTAATTTCTTGCCTTTTTTAAACTTACTATAAACAAGTAAAAGTCGAAATTTGGTATCTTTTTAAATTTCTCTGTCAACAATTGACAGTCGTAATTTGTTGCCTTCTTTTTAACTCTGTGATGGGCAAAGTGAAAGTCGAAAGCGGGTCGAAATTTGGTTCCTTTTTAAGTGTCCTGTCAACAAGTGAAATCGAAATTTGTTCCCATATTTTCGAAGCATAATTACTGGTCCATAACTCATCTGGGATGTTTAATACATGTCATTAAGACCTTTTATTTCTTTTCAACGAAAAAAAAGAAGGGCCATTTCAAACTTTTTGGCAACAGACGAAAATCGAATTCGGTGCCTTGTCTAACCTCTCTGAAAACTAATGAAAATCGTAATTTCTTGCCTTTCTAAGACTTTCTATAAAAAAACTGAAAGTCGAAATTTGTCATCTTTTTTTTCTTCTCTCTATGAACAAGTAAAACTCGAAATTTGGTACCTTTGTTAATCTCTCTGCCAACATTTGAAAGTCGTAGTTTGTTGCCTTTTTCAACTCTTAATGGACAGGAGAAAGTCGAAATCGGGTGTAAATTTGGTTCCTTTTTAAGTGTCCTGTTAAAAACTGAAATTGAAATTTGTTCCCATATTTTCGAAGCATAATTACTGGAACCTTTCCACCTTTTCTAAGGCTCACTTTTGATTGACATGTGTCAACCGTTTTACGTTTGCTTAAGTTTGTCAGATTCCATTTGTCTGGTGGTAACCTCTTTTCTTTGCACACGATGTTATACAGTTTGGTCAACGCAATTAATCTCCCACGTCACTCAAGATTCGGGAGATACAGTGTAACGTTTGTTTATAGACTACTCGGCCCGTTTGCCGATTCGAAAGCACATTAACGTTGACGATCAAACGTTAGCCGCGGTTTTCATCTTCCTCTTTAACTGAAAATGTTCCAAGTCAACTGAGCTAGCATTCTATCTTGGCAAGGATAGGCGCATCATGGTTGACGTCACTGTAACAGACATCATCACTAGAAAAAGCATAAAAAATTAGTTTTTAATAACGAGCGGAATTGGCAATTCCATGGGAATTGGCTTCAAGTGAATCGCTCAGGTATATTAAGGACTGGGTAATTTGAGGTAAATTCAAAAATGAAGGGGTATTCTATCTCAATAGGTATGCAGCCTAGGGATCACGTGACCAATTAAGGTATCAAATTTCGATATTATTCTTTAGGCGAGATGCAAGAGAGCTTATGCAAACCAAACTTACATTGAGTTCTGCACGAAATAAACTGAAAGGCGTATGCAGATCACTTGATCATTGAAATGTCATGATTTTGTTGTCACGCAATAGCCAGTTGACACTTATCCTGGGTAGGGAGACCACCTTTCCAGTTACAGTTGAAAAGTTTCTCAAAAAGGTAGAAACGCAATCACTGGAAATGCCAAGATTTCAAACGTATTTTTTCCTAGTGTGCAGAAGCCCTAAAGGACAAAAAGGACTGCCGGATAACTGGGATAAGACACGTATACTTCCAACAATCATTTGTCTGATTAGCCAGGCTGGTTAGAAATGTTCTTGAGGATAAGTTGAAAAAAATTTGGAAAATGGTATTTCTTCCGGCCAGCTTCAATTCAAAGTGACGTGGAACAATTCCGTCATAGACTACAAGCAGTCTCTCTTTCCACTCTAGGCCGATAGTCGAGCTTGTGAGAAATAACTTGAGAGCGAGCGCAAAAATCACCTGCCGCGTGAATTAGTGACGCGCGAGTGCTGAACCGCGCTTTCGGGCTCACTACACACACGTGTCGCGTTTCCGCGCGGCAGGCGATTTTCGCGCTCGCTCGCGTGTTCCTTTCGCTCGAATTTCTCTGAGCGGAGAGACTGCTCGTAGTCGAAGTCCGTCAGTTTGCAGAGTTTGCTCCTCTGCAGTGTTCAGTGTTCAGTGTTCAGTGTTTAGCTTGTAGAACTGTGAGTATAGTATTCTGTCAAGTGATAAAGCGTCACAGAAGACATAGAATTCATTCTTGGGACATTATGACTGCCCTGGAAGGTCAGAGAAATAATCTCTCGACTTTCTAATGGCTATAAAAAGAATACTTGGCAAATTACCCACACTCGAGATGTTAGTATCACGTATCAAGCTGATACAGTATACAACAAACCTTCCATTGTAAAAAAACATCCGTGCGGATTGTTGAAAGAGCTTGAAATCCCCGATCGGAAATGACCGTTAGAAAGCAGAATTTTCCCTCGTTTGCTTCGATTATTTCAGTGATATCAATCATATTGTTCTGCTTGGGATTTTTGAGGGTTGAAGTGGAGTTAAACGACCAGAAGAAGAGATTGAACGCTCTTGAAAACGTCGCCGACACTAAAGCGTCGAGCAGCCAAGACTTCAGTCTCGGTAAGATTGTGTTGATGTTAACTTTAGAAGCATTGATAGACGTTTTGTTTCGAAGTCGGTTTCTTTGTTTTGTAAGCAATGGCTTGTGCCCCATGTAAGTGTTAATACAAAAGGGAAGAGCTTCAGTAAGAAAGGAATTTACAGCGTCTAGCCATTGCGTGTTTTTTCCTGTAAAGAAAACAAAACTTAGGGTAAACAGGTCACTTTCTTTCTCTAATCCAGTTGATATGAAAAAAAAAATCGTTTACTATTATTATTATTTTTCTTTTTTTGAAATCATAACTTGCATTTAGTCCCAAAACTTAAGTGCCACAAAGCTAAGATCATAGCTATGGCCAAAACAAATAAAGCAATGTACAGAATCCGACCATTGCGTGTTGTTTGCTGTGGCAAACAGAACCGAAGGTTAACAGGTCACATCCTTTCTCTCAGGCAAATCAGAAAAAATATGAATTACGAAAAGGTCGAATTAATTTCTTCAGCCAAGAACGTCGATGCCGAAAACATCATTTACATCCGGAAGTTCCCCGGAACATTTCCCGGCCCAATAGGGTATGGTTTTCAGAGGGTTTTGTCTTGAACTGGGTATCGATTTCACCAATTTTTGTCTTAAACTGTGTATCGTTACACGATCTTATGTATTCGTTAATTTCCAGAACCCCCACAAAAAGCCGAATTTTTACCAGTTTGCCAAGGTGCAGCACATTGAAATAAGAAACAGTGTCTGACTAGTCCATTCTATCCGTATGATGGGTATGATGTTGGGTCAAGTGTCTTAGACAGGGTACGAAAAATCTGAATTTTGTCTTATGCAGGGTAGCAAAATGAGAGATTTTTGTCTTAAACAGGGTCAGGGTTTAAACACCCGGGCCGCACTTCCCTACCCGAGCATCTGCCGAGTGCCCCCCCCCCGGGATATCAACTGACTACTGTGGACTGTTTAACCCTTCAAAATCTTGTTTTTTTAAATAATCAGATCTCCTCCTTGGTAGATGCACCCGTAACTAGAAAGATTTGTATTCCATATGCATGAGGACTAGAAAGAACTCCACCAAAATACAAGACATAAATACTTGTGTAATACAATGTGGTCTGATTTTTGAGTCTGTGGATCAGGACAAAATAATACAGTAATGAGCTGGTAAATGATAGCTCTTCAGCGACTAATGATAATAAAGTAACCTTAATAATCAAGGTGATTTTTTTTTGTATTTTACAGACTGAAATTTTTTGATTTATAAGTATTGGAGATTGGGCACCCTTGGGCTGTTTCTGAGCCAGTGACTAATTGTTTCATAGAGATATGTCACGGTAATTGGACGGAGAGTGGAGACTTGTCTGCTCTTCAGTGGCCTGATTCTTCAAGCATTGTCAGTCTTCTACAATAATGCCGCAGAAAAATATTAATGCAAAATGCATCTTGAAAAGGAAAACATGACTCCCTACCGATGAAAATAATTCCCGATCCCTGAGTCACATTAAAAACGAATAGTGCAGCCATTATAACATTGACAACTAACTCAGCGGTTATCCATTCAAGCGAAAGGAAAAACAGTCTAAAGGAAGAATTGATGAATAGTTAATTATTTTAGATCACAAATATGTTGGTGGACTTTCACTGGTTTTATTGCAAACGATCGATGAACCAATCTATTCGTTAATCACTTTTTTACCTTGTTTATCTCAGTGTAGCACGCCACAAATGCAAGGAGGCTTCCAATCGGGTACAGTAACAAAAGAAACATGAAAAAGCAATTGCAAGAACATAAAATTACGATTTTTGTCTACATTAAAAGATGGATAGATTTGTAGATTTAAAAGACAAAACTAAATACTCATAGTTTGTTGTAACATCAAACTTTGACTGCACAGACATTTTTCTTTCTTTTTTTCTTTTCTAGAAACGAATTCCTATAAACTCCATAGGAGCAGGCGCCAAGTTTACTCAACCCAGAACACGACGCAAGTTAAACACACAGCGGACACGATGCTGAAAATCAACAAACTGTTATCAGAGGGAAGACTGCAGCTCTGCCAGTCAAAGGGATACACGTGCTCGTCAGGTCCTCTAGGCCCTCCCGGTCCACCTGGACCGAGGGGACAAAAAGGATCCCGGGGACGAAGAGGTCAGAAAGGAAGGAGCGGAAACAAAGGAGACAAAGGTATTATGGGATCGCCAGGAAAGAGTGGCAAGCAAGGCATGATGGGACCTGTTGGACCGCAAGGGCAACGTGGAACCAAAGGACAAAAAGGAGACACAGGGCCCGCAGGCATGCCGGGAACTAAAGGAGAACCTGGTGAATCGATTTCAGTTCCTACTGTTGCTGTTACTCCTGCAAAGTTGACAGTTAATGAAGGTGGATCAGCCTCGTTTCAGTGTTCAGTCAGTGGTAATCCTGAGCCTTCACTAGTATGGAACAAAGAAGACAATCAATCAAAAAGAAGTCAGTCAGCGGTTTCAGGTGGAAAGTTGGTTTTACAAAGCGTGACAGGAAGTGATTCAGGTGTTTACAAGTGTTCTGCAGCAAACATCTTAGGAAAGGCCCAGGCACTGGTCCGGCTTGAAGTAAATGGTAACGTTTCATTATTTCTTTCTTTGCCCTATATGTACTTTGTGGAAAACGATTTGGTTTAGAAAGCGACTTTTCAATGCAATTAAAGGAGAAGCACATAGAACAAGAATACGTTTGCCAAAAAGTTTAGCACTAGTTTCAGACATGACACAAGTACATCATACATCACCTTTATTTCACCTCGGATTTACAAGGGTAGCTGTATAGCTAATTTCTAATGCAATTTTCCTCAGCTGGTAACAGGACAATTGAAAGAGAAGGAAAACTTGTAATAAGATTTAAATAATAAGGTGCCAACCATTCAAAGTAACATGGAAGGAGAAGTGAATCTTACTCATTATCATAAGGGGGCCAAATTTATCTTTTTCCTCTAGAAATCAGGCGTTTATAATCTTGCCGCATAATACATGTCATATGTTTTCGTTTTCTTGGCAAATTTGATTTCTGTTCTTGTTTTCGTTATACTTATCACAAGAACTTTTCAAGAGATATGCCACTAGGAATTCACTGGTCACAATCGTAAAATACCAAACTATAGTCACGATCTTCAGAAAAAGGCCTTGAAATATGAACAAGTACAAGTAGGGAGCACAGTAACCAGTGAACAGGCTTAACGAGGAATAAGACGAGGAGCTGAAGGAGGCAGCCGAGCACATATCAACTAACCTCCCCTCCCATGCTAAAAAGTTGCACGCATTGCTCGCTCCGCTCGCCTTTTTTTTTCGTTCTAGGCGTTTAATACCCAAGATCTTGTTCACAGATTAGGAACACAGGATTTTTTTTTGTTTTCAATCTAGTACAGTAAACCTATGTAAAAGAAGTCCCTGAATTTAGGTATTACCAACTTTCAGGTAATCTAGACAGGCAGTTCAGTTATTATCAAGGGCCTTAAGTACAAAGTAATGCCAACTGGTATACGACGTTGAATTGAATTTAGTTCAATCCAATTCAGCCTTCTCGAGTTATGATGCTGATGCCAATTTCTTAATACATCGACTCGGATGGAAAGATTTATGTACTCAGCGTCAAATCCAGAAAGCCTTGATGGTACATATTCTTTGAATGGTCTTGTTTCCGAGTATTTATCGCCTAAATTTGTGAAACATGATGGAACGCGCTATTCGCTAATTATAAGGGACTCTGTAAACAAACTAGTTGTCCCTTTCCATGGAACTAATTATTTGAAAAAACACCTTTAGTTATAGCGGCGCAACTCTGTGGAACAGCCTGCCCTGTAATCTTAGAGAGACAAAATCGCTTAGTCAATTTAAGCGATTACTTAGTCTTCATTTTTAAATTTTAGATACGGCATTCATGGAAAACAGGTTTAGTTAGCGTTGTGGTGATTAAGATTAGTTGTAAGCTTCGTTGTTATGTATTCCTGATGAATTTTAACGTGTTTAAATAAAATTGAATTGAATTGACGTTGTTTGAAACCATTTCTACCAACTTTGTCGGAGCAGGTAAAGCTCGTGAGGGATTAAACACGCTCTTATTCGTTGTTGAAAAGAAAAACAATATACTGCATTATGTACACTCCACAGGTGCAGTATAATAATGACAAATAAATATTAAATAAATATTAAGTAGGAATCTAAGCGATAATCAGACTGTTCCACTGGCGGTGGTAGAAACAAAATTAAAATTGTGGAGGGCGGTTGGAACGACCCTGTCTCTGATGGGCTGCATAAATTTTTTTAAATATTTTATATTTAGTGAATGTTTTTGTTTTCCTACAGTTCGTCCTCATGTTTCTCTTCATCCAGGACCTAGTTATGCCATTGAAGGTAGCAACGTTTCTCTTCCAACCTGTCACGTGACCGGGCACCCGGCACCAGTGGTCACTTGGAGAAAGTCATCTGGCCAGTTACCCCAGGGGAGGGTAAGGTACAACAACAGCGCTTTACAAATTTTACATGTCCGTAAAGATGATTCTAATTTGTACTTCTGTACAGCAGCAAACCTTTTAGGAAGTGTTGAAAAGAAAACGCTGTTAGTTGTGGTCTCCCCTCCTCGATTCACTGTTAGGCCACCCGTGAAAGTTGTTGCATATTTTGGAGACACACTGAGGTTAAACTGCAGCGCTACTGGTGATCCACAACCAGTCATAAGCTGGAAAAAACAAGGAGGTCAGTTGCCAATTGGGCGGAGCCAGCAGATCAATGGAGAATTAGTGATGAGAGACATAGCAGCGGGAGACGAAGGGATTTACATCTGTGTTGCCACAAGTGCAGGAGTGTTTAACGCGGAAGCTGTAAGCTACGTTGAAGTTAAAGGTTAGTTTATATTGCAGACGCTATTTAATGTCAATATAGAAGCTTTTATCGCCAAAAGCAGCAGAAATCATGGTTTAGGACTTTCTGTTAAACTTAGGAGGAGACATTGCATGTAAGGACAATAAGGAGAAACCAAGGGATCAATGGATGGAAGAATGAATGAATGAATGAATGAATGAATGAATGAATGAATGAATGAATGAATGAATGAATGAATCACTGAATGACTGACTGACTGACTGACTGACTGACTGACTGAATGAATAAATGAATGAATGAATGAATGAAGGAAGGAAGGAAGGAAGGAAGGAAGGAAGGAAGAAAGGGAGGGAGGGAGGCCTGTGTGAAACGGATTTAACAACATCCAACGTTGTTGAATACAACTTTGCTGTACGAACGTTTAATGGCAATCGAACTGAACACCATTTAATTTCATTCTACATCCCTCAGTATTATTTTAGGCCAAAGCCTTTTTTGCGCGAATTTCGCAATTTTCAACGGTGTTGAATGAAAAAGTAGAATCCGTGTGGTCGATTCGTTACCTCACCCTACTTCTTACATCTGTGAAAGTTTCACTGAAACGTGATTACGTTGCTTCTTTTTAGACAGGCTTGCTGCATCCTATATTCTTGGCAGCCTCAACAGCAAATACCGTTACCAGTTGATTTCCTATTTAACCCCAGTCCTCCAGAGTCCATCCCGTGGCAGGTTTGTGAGGTGCTGGCATGCTAAGACAGATGGTTGGGCTGCATCAACATTTCACAGTAAGTGTGATAACAAGGGTCCTACAGTCACCATCATAAAAGTCAACAATTACATCTTTGGTGGATACACTGACGTGCCTTGGTCTAGTCCTAGTAAGTATCAGTATAATTAGAACACGAATTTTACACATTTTAGTGCGTAATTGTTGGTTGGGCTGGACGGTGTTTGGGTTAGTCAGCAAGTTGGACGGTATTCGTTCCACAGCAAGTGTGATAGAAAGGGTCCCACAGTCATGATCATTGAAGTAAATAATTACATTTTTGGTGGATACACTGACGAATTTTGGCCTAGTCGTACAGACAGTGATAAAATTTCATGGATGCGCGTCAGTACACACTTCACAAACCTTAAAGGTATATTCGTATTATAATGAAATGGTCGTTGTGATTGGCTTTTCGGGCATCTATTTGTTACACAATTGGAGCGCATTCACGTGGTTGTCCACTTACAGCTGTCCAATAGCGGCTTTGATAATGACATACTGTAATTTGGACACCTACACTGCGTGCGTCAATCAGTTGAATTTAAACGGGATCTTTTGCACTGATTGTCCACTTTTTGCAAAAGGGATAAACTATAAATAAACTTTATTCAGCATGTCACGGGCTTAAGACTAACAACCAAAAAAATGTGCTCCTGGCAGGAATCGAACCCATGACTTTTTACACACACGGATCGGAAGCGATAGAATATGTCAGTCCTATATATCCCGGACGTTTTAAGTGAAATAGAGTTTAAATAGACTTTGTGGTCTTGAAGTTTGTTATTGGTACGATGAATTGGTAACCGGACTTTGTACAATTCAGGGGTAATCAGGTAATACTGGAACATTAGGAACATTTTTTATTCAGAAGCCTGACTTTAGTGATTTGCCGGAACGGTAATTTTACTTTCGTAGCAATTGAATTAGCATGCTCGTGATCGTAAATGTGACCATAACAGTGGTATTCTGCAATCGACACGCTGAATCGAGATCAGTATACAAAACATAATATAAATACACGGACTAACGAATCGAAGAAACTGGTAAACATACACAACAAGACAACAAAACTCTTGCCGAACGGTGAGTTAAGGGCCCGTAGCTATCAGTAACCTTCCATCATATACATAACTGCAATAGGAGAATCTTATACGGACGACGGTTGAGAAATCTGAATAATTTTCCCGCGTATTTGTGTCTATTTACATAAACGTCTGAGCAGGCCTGGAAACTACCGGAAAAAGTAATCCATCTTTTACAGGGAGCATTAACATGGATTCGACCTGGTATCGTTACTAATTAATCCTCTTAGTCTTCAGTAAATGAAACGGGAACAGTAACATTTCAAACACCCTAACTGCAGTGACTTGTATCAACAGCGTAGCGTTTAAAAAGAATGCTGAAGAATAAACAAGAAAGTCTTAGCAGAATCAGAGTGATAGTTTGCTTATTCCGCAGTTGTATATACGACGAATTTCCTCCTCAATTTCCAGCGAAATTTAGCTGCCCGATAGTAACGGCTACCCGGAAGTTGTGGCCCCTTAGGCTTGCTAATCCCGAGAGTAACGAGACGCTACTTTCGGTTACAGTAGTGCTACACCCGTTTTGAAATTACACTGCCAGCTGTTCTCTGAATTGTACCCCACTCGGTCCAGTCACCTTTACAACTAATTGTCAGAAAGTTAATAGATTGGTACATTTGCAGTAGCCCTCAAAAAATGTTTGCTAAATAACAAAGCAGATACCAATACGTTGCGCTCACCCTCAAAAGGAAGTCTGAGCAAAAAGCTGTTTAATTTCTTTGCCAGCGACCTTTTTTCGGCTTCCGCCCTCGAATAGCCTGTGAACAGCCGGTGGCTCCCCTCATTCCGAAATCCAAAATTTTATTTACGGGAGCGGGCGGCTGTATACAGGATATCCTCGAAATTAGCAGTCCTCGGTTACCACATTGATTACTTTGCCTTATTTCAGGATCTGATTAGATTTACGTCATCAACATGGAATGATTCGGTTTTTGCTTAGTCTTTGTGTAGCAGTAAAGCACATACATAGTCTTCTCTTAAGATTAAAGTCTGAAAGCTTGCAGGACAAGCGAGCTCACTTGTATGGGATTTCGTGGGAGCTATGAAGGCGCAGAGAATGTAATTTTACTGCACGCTACATGTCACTCGGTTTTCTTTGGGACTACAGAGGTTATTTTGAGTCTATATTGGACTAAATTACAGGAGACCATAGAGCGCACTGTACGTCCTGCAACGGGCTGCAAGTGCAAAGCGCGAATGCCCGTTGTGCACATTACACTTTCGTGCACAGCGATCAGCATTTGTGTCGCTTTCTCTATAGTTGACAACGAGCGATACAGCTAGAGTCTTGGGACTGAACGAGACATCAGTGGTATTTGAGAAGAGGGAGAGACTGTGTAAAAAGTCGAAACTTCTTCCCTCCCTAGCCTGTCACCTAGTTAGAATTTGGTGACTGAAATTGGACAGTTTTCTTTACACCGTGTTCTCAAAGACTATATCCAAACTATTTTCACCTAAAATGTTTTCGATTATCCAAGGTTTCTGTGGTTACTCCTCAACTAGATAAGCCTGCAATTATGTAAATATTCAATCATGGAATTATTTATTAAATGTTATGTGGGTACGTAATTATATATAAAAAAAATGTGTTGTTTTCTTTCCTAGGTTCTGGTCTTTATGCTTCATCCAGTAAATCGTTTATCTACTCTCTGTACAACATCAATGGCTACGCTCCTGTTAAGCTACAGATCAAGTCAGGAAGTAACCAAAACGCTATATACAGTCATCCTAGTTACGGACCAATCTTTGGTAGCGGAGACATCCACATATCGAACAACGCTGCGAGCAACAGGCAGTCCTACACCTATTGTGGCAACACTTACCCCCTCCCCCCAGGGTATTCTTCATCTGGTCGTTCCTGTACATTTTATGCAGGCAGCTACAAGTTCACTCCCACTGACATTGAAGTATTCTACGAGACAACAACTTAAACTAAACAAACAAAATACTGTGAACTCTGGTTACCTGATCTACCTCATCTCCCTCAGTATCATTTAGTGAATTCAAGGTTGAAATAGTGACAACCCTTAGGTTCATTTGACTCCTGGTCAGTTCGTTATTTTAAGCTCTGCTTAGCTTTTCTTTTCGAGATTTCCCAATTCTGATCCAAACAAATGTTAAAGTCTCACGACTTGTTATTTCAAAACTGGATAGATGGAAAAAAATTCCACCTACTCTATAATCATATTTTTCTAGTTTAACGCGAACTACAGTATGTTTTTTTTTCGTCTTGACGCTCGAGCATTTGCTGAATTTTTTTGTTGATACACTGTGTGGTATAATTTTGAAGTAAATCGCACCCTTATTTTTTCTTGGAAGGAAAAAATAAAAAAGAAAAATCACATCATTCTTCACACTCACCAAGTTAGACCACTATCAGTTGAAAATAATGATGCTCATCAATCTACTAATTGTTTACCTTAATATAGATTTCTCGGCACCCAAAATAATTTGTGAAGATTTCCAAAAAAATCTAAAAGATTCATATACCTTGCACTACAACCCTATGAAGGCATTATGCGATTGTGCCTTGAAATCAGAGTTGTATAAAAAAGGAAAAAATGTTGAAACGTCTGGTGATTCACCGGCTGCTCAATTGATGGTATAATTCATCATTTTGATGGATTCAAGCAGTTTTCCACGGAGGCGGTTTCTTTACCTGGATTGTAGTGTTTATTTCTCGGTTTTCAGGTCGTAGTTTAATTTTTTTGTGCTTTACATAGTTAAAAGTTAAAACAGTCAGTAGTTTGAATCTCACTATATCATCTGACACGTTTGAAAACTTATCAGTTATCGTTTTAAAACACTTTTCTCCAGCTTGTAGTCTTTTTCCCGGATTCAGTTCAAATGACAACCTCATTCACAGGATCTCGATCCTAAGAGCAGGAGGCAAGTTCAAATTATAATAGAAAAACAAAACAAAAGCAAGTACAGCCTTTGATAGCTCGGTTGCTCCTTAAGATTTTATCCGCAAACTCAAAAGTTAGATCCGCCTCTCACAGCGTAGTAAACAGCAGCGCAGAACAATGCTGCTAAGTAGTTTTCATTGAGAAGGTTCATATTTGAGAACTTTATCCATAGTTTAAAAACTTTGAACCACCATAAAAAGCACACCATACTAAACATCATCACAGGAAAACTCTGTTTAATTTCTGTGATTTAACTTTTGAATTTAATCATTAAAGTGGCTGCTGTCGTCGCCGGACAGGCGATGGCCTTTCAAAGCTATTGGGGTACACTCTTTTTCCATTAGCTCGTTTAGATTAAAGATTACTAGTAAAGCTCCCCCCTCCCCTCAGTACCCTCCCTACCCTGGCTGAAAATGTTTGAAATTATTACAAAACACTGTCAAAAGTCGGCCAAGCCTTGCTCACTTTGGATTTTGTGTAAATACAAGAGATTGAAGATATATCGTTATCCTTTGTTGGTTAATAAAATAGAAACTTATTGTCTTAGTGAATTATTACCCAGTTTTTTGTTTTGAAAAATCCATGTAACCGAGGTCTCTGAGTGTATATGAGGCTTCAGCTCGATCAAACGGATTTAATTGAGCATTGTTGAAAACAACTTTGTTGTGCGATGTTGAGCGAGTTGACCAAATGAGTTTAACATTGTTGTTCACACTTGGGAACGAAAGAAAGTTGATTCAACATCTCTCAACAGGAAGGCCAAACATGTTTAGCAAGTTGAATTCATCAATGTCGAACAGTGTTGTTCAACGTTCAATGTTTAGCACAATTATCCGAGGCCTAATATTAGCAAGAAGTTTCAAAAAGTTTTTAATTAGCTTATTTTTTTGGCGTATATCTTATATTACAGTCTGTAGCTAATTGGCAAAGAAACGCTAGAAAAATTTCTCCTTATGTGAAAAAAAAACTTGATCAAACTTAAAGAAAAGTGTTACTGTCCTGGGCCCAGTTGTTCAAAGGGCGGATAACGCTATCCAACGGATAAATCGTTATCCAGGGGATAAATGATAACAAAACAAAGTACACTTTCTACTGGATAGTGATTTATCCAGTGGATAGCGTTATCTGCTCTTTGAACAACCGGGGCCTGTAATTAAAGTAGCTGGTTGTATTGTGTAACTATTGCATGGTGTATTTTTAAACAACTATAATGAGCCAGCCACCGCTAGACCTACCCGTAGTTTTAGCTGACTCACAGATTGGAAATATGAATGCTTATCATGAACATGTAACTAGTAGCTTTGCTGATAGTGAAAGGAAGCTTGATTAGAATTGCGTATTACATTATTCATTCAGGAAGTTTCCTTTTTTGAAATCGTTTTAGGTAGCAGCAGTTGTTGATGTGAACACTAAGATTAAAACTAGAATATCCTGAAAGCTCTTATATTCCGTTGTAGTAGACCTTATTCAAGTAGTTTCCTGTTTTTCAATTGTTTGAATTTTCAAAATAAAGTTTCATGTAGCAGCAGTGGCTGGTGTGTGAATAATTACTGTACCCGAAGAAGTTTAACCGACAATCTTCTTCAATATTTTTGGGACTCCTTTGCATTTCCGTAACAGTAAGACAAATTCTTGGAAAATTAACCCCCCCCCCTCCCCTGTACCACGATGATTTCCCATTGATCAGCAGTTTATCTGTTGCTCAACATTGTTTATGGGGCAAGGGGAGGCGTGGGTCATTTTAACTAATGTTGTGGCCAAAATGATGTGCAAAAGTTGAAAGCAGCGGCTTGGAGTGAAGTGTCCTCGGAACATCTGCCGATAATTGTAGAGTCCTAAAAGCCTTTCGTTCCGTTGTAACAAACCTTATTCAAAATGGCCACCATTGATTTCGTGACACAGTCTGAATAAATTCTAAAAGGAAGCTAATAAGCATTAAGGTTAATCAGTTTTCTTAATTTCACCTGTAAAACGTAAGTGAATTGGGCTTTTTTTAAAAAATGTTTTATCTCTTTCAATTTTCAACATTTTAAGCTATTTTCTCTCCATATTTGCAATTAAATGTGACAATTTCCCTTTCAATTTACCGTATTTTATCGTATTTCTCGATAACGTTTTAGAATAAAGGACTGCTGATGTACACAGTTATGATGAACTATATATGGGTAGGATAAAAAAAAACTGTTCTTCCAGACAGGCGACTTGAAAGAATGTTTGTCTGCCAGATAATCAGTTAGGTGGGTTGAAAATATTCTTGAGGATAAATGTCAAAAAATTTGAAAATGGTGTTTCTCGCAGCCAGCTTCAAAGTGACGTGGAACAAGTTCGCCATAGACCACAAACAGTCTCTCTTTCTGCTATGGGATAGTCGAGCAAAAACAACTTACGCGCGCACGAGCGCAAAAATCGCCTGCCGCATGGAAACGTGACGCGCACGTGCTGCACGCCTTTTCCGCCTCACTGTACACCGGTGTCACGTTTTCCATGCGTAGGCGATTTTCGCGCTTGCTGCGTGTTCCTTTTGCTCGACTATTCCTGAGCGGAAAGAGAGAATGCGGTCAGTTTGCTCCTCCAAAGTGTTGCAGCTTGAAGAACTGTGAGTAGTATTCTGTCATCTGTATTGGTAAGCCGTCTCTGTATCTCGTGTCTTTTGAACAGTCTATAGAACAATAGAAGCACAGACACCTGGATCTAGAACATCATCACCAACTACAACTACTGTGAGGTAAGATACAGTATGACAATTCTCTTTATTTAGGGTACATAAGAATTAAGAAAGAAAGGAAACATAATGCGATTTAGATAACGAGAGGCCAACTATTAAAAGTGAGTGGAAGAAGAAATGAGCTCCACTTGCCAATAGATGTGTTATCGATTTCTTTATAATTTGCACATTTTGTTGATTCTTGAATATAGTAAACGGCAGACGCCAGGCTGCATTTTGCACACTTGAAGGACACTGCAAAATAATTAAACAATAACTGCGTATTCAACGTGAAATATTTCTTGATTTGTTTTAGTTCGTCCTCACGTTTCACTTCATCCGGGACCTCACTATGCCATTGAAGGGAGTAATTTTACTTTTCCAACCTGTCACGTGACTGGGAACCAACACGAGTGGTTACTTGGAGAAAGTCATCTGGCCACTTACCCCAGGGGAGGGTGAGGTACAACAACAGCGCTTTGCAAATTTTACTTGTTCGTAAAGATGATTCAGAGTTCTAATTTTGTTCAGCAGCAGACCTCTTAGGAAGTGTTGAAAAGAAAACGCTACTAGTTGTAGTTTCCCCTCCTCAGTTCACCGTTAGGCCACCTGCAAGAGTACTCATTAAATTGTTGTAAATTCAGACGTTTATACAGAATCTCAATCCAATAACCTTCACCGTCTTTTCTTTCTTGTTGAATCCCAATCTTATAAAGTCAAAAGGAACAGGCGCCACGCTGATTCAACAAAGAACACAACGCAAGCAGACACGATGCTGAAAATCAACAAACTGTTGTCAGAGGGGAGACTGCAACTCTGTCAATCAAAAGGAGACACGTGCTCATCAGGTCCCCCAGGCCCTCCCGGACCACCTGGACCGAGAGGACAAAAAGGATCCCTGGGACGAAGAGGGCAGAAAGGAAGGAGCGGAAACAAAGGAGACAAAGGTATTATGGGATCGCCGGGAAAGAGCGGCAAGCAAGGAACGATGGGACCTGTTGGCCCACAAGGGCAGCCTGGAAACAAAGGACAGGAAGGAGACACAGGGTCTGCAGGCATGCCAGGAGCTAAAGGAGAACCTGGTGAATCGATTTCAGCTCCTTCTGTTGTTGTTGCTCCTTCAAAGTTGACGGTTAAGGAAGGTGGGTCAGCCTCGTTTCAATGTTCCATCAGTGGTAATCCTGAGCCAGCAATAACATGGAGTAAACTAGAAAAGCAGTCAGAAATAAATCAGTCAGCTGATTCAGGTGGAAAGCTGGTTTTACAAAGCGTGACGGGAAGTGACTCAGGTGTTTACAAGTGTTCTGCAGCAAACATCTTAGGAAAGGCGCAGGCACTGGTGAGGCTTGAAGTAAACGGTAGCATTTCATTATTTCTCTCTTTGTATATATGTAGTTTGTGTAAAACGATTTAGTTTAGAAAGCGACTCATCAATGCAATCCAAGGACAACCACATAGAACAAGAATATTTTTTTGCCAAAAAGCATAGCACTAGTTTCAGACATGAGACAAGTAACAAAATGGCATGCAATTTTCCTCAGCAAGGTAATAGGGCAATTGAAAGAGAATGAAAACTTATAATAAGATTTAAATAATAAGAGGCCAGCTATTCAAAGTAACATGGAAACGACGAAACATTGTTGCGGAAACATTGATGAGGAAACATGTTTCCCTAAATGTTTCCCTGTCAGTTGCGCGCGAACGAAACATTTGTTGGGGAAACATTTTTTGTTTCCGAGAAACAAAAAGTTTTTCTCATTTTTTCCAGGAACATTTTGTTTCCGCAAAAAATGTTTCCCCGTTTACGCTCCGAGGAAACAATGTTGACTGGATTCTGTGGTCGCGTAGGCTGTACTTCCTAAAATGAGCATGCGCAAACGTCTGTTTTCATTGAAAAGTTTCTTGGTTTACCTGGCAAGGAAACATTGTTTCCCGCACGTTTGCGCGCCCAATAAACATTCTGCGAAACAATGTTTCCGCAACAATGTTTCCTCCTTGGCATGAAAGGAGAAGTGAATCTTACTCATTATCATAATGGCTGCCAAGTTTATCTTTTTCCTCTAGAAATCAGGCGTTAATGTTCTTGCGCATAATAGATGTCATGTGTTTTCGTTTTCTTTGCAAATTTAATTTCTGCTCTTCTTTTCGTGATACCTATTATCACATAAACTTTTCAAG
Source organism: Siderastrea radians (assembly GCA_964017195.1). NCBI lineage: Eukaryota > Metazoa > Cnidaria > Anthozoa > Scleractinia > Rhizangiidae > Siderastrea > Siderastrea radians. The sequence goes on along the minus strand of OZ024891.1, from coordinate 35,213,649 downwards.
GGAAATGTCAGTAGGAATAGACTTGTCGCAATCGTAAGATTACCAAACTACAGTCAAAAAAGGCCTTGAAATATGAACAGGTACAAGTAGGAAGCATAAAAACAAGCTTAGCGATGAATAAGAAGCAACAAATTAAAGGCGGGGAGCTGCAGGGAGGCAGCTGAGCGTCATATCCACTAAACTCCGCTCCCATGCTAAAAAGTCTCCCTCTGTTCGTCAATTTTTCTTACGTCCAAAGCATTTAAAACCCAAGATCCTGCTCATAGACTAGGAGCGCAGGAGTTTTTTTTTGTTTTCATCTCTAATACAGCAAACCTATGTAAAAGAAGTCCCTGAATGTAGATATTACCAGCTTTCAGATAATCTAAGCAGGCAGTTCAGTTTTTATTGAGGGCCTTAAGTACAAAGTAATGCCACTGGCTTTTACTTTAGACTGGAGGAAAACCATACGACGCTGTTTGAAACCGTTTCTACGAACTTCGTCCAGCAGGTAAAGTTCGCGAGCGATTAAACATGCTCTTATTCGTTGTTGAAAAGAAAAGCAATATACTGCATTTTGGAAACTCCACGGATGCTGTATAATAATGACAACAAACAATTATTAAGTAGGAGTCTAAGCGATCATAAGACTGTTCCATTGGCGGTGGTAGAAACAAAATTAAAATTATGGAGGGCGGTTGGAAAGACCCTGTCTCTGATGGGCTGCATAGAATTTTTTAAAATATTTCACATTTATTTAATGTCTTCGTTTTCTTACAGTTCGTCCTCATGTTTCTCTTCATCCGGGACCTAGTTATGCTACTAAGGGAAGAAATTTTGTTCTTCTAACCTGTCACGTGACTGGGCACCCGGCACCAGTGGTCACTTGGAGAAAGTCATCTGGTCAGTTACCCCAGGGGAGGGTGAGGTACAACAACAGCGCTTTACAAATTTTACATGTCCGTAAAGATGATTCAGACACCTACTTCTGCTCAGCAGCAAACCTTTTAGGAAGTGTGGAAAAGAAAACTCTGTTATATTAGTTGTTGTCACCCCACCTCGGTTCACTGTTAGGCCACCCGCAAAAGTTGGTTTATGGTTGGGAGAGACACTGAGGTTAAACTGCGGCGCTACTGGTGATCCACCACCAGTCATCATCTGGAAAAAACAAGGAGGTCAGTTGCCAGTTGGACGGAGCCAGCAGATCATTGGAGGATTAGTGATCAGAGACATAGCAGCGGGAGATGAAGGGATTTACATCTGTGTTGCGACAAGTGCAGGAGTGTTTGACGCGGAAACTGTAACCTACCTGGAAGTGAAAGGTTAGTTAATATTGTGGACGCTAATTACTGCTGATGTAAAAGGTTTTATGAAAGGCTATAGGTATGGTAACAACGTGAGATCAAATTGAAAGATTATATTTTGAGTAAACGAACGAATGAATGAATGAACGAACGAACGAACGAATGAACGAATGAACGAATGAATGAATGAATGAATGAATGAATGAATGAGTGAATGTGTGAAAGAAGAAACCAATGAACTCTTTGCTTCTCGTCTCCTTCAAAGCCTTTTGTCAACTGAAATGTCATTATTTTGCTTTTGTTTAGACAGTCTTTCTGCATCCGTTGTTCTTGGCAGCCTTTACAACAAATACTATTATCAGTTGATGTCCTATTTGGTCCCAGTCCTCCAGAGTTCCACCCGAGGTAAGTTTGTGAGGTGTTGGCATGCTAAGCCAGATGGTTGGGCGGCATCTACATTTCACAGACAGTGCGATAACAAGGGTCCTACAGTCACCATCATTAAAGTCAACAATTACATCTTTGGTGGATACACTGACGTGTCTTGGTCTGGTAAGTATCATTGAATTAGAACGCGAATTTCTCACTTCTTGAGTGTAACCATTGATTGGATTGGCATGGCAGTTTATGGGTTGGACAGATTATTATTATTATTGTTTCAAACACTTTTCCCCAGCTTGTAGTCTTTTTCCCGCACTCAGTTCAAATAACAACCTCGTTCACAAGATCTCGATCCCAAGAGCAGGAGGCAAGTTCCGCAAATTATGAAAAAAAAAAAAAAAAACAAGCAAAACTCGAAAAGCAAACAACCTCTTATGCAGGTTAAGAACTGCTTGATAACAGTTGGTCGCTCTTTAGATTTTATCCGCAAATTCAAAAGTTACAACCGCCTTTCACAGCGTAGTAAACCGCAGCTGAGAGAAATACTGCTAAGCAGTTTTTATTGAGGAGGTTTATATTTCAAAACTTCATCCACAGTTTTAAAACTTAAGACCACCTTAAAAAGCATACCATACTAAACAGCAACACAGGAAAACTCCCTTGAATTTCTGTGATTCAAAAAACTCTGTTGAATATCTGCGATGTCAATGGTCGAACTGATTTGTCCCAAAGTGGCTGCTATCGTCGCCGGCCAATTGAGCCAGATGGTGATGACCTTTCAAAATCTATTGGGGTACGCTCTTTTTCTATTAGCTTATTAAAATCAAAGATTACCAGAGAGTTTCAAAAGGATGCGTTCTTCGCATTGTCCAAGTGCGTCTTTTGAAACAGACCCCCCTCCACCAGTACCCTCTCTCCCTTGCACAGCAACCAGTCTATTGTTTTACAAAGACATCATATAAATACTAGTTATGCAATGCTTTCGAGCGGTATACCGTGAAATTTCCCGCGAGTGACTTAGTTTTTCTCAGTATACACACGAGCCTTTATGCCGGATATTCACTGTATACCACGAGAAAGCATTACACAACTAATTTATCCCATGCCACTCTGACTCATCATGGCAGCGTAAATGAACTGCTAAACCATTATTTTACATTGTTCGATTTCATTTTCCTCTTCGACTTGTGGTTCCAAGAATTTCAAATTAAGGTTAAAACTCGGGTTTTCTTCTTCCATTTTTCAATTGTTTACACTAAAATCTGCTTCGGCTGTCAAGATGGCAAAGCTGCTCCACTTTCGGCGGGAAAATTTGGAGGCCGCGAAGAACGCTGGGATTTTGTGCATACCGTAGAATATGCAATGGCGTTCTAGCTCTCTGATTGGCTGTATTCTTTATGGCATGGGATAAATTGATATATTTGAGCGATTCCTCATTATGAACTTCGTATTTGTAAAACTAACATTAAAATGCAAAGAGTCAGCCAAAGCTTTTCTCACTTTGAATTTCAATTTCAAAGTGAGAAAGGCTTGGCTGAACAAAGTTAAAATACAAGAGATGAAAGATATATCGTTATAATCTGTTGGTTAATTAAATATAACTTATTATCATAGTAGACTCATAGTGAATTATTACTCAGTTTGTAACTTTGAAACCAAGGTTTAATCAAGTTTTCTCACGTAAGGAGAAATTTTCCTTGCGTTTCTATACTCATTAGCTACAAACCCCCAGTGTAAGGCTAAGAGCATTTTAAAAGCCTGCTGTAGTTTCATAATCAGAGAAAAATAAGCTAATAAAAACTTTTTGATATTTCTCGCTTAGTAGGCCTTGGATATGACTGGGCTCAACACTAAAGGTTGAACAACACCGTTCAACATTGCTGAATTCAACGTGCCAGACGTGTTTGGTTTTTCCGTTGAAAGACGTTGAATTAACTTTGTTTTGTTCTCCTGTGTGAACAACAATGTTAAACTATACCTGCCAAGTGTCACGCCTAAGGCGTGATTGTCACACTTGCGGATCGAAAACTGCGAACTCACGCCTACTCATGCCTGCGTTCCAATTTCTCACGCCTGGTGGAAAAGTTTGAGCCATTACAGCCTTAACCGACTCATTTTGGAAAAAATATAAAATATTTAAATAAACTTGAACCAATGCGAGAAAATAATGATCGTACTTTCGCGAAATCTCGGATTTTACTCGGGAAAGTCACCGGAGACATGATCATACTCGTCGAAACGAGCTCCGTATAATCTTAAATGATCATAGCATCGATTTACTGGCCATAAATCGGAACGTCTTCGGAACGTCTTTGGAAATCTTCGGACGTCTTCGGAAATCGTCGGACATCTTCGGATATTATCGGTCCCCTCCGAAAAATCTTGAAACTCTCAGGATAAAAATGTCACGCCTAGAAATCACAAAAAGTTGGCAGGTATATGTTGAACTCGTTTGGCCACTTCGCTCAACATCGCACAACAAAGTTGTATTCAACAATGCTGAATCCGTTTGATCGAGCTGAAGCCTCATACACTCAGAAAGTATTACCTTCCTGTAAAGTAGCTGGTTGTATTGTATAACTATTGTATAGTTGTAAACAACAGGACTCTAGTCAGCCGGCCACTTCTAGACCGTACCCCTAGTCTTGAAGGCTGACTCTCAGATTAATTAATATTAAAGTGCCACTGTGACCAGAATTTTGGTATTCCATGTTTTTACATTTTCGAACATAGTTTGTGGTTCTTAGTCACCATGCCAAATTTCAACTTATTACGACGACTAGAAGTTGCTTTTTTCGGACGGTTTTTGTCGAGATTTTGCGGCCGCCATCACTGGCCCTTGTTCCGGAAGCTGGCTTGCGAATGAGCGGAAGTGACGTCAGAGGCTCACCTCAATCCTGGTGCCTTCACATGGTCACTTCCCACGGGAAAGTAAATTGTCCTCGAGGAAAGAATTCTTGCCAACTGTTTGTTGCACGACTTTGAAATCTTCCTTGCTACAGCAGTAATGACAGGTAGCACTTGTGTTGTACAATGCTACAACAATAAATCCAACCACCGAGCTGGTTTTTTGCTTCATTGAAGCCCTGCTAGCGGACCCGCAATGGAAAAAAGGACAATGTTCGTACTCACACAGTGCGAATTGCAACCCGAGAGGCATTTTGATCACTTCACGGACGAGTTTTTCCAGGGGGCTGTTCATGTCGCAAGATCCCAGAGGTCGATCATTCCATTGCCTATTCCAACTATATGGAAAAAAGAACTGGAAAAAAAACATTATCTGCGCGAACAAGACGAAAGGTAACTTACCTAATCTTATAACGCAGTTGAAGTGATAGTTTGTTTCCTTTTCAACGCATCCACCATTGTGCAAAACTCATTTTCTTTTCACGTATTTTGAAATTTATTCGGTCAGTACAAAATGCAGACTGCAGACTGCAGACCGGGTACAAAATGCAGACTAGGTACAAAATGCAGACTGCAGACTGCAGACTGGGTACAAAATGCAGACTGACATTTGAAACTGTTTTTTTTTTCATATTATTACCGGTTGTCACGCAATCCCTTTCCGATGTCATATTCCACGAAAACTCGCATTACCGGGGAATGATCTTGCTCCATTACTCGAAACGAAAACGCTGAGTCATGGTTTCATTTTGTGTGGCAATTGTGCGGTCATTCATAATCCGAAGCGGCGATAAAACCACAACAAATGTAAACAAACGGTCAGTCACGGAATCTTGTCCTCGAAAAATTCCCCCGATTTGACTTTTGTTATCTTCATGGTTTATTAATTAATAAGTACAGATAAAACACATTGCAAATGTAGGAAACTAAAGTGCCACTGGGACCAGAATTTTGGTACTCCATATTTTTACATTTTCGAACATAGTTTGTGGTTCTTAGTCACCATGCCAAATTTCAACTTATTACGACGACTAGAAGTCGCTTTTTTCGGACGGTTTTTGTCGAGATTTTGCGGCCGCCATTACTGGCCCTTGTTCCGGAAGCTGGTTTGCGAATGAGCGGAAGTGACGTCAGAGGCTCACCTCAAACCTAGTGCCTTCACAAGGTTACTTGCCACGGGAAAATAAATTGTCCTCGAGGAAAGATTTCTTGCCAAGTGTTTGTCGCACGACTTTGAAATCTCCCTTGCTGCAGCAGTAATGACAGGTAGTACTTGCGTTGTACAATGCTACAACGATAAATCCAACCACCGAGCTGGTATTTTGCTTCATTGAAGCGCTGGGAGCGGACCCGCAATGGAAAAAAGGACAATGTTCGTACTCACACACAGTGCGAATTTCAACTCGAGAGGCATTTTGATCACTTCACGGACGCGTTTTTCCAGAGGGCTGTTCATGTCGCAAGATCCCAGAGGTCGATCATTCCATTGCCCATTCCAACTATATGGAAAAAGCACCGGAAAAAACAATATCTACGCGAACAAGACGAAAGGTAACTTACCTAATCTTATAACGCAGTTGAAGTGATAGTTTGTTTCTTTTTCAACGCATCCACCATTGTGCAAAACTGATTTTCTCTTAACGTATTTTGAAATTTATTATCGTAGTGGAAAACCCTTTCAGTTCTGCCGTCTGCTGGCGCGAAGATCCTCGGCGAATTCAATCCTGACCACCGTGATTAAGCTGATATAGTTTGTACTGCTTATCTTTTCCTTTTTTTAATTCTGCGTGTGTTAATTTCAGAGCAGTAATCGCTTAGAAGCATGGACATTTATTTTATAACATACCATCCTGAATGTGGAGAAACTTTTCTCTCTTTATTCCCTGTCGGTGGACAGTCGACTGACATTATTGTTCGGGCAGTAGCAAAACTTTAATAGGTTAGGTTATTACAACCTAAGAATTAAAAATGGAAGACATTACACCCCTAAATTCCCTGAGCATCTGAGAATTTGTCAACACTGCAGCTCAGATGAAGTTGAAAACGAAGTACACTTCCTCTTATCTTGCAATAGATATCATGCAATTAGAAAATCTTTAATGGACGATATTATTAGTAAATATTCCGATTTCGATTCTTAAAATTGTATTTCGCTTACATAGCATTGACGCTTTCACTTGTAAAAAATTGTTACTTCATTTACGAAGCCTTTGCATTAAGAAATGGATCAATAGACACAGGAATTGTAAATTAATCGATTTTGCAACTTTTTTTCTTTCTCTTTTCTATGTGCAATGGCATTTGTAATTGGAAATGAAATTAAAATGCTGTGGTTGTTGTTCGAGATAAAGGCTTTTAATAGATCGGGTCGTCGGTTGCGTGGAAATTGAAGTTGGGAAAAAATATCACACGCCACTATTTGCCTAAGGGTTTAACAATGTTATTTCTTTTACCTGTCATAGCAATCTTAGTCAATGAACTACTAAGAAAAATGATTAAATATCAAGTTTTTATTTTTACGCAGCGAATAAGGCAAGCGAAAGCTTCGTTTCCTCGGCGGTCCTCATGTTGTTGTTGAGCAGCGGAAAATTTTCCTTGTGGCTTTTAATTTTGACTACAAATATTTAAATTCCGGTCACGCAAGGCCTCCAGTTCTTGAAAAAAAGGTTTTGATTTATTTCACTTCTTTCGGCTCAGAAAAAGAATTCTATAAAAACTGTTTAAAATATTTAGCAGCGCCAAGCACTTGTGTTTCAATGTGTTGAGTGACCACTGTACTATGATAGACACGATAAGCTGCCTGCCAGCTGACTACAACAATTACGGTTTTTCAAGAAAGTTTCCCAGACTATGCCAAGAATGGCCAAAAATCTCAATGCTTGTTTTGTAATATATAATGAACATAAACAACGGCAGACAAAGTATCGCTTCTTTTATTTTCTCCCACACCAACAGTAACATCGATCGACCCATGGTTGAGAATTCGTGAGCATCAAAGTCTAAAGTTTTCATAGGTGTTTTGTTTAAATTTCCACAGCTTAAAAGATCAATTCTTCGAATAGCCATGTCTTTGTTGCTACAGGTTTACAGTGGATAAAAGTTACACAACCTACCTTGGAATGCACAACTTTATGATCGCTGGATAGCGGCTGAACAGCTGGCTGGATAGCGCTATCCAAGCTTTGAACAACCGAGATGAAGCGATAAATTTTATCCACCGGACAGCAACTTATCCGTTGAAAAAGAGTTATCCACTTTTTGAGCAACTGGGGCCTGAACTACAATCATTGTCTAAGCATATTTCGCTTACGTTTTGAACTTCCGCCAAATAACTCAAATAATATGGCGAGAAAAAAAAACTGTAAACAGTCTTGTTGACAAGATTATTAGTTGAAACCTCACATCAGTTCTTACATCGTACGGTAAGAAAAATTCTTCATTTGCCGAATGAAACGAATCCTCAGAGGCTTCGGAAGCTAAAGACTGTTCCGAATTGTAGAAATACTTTTCGGAGGTTTCGCAGTCGACGGTAGACATCTTCAGTCAAAACACAAGGAAACGCGACTGAGGTGAGCCTCTGACGTCACAAGCTATTAAATTGCGCAATCACCCAGGAACACGTTTTCAGTAATGGCGGACACCTTTTACGCGACTTTGGAGCTAAAAAATATTAGGATGGAAGGTTTGTTGTTCAGTTTTCTGGGGAAATATGAACAAAACGCGATATTCTGCGACAGAATTTGGCCGAAATAAACCTATGAATTTTCGTCCCAGTGGCACTTTCTTTAACCCTTTACCGTCAGCGTTTTTCCTTTAGAGAAACGCATTTTTTACCGCTAAAGCGGTTTTTGAAGTGCTATGATGCCAAATGCCACTAAACTTTGCTACAAAAGCGTTTTCTTACAGATTAGCTCAATTTTTGAGCCAGCTTCTGTTGTAAATTGTACATTATTTTGCTTTCACGCATGCGCATAAGCCAAAATTTGGACGTTTTTTTTTGTTTTGTTTTTTTTGCTGATTCATTTCTAATTTTTTCTCGCTTCTTTTGCTTTCCTTTTCCTCTCCCTTTCTTTTCTCTTTATCTTCTACCCTTTATCACCTTTCTATCCACTGGAAAAGTTTTGGCCTCAGTCCTTCTAAAAACCTGGAAATGGAACATTGATCAACTAGGTGACTTGGCCTATTTTACCACCAACTTTGCAGCCAAAATTGGACACGTTTTTCTGGTACAGCTCTGCCAGAATTTGGTCGATATTCAAAATGGACACACGTATGGATGGATCTGTCCTTGCTGTGCTAGCTGCTTATCAAAACAATCTGGTGACGTCAAAATGATGACGTTACAAGTGGCTCAATGGTTCCCGACTTCAACGTCGGGAAAATACAACTCTTGACGGAAAAGAGTTAATTTTCTCCAAAATATATTTTTGCTAACCAACCATAACGAGTAAGGGGACGAAGGCACTTCTTCTTCACCACTGTCACTCGACATAGTGAGGTCAACCCGCGAACAAGACTAAGAGAAAATACAAAAACGAACTTGTAAAAATACAATCCGATCTAAAAGCTACAAAGAAATGGTAAAATACAACACGACATTTATGCTCCTACTTCACATGCAAGATCTAAATTCTCTCACGAGGTATAAGTATTTTTATATTAACACACATCGGTTAAAGGAAGGTGATTTAACTGCTACTTACCGCATTAACCGACCTCCGAAAGGCCGCCATGACGAACTGGCGTAGAGGCAAAGAAAGCGACCACGTGCACGGAAGGACGTGTCTGCTGGTTTCTCGGTATCATGTTGCAACGAGTGTTGTTATTTTATGTTATGCGATCTCGCGCTTGAAGTAAGAAGACTGAGAAGGCTTAAATCATGTTTAAGAACGAATTGATCTTCGAGACTTCGTTTAAAAAGTATATTTCGAGTAAAGGAGCAAGATCATTCCCCGGTAATGCGGGTATGACATCGGAAAAGGGATTGCGTGACAACCGGTAAGTTATAAAATGAAATAATATTAAAAAAACCCGAAAAACACAGTTTCAAATGTCAGTCTGCATTTTGTACCCAGTCTGCAGTCTGCAGTCTGCATTTTGTACCAAGTCTGCATTTTGTACCCGGTCTGCAGTCTGCAGTCTGCAGTCTGCAGTCTGCATTTTGTACTGACCGGAAATTTATTATCGTCGTGGAAAACCCTTTCAGTTCTGCCGTCTGCTAGCGCGAAGATCCTCGGCGAATGCAATCCTGACCGCCGTGATTAAGCTGATGTAGTTTGTACTTCTTATCTTTTCCTTTTTTTAATTCCGCTTGTGTTAATTTCAGAGCAGTAATCGCTTAGAAGCATGGACATTTATTTTATAGCATATCCTGAATGTGGACAAACTTTTCTCTCTTTATTCCCTGTCGGTGAACAGTCGATTGACATTATGGTTCGGGCAGTAGCGAAACTTAGGTTAGGTAATTACAACCTAAGAATTGAAAATGGAAGACATTCCACCCCTAGACTTCCTGAGCATCTGAGAATTTGTCAGTGCTGCAGCTCAAATGAAGTTGAAAACGAAGTACACTTCCTCTTATCTTGCAATAGATATGATGCAATTAGAAAATCTTTAATGGACGATATTATTAGTAAATATTCCGATTTCGATTCTTAAAATTGTATTTCTCTTAAATAGCATTGACGCTTTCACTTGTAAAAAATAAGGTTACTTCATTTACGAAGCTTTTGCATTAAGAAATGGATCAATAGACACAGGAATTGTAAATTAATAGATTTTGCAACTTTTTTCTTTCTCTTTTCTATGTGCAATGGCATTTGTAATTGAGAATGCAAATAAAATGTTGTTGTTGTTGTTTGATCGGATCGTCGGTGCGTGGAAATTGAAGTTGGGAAAAAATATCACACGCCACTATTTGCCTAAGGGTTTAACAATTTTATTTCTTTTACCTGTCATAGCAATCTTAGTAAATGAACTACTAAGAAAAATGATTAAATATCAAGTTATTTTTACGCAGCGAATAAGGCAAGCGAAAGCTTCGTTTTCTCGGCGGTCCGCATGTTGTTGTTGAGCAGCGGAAAATTGTCCTTGTGGCTTTTAATTTTGACTACAAATATTTAGATTCCGGTCACACAAGGCCCCCAGTTCTTGAAAACTAGGGTTTTGATTTATTTCACTTCTTTCGGCCCAGCAAAAGAATTCTATAAAACTGTTTAAAATATTTAGCAGCGCCAAGCACTAGTGTTTGCAATGTGTTGAGTGACCACTGTACTATGATAGACACGATAAGCTGCCTGCCAGCTGACTACAACAATTACGGTTTTTCAAGAATGTTTCCCACACTATGCCAAGAATGGCCAAAAATATCAATGTTTTTTTATGATATATAATGAACATAAACAACGGCAGACAAAGTATCGCTTCTTTTATTTTCTCCCACGCCAACAGTAACATCGATCGACCCATGGTTGAGAATTCGCGGGCATCAAAGTCTTAAGTTTTCATAGGTGTTTTGTCTAAATTTCCACAGCTTAAAAGACCAATTCTTCGAATAGCCATGTCTATTTTGCTACAGGTTTACAGTGGATAACAGTTACACAACCTACCTTGGAATGGACAACTTTATGATCGCTGGATAGCGGCTGAACAGCTGGCTGGATAGCGCTATCCAAGCTTTGAACAACCGAGATGAAGCGATAAATTTTATCCACCGGACAGCGACTTATCCGTTGAAAAAGAGTTATCCACTTTTTGAGCAACTGGGGCCTGAACTACAATCATTGTCTAAGCATATTTCGCTTATGTTTTGAACTCCCGCCAAATAACTCAAATAATATGGCGAGAAAAAAAGCTTTAAACAGTTTGTTGACAAGATTACTAGTTGAAACCTCACATCAGTTCTTACATCGTACGGTAAGAAAAACTCTTCATTTGCCAAATGAAACGAATCCTCAGAGGCTTCGGAAGCTAAAGACTGTTCCGAATCGTAGAAATACTCTTCGGAGGTTTCGCAGTCGATGGTAGACATCTTCAGTCAAAACACAAGGAAACGCGACTGAGGTGAGCCTCTGACGTCACAAGCTATTAAATTGCGCAATCACCCAGGAACACGTTTTCAGTAATGGCGGACACATTTTACGCGACTTTGGAGCTAAAAAATATTAGGATGGAAGGTTTGTTGTTCAGTTTTCTGGGGAAATATGAACAAAACGCGATATTCTGCGACAGAATTTGGCGGAAATAAACCTATGAATTTTCGTCCCAGTGGCACTTTAACGGTTATTAAATATGTAGTTAGTGGCTTTGTAGATCAGGTGAAAGTTAGCTTGATTAAAATTGCATATTAACACCAAATTGTTGATTCGGGTAGTTTCCTTTTTTCAAATCGTTTGCATTTTTAAATAAAGTTTAATTTAGCACAGGCAGTTGCGTCAGAGGTGTCACGTGATTTTATTAACCAGACTTAAGTTAAAACTAGAATATTCACAGAATCCTATATGTTCTGTTGTAACGGATCTTATTCAAAATGAACACTATTCATTTCAGTATCCGGAGACTGAATAGTTTCTTCACCTCTTAACAGAGATAAATCTAAAATCACAGTGAGTCACTGCGTGGAGGGTTATGATTTTGTGGGAAGATATACCTTGTCTTTTCTGTCCATAACTTTAATGGCGGGGTGTAAGAGTCACTTTCCCATACATATCTCTTTGTTGTAGGATCCATAACTTTTAACCCTTTAAGCCTCAAAACCAACATGTGTGTTTTCCTCACTGTTCTCCATATATTTCTCATGGTACTTGCCCTTGAAATTTGAATTTGACTTTTTATCTTTGGTGATCTATTTCCTACATTCTCATGACCTGAATCGAGGGGAGAAGTTTGTGGATTGCCATGCCACTGTCGGCTCAAAGGTTAAGCCTTTACAACTAACGCCCAATTTTTTTCAGAAGAGCATATTTTGTTACGCTTTCCACTAACTGCATGATTATATTACTGATTTCATGGCAAACCGAGCCAAATGGCTGCCATTTTTGACATTTCTAAAGAAGGTTTATTGTTGTGTTTGCTGCTACACTTTTCTAGTTCAGGGCCAGATCCTGATATCCCAGCTCTCCCTGAAAGTATACGTTGCCCTGAGATTAGCCTATTTTCCTTCACATTTGGCGTTGTTAACTCAGTTTATCTAGACTCCCAAGTGTGCCCATACGTTTTAGGCGTTTGATTTCACTTTTGTGGAAAATAAAACTGAAATCTTTGGACTGGAAGCTTGTAACTCTTCTCAAGTTTTAGTGTTCGAATTTTATCCCAACAAGTTTTACGGAGTTTTCGCCATCTCAAGCATTGTTGAATAAAAAGGTATTGTAAACGATATATCTGCATCAGAATGGAGGAAAGTTTTCGTCTTCCAATTGCAAGGTAAGGATGGGCTTCCGGTGACACGGCCGCATCGCGAGCAAAATTAACATAAGAGCAGCTACTGAGGGACTTCGAACTCAGTGGCAAGAGAATGTAACTAAATGATTATAATTACTGAAATTGTTGTTATGATAGGTGGATTATATTTTATTGTACAAATAGAATTTAACTTAGGTACGTGTTGAAACAGTCGTAGCGGAGTTTCAGTCTTTTTCTGTCTATTGTCAAACTATGTTGTTAATTCCATCCGACTGCAATAAAATGAATATTGATATCAGTAAAGAAATGGGTGTACAATCGGCCATTTGAGGGATGCAACCGAGTAAACATAGATTACGGGAATACCAAAAATCAAATCTCTTGGAGCCACCTTGATTGAAAAATTAATTCTAAGAAACGTCCATTCATTCCTGATCCATTCATTTTGCACAGTGTCAACTGGAGAAGGCAAAGCAAAACAATATTGTGGAACCTTTTTAAAATTTACTGAAGTGGAATTTATTTCAGACAGTCGTTTTTTGTTTGCTTGTTTGTTGGTTGTTTTTGTTTGTCTGTTTGTTTGTTTTTTTTTTTTAACCCTTTCCCGTCCGATTTTTTTCCTTAAAAAACGCATTTTTTACCGTTAAAGCGGTTTTTTGAGTGCTATGTTGCCAAATGCCACTAAACCTTGCTACAAAAGCGTTTTCTTACAATTTAGCTAGATTTTGAGCCAGCTTCTGTTGTAAATTGTACAATATTTTGATTTCACGCATGCGCATAAGCCAAAATTTGGACTTCTTTTTTTTTTTTTTTTTTTTTTTTTTGCTGATTCATTTCCAATTTTTTTCTCGCTTCTTTTGCTTTCCTTTTTCTCTCCCTTTCTTTTCTCTTTATCTTCTACACCTTATCCCCTTTCTATCCACTGGAAAAGTTTTGGCCTCAGTCCTTCAAAAAACCTGGAAAGGGAACATTGATCAACTAGGTGACTTGGCCTATTTTTCCCCAACTTTGCACCCAAAATTGGACACGTTTTTTCTGGTATAGCTCTACCAGAATTTAGTCGATATTCAAAATGGACACACATATTGATGGATCTGTCCTTGCTGTATTAGCTGCTTATCAAAACAATTTGGTAACGTCAAAAATGATGACATCAGGAGTGGTTCAATGGTTCCCGACGTTAACGTCGGGAAGATACTAGTCTTGACGGGAAAGAGTTAATTACTTCGGTTTGATTCGGGAAAAAGTCACAGGGGCTTGGGTACGAAAAAGACGTGGCTCTCTGCTGAGACCAAAGAAAAGCAAACATGGCGGACGATTCATTACTGTTGTTATTTTGGACAGTTTTAGCTGTACTAGGCGGATTATTTGCACTCTGGAAATATCTAAAACCAAGAAGCGCAAACCTCCTGAGTCGTTCGACTACCCAAGCTTCCGAAAATGTGGCAAAAGCACGTCTAAAATATTTTACTAGCAGACAAGAAGTTGTCTCGGACAATGCCGATCTCAAGAATGACTCAGTTGCTTCCATCCCATCTGGAACGCAAGAGAGTGTTTTTGAAGAGGAAACGTTTCAAGAGGAAAGAAAATTCGAATCTGCTGACGCTGGGAAAGTTGGTAAAGCTCATGAACCTCGTGTGCGTTACTCGAGGTCGATTGAGGGACCGGGAAGATTGAGTGGTGCTTCACATGAACATGAAAATAACTACTTTGATCCCGATACCGGTGCGCCTATAACACGACCTCTTAAAACAATAGAGGATGTTTTCTCTTGGAGGCAAGGGTTCGACTTTTTCAACGTGGCTACGGTTGGTTTAAATGAACAGTACAGAAAGTTGGAGAAAAGACCGAGAACTCTGGTGTGTCACGACATGAAAGGAGGCTATCTTGAGGACAGGTATGTATAATGCGCCGATCAATTCGAAACTTCAACATCCCCCCCCAGGCATACCCCGGGCATTTGACTGTGCATCGTGCCCGGGGAGGGGGGAATTTGAACGTTGCGTTGGAAGGGTGGGGAATTTGAACAGGATGTATCCCTTGTTCTGACGTAATACGCCCGTGAGTTTTTCGGTTTTTACAGGGTTTGACGGATATACAAGATAGAATTTCGCCTTTAGTAAATAACTCTTTCAAAAGGGTCTTCAAAAAAAGTTTGAAGGTGTCATTACGGCATATCTCTATCTGAAAAGCCTGTTAAGTGTTTGATTGAAGACGAAATTTGTTTTTGAGGAGAGGTAGTTCAGTACATGTACTAATTGGTGGGGCATTTGAATGGCTTTTTGGCCCCGAGGGGAGGAAATTCCCCCTCCCCCCCGGGGGGGTGCCCGGGGGAGGGAGATGTTGAACTTTTGAATTGATCGGCGCATAAAGCCCTAACCAAACGGAGTCACAAGTCAGCGCAAGTTTAGAAAATAATGTCAACTTGCGCACGCAGTCTTGTGATGGGTGGCCAAACAGACTCGCAAGTACATGTACATGCCAGTTCAACAGGGGGAGTGGTGAGCAGTAATACACTCACTGCGCAAACCTGTGAGTGTATTATTCCTCGCGAAGCGAGGAGGGCCGAAGGCCCTCCGAGCGTAGCGAGGTTTATAAATTTGTCGCGTGGGGATCGCGCGAGGATTGCTAAGGGCGGTCAAATCTCGATCTGCCGATATATATTTCGATGGTGTCCGCACAGTTGCCTAGCAACAAAACCAAATCGCGACCGCTGACAGTTGCGCACTCTCATGTTTCTTCGGCGTGTTTCTTCATTTCTTGCCTGCTTCGCTACGTACATTTACGTGCTGATATTTTTATTCATCGTCTGTAAACAAGTAATTAGACAGCAACCCCTGGTTTAACAAGTGGCTCAAAATCCATTCTGGGGTAGATTTACAACTGAAACTGAGCGTGAACGCCGACTTGAAATTCAGCGCGAGCAACGAAGGCGAAAGAGTCGACGACAAGAAAGCACGGGTAGGAGAACATCGTTTACCGGTAATAGCCTAGCAAGACTAAAGCCGTCAGCAGGACACAAACAGGAGACTGGAATATTACAGGCGAGAAATCTTGGAACATACACAACGTAGCTTAAATTTAGCTTGATAGCACAGCGCTGCCACAAAACGAGATTCCCCAACAACGCCAGAATCGATACAAGGTCTTCGAAATATAACTCAGTCACACCAGTTGAATAATGACAATGAACTCAGCGGCTACAAACTCTTCGAGAAAATGTGTGCTGAAACCGATCAGGACCGGCGACACCGACTACAAGTGCTTCGACAAAAGGATTTTGTTATAGAAGCAACGAGAGGCGACAAAAAATGCATGATCATCAAAATACTTTTGCTAGAAATTTACCTTTCCAACGGAGTGAACGGACGGTGACTGAACAGGTTGGCTCAAAATTATTTCCTCTCTCTACCATTGTCTTTACTCTTGATGTACTAGTAATTATTATCAACATGTAATTACTTTTCCAAGTATGATCAAAATTAAAGATTACACAAGAGAAATGAAATTATTTCACGAAATAGGTTTCAGTTCCCACAACAATTTGCATATTTGTGTATGAGCAGTAAAAAGAATTTAAATTCTAAGTTTAAGAGGTTCCCGAAAAATATTTGAAAGAAATAATTCATATTGGATCAGTAAGAATTTATAAAAGTTTATGTTTTCCGTTATGGATATTGACCCTATTAATAGTTTAAAAATAATATTCAGATGGATCAGAAAGGGCAATTTCTGTTCACAATTTGGTTTGGAAATGCACTTACAAGTACTGCTCTGCCTAGCAATTACCACTTTAAAATGTGTAGCGGGTATAGGTACATACATGCATGTATTTGATGTGAAACAAAAATTACTGCTTAACATTAATTATTGACAATAATTTCATGCTACATACAGTGACCAGCATCACAGGTCTCCTCGCAGTGCACAAGCAAGCACCAAAATCAGGGGAATTGAGATCCTGATCACCTTCAGCATGATCTGTCTATGTGAAAGTTTACTTACTTCTGAAGGTTTCACATGCTATAATCTACATTCACCCTTTCCCTTAATTAGCTACTCTTGCTTTCCATACCAACTGACCTCCCTAAGCCCCAATGTAAGCCTGCAAATTCTCCTTACTGGTCTTTATACATTTCTTGTAGTATTAGTGCAGAGAACTTCTTTCTACTGAAATTAACACTATTCATGTTTGGTGATCAATTCCTTAATTCTGATGACCTAATTAAAGCATTGCTATTGTAGGGAGATGCTGGTAACTGGGGATTCAAGGGTTAACTTATTATTTTATTGTGACAATTATCTAATCCAATTTTTATAGTGTGTTGGGGGGAATGAATAAACATGCTACCACATCAATATGAAACTCTGTGCTTTGCTTGCCATTATTCTGTATTATTCTTTTTTCAATTTTTGGGTAAAAATGGATAATTTTTTTTAATACACCGCATCACTCTTCAGCAGTAGTAGACTCCTGCTACAGTATCTCAACCATTCAAGGGAAATAATGAATTGTGTTAGCTATTGACACTTGTCAATACCCAGTAAATAGAACAAAAGCTGTACAACAGAATCTTGTATTCCAAGTTGGAATTTCAACTGCATTTCTGATAAACCTATACTCTCACCCAACCAAAATAAACAGAAACACCACACATTGGCCCTGACAACAGGTCCACAGCAATACTATATACATCCTCTCTAGAGAGCAATTTACCTTCTGTCAGAATGAAGAGAAGTGGGGGGGGGGGGGGGGGCTGAACGTATTTTCTTATACATGACAGAGGATTGGATGCAAGTTACATGGAAACGACTGGGAACCAGAATGTTGATCTTAACTCACAATTCGGGACCATTGTGGCCACCCATTCACACCTCCAGTTAAACCGACATTCTATCCTCTCCAGACCCCCATCAATCAATTTTGTGGTGCACCCGTGCCCGAGCTTCGCGAGGTTCTGCGAGTCACGTATTTCTAGTTATTTTTGTTTTAGCCTGCACGAGTTTGTCAGTCTCATTCAGTCACACCTACAATCTCTTACAAAACTGTTGGGATACTTCAGAATGAGTGAGAGCTTTGACTGTGAAATTCACACACAAGAACGATTCTTTCCACCTAATCAATGTGGCTTTGCCATGAAAACGGCATGATGAATTGTCAATCCTTCCAAACAACATTGTGTGAACGGTGGGGATGGGAAAGCATTTCCGTGATATTTTCAGAGTTTTTCCTGCAGGTACATGTAATTCAAGAAATATGCAATGCTAGATGTGTTTGTATCAAATACTTCTGTCCAAGATTGTAGGTCACTGAGACTTTGAGGATTGGTGCCAAAATGGAGTCTCCTGCATATTTTCTTAACTTAACAGCAGCTAGGCTGTTACTTTGTTCAAAGTGATGTGTCAACACACAAAAATGTGCTGTTCATATCACTGCCCAAAAATTCATTTAATTGGTACCTTCACCAAGACTGGGGGGGAGGGGGGTTGGGGAGAACAGAGTCCAAGACTAATGAACAGAGTCTAGTCCTTGTGTGTCCCTAGTGATCAGGCTATAATTTTAAAACACTTTTTACTACCAAAGGTCTGACTTAGACTTAAAGAAAATATCTTTATAGAAGTCTATCACTCCATGGGATCAGTGATTTTTTGTGATTTTGTAGCAATATCTCTTTGTGGTTACTGCACATGGGTGAGGAACATTCAATGCAATCACGCAAGATTGACACCAATCAGGAACCAATCAGGAATGGGAGGATTTGACCTGGCCAACCTTCGGAGAGTCTGGGCATCTAACAGTACTTAAAGCCGGCTTAAAGGGTGCTTTCCATTTGGCTAAAATTTCCGGAAATTTCAGTCGAAACATAATTGGAACGCTTTGTTCCAGAAGGAAATTTTCTGGAAAAAGTGGTCCACCTCCAGAGGTGGTCCTCTTTGATCGGTCAGTCCAGTCCAACCCTTCCATTTTCAAAAATTCTCAATTCCTGTCCCACTTCACTGAGAAGTAATGGAAATTTTGGTCGAAATGTAAATGGAATGCCTCTTTCTGGTTGGAAATTTTGTTTCTATTGAACAATGTCGTTCCATTTCCCCTTGGTTAGTTCCACTGGTCTCCCACCAGACGGTCTGGCATAATGGGAAGCACCCAAAATTTTCTTCCAAAAATGCTATCATAAACCACTTGGAGGTTTCCCATTAAAATTGGTAGTAAAAAAAAATATGGTGAAATAATTGGCCACCAACAGCACTGACATCTTCTTGCATAGTTAAGGACGGTGCCTCCTTTTGTTACTGCGCATACGTTCTGCACATCTCCGGATATCCTGGTCTCCTAAGGAATTTGCCCACTAATGCAACAATATTTTTGCACAGTTTAGGACTATGTGGAAAAACCAAATCTTAGCAAGGGCTGTCAGAATCCAAAAAGAAAACTGGGGGTAACCGGACATTTTTCAGAGATAATTGAGCGTAAATTTGGAAAGAAATTGCCATACATTCTTTGAATTTTAACACTTTTTTAGAATTATGGTTGCTTACTTATCTCTGAAAAATGCCTGGTTACCCACATTTTTCTTTTTGCATTCCAATTACCCTTGCTAAGGTCTTCTTTTTCCTTGCAGTCATAACCTTTGCAAAAATGCATCTGTATTAGGAGGCACCGTCCTTAAGTAGAATAATTGAACTCATCTGGAAGAAGTGTGTCTTGACACATGGGATATCCAATATAGAGGAGGTGGAGAGACGTTCAGTCCCCAAAGGCTAGGCCAATTTCTTTCTTTTTTTTTCATCATCAATACCGGTAAGCTTGATAAACAGAAATTGAGGGGAAAGGGCTATCCTCTCCCTTGAGTGTCTATAATGGGATGAAATACAGTGTAGGCTTATAATGTCAAGCAGACTCATCAATCTCGCATTAACCACAAGTTTGCATTGTATGGACTTATTATTTTTGTTTTGTACTTCTAGGTTTGTTCAAGGTGTCAGCTCAAATGACTGTTATATCATATACCATTGGCAGCTTCTTGACATATTTGTATACTTTAGTCATCATTTTGTAACTATACCACCCCCATGTTGGACTAATGCTGCACACACCCATGGTGTTCCAGTATTGGGCACTTTGATTACAGAGTCTGATGATGGGGCTGCAAGGTGCAGCAAGTTTTTGGAGGACACTGCATCATGGCAGAATCTTGCTAATCAACTGGTCGACATAGCTGAGTATTACAGATTTGATGGTTGGCTTGTGAACATAGAAAATCCAATTCAGGTACAGTTTACCTAGATGGAACTGTTACCTGTAATAGTGATTCAATTTCATTGGTGTTGACTCCTTTGCACAATCACTCCAAGGTGTTCCCTTTTGTTTTGTTGTCCACATGAGGACCTGGGTGAGGGTAAACAAGTTCCCAGAGAGTGTTTTCTGCTGAGGTCACTGCCCAAGGTCATTTCAGGTTGCCCAATTCACAAACTTTTTCTCAAGATATGACAATTTACTTCTGGCATAAGACACGAGTTGTCAGTAGTCGAGTGGTCTCCTATATTATATTCTTTCAAGCCCTATTATCCTTTCAGATCATAAACAGATCCTAATACAGAGGAAAAAGAAAATCTTAGCAAGGGTTGTTGGAATCCCAAAAGAAAATTGTGGGGAACCATACATTTTTCAGATTTTTCATTTCTTGTTTTCCATAATTCTAAAAAAAACTTTAAAATGCAGACCAATATATGGCATTTTCATTCCAAATTTTAGCTCAATTATCTCTGAAAAATGCCTGCATGGCTACCCCCAATTTTGTTTTTGGATTCTGATACAATGTAGCTGTTGCTAAGATCTGCTTTCCCCACATAGTCAAAAACCCCGTAAAAATACTTTTGCATTTTAGTAGGCACCATCCTAAAGAAACCTGAGATGTGCAGAATGTACAGTTGTATGACTGTGCAGTAACAAATGGAGGCACTGTCCTGAAACATTTTAAGAAGTCTTCTTAGTTTGAATCCAGATAATAACAATCCTCTAAAAAATGCTGCTGTTGATTACTGGTGATTTTGCAAGTGAACCTGATTAACAGTCAACTTGGTTCTGAAGTTGGTTATGTCCGGTTAAAAAACTAATCATACCTATAACAAAATGCTCAATTGTGATTGGTTCCCGCATGCCTGTTTGATATGTAATTGGAAGGGTGATCACATGGGTGTCCACTTACAGCTGTCCAATTTGAACTTTTTGTAATTGGATAGCTGCGTTCGGACAACTACACTGCCCGCATGTCAATCAGGTGCACTGAAATGGCTTCTTTTTATAACTGTTTCTCCACTAGTGCTTGCAAAACTGATGATTAAAAATATATCCACAAAGGGCACATAGATTTTCTAATCTCGCATTTTGTTATAGATACTATTAATTGGTAAGTGGACTTTGTGTCGACAATTCAGGGATAATCGTGCTCGTAATTTCAAATCATCCTCACACTACACACTTGGCCAATTTAAAATTACTTGCCCGATTAATCCCTGAATTGTACTCCACTCAGTCCAATTATCATTACTAATGAAAAAAATTGATGAAAAATCACACAAAATTAATGTCAGTCATTGATTACCAATATCAGTCACTAAATGTCTGACAGTCAACATTTCTTTCCAGATTAGTTCCCTCCTCTGGAAAATCAGTCTTGACAGTTTGAAACTGATCCTGAGTTAAAACCATTTGCACCACCTCATGTAGTAATTAATGACATATTTATTTTTTGCAGCCAATTCAAGTCAACAACCTGGAAGAATTTGTGAAATATTTAACAGTGAAGATGCATGAGCAAATTCCTAATTCTCTTGTCATTTGGTATGACAGTGTGACCTATAAAGGAGACCTTGCTTGGCAAGATGAACTTAATGCAAAGAACAGGTAATTCAAGCATACACTGAGACACATCTATTAAGTAGTTATTGATCCTTCGATTAAAAAATTGCAACTATGACCAAGTCCACAATATAACCAAGCCATGCACAGATATACAGAGCTAGGGTGCTATGAGAGTAATCCTTGTGGCACTACACTGTAAAAGGAGGTGTTTATAGACATGAGTCTTGAAGGACAGGACTCTTTGTCACTGTTCTCTCCAACTACTCTGTCTGGTTGACCGTTCCAGACACAGACACAAGGTGGATTAAAATTTCTGCTACTGTAGAATGTTTTCTTGAATCTGTTTTGACAGGAGTGCATGCCTTGGCATTGATAACTATCGATAGATTGGAGCAGGTTGCTCTCCTAGGCTGGGTTAGTAACAACCTCAGGTCTGGTGAACAAATGCTGATGTGGTTCTTGTAAAGGACGGATGTAGCAGTCATCAGGCATCAGCAACTTCTTTCACATAAATCCTCTTAAATTCTCTGTTATTGAACCACCAAAGTGATGTCAGTGTCCTCAAAATTTGCAGTCTTGTCAATCTCATACTCTTTCATGCTTTTTTCCAGTTTAGAAACAACATGCAAATTTTAAGGCATATCCCAAAATTAATTGTACATAATTATAGGGACAGGGCCAGTTAAACCAAGCTACAAGGGCCTTAGCAGTTTGTCAATTGAAACTGCATTATTTTGCTTATTGTTTTCACCAATTTTTTTTGACAGAATATTTTTTGATGCTTGTGATGGAATATTTTTGAACTACAACTGGTCTGAGGCACACCTGATGAGGTCTGTAGGTGCGGCTGGACGGGATCGACAGACAGATGTCTATGTTGGGGTGGATGTTTTTGGGCGTGGCTGCTTTGGAGGAGGAGGGTACAACTCTAAACTGGTATGTGGCTAGCATGTTTGGTCTGTGGGAAAGAGGGGTTGTTATGAGCTCTGGGTTGTAGGTAACTGTCAATATCTATAACAAAAGAAATACTTCATAAGGACTCTTTTTAGAGTTACAATATTATTGTGTATTTCTTTTGTTATTTAGTAATAGTTCATCGTTAGCAATTCTAGTTTTAACATTACTGCAGATGCAACTTCACTCTGCTAGCTGTATAATCTGACCATAACAGTCTGCACTGTCGAAAACATGTCAAGAATAAGGAAAGTTGTTTCATATCTCAAAATCATTACATACAACAAAATCAAACCTAGGCACAAACAGCCACCTAGGATATATAGTCTACCTAAGATACACAAGCCCGAGATACCATTAAGACCTATTGTATTGAGTGTAAACACCTTCGCTTATGACTTGTCGGCTCACTTAGCTGACATCCTGTCCCCATTGACAGGCAAATCAGACTACACAGTTACCAACTCTACTCATTTTGTGTCTACCATCAGCCATGAGCGAATACAAGAAAACGAAGTCATGGTATCTTTTGACGTAGAAGCATTATTCACAAACATGCCGATCGAAGATGCCATAAAGGCCACATTATGCAAACTAGAGAACGAGCCCGGTCTTGCTGACCACACAAACCTTACACCTACACAAATTGCCGACCTTTTAAACTTTGTCTTACGATCCACGTATTTCCAATACAACGGGTAGATTTACGAACAAAAAGATGGAGCAGCCATGGGGAGCCCTGTCTTCGCGGTTATTGCTAACCTTTACATGCAATAGTTTGAGGAACGGGCAATAGGAACAGCGACCTATAAACCTAAAATTTGGAAGCGACATTTAAATGACACTTTTACAATCTTAGGTAAAGACTATGTAGACGGCTTTTTACAACATCTACATGTAAACAGTCAACAGCCTACTATTCGTTTTACCATGCAAAATCTAGAAAGATAACACCATTCCCTTTCTCGACACGCCAGTTTTAAGGGATTCAAATGGTCTTCTCGCCACCAGTGTTTGCAGAAAGTCCACCCACACTGACCAATACCTAGCCTTGATGATTCACACCATCCTCAGTCAGTGAAATGTGGTATGGTTAAGTGTCTATACGACCAAGCCAAACACCTCACCCACACAAAACCATCAGTTATCTCTGAAGAAAAGAAACATTTATCATCGGTACTTGTTTCAAACGGATATCCTTCTTCACTTTTATGAAAGCTCACAAAGACAACAAGACTGCCTACAACAACAAGGTGTACATGTACACACCATTTTTAAATCAGACACAACTCTTAGGTCTCACTTAGCATGACCGAAAGACACCCTTGAACCGACTAAACAAGACGGTGTCGTCTGTAAGATTCCATGTGAGTGCGGCAAAGTATACATCGGAGAAACAGGGAGAGAGATCCAAGAAAGGATAAAAGCACACGACAGAGATATACGGCTTGCTCGTACGCAGACCTCTGCAGTTTTGGAGTATGCTAACGAAATGGTGCATGTATATTTGCAACTACTCCAGCCCGGCAGAGAATTTTAAGCAGTGTGTTTGGCAGTACAGTACTCAGTGGGTGCTTTGTGCACAAGAGAGAGGGAAGAGACTGAGCCATATGGAAGAATGTCCTAAGTGGCTTGAATTTTGCCTTTTTGCACAAAAATATCTTCATGGAAAGAGATGTTTTTGTCAAAATATTAGCTGGTTTAGGTTTATTTAACTGCAAGACATCCAACTGGCAACCTAAAACTCAAAAATTAAAAAAAATACTTTTGCCTGAACTGACGAGTCATTTACTAAGTGGGACTTTTTGCCTGAACTGAATTTACTGTTCATTTTTGTTTTCTTTTTCTTCAGGCTTTTAAAGTGATAAGAGATGAAAAATTGTCTGCAGCATTGTTTGCTCAAGGTTGGGTTATGGAGACGCAAGGAGTCGAACACTTCACTGCAAATCAAGACAAGTAATTTATATTATGAGGACTCACTGTTAAATGTAATAATTAACGAGTAAGGAAAGGAAGCAGATAGTCAACAGGTTGGCCCATCAAGATTTTTCCCTAAGGTTTGGCTTTTTGAATTCTTCACTTAGTCTTTAATATCGGGGAGGAAGGAGACTCTGAAAGATGAAGGTCAAAGGGGTACTTGTCGTATTTTTAGGGTGAAAATTGGTTGTGTGGTACTGCTTTATGTGTTTAAAACAAAATGGCCACCGTTTAGAAGGTACCTTTTATGGTCAAAGTCAGAAAAGTTTGACAGTAATTTTACGTGTCACATAAGGTGCCATTTAGGTGCGCCTTTAAAATCTCCAACTAGTACCAAGTTACTTTAATATTGGAGTTTCCAGCCCCTACCCCTAGCACTAGTCTGTGCTTTTGTGTTATGTCCACACCGAAATCTTGACATGTCTTTTCCATCTCGGTGATGCCCTCTGATAGCCAAGTGTATCTTATCCTTTGGGGGCAGCACTAGTGTTTTACTCACTTCCTGCAAAAACCTACAAAGTGCCACTATCAATGAACCACTTCTTGGCTCATAAAAGTTCTGACCTTTACCACATCTGATGTGCATCAGTGTTTATTACAAACTTGTGCGACAGTACAATTCCTGTACGCTTCCTAAGAATAATAATGGGGTAAATTAGATAATAAGGCACCTCTGACTATCAGCAAAGAAACAATGATAATTAGAATGATGATTTAGCCAATCACATGCATAAAACGTTAAATTTAAAGTTGTTCTCTGTGGACCACAGTCATTTTCTACTAAGGTGCAGATTTAGTATCCTGTTGAAAGTTAGCTTAAAACAAACCATGGCCCACCTACACTGTACTAGCTGTCTGCTATCTGCTTGTTATTAATATCAATTCTTGCAGCTGGTGGTATGTACAGTGTACCACAAAAAAAGTACCATAAAAAGGTATGACTAGTGAGGATTCAATTTTCATGATCTAACTGGGCCTCTGCTTGCCTTTACATTAAAGGTTTTGGAACCTTTTGGCACCTTACTGTACAGTGCACACAGCAGTGAAAGAAATACCATTTGTAACATCGTTGTGTCGTGGTTGTGGAAAATCTGCCAGCATAGATGGAAAGGTGATAGCCTTACGTTTATGGCCCCATATTTCCTTTCCTTGTAGAACTACAATGTACACATGAAAGTACCTGTACGAGGGGCATAATTGTTAGTGCAAGCATCCTTGACCGGCTTCAAACTAGCGATCAAACATTACTGAATCAATGCAATTGATTTATTTCACTTTGTCACACATACACAAAATAAGGTAAAACGAGAAAAGTAGTTATAAAAAAAAAGATTTAAAAAAATATGCTGGAGAGGCCTAAAAGAAGCAATGGAGCTTAATGGCTGATGAGGCCTCCTCAGTTTAATTTGCGTTTTTCATTTGAAAAAGGGAATCTTTTTTCTCACCCCTTGTTCCACCTGCCAAAATGAAGAATTACTAAACATTTCTAGAAAAGGGTATTTATTTATTTAGCTTCGCCAAGTACAGCACGAACACGAAACAGGAAAAACGAAAATAGACAACTAAATAAAAACAAAGAGAGCAAATAATGGCAAGGGAGTCGCTACAGCAAAGGCCTATTACAGTGGTCCCCTCACACCTAAAAAAACTAAGTAAAAAACTAAGTACAATTAATTTTAGAAGCAACAAGATGGAAAGCGTGCTAGCCCACGGACGCTGTTACATTTCAGGCAGATGGACTTCCAAGTGCGGGGGTCTTCCTGGTCGTATATATTATAAAGAGCATTTAAATAATAATTAAATTAACTCCTCTTTAATGTACCTAAGGCAACGTTTTTGTCGCGGAGCTGCTCTGGCAGTGTGTTCCAGATACGGCAAGCTTTTATGTTAATAATGCCTCTGTGTTTACTAGGTTGTACTCTCCAATCCCTGGACAAATCTGAGTGCCCAACAGTACCAACCTACATTCAACAATACGTTCTTCAATTTGGGTTCCAAGGAGGGCGTGGTCATCAGTTCTGTGGAGCACACTATGGAGGAGTCATATAATGGTGGTGACTGTTTATTGATCAGTGGGCATGTTAATTCCTCTCAAGAAGTGTCTAAGGGTGTGGTGAGGTAAGGTAATCATTTGTCCGTGTTAGGGATAGCCTGTTCCAGACTCCGAAATAGTGGGGAAAGCTTGAATTGACAAAACGAGCGCGAAAAACGCGTGGGGGCTGCTGGGGAAAAACAAGGCCACCGCCCCCTTTTCTCCAGATCCCACGCGTCTTATTTTCGCGTTCTCTTTCTTATTTCATTCTCTTTCTTTCATGCCATCCCTACCATCTGAGAGCCTGGAACAGGCTAAGTTAGAGATGAATAAGGAGGAGTTCTGAGTATTTTTAGCCCGTGTGGTGGTGTTGTGGTTTGTGATTAGAAGTTCAGTGGTTTTACCGCTAGTCTTAAAACTTAAAACAAGACCAATTTTTGTAAAAAGGTATTTCATTTGAGAAATGGTCAGGTCATTGCAAAGTACTCACTGATTTCATTCATTGACTCAAAAGGTAGAATCACTTTGTACAGCGTAATTAACAGTACCTTAGGAAATGTATTATCAGATCTTATGTGATTGGTCACGCATTAGGATTTCATCCAGACTTGAAAGTTAGAGCCACCTTGTGCGGGATTAACAGTACCTTAGGAAATGTATTATCAGATCTTATGTGATTGGTCACGCATTAGGAATTCATCCAGACTTGAAAGTTAGAGCCACCTTGTGCGGGATAAACAGTACCTTAGGAAATGTATTATCAGATCTTATGTGATTGGTCACACATTAGGAATTCATCCAGACTTGAAAGTTAGAGCCACCTTGTGCGGGATTAACAGTACCTTAGGAAATGTATTATCAGATCTTATGTGATTGGTCACACATTAGGAATTCATCCAAACTTGAAAGTTAGAGCCACCTTGTGCGGGATAAACAGTATCACAGGAAAGTGTGACGTGTTCGTGATCTTGTTTCAAGGATATGAGAATTTTTTTGTGAATTCATTTCACTGGCCAAGTGGTATTTTGGCGGCCTCTTCCCCAGAGCACCCAGGGTAGCTTTTGATTTCAGGTTGCAAAAGTTCCTGTTATCCAGATTCTACTGTATTTTGGGGCTCTTTATGTATGAGCGCAAACGTCACGACCACGTGTATACCATCACGCCTTCTAACGCACGTCACGTGTCGAATGTTTTAGCAGTAATGGACTGTGAAAACCACGAGAATACTGTTATTTTCCAACTTTCTAATATTCTAATATAGCCTTCCCATTTCGATAACCACTACACTATTTTGTATTCAATGTATTATCAGATGTTATTTTAAACCACGCAAGTTCAACTTCCATCTGGCCATCCCATTTCCGCATGTGGACCTATTTTTGGCATTGATCATGCACAAGTGCACAAATCAAAAACAAGTTTTGAATCCTGGTTTTGAACCGTGCTGAGAATAATTTGTATGCCCGGCCCTGACTTCGTTTATTTCTTTGCCAGACTGTTCAAAACAGATTTCCACGTAAAAGGACCCCTTCTGCTGTCGTTCACATTCAAACTGCATCCTAAAGACTGCAT
Source organism: Siderastrea radians (assembly GCA_964017195.1). Lineage (NCBI taxonomy): Eukaryota > Metazoa > Cnidaria > Anthozoa > Scleractinia > Rhizangiidae > Siderastrea > Siderastrea radians. The sequence continues at coordinate 35,185,280 of OZ024891.1, read as the reverse complement.
TGATGTAGCATTACAACTTCACCCCAACACGATGCCAACGTATCTTCTGCTTTGTCCAGTGTCGTCAAATGACCAAGGTATTGTGAACGTGGTTTGTCGTACCTGGTAACTTCCCAGTTACACAGTTACTTGTATATGTATACAGAGTTGTCCTAGTGTGTTATTTTCGTCTAGCCCTAATAACTCTTAAAGAAAAGTGAAAAATTAGAATCATCCATTCGTGAGTTGAGTGACTTAAGGCGGATGTTATAGAGGCCGGCAACCGCATACGGTTCAAAAAAGCTCTTAAATTGTTCTAGTGTAGTTCGTAATATTTTCTATTTCCTTAATTGCTTGCAGAGCTTGAAATAATTTCCCGGCTGGCGCCGGTCAAGTTGTCCGGTCAAACTTATTTTTGCTCGGACACAACCCATTTTTGGCCGGACAAATATCCATTACGTCATATCTCTATAAAATCCCCCCCCCCCCCCCCCCGCATAATGTTTACATATCAAACAAGTACATTTTCTATGCCTTTATTGTACATGCAGCCTCGAACTCAATGCTGGAACGTACGGTACAGCCGCAAAGTTCGGCAGAATCAATATTACATTTGTGCATACAACTATCGCTTCAGTTCTTTGTCTTCCAGTGATCCATCTACCTGCGCGTCCCGCGTCTAAGACGCATAAATTTGTCAAAAGACGCAAAAATTACTTTCCAGATGCATCCCTCTGGACGCAGAATCCTCTTTCCCCTAAAATGCAATCATTTCTGATGTCACTTTTCTTCTGTAGACACTGAAATACTATTATTTTAAACCATTTACGTATCGTAAGTCATCCAAATGAGCGCTCGAACTTAACTACAAAATATATACATGTAAGCTTAACTTTTTGAAATCAAACAATTTCATGAAGATGGATTGTCTGTGTTGCTCTCACGTCGCGGAATAAATGCCAAATTTTTCTCCTACAGGTAGCCTTCTTTTGTGGTTGTTGTTGAAAATGCGAAAAAGAAAACGCTGCTAGTTTTCTTTGCATTTTTGGGTGACTTCTTCTACAAGTTGTTGCGACCATTTTGATCTCAGACAAACTACCACTTTCCATATATGGAATGCTAGAAAATGTAGGCCTGCAATAGTGTACTCAGTTGGCTTCTCAGCACCCCAGTGTAGAGGTCAATTTTGCCTTTGTTGTTTCTCTTGAAAAATTTTTTTTTCACTGAAAGTAGTAAAGTAAAATTGAAGATAGAGGGCTGAAAAAGGTAAAGGCTTGAACTTAGCTGTCTTTGAACTTGCTCAGGTTTTATTTTAAACTTTTCTGCTTATGTTAATCACATATTTGGCTCTGGGACTCACAATGGTAGGTCTGGGACTCATGCTTAAATGGCCGAGTGAGTCCCAGGACTCAGTACTTTCAATTTCTAGATGGATCACTGGTCTTCTATACGGTTAAATTTTAATACCTACTTAAGTCGTGAAGTTGATGGAATATGTGAATTTTCTGTTTAAATGGTTTGTTTCCCTTGAAAATCACCTCTCAGGGATGTTTCGTCAATCTCGGAATTTAGACCTAGAGTGATTCACACAAAATGTCGACAAGTCGACAAATAAATGTAAACTTGCTTTCTTTTTATTGGACCGGACCTTTGTACCGACACTGAGAGGCACTGTTAATTCACACCGCTACACACGCTTTCTCCGGAACACCCGCCAATTTGCGGTGACGGCTTGATGAATGACAAAGCGAAAATTTGCAACCACCGGAAATTTTACAACCACTACTATGAATCATTTGTTAAAAGTTTTTGGTCTGGTAGTATCTCGTTCTGTCTTTCTCCTTTTCATTCACGAACGCCAATAATGTTGAAGCTTTAAAAATTTAAAATTTTCTTTACAAGGGTAAACGACCGGACAAATTGTCCGGCCATCCAAGGATTTGACCGGACAAAACCTATTTTTGACCGGACATTGTCCGTTGACCGGCCGTTATTTCAAGCCCTGGCTTGTACATAATCTTTAAAAAAAATTTTCTTAAACTTGTAGCCTTTAATGGTAAGGTAGGTAAAGTCACACACGAGCCAAGGAGGCTCACACAGCCGGAGCTTATCCTGGTTTCTGTAGCATGAACCAACTGAGAGTATTACTACTCCCCCCTGGATGGGATGCTAGTCCATCACAGGGTTACCCCCAGCAGTATGTCACTGGTAACCATTTATACACTTGATTGGAGAGAGACAATGCGGAGTGAAGTTTCTTGTCTAAGGAAACAACACGATGGCAGGGGCTTGGCGTCGAACCACCGATTTTTATCTGTGATTTATTTGTATCTTTTTGTCCTTATTTTTCTTAACTTGTTCTTTTTAAGAGATTTATACGTAAGACCCACCTCTTAAACTCCCTTTCAGGGCGTTTTTATTGTATTTTTTTAAATTGTATTGCAATAAACCTTTCCAGATAGCGAAGCTGATAAATATTTCCTAGACCGAACATCATAAATATCAGATAACCAACGAATAATTTACTGCACTCGCTTCCGCTTACGTGTAAACCAGGTTTGTGCTAACGTTTCGTTTGCTAAGGAAGTCTACCACAAGGAAGCCAGCCATTTCTATTTGATATATAAATACCCAACGTCACGCATATCAAACGCGGGCACTCTGGTCGGGAGGCTTTAGTAGCGTTATTTTCCCTTCGTTCTATTCTGCATTTTTGTTCCGCCCCCGACAACTAGCTTTTCGGGAAAATTCGACAGTCTTCGGGAATGCCGAACATGGTCCACCTACCCACCCACCCAATCAACCAAAGAACCGACCTTCCCTGAAACTTGAGGTTGCATGACGACTATGAGGCTATTTTGTAGACAAAATAGCTCAATAATGAAGTTTAAGAATCAAGGGAACGCTTCTTCTGTTTTGACCGTAATCCGGCCACCCCTTTAGCACGACCACATTTCTATGACCCGTTGGTGGTGATGAAAACAACTGTGCTCCTGTAATATCGTGTCTCATTTTATATTTATAGGTCCTGGCAACACAGAGGATACTGACTTCAATGACAAGCTGATTCGTCGTTATGGCATTCCACAGTCACGGACACTGAAGTCATCAGCATTCATGTCTCCCATTGGTCCAGAACATTATGAATTGTTTGAACCTCTGACCGGTGTCCACCACAACACAGTACAACAGGCTCATGAATTAAAAGAAGAAGATGAGGATGGAGCGACATGGTGCACACGGTATGTTTTTATCACAGCAGCCCTGCGCTCTGGAAGCTCTGCATCGCGAACTGAAGCCCGTTTACCTTTTTATTTGCCTAGTGTTTTTCATTCATTTGCGATTGCTTGTTTCGAACTAGGGTACAATGTATCTCCAATCCCCCGTTATCTCGAAAAATGTGTGACTTCCATGTCTCTAATTTTTCCTTTTCTAATTCTCTTTTACTTCTACAGACATTATTTGATCGCCGAAAAACAGTTGGTTGGCTGCACAGTACAAGAAATCCGACTCCTTTGTGCTGTCTCATCAGGTAAAAATCATGATGCACACCATCTGTACTTTTATGTGCACATAAAATGAAAATGAAAACTACAATTTCTACTGAAATATATGTATTTCGTTTAGTTTTAAATAACGCTATTACATGTAATATTGACCTAGTTTTAACATCAAATGTTTGAGTTCTGACTTGTGCTGTATTCGTACTGCAGTTATTGATATCAAGAATTCCCCAACAGTATACTGGTTTTTATAACTGTACTTACTGTACTTTACTGCACAGTACTGTACTGTACTATACTTTACTATACTGTTACTGTACTTTCATGAAGCAGCCAAATGATAGTGTCGTTTTGTAATTGTTCTGCTCTTGAAGTATAGTTGCACCACTGTTGTGCGACGATTCCATACTTTTGCAATTGCAACATTGTAGTACTAGCGTGTCACAGAAATACCACACTCGAGCACGGTAACAGTCGTGACACAGTTGTACCAAAGTTTTGACAACTGTGCGATGCAACAGTCCTGTCACAGTTGCGCCAGACTTGTGCTACAGTTATGTTAAAGCTATCCTCCACTTGTCATTGAGTCATACTGTAGTTGCTTCTTTTTTGACAGCCATGACTTGGCATACGCCCATTTGGCCACACCCTGCGTAAGTTAGATTTTCCGAGGAGTTGCTCTAACATTCCTAACACATTCATTTTAGGTGCGGAAAGCACAGGGGAATTCAAGCTTCACTTAGGAGAAGTTAAGGTGACTTTGTAATATTGTCAGTCAAGATCATGTTTGGTAAATCAAAATCACAATGAACGTCTGAGCACAAAATGTAGGTTATTGTTAACTTACCCCCCCCCCCCACCCCCCATCATACCCAATGCTTGTAACGACTTTCAAAAAGCCACGGAAAGCTTTAAACAATGGTCTATCATTTTTAGAAAAACCGGCAAAGAAGTACTATCCATGCAAAAGACCAAATAGAGGACACATAAGAGAAAATGGTTTAAACATTAGAGTAACGTTCAATAATCTGCCTGGTGTGAGGTTGTCCTTGAAAGACGGTTGCTGACCAAGATTTTGACAATATGAGTAGAAATCGTCTCCAGAGTAAATTAAAACGTCTGTAGCCAGTCGATGTTTTTCTGGTAATGACCTAATTGTTCATAACATTATTGGATTGAAGATTCAGGAAAAGGTCGATTGCCGTCAATTTCCGTCCGGAAGTTTGAAATGATGAAAGCAGATTTCAAACCACCTCTGTATTCTGTTGTGTAGAAACATGTACTATCAGAATGCGTTCGAAATGCGTGCTCGGGTTGATACATATGAAAAAGCAGAAGAACGTGTAGAACTTGTACCTACATATTTTCATTAGACATTTGATACGACAATTAGTCAACTGCAGATTAGTTTTTACTGACTAACCTTTATTAGGCTAACTTGTACACCTTTCTTACACAATTTTTTTCTTTGAATGTCACAAATGTTTTTCCTTTGTATTTCTTTGAATGTTACATCAGTAGGACAACAAATATGTTGAAGTTGGTGTTAAATATTTTTAAGTGATTTGCAAACGTGTCTCTATTTTAAGAAACATCGAATATTCAGTTTATCAAAGCGATAGACAAACAAAAAAACTGAGTCCCCGACGCGAATCTCATGACCTCCCGTGCACTGGTTGGACGCTCTAAGACGTCTCACCACTGAGCTACTGGGAGACTTGAGGCAAGCGAGGTCATCTTTACTAGGTTCTTTGTGAGACTTTTCCTGTACACTGCTAGGATCAAACTAAATATTCCATCTTTGTTATTTCTTTCCGAGCTTAAAATTTACCATCTTTCCTTCTTTATTTCTCTTATTTTGTTTTGCACTAGATTGTTGATCCTCAAGTCCTCAAACAGCCGTTGGCATCTGCTCGAAACATGAGGTGTCTCGACTTGGAGTGGAAATCAAGTGATCAAGACTACCTTTTGAGCCTCACTCTCATGTGGAACGGTCCAATCAGCGATGGGCAGGTTGACGAGCCTGCGCACTACAACATCTTCAGAGTGTCACAGGACTCCAACATATTTTTGGGTCGAGCTTTTGTGGAGGCGTATCGAGTCTGCCAGATACCGGTTTTAAAAACCTCTTCCTCTGTGGAATTTATTGTTCAGATTGTGACTAGGTCTGGGTTGAAGAAGCCTCTAAGTGAATGCAGTCGGTTCATCTTAAAATGGTACATTTTAATATTCTTGCTCAAAAAGTAATGTGGGATGTCAAGATTTTGGACCTCTGATAACCAAAAAACTAGGTAAAAAACTGAACTGGAAGAAGTTTCTCTTTGTCCATTCAATACTGTAATGTAAAGCTTAAAAACTTGAACTTTTAAGAACTCGAAAAATGTGTTTCCCTTTACAGATGTAGATTGAGATTCTACAGTGTAATAATCATAGAGATTCTACTGTACAATAATTGTTTAGTTGCTACAGTATAAAAATATATATGAAGTTAGGTCCTACGTTGCAATAATTACGTCAAAAGAAAGATAATTTTCAAATAGCATGCTATGAGCTTGGGGCAAAGAAAAATGGGCACCAGTCTCCCAGTAGCTTAGTGGTACGTAAGGTACCACGCCTTACCCCCTTTGTCCTTGTCCCACGCCCTTGACATATTGAATGTTACGTCTTTCTGTTTTCTACGCCAAGCTTAAAGTGTACCATCTTTCTTTATTAATAATTATGTCGTTGTTGTTGTTTGTAAATGCCCTTAGAAATCCTTCGGTCATGTTTAATCAACTACTTAAAGAATCGTGCGGTTTAGTCTCAACTGCTTTTTAGAAACAGAGAATTTAAACGGATAAAATCAACCAAAAAAATCGAGACAGTTTGTGTTTGCAGTTTATTCCGCTCCCCCAACTTAACCTAAGGGAGGGGGGGGAGGGTGAGTTAGTTAGTGCTCTTCACAATCTGTAAACAACTAAGGAATGTATGGAATTGCTGTCAGTGACAAATAAGTTTTCAGTTTTTGCTACTTCAGACCCTGATTCAATGTGCAAACAAAGTGTATTATTTTAACCGGATAAGAAAGCAAAGTGAACAGATCTTTAAAATAATGTAAAAGGGGAGCTTGTTTTTATCAAGAAATAGAGACGTAGACGGACTGCGTTGTGATTTATTGAAATGATTCCTTGTTGAACTTTTATAAACCAGTGAAAATCGCCCATGGATGTTTCAGCAACTGAAATTTGTTAATGAGCAAAAAACTGAGCCAATCTTCCTAACATCAAAGCTCCTTAACCAATTTCTATTGTTAAAAAATTAATAAGCAAATAAGGAGTACGCTGGAGAGCGAGCGAGAACGTGAATATTTTCAGGGGGAGTCAAGCAGAAGGCTCTTACACAAGTGGAGAATATTTTCTATAAATATTCAAGGATATTCTGTGTTGCTGTTTTTATGCTGTCTAAAGTGGTTCTAGCTTTTCACTCTGTAGAAGGAAACCTAAAGTGTGACCATTCAATTGAAAGCTATTGAGCAAAACTTTCATGGGGAGCTGTTTATTTTGCTGTACAAGGTGGTTCTAACATTTTAGCCAGTGGACGAAAATCTGAAGTGTAACCATTCAAGCGATAGCCGAATGAGCAGTACAATCCTGTGGTGCTGTTTATTATTCTGTGTAAGGGGGTTCTAACTTTTGACTCTGGAAGGAAACCTAAAGTGAGCAAATTGTATATTCTGCTGCCGGGTCAACTCTAAGGTGGTTCTTACTTTTGAGATTGAAAATGAAAACCTAAAAGTGTGAACATTGAAAACGAGAAAGCTAATGAGCAGTACTTTCCTGTGGTGCTGTTTGTTTTGGTGTACAAGGTGGTTCTAACCTGAAGTGAGCAAATTTAAATGGAAGCTTCTGAGTAGTATTTTCCCACGGGACTGCTTACTGATTTATATGGTGATTCTAACTTTTGAGCTTTGAGGATGAAAATCCATAAATCTGATCATTAAAATGCAAACAATTGAGCACTACTTTCCTGCGGTACTGTTTAATGTGCTTAAGTTTATACTAAACCAGTGGATAGTGTTTTTCGTGCGCTCTGATTGGCTACTCAAACTCGGGATAGTACCATTGGCTACTGGCTATTAGCTATCCACTGGTTTGGTGTATACTAAAACAAATATCTACCTCTACTTCGATGAATAGTTGTTAAATATTCAGACCTTCAGTCTGTGGAAGAAATCTTAACAGTGTCAATTCAGATGAAAACTATATAATGAGAAATATTTTAACTTGCATTAATTGATGTGTTGGGTTTAGAATGTGCTTCCGTTTTTCGTGTTTACTCCACCCACGACGAGCCCCATTACCGCCGAATAAAATACAGGAGGTATAATCCAGGCATCGTCCGCCTACTGATCCCTCTGACGCCGAAAATCATATTTGACAAACTCCACCACCGCTCTTCCATCCTGTATCCTTCTTCGCTCAGAGCACAGCACGCCGTAAAAGTAATTACTAATGCCATGAGCTTACCAAACAAACCCCAGGTGAAATTCTCTAATAAGCGGGGCCTTCCGTCGACATCTTGGCTGATATCTTTCTTCTCAGTTCTGTAGTTGTCGTCTGTAAACGCAAAAAAAAAAAATCAGCATATTCTCAGCAGAACCTCACCTTACGACGACATCTTATTGTTACGCCTATTTTTTTTGGTCCCAGCTAAATGGTCATAAGTAATTTTCTGAACCGTCAAGAAGATTAGGTTACCCTTTTAAAGTTTGTATTTCGGCTAGGACAGAAAAACCATCAGTACTGCTGGAAAAATTAATTGAACACCTGCGGCCTAGATGCGAAGATATGGGCCAGCGAGTTTTGAGAAGTTTGTGAATGATCCAAAATAAACTAGTTATGGCCTAAGGAGTTTCATACCCCGTCCTAGGTGCGAATATCTCATTAAGAGCTTCGCTTAAAGCGGTCCATTCTGAAATCACTTGCCAAATGGAATTAAGAATACTCTTGCAGGGGGCAACCAAAAAAAATTTAGCAAAATACAGTATCATTTTCTGTTTTCTTCAGAATTGTCTCAGAGCTGTTGAAAGACTTGAAAGGCATATTCGTGTAAGCTAATACAGGTTGATCTGTTCGGCGTTTTCAGCTGAAAATTTAGGCCACAGAAAAGCTTAGGAAACAGAATCCTATCCGCCGAATTTCCGAGCTGCTGATGCTAGCTGACCGCTTATTTTAAACTCCCAACGACATTATTTGTCCCTCCGAAAACAATAGGAATTAATAAGTCACCCTGTTACGCCGAAAGTCTGAGGGCGATTTAGGCCTTCCGAACTGATAATTTATTCTCCGAAACTAACCGTTGGGCGCCCCTGCTCCTACCTTGCACTCCTTCAAAGCTGATTATGTAACTGTAATTTCACTTTGTCGATATTGTAGTACTTAATTAGCTTTGATTTAGTTCGTTTTGATTGTGTGTTATCCGTAGATGTCGGAGACGGAATTGCGTTTACTCAGCTGTTTAGTTTATGCACTTCATTGGACTCGCGGATACTTGAGAAGCAGCCCAGCTAAAGGTACATTAACCGTTACAGAATAAACATCATTATTGTTACGGCAGGCTGTAGAGGTTTCTAACCGGTATGCAAGAAATTGCGACTGCTATACAAACGTCTGTGATTGGTTCACTTTTATTCTCAAAATATCCCCTCTTCTGGACAAGATCAATCTCAAATTCACTAGTTTTGCTTATTTTAAGTTGCCTAGCTACTATTGGTTTCAATGGTTTTTCTGTTCGAGCCGAAATACAAAATTTAGAGGATAAACTGTAAGAAACTCTGAGGTGATCTATGGGCTCCTGCCAGCACCGACATCGATTGGCCAACGAATCATGATATCGAAACGATCGAGCATCTCGTTTCGCTTAAAGGTCAAAATTATGACAAGGCAGTTCTTATCGCTACAGGCTGCAGTTGTTTTGCTATTGTAGAGCTTTTTACCAAGCATTTACTCAAACTCCACATACTATTTAAAACTGAAATACTGACTGGTCAAAGGGAAATGAAGGTGCTTAAGCCATTTGAGTCAAAGGATGCACTGATGTCTGTGATGTCATCGATCAATAAGTTTACACCAAAAAAAACAAAACCTAATCGCTTTGCATCATCGCCGGTTGTGTCACTCTTCCTGAATGTCTTTATATTATAAGTTATATTATCAGCCTAGAGTCATGCGTTCAAACATCATCGCACCACTGAGTTTCGTCAGTAGATTAAGTAAGCCAGTCCTGGGTGTCGTCCTGACATGTGTTGTTGGTAATTATACAAAGTATATATAGCCCGGCTTTCTTATACAATACAATAACAACGGCTCCTATTCTTGGACAATTCATGGCCAAAGATAGGACTTCCGGTGGGATCCCCCTATTCCCTGAAACCAAGATGAAACCCCATTGTACTTACCCCTGGGAACCTTGGCTGTGTGTTGAACAGCGTAGCTGAGTCGCTCTGTGAACTTTGCTCTAGCCTCAAGCTTCTGGCAGGCGTTACTGAGCTTTTCCTCTTCCGTTGCACTTGCCAGTTCGTAAATCAGAACTTGCTGTCGAGCCTTCGCAATATCCAGTAATCCAACTTGCATGTAATACACTAGAATATTGTTGTACTCGCCTAGGGCTTCAGTGGGTCTGAACGAACGATAATAAAAAAACAAATCTACGCGCAGAATGCTCTTGTTCGCGAATACAACGTGTGTGTACAACCTTTCCTCGTCTCCAACTGTTGTGGTTTCAAGTATATTGTTCAGTTTCTCTGCGAGTAACTTGACAAATTCTTCAAGGTAATCTCCGTGAAGAACTTCATTGATTCTTCTTCTAATTTCATCTCTTTGCGCGTATCCCACGTTCAGTACCAACTTTTGAGTTTTATGCACTGCGCACACTATCGGCAGGCACTCGTCATGTAGTGCTGTTATGTAGAGTTTCGATGCCTGTTCCTCGAGTTTACGGTAAACATTCCTCTCCAGGGAATACAGCTCGCAAATCGTGTTTTCATTGTTTTGACTTTTGCTTTCCTCCAATGCAGTGCTAAAAGATTTTCCCATCACAGATTAGATAGAGGCCAGAGGCCATGTACTAGATGAACATCAATTTCGAATTATATTGATTAAAATTTATTTGTTTCCGACACCGGAAAAGTTGTGTTAAGGATGTTGAATAATTGTTCCGCTTGCGATGAAAATCAATTTAAATTCAGTGTTATGAAGCGTAGAACCACTTATTGTACTACCATGACGTTGCTGACGTTTTAAAGTAGTCTGGTTGTATAAATTACATGTTTTTATAGGTATATTAAAAAAGAACAGATCAACATGAACAAAGAACTAAGGAAACGAACTGAAGAAACTGTAGATTGTCATGTTTTGATTTCGTTAACCCTTTACCGTCAGCGTTTTTCCTTTAGAAAAACGCATTTTTTACCGCTAAAGCGGTTTTTGAAGTGCTATGGTGCCAAATGCCACTAAACTTTGCTACAAAAGCGTTTTCTTACATTTTAGCTCAATTTTGAGCCAGCTTCTGTTGAAAATTGTACATTATTTTGGTTTCAGGCATGCGCATAAGCCAAAATTTGGACTTTGCTGATTCATTTCTAATTTTTTCTCGCTTCTTTTGCTTTCCTTTTTCTCTCCCTTTCTTTTCTCTTTATCTTCTACCCTTCATCACCTTTCTATCCACTGGAAAAGTTTTGGCCTCAGTCCTTCTAAAAACCTGGAAATGGAACATTGATCAACTGGGTGACTTGGCCTATTTTACCACCAACTTTGCAGCCAAAATTGGACACGTTTTTCTGGTATAGCTCTGCCAGGATTTGGTCGATATTCAAAATGGACACACGTATGGATGGATCTGTCCTTGCTGTGCTAGCTGCTTATCAAAACAATCTGGTGACGTCAAAAATGATGACGTCACAAGTGGCTGAATGGTTCCCGACTTCGACGTCGGGAAAATACAACTCTTGACGGAAAAGAGTTAAGGAAGTTGAATAGTGAACATTGCTATCCTGTGGATAATTAAACTCAAATATGTATCCGTGAGCAGTTTTTTTCTATGCCTGGTTTTTTGTTATAATGACGTGTTTTAAAGGTGACTATTGAGATAAAGGCTATTGAGCAGTACTTAATTCTTGTGGTGCTGTTTATTACGCTGTACAAGGTGGTTTTACCTTTTTGAGTCTGTGGATGAATTCCTTAAGTGTGACCAGTTACATGAAAGCTATTGAGCAGTACAAAGTGGTTCTAACTTTTGAGCCTGTGGACGAAATCCTAAAGCGTAACCATTCAAATGAAAGCTAATGAGCAATACTTTGCTGTGGTGCTCTTTATTATGCTGTACAAGAGATTGTACTTTTGAGTCTGTGGATGAAATCCTACAAAGTCTGACCCTTCAAATAAAAGCTAATGAGCAGTACTTTCCTGCGGCGCTGTTTACTGTCCTGTACACTTACAGTTCAGTGGAACCAAAGCACGACTATCTTTGTACAATGTAAGAACCCTTGGCAAGCTGGTTCACTCTAAATAACGCACTAATTTCCCTGCAACTATCCACTAAATCAAGTTCCACCATCTGAGCAAGCCACAGAAACAACCCATAAATTAAAACACATTGCCTGATTAAGGCTTCGTTGAGAGAATAATTTGGCCAGTTTTCATAATGTTCCCACAAAAAATATTAAGTTCAGCTCTGAGTAGAAAATATTTAGAGTTAAGGAAGATGCCTCCTATTGTTACTATGTATACGTTCTGTGCATCTATTTTGGGGGTAACCATGCATTTTTCAGAGATAATTGAGCTTAAATTTGGAAAGAAAATGGCCCACATTAGTTGTATTTTAAAGTCCCTTTTTTAGAACTATGGTTGCTTAGTGTTATCTCCAAAAAATACGTGGTTATCCATATTTTTCGAAGATCCAATTACCCTTACTTAAGTCTTCTTTTGCCCCATAGACATAACTTTGCAAAAATACCTCTGTATTAGGAGGCACCGTCCTCAATATTGAAAACAGGTAGAACGTAACTTAGTAACCAGTCCGACTGGTGCTGAAGGCCCTACAGCATTCTCATGTACCTGAGAAATGCTTAGTGTTAAGATTCAGTGAGATAGGTTTTTAGCTTTGAAAACTAATGCTGAAAATTCATGAATGTGCTGCTTTTGAAATCTTTCCATACAGCCAGGGTAAAACCTTATCTGATATTTAACATTATGATTGATTCTAACTTTTGATTAACTGAAAAACATACCTAACGTTTTGTTCTCTCTCGTTACTCACGTCCCGAGCTAATTTTCTTTTTACGCCCTCTTCAAGATGGCGGACAATTGTGTTTTTCATTACCGTAATTAAACAACCTTTTACGTTTTCAGGTACGTTAAACATTAAGCATTTAAAATTAAGCACTATTTTTGTGTTTGGCTTCAGCAGTAGGTCCGAAATTTGTGTTACAGTAAGGCACATATTTGGTTGACTGTTATTAGAAAAAGACCAGTGTTCGCGTAATGCCATTGTGTCACGATGTACACGTTAGGAGAATGCTAGTTTGAGAAACTAACATTTCGGTAGTGTAAACGCTGACAAGCAGCATAGAATTAGTTTGAATCCAGTCAAGTTTTGAATTGTTTATACATATATTTCATTATTACTACTAGTAGTAGTAAGTGGGATTGAAAAGAAACTTAGCACGGCCCGATGGACCCGTTTTTAGACAACAAATTACAGGCTTGTGTTCGAATCTTGTTAACTCGTCCTTAGCCCGGCAGATTAAAAAATGGCAATGTAACACTAGGCGTCAGTTCCTCCGCAACAAAATTTCAGTGCAACTTGTGCTATAACGTATTCCGCCTGGGAAACTTCTTCTGGTGAAGGACAATCCACCGTACCAAAAAAGATGGCGACTGGTACATTTACCCATAATTCGTAGCGAAAAAAACTCTAAAAACGCTAATAAAAACGCAAAGAAAAGTTCTAAAAACTTCAAACTTAGCATACTTAATGTTGCTAGCACAGGGACAAATTTATGCAAAAATATGGCTTTTTATTTTCCTATTGGCTGCGTTAGGTTAGCAAGGTATTGCGGTAAAATTTACAGCTGCCATTTTTTTCCGTACGGTCGATTGACTGGATTAGTTAAACTGTCCAAAACAAGGGTAACAGGAGGGGAAAAGGGAAGGAGGAGAAGTGATCTCGTTCAACGCTCATTTCTTTGAAAAATTTGAGCGCCATGCATAAGCCCGTGCTACCTTCCAAAAAGTGATATGTTCATTTTCCTGAACGTCGTATTAGACGAGAAAATTACTTTTCTGAACAAATCAAACCCCACAGGGGAAAGGGAGATTAGGCTGGTTGGACCTGAGCCACCTCTTTAGGGAATTTGACAATCAACTGGGGATCTACGAACGCTACTATACTTAACCGCAACAAGAACCGGTTTGCTCAAAAAGCAGATAACTATAAAATAGTCGGAAAAGTCCACTAATTAAAAAAAAGTGAATATAGTACGTTATAAGATAAATATTTGTTACTCTATATCGAAAAATCAATCACCTTAAATTGTAACCACAATGTTGACTTGCATTCATAGTCTATGTTCCCTTGAATATAAGATATCCAAAACAGTTTTTTGCATGTTCATCCTCAGTTTAATGAGGAAAAAATGTTTCTCCCTATCCCCCACTAGTATAAAATAGCATCCAAACGCAAAAAGTCCCCTCCAGTTCTAATTGTTTTGCTTGTAAACTTTCATTCGAATAGCGAGTGGCAGGTGCCTCAAATTTCAGTTTGCAAGGGAACATTTTGGCTGTGACAAACCAAAATTAAACGCAGCAAATTATTGTTTTAATAGAGTTCTTATCTTCTAGGTTACAAGCCCAGGATAATATAACAACATTTGTTTTCTTCTTGTTTCATTTTCTCAACAACCATTTTGGAAGGACTGGGCACGCGCTGCACGGATGATCGCTCCATCCATTCCTGTGGTACTGTACAAAGCGGATGGCTCGAACTTTTAAGTCTGTGAAAGAAATCCTTGTAGCAGTAGGAGTTTCAAAACTGGAATTACTGCAACTTGGCAGTATTTTCCGATGGCGCTGGGTGCTGTGGCAGAACACGGAGGATCAGGCAAAGGATGACCAGCGCCAGAAAACGAAGCAGGGATGATGGCATCTGCGTGAGGTTCCCATACAAAGGCATATGATTCCACTGGCAATTTTACAAACAAGGAAACACCCAAGCAAGGCTGTGAAGGGTCGTCATGTGTGCTGTTTAGGTGATAGTGGGCAGATTTTGTGGACCAAATATTGAAAACCTTCTTTATCTCTATCTTTAATCTTGAATTGCGATAATTGCTACTAGTAGAACTAATCCGACAGTGGCAGAAGTTACATATATTAACGCGACATTCAAATGCTGCGGCTTTTCCGAGAAGCAGCTCTGTAATGCTGGTCGAATCGAATTCTTACCGAGTCGAACACGGTTTAAATGAGTCCGCTTCTCTCCTTAATTTGTTTCCTTTTGAGAAACGGCACACACATACTCTCATTGTGCGAATCCTGCCCTTGTAGCTTACAATCCTGGGCCCACGAGTCACTCCAAAATAATTTTTCTTCTGGAAACCCTCTTGTCAACCATAACACTCTTGTCTTCTGCGAGATTTGTGACGTCACAGCCTTGTAATGCAGCACTGGTAATGCGATCGTTTTGGCCGAGCGCAAAATGGAGACACTTCGGGTGCCAAATTCGAACTTTGCGGCTGGAAAATATCCCATGCAAAGGGTTCTACTCCGTAAAACTTACCTATTTAGACTGAAGGAGTCATAAACTATCATATTTAGGAGGAAACATTTTTAGTTCATAGGGACTTTAAGGTTAATGAGTTTTTTAATTTCACCTGTGAAACGTATGTAATTTGGCGTTTTTCAAAAATGATTATCTCTTTCAATTTTCAATATTTTTAGCTATTTTCTCTCCGTATTCGCAATTAAGTGTGGCAATTTCCCTTTCAATTTATCGTATTTTATCGTATTTCGCGATAATTTTTTCGAATAAAGGACTGCTGATGTACACAATGATGATAAACCATAAATGGTTAGGGTAAAAAAAAAAACTCTTCTTCCAGACAGGTGACTTGAAACAATGTTTGTCTGCCAGATAATCAGTAACTTGACTTGATCCTCTTAGCCCCTCGAGAGGCATAGGGCTTCCACCATAGCTTTCCACCGAATTTTGTTGTTTGCTAGCAACTTGGCCTCGCCCCATGTCCTCCCGATGTTCTCCAGTTCCTTAGACACCGTGCGCCTCCACGACTGCTTCGGTCTGCCTCTACTTCTCCTTCCCTGGGGGTTCCACTCCATGGCCATACGTGTGGTGTTGTTTGGCGCCTTCCTCAGAGTATGGCCAATCCATTTCCACTTCCTGCGCTTTATTGTGGTTTCTACATCCTCTTGCCCTGTACGTGCCCACAACTCTTCGTTCGTGATGACATTTGGCCAGAAGATACCGATTATTTGCCTGAGCCTCTTATTCAGAAAGGACAAGATAATCAGTAAGGTGGGTTGAAAATATTCTTGAGCATAAATTTTAAAAAAATTGAAAATGGTGTTTCTCGCGGCCAGCTTCAAAGTGACATGGAACAAGTTCGTCATAAGCCACAAGCAGTTTCTCTTTATGCTCTGGGATAGTCGAGGAAAAAGAACTTGCGCACACACGAGCGCAAAAATCGCTTGCCGAGTGGAAACGTGACGCACACGTGCTGAGCCGCTCTTTCCGGCTCATTATACAGCGGCGTCACGTTTCCCACACGGCATCCGATTTTCTCGCTCGCTCGCTTGTTCCTTTCGCTCCGGACTATCCCTGAGCAGAGAGAGAGAATACGGTCAGTTTGCTCCTTCACAGTGTTGCGGCTTGTAGACCTGTGAGTAGTATTCTGTCAATAGTGATGAGAAATAAAGTATCAGTGTGGAAGTCATATAACCATATTACGAGTGACCTGGTTTGTCAGGCAAATAATCCCCCGACTTTCGAAAAGCTATAAAAAGAAGAAAACTTGGCAAACTACCCACACTCGTGATGTTAGTATCACGTAACAAGCTGAAACAGTATACAACAAAACCTTCCATTGTGCAAAACATCTTCGTAGATTATTGAAAGAGCTTGAAATCACCGAAATGACCGTTACAAAGGAGAATTTTCCCTCTTTTGCTTCGATTATTTCAGTGCTATCAATCATATTGTACTGCTTGGGATTTTTGAGGGTGGAATTAGAGGTAAACGAGCACAAGAAGAGATTGGACGCCCTTGAAAACGTCGCCACTAAAACGTCGAACAGCCCAGACGTCATTGAATTAATCACAAATGCTCCTGGTAAGTTGAACATTTTACAAGAAGCAATTGAAAGAAGTTTTTTTTGGAGTTGGGTTGCTTTGTCTTGAAAACTATAGATTGTGCCCCACGTAAGTGTAAATACAAAAGGGAAGAGCTTCAGTAAGAAAGGAATTATGTACAGTCTAGCCATTGCAAAACTTTGGGTGAGCAGGTCACTCTCTTTCTCTAAGCCAAATGATGAAAAAAAAAACATATTTTTTCTTTTCCCCCCCTTTTTGAAAGCATAACTTGTAATTTGTCCCAAAAATACCACTGGGCAAAGAACATAGCTAAGACTATTTAAAACAAAGCAATACTGATTATCCGGCCCGTTGCGTGTTCTTTCCTGAGAAAAAGAGAGAACCGAGGGTGAACGGGTCACAGACAAATCAGAAAAACATGAATTACAACAGGGACGAATTTTCTTAGTCTGTAACTCTGCCAAGTTTGTCGAACAAGAACATAGCGCGTAATGATGGTTTTATACCCGGAAAATTTCAGAAAATTCATCCCTTTGTTCCATTTTTGAGTGTTTTCCCCGTGCATCTCAACTGACTGCCTCAGTGTTCTGCACTTCAATATTTTGGGTTAAATCTCCGCCTCGGCACATGAACCTGTAACCAGAAAGATTTGTATTCCATGTGGGGAACAGAAAGAACTTCCGCCAAAACACAAAACGTGAATATTTGTTTTGATTGAAACTCGGGGTATAAAAAGACATTTTAATATAACAACAACACAATGTGGTTCTAATTTTTAAGTCTGTGGATCACGAAGATCATGAAAATACGCTTTGAGCCGATAGATAAAAGCTCTTCAACTGTATTAGGTGATATAAGTTTTTGTTAGTATTTCGTAAAGCGAAATTTGTGATTGATTAGTAATTGGATTTTGGCCACTTTTTGGTTGTTCAAGACTAATTCAGTATTTCACAGGAACATGTCATGTTTTGAGCGGTGTGTGAGGGCTTGTTTCCTCTGCAGTGACCGCAATATCCGGTTCCCGATAACTGGACTTTAACCGTGTAACCAGGAACTCGCAGTTTTGTACACGTGTCGTTCTGATCGGGTGCAAGTCATAACGTTGCTAATTTTATATCGAACCTCTCTGCAACAGCCACCTTGGGGACATAGGGGAGTGGCAGTTGTGGAAAGGTGGCCGTTATAGGGATGTAAAATGACACCAGATTTGGGGGAAACGGTAAGAATATTGTTATTTAAGAAAATGCTAATTATAGCATATTAATACATAAAACGATCAAAATAATGAATAAAACAGAAACCTGTTCAGAACAGCAATGTTATCGTAAGAAAGGGAATAATGAATAGTCTGTGAGTACGTCATTTTGTAAATTGTTCGCTCTTAAATGGCTGTTGTGGAGAGGATGTTTGGGCAGCTGGGACGCACCTTAATGGCCGTTGCCGTTATGGAGAGGTGGCCGTTGTAGAGAAGTTAAGACAAAAGTGAATGCATGGACTGTCCGCTGGGACACAAAAAAGGAGCCGTTATGGAGAGGTGGCCGTTCTAGCGAGGTTAAGACAAAAGTGAATGCATGGACTGTCCGCTGGGACACAAAAAAAGGAGCCGTTGTGGAGAGGAGGGCGTTAGTGGAGGTTCGACTTTATGTGTAAAAAAGATGGATTAATGCATAAATTTACAAGAGAAACTTTACTCATTAAATTGTTGTAAATTCAGACGTTTATACAGAATCTCAATCCAATAACCTTCACCGTCTTTTCTTTCTTGTTGAATCCCAATCTTATAAAGTCAAAAGGAACAGGCGCCATGCTGATTCAACAAAGAACACAACGCAAGCAGACACGATGCTGAAAATCAACAAACTGTTGTCAGAGGGGAGACTGCAACTCTGTCAATCAAAGGGAGACACTTGCTCATCAGGTCCCCCAGGCCCTCCCGGACCACCTGGACCGAGAGGACAAAAAGGATCCCGGGGACGAAGAGGGCAGAAAGGAAGGAGCGGAAACAAAGGAGACAAAGGTATTATGGGATCGCCGGGAAAGAGCGGCAAACAAGGCATGATGGGACCTGCTGGCCCACAAGGGCAACCTGGTACCAAAGGACAAAAAGGAGACACAGGGTCTGCAGGCATGCCGGGAACTAAAGGAGAACCTGGTGAATCGATTTCAGCTCCTTCTGTTGTTGTCGCTCCTGCAAAGTTGACGGTTAACGAAGGTGGGTCAGCCTCGTTTCAGTGTTCCGTCAGTGGTAATCCTGAGCCAGCAATAACATGGAGTAAACTAGAAAAGCAGTCAGAAATAAGTCAGTCAGCTGATTCAAGTGGAAAGCTGGTTTTACAAAGCGTGATGGGAAGTGACTCAGGTGTTTACAAGTGTTCTGCAGCAAACATCTTAGGAAAGGCGCAAGCACTGATGAGGCTTGAAGTAAACGGTAATGTTTCATTATTTCTCTCTTTGTATATACGTAATTTGTGGAAAACGATTTGGTTTAGAAAGAGACTTTTCAATGCAATCCAAGGACAGCCACATAGAACAAGAATATTTTTTGCCAAAAAGCATAGCACTAGTTTCAGACATGAAACAAGTAACAAAATGGCATTCAATTTTCCTCAGCTAGGTAACAGGACAATTGAAAGAGAATGAAAACTTATAATAAGATTTAAATAATAAGTGGCCAGCTATTCAAAGTAACATGGAAACGACGAAACATTGCTGCGGAAACATTGTTGAGGAAACATGCTTCCCTAAATGTTTTCCTGTTAGTTGCACGCGAACGAAACATATGTTGCGGAAACGTTTTTGCTTTCGAGAAACAAAAAGTTTTTTCTCATTTTTTTCAGGAAAAAATGTTTCCCGGTTTACGCTCCGAGGAAACAATGTTGACTGGATTCTGTGGTCGCGTAGGCTGTACTTCCTAAAATGAGCATGCACAAACGTCTGTTTTCATTGAAAAGTTTCTTGGTTTTCCTGGCAAGGAAACATTGTTTCCCGCACGTTTGCGCGCCCAATAAACATTCTGGGAAACAATGTTTCCGCAACAATGTTTCCTCCTTGGCATGAAAGGAGAAATGAATCTTACTCATCATCATAATGGCTGCCAAGTTTATTTTTTCCCTTAGAAATCAATCGTTAATGTTCTTGCCGCATAACAGATGTCATGTGTTTTCGGTTTCTTTGCAAATTTAATTTCTGCTCTTCATTTCGTGATACTTATTATCACAGAAACTTTTCAGGGATATGTCACTAGGAATACACTTGTCGCAATCGTAAAATACCAAACTACAGCCACGATCTTCAGAAAAAGGCCCTGAAATATGAACAAGTACAATTACAGAGCATAGTAACCAGTGAACAGGCTTAGCGATGAATAAAAAGCAACAAAAGGTGGGGAGCTGAAGGAGGAAGCTGAGCACTTATCCACTAAACTCCCCTCCCATGCTAAAAAGTTTCGCTCCGTTCGTCAATTTTTCTTCCGTCCAAAGCGTTTCCTACCCAAGACCCTGTTCATAGACTAGGAGCGCAGGAGTTTTTTTTCATCTCTAATACAGCAAACCTATGTAAAAGAAGTCCCTGAATGTAGATATGACTAGCTTTCAGATAATCTAAGCAGGCAGTTCAGTTTTTATGGAGGGCCTTAAGTACAAAGTAATGCCAACTGGCTTTTACTTTAGACTGGAGGAAAACCATACGACGCTGTTTGAAACCGTTTCTACGAACTTTGTCCAGCAGGTGAAGTTCGCGAGCGATTAAACACGCTGTTATTCGTTGTTGAAAAGAAAAGCAATATATTGCATTATGGAAACTCCACGGATGCGGTATAATAATGACGACAATAAATATTAAGTAGGAATCTAAACGATCATAAGACTGTTCCATTGGCGGTGGTAGAAACAAAATTAAAATTATGGAGGGCGGTTGGAAAGACCCTGTCTCTGATGGGCTGCATAGAATTTTTTAAATATTTTACATTTATTAAATGTTTTCGTTTTCTTACAGTTCGTCCTCATGTCTCTCTTCATCCGGGACCTAGTTATGCTACTAAGGGAAGAAATTTTGTTCTTCCAACCTGTCACGTGACTGGGCACCCGGCACCAGTGGTCACTTGGAGAAAGTCATCTGGCCAGTTACCCCAGGGGAGGGTGAGGTACAACAACAGCGCTTTACAAATTTTACGTCTCCACAAAGAAGATTCAGACACGTACTTCTGCTCAGCAGTAAACCTGTTAGGAAGTGTTGAAAGGAAAACTTTCTTAGTTGTTGTCTCCTTTCCTCGTTTCACTGTTAAACCACCCGCAAGAGTTGTTGCATATTCTGGAGACACACTGAGGTTAAACTGTAGCGCTACTGGTGATCCACAACCAGTCATCAGCTGGAAAAAACAGGGAGGTCAGTTGCCAATCGGGCGGAGCCAGCAGATCCTTGGAGCTTTAGTGATCAGAGACATAGCAGCGGGAGATGAAGGAAATTACATTTGTGTTGCGACAAGTGCAGGAGTGTTCCACGCGGAAGCTGTAACCTACCTAGAACTAAGAGGTTAGTTAATATTGCAGACGCTTATTACTGTCGACGTAAAAGGTCTTATGACTAATAATATAAGAAGTTGCATTTTTGTTTTCTGAAAGGCTATAGGTATGGTAACATAGTGAGATCGAAATGAAAGATTTTATTTTGCACGAATGAGTGAATGAGTGAGAGAGTGAATGAATGAATGAATGAATGAATGAATGAATGAATGAATGAATGAATGAATGAATGAATGTTGCTTTTCATATCATTCAAAGCCTCTTGTCTATTGAAATGTCATTATTTTGCTTTTGTTTAGACAGTCTCTCTCCATCCGATATTCTTGGCAGCCTTGACAACAAATACTACTACCAGTTGATATCCTATTTAACCCCGGTCCTCCAGAGTTCATCCCGAAGTAAGTTTGTGAGGTGTTGGCATGCTAAGACAGATGGTTGGGCGGCATCTACATTTCACAGCAAGTGTGATGCAAAGGGTCCTACAGTCACCATCATTAAAGTCAACAATTACATCTTTGGTGGATACACTGACGTGTCTTGGTCTAGTAAGTATCATTGAATTAGAACACGAATTTCTCACAATTTTTAATGCAACCATAAGTTGGATTGGCATGGCAGTTTGTGAGTTAGACAGATAGTTGGGCGTCATGTACGTCTTACAGACAGTGTGATGGCAAGAGTCCTACTGTCACCATCATTAACGTCAATAATTACATCTTTGGTGGATACACTGACGTGTCTTGGTCTAGTAAGTATCATTGAATTAGAACACGAATTTCTCACTTCTTGAGTGTAACCATTGATTGGATTGGCGTGGCAGTTTATGGGTTGGACAAATAATTGGGACGTCATCTACGTCTCACAGACAGTGTGATGGTAAGGGTCCTACTGTCACCATCAATAAAGTCAACAATTACATCTTTCGGTCGTAACACTGACGTGGCTCCTTCGCTCAGTCTTACTCATGGTAATATTTTACGGCTGTACGCGTACGTATTGTTCATGTTGTAGTTCAATTTATCCTTGGTTCAATTTTTATTTTCTTTTGTTTCATATTCATTATCATATATTAACATAACAAAAAGAACAAAGGAAAACAGTCGTGTATCCCGGACGTTTTGAGTGAAGAAGAGTTGATCTAGAGTTTCTAGAATTTTGTCGTTGATACGATTAACTGGTATTCGAACTTTATGACATACAATCCAGATGTAATCGTGGTCGTACTTTCTCATCGACCTCACGTACGCATTTTGAAAAAACATATCCGATTACTTTTTGAACTATACCCGAGTACTCAGTCTAATCACTATTACTATAATTTCAGAAGCCCACGGAAAAGTGTTAATTAAATAACAAAGCAGTTGATCGTGGTACCAATGCGTTGCGCTCCCCTCAATTAAGGACGTCTGCGCAAAGAGCTGAGCTAATTTCTTTCTTTTATAGCGACCTTTTTCTCCCCCCCCCCCCCCCGATAAGCTTGGTTAAAGCGGTCCGCTCCCTCAAGACAAATCCGATATTTTTCTTGAGGGGAGCAAGCGCCTGGATACATGCTACCTGCGAGAATAGCAACCCCCAAAGTTTCCAATTCATTGTACTTTGCACTTTTTTTCTGGATTTGGTGAGAGCTACGTCGATCATCATCATGGAGTGATTCTATCCTTTACTCAGACTCTCTGTTGCAGCAAAGCACATGCGCAGTCTTCTATTAAGATTAAAGTGTGACTAGCCTGCAGGACAAGTGACCTCACTTGTTTGCGATTTCGTGCAAAATGTTAAGGCGCGGAGAATGTTATTTTATTGCATGCTGCACGTCACTCGGTTTTCTTTGGTTGTTTTGAGTCTATTGGACTAAACCACAGGAGACCTGCAATAGACTTTAATTGCAAAGTGAGAATGCTTGTCGTGCACAACTTTTGTGGTTTAATAGCGCTCGTATTTTCAAATTTTCTTCGCACTACACGCATTTTGAAATTATACGATCGATTACTCGACTGTACTTACTCAGTGCAATTATCATAGCTTATTGTAAGAACAAATTTATAATATATTTGCGCGTTTATTAGTCATCCCCGCAGCCGTTTTTAGTGTCGAGGGGACCGGAGCGTTGCGTGACGACACTAAAAACGGCTGCGAGGGATACTACGCATATGCATTTTGCAGCATTCCACGAAACATCCTGGCATAATAACAAAGCAAATGGTACCAATGCGGTTGTTTTTCTCTCAAAAGGTCGTCTGAGCAAAGAGCTGTGTACTTTCTCTGCCAGCGACTTTTTTCTTCTTCCCTGGAAAAGCCTTAAGGTACAGCCGCTGGCTCCCCTGAAGCCAAACCCGAAATTTTCTTTAAGGGAGCGGGCGGCTGTGTACAGGATACCCTCGAAATTAGCAGTCCTCGGTTTCCACATTGATTACTTTGCATTATTTCCGGATCTGATTAGATTTACGTCATCATCATGGAGTGATTCGGTTCTTGCTCAGTCGTTCTATAGCAGTAAAGCACACACACAGTATTCTATTAGGATTTAAAAGTGTGAGTAGCTTGCAGGACAAGCAAGCTCACTTGTTTGCGATTTCGTAAGAGTTATAAAGGCGCAGAGAATGTATTTTTGCTGCACGCTGCATGTCATTCGGTTTTCTTGGTACTACAGTTGTTATTTTGAGTCAAAATTAGACTAATTTACAGGAGACCATAGAGCGCACTGTAAGTCCTGCAACAGACTGCAAGTGCAAAGCGCGAATGCCCGATGAGCACAACTTTCGTGCAGAGCGATCAGCATTTGTGTCACTTTCTCTGTAGTTGAAAACTTGCGATACAGCGAGAATCTTGGGACTGAACGGGACGTCAGTAGCATATGAAGAAGAGGGGGAGACTGGGTAAAAAGTTGAAACTTCTTCCCTCCCTAGCCTGTCACTTAGTTAGAATTTGCTGGCTAGCCTGATATTGGACAGTTTTCTTTACACCGTGTTTTCAAAGACTATATCCAAACTACTTTCACCTAAAATGTTTTCGATTATCCAAGGTTTCTGTGGTTACTCCTCAACTAGATAAGCCTGCAATTATGTAAATATTTAATCATGGAATTGTTTATTAAATGTTATGTGGGTATGTAATTATGAAAAAAATGTGTTATTTTCTTTCCTAGGTTCTGGTGGTTATGCTTCATCCAGTAAATCGTTTATTTACTCTCTGTACAACATCAATGGCTACGCTCCTGTTAAGCTACAGATCAAGTCAGGGCGTAAACATCACGCTATATACAGAAGTTCTAGTTACGGACCAATCTTTGGTAACGGATTCGACATCTACATATCGAACAACGCCGCGAGCAACAGGCTGTCCCAAACCTATTGTGGCGACACTTACCCCCTCCCCCCAGGGTATTCTTCATCTTATTCTTCCTGTACATTTTATGCAGGAAGCTACAAGTTCACTCCCACTGACATTGAAGTATTCTACGAGACAACAACTTAAACCAAACAAACAAAATACTGTGAAGTTGGTTATCCGATTTACCTCATCTCCCTCAGTATCATTTAGTGAATTCAAGGTTTGAAATAGTGACAACCCTTAGGTTCATTTGACCCCTGGTCAGTTCGTTATTTTAAGCTCTGCTTCGCTTTTCTTTTCGAGATTTCCCAATTCTGATCCAAACAAATGTTAAAGTCTCACGACTTCATTTCAAAACTGGATCGATGGAAAAAATTCCACCTACTCTATAATCGTATTTTTCTAGTTTAACGCGAACTACAGTATGTTTTTTTTTGTCTTGACGCTCGAGCATTTGCTGAATTGTTTTGTTGATACACTGTGTGGTATAATTTTGAATTAAATCGCACCGTTATTTTTTCTTGGAAGGAAAAAATAAAAAGGAAAAATCACATCATTCTTCACACTCACCGAGTTAGACCACTATCAATTGAAAGAAATGATGCTCATCTACTAATTGCTAACTTTAATATAATTTCTCACCCAAAATAATTTGTGAAGATTCCCCAAAAAATCTAAAAGATTCATATGACCTTGCACTACAAACCAATGAAGGCGATATCAGACCCGGTGCCTTGCAATCACGATTGTATATCAAAAAGGAAAAAAAAATGTTAAAACGTATGGCGATTCACCTGTTGCCCCGGCCCTTGATGGTATAATTTATCATTTTGACGGATTTAAGTAGTTTTCCACGGAGGTGGTTTCATCTGTGTTTATTTTTCAGTTCACAGGTCGTAATGTTGTGTGTGCTTTACACAGTTAAACGTTTAAACAGTCAGTAATTTGAATCTCATTATGTCATCTGACACGTTTTCAGACCCATTATTATTTGTTTCAAACACTTTTCCCCAGCTTGTAGTCTTTTTCCCGGACTCAGTTCAAATGACAACTCCGTTCACAAGATCTCGATCCCAAGAGCAGGAGGCAAGTTCAAATTATGAAAGAAAAAAAAAACAAGCAAAACTGAAAAGCAAGCAACCTCTCATGCAGGTTAAGAACTGCTTGATAACAGTTGGTCGCTCTTTAGATTTTATCCCCAAATTCAAAAGTTAGAACCGCCTTTCACAGCGTAATAAACTGCAGCTGAGAAAAATACTGCTAAGCAGTTTTTATTGAGGAGGTTTATATTTCAGAACTTCATCCACAGTTTTAAAACATATGACCACCTTAAAAAGCATACCATACTAAACAGCAAAACAGGAAAACTCCCTTGAATTTCTGTAATTCAAAAAGCTCTGTTGAATATCTGCGATGTCAATGGTCGAACTGATTTGTCTCAAAGTGGCTGCTATCGTCGCCGGCCAATTGAGCCAGATGGTGATGACCTTTCAAAATCTATTGGGGTACGCTCTTTTTCCATTAGCTTATTAAAATCAAAGATTACCAGAGAGTTTCAAAAGGATGCGTGCTTCGCATTGTCCAAGTACGTCTTTTGAAACAGATCCCCCTCCACCAGTACCCTCTCTCCCCTGCACAGCAACCAGTCTATTGTTTTACAAACACATCATATAAATACTAGTTATGCAATGCTTTCGAGCAGTATACCGTGAAATTTTCCGCGAGTGACTTGATTTTTCTCAGTATACACACGAGCCTTTAGGCAGGATATTCACTGTATACCACGAGAAAGCATTACACAACTAATTTATCCCATGCCACTCTGACTCATCATGGCAGCGTAAATGAACTGCTAAACCATTATTTTACATTGTTCGATTTCATTTTTCTCTTCGACTTGTAGTTCCAAGAATTTCAAATTAAGGCTAAAACTCGGGTTTTCTTCTTCCATTTTTCAATTGTTTACACTAAAATCTGCTTCGGCTGTCAAGATGGCAAAGCTGCTCCACTTTCGGCGGGAAAATTTGGAGGCCGCAAAGAACGCTGGGATTTTGTGCAGACCGTAGAATATGCAATGGCGTTCTAGCTCTCTGATTGGCTGTATTCTTTATGGCATGGGATAAATTGATATATTTGAACGATTCCTCGTATGAACTTCGTATTAGTAAAACTAACATTAAAATGCAAAGAGTCAGCCAAAGCCTTTCTCACTTTGCATTTCAATTCCAAAGTGAGAAAGGCTTGGCTGAACAGTGTTAAAATACAAGAGATGAAAGATATATCGTTATACTCTGTTGGTTAATTAAATATAAACTTATTATCATAGTAGACTCATAGTGAATTATTACTCAGTTTGTTACTTTGAAACCGAGGTTGAATCAAGTTTTCTCACGTAAGGAGAAATTTTCCTTGCGTTTCTAAACTCATTAGCTACAAACTGTAAGCCGAAGGATAAGAGCATTTTAAAAGCCTGCTGTAGTTTCATAATCAGATAAAAATGAGGTAAAACTTTTTGATATTTCTCGCTTAGTAGGCCTTGGATCTGATTGGGCTCAACATTGAACGTTGAACAACACCGTTCAACATTGCTGAATTCAACTTGCTAAACGTGTTTGGTTTTCCTGTTGAAAGACGTTGAATTAACTTTGTTTTGTTCTCATTTGTGAACAACAATGTTAAACTCGTTTGGCCACTTCGCTCAACATCGCACAACAAAGTTGTATTCAACAATGCTGAATCCGTTTGATCAAGCTGAAGCCTCATACAAGTATTACCTTCCTATAAAGTAGCTGGTTGTATTGTATAACCATTGTATAGTTGTAAACAACAGGACTCTAATCAGCCACTTCTAGACCGTACCCCTAGTCTTCAAGGCTGACTCACAGATTAATTAATATTAACGGTTATTAAATATGTAGTTAGTGGCTTTGTGGATCAGGTGAAAGTTAGCTTGATTAAAATTGCTTATTATTATAACACCAAATTGTTGATTCGGGTAGTTTCCTTTTTTCAAATCGTTTGCATTTTTAAATAAAGTTTAATTTAGCAGCAGTTGTGACAGAGGTGTCACGTGATTTTATTAACAGACTTAAGTTAAAACTAGAATATTCACAGAGTCTTTATGTTCTGTTGTAACGGATCTTATTCAAAATGAACACTATTCATTTCAGCCTCCGGAGACTGAATAGTTTCTTTACCTGTTAACAGAGATAAAGCTAAGATCACAGTGAGTCACTGCGTGGAGGGTTATGATTTTGTGGGAAGATATACCTTGACTTTTCTGTCCCAAACTTTAATGGCGGGGCGTAAGAGTCAGTTTTCCCATACATATCTCTTTGTTGTAGGATCCATAACTTTTAACCCTTTAAGCCTCAAAACCAACATGTGTGTTCTCCTCACTGTTCTCCATATATTTCTCATGGTACTTGCCCTTGAAATTTGAATTTGACTTTTTATCTTTGGTGATCTATTTCCTCCCGTTCATATGACCTGAATCGAGGGGAGAAGTTTGTGGATTGCCGTGCCACTGTCGGCTCAAAGGTTAAGCCTTTACAACTAACGCCCAAATTTTTCCAGAAGAGCATATTTTGTTACGCTTTCCACTAACTGCATGATTATATTACTGATTTCATGGCAAACCGAGCCAAATGACTGCCATTTTTGAAATTTCTAAAGAAGGTTTATTGTTGTTCAGGGCCAGATCCTGATATCCCAGCTCTCCCTGAAAGTATACGTTGCCCTGAGATTAGCCTATTTTCCTTCTTCACATTTGGCGTTGTTAACTCAGTTTATCTAGACTCCCAAGTGTGCCCATACGTTTTAGGCGTTTGATTTCACTTTTGCGGAAAATAAAACTGAAATCTTTGGACTGGAAGCTTGTAACTCTTCTCAAGTTTTAGTGTTCGAATTCTATCCCAACAAGTTTTAAGGAGTTTTCGCCATCTCAAGCATTGTTGAATAAAAAGGTATTGTAAACGATATATCTGCATCAGAATGGAGGAAAGTTTTCGTCTTCCAATTGCAAGGTAAGGATGGGCTTCCGGTGACACGGCATCGCGAGCAAAATTAACATAAGAGCAGCTACTGAGGGACTTCGAACTCAGTGAAGCTTGACCATGAAGCAAGAGAATGTAACTAAATGATTATAATTACTGAAATTGTTGTTATGATAGGTGGATTATATTTTATTGTACAAATAGAATTTAACTTAGGTAAGTGTTGAAACAGTCGTAGCGGAGTTTCAGTCTTTCTGTCTATTGTCAAACTATGTTGTTAATTCCATCCGACTGCAATAAAATGAATATTGATATCAGTAAAGAAATGGGTGTACAATCGGCCATTTGAGGGATGCAACCGAGTAAACATAGATTACGGGAATACCAAAAATCAAATCTCTTGGAGCCACCTTGATTGAAAAATTAATTCTAAGAAACGTCCATTCATTCCTGATTCATTCATTTTGCACAGTGTCAACTGGAGAAGGCAAAGCAAAACAATAATGTGGAACCTTTTTAAAATTTACTGAAGTGGAATTTATTTCAGACAGTCCTTTTTTGTTTGCTTGTTTGTTGGTTGTTTTTGTTTGTCTGTGTTTTAAATTACTTCGGTTTGATTCGGGAAAAAGGCACAGGGGCTTGGGTACGAAAAAGACGCATGGCACTCTGCTGAGACCGATTAGGACCTGGAACCCAAAGAAAAGCAAACATGGCGGACGATTCATTACTGTTGTTATTTTGGACGGTTTTAGCTGTACTAGGCGGATTATTTGCACTCTGGAAATATCTAAAACCAAGAAGCGCAAACCTCCTGAGTCGCTCGACTACCCAAGCTTCCGAAAATGTGGCAAAAGCACGTCTAAAATATTTTACTAGCAGACAAGAAGTTGTCTCGGACAATGCCGATCTCAAGAATGACTCAGTTGGTTCCATCCCATCTGGAACGCAAGAGAGTGTTTTTGAAGAGGAAACGATTCAAGAGGAAAGAAAATTCGAATCTGCTGACGCTGGGATAGTTGGTAAAGCTCATGAACCTCCTGTGCGTTACTCGAGGTCGATTGAGGGACCGGGAAGATTGAGTGGTGCTTCACATGAACATGAAAATAACTACTTTGATCCCGATACCGGTGCACCTATAACACGGCCTCTTAAAACAATAGAGGATGTTTTCTCTTGGAGGCAAGGGTTCGACTTTTTCAACGTGGCTACGGTTGGTTTAAATGAACAGTCCAGAAAGTTGGAGAAAAGACCAAGAACTCTGGTGTGTCACGACATGAAAGGAGGCTATCTTGAGGACAGGTATGTATAATGCGCCGATCAATTCGAAACTTCAACATCCCCCCCCGGGCATACCCCGGGCATTTGACTGTGCATCGTGCCCGGGGAGGGGGGAATTTGAACGTTGCGTTGGAAGGGTGGGGAATTTGAACAGGATGTATCCCTTGTTCTGACGTAATACGCCCGTGAGTTTTTCGGTTTTTACAGGGTTTGACGGATATACAAGATAGAATTTTGCCTTTAGTAAATAACTCTTTCAAAAGGGTCTTTAAAAAAAGTTTGAAGGTGTCATTACGGCATATCTCTATCTGAAAAGCCTGTTAAGTGTTTGATTGAAGACGAAATTTGTTTTTGAGGAGAGGTAGTTCAGTACTAATTGGTGGGGCATTTGAATGGCTTTTTGGCCCCGAGGGGAGGAAATTCCCCCTCCCCCGGGGGGTGCCCGGGGGAGGGAGATGTTGAACTTTTGAATTGATCGGCGCATAAAGCCCTAACCAAACGGAGTCACAAGTCAACGCAAGTTTAGAAAATAATGTCAACTTGCGCATGCAGTCTTGTGATGGGTGACCAAACAGACTTGCAAGTACATGCCAGTTCAACAGGGGGAGTGGTGAGCAGTAATACACTCACTGCGCAAACCTGTGAGTGTATTACTATTTTTGTTTTAGCCTGCACGAGTTTGTCAGTCTCATTCAGTCACACCTACAATCTCTTACAAAACTGTTGAGATACTTCAGAATGAGTGAGAGCTTTGACTGTGAAATTCACACACAAGAACGATTCTTTCCACCTAATCAATGTGGCTTTGCCATGAAAACGGCATGATGAATTGTCAATCCTTCCAAACAACATTGTGTGAACGGTGGGGATGGGAAAGCATTTCTGTGATATTTTCAGAGTTTTTCCTGCATGTACATGTAATTCAAGAAATATGCAATGCTAGATGTGTTTGTATCAAATACTTCTGTCCAAGATTGTAGGTCACTGAGACTTTGAGGATTGGTGCCAAAATAGAGTCTCCTGCATATTTTCTTAACTTAACAGCAGCTAGGCTGTTACTTTGTTCAAATTGATTTGTCAACACACAAAAAAATAAGGCCATGTGCTGTTCATATCACTGCCCAAAAATTCATTTAATTGGTACCTTCACCAAGACTGGGGGGGAGGGGGGGGGTGGGGAGAACAGGGTCCAAGACTAATGAACAGAGTCTAGTCCTTGTGTGTCCCTAGTGATCAGGCTAAAATTTTAAAACACTTTTTACTACTAAAGGTCTGACTTAGACTTAAAGAAAATATCTTTATAGAAGTCTATCACTCCATGGGGTCAGTGATTTTTTGTGATTTTGTAGCAATATCTCTTTGTGGTTACTGCACATGGGTGAGGAACATTCAGTACAATCACGCAAGATTGACACCAATCAGGAACCAATCAGGAATGGGAGGATTTAACCTCGCCAACCTTCGGAGAGTCTGGGCATCTAACAGTACTTAAAGCCAGCTTAAAGGGTGCTTTCCATTTTGCTAAAAGTTCCGGAAATTTCAGTCGAAACATAATTGGAACGCTTTGTTCCAGATGGAAATTTTCTGGAAAAAGTGGTCCACCTCCAGAGGTGGTCCTCTTTGATCAGTCAGTCCAGTCCAACCGTTCATTTTCTAAAATTCTCAATTCCTGTCCCACTTCACTGAGAAGTAATGGAAATTTTGGTCGAAATGTAAATGGTATGCCTCTTTCTGGTTGGAAATTTTGTTTCTATTGAACAATGTCGTTCCATTTCCCCTTGGTTAGTTCCACTGGTCTCCGACCAGACGGTCTGGAATAATGGAAAGCACCCAAAATTTTCCTCCAAAAATGCTATCATAAGCCACTTTGAGGTTTCCCATTAAAATTGGTAGTAAAAAAAATATTGTGAAATAATTGGCCACCAACAGCACTGACATCATCTTGCATAGTTAAGGACGGTGCCTCCTTTTGTTACTGCGCATACGTTCTGCACATCTTGGGATATCCTGGTCTCCTAAGGAATTTGCCCACTAATGCAACAATATTTTTGCACAGTTTAGGACTATGTGGAAAAAGCAAATCTTAGCAAGGGCTGTCAGAATCCAAAAAGAAAACTGGGGTTAACCAGGCATTTTTCAGAGATAATTGAACGTAAATTTGGAAAGAAATTGCCATACATTCTTTGTATTTTAACACTTTTTTAGAATTATGGTTGCTTAATTATCTCTGAAAAATGCCTGGTTACCCACATTTTTCTTTTTGGATTCCAATTACCCTTGCTAAGGTCTGCTTTTTCCTTACAGTCATAACCTTTGCAAAAATGCATCATTCTGTATTAGGAGGCACCGTCCTTAAGAATAATTTAACTCCTTAAGAATAATTTAACTCATCTGGAAGAAGTGTGTCTTGACACGTGGGATATCCAATATAGAGGAGGTGGGGGGACGTTCAGTCCCCAAAGGCTAGGCCAATTTCTTTTTTTTTTTTCATCATCAATACTGGTAAGCTTGATAAAACAGAAATTGAGGGGAAAGGGCTATCCTCTCCCTTGAGTGTCTATAATGGGATGAGATACAGTGTAGGCTTATAATGTCAAGCAGACTCATCAATCTCACATTAACCACAAGTTTGCATTGTATGGACTTATTATTTTTGTACTTCTAGGTTCGTTCAAGGTGTCAGCTCAAATGACTGTTATATCATGTACCATTGGCAGCTTATTGACATATTTGTATACTTTAGTCATCATTTTGTAACTATACCACCCCCATGTTGGACTAATGCTGCACACACCCATGGTGTTCCAGTATTGGGCACCTTGATTACAGAGTCTGATGATGGGGCTGCAAGGTGCAGCAAGTTTTTGGAGGACACTGCATCATGGCAGAATCTTGCTAATCAACTGGTGGACATAGCTGAGTATTACAGATTTGATGGTTGGCTTGTGAACATAGAAAATCCAATTCAGGTACAGTTTACCCAGATGGAACTGTTACCTGTAATAGTGATTCAATTTCATTGGTATTGGCTCCTTTGCACAATCACTCCAAGGCATTCCCTTTTGTTTTGTTGTCCACATGAGGACCTGGGTGAGGGTAAACAAGTTCCCAGAGAGTGTTTTCTGCTGAGGTCACTGCCCAAGGTAATTTCAGGTTGCCCAATTCACAAACTTTTTCTCAAGATATGACAATTTACTTCTGGCATACAACACAAGTTGTCAGTAGTCGAGTGGTCTCCTATATTATATGCTTTCAAGCCCTATTACAATCCTTTCAGATCATAAACAGATCCTAATACAGAGGAAAAAGCAAATCTTAGCAAGGGTTGTTGGAATCCCAAAAGAAAATTGTGGGATTTTTACATTTTTCAGATTTTTCATTTTTCGTTTTCCATAATTCTAAAAAAACTTTAAAATACAGACCAATGTATGGCATTTTCATTCCAAATTTTAGCTCAATTATCTCTGAAAAATTCGTGCATGGCTACCCCCAATTTTGCTTTGGATTCTAATACATGTAGCTGTTGCTAAGATCTGCTTTCTCCACATAGTCAAAAACCACGTAAAAATTCTTTAGCATTTTAGTAGGCACCATCCTAAAGAAACCTGAGATGTGCAGAATGTACAGTTGTATGTGCAGTAACAAAAGGAGGCACCGTCCTGAAACATTTTAAGAAGTCTTCTTAGTTTGAATCCAGATAATAACAATCCTCTAGAAAATGCTGCTGTTGATTACTGGTGATTTTGCAAGTGAACCTGATTAACAGTCAACTTGGTTCTGAAGTTGGTTATGTCCGGTTAAAAAACTAATCATACCTTTAACAAAATGCTCAATTGTGATTGGTTCCCGCATGCCTGTTTGATATGTAATTGGAGGGTGATCACATGGGTGTCCACTTACAGCTGTCCAATTTGAACTTTTTGTAATCGGATAGCTGCGTTTGGACAACTACACTGCCCGCATGTCAATCAGGTGCACTGAAATGGCTTCTTTTTATAGCTGTTTTTCGAAGGGCACATAGATTTTCTAATCTCGCATTTTGTTATAGATACTATTAATTGGTAAGTGGACTTTGTGTCGTACAATTCAGGGATAATCGTGCTCGTAATTTCAAATCATCCTCACACTACGCGCTTGGCCAATTTAAAATTACTTGCCCGATTACTCCCTGAATTGTACTCCACTCAGTCCAATTACCATTACTAATGAAAAAAATTGATGAAAAATCACACAAAATTAATGTCAGTCATTGATTACCAATATCAGTCACTAAATGTCTGACAGTCAACATTTCTTTCCAGATTAGTTCCCTCCTCTGGAAAATCAGTCTTGACAGTTTGAAACTGATCCTGAGTTAAAACCATTTGCACCACCTCATGTAGTACTTAATGACATATTTACTTTTTGCAGCCAATTCAAGTCAACAACCTGGAAGAATTTGTGAAATATTTAACAGTGAAGATGCATGAGCAAATTCCTAATTCTCTTGTCATTTGGTATGACAGTGTGACCTATAAAGGAGACCTTGCTTGGCAAGATGAACTTAATGCAAAGAACAGGTAATCCACTAGTCAATTGATAATTTTGTTCTCAAGCATACACTGAGACACATCTATTAAGTAGTTATTGATCCTTCGATTAAAAAAATTGCAACTATGACCAAGTCCACAATATAACCAAGCCATGCACAGATATACAGAGCTAGGGTGCTATGAGAGTAATCCTTGTGGCACTACACTGTAAAAGGAGGTGTTTATAGACATGAGTCTTGAAGGACAGGACTCTTTGTCACTGTTCTCTCCAACTACTCTGTCTGGTTGACCGTTCCAGACAAAGACACAAGGTGGATTAAAATTTCTGCTACTGTAGAATGTTTTCTTGAATCTGTTTTGACAGGAGTGCATGCCTTGGCATTGATAACTATCGATAGATTGGAGCAGTTTGCTCTCCTAGGCTGGGTTAGTAACAACTTCAGGTCTGGTGAACAAATGCTGGTGTGTTTCTTGTAAAGGACAGATGTAGCAGTCGTCAGGCATCAGCAACTTCTTTCACATAAATCCTCTTAAATTCTCTGTTATTCAACCACCAAGCACAACCCCACCCTAAAAATGATGTCAGTGTCCTCAAAATTTGCAGTCTTGTCAATTTCATACTCTTTCATGCTTTTTTCCAGTTTAGAAACAATATGCAAATTTTAAGGCATATCCCAAACTAAATTGTACATAATTATAGGGACAGGGCCAGTTAAACCCAGCTACAAGGGCCTTAGCAGTTTGTCAATTGAAACTGCATTATTTTGCTTATTGTTTTCACCAATTTTTTTTGACAGAATATTTTTTGATACTTGTGATGGAATATTTTTGAACTACAACTGGTCTGAGGCACACCTGATGAGGTCTGTAGGTGCGGCTGGACGGGATCGACAGACAGATGTCTATGTTGGGGTGGATGTTTTTGGGCGTGGCTGCTTTGGAGGAGGAGGGTACAACTCTAAACTGGTACGTGGCTAGCATGTTTGGTCTGTGGGAAAGAGGGGTTGTTATGAGCTCTGGGTTATAGGTAACTGTCAATATCTATAACAAAAGAAATACTTTATAAGGACTCTTTTTAGAGTTACAATATTATTGGGAATTTCTTTTGTTATTTAGTAATAGTTCATCGTTAGCAATTCTAATTTTAACATTACTTCAGATGCAACTTCACTCTGCTAGCTGTATAATCTGACCATAACAGTCTACACTGTCGAAACATGTCAAAAATAAGGAAAGTTGTTTCATATCTCAAAATCGTTACATACAACAAAATCAAACCTAGGCACAAACAGCCACCTAAGATATATGGTCTACCTAAGATACACAAGCCCGAGATACCATTAAGACCTATTGTATCGTGTGTAAACACCTTCGCTTACGACTTGTCGGCTCACTTAGCTGACATCCTGTCCCCATTGACAGGCAAATCAGACTACACAGTTACCAACTACCATCAGCCATGAGCGAATACAAGAAAACGAAGTCATGGTATCTTTTGACGTAGAAGCATTATTCACGAATGTGCCGATCGAAGATGCCGTAAAGGCCACATTATGCAAACTAGAGAACGATCCCGGTCTTGCCAACCACACAAACCTTACACCTACACAAATTGCCGACCTTTTAAACTTTGTCTTACGATCCACGTATTTCCAATACAACGGGTAGATTTACGAGCAAAAAGATGGAGCAGCCATGGGGAGCCCTGTCTTCGCGGTTATTGCTAACCTTTACATGGAATAGTTTGAGGAACGGGCAATAGGAACAGCGACCTATAAACCTAAGATTTGGAAGCGATATTTAAATGACACTTTTACAATCTTAGGTAAAGACTATGTAGACGGCCTTTTACAACATCTAAACAGTCAACAGCCTACTATTCGTTTTACCATGGAAATCGAGAAAGGCTACACCATTCCCTTTCTCGACACGTCAGTTTTAAGGGATTCAAATGGTCTTCTCACCACCAGTGTTTGCAGAAAGCCCACCCACACTGACCAATACCTAGCCTTGATGATTCACACCATCCTCAGTCAGTGAAACGTGGTATGGTTAAGTGTCTATACGACCAAGCCAAACACCTCACAACAAAACCATCAGTTATCTCTGAAGAAAAGAAACATTTATTATCGGTACTTGTTTCAAACGGATATCCTTCTTCACTTTTACGAAAGCTTACAAAGACAACAAAACTGCCTACAACAACAAGGTGTACATGTACACACCATTTTCAAATCAGACACAACTCTTAGGTCTCGCTTAGCGTGACCGAAAGACGCCCTTGAACCGACTAAACAAGACGGTGTCATCTATAAGATTCCATGTGAGTGCGGCAAAGTATACATCGGAGAAACAGGGAGAGCGGTCCAAGAAAGGATAAAAGCACACGACAGAGATATACGGCTTGCTTTACGCAGACCTCCGCAGTTTTGGAGCATGCTAACGAAATGGTGCATGTATATTATTTGTAACCACTCCAGCCCGGCAGAGAATTTTAAGCAGTGTGTTTGGCAGTACAGTACTCAGTGGGTGCTTTGGGCACAAGAGAGAGGGAAGAGACTGAGCCATATGGAAGAATGTCCTAAGTGACTTGAATTTTGCCTTTTTGCACAAAAATATCTTCATGGAAAGAGATGTTTTTGTCAAAA
Source organism: Siderastrea radians (assembly GCA_964017195.1). Classification (NCBI taxonomy): domain Eukaryota; kingdom Metazoa; phylum Cnidaria; class Anthozoa; order Scleractinia; family Rhizangiidae; genus Siderastrea; species Siderastrea radians. The sequence goes on along the minus strand of OZ024891.1, from coordinate 35,148,140 downwards.
TATTAGCTGGTTTAGGTTTATTTAACTGCAAGACATCCAACTGGCAACCTAAAACTAAAAAATTAAAAAAAGTACTTTTGCCTGAACTGACGAGTCATTTACTAAGTGGGAATTTTTGCCTGAACTGAATTTACTGTTCATTTTTTTTTCTTTTTCTTCAGGCTTTTAAAGTGATAAGAGAGGAAAAATTGTCTGCAGCATTGTTTGCTCCAGGTTGGGTTATGGAGACGCAAGGAGTCCAACACTTCACTGCAAATCAAGACAAGTAACTTATATTATGAGGACTCACTGTTAAATGTAATAATTAATGAGTAAGGAAAGGAAGCAGATAGTCAACAGGTTGGCCCATCAAGATTTTTCCCTAAGGTTTGGCTTTTTGAATTCTTCACTTAGTCTTTAATATCGGGGAGGAAGGAGACTCTGAAAGATGAAGGTCAAAGGGGTACTTGTCGTATTTTTAGGGGTGAAAATTGGTTGTGTGGTACTGCTTTGTGTGTTTAAAACAAAATGGCCACCGTTTAGAAGGTACCTTTTATGGTCAAAGTCAGAAAAGTTTGACAGTAATTTTACGTGTCAGATAAGGTGCCTTTTAGGTGCACCTTTAAAATCTCCAACTAGTACCAAGTTACTTTAATATTGGAGTTTCCAGCCCCTACCCCTAGCACTAGTCTCTGCTTTTGTGTCCACACCGAAATCTTGACATGTCTTTTCCACCTCGGTGATGCCCTCTGATAACCAAGTGTATCTTATCCTTTGGGGGTAGCACTAGTGTTTTACTCACTTCCTGCAAAAACCTACAAAGTGCCACGATCAATGAACCACTTCTTGGCTCATAAAAGTTCTGACCTTTACCACATCTGATGTGCATCAGTGTTTATTACAAACTTGTGCGACAGTACAATTCCTGTACGCTTCCTAAGAATAATAATGGGGTAAATTAGATAATAAGGTACCTCTGACTATCAGCAAAGAAACAATGATAATTAGAATGATGATTTAGCCAATCACATGCATAAAACGTTAAATTTAAAGTTGTTCTCTGTGGACCACAGTCATTTTCTACTAAGGTGCAGATTTAGTATCCTGTTGAAAGTTAGCTTAAAACAAACCATGGCCCACCTACACTGTACTAGCTGTCTGCTCTCTGCTTGTTATTAATATCAATTCTTGCAACTGGTGGTATGTACAGTGTACCACAAAAAAAGCACCATAAAAAGTTATGACTAGTGAGGATTCAATTTTCATGATTTAACTGGGCCTCTGCTTGCCTTTACATTAAAGGTTTTGGAACCTTTTGGCGCCTTACTGTACAGTGCACACAGCAGTCAAAGAAATACCATTTGTAACATCGTTGTGTCGTGGTTGTGGAAAATCTGCCAGCATAGATGGAAAGGTGATAGCCTTACGTTTATGGCCCCACATGTTCTTTCCTTGTAGAACTACAATGTACACATGAAAGTTCCTGTACGAGAGCCATAATTGTTAGTACAAGCATCCTTGATCGGCCTCAAACTAGCGATCAAACATTACTGAATCAATGCAATTAATTTATTTTACTTTGCCACACATACACAAAATAAGGTAAAACGAGAAAAGTAATTATAAAAAAAGATGAAAAAAAAACATGCTGGAGAGGCCTAAAAGAAGCAATGGAGCTTAATGGCTGATGAGGCCTCCTCAGTTTAATTGGCGTTTTTCATTTGAAAAAGGGAATCTTTTTTCTCACCCCTTGTTCCACCTGCCAAAATGAAGAATTACTAAACATTTCTAGAAAAGGGTATTTATTTATTTAGCTTCGCTAAGTACAACACGAACACGAAACAGGAAAGACGAAAATAGACAATAAATAAAAACAAAGAGAGCAAATAATGGCAAGGGAGTCGCTACAGCAAAGGCCTATTACAGTGGTCCCCTCACACCTAAAAAAACTAAGTAAAAAAACTAAGTACAATTAATTTTAGAAGCAACAAGATGGAAAGCGTGCTAGCCCACGGGCGCTGTTACATTTCAGGCAGATGGACTTCCAAGTGCGGGGGTCTTCCTGGTCGTATATATTATAAAGAGCATTTAAATAATAATTAAATTAACTCCTCTTTAATGTACCTAAGGCAACGTTTTTGTCGCGTGACTGCTCTGGCAGTGTGTTCCAGATACGGCAAGCTTTTATGTTAATAATGCCTCTGTGTTTACTAGGTTGTACTCTCCAATCCCTGGACAAATCTGAGTGCCCAACAGTACCAACCTACATTCAACAATACGTTCTTCAATTTGGGTTCCAAGGAGGGCGTGGTCATCAGTTCTGTGGAGTACACTATGGAGGAGTCATATAATGGTGGTGGCTGTTTGTTGATCAGTGGGCACGTTAATTCCTCTCAAGAAGTGTCTAAGGGTGTGTTGAGGTAGGGTAATCATTTGTCCGTGTTAGGGATAGCCTGTTCCAGGCTCCGAGATAGTGGGAAAGCTTGAATTGAGAAAACGAGCGCGAAAAACGTGTGGGGGGGCTGGGGAAAAACAAGGCCACCGCCCCCTTTTCTCCAGATCCCACGCGTCTTATTTTCGCGATCTCTTTCTTATTTCCTTCTCTTTCTTTCGTGCCATCCCTAATATCTCAGAGCCTGGAACAGGCTATGTTAGGGATGAACAAGGAGGAGTTCTGAGTAATTTTTAGCCCGTGTGGTGGTGTTGTGGTTTGTGATTAGACGTTCAGTGGTTTTACCACTAGTCTGAAAACTAAAAACAAGACCGATTTTTGTGAAAAGGTATTTCATTTGAAAAATGGTCAGGTCATTGCAAAGTACTCAAAGTACTGCTTAATACATGTAGCTCTCATTGAAATGGTCACACTTTATGATTTCATTCATTGACTCAAAAGGTAGCACCACCTTGTGCGGGATTAACAGTACCTTAGGAAATGTATTATCAGATCTTATGTGATTGGTCACACATTAGGATTTCATCCAGACTTGAACGTTAGAGCCACCTTGTGCGGGATAAACAGTACCTTAGGAAATGTATTATCAGATCTTATGTGATTGGTCACACATTAGGATTTCATCCAGACTTGAAAGTTAGAGCCACCTTGTGCGGGATAAACAGTACCTTAGGAAATGTATTATCAGATCTTATGTGATTGGTCACACATTAGGATTTCATCCAGACTTGAAAGTTAGAGCCACCTTGTACAGCATATTTAACAGTACCTTAGGAAATGTATTATCAGATCCTATGTGATTGGTCACACATTAGGATTTCATCCAGACTTGAAAGTTAGAGCCACCTTGTGCGGGATTAACAGCACCTTAGGAAATGTATTATCAGATCTTATGTGATTGGTCACACATTAGGATTTCATCCAGACTTGAAAGTTAGAGCCACCTTGTGCGGGATTAACAGTACCTTAGGAAATGTATTATCAGATCTTATGTGATTGGTCACACATTAGGATTTCATCCAGACTTGAAAGTTAGAGCCACCTTGTGCGGGATTAACAGTACCTTAGGAAATGTATTATCAGATCTTATGTGATTGGTCACACATTAGGATTTCATCCAGACTTGAAAGTTAGAGCCACCTTGTGCGAGATAAACAGTACCTTAGGAAATGTATTATCAGATCTTATGTGATTGGTCACACATTAGGATTTCATCCAGACTTGAAAGTTAGAGCCACCTTGTGCGGGATTAACAGTACCTTAGGAAATGTATTATCAGATCTTATGTGATTGGTCACACATTAGGATTTCATCCAGACTTGAAAGTTAGAGCCACCTTGTGCGGGAGAAACAGTACCTTAGGAAATGTATTATCAGATCTTATGTGATTAGTCACACATTAGGATTTCATCCAGACTTGAAAGTTAGAGCCACCTTGTGCGGGATTAACAGTACCTTAGGAAATGTATTATCAGATCTTATGTGATTGGTCACACATTAGGATTTCATCCAGACTTGAAAGTTAGAGCCACCTTGTGCGGGATTAACAGTACCTTAGGAAATGTATTATCAGATCTTATGTGACTGGTCACACATTAGGATTTCATCCAGACTTGGAAGTTAGAGCCACCTTGTGCGGGATTAACAGTACCTTAGGAAATGTATTATCAGATCTTATGTGATTGGTCACACATTAGGATTTCATCCAGACTTGAAAGTTAGAGCCACCTTGTGCGGGATTAACAGTACCTTAGGAAATGTATTATCAGATCTTATGTGATTGGTCACACATTAGGATTTCATCCAGACTTGAAAGTTAGAGCCACCTTGTGCGGGATTAACAGTACCTTCGGAAATGTTTTATCAGATCTTATGTGATTGGTCACACATTAGGATTTCATCTAGACTTGAAAGTTAGAGCCACCTTGTGCGGGAGAAACAGTACCTTAGGAAATGTATTATCAGATCTTATGTGATTAGTCACACATTAGGATTTCATCCAGACTTGAAAGTTAGAGCCACCTTGTGCGGGATTAACAGTACCTTAGGAAATGTATTATCAGATCTTATGTGATTGGTCACACATTAGGATTTCATCCAGACTTGAAAGTTAGAGCCACCTTGTGCGGGATTAACAGTACCTTAGGAAATGTATTATCAGATCTTATGTGACTGGTCACACATTAGGATTTCATCCAGACTTGGAAGTTAGAGCCACCTTGTGCGGGATTAACAGTACCTTAGGAAATGTATTATCAGATCTTATGTGATTGGTCACACATTAGGATTTCATCCAGACTTGAAAGTTAGAGCCACCTTGTGCGGGATTAACAGTACCTTAGGAAATGTATTATCAGATCTTATGTGATTGGTCACACATTAGGATTTCATCCAGACTTGAAAGTTAGAGCCACCTTGTGCGGGATTAACAGTACCTTCGGAAATGTTTTATCAGATCTTATGTGATTGGTCACACATTAGGATTTCATCCAGACTTGAAAGTTAGAGCCACCTTGTGCGGGATTAACAGTACCTTAGGAAATGTATTATCAGATCTTATGTGATTGGTCACACATTAGGATTTCATCCAGACGAGAAAGTTAGAGAAACCTTGTGCGGGATTAACAGTACCTTAGGAAATGTATTATCAGATCTTATGTGATTGGTCACACATTAGGATTTCATCCAGACTTGAAAGTTAGCGCCACCTTGTGCGGGATAAACAGTATCACAGGAAAGTGTGACGTGTTTGTAGGCTTGTTTCAAGGATATGAGGATTTTTTTCTGAATTCATTTCACTGGCCAAGTGGTATTTTGGCGGCCTCTTCCCCAGAGCACCCAGGGTAGCTTTTGATTTCAGGTTGCAAGAAGTTCCCGTTATCCAGATTCTACTGTATTTTGGGGCTCTTTATGTATGAGCGCATACGTCACGACTGCGTGTACACCATCACGCCTTCTAACGAACGTCACGTGTCGAATGTTTTAGCAGTAATGGACTGTGAAAACCACAAGAATACTGTTATTTTCCAACTTTCTAATATTTTAATAAAGCCTTCCCATTTCGATAATCACTACATTATTTTGTCTTCAATGTATGATCAGATGTTATTTTTAAACCACGCAAGTTCAACTTCCATCTGGCCATCCCATTTCCGCATGTGGACCTATTTTTGGCATTGATCATGCACAAGTGCACAAATCAAAAACAAGTTTTGAATCCTGGTTTTGAACCGTACTGAGACAACTTACCAATAAACGTTTCTGTTAAGATACTCAGCCGTAGAGTTCGAACGTATAACAAAGATTTTGCACAGTTGTGGTATTTCAACAAAATTTGCGTCACCTTTGTTGCGGTCATTCTTACTAATTTGTATACCCGGCCCTGACTTTGTTTATTTCTTTGCCAGACTGTTCAAAACAGATTTCCACATAAAAGGACCCCTTCTGCTGTCGTTCACGTTCAAACTGCATCCTAAAGACTGCATTGATGTAGCATTACAACTTCACACCAACACGATGCCAACGTATCTTCTGCTTTGTCCAGTGTCGTCAAATGACCAAGGTATTATGAACGTGGTTTGTCGTACCTGGTAACTTCCCAGTTAAACGGTTACTTGCACATGTATACAGAGTTATTCTAGTGTGTTATTTTCGTCTAGCTCTAATAACTTTTTAAGAAAAGCGAAAAATTAGAATCATCCATTCGTGAGTTGAGTGACTTAAAGGTGGATGTTATAGAGGCCGGCAACCGCATACGGTTCAAAAAAGCTCTTAAATCTTTCTTGTGTATTCCGTAATATTTTCTATTTCCTTAATTGCTTGTACATAAGCTTCAAAAAAATCTTTCTTAAACTTGTAGCCTTTACTGGTAAGTTTGGTAAAGTTGCACATGAGCCAAGGAGGCTCACGCGGCCGGAGCTTATCCCGGTTTCTGTAGCATGAAGCAACTGAGAGTATTGCTACTCCCCCTGGATGGGATGCTAGTCCATCACAGGGTTATCCCCCAACGGTATGTCGCTGGTAACCATTTATACACCTGGGTGGAGAGAGACAATGCGGGGTAAAGTTTCTTGTCTAAGGAGACAGCGCGATGGCAGGGGCTTGGCGTCGAACCACCGACCTTCAGTGCTGGAAATAACAGTCGGCCATCGGACATTGTCCGACCAAATTTCGAAATTGTCCGACCAATTTCACCATATGGTCGGACATGATGTCCGAACACGAGAAAGCTACTAGAATTTTGAAGGCAAATTTCTTTGTTACCTGTGAAATGTGATAAATTAGTTGCCTATTTAATACAGCTGTACTGTCTCAACTTTTCTCTGTACGTTAGTTCGTACAGTACTAGTGTTGTCTTTTCAACGCTTCTCCATATGTTGGTTCTCTTATAACGTATTAATCTTTTCTTCCCAAACTTTTTTGCGTATGTTGATTTGTTCGTGCCATATTAGTCTTGTCTTTTTTACATTTCTCCGTACGTTAGTCCGTTCGTATGGCATTAATCGCGTCTCAACGTTTCTCCATATCGTAGTACGTTCCCATCTCTTGTATTAATGTTGTCGTATTAATCGTTCTTGGTACTTAGTTCGTTTGCAAGTATTAGTCTTATCTTCTCAGCGTTAATTGGTACGTTAGTTCGTTTGCAAGTATTAGTCTTATCTCCTCAACGTTTCTCCGTGCGTTAGTTCGTTTGCACAGTATTAGTTTTAACTTCTCAACGTTCCTCCGTGCGATACTTCGTTTGTACAGTATTAGTGTTATCTTCTCAACGTTTCTCCGTGCGTTAGTTCGTTTGCACAGTATTATAGTGTTATCTTCTCACCGTTTCTCCGTGCATTAGTTCGTTTGTACAGTATTAGTATTATCTTCTCAACGTTTCTCCGTCATTAGTTCGTTTGTACAGTATTAGTATTATCTTCTCAACGATTCTCCGTCGTTAGAACGTTTGTACAGTTTGTCTTATCTTCTCAACGTTTCTCCGTCATTAGTTCGTTTGTACAGTATTAGTCTTATCTTCTCAACGTTTCTCCGTCATTAGTTCGTTTGTACAGTACTAGTCTCATCTTCTCAACGTTTCTCCGTCATTAGTTCGTTCGTACAGTATTTGTCTTATCTTCTCAACGTTTCTCCGTCATTAGTTCGTTTGTACAATATTAGTATTATCTTCTCAACGTTTCTCCGTGCGTTAGTTCGTTTGAACAGTATTAGTATTATCTTCTCAACATTTCTCCGTGCGTTAGTTCGTTTGAACAGTATTAGTCTTATATCTTCTCAACATTTCTCCGCTTCGTTTGAACAGTATTAGTCTTATCTTCTTAACGTTTCTCCGCTTCGTTTGAACAGTATTAGTCTTATCTTCTTAACGTTTCTCCGCTTCGTTTGTACAGTGTTAGTCTTATCGTCTCAACGTTAGTTCATTTGTACGGTATCAGTCTTACCTTCTCAACGTTTCTCCGTACGTTAGTTCGTTTGTACAGTAATATATAGATTTAGCCAAGCCTAAAAGCGGAGCCCCCCTTTTTGTTTTGTTTGTTCGTTTTTTTGCTGGCAGTTATTAATTAGTGAAAATACTCTCATTCAAGTCGTTAAATTAAAAAAAGAAAAAAGAAAGAAAGAAAAAACAAAAGAAAAAATTCTTACCCTCGCTGAGAGCCGAACCCGGGTCGTCGGCGTATGAAGCCGATATTAGTCCACTTGGCCATTAGCGTTTATTGACATTTTCCACAATAATTTTAATACTTATTTCTTTCTTCATGACCAGCTGCCTATCAACGTGAAAATGCTGGTGTTTTTTCTGGCAAAATGTGTTCGGAAAGCCGTAAAAACCATGGTTGTGGACAGAACAAACCAAAAAGCACTAGCTCTGCTATATTTGGCGTCGAAACCGCTGCGTAAAGCTGCGAACTCAAGCGGTGTGCCGACCGAGTTCGAACAGAACCGACAAGGCAAATTTGAACTTTTCGCCTGAACTTTATCGCCTAATTTTTTTCGCCTAAATTGAACTTTTCCCGTTCCACCAAAAAGACAACTGAGATTTCTTTTGAGCTTTTTTTTCCATTAACAAATTTGTTTTTGACTTTTGCTGTCTTTGCTTGTTTTGCTACAACGCGGGTCAACATGCGATTTCGCGCCAAAAACACATGGGATTCAGCACAGGGTTATATCCAGTGTATGAAGTGTATTGGTAACCTTATGGTGCGGACGGACGGACGGACGGACGGACGGACGTACGGACGGTCACGTGACTATTACGTCACTACCAAAATTTCTTGGCTTGATAGGTTACCAAATTTCCTTAGCAATGGAGCTCCGCTGACGCGCTAGCGCTCTGGCTCCGCTATTAGTCTTATCGTCTCAACGTTTCACCCTACGTCAGTTCGTACCGTATTAGGCTTATTCTCGACACGAACGTATTAATCTTGTTTTTACGGCTGTTTTCCGTAACTGTAAAGTACGTGCATACAGTACCAGTCTTGTCGTTTAACGTTTATTCGTATGTTACTTCATACGTTTGGTGTTAATCTAGCCTTCTTTCCGTACGGTAGTTTTTCCATATGAAATACATCTTGTCGTCTCCCCGTTTCTCCACACGTAATTACGTTCGAACGTTTTTAGTGTTGTCTTCTCGGCGTTTCTTCATACGTCAGTACGTTATTACTCGGTGTTATCATATATGTAATACAATATTTTCTACGTAATGTTAGACTTGTCTTCTCACATTACAGATGCAAGAAGTAAAAGTTACATTGTTGCTCGAGGCATTTATATTCTACAGAGTTCAATTCTTTCATTTTTAGTCAAGGTGTCGAAATGTGACAGACGTAATTTCCAAAACTGGCAGGGATAAATACCTGAAACGAATTTTTTTTATTTCAGAACATTGCTGTAAAAACGTAAAAGATACGTAAGATATTCTACCCGCCCAACTCAGTTTTGACTTCCCTGACTTTTAGTCAGGCTAATAGTAGATAAAATAGCCATTTTTGGAAGTAGCCCTACATTGGCTTTAACACTTAATCATTACTTCGACAAGACATTTCAAGACGTCACTGTGATGTATTTGTACGCTGTATCAGTATGTTTTAGCTCTAGATCTGCTGTCATAAGCTTGTCGATAAAAAATCGGAGTTGTTTTGAAGCACGAAGAGATGACATCAGTCGGTTTGGTAATCTGCTTTGATGAGCTTCAATCAAATACTTCCATAATAACACAGTACACCAGTGAGAAACTGAATTCAAATAGCGGTAAAAAGAAAAAAAAAATTAAGGCTTGTTATCACAAGTCATTAGTATCATCTGAACAATAATGACTGTAAAATAAATGTTGACATTTTGGGTCGAATAGATAAACAGATTATAGTGTTTAAGAGAAGTGTTCAACTGCTAGTGTAAATTACGTTGTAAATCAGGTAGTTCAGATTGACACAAGTTTCTTTTTTTGTATGCAAATTACATTATGCTAATTAGTGTCCGACCAAATTTGTAATATGACCGACCAAAATGAAGACTTGAAAGGACACATGTCCTGCTAAGTAAGAAAAATTATTCCCAGCACTGGACCTTTATCTGTGATTTATTTGTATCTTTTTGTCCTTATTTTTCTTATCTTGTTCTTTTTAAGAGATTTATACATAAGACCCACCTCTTAAACTCCCTTTCAGGGCGTTTTTATCGTATTTTTTAAATTGTATTGCAATAAACCTTTCCAGATAGCGAAGCTGACAAATATTTCCTAGACCGAACATCATAAATATCAGATAACCAAAGAATTATTTACTGCACTCGCTTCCGCTTACGTGTAAACCAGGTTTGTGCTAACGTTTCGTTTGCTAAGGAAGTCTACCACAAGGAAGCCAGCCATTTCTATTTGATATATAAATACCCAACGTCACGCATATCAAACGCGGGCACTCTGGTCGGGAGGCTTTAGTAGCGTTATTTTCTCTTCGTTCTATTCTGCATTTTTGTTCCGCCCCCGACAACTAGCTTTTCGGGAAAATTCGACAGTCTTCGGGAATGCCGAACATGGTCCACCCAACCACCCACCCAACCAACCAAAGAACCAACCTTCCCTGAAACTTGAGGTTGCATGACGACTATGAGGCTATTTTGTAGACAAAATAGCTCAATAATGAAGTTTAAGAATCAAGGGAACGCTTCTTCTGTTTTGACCGTAACCCGGCCACACCTTTAACACGACCACATTTCTATGACCCGTTGGTGGTGATGAAAACAACTGTGCTCCTGTAATATCCTGTCTCATTTTATATTTATAGGTGCTGGCAACACAGAGGATACTGACTTCAGTGACAAGCTGATTCGTCGTTATGGCATTCCACAGTCACGGACACTGAAGTCATCAGCGTTCATGTCTCCCATTGGTCCAGAACACTATGAATTGTTTGAACCTCTGACCGGTGTCCACCACAACACAGTACAGCAGGCTCATGGGTTAAAAGAAGAAGATGAGGATGGAGCGACATGGTGCACACGGTATGTTTTTATCACAGTAGCCTTGCGCTCTGGAAACTCTGCATCGCGAACTGAAGCCCGTTTACCTTTTTATTTGCCTAGTGTTTTTCATTCATTTGCGATTGCTTGTTTCGAACTAGGGTACAATGTATCTCCAATTCCCCGTTATGTCGAAAAATGTGTGACTTCCCTGTCTCTAATTTTTCCTTTTCTAATTCTCTTTTACTTCTACAGACATTATTTGATCGCCGAAAAACAGTTAGTTGGCTGCACAGTACAAGAAATCCGACTCCTTTGTGCTGTCTCATCAGGTAAAAATCATGCTGCACACCATCTGTACTTTTATGTGCACATAAAATGAAAATGAAAACTACAATTTCTACTGAATTATATGTATTTCGTTTAGTTTTAAATAACGCTGTTACATGTAATATTGACCTAGTTTTAACATCAAATGTTTGAGTTCTGACTTGTGCTGTATTCGTACTGCAGTTATTGATATCAAGAATTCGCCAACAGTATACTGGTTTTTATAACTGTACTTACTGTACTTTACTGTACTGTACTGTACTGTACTGTACTGTACTGTACTGTACTGTACTGTACTGTACTTTACTATACTATTACTGTACTTTCATGAAGCAGCCAAATGACAGTGTCGTTTTGTAATTGTTCTGCTCTTGAACTATAGTTGCACCACTGCTGTGCGACGATTCCATACTTTTACAATTGCAACATTGTAGTACGAGCGTGTCACAGAAATACCACACTCGAGCACGGTAACAGTCGTTACACAGTTGCACCAAAGTTTTGACAATTGTGCGATGCAACAGTCCTGTCACAGTTGTGCCAGACTTGTGCTACAGTTATGTTAAAGCTGTCCTCCACTTGTCATTGAGTCATACTGTAGTTGCTTCTTTTTTGACAGCCATGACTTGACATACGCCCATTTTGCCACACCCTACGTAAGTTAGATATTGCGACGAGTTGTTCTAACATTCTTAACACATTTATTTTAGGTGCAGAAACCACAGGGACATTCAAGCTTCACTTAGGAGAAATTAAGGTGACTTTATGATGTTATCTGTTAAGATCGCTTTTGGTAAATTAATTCCACAATGAACGTCTGAGCACAAAATGTAGTTTATTGTTAACTTACCCCCCCCCCCACCCCCCATCATACCCAATGCTTATAACGACTTTTAAAAAAGCCACGGAAAGCTTTAAACAATGGTCTATCATTTTTAGAAAAACCGGCAAAGAAGTACTATCCATGCAGAAGACCAAATAGAGGACACATAAGAGGAAATTGTTCAAACATTAGAGTAACGTTCAATAATCTGCCTGTTGTGAGGTTGTCCTTGAAAGACGGTTGTTGACCAAGATTTTGACAATCTGAGTAGAAATCTTCTCCAGAGTAAATTAAAACGTCTGTAGCCAGTCGATGTTTTTCTGGTAATGACCTAATTGTTCATAACACTATTGGATGGAAGACTCAGGAAAAGGTCGATTGCCGTCAATTTCCGTCCGGAAGTTTGAAATGATGAAAGCAGATTTCAAACCACCTCTGTATTCTTTTGTGTAGAAACATGTACTATCAGAATGCGTTCGAAATGCGTGCACGGCTTGATACATATGAAAAAGCAGAAGAACGTGTAGAACTTGTACCTACATATTTTCATTAGACATTTGATACGACAATTAGTCAACTACAGATTAGTTTTTTACTGACTAACCTTTATTAGGCTAACTTGTACACCTTTCTTACACAATTTTTTCTTTGAATGTCACAAATGTTTTTCCTTTGTATTTCTTTGAATGTTACCTCAGTAGGACAACAAATATGTTGAAGTTAGTGTTAAATATTTTTTAAGTGATTTGCAAACGTGTCTCTATTTTAAGAAACATCGAATATTCAGTTTATCAAAACGATAGACAAACAAAAAAACGGAGTCCCCGACGCGAATCTCATGACCTCCCGTGCACTGGTTGGACGCTCTAAGACGTCTCACCACTGAGCTACTGGGAGACTTGAGGCGAGCGAGGTCATCTTTACTAGGTTCTTTGTGAGACTTGTCCTGTATACTGCTAGGATCAAACTAAATATTTCATCTTTCTCTTTTTTTTCCGAGCTTAAAATTTACCATCTTTCCTTCTTTATTTCTCTTATTTTGTTTTGCACTAGATTGTTGATCCTCAAGTCCTCAAACAGCCGTTGGCATCTGCTCGAAACATGAGGTGCCTCGACTTGGAGTGGAAATCAAGTGATCAAGACTACCTTTTGAGCCTCACTCTCATGTGGAACGGTCCAATCAGCGATGGGCAGGTTGACGAGCCTGCGCACTACAACATCTTCAGAGTGTCACAGGTCTCCAACATATTTTTGGGTCGAGCTTTTGTGGAGGCGTATCGAGTCTGCCAGATACCGGTTTTAAAAACCTCTTCCTCTGTGGAATTTATTGTTCAGATTGTGACTAGGTCTGGGTTGAAGAAGCCTCTAAGTGAATGCAGTCGGTTCATATTAAAATGGTAAATTTTAATATTCTTGCTCAAAAAGTAATGTGGGATCTCAAGAGTTTAGACCTCTGATAACCAGAAAACTAGGTAAAAAACTGAACTGGAAGAAGTTTCTCTTTGTTCATTCAATACTGTAATGTAAAGCTTAAAAACTTGAACTTTTAAGAACTACTTTACAGATGTAGATTGAGATTCTACAGTGTAATAATCATAGAGATTCTACAGTACAATAATTATTTAGTTGCTACTGTATAATAATATATGGAGTTAGGTCCTACTTTGCAATAATTACGTCATAAGAAAGATAATTTTCAAATAGAATGCTATGAGCTTGGGACAAAGAAAAATGGGCACCAGTCTCCCAGTAGCTTAGTGGTACGTAAGGTACCACGCCATACCCCCTTTGTCCTTGTCCCACGCCCTTGACATATCATATTGAATGTTACGTCTTTCTTTTTTCTACGCCAAGCTTAAAATGTACCATCTTTTTTCTTTATTAATAATTATGTCTTTGTTGTTGTTTGTAAATGCCCTTAGAAATCCTTCGGTCATGTTTAATCAACTACTTAAAGAATCGTGCGGTTTAGTCTCAACTGCTTTTTAGAAACGGAGAATTTAAATCGATAATATCAACCAAAAAAATCGAGACAGTTTGTGTTTGCAGTTTATTCCGCTCCCCCAACTTAACCTAAGGGAGGGGGGGTATGGCGCGTTATCAGTGTCAAAATTATCTTTGTCCTAATATTATGAAATCTATACTGAAATTAAAATGTCTGTCGTGACATTTAGGTGTTGGCAGCGTACACTTGACGTGAAAATAGAGACTGTATTAACATTATGATATTCGTTACGACATTATGGTATTCGACATTATGATGTTCGTTATGACATTATGATATTCGACATTATGATATTCGACATTATGATATTCGACATTATGATATTCGTTATGACATTATGATATTCGACATTATGATATTCGTTACGACATTATGATATTCGACATTATGATGTTCGTTATGACATTATGATATTCGACATTATGATGTTCGTTATGACATTATGATATTCGACATTATGATGTTCGTCATGACATTTTGTCTTGTCTTGACATTATTTCTTTTTATTTTATTAGTTTATAGAATACGTTAAAGATACATTGAATTACATTCTTGATATTCGTCTTGATATTTGATCGTTTGTCTTTGACATTAAGAAAGCATGCACTGCGCGCTCATTTCCCCGCCACCAGAAATCACGTGACGTGTTCTTTGCGAATAAAACATGGCGGATGATTTTCGACAGACGTTGATAAGGAGAATAGAAGGAATAATTCGCGATGTGCAGCGGCAGCTTCATGCCAGCAACGTGGAACGTGAAACATTAGATGGACTGTGTTTTCGTGGCGAACAGTTAGCGCGACAGGTAGCTAGACTGGTAACTGCCAATGTTTTAGATATCAGTGTATTGAATTGCATCATGTTCGCCTACGAAAAATTAACTTTTTGTTCACAAGAAGTTGAAACTGGGGAAGTAGGTTACAGAGCAGCTTTAGTAAACTCTGGTATCCGTGGAAGACCTGCTTACCAGATCAGTAGAGAACAACTGGCATATCTTCTCAGAGAACGATTTTCAAGAAGAGAGGTGGCCGACATGTTACGCGTTTCGCTAAGCACTGTGGCTCGTAGGATTCGTGAGTACGATTTGGTAAACCTAGTACCGTATTCCACCATTTCCGATGCAGATTTAGACAGTGTTGTTAAAGATGTGCAGGCATTCTTTCCCAACATTGGGTATCGTCGTATGTTGGGCGAACTGACCCGTCGGGGCATAGTCATCCAGCACGCAAGAGTAAGAGCATCCATGATTCGAACTGATCCAGAAGGCGCTGTACGTAGATGGATGGATACTATACAAAGACGATCCTACAGCGTTTACGGGCCAAATGCCTTGTGGCATATTGACGGGCACCACAAATTAATAAGGTAGTGATGTTATTATTATGCATGAATATTTATATGCACCTATCAATGTTAATCCCCAGGGTGTGGGGGGAGGGGGGACGGGCAACCCATGGGAATTTGACATCGTGAAGCTCTCCCAGGTTAGGGATTTTGGGTAAGAACTTTAAGCAGAGATGTGTGAAATTTGACATTCACTACGTGCCCAGGGGTGGGGAATTTGACTCTGGCTTCCAAAAAATGTCAAAATCCCCTGGGTCTGGAGAAATGGACTTATTGTACTCCACTCAGTGCCATAACGATGTGTTTTTGTTCATTTTATTAATTAAAAGTGTAAGTTCACTAAGTTTTACGTACATACATTACTTCGCTTAAAGGGTTTGTTTTACATCAGACATTATGCAGACATTTTTTAGTATTGCATTGTACACTTATGAATCAGTTTTGGTTTTTGTATATTTTTCCTAAGGTGGCGCCTCGTCGTACACGGAGGAGTAGATGGCTACTCAAGAATCCCAGTGTTCTTGCAATGTTCAGACAATAATCGCGCATCAACAGTACTGGATGTTTTTCAAAACGCTGTAGGCAGTTATGGCCTTCCGTCTCGGGTTAGAGCGGACAAAGGTGGGGAAAATGTGGAAGTGTCTCTATTCATGCTTTCCCACCCTGCAAGAGGTCCTGGACGCGGAAGCATGATTACTGGATCGTCAGTCCACAACCAAAGAATTGAAAGGCTGTGGCGTGATGTGTTCGCTGGTGTGATTAGCCTTTACTACAACCTTTTTAGTCATTTGGAGCGCACAGGGACACTGGATGTAGACAACGAAATTCACCTATTTTGTCTGCATTATGTGTACCTTCCCAGGATCAACAATCATTTACATGTGTGGAAAGAGGGTTGGATCAGAAAACCAATTTGTACAGAAAATGGCATGACACCAAGGCAACTTTTCATATCTGGCATGATGAGAATAGCAGGAAGTACTCATATAGTTGCTAAGGAAATGTTTGAAGATTTGAGAGAGGTAAGGTTAAAAAAATACAATATCGGCATCTCTTCAGAAATGACATTGACCTTTAAATATTTGATCAAACTTAAGAATGAGATCATTTTTCACCTCCACCCCAAGTAACAACTATTGAATGAACTTTCCCGTGTTTCCAAATTTCAGGATGAGTTAGAGCAGTATGGTCTAGACTGGGATGGTCCATTGCCAGAGTCAGATTCTGATGAATTGATTGAAGTGCCCTCGACAGAGAGTCCACTGAATAGACAACAAACACAAGAACTAACAGAAGCCATTGACCCACTGAGAAACAGTGACTGTTATGGAATTGATATTTTTATCGAAACTTGATTGCTTGTTACGTCAAGTCTCGAGCTTGCAACATAGTTGTCAACATTAACTTGTGAACTTACAATACAAGTTCTAGAAGTTTACAGAAATATCGGTACTAGAAGAATCAAAACGTGGACACCGAGGTAAGAAAAACGTGTTTTCAACAATATAAAATGGCCATAGGTACTAGCCGGTGTAAC
Organism: Siderastrea radians; assembly: GCA_964017195.1. Taxonomy (NCBI): domain Eukaryota; kingdom Metazoa; phylum Cnidaria; class Anthozoa; order Scleractinia; family Rhizangiidae; genus Siderastrea; species Siderastrea radians. The sequence goes on along the minus strand of OZ024891.1, from coordinate 35,131,219 downwards.
AATATGGGTATCCGTGGCAACTTTAATGCTACCAGCAAAACCATGCCTGCAATGTCGTAAGCAGATAATCATTTTCTGGTTTCAAGGAGAAATGTAACAAGGCATAAGAAAAGCAGAAAATAAACGTGTTAACTGTCACTTAACGCATGGCCTTATTAGCATTAGTGTTTACATACAGCCAAACCCAGATTCACTGTGCACACAAGCTTCCAGGAAACTATTGTAGAACTTTCCATATTCCTCATGAACAGTGGGAACTTTCAATTCCACTGTACATGTTTCTGCAAAAAAATGAGGAGAATTATCTTCCCTGTAGCGAATAGTGATCTTCTCTTCCAGCCCCATAGGAGGTAGAGCCTCAAGTCCTGTCGCAAAAAAGAGGAACTCGCCCAGCTTTGAAGAACCAAATTCTGAGTAGGAAAAAACAGTCGTTACTATATGAAATAATAATAATGAAGATGTAGTGGTACTATTTCCTAGTTTAATAAATTTAAACAACATATACGCCCCCCTCCCCCTCCCCCAACTGAAACGAAATTTTATATTGCACAAGAATGTATCACATAAACGTGTCAAAACTATCTAACTCCCTGGGGTGAACAAAACTCACGAACTCCCTGAGGCGACAAACTGCCTAAAACTTCAAAAACTTGACGCCAAAACCACGCTACGGGCCTCAGTCACATTCTGATTACGTGCTTTTTAATGGACATTGATCACATTCAGTCAGCTTAATGTATCTCACGAGGAAAACATTTGATGAAAAATGTTTCCCTCGAGGGATACATTTTAATTAATGCATCACTTATTAATTTATGATCACTTATCAGCAAATGAAAATCGTACTTAGAGCAAGGGAAACCATGGATATATAACAATGAGTTTGTTTCTCCTAGACTGACAATGTTCCCCTTGGCTTCGCATTGGGGATTTTGCCTAGAGAAACATTGAGGGTCTCTGGGGTACAAAACTTAACACTTCCCTTTGGGCCAGTCATTACAAGTGTTTATCAACCCCATGCAAAAGCACAATAATAACAATATTTGATCAAATCATCCTAATCAGATAATAAATGCACATCGTTGGTCAGTTTCATCTACTAACACCCTTTCCCCTTCCCCCAAGTCACTCTAAGTCAAGCCCATTGCTATTGTTTTCTTTTCTGCCTTTCCCGCTGTAGCTTTGCAATTTTAACTACTGTAATCAGATTCTGCATGCCCCTTACTGGTTAGAACTGAGGAGACAGAAATGGAATGGTGATTAAATTTTGTATTACTTGGTTGCTATTAAACCAAAGTGACAACTCTTACCTTCAAAGCACTCAGAGATGCACCTCTTCAAATGCTGTCTCATCACCTCTCTCAATCCATCCTCCTCCTTTTCGATGTTAAGGAATTGATTAAAAAGAACTGCTGGTGTCAGAATACACACTGCTGTGTGTACAAAATACGGCTCCATCAAATCAGGATGGCCTCTGATAAGATCTAACACGCCAAGAACCTCCAACCCCTTGCAGAATTGGTCAATAGAGAGCTTTCTTTTATAGAAAGCTTCATGGGCAGCAACTAGCTGCAGGGCAGCCACACGGTTGTCATAGGTAAGCAACTTATCCCACCCTGCGGCTTGCAGTAGTTCTGACAAATCACTCCGAAGGTTTTCTAAGTCCTCTGGACATTCTGCATTTTCAACCTTTTTTTAAAAAAAAGAAAATCGCCAAATTATATCAATGTTATTGCTTTTTCATGTCATTTTGATATGCCTTGAAAAATGCATTCGAGACATTGGAAAAACAAGTTGTACATCCTTTAGAGTTTTGACATTTCAGAACAATTTACATGAACCAATGTTGTCTTGGATGTCTTGAAAAACTTGCATTTTGTAAACAAAATATACATAATATACCCATAACTCATCTAGGTGGATGGTCTTACCTTGCGTATTAGATCCACGACAGAGTAATCTGGGATGTCTTCTACACAGTGGGGCATTTCTGTCATGTCCACTGTCTCATGTGATACGAAGTAATACATACTCTTAGAGAGAACAGGTGCGCCAATTTCACAGTGCATGATGGCACAGCTAATCATGCGACCAGCAATGTGATATAGATTACTTTGAATGGCACTTGCGTTGTATGTAAGGGCTCGTTTGTGTGCTTGGCCTTCAAATAGAGCTGGGTGGCTGGTTACCGCTCTCATGAACAGAGTAAAAAACTCCCTTCGCAAACCACCAGCATCGATTCCCTCCTCGTCCTCGAACTTCACTCTCGGCGACTTATGGGGATCAAATCTTGCACTTTTGAAGAGTGCAACACTGTCCTCAAATAAGGAGTTTCTCGCAACATTGATCCGCTGAATACCATCTCTGAGAATTTTCTTTTTTTGGTTCTTCAGTAGTGTGCATGCATTCTCTTCGTCTACATTCTCTTCGTCTTCTTCCTCAAAGAAATCATTAATTGTGATTTCTTGCTTGGCATCTGCAAGAGTTAATAGAAACAGTTCTGACCTAAAGTATTAAAACACCAATAGCAGTCATACAAATCCGGATAAAATGCCATTACATTAACCATTATTAGTGCTCTGTTCATATATAGTTCATATATTTAATTGTGTATATTCTCTCATCCTTACTTATCATAAAAAGGAACTGATTTTAACATTCTGGTATAATTTTGGCAGACCAATTATTTTGATTACAATTTTCAATTTTGGCTAAAGTTATTCAAACAGGTGCAGAGGTCAATGGGAAAGAATGTGAGAACTGGCACAATGGTGTGTGAGTCACAAAAAGCATCAACAAAAAAATTTGTTTCAACCAGAGGTTGTAAAAAAAATGACCCATTTTGGTTCTTGTTCACAAAGGATTATCTTTGGTAGCAAATTTGGAGGAAAAATACTTTACCTTTGTGAACTGTAAAAATCTTTGGAATGAAACATTAAATAAATAATTTGGAAACCAATTGCCTGATTGGAATTTTTATTCTTATTAAAACTATGACCAAGTTCTTGCAACCTCTTGTAAAACAGGAATCACCTTACAACTGGATGACAATACCAGTCACTGACTGAGATCAGATGGACTTTCAATGTAACAATGAAATAAAAATTGAAAAAAAAGGTATTGTTATTAAAAAAGTGACTTTTAATTCCAGTGGAAAACATCACCTAATCAATGAGGCATGCACATGAATAAACTGTTGAACCCACTAGCTCCTTTATATCTTATGTGAATTATTTTTTTACAGGTAGTTACTTTTGCAGTAAAATTAGTTTTTATAGTTACCTGGCTTAGTTGATACAGAAACATCATGACACACATTCATGGGTGGGAGCTCAGCAAATACCAAGTCAACTGCATCAGCTACAACCCCGTCACACCTCTGCAAAATGTCCCTGAGTGTAGTCACATCCCATTCTGGAAAAAGACCTTGCAGAGCAGCCAAGGCTGGAATAATTAACACAGAAAAAGATAACTACATGTAAATACAACCTGTGAGAATCATATTATATTATAATATAGATGGACAACAATTGAAGACGATTACTTTTTTCACCGAAAAGGAGTAGATATCAAAAGTGCACTTACAGTCTACTGCAGTGTTAGTAGACGATGAACTGGACAGTTCAGGTCTGGGTTTACTTGGTCCTGCATCTTGCCAAGGAGGTGCATCACCCATCTCTACCGCTGGAATAGCAGGTTGCTTTGAAGCTTGCTTTCCTATCTCCTGCCTTTTTGTTTTGAATTGGAAGATGAAAGACAGATGTTTAGGCAAACATTGAAACTATGTAATTTAGTTTCTAAACTTCTAATATGATTATAGCTGCTATGATAGAATTCCAACTTTTTCTGTCTTGTAAATTAAAGGTCACTTGTTGGCATGTTTTTCATGTTAATTACACAGTTAATTACATAGGATATAACATTTTATTGTGGTAGGTTACAATAGGAAATAATGAGATCAAATTTCTGACTATTTTATGGAATTAATTAAGGTTCATCAAATAAACAGACTGTTCATGTCTGTTATTTAGTAATGACAAATTCCTCAACCAGGAAAATAAAAGCTTTTAACAGGATTAGAGCTGTAATGATATTTGTAACTTCAACACTACTTTAACTTTGTCAGTACAAGCAACAAGGCACATGGGAGGAAACGTTACAAGAGAAATCACTTACCCTTGATTACAATTGAAAAGATGTTCCTTTAAGTCATTCATAGAAAAATAAAATCCACATTTTTTGCATTCCTCCATTGGAATGTCACCCTGAAAAAAAAATTCAATATTGCATAATTTTGGTTGCATGTAAGTCACATGACTTGACTTGGGAAAGTAGTCTGGTTTTAATTATCTTGTGTTAACAAGAATTCTTGGTGCTGTGTGATAAAAAAATGTCTGCAAACTGAAATTTTATCATTGTTGGAGGTGATAGTCCATCTTATTTATTTACTGAGATGTCCAGACATTGTGACATATTGGGTTTATTTTCGAATACATTTTACATTTTTCAGGGATTTTAATTAATGTTTCCGAGTTTGTTAGTACTAGTATGTCATGTCCATTATTTTTCTCGGGTGCAGATCCAGGGGAAGGATTAAGGGTGTTGCAACCCTCTTTTGAAAGAATAAAAATTCGGTAAATGCCTTATGTACATTTCCCCAAAGCATGCTCCCATACCCCTTAATACCGCTATACTAGCCATTGTTAATAGTCGGTGGAATCAACAATAAAGAATGTTACCAATAATAATAAATTATTAACCTCATACTTACAACAATTGCATCACCATCGCCCTCCATGGGCGTAAATGTGAGATCGTTTTGTAGAGGACGAATATATGCTGTTGCTTGGTTTAAATTGTCCTTTAAGTACTGGACACTATAGCCTTCGGACTTTGAACCGGGTATTAGAACTAGTCGGGAAGTAGATCTTCCATCAGATCTTAAAAATTCGTATCCTCCGCCGTCACGAAGCTTGGGATATGTTTCTGACAACTTCTCATGCAAAAGACTCGCAGACCAGCCTCTGTCCAACGTGATTTCCCTTTCTCCCAATCCTGCAGCTCTTAGCTTAAGCTTCTCTTCCACAGATGGTATCTTACAAGCATCTTTTTCGGCCAAACAACAAAACTTGTGGGTCCACTGGTTTCGCTTTGTTCGGAAACCAAATCCACCAGTGGTTTTCTTCGCTCGTTTCTTCCCTGTGGATGCTGTCAACTGTGCTGTTCCCGACGACAGTGGTCTGAAGCGAATTGCTGCTGCGATCTGATTTACTCTACTGTTCGAGCGTACAGCTGCATTACCGAACAAGCGTTGGTGTTCTGCAAAGATACTACTTGTGCTAGAACTTGGACCAGGCTTGGTACTATTAGAAGTTTCGCCACCTCGCTTCTCGGCTTCTCCACTCTCCAGCATGCTTACGACTCTGATTAAACTTTCATTAACCTTCTTCAGGTTATCAATAACCTCTCCCTCCGCCATGTTTTATTCACGAAGAACACGTCACGTGATTTCTGGTGGCGGGAAATGAGCGCGCAGTGCATGCTTTCTTAATGTCAAAGACAAACGATCAAATATCAAGACGAATATCAAGAATGTAATTCAATGTATCTTTAACGTATTCTATAAACTAATAAAATAAAAAGAAATAATGTCAAGACAAGACAAAATGTCATGACGAACATCATAATGTCGAATATCATAATGTCATAACGAACATCATAATGTCGAATATCATAATGTCATAACGAACATCATAATGTCGAATATCATAATGTCGTAACGAATATCATAATGTCGAATATCATAATGTCATAACGAACATCATAATGTCGAATACCATAATGTCGTAACGAATATCATAATGTTAATACAGTCTCTATTTTCACGTCAAGTGTACGCTGCCAACACCTAAATGTCACGACAGACATTTTAATTTCAGTATAGATTTCATAATATTAGGACAAAGATAATTTTGACACTGATAACGCGCCATAGGGGGGAGGGTGAGTTAGTTAGTGCTCTTCACAATCTGTAAACAACTAAGGAACGTATGGAATTGCTGTCAGTGACAAATAAGTTTTCAGTTTTTGCTACTTCAGACCCTGGTTCAATGTGCAAACAAAGTGTATCATTTTAACCGGATAAGAAAGTAAAGTGAACAGATCTTGAAAATAATGTAAAAGGGGAGCTTGTTTTTATCAAGAAATAAAGACGTAGACGGACTGCGTTGTGATTTATTGAAATGATTCCTTGTTGAACTTTTATAAACCAGTGAAAATCGCCCATGGATGTTTAAGCAACTGAAATTTGTTAATGAGCAAAAAACTGAGCCAATCTTCCTAACATCAAAGCTCCTTAACCAATTTCTATTGTTCAAAATTTAATAGGCAAATAAGGAGTACGCTGGAGAGCGAGCGAGAACGTGAATATTTTCAGGGAGAGTCAAGCATAAGGCTCTTACACAAAGCGGAGAATATTTTCTATTAATATTCAAGAATATTCTGTGTTGCTGTTTTTATGCTGTCTAAAGTGGTTCTAGCTTTTCACTCTGTAGAAGGAAACCTAAAGTGTGACCATTCAATTGAAAGCTATTGAGCAACACTTTCATGGGGAACTGTTTTATTTTGCTGTACAAGGTGGTTCTAACATTTTAGCCAGTGGACCAAAGTCTGAAGTGTAACCATTCAAACGATAGCCGAATGAGCAGTACAATCCTGTGGTGCTGTTTATTATTGTGTGCAAGGGAGCTCTAACTTTTGACTCTGGAAGGAAACCTAAAGTGAGCAAATTGTATATTCTGCTGTGTCACTCCTCAAAGGTGGTTCTTACTTTTGAGTTTGAGGATGAAACCTCAAGTGTGACCATTGAAAACGAGAAAGCTGTTGAGCAGTACTTTCCTGTGGTGCTGTTTATTGGAATCCTAAAGTGTGACCATTCAAATGAAAGCTAATGAGCAGTACGTTTCTGTGGTACTGTTTATTTTGCTGTACAAGGTGGTTCTAACCTAAAGTGAGCAAATATAAATGGAAGCTTCTGCATGAGTATTATTTCCCACGGGACTGCTTACTGATTTATTTGGTGATTCTAACTTTTGAGTTTTGAGGATGAAAATCCATAAATCTGACCATTAAAATGAAAGCAATTGAGCACTACTTTCCTGCGGTACTGTTTAATGTGCTTAAGTTTTCGCGCGCTCTGATTGGCTACTCAAACTCGGGATAGTACTATTGGCTACTGGCTATTAGCTATCCACCGGTTTGGTATACAGCTATTTCAATAAACGTTGTCCGACAAAAGCTTAAAGACAAGACCGATAGGTAGTATGGGTCGAAGAAGAGAGCAACTGCACGTGCGGAATACTATTAGGTATAATGACATGACAAACGCGAATTTGCACGTTTTCTTTCTCCGCAGACATGCGGAAACAAGGTACTTTTAGACACACTAAATTTAAGAAGACTTTTAAAAACTCAAAGCTACTCGACAGTGAAAGAAAGCTACAGAAAAGGCCACCTAAGAGGAAAACAAATTCATGAATTCTTCACGTACAAAAATACAAACTTGTACATTTCCTATAGACCAATATGCAAAGTTCCAGTGAATACCCAGACCACCATTCGGTCTTGTCTTTTAGCTTTAAGCTTTGATCTGACAACGTTAATTGAAATAGCTGTATACTAAAACAAATATCTACCTCTACTTCGATGAATAATTGTTAAATATTCAAACCTTCAGTCTGTGGTAGAAATCTTAACAGTGTCAATTCAAATGAAAACTATATATTGAGAAATATTTTAATGTGCATTAATTGATGTGTTGGGTTTAGAATGTGCTTCGGTTTCTTCTTGTTTACTCCACCCACGACGAGCCCCATTACCGCCGAATAAAATACAGGAGGTATAATCCAGGCATCGTCCTCCTACTGATCCCTCTGACGCCGAAAATCATATTTGACAAACTCCACCACCGCTCTTCCATCCTGTATCCTTCTTCGCTCAGAGCACAGCAAGCCGTAAAAGTAATTACTAATGCCATGAGCTTACCAAACAAACCCCAGGTGAAATTCTCTAATAAGCGGGGCCTTCCTTCGACAACTTGGCTGATATCTTTCTTCTCAGTTCTGCAGTTGTCGTCTATAAACGCAAAAAAATAATCAGCATATTCTCAGCAGAACCTCACCTTACGACTACATCTTATTGTTACGCCAATTTTTTTCGTCCCAGCTAAATGGTCATAAATAATTTTCTCACCCTCAAGAAGATTAGGTTACCTTTTTTAAGTTTGTATTCCGGTTAGGACAGAAAAACCATCAGTACCGCTGGAAAAACTAATTGAACACCTGCGGCCTAGATGCGAAGATATGGGCCAGCAAGTTTTGAGACGTTTGTGAATGATCCAAAATAAACTTTTTGTCTAGTTATGGCCTAAGGAGTTTCATACCCGTCCTAGGCGCGAATATCTCATTAAGAGCTTCACTTAAAGCGGTCCATTCTGAAATCACTTGCCAAATGGAATTAAGAATACTCTTGCAGGGGGCAACCAAAAAAAATTTAGCAAAATACAGTATCATTTTCTGCTTTCTTCAGAATTGTTTCAGAGCTGTTGAAAGACTTGAAAGGCATATTCGTGTAAGCTAATACAGGTTGATCTGTTCGGCGTTTTCAGCTGAAAATTTAGGCCACAGAAAAGCTTAGGAAACAGAATCCTCCGAATTTCCGAGCTGCTGGTGCTAGCTGACCGCTTATTTTAATTGTCCCGTCCGAAAACAATAGGAATTAATAAGTCACCCTGTTACGCCGAAAGTCTGAGGGCGATTTAGGCGTTCCGAACTGATAATTTATTCTCCGAAACTAACCGTTGGGTGCCCCTGCTCCTACCTTGCACTCCTTCAAAGCTGATTACGTAACTGTAATTTCACTTCGTCGATACTGTAGTACTTAATTAGCTTTGATTTAGTTCGTTTTGATTGAGTGTTATCCGTAGATGTCGGAGACGGAATTGCGTTTACTCAGCTAGTTTATGCACTTCATTGGACTCACGGATACTTGAGAAGCAGCCCAGCTAAAGGTACATTAACCGTTACAGAATAAACATCATTATTGTTATGGCAGGCTGTAGAGGTTTCTAACCGGTATGCAAGAAATTGCGACTGCTATACAAACGTCTGTGATTGGTTCACTTTTATTCTCAAAATATCCCCTCTTCTGGACAAGATCAATCTCAAATTCACTAGTTTTGCTTATTTTAAGTTGCCTAGCTACTATTGGTTTCAATGGTTTTTCTGTTCGAGCCGAAATACAAAATTTAGAGGATAAACTGTAAGAAACTCCGAGGTGATCTTTGGGCTCCTGCCAGCACCGACATCGATTGGCCAACGAATCATGATATCGAAACGATCGAGCACCTCGTTTCGCTTAAAGGTCAAACTTATGACAAGGCAGTTCTTATCGCTACAGGCTGCAGTTGTTTTGCTATTGTGGAGCTTTTTACCAAGCATTTACTCAAACTCCACATACCATTTAAAGCTGAAATACTGACTGGTCAAAGGGAAATGAAGGTGCTTAAGCCATTTTAGTCAAAGGATGCACTGATGTCTGTGATGTCATCGATCAATAAGTTTACACCAAAAAAAACAAAACCTAATCGCTTTGCATCATCGCCGGTTGTGTCACTCTTCCTGAATGTCTTATTATAAGTTATATTATCAGTCTAGAGTCATGCGTTCAAACATCATCGCACCACTGAGTTTCGTCAGTAGATTAAGTAAGCCAGTCCTGGGTGTCGTCCTGACATGTGTTATTGGTAATTATACAAAGTATATATAGCCCGGCTTTCTTATACAATACAATAACAACGGCTCCTATTCATGGACAATTCATGGCCAAAGATAGGATTTCCGGTGGGATCCCCCTATTCCCTGAAACCAAGATGAAACCCCATTGTACTTACCCCTGGGAACCTTGGCTGTGTGTTGAACAGCGTAGCTGAGTCGCTCTGTGAACTTTGCTCTAGCCTCAAGCTTCTGGCAGGCGTAACTCAGCTTTTCCTCTTCCGTTGCTCTTGCCAGTTCGTAAATCAGAACTTGCTGTCGAGCCTTCGCAATATCCAGTAATCCAACTTGCATGTAATACACTAGAATATTGTTGTACTCGCCTAGGGCTTCAGTGGGTCTGAACGAACGATAATAAAAAAACAAATCTACGCGCAGAATGCTCTTGTTCGCGAATACAACGTGTGTGTACAACCTTTCCTCGTCTCCAACTGTTGTGGTTTCAAGTATATTGTTCAGTTTCTCTGCGAGTAACTTGACAAATTCTTCAAGGTAATCTCCGTGAAGAACTTCATTGATTCTTCTTCTAATTTCATCTCTTTGCGCGTATCCCACGTTCAGTACCAACTTTTGAGTTTTATGCACTGCGCACACTATCGGCAGGCACTCGTCATGTAGTGCTGTTATGTAGAGTTTCGATGCCTGTTCCTCGAGTTTACGGTAAACATTCCTCTCCAGGGAATACAGCTCGCAAATCGTGTTTTCATTGTTTTGACTTTTGCTTTCCTCCAATGCAGTGCTAAAAGATTTTCCCATCACAGATTAGATAGAGGCCAGAGGCCATGTACTAGATGAACATCAATTTCGAATTATATTGATTAAAATTTATTTGTTTCCGACACCGGAAAAGTTGTGTTAAGGATGCTGAATAATTGTTCCGCTTGTGATGAAAATCAATTTAAATTCAGTGTTATGAAGCGTAGAACTTATTGTACTACCATGACGTTGCTGACGTTTTAAAGTAGTCTGCAGCTGGTCGTATAAATTACATGGTTATATATATATATATTTATATAGAACAGATCAACATTAACAAAGAACTAAGGAAACGAACTGAAGAAACTGTAGATTGTCATGTTTTGATTTCGTTAAGGAAGTTGAATAGTGAACATTATTATCCTGTGGATAATTAAACTCAAATATGTATCCGTGAGCAGTTTTTTTCTATGCCTGATTGTTTGTTATAATGACGTGTCTTAAAGGTGACTATTTAGATAAAGGCTATTAAGCAGTACTTGATTCTTTTGGTGCTGTTTATTACGCTGCACAAGGTAGTTTTACCTTTTTGAGTCTGTGGATGAATTCCTTAAGTGTGACCAGCTACATGAAAGCTATTGAGCAGTCCCTTTCTGTGGTGCTGTTTATTATGCAGTACAAAGTGGTTCTAACTTTTGAGCCTGTGGACGAAATCCTAAAGCGTAACCATTCAAATGAAAGCTAATGAGCAATACTTTGCTGTGGTGCTCTTTATTATGCTGTACAAGAGATTGTACTTTTGAGTCTGTGGATGAAATCCTACAAAGTCTGACCCTTCAAATAAAAGCTAATGAGCAGTACTTTCCTGCGGCGCTGTTTACTGTCCTGTACACTTACAGTTCAGTGGAACCAAAGCACGACTATCTTTGTACATGTAAGAACCCTTGGCAAGCTGGTTCACTCTAAATAACGCACTAATCTCCCTGCAACTATCCACTAAATCAAGTTCCACCATCTGAGCAAGCCACAGAAACAACCCATAAATTAAAACACATTGCCCTGATTAAGGCTTCGTTGAGAGAATAATTTGGCCAGTTTTCATAATGTTCCCACAAAAAATATTAAGTTCAGCTCTGAGTAAAAAATATTTAGAGTTAAGGAAGATGCCTCCTATTGTTACTATGTATACGTTCTGTGCATCTATTTTGGGGGTAACCGTGCATTTTTCAGAGATAATTGAGCTTAAATTTGGAAAGAAAATGGCACACATTAGTTGTATTTTAAAGTCGCTTTTTTAGAACTATGGTTGCTTAGTGTTATCTCCAAAAAATACGTGGTTATCCATATTTTTCGAAGATCCAATTACCCTTACTTAAGTCTTCTTTTGCCCCATAGTCATAACTTTGCAAAAATACCTCTGTATTAGGAGGCACCGTCCTCAATATTGAAAACAGGTAGAACGTAACTTAGTAACCAGTCCGACTGGGGCTGAAGGCCCTACAGCATTCTCATGTACCTGAGAAATGCTTAGTGTTAAGATTCAGTGAGATAGGTTTTTAGCTTTGAAAACTAATGCTGAAAATTCATGAAAGTGCTGCTTTTGAAATCTTTCCATACAGCCAGGGTAAAACCTTATCTGATATTTAACATTATGATTGATTCTAACTTTTGATTAACTGAAAAACATACCTAACGTTTTGTTCTCTCTCGTTACTCACGTCCCGAGCTAATTTTCTTTTTACGCCCTCTTCAAGATGGCGGACAATTGTGTTTTTCATTACCGTAATTAAACAACCTTTTACGTTTTCAGGTACGTTAAACATTAAGCATTTAAAATTAAGCACTATTTTTGTGTTTGGCTTCAGCAGTAGGTCCGAAATTTGTGTTACAGTAAGGCACATATTTGGTTGACTGTTATTAGAAAAAGACCAGTGTTCGAGTAATGCCATTGTGTCACGATGTACACGTTAGAAGAATGCTAGTTTGAGAAACTAACATTTCGGTAGTGTAAACGCTGACAAGCAGCACAGAATTAGTTTGAATCCAGTCAAGTTTTGAATTGTTTATAGTAGTAGTAGTAGTAGTAGTAGTAGTAGTAGTAGTAGTAGTAGTAGTAGTAAATTGCTTTATTTGCATGACCGCAAGATTTTACAGTATTGCAAAAGCATATTTATAGTAATTAATAACAAAACAAGACTAATATTACTGTAATATTATGCTAATGAACCTAAGTTACATCACTTTCACTTGATAATAACAATGTATCACGTATATTCATACACAAGAAAATAAACTTCATTACTAGCTTATTCACATGATAGTCGTTAGAGTTCATGAGAAGTTTTATGCTTTCTGAGGTTGATTTCCTTTCAATATTAGGTATTATTTCATTGATTCGATTTAAGAATGTCTGCCTCTGCAGAGAGTATTTGCTACATTGCAACAAGAAATGAGTTTCATTTTCTACTTGATTTGATTTACACAATGGGCATAATCTAGTTTCTCTGGGCATATGATCGGTTTGATATCGACCTAGTTCAATCATAAGTTTGTGATTACTTACTCTAAACTTCACTAAATTTCGTCTTTCATTAAAGTTTCTTAGCTGGTTTAAATAATCAGATGTAACGTAGTCATCCTTAAAAACTTTATAAAATTCTAATTTCTTTGAATGTTCAAGGCTGTGTCGCCAGGAGGATATATATTTCTCTTTCATATTAGTTGTATATCGCCTAATTCTATCATTATCTAAAGATTCAGGATCTAAATTGGATAGATGATATTGTTCTATCAAGTTCATAAAATTGGAATAAAATCCGGAGTTATTAATGAAATGTAGATTCTTCGACATGAGGAAAGATTGTTTGACTATAGAGTCATTATCTTTGTTGTTTAGATAAACAAAATATTTCATAATTTTCTGATTAATTGGGATTATTAGCGGTAATCTTCCAAGTTCGGCTCTGCAAGCTACGTTAGAGGCCTTATTGTTTACTTCTAAGTAGTGTTTACAAAATTTGAGATGAATTTTTTCTATTGGGGAACTATCCCATGCTTTAAAATTCTGCTTAGTGTACATCCCCCATATCTCACTGTTGTAGCTTAAGATCGGAAATATCATTGTGTCAAAAATCTGAGATGCGGTGTTGGGATTAAGTCTATTGAGAAGTGTTTGTTTTCGTATACTAGAAAAGGCGTACAGGGCTTTTTCTTTCAAGTGTTCGACTGCAAGAGTAAAGTTTCCCGTTGGAGTTAAACGTGTACCTAAATAGGTGTATTCTTGAACAATTTCAATTGGCTCGGTGCCTATGTTGAAGTTGATGTCAACGGATTTCCTTGGGCGTTTTTGGAAAATCATTATTTTTGTTTTCTTGGGATTGACTTTTAGCATCCATGTTTTGCAATATGAAGAGAGAGTGTTTAAACAGTTTTGTAATCCTGTTTTGGATCTCGATAGGATGATCAAATCATCTGCATACAATAGTGAATTTATTTTTGTTCCATTTGGAAGAACAAATGGATCAGACAGCGTGTTTTCGAATAAATACGGCAAATTGTTTATATAGAGGTTAAATAAAAGAGGACTTAAAATGCATCCTTGACGTACACCTCTTGAGTATGAGAAAGATCGAGTTTTGTTTTCTCCGATTCTAATGGAACATGTTGAATTGCAATAAAGACTTTTGATCAGATTGTAGAAATGTCCTCCTAAGTAGTAGTAGTAGTAGTAGTAGTAGTAGTAGTAGTAGTAGTATTTTTTTAAGTGGGATTGAAAAGAAACTTAGCACGGCCCGATGGACCCGTTTTTAGACAAAAAATTACAGGCTTGTGTTCGAATCTTGTTAACTCGTCCTTAGCCCAGCACATTAAAAAATGGCAATGTAACACTAGGCGTCAGTTCCTCCGCAACAAAATTTCAGTGCAACTTGTGCTATAACGTATTCCGCCTGGGAAATTTCTTCCATTTTATCCGTCGCTGCACTCTGGTGAAGGACAATCCACCGTACCAAAAAAGATGGCGACTGGTACATTTACCCATAATTCTTAGCGAGCAAAAACCCTAAAAACGCTCATAAAAACGCAAAGAAAAGTTCTAAAAAACTTCAAACTTAGCATACTTAATGTTGCTAGCACAGGGACAAATTTATGCAAAAATATGGCTTTTTATTTTCCTGTTGGCTGCGTTAGGTTAGCAAGGTATTGTGGTAAAATTTACAGCTGCCATTTTTTTTCCGTACGGTCGATTGACTGGACTGGTTAAACTGTCCAAAACAAGGGTAACAGGAGGGGAAGAGGGAAGGAGGAGAGGTGATCTCGTTTAACGCACTTTTCTTTGAAAAATTTGAGCACCATGCATAAGCCCGTGCTACCCTCCAAAAGGAGATATGTTCATTTTCCTGAACGTCGTATTAGACAAGAAAATTACTTTTTTGAACAAATCAAACCCCACAGGGGAAAGGGAGATTAGGCTGGTTGGACCTGAGCCACCTCTTTAGGGAATTTGACAATCAACTGGGGATCTACGAACGCTACTATACTTAACCGCGACAAGAACCGGTTTGCTCAAAAAGCAGATAACTATAAAATAGTCGGAAAAGTCCCCTTATTAAACTGAAAAAGTGAATATAGTACGTTATAAGATAAATATTTGTCACTCTACATCGAAAAATCAATCACCTTAAATGCTAACCACAATGTTGACTTGCATTCATAGTCTATGTAACAGACTGCTTGAAGTTAAGTTCCCTTGGATATAAGATATCCAAAATAGTTTTTTGCATGGTCATCCTCAGTTTAATGAGGAAAAAATGTTTCTCCCTATCCCCCACTAGTATAAAATAGCATCCAAACGCAAAAAGTCCCCTCCAGTTCTGATTGTTTTGCTTGTAAACTTTCATTCGAATAGCGAGTGGCAGATGCCTCAAATTTCAGTTTGCAAGGGAACATTTTGGCTGTGACAAACCAAAATTAAACGCAACAAATTATTGTTTTATTAGAGTTCTTATCTTCTAGGTTACAAGCCCAGGATAATATAACAACATTTGTTTTCTTCTTGTTTCATTTTCACAACAACCATTTTGGAAGGACTGGGCACGCGCTGCACGGATGATCGCTCCATCCATTCCTGTGGTACTGTACAAAGCGGATGGCTCGAACTTTTAAGTCTGTGAAAGAAATCCTTGTAGCAGTAGGAGTTTCAAAACTGGAATTACTGCAACTTGGCAGTATTTTCCGATGGCGCTGGGTGCTGTGGGAGAACACGGAGGATCAGGCAAAGGATGACCAGCGCCAGAAAACGAAGCAGGGATGATGGCATCTGCGTGAGGTTCCCATACAAAGGCACACGATTCCACTGGCAATTTTATAAGCATGAAAAACCCAAGCAAGGCTGTGAAGGGTCGACATGTGTATTCGTCGTTTCCTTTTCTCCATATCATAACAGCTCCCTTCCCAGGACCAGGCAGGATAATTGTAAGCAAAAACAGAAATGTAAAAGAACGATTAAATGACTTGCAAAATCAGTAGCTTCCAAGGTAAAAGGACAATCACGAAATGTTCAGCAATCCTCAAAGCAACTCAGTGTAATATTTTGCTATTAGCGAAATGTTAGAAAATATAAAGGAACAAAAATGGTTTGGGCTGAGTTTTGCGTTTTTCAAAAAACGAAGTATAGAGCACTCGACCACCTAGACCAGCGGCCGAGGTACGAGTCATACATGTCCGGTATAGTACATGCCCCCATTCATTACTCTTTATTCGTTTGCCATATACGTCCTGTACTTTCTGTGTCCCCATAGATGAGGTACCTACCCAATGGTGTCGAAGAGGATGCCAGCTCTGCATGCGACTCTTTTTTTTTTCCCGCAAACAACAACGGCTATCAACTTCTCAAGTGAAAGATTGTCTTATGGCTATGTACATAACATATGTGGAGGCGCGGTGGTGCCGAGTGGTTAGCGCGTTGGATCAGATCTGAAGGTCGGTGGTTTGAGGCCCAGTCCCTGCCATCGTGTTGTTTCCTAAACAAGAAACTTTACCCCACATTGTCTTTCTTCACTCAGGTGTATAAAATGGGCACTGGCCACATACTGCTGGGGGTGACCCTGCGATGGACTAGCATCCCATTTAGGAGGGAGTAGCAATGCCCTCAGTTGCTTCATGCTACAGAAACCGGCATAAGCTTCGGCACGTGTGACCCTCCTTGGCTCATGTGCAACTTTACCTTATATAATACATACGTAATACCTAAGATGGTACTACAGTGTACCTTCATATCACACGATGCCATTAACGTCTCGTCGTAATTCCAACAAACGTCGAGAACCGGTGCTGAATGGCCAAACTGTTTCTTTACACGTGGCGCCTCTGCATTCTCGAATGTAAAAAAATATAATGCCCTGTCTTCACTGCCGCTAACTGCAAAGAATAACCAGAAATGTCATGTTCTCAATCCTTGGATGTGAGTAATCCCCAGGCCTGATTACTCATCAAATATTTCCTCTCGCGTACCATTGGTCAATAATTATCCCGCGACGCAATATTCGCCAATAGAATATTTAGTAAATAAACCCCTACCAGCAGCTGGCCCGGTACTATACGCGAGGTTGAGGCTTTTCGTTTTTCCAAACTGAAATGAACAGTTGTCCGGGAAGCAAAGTTTCGAGGACAATAGCGAAAGGGCCAGAAAGGGTCTTATTTTTTTCTAAACCTCTGTGAATTTCTTAAACGCACGCACGCGTTTATATTATTGTGGTAAAGAAAATACAGCCAGTGATGATCACAGCATAATAATGGCTAAACAAATGCGATTTGATTGGTTGAGCTCTTGTCCACAAATCGGACGGTGGGTATTGTCTAATACCCGCCATTCAATTTTGTTGCAGGTGATGTTTTTCGTCCACTGACAGCATGCGAAAATTAATCGGTGTGTTATAGAACCAAGTATATCCAACAAGCAAGATTTCCATTGAATTCGATATCCGGTATCTCGGTATATTTCCGCTTTCCGGAAACTCGGTATCGCCTTCTTCTGGGACGAATTTCGTTTTCGAATTGAACAGGTCAAGTTTTGTGCTCAACTGCTCCAGATTGCAGAATGATCGGAACATGGATTAATAGAACAGAACTTTGTTTTCTTTGAAGTTTTCGTTAAACTCTAGACAAAATTTGGAAACTGCAAGAACCCATGAACTGATATGTTTTCCGAGTGTTCCGGTCTGCTATTCCTAAACCGGAATAAAAAATTTTAGCATACACAGTAAGGACTGTGTTGATCAGGAGTAAGACAGAAACTGTCTCTCTGTCGCGACTTTTGTTTTACCCTGCAGATTGCGTTCAAACACTGCTGGCAAATATATTAGTTTTATAGTGTAAAAAGTAAGAGCCTGTTCTAGGTTCTAAGATAATGGGAAAGCGCGAAAAAGAAAAAGCAAACACCAAAGTAAGACGCCCGGTGACTGGATAGTTATAAGGCGGTCTTCCTCCTTTCTTTCCCCAGACCACCTCTTTTCCTTTAGCTCTCAACTCATTTTATTGTCGCGTTCTTTCTTTCTTTTCCTATTTTTCTCTTTTCAACTAGCCCAGAGCCTCGAAAAGGCTCTCTCTCCTCCGCAGAGGCCTCCTACAGTCGGGCGACTGCACGCTTGAGAAAAAACGCGCGGAGGCTGGGAAGAGGGAAAATTAAAGCGCGCGTGGGACGTTGGGAAGGGTCCAGCGCTCCCGCTCCTGTACTTTTCTTTCACTGGCGTTTACTAACAGGAGCTTCTGTGGAGGAGAGAGGAAAAGGCTCATTAAAGAAGAGTCAGTAATACTTGCCAATAGAAGTGTGTCCCTGTGTGGAAGAAACCAGGGGGCAAAATGAACTTCTAATGTGACAGTACTTGTGTTCAATGGAAAATGACTTCTTTAATTTTAAACTCGCTTTTTATCAATCACCCTGAAAATAAAGAGTGTAAATCATACAGTGCTAAAAAAAGCCAGCTCCGGTGATGTTTGCGTTTGCTATAACATTGCTTGTTAATGTTTCAAATCGTAATGTTTACGGGCATGATATATACCAAACCCATTTGGCTGTTCAGTGGGGGGATCTTGGAGAGAAACTAGTGCCTGAAGTTTCAAACTTTTGTCCTTTCTAGCTCCAAAGCATTTTAACCCTTTAAGCCCCAAGAGTGACAAGCATCTAATTTCTCCTTACAATATCACTGCATGATCAAACAAACAGGTCATGAGAACAAAGGAAATGATCACCAGACATGAAATGTGTTGATGTTTAACCAAATTCTCCCAACTAGTAACATAAGAAATATATAGAGAACAGTGAGGAGAATATACATGTGGATATTGGGACTTAAAGGGTTAACTCTGCTCAGTTTTAGCACTACCCCACCATACAGGACAGTCTGGATCCGCCACAGCCGTGACATCACCATCCATGTTCTCCTACTTGGACTGTATACATTTCTTATGATAAATTTCAGGAGAATTTCTTGAAACATCAAGACTTTTTATGCTTAGGGATCACTTTTCCATTTCTCCATGACTTGTGTGTTTCCCGATGCGTTGATGTTGTAAAGAGAAATCACATGCTGATCACTGCTGGCCGTGGGGCGTTTAAAAGGGGCTAGCCACCTTTAACTGACTCTGTGGTTGAGACTTACTGCGCCATGTGACTGGTTAAAGGAACTCGCACCACTTTCTCAACCAATCAGAAGAAAAACCAAATCCAATCGTGACTTGCTCGCACGTGTTAGACGGTAAGATTTTTGCTTACGACTGTCGTATGCTACTTTTAGTTTGTAGGGCGCTATACTCGCCTCAGGCAAAGATCGTAAACAACTCGCCACCCTAATATAATACTTCGATTGCGCCTACGACTGTAGTAAAGTTTAAAACATGTTGGAAAATCCTACGACATTTTTGGTGTTGAATGCAACTGTCGTGAAGATGTTGTACGCCCGATTTAGACGACACGATTCGTGTTGCAGATATGATGTAATCAAGTCCCATACAATAGTTGTTTACGCAAAGAATCGTTCCGTCTAAATTGGCCCGTACATGCTTTTGCTTCGAGTTCTCATTAGTTAATTGTGTTGCTTGCGTCTGTTGTGACTGGACAGCGGATTCACGTTCTTACAACACTCAATTGAAAACAGCTCTAATATACCTACTGGTAATTCTTAGTTGAAATGCAATGCATAATGTCTCTAGACTAAAGTATTTTGTCTATACGACATCTTTAAAATTGAAACATGACACAACATACCACCTTATATAGAAAAATGCATTTTACTGACATACTAAAATGTGAACGACCTTCAGTTCTTTCACCGGGATTTCTGTGGAGATGCCTTACGTTCACGACGGTATAAAATTCAAAATGAGGGCATAGGTGAAGAAAGATGAAAGGATCGGACCCAAAGTGCAAAACAACTACCCCATCACAAAAACTGACTCACATTTCTAAGGAATCAACAATAACCTAGCTTCTTTGCTCTACATTGTCTCTCTCTAACTGACGCACTTCGACCAATCACACCCAAGCAAAAATGTTTGATGGATTAGTCAGCAGTATATTATGACTCTCTCCTCCGCAGAGGCTCCTATTAGTAATCACCAGCGAAAGAAAAAGGAGGGAAGCGGGAGCGCTGGAGAGAGAAAACGGGAGCGCGGGGAACGTCGGGTTATTTTAACGACGACACCTCATTGGTCAGTTAGAATGACGTCATGTAATTTTAGATTGTTGACATGGGAACAACAGATAAAAATAACCTTCGCAGCATGGGTGCGAACTAATAAAAAATTTCAAATAATTATCATGGGGCACGGGCATTCACTCTCTTACTTCATCCTTTCTTGTCTGTATCTTACCTTCTCGTCCCCTACCCACACCAAACTACCTGGAGTGTTAAACTCCAGACATCGAACACTGGCTAAAATTTTTGCTCGGCCACCCTACATAAGACACAGAACATACATCTTAATATCTTACGTCAAGGCAATCCTCGATATTAAGCTCTATAAAACAGCTTCCAAGTTGTAAAGTTGTGCAAGCTTGGCCCGAGTGCTGCTGGAGATTGCACATTCCCCACATATTGTCAATTTGCATAGTCAATCCAAATTCATCTCAAGAGAAAATGGGTCTATGGCTATAAAGTGCCCAAGGGAAATTGCAAGAACAACAGTGGCAAAGTACCGCCCCAAAACTTGTGGTTAACAATTACATGTTTTCCGGTATCCACAAATGTCTGTATTTTGTTTCAGTTTGAAAACCTGAAAAAGTTTGACCACTGTGAATTCAGAGAGTTTGTCTGGACGGGGTTTCACTCGAAGGTTTCACAGCCCGCCGTCAAAGTGTGACGCGTGCGCAGTTCTCTCCATAATCATGTTTGCCGAGAACTGTGAAACAACAACAGCAACGACAAAATGGACGAATTAAACGTCAAAAGCCAAACTAAGCAAAATTTTTACGTTGAGCATCCGTACAAAGTTAGTTTTAAAACGATTACAGCCTGAACTCTTTTTACCTGAACTTCAATCATATTTTGCACCGATGAAAGTTCTTAAGAAGACTTTTAGTTTCACCGCCATGTTAAGCCGTTTACTTACCTTGGTGGGAGTCTAAAAACGTTGACCTCGTTTTAGACCGAAATTCGAGACTACAGAAAAATTGGGTGTGAATCCCCTGCTATTAACAAAGAGGGAAGTGCGGCTCATTTTTGCCGTTGTAAACGACGTGTGCTATGTTTTTTTTAATAGACAGATGGTTCGAAGGAAAAAAGCATCCATAGTCCCAAAACGAAAACTGCAAATTTTGAGTCCGTTCTAAATTATGCCTGCATTTCAAAAGCACTGAGTAAACGTTTCTCCGATCTGTACTTATTACGTTGTGTTAAAAGAGGGTGTCACGTACTTTTACACGTGAACTGATCCAGACACAGTAAAATATAGTTTCAGCAGAATCAGTACGTTTCGCGTTTAAAAGGTCGATCTTTTAAGTCTTTTTGTAATACTATTCACGGTCGGCCAGGGTTTTTGTACTTAAGCATATGGTATATTTCCTCGCGAAGCGAGGTTTGTACATTTGTCGGAATTTATCGTGCAGGGATATGCGAATTTGTCGCGCGGGATCGCGTGGGGATCGCACGAGGATCGCTCAAGGCGGTCGAATCTCGGGCTGCCTATGTATATAGGTATATTGAAGGTGTCCACAGTTGCCTACCAACAAAAGCAAATCGCGACCGTTGACAATTGCGCACTCCATGTTTATTCATTACTTAAATTCATTTCGTGCTGACACGTTTATTCATCGTCTGTGAACAACTGTTTACTGGACAAATTACTTTAAGGGAAGTGGTCATCACAAGTGTACTCGATGAGGACCCACCTTGTGTAGGGGTGGGGGGCTATTATGCAAGATACCACCTGTCTGATCAGCCAAATGGACAAAATTTATTGGCCTCAAATTTGAAAATTTGAGTTGAGACTTTCATATTAGGTGTGCATGAAGCTTGCATTGCTGGAGAAATGACGCAGGGAGATTTGAATCTTTTTCTCAGTTTCTACCCCCGATAGAATGGGGCTATACACCCAAGACATGAGGGGTACATGAAGAGACCACCTGTCTTTTTGCAGAGTGGTGGGTCCTGTACGATGTCTGAGTACAATAGTTTTAACCATTTCCCTAAAAAGCTAAAAGACATTCAGTTGCAATCAAAGGAAACCCGAAAACGATGGTTCAGTTTTGTCTAAAATTACTCTATCTGTTTTGTAAAACTATAATTAAGGGTTTGGTTGTGGATGGCTAAGATGGAAATGGATTGCAACAAGAAAAAATACACTATTTTTTTTTATTAAAAGTTTCTCCCCTTTTTTTGGAAAACTCGCCAGAAACGGATAATGCTTTGTTCTCCCTTTGAGAAAATCATTCGATTTCTTTCCCTTTGATGTTTTAGGAGTATTCCAAAAGGTATTTAATTGGAATTTCAGCACATTTTCAACCCCAAAACGTAAAAATCCGCGTGACTTAGCCACTTAAAGCATACTTGTTGACATGGTATAGCAAACAAAAGCACGTTAAGGTGTCATCCCTGAACACAACGTGGTTCCATAAATGTTTGGCATTTTGGCATATTGGGACGGTGGGACGGTGCGAGCGCTGTACGTTTTACTTTCTCTGCTATAACACTAAAAATAAAATTTGTTTCAAGGTCGTCGCATATTCATTCCACCCGGCCGACTGGGGTAACTTGCATTTGAACAAAATTGAGGTGCACAAATGACCCTGCGCGAGCTTGAATTTCTTTCCCTTAAACATAGAAACGTATTCATTTGAAAAGGATACTAGTAGCATGTTATTATTGAGCAGTTGAAATCTACACGCCATAACGCTGCAGCATTGGGTGTCACTGAAGACACGTAAGCAGGTCCCTTATTCTGGGTTCCATACCCTTGTGGTGCAGTCCAAGGATGCAGAGGCTATCATGTCATTGCTCTTTGTCCACTCAAAGTCTGATGGAATAATATTAATTAAATTAAAAAAATATATATTCATTTATCACTGGGTAGTCAAAATAACCAAGATGTCATCAGGAAGGCTGATAGACAATTGGCACCTTATTGTCTACCCAACAAAAACGTAAAAGCTCTATATGAGAGCGTCTACTTTTTAAAATCTACTGGCCAAAAGTCATTGACACACTTATCCAAATCATTTGGAAAGTTCCAAATTCCTAACCGAATCATAAACAATTTACTCATAATAAGTTTGGTTCTATTATGCTGGCCTCTTTTGCCCTAGCATCTCCCCCTTTCTCCAATGGACGCTGTCGGGCTCAAAAAGTCGCTTGATCTAGAAAGACTCCTCATTCGTACTTTCTGAGTGTATGATGATATTTTTACTTTAATCTATTTCATGTGAGTCTAAATCGTAGAGTTATAGTTGCTGCTGTTGCCTCTCTGATTGATGCACCCTTGACACTAACCCGGGTATTTCAGGTTGTTCGCCTGTTATTAGTAAAAAAAGAAAATTGCTTCATTGGCCCCAGGACTCGATCACGCGGTCGCTTTCTCTACTCTCAAAATACAGTTCACGTTAATTAGTAACATGCCAAGATACAATGTTTCCAGATTTGGAACACATACCCATCAGAGCCGCCGTGTGTCCGACCAATGTGCAGGACACGAAGGGTGGAAATGTTGCAAGTATACAGACAGACAATGTACCATCAGTGGAACTACAGGCCAGTCCGTACTTCTCGCCTCGAGCAAACTTCATAGCAGTCACTACAAAGTTACAATGTTACTTTTCAGTTGTCATACATTAATGTACTCGTAACCTTTCATTCCAAAAGTACTTAAGCTCAAAGTGTCAAAGTATCAAGTTTTTTTAATCAAATTTAGAAAAAAAAAGCATGAAAAGTTTCCATTTGAGTGAGAGACGCTGTGGTCGAGTGGTTAGGGTGTTGACTTGTCATCCGGAGGTCCCAGATTCAAGTCTCCTTTTAGACCCATGGTTGGAATACCCTTATAAGTAGCTAATCCCATATATGCTCATTACAAATCCTTACCTACTCTATGCAAGTAGCCAAGGGTAAGCCCCTTACAAGTAAAAATATTAAATATGTTCAGTTGGTCAAAGGCTTACAGTTTTCCTCATTAGCACTGCGGCGTTTAGGCGGGAGTCCAGTTAGAGTCCCAGCGTTTTAGCCCTTTTTCTTAATCATTTCCATCACGTTTCCTTCAATGTAAACGTGCCATCATAGGTTTTCCACATATCTGTGAGAATTTTTTCACGGTTTTGAAATTTACGTAAGTGGAAGAAAGGGGGGGGGGGGAGGGCTTCAACGAGTTTTAAGAAAATTGAAATTTATTAAAAATTAAAGGTGAGTTAAAATTAGAATTGACACCAAAAGATCAAAAACAGGCAGCAAATGAGCCCATGGAAAGTGGTCCCACACGGGGGTGGCCTGTCTGGGGTGTGTACAAAATTTTAACTTTCTTTCTTAAATCTTATCCTATTTTCCAAGAATTTCACCGTCCTCCTTCCTCAAACACTTTAACACTGAAATAACGTGATTCGTTTTTTAGTTTCTTTATTCTTTCAATTGCAATCCAAAGGTGTAGATTTTGTCCACAAACTCAAACAAAAAACATAGTGTCCTGACCTACCACTTTTAGTATGAAATTACGAATATATGAAATTCATATATTTGAACTGCGGAATGAAGAAATAAATGTAAAGAAGATCCTCGCAGTTATTAACGCAACTTATGCAGTTGCGAAAAGAAAGCCTGAAAAAATCAGGCTTGCCGGGATTCGAACCCTGACCTCTGCGATACCGGTGCAGCGCTCTAACCAATTGAGCTAACAAGCCAACTGGGAGCTGGTCATTAAATTGGTTCGTCATATACCCGGGAAAGATGAAGATGAAATTACGAATATATGAAATTCATATATTTGAACTGCGGAATGAAGAAATAAATGTAAAGAAGATCCTCGCAGTTGTTAACGCAACTTATGCAGTTGCGAAAAGAAAGCCTGAAAAAATCAGGCTTGCCGGGATTCGAACCCTGACCTCTGCGATACCGGTGCAGCGCTCTAACCAATTGAGCTAACAAGCCAACTGGGAGCTGGTCATTAAATTGGTTCGTCATATACCCGGGAAAGATGAAGATGAAATTACGAATATATGAAATTCATATATTTGAACTGCGGAATGAAGAAATAAATGTAAAGAAGATCCTCGCAGTTGTTAACGCAACTTATGCAGTTGCGAAAAGAAAGCCTGAAAAAATCAGGCTTGCCGGGATTCGAACCCTGACCTCTGCGATACCGGTGCAGCGCTCTAACCAATTGAGCTAACAAGCCAACTGGGAGCTGGTCATTAAATTGGTTCGTCATATACCCGGGAAAGATGAAGATGAAATTACGAATATATGAAATTCATATATTTGAACTGCGGAATGAAGAAATAAATGTAAAGAAGATCCTCGCAGTTATTAACGCAACTTATGCAGTTGCGAAAAGAAAGCGAGGATCTTCTTTACATTTATTTCTTCATTCCGCAGTTCAAATATATGAATTTCATATATTCGTAATTTCATCTTCATCTTTCCCGGGTATATGACGAACCAATTTAATGACCAGCTCCCAGTTGGCTTGTTAGCTCAATTGGTTAGAGCGCTGCACCGGTATCGCAGAGGTCAGGGTTCGAATCCCGGCAAGCCTGATTTTTTCAGGCGTTCTTTTCGCAACTGCATAAGTTGCGTTAATAACTGCGAGGATCTTCTTTACATTTATTTCTTCATTCCGCAGTTCAAATATATGAATTTCATATATTCGTAATTTCATCTTCATCTTTCCCGGGTATATGACGAACCAATTTAATGACCAGCTCCCAGTTGTCTTGTTAGCTCAATTGGTTAGAGCGCTGCACCGGTATCGCAGAGGTCAGGGTTCGAATCCCGGCAAGCCTGATTTTTTCAGGCTTTCTTTTCGCAACTGCATAAGTTGCGTTAATAACTGCGAGGATCTTCTTTACATTTATTTCTTCATTCCGCAGTTCAAATATATGAATTTCATATATTCGTAATTTCATCTTCATCTTTCCCGGGTATATGACGAACCAATTTAATGACCAGCTCCCAGTTGGCTTGTTAGCTCAATTGGTTAGAGCGCTGCACCGGTATCGCAGAGGTCAGGGTTCGAATCCCAGGGTTCGAATATTTCTTCATTCCGCAGTTCAAATATATGAATTTCATATATTCGTAATTTCATCTTCATCTTTCCCGGGTATATGACGAACCAATTTAATGACCAGCTCCCAGTTGTCTTGTTAGCTCAATTGGTTAGAGCGCTGCACCGGTATCGCAGAGGTCAGGGTTCGAATCCCGGCAAGCCTGATTTTTTCAGGCTTTCTTTTCGCAACTGCATAAGTTGCGTTAATAACTGAGAGGATCTTCTTTACATTTATTTCTTCATTCCGCAGTTCAAATATATGAATTTCATATATTCGTAATTTCATCTTCATCTTTCCCGGGTATATGACGAACCAATTTAATGACCAGCTCCCAGTTGGCTTGTTAGCTCAATTGGTTAGAGCGCTGCACCGGTATCGCAGAGGTCAGGGTTCGAATCCCGGCAAGCCTGATTTTTTCAGGCTTTCTTTTCGCAACTGCATAAGTTGCGTTAATAACTGCGAGGATCTTCTTTACACTTTTAGTATGTTGGTTGAAATTGTAGTATAGTAGCATGCCATCAGAGTTTTGTCCTCAGTGTGAACATTCAACTTCCCTTGTTCTTTTGTAGGAGATCTAAAAGAAAACAAATTATAGGGGATAGTTGCAGATAACGTAATAATGAAAAACTTCTAATTCTAATTAGGGTTGGTTGCATCAACCCTTTTACGAATAGGAGCAAACAAGTGATGATAAATAAAAAAGATGGTGAATTCTAAGCTCAGTGAATAGATAAGAAAAATTTTTGTATACAGTTTGTCATGATCCTACGCAGGACGCGTGTCACAACGAACCTAGTAAATATGACCTCGCTCGCCACAAGTCTACCAGTAGTTCAGTGGTTAGAGCGCCCGACTGGTTTATGGGAGGTCATGGGTTCGATTCCCGTCGGGAATTCAGATGTTTACCTTGTCCCACGCTCGCGACATAATGAATAAAACAACTTCCAACCAAGTGCTAAATGTCAAAGGAATAGGTAGGAATTCTCATGTTGCAGGCTATGAAGATATGACAGCAATGTTGGGCAGATTTCATTTGAGTGATCTCATAAGGGAATTAATTTTGTCCACACATTTGAAAGTAAGAGCCACCTTGTACAGCAAAGTAACATTACAATGCTTAAGAGGCTCTGACTGTAAATATCGAGAATCGGCGGACAAGCTCAAAAAATCGAAAATCCTGATAACGTGCCAGAAGAACACTTTTGGGGAGCTATCTTCAAAAATATTACTTAAACCTTCTGGAATTCTATTGTTTTCGATTAATTCGGAAAAAACGGTTTGGCTTAATTAATTATGCAAAAATCAGGCTTAAAATTAAACAAATTGAATGCGCTTGCTTTTAAACAATTTGCAACGCCAGGAAACAATTTTAATTTTAAATGATAGCAATACTCTTCTACTTTCTAACAATGGTAATTGCTTGGAGTTTTGCTTTATTTATATGGTTTGGTGGTTCTTTGAAACAAAGACATTTTGCGCCCTTCGGAAAAAGGCAAAAATTGGGTAACTTCAGGGGCTTAAAATGGGTCTTGGTATGTCTAACTTTAAAATAAAATAAACGCTGTGATAAAGTTTGGCCCTACTACTACTATGATATGCAATAAAAAATCTGGGCAATTCAGGCTCGCGCTGACAAAAACAAAAATTCGCGAACGAGTGTTGCCAAAATTTGCATAATCTGCATTACAGGAAAAAACTGTAATGGAAGCACTACTTGAAATATGACGAATCATTTACCGTAACTATTTTCGGATAGTCTTTCTACTAGATCATGCATTCGCTGGTATCTTCATTTATCTCTTTGAAGAATTACGAACAAATTTGGAAAATTGTTGGTGAAACTAGAGTGCAGTAGGTGATCATATTTTGCCAGATGTCTATACGCTGCAGCTCCAACAGCCTTTCTTTGTTATTTGCAGTTTCTCTGGGAAAATACTAAGGTTATCGTAAATCCAGATAGTTTCTATTACAAATCATTAAAGCTGACGTACGCGTATAAATTGAGAGCTAAAATGGCCGTGTAATCACTGTAAAGTAAGGAACACAAAAGTACCACTCAAAATAATCCAGTCACGCAACATCACCGACTGCACGTTCATATAAACGTGATATTTTCTTCAATGAAAATCTTTTCCTCCAAAATGTGAAAGAGCTCGCAGCGATCTTGCAAAGTAAAACCAAACAATCTTTCTTGGTATTGATATGTCTTAGATATACAGCCGCAGTAATAACTCACAAATACATCCCCCTTTCACCAGGAACCAGGACGTCCGTGGTTTGCGTTATTTTAAACATTTATACAAGTGTGATAATTGATAGAAACAGCACATATTTTGACAAATACGTATAAATCATAAAAATAATGCACTTTTGCTTCCTGGCTGAAACAGCGACATTTCAAAAAGTCGCCCAGAATCTTAATAGCCGTTTGAAAAGAGCGATCGAGTCACGTACCCAGCAACATACTACTGTACGTCGCAGTTTTCTTTTCTCGAAGCGGAAAGGTGTCATATCTATACGAAACTAATTCTAGACTTGCCTGTCAGAATTTTCGTCCTAGTAGAATATCAGCTGCACATGACAGTATGCCCCAAACACAGGGTATTCGCTGGAGAACTAGCCATGCATGCATAAAACAGCGGCCAATGTAGGAGACTGCCTTTAAAAACTGCCATAAGTAGTCTGAAAAATTGACAAAAAATATTCACCGGTCACGCAACAGCTTGTGTAGAACTTTTAAAACTTCTTCTCCTTCTCTTTAGTTTTACGTAGAAATAGTATAATCCCAAAACAACGCAAAAATAGATTGAAGGAATGTTTTAGTTCATTCTTTGTGTGTCTACAGTTACTAAAATCCTCTAAATTGAGCTTGCCCCAATTATTCATTTCATTATACAAATTTTGGCAATACTGGTTCGCGAAGTTTTGTTTTTGTGAGCGCGAGCCTAAATCGCCCAGATTTGTTATTTTATACCCTAATGGTAGTAGGGCCAAACTTTATCACAGTGTTTATTTCAATTCGATATTAGACATACCAAGACCAATTTTAACCAATTTTTGCCTTTTTCCGAGGTGCGCAAAATGCCTTTGTTTCAAAGAACCACCAAACCATATAAATAAAGCAAAACTCCAAGCAATTCCCATTGATAGAAAGTGGAAGAGTGTTACTGTCATTTAAAACTAAAATTGTTTTCTGGCGTTACAAACTGTTTAAAAGAAAGCTCATTCAATTTGTTTAATTTTAAGCCTGATTATTGCGTAATACATTATGCAAAACCGTTTTTCCGAATTTCTCGAAAACAATAGAATTCCAGAAGGTTTTAGTAATATTTTTGAAGATAGCTCCCCAAAAGTATTCTTCTGGCAAGTTATCAGGATTTTCGATTTTCTGAGCTTGTCCGCCGATTCTCGATATTTACAGTCAGAGCCTCTTAATAACTTCCATTTGAATGGTCACAATTCAATCTTTAATCCAGAGATTCAAAAGTTAGAATAATCTTGCGCAACATAAGAAACAGTAGCACAGGAAAGTATTGCTCAAAAGCTCTCATTTGAATGATCACTATTTTAGTATTTCATCCACAGACTCAACAGTTGGAAACACCTTTACAGCATTGTAAACGGCACCACAGGCAAGTATTGCTCAATAGGTTTCATTTCAATTTTCGAACTTCATGATTTCATCCACAGACTCAAAAGTAAGAACAAGTTACATGTGTTTTTGAGGTTGTTTGACATTGGGAGTGACAAGATCAATAGAATCTGCCGGCATCATGCACATTTGTAGAATCTTATTAAGTTTTTATTTTATGTTTGTTGAGAATCTAGCTTAGACCAGTCGAGAAAACAAATTCAATCCTCGTCGGCACATTCTAGTAAAGGTACCGGGAGAGCTTCCAGTCCTAATCATCACTATAACAAAATTCTCGAGCATTAATAGGACAGAGTAATTGAACAGTCATGCCTAGTAGGTATACGTAATTGGACAGTATGCGTAAGAGCGCGCGCTCTAATAGATCAGTTACACTTTTCTCTTTTCTTTTCCCGTAAAGGTTTTTCTCCTTTTTCTTTCTCGAATTTTGTTAATCACTCTTATGATTACTGAGTGGAGTCCAATTCGGTCTGTAATCATACGAGTGATTAACAAAATTGGACAACTGCGTACCACTTAATCATACCTATAACAATTAAAATTCGAGAAAATAAAAGACACTAATTCATATTGTCCAAATCAGAAACTAGCATTATTATAATAGTTTTCACTAAGATTGTCCCCACTGTTCACTGGGCATGCTGAGAATCTGATTTAGTAACTGTTATGATCTCTTTTTTACTGTGGAACGATTGTGTTGTGTTAGTTTAGTTAATCCAAAGTTGTTGTGGATAACGCTGTGTACAATACCGCTTGATACTATTTGCTTGTGCATTTACCGCGGTTTTGTCGCAGTGGAATCGCTGGTTTGGGCTGTAGGGTTGACCTAGGAGAAACCCAGGTTATACCTCCAATTCATACTAGTTGTCCAATTAGAAATAACGTAAGCATTCCGAGCATTGTCAAGAAATTACCCGAAGAGTCCCAAATGGTATTGTCCAAGATTCAGAAATAGCACGTAAACTCCGAACATCCAAAACGGACTCGCAGGTAGCAGGCCTGCAGAAATGCCACTGCCTGGGACTCCCTGATTTCACCAGGGCTTAATGAAAAGCGCAGGCCCGTTCAGAAATCTCTTCTTAGCATACAGCCTTAGCTGAAACTCAACGCCAATTAATGGTCCTACCTCTTTTTAATGGTGTCTCGAGAACGTCTACTTCTTCCGGACTGCACTGATACTTAAGTGAAAAGAAAAATGTTCGTATCAGCCCATTTGTGTGCCAACAATTTATATCATTCATTAACTAAATTTATCCACCCATCTCTCCAGGACCATTTTTATCCATTCGTCCATTCGAATCATCCATCCATCCATTAAATTCAATTCACTTGCTCATTCATTCGTTCATTCACTCATTCGTTCGCTTGATCGTTTCTTAACCATTTTTCATTCATTCATTCATTCATTCATTCATTCATTCATTCATTCATTCATTCATTCATTCATTCATTCATTCATTCATTCATTCATTCATTCATTCATTCATTCATTCATTCATTCATTCATTCATTCATTCATTCATTCATTCATTCATTCATTCATTCATTCATTCATTCATTCATTCATTCATTCATTCATTCATTCATTCATTCATTCATTCATTCATTCATTCATTCATTCATTCATTCATTCATTCATTCATTCATTCATTCATTCATTCATTCATTCATTCATTCATTCATTCATTCATTCATTCATTCATTCATTCATTCATTCATTCATTCATTCATTCATTCATTCATTCATTCATTCATTCATTCATTCATTCATTCATTCATTCATTCATTCATTCATTCATTCATTCATTCATTCATTCATTCATTCATTCATTCATTCATTCATTCATTCATTCATTCATTCATTCATTCATTCATTCATTCATTCATTCATTCATTCATTCATTCATTCATTCATTCATTCATTCATTCATTCATTCATTCATTCATTCATTCATTCATTCATTCATTCATTCATTCATTCATTCATTCATTCATTCATTCATTCATTCATTCATTCATTCATTCATTCATTCATTCATTCATTCATTCATTCATTCATTCATTCATTCATATCCGTTTATTTATTTCTTCATTCACTAGTTCTTTCTTCTTTTCGTTAGTTCGTTCGTTAGTTTGCTTATTAAGTCAATAATTTTTTAACGTCTACCACTTATCATGCTACTTCCCTGAACAGCAATAAAAAGGTATCCCTATCAGTTACCGCAATGGGCTTACCACTGGTTAATTTTGAGAGAAGGCTGAACGCGTGATACAGGCACTCCATAGACTTCGCTCTCGCCTGAAGGTTCTTGCTAGCCTCGTACAGTTTTTCCTCTTCCGTTGTTTTTGTCAGTTCGTAAATCAGAACCTGAGGGCGAGTTTTTGCAATATCTAGTAATCCAACTTGCAGGTAGTATGCTAAAATATTGCTGTAGCCCCTCAGGGTTTTGGTTGGTCCAAACCGACGATAATAAACAAATAAATCTACGCGCAGGATGCTTTTGTTAGCGACTGACAACCAGTATGTTGTTCAAATTTTCCGCGACCAACTTGACAAATTCTTCAAGACAGTCTCCATGAAGAACTTCATTGATTCCTTTTCTAACTTCATCTCTGGATGTGGATTCTACGTTCAGTGACATCTTTTGATTTTTTGGCACTGCGCACACTATCGGCAGACATTCGTCGAGGAGCGCTGTTATGTAGAATTTCGATGCCAGACTGTTCCTCGACTTTTGGTAAACTTTACGCTTCAAGAAGGAATACAGCTCGCAATCGTGTTGACATTGTTTTGATTTTCGGTTTCTTTCAATACAGTGCTGAATGATATTCCCATCGAGACTGAAAGTCAGCTTATGAAGTTAGTTTGGAACGACAATTTATAACCTTATTTTGACTATGACACTTAAAGGGGCATGGTCACGAGGATTTCGCAGATTTTTGGTCAAAACTATGCTAAAATTGTCGGTAGCTAACTTTATCCATGCCCAACATTGTGTTTGAACATTTAAAGGAACATATTTACTATTTACAAAGTTTGTTGTAGATCCACTCGCCTGCGGCTCGTGGATCTACAACACTTTGACAATGTTATGACGAAATTTATCATCAATAAGAGGACAGACGCATAAAAAACTGACGTCAATTTGTTAATTTGATAGTTGTCACTGTTGGGGCTCAAAAGGTAGTGGCCTATAACAGTTTAGGCTAATAAAAGGGGGGGGGGACTTATAACTGAGTCGGGTCATAAGTGGAGGCGAGGTGGGGAAGGGGGCTCATGACGGGATTTTATGGTAAATGGCATTGCCACATTTCCATTTCTTTATTGGCCAACGGAAAAGCCTTTATTATGACCTTGACTTAAGGAGCATTAGTATGTTCTCCTGCCATTATGTGGTCTCATATGGCCCTTAAATTTGAACTGATATTTAGGTCTTCCGCCGGAAGACTTTAAAAGAGCATTCTCGTGATCACGTAGGAGAATACATTCTCATCCCAACATCTAGGAAACACCTTGAAGGGCCGCCAGTAGTACTAGTTCGTTAGCTCGTGCTAAGGTCTCTGACGATGAGAATGAGAGACTGTAACTCA
Source organism: Siderastrea radians (assembly GCA_964017195.1). NCBI lineage: Eukaryota > Metazoa > Cnidaria > Anthozoa > Scleractinia > Rhizangiidae > Siderastrea > Siderastrea radians. The sequence goes on along the minus strand of OZ024891.1, from coordinate 35,097,714 downwards.
CTGATTCTATTGGCTGTCACACATTATCAGAGTTTTGCTAACGTACGACCTTTTCTGTCAAAAAGTCTAAGAGGACGATAAACAATTTTCCTCTATAGTAAAGGAATGATTTTTGTCAGTGTTGTCCTCTTGCTAAATTGCTAATTTTACCATTACTCTGTTGGATCGGAGGTATTTTTCGGCCAAAATCTGCCAAAACTCGATCTTAATCGAAGAGAACATTCATTTTATGTTTTGTCAGTTTGACCCACAATTTTTGATGTATGTACAACCCTGCGCAAGCTACCGGGTGATTAAATCAATACGAGTGTTGCCATATCAAGTTTGAATATTGCCCAGAAGGAATGATGATAACTTCCTCCATTTGTAAAACCAGAATTTGCATGACATTATGGAAAGTTTCGTTCATTTTCTAGCAACTGGTTGGTTTATTTCAGGGTAACATTTCTGTCTCATACTTATGGTTTAATGACATGAATTGTACTTAACTGAAACCGGAAAACGCTGACACTGTTCATGCTTGGGCACTTAAGAGGCCCTGACTGAGAAAGCGTGTCAGACCTTGGAAATGGGAGTTGGCCAAATTCTATGAAACTTGGCGAGGATATTGACCTTGATGAGTTATTGAAAAAGCAGAGCTTGGTTGACTTTTGACTTTGTAAGTGCTTGCTTACAATTTTCCAGGGGGGGTCCAATTTAGGGGCCCAAAATCACCAAAAAAACCACCTGTCTGTGAGTCAACTTTCAGGTCACATTAAAATAACCACAGATAGCCCCCAAAAAATCTAATGGTATAGTGTGCTTCTACCAACATCCTACTTTCATGTCACGTGACACAATGCCGTATTGACGTCATAGCACGAGAGAGGCCTGGCACTAGTTTTATGCAAATTCTCACCCCAGAAAATCTACCTAAAATAGCTCATTTTCAATCTTTCATAATATTAACCTGCCATCCTAGTTAGAAAGAATACACATGGCATAAGTTACCTTGTTATATCTATAATCGGAATCAGGGTAGAAAAATTTGGGCCCTTAAGAAATGTTCGTTTACCGATATCATTATGACATCATACTTTCACAAAATGGCTTCTTCTGCAAAACCCTTAAAGCACTGTTAAATATGTTTAAGGTCTACTTGAAAAGTTTTATTGTAGCCCAAATAACTTCTTAGACTCTAAAAATGTGTCATATGTAAGATCCACTTATTTTTTGAAGAAAAAGTGCGGTTTGTCTGTTATAGAAAGACCACTGACCACTGAAACTGAGACAAATTGAAATTATAAACAAACTCATAACATTGACCCCATCAGTCTAAATAATATTCACTTTTCATGTGCTGTTAATATTCACTTTTCATGTGCTGTTTTGGGTTTAGAATTGCTTTTGAACACAACTTTTACCTTTTCCTCTCCATTTATAAAGATTCATTCTTGTTTGTATTAGTGCCTTATATAAGAACAACTCCTTATGAGTTTCTGATAAGACATCATGGTGTGTGTATTGTCTTCATTACTGCTTTGTCACTCGAGCCTTATGATCTTGCTACTGAGTATAGATTACCTCAACACAGGCAACACTGACATCAGGGATAACCACCTTTAAATTCAACAGGTGTCACCAGCCAATACGCAGAGGAAGCAGGATCCAACATGTGCACTTTGATCTAAAATGTGTTACATTGTATTAATTTGTGTTAGTAATGTTGGCGGTCATTTACATCTCAGAGATTTGCATAACTAATAATAATGCAGCTACATCTTACAGTTGGTAGTCCAAAGTGAAAATGTCCCTTGGATATTTTTAGAATTGAATGTGTTTCTTCCAAGACCGTATATTGTACATGTACAACAGTAGCGATTCATCCGCCATCTTGTCCGAGTGTTTTCATTGTTCGGCACCAGTCTCTTCGCGTTTGCCTAAAATAACCTTTAGCAGAAATTTGGAAGGTTTATAGGAATTCTGGATTGCTGGAATACCGCAAGATAATTTTTGACTAACAATAATTTCTAGCTTTCGAACATGCACAATTTTTTCCAAGTGGTCTTGCTTTCACTTGCATGAGTAATAAAATTCAGTTTGGCCTGCAGCTTATACAACGCTCACAGTACCATCTATCTGGACTGGGTGAATCTTGTAATTCTCTCGAGAAATGACTGCAACAACCTTAATCATTTCCTGGATAGTGATGGATTTCTTGGCTCAGTCGAGATTTGTGCTCTTTCTATTCTAACACTGAACTCTATTAAACGACCTAGGTCAGTTCTGCGCATTTTTCCCACACATACTGGAGCTCCTGACGCAAATAGATCAATTCCTCCCTCCAAGATAGAATGGATTGAGTCGATGCTACCTGAATCGTTTTTAACTAGGAAAAAACGGGTCTGACAGCTCAGGTTTTCGAAAAGACAGCTGTGACTCGTAAACCTGCGATACAACGTACCCGGTTCCCTAACATATACAAAACACATCAATCTTTAAAAAGTCACTTGAAAGGCTAACAAAAAATATGAGAAAACTGAAAAACGGTATGCAAAGTCCTCAATAAAGTAGAATGACGATTTCAGTCCCGCATGTTTTATCACACAGCACCTGAAAAAAAAAACGTACAAAATATGCTGTTTGGTTATTTCATCCTCTGCCGCTTGCTGGCGTACAATGGTGCTTTAATGTGTTTAATCCTTGGATCTGAAAGAAAATCTCAGTGATTGCTGTCTCACTACTCAAATAATTGAAAAAGCGTAAAGGAATAGTAGTGTTCATTGTGTGTAATTTGCTCAAAGCGGAAATGCAACTTTATTTTGAAAAAGGAAGGGAAATGAAGGAGCAATGTAACCACAAAAAGATTCCAGCGACTAGCAAAACTGAAAGTGGCTGATCTATTTGGGCTAATGAATTTAAGACATGCAATTACAATACACGGTAGCATCTCATTGTATGAGAGCTTGAGATGGTTGAACAAGTCGGTGGAGGTTTAGTTGGATAAAAACAACACTCATCAGTTCACAGGGATATCAGTGATAAAATAAAACTTTCTTAATTGCTGGGACTCGTCCAAATTAAGCCATCGTAGCGCCACAAGCAGGAAAAACAGAGTCGGCGAAAGATGAAGCTTTTTTGGCCGTTTCTGAAGACACATGATATCGCTGTAGGCTTAAAGGTAGCGTCTGTTCGTTCCAGTATTTCAATTTCCATGGGGTATTTTAAAAGCAAAAACAAGGATGGTCATGAGCACCTGCTAAAATTGCGATGTAAAAGAAGCCTTAGTGCGAGAATGGAAGCGCTAAATAAATCAATGAACGACACGATGCGGGATCAGTCTCCGTCGGATAAAGAAGCTACAAGATCTGTCCTCTATAAAACAAGCTTGTGGATTTCTCTAAACAGCCATATCCTTGGTCAGTTGTTGTAGTAAAACCAGGATTGAGCACCGGATCCACTCGTGACGTCACGAAGACTATGGCGCAATAAAAATGGCGGCCGGTTTGAATTTTGCGGATTTTTCTCGTGTGAAAATGCGCTTACTTGGAGAAAAGAATTACGGATCTGGCATACTTGAAGTGTGTACTGAACAAATAAGTGACCAGAAAAATTGCATTTCTAGGGTTTACATGCCCTTTTTAAAGGCGTCCTTAAAAGGATACTATTGCACCTTTTTAAGACATTGCTCCTTTGTAATGGAGAAAAAAAGTGAAGAGTGTTTAAAAACCCCCTAAGAGCCTTCTCACTTCCATTCTATCAAACTACAAGATTCACCCAGCCCAGATAGTTGGTACTGTGAGGTATTGTATCAGGCCAAACTGAACTTTATGACTCATGCTAATGAAAGCAAGACAACTAGCAAGGGGTTGGGCATGATCGAAAGTTAAAAATTATCTTGCGGTATTCGAGCAATCCAGAATTCCTACAAAGGGTCAAGATTTCTGCTAATGGTTATTTTAGGCAAACGCGAAGAGACTGGTGCCGAACAATGAAAACACTCGGACAAGATGGCGGATGAATCGCTACTGTTGTACGCGTGACGTGTATCGTCTTGGAAGAAATACATACAATTCTAAAGGGACATTTTTACCTTGGGCTACCAACTGCAAGATGTAGCTGCATTATTATTAATTGAGCAAATCTCTGAGATGTAAATGACTGCCAACATTACTAACACAAATTAATAACACATTTTAGATCAAAGTGCACAATGGGCTGGTGACACCTGTTGAATTTAAGGTGGTTATCCCTGATGTCAGTGTTGCCTGTGTTGAGGTAATCTATAATTTAGCAAGATCGTAAGGCTCGACTGACAAAGCAGTAATGAAGGCAATACACACACTATGATGTCTTATATAAGGCACTAATACAAACAAGAATGAATCTTTATAAATGGAGAGGAAAAGGTAAAAGTTGTGTTCAAAAGCAATTCTAAACCCAAAACAGCACATGAAAAGTGAATATTATTTAGACTGATGGGGTCAATGTTATGAGTTTGTTTATAATTTCAATTTGTCTCAGTTTCAGTGGTCAGTGGTCTTTCTATAACAGACAAACTGCACTTTTTCTTCAAAAATAAGTGGATCTTATATATGACACATTTGTAGAGTCTACGAAGTTATTTGGGCTACAATAAAACGTTTCAAAATAGATCTTAAATTTATTTAGCAGTGCTTTAAGGGTTTTGCAGAAGAAGCCATTTTGTGAAAGTATGATGTCATAATGATGTCGGTAAACCAACATTTCTTAAGGGCCCAAATTTTTCTACCCAGATTCGGATTATAAGTGTAACAAGGTAACTTATGCCATATGTATTCTTTCTAACTAGGATGGCAGGTAAAAATTATGACAGTTTGAAAATGAACTATTTTAGGTAGATTTTCTGGGGTGAAAATTTGCACAGAACTAGTGCCAGGCCTCTCTCGTCCTATGATGTCAATACCGCACACGTGAAATGAAAGTAGGATGTTAGTAAAAACACACTATACCGTTAGATTTTCTGGGGGCTTTCTGTGGTTATTTAATTTTAATGTGACCTGAAAGTTGACTCTCAGACAGGTGGTTTTTTGGTGATTTTGGGCCCCTAAATGGGATCCCCCTGGAAAATTGTAAACAACCACTTACGAAGTCAAAAAAGCTGTGCTTTTGCAATAACTCATCAAGGTCAATGTCCTCACCAAGTTTCATTGAATTTGGCCAACCCCCATTTCCAAGGTCTGACACGCTTTCTCAGTCAGGGCCTCTTAAGCATCCGCTTCGCTCAGCTATTTCGACCCAAGACTATCAAGGCCACACTTAACTGGAAACCTCCCTTTCTGACCAAACTAATTCCCAAAACGTTTCTAAACCCGCCAAGTTCTAAACGCAAGGCATACTAATCAACTAATGGAAAAGACAGACTCAAATAAAAGGAGAGACGACGGTCTTTCAGGTAGGCTCAATTAGGTTAAAAAGTTTTGGTTACTAAGCTGAGGGCATTTTTCTATTCCTCACCAAAAAATGCATGGCAATACGGTTGGCTATATTCCACTCTTTATTTGTTTTTAAGCAAATTCAATAAATGGATAACATTTCACGCATTAGTATTGTTAAAAATAGTTTGTTTTACACAATTAGAACACTCGATTAATCAGCATTTAATTCACAATGGCCATCTTAATCCTAAGTTTGGGTTTGTACTATTCCTTTGACAAGCAAGTGATATCATTTGTAGTGACCCACTTTTTCGGTGAACACAATTATTTGTTAACTGAACACGAAACATTTTTGCACACATTTCACACAACTCAAATGATTGGTAAAAATATGAAAAGAATAAACCCCATAATCCGTTTGTAGGCAGGGCAATTCGACTATGCCACTGGACTGAGAACTAAGAGAAAATAAAAACAAAAAATAAAATTGCAAGTATTCCTTGCCGTGTGTTGATTTTTATCATAAAAATGATTAAAATATGTTATAACTGAAAACAAAACACACATTTATCAGTCAAGGTCATTGTTTAGAGTCATGTCACCTCACGTCGAAATTTTTCACGCAAATCAGTTCACTCGGCCAGATACACAAATGTGTTTTACTCCGCCTAATGTAGGTTTAGTTCTTGAGTTCCTCGTCTTCATCTTCTTCAGGAAACTTATGGAGGCGTTAACAGCTGTCTTTCTGGGATCTTGGGCGGCTCCCCCGGCTTTTCAGGAAAGGCGCCGGAAGTTTCTGCTGCTCTTTTGGCAGCCATGGAGAGGGTCTGTGCAGCAGCATTCAAGTGTATGGTAGAAGAAGCCATGGCCTTCAACTTTTCACCGGCTTCTCCTAACTGCTCTTCTTTAGTTGCTCTGGTCAGCTCGTAGATCAAAACTGGCAGCCGAACTCTCGCCATGTCAATGACACCCACTTGTACGTAGTAGAACAGAGCGGTCGTTAGGTCGGAGGTCTCCAAGTGGACGAAATAATCGATACGAAGGACGCTTCTGTTCGCATACACGACGTGTGTTTGTTCAACTTCGTGGGTACTTTTCGTTCTCAGCACACTCTCTAGCACTCCTGTCATCAGGTCCTTTAGCTCTTCAAGGTAGACACCAGTGAGATGTTTTTTCAGTTTCTCTTCTAGCTCATTTTTCACGGTTCCCTCTTCGTACTTCACGTCAACCAGGAAGGCATGAAACTTGTCCACTGCGCAGACTATTGGTAGGCACTCGTCATTGAGGGCGCCAATGTAGAGTTTTGCCTTAATACATTCAAGTTTATCGCGCATCGACTTTTCAATCTTAAGGAGTTCGAACGCTTCTGATAATTTGTCCTCCCCCTTCTTTTTATCCACGACTTGGCTGAAGGATTGTCCCATTTTGGCGCTCACGGATTTCAGTGTTATTCCAGACCTGCAAGGTTTCAGTGAAGTTAAGATCTAACAGGGCCTCCTTAAGTACTCACTCAGTCCTGTTTAATTCTCCCCAGGGTTCATTTCTCTTGAGGGGAATCGGAAATGATTCAAGAGTCTTCAATATTTCATTAGCGTCATTACAATTGAGTGAACATCCCGCTGGGCGAAAAAGCAATTTCATTCAATGTACCTGCCTGGGCATGATTCATGATTACGGAAAATATCATTTATATTTTGCAGATAAACAAAATACTTTAACTACTTGATGCACCTGTTAGCACTGACGCCAATAGCCTTTTGTTAACAGAAAGATATTTTCCGCATCTTTTAAGTAACATAATCGTGAGAATTGGTGTTGTCAGGCTATCTAAAAGTCAAAATACCCATGACTTAGTCTGCTTAGTTCCATTGTTTATTTCAGTGAAAAAATTTCCAAGCTAGCTTTAGCTACGACGTTTGGAACAACAAACGAGGAGAGATTTTTTCTTACCAGGATGTTTTGTGCCTTTGACGTAATTTGGCGGGCAGGGTGACAGTAGCTGAGTCCTTGACAATTCCGGTTTTGAGACAAAAAACTGATGACAACAAACTAAATCAAGTTGTGCACCTCGGCTTCGAACGCGAAGATTTTCAAAAGTGTGTTAGTCTTTCGACTAAAAGAAAAAGTGAAACTTCAAAAACTTTCACATTAGTTTGCAGACCAGTTGCAACCGGACTTAAATGTTTCATTCTTAATTTTGGCAAAGCCAGACGCTCAATTATTTTCTACCTTCTGTGGAATTTTATATCCAGTCCAAGGCCTACGTACAGGTGAAGTCACAAACAGGCTACAAGCGCCCCACGCAAGCCTGCGCTGAACCTTTTAAGCTCCAGTAGCAAAATTCTGGTCACCATACATCTGTTATATATAGATAAGTAGGCTTCAGTCAGCAAAGGCTTTTGGGGTAAACTATTCAGTTCAACGACTTTGTAATCATAAGATACCCTGACCAGTGATATATATAATGGTGCTATCTAATGATGGCTCATACTATACTATCATCCATTATGGTATCTTGTTGCGTTATAGTTATTTTGTTGAGTTAAGTTATTATATATGCAAAGACCAGGCCTAAGCCGATACTCCGACCTTTTAAATCTTTCCATTGGAAGGCCAACGCGCTAGCCACTTCTTCACCACGCCGTCATTTTAAATGCGGATAAAACAACTTACCAGTTTTATTTTATTAAACAACAACGTGCATGGACACTTTTCGCTTTGGAAGTTATATTTAGTGTTTTATCAGTTGCCTCCAGTCAATGTCTGCTTTACTTCTTTACGAAAAATATCAAACCCGTTCCCTCGCTTCACAAAATATTGTCAAAAACTAAATTTCTTTCCTGCTAAAATTATGTTTGACTATTAATTTCAGGTCGCAATGTGACGTGTGTTTATTCCACCGGATAATCATTTCTCGCATACAAGGAACAAAGTCAGGATAAACACAGGAAGCTCCCTCTTTAGGGAGGGAACTAATTAAACTTCGCCACACAATAAAATAAAAACGTCATCAAAACTATCTGCCAGGGCTTGCACAAACCCAGAGGTAAAGCGAGATACTTCAACTACTTGAAGCACTGATAACAGACACTACAACTGATGCTTGTTAATTGCTTTTAAAAATAGCAAAAATAGTTACTTTCACCACAAACATGTAATATACAGTTTGGTTTGTTAATTGCTTAGTTCCCGCGTCTTTTCTTTTTTTTGTTTTGTTTTTCGCTCAGGAAAAACAAGTGTTGAATATTCAAGACTAATTCCACTCGTATTGTCAATCCAAAGTCATTTGAACGAATAATCGTTCTGATGCAACTTCGTTTGAACGGAAAACACAACAACCTAGTCTCACGGCCCCTTTTTGTGCCCTAGCTGTCATTTTCTTATCTGAAAACCCTATGAAACCGACACGCCGTCAATGCTAACACCACCACCCTTTGATAGCCCCAAATCATCCGTTCTTTATAAACCTACCCCGTCATACGACCACAACGTAACATTCAGGCTCGATTTTTGGCGGTTTTACGGCTTCCGTTCTTCCCCGAATGTTGCGTATTTTGTGATGAAGTTACTTTTACCTCCTCGTCTGGTTGATACGGCATCTATTTACAGTGTTTTAGTGTGACGAGTTATGGGCAAATAAAAAGTGAAACCCATCTTTTTAATCTAAGTTCAGCTTATCATTTATACTCCTTTTTCTGTTCTTTTTTCTCCTTGAGTAGACCTAACCCTGTTAGTAAGAACAAATTCCTGACAGACAAAAGAATGCAAACTTTCAGCCGAAACTCGACAATTGTGGTGAACTAGCTCTCCATGCACCGCTTGTTGAAGCCCCAGTTTTCTCCAGCCCCACTGAGTTTTCTGCCTGACCGTGTGTTACGTATTTTGCACATCAAAGAACACCACTGGAACTGTTTACCAAATTCCACTCATAACGAGCAAGAGAAAAAAAGATTACTTTAAGCCAGCGACACCTGCCCACTAGGCGATCGTGTTGTATGCTCGTCGCAGCGAAATTGATCGTCAGCGATCGGTAGCGATTTTCGAGGAAGCGGATACACAGGCGATTGCCGGCGATTTTCGCATATTATCGCAGCGAATAATGTAGTCATCTCCGAAATATGAACTAAATAATTAACCTGAATGCATATCTTTTGATCTGCAGAGAAAGACACAAACAACACCTGGCCAAGTGTTCGAAGTTGGATTGATTTGTCATAGCAAGGAGCCTGAAAAGAAAACGATGGATCGGCCGACCGGCCTTCGGTGACCAATTTGTTGTCAGAGGACTGGAAGGTTTTTATTCTTTATTTACAGTGTAAACTTGATGAATAAACTGTCGATCGTTACAAATAATTTACAAAGTGTACTGCAAATTTAGGCGCATTAGTGAAATACCTCCCCTATGTTCTACTTTGATTTTCAGCAGTAAACGTGCGCCAGTTTGGCAACCGGATGACCATCCCTCGTATTCGGCCGGGAAAGTCGGCTGGGAAAGGGTTATAGAAATAAACATTTTCTTTCAAATGTGGTTTTTTTTTCAGTAAATCTGATTAATCAACGAAAATCAGCCTCAGACGAGTAATACTTGCCATGACAAACGATTTTACGTAGTTTAGCTAACTCTTTCGCTTCCAGAGTCGCATTTTTCCGACATTGGAGTCGGGACACATTGAGCCACTTGTGACGTCATCATTTTCTGACGAAACCAGATTGTTTTGATAAGCAGCTAACACAGCAAGAGACAGATCCATCCATACGTGTGTCCATTTTGAATATCGACCAAATTCTGGCAGAGCTATACCAGAAAAACGTGTCCAATTTTGGGCGCGACTTCAAAGAGCAAAATGCTAGCTCTTTAAGTTTGAAACAACTAAACTTTCCAATGAAGATGGACTGTCTGGGCTTGCACGGCCAGAATATACGAAAAATAAAATAGTTTAGCTACTTCAGTCCTGCGTGCAATTGCTTTTAATGACTAATATTAAAGAGTTATTTTCTTTTGCGATACAATGTCGTCGTCGCTTTGTGAATTTCTTTGTGAATTTAATCGAAAACGTTTTGATGAAAATTTGAACACCAGTCAAAGGGCTAAACTTGATGACGAACTTGCATTGCAGAGCAAACTTTGTTTATTTTGTTTGCCCGGAAATATATCCGAGTATAAAATAATTCGAATAGAACTACTTCAGCTATCAACGCAAACTCCCCTGATTCACTCTTCTATTTTGAAATCTCAAGGGAAACAGGAAATTTCGGTTCGAGACAGCTCGCATTCGACGTAGCGAGAGTGGTGTCAAATTTCTCCTTTTGAACAAAACGCAAGCACTGTGGCATCGCTCCGACCTAAGCTTGTTCACAGAATCCGTTCCTTAGGAGTCCAAACACATTATTTTGCACCTAGTTGGCATTAGTTGCCCCTAAAGGGCCCCAAAGAATGATTGTGCCGAAAATGTTGAAAGTGTTCAAAGGCATAAACATGGGAAACCCCACACTTGGAACAATAACTTTGCCGGCTTAGAGAGAACTAATTAAACTTCCACACAAGGTCAGCTAAGAACATCATCAAATTTGTCTGCCAGGGCTTGCACGTGCTCAGGGATTAGAGATTGTCAATCCATAGCCATTTTTCTTTTATTAAATAACAACATGCGTGGTCAGAAGGTTGTTTACTATTTTAGCAGTTGCCTCCAGACAATGTCCGCTTTCTTCTTCACAAATAAAACATCTTTATCGACTACTTAAAAACACTTTCCCTCACTTCACTTAATGTTGTCAAAAACTAAATTTTTTTCTTGCTAAAATTATGTTTGACTATTGCTTTCAGGTCACAATGTGATGTGTGTTTATTCCACCGGATGATCATTTCTCGCATACAAGGAGCAACGTCAGAATAAACACAGGAAGCTCGCTCTTAAGGGAGGGAACTAATTAAACTTCGCCCCACAATAAAATAAAAACGTCATCAAAACTATCCGCCAGGGCTTGCACAAACCCAGAGGTAACGAGAGGTACATCACCTACTTGAAACGCTTATAACAGACGCCAATTAATTGCTTTTAAAAATGGACAAAAATAAGTTATTTGTATTTCACCGCAAACCGTGCAATACACAGTGTGTCGGTCTGTTAATTGCTTGGTTCCCGCGTCCTTTTTTGTTGTTTGTTTTTCAGTCAGGAAAAACAAGTGTTGAATATTCAAAAATAATTCCACTCGTATTGTCAATCCATAGTCATTTTAGCAAATAATCGGTCTTATGCACCCTCTTTTGAACGGAAATACAACAACCTCGTCTTGCGACCCCTTTTTGTGCTCTGGTTGTCATTTTCTTATCTGAAAACCCTATCAAAAACCGACTACGTCGTCAATGCGAACAACCACCTCCTTTAAATAGCCCCAAATAATCCTTTCTTAATAAATCTACCCTTCATACGACCATAACGAAACATTCAGACTCGATTTTTGGCGCTTTTACGATTTCGGTCCTCCCCGATCGCGAAATGATCGCACATCTCATGACCTTTGTGATTGGTACAGCATCTATTTACAGTGTTTCAGTGCGACAGGTAATGAAAAGACAAAAAGTGAAACCTATCTTTTTATTTTATTTCGGCTTTTCATTTATGCTGCTTTCCTCTATTCTTTCTTGCCTTACTGATAGGCCATAACTTGACCCTACCCTGTTAATATGCATGGCCACTGAAATTCTTGCCAGTTTTGCATGCTCAGGGAACCGAGAACACTAATATAGAACTGACTAATAAATTCCACTCGTAACGAGCAAGTTATTCGGTGCCAAGATCAAACGTTTACATTACTAAATAGTTTACCTGAGCACAAACAATATGCACATCTTTTGATCTACAAAGGAAGACAAACAATATCAATTAACTTATCATCAAAGTTTACGAGGTTTGCTTTATCATGGCAAGAAGCAAAAGAAAACGATCGATTGGCCGACTGCCTTCCGTGACGAATTTGTTGTCAGAGGACTGGAAAGTTTTTATTCTCCATTTACAAGGTAAGCGCATAAAAATTTCAAAAGTTAAGGCACATAGAGGGAAACACCTCTAACCAATCGACATAATAACATTCATAGTCAGGATTTTTCCCCGGTTTAGAGTTACCCGGAAAACTCTCAGATTCAACACTCTTTCTTTGTAGCTAGGTAAGCCAATTTATTTTCATGTAGTTTTGCTTTGCACCAAACTAGAATGTACCATTCAGAATTCGTTGTGCGAAGAGACTCGCTCGTAGGTCTCTTCACTCCACCGTTTGTTTGAGTGTCATATTTTGTATACCAACAAACACTCTTCAGCGCATATAAACAAGAAGCTAGTAGAACTATATTCTGCTTATGTTGAAAATTAAAAGATCAAATTGCTTCGTGACAACAGAGAAAAGATTAACTTTAGGAATGTTATAAATTCACTTGGACGCAAAGAATACGCACATCCTTTAAACTACATTAGAATGACAAACATCCCCAGGTTTCGTGCTCCGCCTTAAGCTTACATTGCGCAACCACTTTCTCGTTGTAGCTAGTAGCTAGATAATAGTACTATATCTGTATGTAGATTTGCAATCATGTCCATTAATTTCTTGTCTCGACTTTCTATCTGAACTAGAAGATTTCTGCGTGAGTTCTTGACGCAAACACAATCTTAGTAAAGATACGCTCTCGCTATCTAGGCCAGATAGCGTCGTGAATACTGCCAATACGCGTTCGAGCCGGGTAGGAGTGACTAGTTTGCAGTATATGCAGTATCATCCGTTACTTCCGTTTAATAACAAGGAGTGATGTACGATACACTTTTCTTCAATATGTCGACTGCAAAAGCGGACGGCAGAACTCAGTAACTTGAAAGCGGAAAGTCCATACCAGCTCCCGGCAAAAAGCATCTTTTATTTTACAACCTCAAGTTTTATTTTGTCTGCTACGTTACCACCGTCGAGAAAACCCAACTTTGAAACTGTACGCATAATACAGTCTTCATAAACTTTCTGGCATAAAGAGGTCTGCGCAAATCTAGTAAATTCGGTGTAATTTGACTTCAATTTTTAATTTCCTGTTTCTCTTGATCATTCATGATACCAGAGAGCTATTTATGAGTGAACCAGGGGAGTTTGCGTTAAAAGCTGTCGCACTTCAATTGGAAAATATTATATACTCGAATATAACAGGCAAACAAAATAAATAATACTTTGTTCTGCAAGTTCATCATGAGTTTTAGCCATTCGCCAGAAAGTTTGCATTCTTTTACTTTTGACAATTTGATAAGAACTAACTTCCCTTTTGCGTTCGTTTATTCTTTGAGAAAATGGCAGGGGTCAACATGGCTGGTGTACGAATTTTCAGTACTTTTTTAAACAAATTTATAAAGAAATTCATAAAGCCACGACGCCATTGACGTGATTGATTGTATAGCAAAGTTTAAATAGTTCTACCTTTATTGGAAAGTTTTTGTTTGAAACTAAAAACTTTTCTCTCTTCAGTTTGCCATCACTGAGTTCCCGAGGACGGGTCGCTCGGTTGACAAACTAACGCACATTTTGAAATCAAAGTGGAACTTAATTTAGGTGGAAAAATATTTATTTTCGGACAATATTTGATGGAGTTCACCAGTTTGATGCTGTCGATTCAGTTGGCGTAGTAAGGGAGAGTAGCACTTTTATATAGTTACTTACATACTGTCCGGCCGATTAATAAACCCTTTACTTTAGAGATAGCAAGCATTCAACGTAGCCAAAGGGTGACAAATATCTCCTTTCGAACAGAATGGAACCGCTGTGAATCTTCGCACTAATGTTGTTCGCACAGTCCGTTCCTTAGGTGTCTAAACACATTATTTTGCACCTGGTGTTTTTTTTGGTTTAATGTTTCCCTTTTATTCATTTTACTGAAGTAAGAAAGTAAGTAAGTAAGTAAGTGAGGATGGAAGGAAGGAAAGAAGGAAAGTTCCTAAGGAAGGAAGGATAGACCTTTCTTTAAATGTCGAAACTTTCTGGCGAATAAAGGCACTAATTGGTGACACTAGTTAAGATCTAATATTTACATTAGAATTATTAAACTATAATAACAGAATCTGATAAATTTATTGAAACACAACAATTAGGCTTTAAATTATTACATTCACGCTAGTGAGACATAACAAGCCGAGCAAGAACTGTTACGTTCTAGTGAGACTGAATCAGAAGTACGATATCCTCAAAATAATATTAACCGAAAAATTATGGCGTTGCGCTTAGCTTAGCTTACAACATTAAATTTTTGCCGTCTGTTTATCCAAGTGAATGGTCATTTGCTAAATCATGGTAAAAAGAGAAAGTCTTAACTCACTGTAAAAATATATTTGCTTTTAAGAAACAATTCATTAGACATCAACTATAAACGTCATTAAGTAGATCTGTCAGAACGTGCATGAGCCCAAAGGCAAAGAGAATACATCAGCTACTTCAAACACTTGTAACGGAGGCCGATACTTGAAAATAGAAAAAAAATAGTCACAAGTATTTTGTATTCTACTACAAATATGTAGTACACAGACCATCGGTTTGTTAATTGCTCAATTGCTGTTATTTTTTTTTCTTTTTGTTCGAGATAAGCCAGCCTTGAAAATTTCCAAGCTTGTGTCGTCCATAGCCAAAGAGTAACACTACGTCTTTTAGAAAGGAAGTCATAGCTCGTATTAAATCATAAAAGATCCTTTTCAGCGAAAGTTGAAAATTCAAGGTTCACTCGCTAAGTAAATAGTTCTGTTTAGTTTTGAAGTCCCCCAGTTTCGTATGTAATTGTTTATAGAATAATGTCTGTTCATTATCTATTTTGTTTGAAAAACTCTTTCAGGCGAGAATATAACACCGACAAAAGACAAAGAGCTATATCCTACTCATAAAGAACAAGTTGTTTGCTGTCAGAAAGGCCTGAGTTTTTATTATTATCGGTTTGAACGTTAAGCCCTTACTAGTGACAAGCATCTTAAATTTCTCCTTACAGCATCACTACTTGATCAAACGTGCTGATAATGATATTAAAGGTAATGATCACCAAAGAGGAAATGTCTTGATTTTAGGCAAAGTCTTCCAACTAGTACCATCAGAAATATATGAAGAACAGTAAGGAGAATGTGCATGTTGATAAAGCTTAAAATGGTTTAAACGCTAGAGTGGTACTAAGATTTTGTTACAACTGTTAGCATGAATGTCATTTGTATCTTTTTTGTTCATTTTGTTTCTTCGAGCTAGTTAAACGTGTAGCTCGAAGGTGTCTATGCATCTATACACATTTAATGTGCAAAAGTCTACCTACATTGTCTCATCAGCAGATGTATTTAAAAATTCGAAATTTTTGAAGTCGAATTTGTATTTAAAATAATGAAAAACTGGTTCCACTCACTCGCTGGGAAGCCAAAACTTGTATACGTATAAGCATTGCTCCCTGAGCTCAACTGGATGTTAAACTCATTTGGATAGTATTGTCTAGTTAGTGTCCGCTTCAAATCCGGTGTAACATATGCCAATGTCTAGCTCTAGGGTTATCATTCTGTTGAGAGCTTTATAAAAATATACATCATGGTTAATGGTCTTTCGTGGCTCTTTCCAAATCGCGGTACTGTTTGGTGTACGTCATTAAGCAGCTTTTAGTAAAACATGCTTCTCACGTGTCTTCTTTTTTTTTTTTTTTTTCTGAGGTTTCTTTGTATTCTTGTTCGGAATTGTAGTTGTCCCCTATAAAGAAGTCTAAAGACAGATTGTGCCAGAAATCTCGAAAGTGTTCATACCCCTTGTCAGTTACAAGGAGAGCGTGAATAAACTGTTGAGTGATAAAATAATTTAGGGTATGTTTTACATTGTTGAAAAGTTTCAGTGGGTGGGTATCGTGGGTTCGCTGTTCAAACACAATCTTAAGCCGGAATGCAGGCGAGGTATAGTAGTGAATACTACGGGTTAGCAATCGCTTTCCTCTTCAGTTAGTTTTTCGACTGAAATACATGGGTAACTAGTTTGCAACATGATATAGCTTTGGAACGTTTTCGTATTTGTTTGCAGTTGTTGCGGACGACTGAATCCATAGTGTCATCCGTCATTTCCGTTCACTACTTGGCGTGAAAATGTCTGTTGAGATCCGGAGTAATTTGTGTCCGTGAATTCTCAAGAAAGTCTTTACATTGTCTTGAAAAGTGCAGATTTTACTGATTTATTGGGCAGATTGATTTAATTTAAATTTATCTACTATTTTTAAGACTGGTTTGTTCTGATGCCACTCATTGCGACCGGCCAGTACGTAAGCAAGTAATCAACTGTACATTTTCCTCTTTAAGACAAATCAAGTACAGCAGACTGGTAAACTTCACCAAACATTATCCATAATTTCGATTTTTGGCAGTAAGTGCGCGAGAGCTTGAGAACCGGATCGCCATTCTTCGAATACAGGTAACCAATGCAAGTGATGACAAAGACTTTTAAAAAGCTTTTAGTTTGAAACAAAAACTTTGCAAGAAAGGTAAGGTAAGGTAAGGTAACTTTATTGACGGTAGGTAGCTAAAAACTTTGCTAAACACACAAGAAACTTCATTGAGTCTACCGGTCATTATTTGCGTAGGCCTCAAGTTACATAAATGCTTCATCCATTTGAAACATCTTTAACAGACCGACTGTAATTGCCTTTATACCCTAACACCCCTTGATACTCGTTCAATTCAGTTTCATCCCCTCAGGGTTCATTTCTTTTGACAAAAATCGGACATGGTTAATTCGAGAGTCTACAACACTTCATTTGCGTCATCGAAATTTAGTTGAGTTGAGTCAGTAAACTAAATTGTATATGTTTGACTATTAGTAAAATGAGCTTGAGTTTATCTCAACGGATGAACAGGATCGTTCCTTGTATGAAAGGAATGATTCCTAGCACATAAGGATAAGCATAGGAAACAGCCTTACACTTGGAAAAATAACTTTGCTCCGTAGAGAGAACTAATTAAACTTCGACACACTGTCAGCTAAGAACATCATCAAATTTGTCTGCCAGGGGTTGCACGGGCTCAGTGATTAGAGATTGGCAATCCATAGCCCTTTTTTCTTTTATTAAATAAGAATGCAAACTTTCAGCCGAAACTCGACAATTGTGGTGAACTAGCTCTCCATGCACGGTTTTTTGAAGCCCCAGTTTTCTCCAGCCCCACTGAGTTTTCTGCCTGATCGTGTGTTACGTATTTTGCACATCAAAGAACACCACTGGAACTGTTTACCAAATTCCACTCATAACGAGCAAGAGAAAAAAAGGTTACTTTAAGCCAGCGACACCTGCCCACTAGGCGATCATGTTGTATGCTCGTCGCAGCGAAATTGATCGTCAGCGATCGGTAGCGATTTTCGAGGAAGCGGATACACAGGCGATTGCCGGCGATTTTCGCATATTATCGCAGCGAATAATGTAGTCATCTCCAAAATATGAACTAAATAATTAACCTGAATGCATATCTTTTGATCTGCAGAGAAAGACACAAACAACACCTGGCCAAGTGTTCGAAGTTGGATTGATTTGTCATAGCAAGGAGCCTGAAAAGAAAACGATGGATCGGCCGACCGGCCTTCGGTGACCAATTTGTTGTCAGAGGACTGGAAGGTTTTTATTCTTTATTTACAGTGTAAACTTGATGAATAAACTGTCGATCGTTACAAATAATTTACAAAGTGTACTGCAAATTTAGGCGCATTAGGGAAATACCTCCCCTATGTTCTACTTTGATTTTCAGCAGTAAACGTGCGCCAGTTTGGCAACCGGATGACCATCCCTCGTATTCGGCCGGGAAAGTCGGCTGGGAAAGGGTTATAGAAATGAACATTTTCTTTCAAATGTGGTTTTTTTTTCAGTAAATATGATTAATCAACGAAAATCAGTCTCAGACGAGTAATACTTGCCATCACAAACGATTTTACGTAGTTTAGCTAACTCTTTCGCTTCCAGAGTCGCATTTTTCCGACATTGGAGTCGGGACCGCCATTGAGCCACTTGTGACGTCATCATTTTCTGACGAAACCAGATTGTTTTGATAAGCAGCTAACACAGCAAGAGACAGATCCATCCATACGTGTGTCCATTTTGAATATCGACCAAATTCTGGCAGAGCTATACCAGAAAAACGTGTCCAATTTTGGGCGCGACTTCAAAGAGCAAAATGCTAGCTCTTTAAGTTTGAAACAACTAAACTTTCCAATGAAGATGGACTGTCTGGGCTTGCGCGGCCAGAATATACGAAAAATAAAATAGTTTAGCTACTTCAGTCCTGCGTGCAATTGCTTTTAATGACTAATATTAAAGAGTTATTTTCTTTTACGATACAATGTCGTCGTCGCTTTGTGAATTTCTTTGTGAATTTAATCGAAAACGTTTTGATGAAAATTTGAACACCAGTCAAAGGGCTAAACTTGATGACGAACTTGCATTGCAGAGCAAACTTTGTTTGTTTTGTTTGCCCGGAAATATATCCGAGTATAAAATAATTCGAATAGAACTACTTCAGCTATCAACTATCAACGCAAACTCCCCTGATTCACTCTTCTATTTTGAATTCTCAAGGGAAACAGGAAATTTCGGTTCGAGACAGCTCGCATTCGACGTAGCGAGAGTGGTGTCAAATTTCTCCTTTTGAACAAAACGCAAGCACTGTGGCATCGCTCCGACCTAAGCTTGTTCACAGAATCCGTTCCTTAGGAGTCCAAACACATTATTTTGCACCTAGTTGGCATTAGTTGCCCCTAAAGGGCCCCAAAGAATGATTGTGCCGAAAATGTTGAAAGTGTTCAAAGGCATAAACATGGGAAACCCCACACTTGGAACAATAACTTTGCCGGCTTAGAGAGAACTAATTAAACTTCCACACAAGGTCAGCTAAGAACATCATCAAATTTGTCTGCCAGGGCTTGCACGTGCTCAGGGATTAGAGATTGTCAATCCATAGCCATTTTTCTTTTATTAAATAACAACATGCGTGGTCAGAAGGTTGTTTACTATTTTAGCAGTTGCCTCCAGACAATGTCCGCTTTCTTCTTCACAAATAAAATATCTTTATCGACTACTTAAAAACACTTTCCCTCACTTCACTAAATGTTGTCAAAAACTAAATTTTTTTCTTGCTAAAATTATGTTTGACTGTTGCTTTCAGGTCACAATGTGACGTGTGTTTATCCCACCGGATGATCATTTCTCGCATACAAGGAGCAACGTCAGAATAAACACAGGAAGCTTGCTCTTAAGGGAGGGAACTAATTAAACTTCGCCCCACAATAAAATAAAAACGTCATCAAAACTATCCGCCAGGGCTTGCACAAACCCAGAGGTAACGCGAGGTACTTCACCTACTTGAAACGCTTATAACAGACGCCAATTAATTGCTTTTAAAAATGGACAAAAATAAGTTATTTGTATTTCACCGCAAACCGTGCAATACACAGTGTGTCGGTCTGTTAATTGCTTGGTTCCCGCGTCCTTTCTTGTTGTTTGTATTTCACCGCAAACCGTGCAATACATAGTGTGTCGGTCTGTTAATTGCTTGATTCCCGCCTCCTTTTTTGTTGTTTGTTTTTCAGTCAGGAAAAACAAGTGTTGAATATTCAAGACTAATTCCACTCGTATTGTCAATCCATAGTCATTTTAGCAAATAATCGGTCTTATGCACCCTCTTTTGAACGGAAAATACAACAACCTCGTCTTGCGACCCCTTTTTGTGCTCTGGTTGTCATTTTCTTATCTGAAAACCCTATCAAAAACCGATTACGTCGTCAATGCGAACAACCACCACCTTTAAATAGCCCCAAATAATCCTTTCTTAATAAATCTACCCTTTATACGACCATAACGAAACATTCAGACTCGATTTTTGGCGCTTTTACGATTTCGGTCCTCCCCGATCGCGAAATGATCGCACATCTCATGACCTTTGTGATTGGTACAGCATCTATTTACAGTGTTTCAGTGCGACAGGTAATGAAAAGACAAAAAGTGAAACCTATCTTTTTATTTTATTTCGTCTTTTCATTTATGCTGCTTTCCTCTATTCTTTCTTGCCTTACTGATAGGCCATAATTTGACCCTACCCTGTTAATATGCATGACCACTGAAATTCTTGCCAGTTTTGCATGCACAGGGAACCGAGAACACTAATATAGAACTGACTAATAAATTCCACTCGAAACGAGCAAGTTATTCGGTGCCAAGATCAAACGTTTACATTACTAAATAATTTACCTGAACACAAACAATATGCACATCTTTTGATCTACAAAGGAAGACAAACAATATCAATGAACTTATCATCAAAGTTTACGATGTTTGATTTATCATAGCAAGAAGCAAAAGAAAACGATCGATTGGCCGACTGCCTTCTGTGACGAACTTGTTGTCAGAGGACTGGAAAGTTTTTATTCTCCATTTACAAGGTAAGCGCATAAAAATTTCAAAAGTTAAGGCACATAGAGGGAAACACCTCTAACCAATCGACATAATAACATTCATAGTCAGGATTTTTCCCCGGTTCAGAGTTACCCGGAAAACTCTCAGATTCAACACTCTTTCTTTGTAGCTAGGTAAGCCACTTTATTTTCATGTAGTTTTGCTTTGCACCAAACTAGAATGTACCATTCAGAATTCGTTGTGCGAAGAGACTCGCTCGTAGGTCTCTTCACTCCACCGTTTGTTTGAGTGTCATATTTTGTATACCAACAAACACTCTTCAGCGCATATAAACAAGAAGCTAGTAGAACTATATTCTGCTTATGTTGAAAATTCCAAGATCAAATTGCTTCGTGACAACAGAGAAAAGATTAACTTTAGGAATGTTATAAATTCACTTGGACGCAAAGAATACGCACATCCTTTAAACTACATTAGAATGACAAACATCCCCAGGTTTCGTGCTCCGCCTTACGCTTACATTGCGGAACCACTTTCTCGTTGTAGCTAGTAGCTAGATAATAGTACTATATCTGTATGTAGATTTGCAATCATGTCCATTAATTTCTTGTCTCGACTTTCTATCTGAACTAGAAGATTTCTGCGTGAGTTCTTGACGCAAACACAATCTTAGTAAAGATACGCTCTCGCTATCTAGGCCAGATAGCGTCGTGAATACTACCAATACGCGTTCGAGCCGAGTAGGAGTGACTAGTTTGCAGTATATGCAGTATCATCCGTTACTTCCGTTTAATAACAAGGAGTGATGTACGATACACTTTTCTTCAATATGTCGACTGCAAAAGCGGACGGCAGAACTCAGTAACTTGAAAGCGGAAAGTCCATACCAGCTCCCGGCAAAAAGCATCTTTTATTTTACAACCTCAAGTTTTATTTTGTCTGCTACGTTACCGCCGTCGAGAAAACCCAACTTTGAAATTGTACGCATAATACAGTCTTCATAAACTTTCTGGCACAAAGAGGTCTGCGCAAATCTAGTAAATTCGGTGTAATTTGACTTCAATTTTTAATTTCCTGTTTCTCTTGATCATTCATGATACCAGAGAGCTATTTATGAGTGAACCAGGGGAGTTTGCGTTAAAAGCTGTCGCACTTCAATTGGAAAATATTATATACTCGTATATGACAGGCAAACAAAATAAATAACACTTTGTTCTGCAAGTTCATCATGAATTTTAGCCATTCGCCAGAAAGTTTGCATTCTTTTACTTTTGACAATTTAATAAGAACTAAATTCCCAATTGCGTTCGTTTATTCTTTGAGAAAATGGCAAGGGTCAACATGGCTGGTGTACGAATTTTCAGTATTTTTTAAACAAATTTATAAAGAAATTCATAAAGCCACGACGCCATTGACGTGATTGATTGTATAGCAAAGTTTAAATAGTTCTACCTTTATTGGAAAGTTTTTGTTTGAAACTAAAAACTTTTCTCTCTTCAGTTTGCTATCACTGAGTTCCCGAGGACGGGTCGCTCGGTTGACAAACTAACGCACATTTTGAAATCAAAGTGGAACTTAATTTAGGTGGAAAAATATTTATTTTCGGACAATATTTGATGAAGTTCACCAGTTTGATGTTGTCGATTCAGTTGGCGTAGTAAGGGAGAGTAGCACTTTTATATAGTTACTTACATACTGTCCGGCCGATTAATAAACCCTTTAGAGATAGCAAGGATTCAACGTAGCCAAAGGGTGACAAATATCTCCTTTCGAACAGAATGGAACCGCTGTGAATCTTCGCACTAATGTTGTTCGCACAGTCCGTTCCTTAGGTGTCTAAACACATTATTTTGCACCTGGTGTTTTTTTTTTGGTTTAATGTTTCCCTTTTATTCATTTTACTGAAGTAAGAAAGTAAGTAAGTAAGTAAGTGAGGATGGAAGGAAGGAAAGAAGGAAAGTTCCTAAGGAAGGAAGGATAGACCTTTCTTTAAATGTCGAAACTTTCTAGCGAATAAAGGCACTAATTGGTGACACTAGTTAAGATCTAATATTTACATTAGAATAATTAAACTATAATAACAGAATCTGATAAATTTATTGAAACACAACAATTAGGCTTTAAATTATTACATTCACGCTAGTGAGACATAACAAGCAAGAACTGTTACGTTCTAGTGAGACTGAATCAGAAGTACGATATCCTCAAAATAATATTAACCGAAAAATTATGGCGTTGCGCTTAGCTTAGCTTACAACATTAAATTTTTGCCGTCTGTTTATCCAAGTGAATGGTCATTTGCTAAGTCATGGTAAAAAGAGAAAGTCTTAACTCACTGTAAAAATATATTTGCTTTTAAGAAACAATTCATTAGACATCAACTATAAACGTCATTAAGTAGATCTGTCAGAACGTGCATGAGCCCAAAGGCAAAGAGAATACATCAGCTACTTCAATCACTTGTAACGGAGGCCGATACTTGAAAATAGAAAAAAAATAGTCACAAGTATTTTGTATTCTACTACAAATATGTAATACACAGACCATCGGTTTGTTAATTGCTCAATTGCTGTTATTTTTTTTTCTTTTTGTTCGAGATAAGCCAGCCTTGAAAATTTCCAAGCTTGTGTCGTCCATAGCCAAAGAGTAACACTACGTCTTTTAGAAAGGAAGTCATAGCTCGTATTAAATCATAAAAGATCCTTTTCAGCGAAAGTTGAAAATTCAAGGTTCACTCGCTAAGTAAATAGTTCTGTTTAGTTTTGAAGTCCCCCAGTTTCGTATGTAATTGTTTATAGAATAATGTCTGTTCATTATCTATTTTGTTTGAAAAACTCTTTCAGGCGAGAATATAACACCGACAAAAGACAAAGAGCTATATCCTACTCATAAAGAACAAGTTGTTTGCTGTCAGAAAGGCCTGAGTTTTTATTATTATCGGTTTGAACGTTAAGCCCTTACTAGTGACAAGCATCTTAAATTTCTCCTTACAGCATCACTACTTGATCAAACGTGCTGATAATGATATTAAAGGTAATGATCACCAAAGAGGAAATGTCTTGATTTTAGGCAAAGTCTTCCAACTAGTACCATCAGAAATATATGAAGAACAGTAAGGAGAATGTGCATGTTGTTAAAGCTTAAAATGGTTTAAACGCTAGAGTGGTACTAAGATTTTGTTACAACTGTTAGCATGAATGTCATTTGTATCTTTTTTGTTCATTTTGTTTCTTCGAGCTCGTTAAACGTGTAGCTCGAAGGTGTCTATGCATCTATACACATTTAATGTGCAAAAGTCTACCTACATTGTCTCATCAGCAGATGTATTTAAAAATTCGAAATTTTTGAAGTCGAATTTGTATTTAAAATAATGAAAAACTGGTTCCACTCACTCGCTGGGATGCCAAAACTTGTATACGTATAAGCATTGCTCCCTGAGCTCAACTGGATGTTAAACTCATTTGGATAGTATTGTCTAGTTAGTGTCCGCTTCAAATCCGGTGTAACATATGCCAATGTCTAGCTCTAGGGTTATCATTCTGTTGAGAGCTTTATAAAAATACACATCGTGGTTAATGGTTCTTTCGTGGCTCTTTCCAAATCGCGGTACTGTTTGGTGTACGTCATTAAGCAGCTTTTAGTAAAACATGCTTCTCACGTGTCTTCTTTTTTTTTTTTTTTTTTTTCTGAGGTTTCTTTGTATTCTTGTTCGGAATTGTAGTTGTCCCCTATAAGGAAGTCTAAAGAAAGTATCTGTACCAGTTACCTTGTCAGTTACAAGGAGAGCGTGAATAAACTGTTGAGTGATAAAATAATTTAGGGTATGTTTTACATTGTTGAAAAGTTTCAGTGGGTGGGTATCGTGGGTTCGCTGTTCAAACACAATCTTAAGCCGGAATGCAGGCGAGGTATAGTAGTGAATACTACGGGTTAGCAATCGCTTTCCTCTTCAGTTAGTTTTTCGACTGAAATACATGGGAAACTAGTTTGCAACATGATATAGCTTTGGAACGTTTTCGTATTTGTTTGCAGTTGTTGCGGACGACTGAATCCATAGTGTCATCCGTCATTTCCGTTCACTACTTGGCGTGAAAATGTCTGTTGAGATCCGGAGTAATTTGTGTCCGTGAATTCTCAAGAAAGGCTTTACATTGTCTTGAAAAGTGCAGATTTTATTTATTGGGCAGATTGATTTAATTTAAATTTATCTACTATTTTTAAGACTGGTTTGTTCTGATGCCACTCATTGCGACCGGTCAGTACGTAAGCAAGTAATCAACTGTACATTTTCCTCTTTAAGACAAATCAAGTACAGCAGACTGGTAAACTTCACCAAACATTATCCATAATTTCGATTTTTGGCAGTAAGTGCGCGAGAGCTTGAGAACCGGATCGCCATTCTTCGAATACAGGTAACCAATGCAAGTGATGACAAAGACTTTTAAAAAGCTTTTAGTTTGAAACAAAAACTTTGCAAGAAAAGTAAGGTAAGGTAAGGTAACTTTATTGACGGTAGGTAGCTAAAAACTTTGCTAAACACACAAGAAACTTCATTGAGTCTACCGGTCATTATTTGCGTAGGCCTCAAGTTACATAAATACTTCATCCATTTGAAACACCTTTAACAGACCGACTGTGCTTGCCTTTATACCCTAACACCCCTTGATACTCGTTCAATTCAGTTTCATCCCCTCAGGGTTCATTTCTTTTGACAAAAATCGGACATGGTTAATTCGAGAGTCTACAACACTTCATTTGCGTCATCGTAATTTAGTTGAGTTGAGTCAGTAAACTAAATTGTATATGTTTGACTATTAGTAAAATGAGCTTGAGTTTATCTCAACGGATGAACAGGATCGTTCCTTGTATGAAAGGAATGATTCCTAGCACATAAGGATAAGCATAGGAAACAGCCTTACACTTGGAAAAATAACTTTGCTCCTTAGAGAGAACTAATTAAAAACTTCGACACACTGTCAGCTAAGAACATCATCAAATTTGTCTGCCAGGGGTTGCACGGGCTCAGTGATTAGAGATTGGCAATCCATAGCCCTTTTTTCTTTTATTGAATAACGACGTGCATGCATGATCACTGTTCGCTCTAAAGGTTATTTATCATTTTATCAGTTACCTCCAGACAATGTCCGCTTTCTTCTTCACTAATAAAATATCTTTATCAACGATGCAAAAACACTTTCCCTAACTTCACAAAATATTGTCAAAAACTAAATTTCTTTCCTGCTAAAATTATGTTTGACTATTAATTTCAGGTTGTAATGTGACGTGTGTTTATTCCACCGGATGATCATTCTTCGCATACAAGGAACAAAGTCAGGATAAACACAGGAAGCTCGCTCTTAATGGAGGGAACTGATCAAACTTCGCCACACAATAAAATAAAAACGTCATCAAAACTATCTGCCTGGGTTTCCAGAAACCCCTTTAAAAATAGACAAAAATAGGTTACTTGTATTTCACCACAAACCGTGCAATACACATTGTGTCGGTTTGTGAATTGCTTGGTTCCCTCGTCATTTTTTGTTTTTCGTTCAGGAAAAACAAGTGTTGAATATTAAAGACTAATTCCACTCGTATTGTCAATCCGTAGTCATTTAACAAATAATCGTTCTGATGCAACTTTTTTTGAACGGAAAATATGACATCCTTGTCTTACGGGCCCTTTCTGTGCTCCATTTTCTTATCTGAAAATCCTATGAAGCCGCCTACATCGTAAACAACCACCACCTTTTAATAGCCCGAAATAATTCTCTCTTAATAAACCTCTCCCGTCATTACGACCATGACGAAACATTCAGGTTCGAGTTTTGGCGCTTTTACGATTTCGGTCCTCCCCGAAATATCGCACATCTCGTGATCTTTGCGATTAGTGTTCCAGTGTGACAGGTAATGAAAAGACAAAAAGTGAAACCTATCTTTTTATTTTATTTCGGCTTTTCGTTTACGCTGCTTTCCTCTATTCTTTTTTACCTCTGAATAGGCCATAACTTGATGACCCTACCCTGTTAATATGCATGATCAAATTCTAGCTAGACAAAAGAACTGAAAGGAAATGATAGAAACGTTCCGCCGAAGGTTTACTCGCTTTGAATGATTTTTTGAAGCCTCTGTTTTCTCCAGCCCCAATCAGATTTCTGCCTAATCGTGTGTTATGTATTTGGCATATCAAACAGGTTTGGATGATGAAGGAATGGAACAGGACTGACTACTAAATTCCACTCCGGCGTAACGAGCAAGTTATTGGGTGCCAAGATAAAAGGTTTACTTTACTAAATAATTCACCTGGACGCAAACAATATGCACATCTTTTCATCTACTGGGGAAGACACAAACAAAACCAACTGTACAAAGTTTACAAAGATTGATTTATCATAGCAAGGGGCAAAAGAAAACGATCGATCGGCCGACTGTCTTCGGTGACGAATTTATTGTCAGAGGACTGGCAGGTTTTTATTCTCCATTTACAAGGTAAGCGCGAATAAACTGTCGGTCGTTAGAAGCATTTTTCAAACTGTACTACAAATGTTAAGACTTAAGGCATGCACATGAAGGGAAGCACCTCTAACCCAAACGACATAACACCATTCAGAGATAGTCAGGATTTTTCCGCCTTTCAGAGTTGCCCAGTAGATTCTCAGGTTTAACACTCTTTGTAGCTATAAGATAAGCCACTTTGTTTTAATACACGTAGCTTTTCTATATATACTGCAAACTAGTTTCGCGTATCTCTCCAAAAGTAGAAGTGGGAAGCGTTTACGAATCGGTAACATTCGCGAGTCTACCTTGAGTGGAGATCGCGACTGCGTCCGTTTACTAGATTCTGTCATTGCGCCAAGAACTCACGATAAGATCTTCCATTTAGACAGAAAGTCGAAACTAACAAACTAATGGCCATGATCGCACATCCACCTACAGATATGTTAGCTTATTTACCAGCTATAACGAGAAAGCGTTGCCCATTGTAACCCTGAAAGCGGAAAAACAAACTACTTGGAGATGTTTGTCGTTCTAATCTTTGCGTCCAAGTGAGTTTTTTCTCTCTTGACACGAAGCAATTTTATCTCTTAATTTTTTTAAACTGTCGAAACTTTCTAGCGTATAAAGACACCAACTGGCGACAATAGTTAAGAACTAATGTTTACATTAGAACTATTAAACTATAGTAACTGAATCTGACAAATTTATTAAAATCCAACACGGCTTGAAATTACTACAATCACACTAGTGACACCTAATAAGTAAGCAATAGCCTGAATAACTCTTCTAGTGACACTAAATAAGTACGATGTATTCAAACTACTTAGCATACTACTTAGCCTACTTAGCATAGCTTTGACTTGATTGAAGCTCTTTGCCGTGCGTTCATCCAACCCAGTGGTCATTTGCTAAGTCATGGTAAAAACAGGACGCCTTAATATTATAAGTCTATGTTAAACATTCAATAACTTTGTTTTTAGGAAAGAACTAATTATAGACTAATTATAGACCAACTAGAAACGTTATTTACTGGTAGATCTGCCAGGACGCACCTGAGCCCAAAGACTAAGAAAATAATTCAGCTACTTCACTGAAACACTTGTAGCTGACTCCAGCGCTTGTACTGAAAATGAAAAGAAAAAGGTCACAAGAACAAATGTGCAGCACACAGATCATCGGGTTGGCTAGTCGCTCAATTCTTGTCTTTTTTCTCTTTTGTCCAAGATAAGCCATGCAGCCTTGAAAATTTGAAGTCTAATTACAGACCTTAGCCATTTTACTACGGAATCGCGAACTGACACAACATCCTTTCAGAAGGGAAGTTTGGGTCGTATAAAATCATGAAAGATAAATAAATTAACCTTTCCAGCGGAAAGTTGAAAATTCTCGCGAGGTTAAGTTTTGAGGTCCCACTTTCCTCTATAGTTTGTTTCA
Organism: Siderastrea radians; assembly: GCA_964017195.1. Classification (NCBI taxonomy): domain Eukaryota; kingdom Metazoa; phylum Cnidaria; class Anthozoa; order Scleractinia; family Rhizangiidae; genus Siderastrea; species Siderastrea radians. The sequence continues at coordinate 35,068,980 of OZ024891.1, read as the reverse complement.
AAAACTCTCTCAGGTAAGAAAATATCACTAACATAAGACAAAGGGCGACATCCTTCTTATAAAGAACAAATTGTTCGGTGACAAGAAAAGCTGAATTTTTATTGTTAGTTAGTTTGAACGTTTAAAGCCCTTTAAAGCTCCAGTAGTGACAAGTATCTTGCATTCAAGCATCTTATTTCTTCTTACAGTATGAACAAACAAACATTCTGATCAGCAGAATAAAGGAAATGATTATCAAGTAAAACGTCTTGATTTTTAGGCAAAATCTTCCAACTTGTACCATAAGAAATATATGGAAAACAGTAAAGAGAATTTTTCTAACGATCCCTTTGTCACACTGATAAGTAAATTAGTCTGAAAGAAATTCAGTATCTTGTTTTTTTTTCAGTTTGTATCTTTAAGCTCTGTAAATTTGTAGACAGAAGGCGTCTATCTATAAACTTAATCCGCAAACGTCTACCTACTTTGTCTTACTGCAATTGTATTTAACAATACGAAAATAATAAAATCGAGTTTTTATTAAAAATTATGAAACTGAACTGGCTATGAACGCTTCCACACTGGGCTCGCGATTATATGGGCGGTAGAGAGCTCCATTCACTCGCTAGATAGCTGAGCTTGTAGCCTGATTGTCCCCAAAGCCCAACTGGCCATTTAACTTTTCTGGATGATATTGTCTAATTAGCCTCTTCTTCCGTGCATTTGATTTGTCGGCATGTATGACACAAGTCTACTGAGAAGCCTAACTTAGTATGACTTCTGTTTCCCGGACGATGCAGTCACTGAATGGCGGCATTAGGTAATAGCAGCGCTGCGTAAAAAAAAAAATACAGTTCGTGTTCCCTTCACTTTACGTCTGTTCTTTATACTAATTAGTCGTGAAGTTCAGAATCCTTCTCAAAGAAGGTTTCGAAATCTGATCATTGTCATGCTATAAAAACTGGGGCCCATTTAGGAAGGAGAATGCGAATAAACTGTTATGCGGTAGAAATAAAACTCCTTATGGACTACAAATTGAAAAGTGTTGGCGAATTAACAGAAACCGCCACTAACTCATTCGACAAACACTACCTAAACGCAATTTTTCTGCGTTGATGCCTCACTCAAAATCACCTCAGATCAATGCTTAGTAGGTTCTTAAGCCTCGTTGGCTTCTAAAATACTAATCCATTGCGATACTTTCAAACGGACGGTATTTTAAACTGATTACCTCTCACTGTGGTAGGAAGGCCTTTCTATCTGTAGACCGCAGTGTCATGACCCGGTTGTTCAAAGAGCGGATAATACTATTCACCGGATAAATCACTATCCAGTGGATAGTCAACTTTGTTTTGTAACATTTATCTGCTGATTAGCGTTATCCGCCCCTTTGAACAAACGGGCCCTGGCCTCTAAGCTCCCGGTTAGTTTCTTATTTGTTGATTTCATAACTCTTGTTTTGAACTTGAATGTTGTTTTCTGCGTGAGCTTGGTGTGTGAACACGGTCTAATTACTATAGACAACCGCTAGTGATGTGCGAAAAATGCGCTCGTGAACAGAGAAAGAGGAGAAACACAAGATCTCTGAGCACTCTGAACAGGGTAAGCCTATACCCAATTAGAAACAAAAACTACAGAAAATCTCGTGATGCAAACAGGATTGAACTGGAGTGTAATACGAGCACCTGTTTTGGCAGTTGACGAACCGTTTAACACCGTCATGGCTTAATGGAGCTGAGAATACAAAGAAAATAGCACACCAAAATGAAAACAACTAGCTCATGATCAGTTCCGGTTCACAAATTGTAGTCATTTGCGGTTTCCGGTAGTCAGTGGGTTTTAACAGCTAAACAGGGACACAGTTTACCTTACAACGTGTTCCTGTTTTCGGCAGGGGAAGGAACGTATTACACCCAATGTGTGCCGGAAAGTTAAAACAAAGCATCGGAAACTGTAAAATATCCGTAGTGCCTTTCGAATAACGGCAGAATTATAAATCAAACTTGTTTTTGGACCGAAAAAAATACACTAATGTAGAAATTAATTCAAGCCTGAGATAGGGAAAAGGGCGACCCAAATCGGTGCCGGATATGTTCCTCCACTATTGGTGAGCTTCCTGTCTTCAGCACCCAAGATTGCTCTTTTCCCTTTTTGAAAGACTTTTAATTAAGTAAGCACAAATTAAACTAAAGCGAAATATTTTCCCCCTGAGTTTAGTTTTTATCATAAGACTTCACATGACACGACTCCACGGCATTAACTAATAAATGTAAAAATTTATTAGACTAAGGGCCTGATATTTAGTTGTTCTAGGCCTAAGTCATTTCCAAACGAGTGCTCGAGTTACAAGAGGTTACAACAAGGCTATAACTTAAGCGTTACGTTCAGTTGCAGGTGGGAAACAGACCTTAAAATCTGGCTTTGACTCTTCTGATGGGCATATCATTTAGCACTGTACTGGAAGGAAACCAGAGTCAAAGTAATGCCAATAAAACGTGCGAGTTGTATTCCTTAGATAGAAAAGTATACCGCAAGCTCGAGGAACAAGCTTCAAAACTCTACATAGCAGCGCTCCATGACGAATGTCTACCGATAGTGTGTGCGGTGCATAAAGTTCAAAAGATGTCCATGACCGTAGAGTCCCCGTCCAGAGATGAAGTTAGAAAAAGAATCAATGAAGTTCTTCACGGAGATTATCTTGAAGAACTTGTCAAGTTACTCACGGAGAAACTGAACAATGTACTCGAAACCACTACAACTGGAGACGAGGAAAAGTTATGCACACACGTGGTGTTCGCGAACAAGGGCATTCTGCGCGTAGATTTGTTTGTTTATTATCGTTGGTTTAGACCAACGGAAGTCCTTGGCGAGTACAGGAACATTTTAGCATATTACATGCAAGTTGGATTACTGGATATCGCGAAAGCTCGGCCGCAGGTTCTGATTTACGAACTAATGAGAGCAACAGAAGAGGAAAAACTCAGCTATGCCTGCGAAAAGCTTGAATACAGAACAAAGTACACAGAACTACTCAATTACACTCTGCAATACAAAGCCAAGGTTCCCACGGGTAAGTTCAACCGGGTATTCTCGTTTTTAGGGTGGTAGGGGTATCCCACCGGAACCCCTCTTCTGAGCATCAAGAGCTGTGTCACACGACGCTCTTTTTCAGATATTCTTCTCTTAGGAAAAAATAACGTAACCAATTCACAAGTGGGAAATTGCAACATATTGGCAAGACTGTCTGAAAGACCTTACCTCTTTCTTGTCCGAAATGTCAGTCGAAAGCATCTTTTAAAACATAGATGCCTTTAAAAGATAGCAAAGTTCAAAAAATAAATCATCTTAGTAAAGTCAAATCACTAAAGAATAAAGATGAAATATTGCAAAATATTTTTCCTATACTTTATACATTTTCCTATACTTTTACACAGCTCAGAAGTCTGGGGAGCAAACGACAATACTACATATTCCACAGCCGGAAGTTGGAAGGCTTTCCCTCAAATTGAACATCTATTCAAGAATACTTAAATTTTGGATTTATCTTGAAAACCTTCCAGAAAATAGCTTTGCTAAACAATGTCTCCAAATCTCAACTCAGTTATATTTACTTTAAATGAAATTCTTCAGATGCATGGCTACACCAAAAGAGAACGAGTCTAAACAGTACATGCAGTTCTAGATTATAATGCACAAACTGTTGAAAATAACTTCCTAAAATAAAACAGAACATCGTGATTGCTTTGAAAAGTTACTGATCAATTTGACACGATACGGTCTAATAGGAAACTACAATTTTGTTCTACGTTTAAGACTGATCAAAGCAGCTCTTTTCAATTAGAATGAATTAAAAATGTATAGTATACTCTGTCAGACAATCTGTTGCAGACTGTTAAGATCTGATAATCATGACTTAAGAATCGAAACTGGCAGACGTTGTATTCTGAAAATTCCTAAAATCCTAAAAATGTGCCAAAATTGTTCTTCTAATGAGGTAGAAAATAAACTTCTCTTTGTTTTTTACTGTAATTCGCATAAGTGTGTAATGCGCCGATCAATTCGAAACTTCAACATCCCCCCCCGGGCATACCCCGGGCATTTGACTGTGCATCATGCCCGGGGAGGGGGGAATTTGAACGTTGCGTTGGAAGGGTGGGGAATTTGAACCGGATTTATCTCTTGTTCTGACATAGTAGGCCCGTGAGTTTTTTTCGCTTTTTGCAGGGTGTGACGGATTTACAAGATAGAATTTCGCCTTTGTTAGTGAATAACTCTTTCAAAAGGGTCTTTAAAGACGTTTGAAGGTATCAAACGGTATATCTCTCTCTGAAAGGCGTGTAAAGTGTTTGATTGAAGACGAAATTTGTCTTTGCGAAGAGGTAGTTCAGTACTAATTGGTGGGGCATTTGAACGGCTTTTTTTGCCCTGAGGGGAGGGAATTTGAACAAGCCAATCTTCAAAAGTTCAAATGCCCGGGGGGTTGCCCGGGGGGGGGATGTTGAACTTTCGAATTGATCGGCGCATAAGGAAAACGTTTTTAACGATATAACTTTGAAATATTCCGACTTTACTACTCTTAGTGAACATAAAAAGTATTTCTTTTTAATAACATAGACCCTTTTATTTGTAAGAAACCAGGTTATTTTGTTTTCGAGGCTTTCCAGAAAAGAAAACAAAGATCATGATTGTAATTCAATTGCTATTGTTTATTTTATTATTCATTGCTGTATGATTACTTCTAGTATTCCTTTTTTTTCCACGCAATACAATCTGCGTATTTGGGAATGCAAATATATTGTTGTTGTTGTTTTTTTCACTGGATATGTCATGCAAAAATTCAGGGGTGCACATACGCGACAGTTTAGTCGTTAAGCGCAATAATGAGCAAGCAGTAATGAGAGGTCCTGTAACGTATTTACTCATTTTACTCCTGTAGACCCTGAAGAAGGTTTATTTTGCAACAGAAATATCGGGCATTTTTTGTTACATGTATTTTTTTAGCTTATGTATATATATCGAAATATTACGTACGTTGTCGTCTTCTGAGTCTTTCTTTACTACCGTTAAGACCAGTCTTACCCTGTATTCATAATCCTGCCTGCCCGCCTGCCTGTCTTCCTTCCTTCCCGGCTTCGTCCATCCATCCATTCATCCATCCATCCATCCATCCATCCATCCATCCATCCATCCATCCATCCATCCATACGTCCATCCATCCATCCATCCATCCATCCATCCATCTATTCGTCATCCATCCATCCATCAATTCATCCACCCATTTATCCATCCATCCATCCATCCATCCATCCATCCATACACCCATTCCTTCCTTCGTTCTTTCGTTCATTCATTCGTCCACGGAGTCCACTAACGTGTACATTTTTTATTAGTTACTCCTAAACGCCTAGTGGTAGTTACTGTGACAATTTGCCACAAGACAGAAAATCATGGCCCTGGCTGTGGGCCCTTCCCGCGGGTACCTATGAAAGGTAAGTGTTACGATAAACAACTTCTTATAAGGGAACTTAAGTGTGCTAACAATCATATACTCTTGGCAGTCGGGACTTTTTGCAAACTGGACAACGGCACGTGTTTTAGCTTCGAGAAACATAAAAGTCTTGATTTATCAACTGAGTTGATGAGGTAAACTGGAACACAATACTATTGTTAGAGCATCTCGAGTTAAGCCAGCATAATAGTGTTATTTAATTTTGTAGATAATAGTGCCATTTTGCACCATAACGGTGGGGAATTTTTTCTAGCTAGTGAGGGTGACCTTTGTCGTTTCTTGGGTAAAATTGATAACATATCAGACAGTCTCATTACTGGATGAGGCAATTGTTAATATTGCAACAATGTAGACTTGTTTTAAATGTGTTCTCGAGAAGTTTTAGGCTGAGTTCGCTAAGTTAAACCGGTGAGAAGATGGTGTGAAAGATCCTTTTTCCGAACATAAATAAACAATAGTTTTTGTTTGGCGCGAAAAATTACACGCTTACTTATCTGCGGGCATTATTTATTCCGAGAAGCGAACAGCTCGTGGAGAACGGCTTTTGCTCTCGAAAAACTGTGAGCCTCAAGGAACACACAATGTCCAAAAAGGAATATCCGTGCATTCATAGACAAATAAAGGCTAGGCCCAGTTCGGTTCAGCTCATGTGCGGTACAGAGTCTGATTTTTGTTGAAAGCCGAGTTTGCGTCAGAAGCATTTACTGTACCGGATGTCGAAGTTTTCTCTAGCACCGTCTCATCGAAAAGGATGCTGATGACTAACAACAAAACACACTTCCATCTTGGGATTGTGTCACGTGACACAGTTTGGCCAATCAGCATAACGCTCACTTCAAGGAGCAGAGTGTATCCACCCCTATGCCTGATGATGTAAACCGTCATAATGATTCTTTTTTACTCTCCCTCGCTCATTGCTGTCTTTTTAGTTGGTCATAAGCCAGATATTCCAGATTTGATTAATTACATGCAGTCAGGAGACGAGACAAAGATCACCAATGCCGCTGGATACTTACAACACTTGTGCTACGTTAATGAGACCCTCAAAAATAAAGTCAGGTATGCTTCGCATTTAACTCCTCTCTCCTCGAGTTCTACATAGATAATCCCTTGTTTCACGATGTTGAAACCACGATGTTTTCTCTGCTTACTGCTACTAGTCTTCATTAGGCGATGAAGTCAGCTGTGCCCGGTGCTTATTCCTCTCAACTGATTTGCAACACGATAGTAGCACAAGCACATGGACCAGCTGTGATTGGTGCATTTCGAGCGTGATCATGAAGCTGTTTCCTCATAGGTCCACTGTCCGTTTCCGTACTGTTTGTGTATTTTGAAAGATGGCATTCACTGTTCGGGAATTCTAACTCCATCATCCCTATTAATGTTGTTACGGTGATCACTAACAGGTTCAACATTAGTATTATGTGCTGAACTTGTGTTTGATCACGGTTTAAACCGTCCATCAGCAACGCTCAACATAGTGTCAATTAGCCTCAAAAAAATATTCAATTAGGTCAATCAACATGATGAACGTGTTGATCACAGTCAAGAAAATATTTCGGAGTCTATCTAAACTCCTTTCAGCAAAACAAACACCATTAAATTAAGCGGGTTGGGGAGAACGAGGATCAAATGTTCTACAACGGTTTATTATGTGCCGATGGCTCAACGCGCAGTAAGCAATCGTTCGGCCGGGACCTACATCCGATGACTTCATTAATCCATGACCCGTAAAGGGGGGAGCGGGTACTTCATATAGTGAGCTAAACGGGGAAGTTTCACCCGAAGGGAGTGCCACTTTTGTACTTGCTGCCAAAGAAAGGGTACGAAATTTGTTATTTTACTGCTATGGCTAAACAGTCATCATTATACATCATTATACAAATTCTCCTTACTGGTCTCCATACATTTTGTTGAGTACTAGTTGGGAGAACTTGTTCAAACATCAAGACAATTCATGTTTGGTGATCATTGCCTTAATTCTTGTCACTTGCAAGTACTATAATGCACTGATATGATGAGGCGAATTATTTGATGCTGATCACTATTGGGGCTTAAAATGTTAAACTGAAAGGTATATGGCAGCTAATCTTAGTACTAAAAATGGTTGCAAAATTTTGGCAGAAATTACAACGCAAAAACTGAAATAAGACGGGTTGGAGCCTTCGCGCCAACTAAAAAGACGTGATTACACACCGGCTGTTTTTGGTTAATGGTTAAGGCGAAGAAAGGAGCAATGTCACTTCTAGGGATATATGGAACGGCACCATCTTGATAAAAGCTAGCCGAAACAAAGAATAGTGAAGTGCATTCCACTGCAAACCCGTCCCAAACCTCATTTAGTACCCTCCCCGGTTCCTTACATGACTTTATCTTTAAACAAACGATAATGCACTTAATTATTACAGTACTTTCTACGATGAATACCAACCACTCTTAGCTTTCAAAAGAAGGGGGACATAACAGGGCTTATACTCGTAGACAGAACCTCAGGACCCACTTTTTTCGAGTAAAGGGGGGTTTTACAAGCCACTTAGATGAACCTCGTGAACGAAACTTCTGACTGACCTGGAAAATTAAGTTGATACATTAATGCTTTGCTTTCTTGTGTCTTGAAAGAGATCTATCGGCATAGAAGTTAACCGTCAAATAGCATAAACTCTAACCGCCGACAGATTGATGAGAATTTTTTCTGTCGGTAAAAAGAAGTGCCAAAATGTTACAACTTTTGCCCTCTAGCTGACAAACGCAGGGTAATTTTTACTGTCAGCAGTGTTCTTTTGGCCGCTAAACGGGCTTAGTTGTCAAGAATCCAACGAACGGGGATTAAACCGTCACCGTCAACAGGACTTAATTCAAATCCATACCTCCATACCCCCGTTATTAAGTCAGCCGTTCTTATATTACTAGAAAATGGCTCAGGGAGCGAGGTCTTAGCACCCCTTAGTGACAGGCCCCTGAATTCGCAGCATGCTAGCGCGGTCTTATTCAGCAGTAACGTTTCCCACAAAATCGATAAATTTTCAAAAAAAAAACTCACTCTTAAACTTCAGGGGCGTCAAGGTTGGTCCTTTACCAACTTCAACACGCGACAACTTATATTACTGAGAACGTTCAGTGTCCCTTTAGCTGGAAAGGGGCCAAGTTAATTAAGGTTTTTCTCTGCCTTGTTTTAAAGCATTTTTCACTGAAAATTTTAATTTATAGTTAAAATTCGTCAAAGTAATAACGAAGGATCAAGGGAAATTCATGCTAAAATTTCCTTATACTGGTTAAAATTCCAAGTTAATACTACTCCTGGATTTGCCCATCCCCGGAGAGGCAGGGGCAGATATTCGGGGTGAGGGAAAGTCGAAATTGGCGGAGAAAATAGGCGGGAAATCACCTCTCTGTGGTGGTGCTTATTATGTTGGGCAAGCTAAGGTGGTTCTACCTTCTTCTTCTTCTTCTTCTTCTTCTTCTTCTCCTTCTTCTTCTTCTTCTTCTTCTTGTAATTATTATTAATTTATGTACCAATACTTATTTTTGTTGTTTGACGCTTTTGCAATACTGTCGGGATTCAATTTCAATCTTTTGTGATTTAACAAAAGAATACTTGTTGTTGTTTTGTATTTATCTTTTTTTTGTCCTGCATTCTATCTTTTTATTCATGTAACAGAGAGCTCCATGGTATCCCAGTGATCATCAGGTTATTGAGGCACTCTGAATGGCGTGTTAGATATGCCGCTATCTGTCTTTTGAGAAATCTCTCATTTAGTATGAAAAGCGAGCGGGTAAGAATACCTCATTTGTTTTTTGCTTCTCTCTTTAGCCAGGTCTTAGGGTACTGTCGTTCCCGGAGACGCTGGTCCCTTTTAAACCGGGAAGGGTTATAACATGTTGATGTAAGCTCGCCGTTACCAGCCATGATGTTTAGAATGTTGAACGCTTTATTTTTCTTCCCTCATCGGCTTACCAAGGGTGAGATTCTTTTTAATGATCCAGATCAGGATCAGTGATCCATGATCTCTCGGATCATGTTTTCAGTGCTAGCAAAGTCAAGTGTCCTGTTAGGCATTTTTAAAACTATACTTTTATGCATTCACAAATTGTGAAAATACAAGCGGTAATATTTCGTACTATCACTTGATTTCAAAACACACGGAAAACTCGTAGGTCGGTAAATTATGATCGTCCGGGTGAGTGTTCTTCCTGAGAAGAACTGTTTGTGGTGACATTGACTGACGTTTCGACAACCTGAGCCGAAGTCATCATCAGAGTCAAGCGAGCTGTGAATCGTCTGTAGATGATATAAGTCTCTGGTCGTTGCCCTGATTGGCCGACGATCTCGTGATGTCATTGGTTGTCTGTCAGTTAAGCCCTGATGTTGCTGGCTGTGAAGACTGTAAAACGTGATTGGTGTGTTTCGATCCGTCTTATGTTAGTCAAATGTCCGTTAGTCTAGTGTTAGTAAAATTAGTCGGTTTGTCTATTGTTTGTCTGTCTTGTTATTGTCGTCAATAAGTCGTTTGTAAGGTGCAAGCAGCTGTTGGTAACGGTTCAGTGGTGTTTGTTCTAAGTCAGTAGTAAACCAGCTTTCCACATCGAGTGATTCGTTGATAGTAGTCCAAACTGTAGGTAACTCATTCAACAGGGTCCCCACCAGTCGATTCTGTGATTTGTTTATAAATGGTGCTCAGATCATGATGATTGTTGATATCACCATTTCTAGTCGCTCGTTTGCGTTCAATCAGTCGAATGTTCAAATTCCTGCCGGTCTCACCAATATAAGTGGCCTGGCAGTCGCAGCATTCGATCTTATAAACTGCTCTCTATCTGTCGCTCGGTTCGTCTTTGTCTTTAACGTTCGTCAGTAGCTGTCGTAAAGTAGTGATGGGTTTGTGAGCAACGCGGATGTTTAGGGTTGTAGCAGGGGCGTAGCTACCTGTACGCACGGACGCACGTGCGTACCTGAAAAAGTCGAAAATAAAATAAAATGAATTTAAAAAAGGAAATAAATAAAAGATAATTATTTTAAAAAGCACAATTTACCTCAAGTCATTTTTCTCCGCTTGTTTCTTTGAAATTGGTTTATAAAACAACGGACGGCGTTTTTCCACACCCGAATGTCGGTTTCCAAAGAGAAGCGACGTGATTCATTGGTGGACCGAATGGTCCAAAAAAAGGCGGGAAAATAGCGAGCAAAAAGCAAGCGGGATGGTAAAGAGTGAACGCATTTTGGTCACCTCGTGTTATAGCCTACGGCGCAGTTACGTCTATGGCACACAGCACACAAATCACTCATTTGTGTATAAGAAGAAACTCTGAGATACCGCCAACATGTTCGTTTTAGTAACGATAAGCGATCGGAGCGCTTCAATGATCCCAAAAAAGCAACTTAATTACAAAGAATTTTACGACTTTGCTGTCATTTCATATCAGGTAAGAACGCATACGCTTAACACCAAACTTCACTATAGTGACGATAAGAAAATTTAATCAAGGCTAATGAAAAAATTTAGGGCTTGAGTGAGGGGGGCGGGTGAGTGGGGAATTTGGAAAATTGTGCGTACCTCTGGAAAAATCCTGGCTACGCCCCTGTGTAGGATTCGTGCTATAGTTTCAGAAGTCCCTTTGATGTAAGGTATGGTTGCAGTAGTGACAGGTGTCGCGTTAGTGTTCGTGGCATTCGGTTCGAAGTTTCTGTAAGTGTTGTGTCTAATAAAGTCCCGGCTGTAATTTTTCTTGTTGAAAACGTTGTCTAAGCACTTGATTTCGTCCGTTAAGCTGTCAGGTGAGTCACAAACTAGTTGCGCGCGTCTTGTCAGGGTCTGTATAGTCGCAGCTTTGTGAGAAGTAGGATTGTAAGATGATTGGTCGAGTAGTCTGTCGGTATGTGTCGGTTGTCGTCTGTAGTTTGTTATTGTCGCGGGTAACTAAGTAACAACTCTTCTATTGAACTACCGCTACCTGCAGACGACTTAATGGACTAACTGAACCTTTGTCTTACTTGTACTTACTTTCAGTACAACGGCAAGCACTACAAACAGTTGCACGGAACAACTAGGGGCTCACCAGTTTCCGTTGTTGCGGCAGAAATCGTTATGCGAAAAATCGAGGAACGAGCTCTCTCAACTTACGAACGAACACTACCACTTTCGCTACGTTACGTTGACGATACCTTTACAGCCGTACACAAAGACAAAATCGACGATTTTCACGAACACCTCAAAAAACAAAACGCCGACATACAGTTTACTAAGGAGATCGAGAAAAATGGTAAAATACAGTTTCTAGACTGCTTAGGTAGCCACGACAATAACAAACTACGGACGACAATTTACAGAAAACCGACACATACCGACAGACTACTCGACCAATCATCTTAAAACCCTATTTCTCACAAAGCTACGACTATACAGACCTTGACAAGACGTGCGCAACTAGTTTGTGACTCACCCGACAGCTTAACGGACGAAATCAAGTACTTAGACAACGTTTTCAACAAGAACAATTACAGCCGGGACTTAATTAGACACAACACTTACTGAAGCTCCGAACCGAACGCCACGAACACTAACGCGACCGGCAGTGCGGCTGGTGAGACCGGCAGGAATTTGAACATCTGACTGACTGATCGCAAACGAGCGACTAGAAATGGTGATATCAACAATCACATTGCTGAGCACCACTTAAAAACAAACCAATGAATCGACTGGGACTCTGTTGAATGCGTAACCTACAATACGGACGTCAGAACCAAATTTTCTCGCATTGATAGGTTACCAAATTTGCTTCCCAATGGTGCTCCTCTCTTGCGGCCTTGGGCCGCAAAGGAGCTCCGCTATAAATGTACGCGATCGGCCCGTGATGAGAACTGAATAAATCAGGCTTCAATAAAAGACGGCCAATTTACAGGGCTGTGGCTAAAAGTGGGACGGGGACGCGGGGACGCTTTGTTTGGGGACGTGGGACGCTGGAACGCGTGGGGACTTGAGGGTGGGGACACGGGGGCGTGAGATCGAGGACGTGAAACGGGGACGTGGGGACGTGAGATCGGGGACGCGTGTTATATAGCAAAAAATCGGGAAAAAGTGACTATACACACTTCAGTCAAACTCGCTGTAGTTTTGATGCTTAAGACCTTAAGTCCTCTAAGGTGACAAATAGTTGAAGAGCGAATACAATGTAATATCGGGAAACAACAGACAAACAGCGTGTCTGTTTTACATTAATGCTGACAAATAGCTATAGATGATCATAGATCGGAGGACAGCTTCCAAAAGCGTTGCTGGCTACCAATGTCTGTCCATTTATGATCTTGCTCACCAACCCCACCTATGAAATGTGGGTTGAAAAACATGTCTGTGGTCGGAAAGCCATGTGCAACTTTACAGTATCGCATACCATAGCTCCCGCGTTTTCATCGACCACATGACAGGAAAACTGTTCAAAAATGTGAAAAAGATGGCAAGATATAATATTCACTAAACTTCGTCAAATAGAATGCAGCAAATTTTATGATTTCATTCACAGACTGAAAACCAAGAGACCATAGCAGAATGTGGCGGAACAGAAGTTCTGATTGAAATCTTACAAGAAATGGACAAGACTGAGGTAAAAAAAATAAACACTAACACCACAGGCTCCCCAACCGTAGTGTGCGAGTAACGTTAATTTAAAGTTTTGAAGCTGCAGATGATATGGTAGTGGTGAAAATATCTAGAATGTCTAGAATAATTCAACTAAACTTATTTAGCTTCACTTCATCGCTTCTTCATTTCTTCTACCTACTTGCATTTTTAAAGGACTGATTAGTGATCGAACTATCGAAAATCCTACATTTTTAAGCGTCCGTTCCATTACTCCAATGCCTCTCGGTGTGCCCTGGACGGTTAGAAAGCATATTTCTCACCTCTGCCACTTTTGCCACGGCCCGGGTTTCTTATAGAGTGGACTGAAACGAGAGTGGCAAAAATGAAACACGTGCCCTCAAACACAGAGACGGACGGTGAAAAAAGTAGGGACGTTTTATCGTGTAGGATTTTCGATATTGTGATCTCTAATTATAATCGGTCAGCTAAAAATCAACAACCCCTACGGCAATAAAGGAACAAATTCCGATTGAAAATGCAGCGGAGTTGACTCTTTATGACAGCCTAAGTGGCCAAGACAAATAAACAGGCATGGGAGTACAGACATTCACATATTATGTGATTGTTTCAATATATAGAACGGCTTTTTTCATGTGAATGTCGCAACCAATTTGATTAAATATTCTTTATATAATACAGATCGGAAATCTCGCCGTTGATCATCGGCGAAGTGAAACCGTCTGTATAATGAAGGACTCAATATCTCCCCGTTGATCACCGGCGAAGTGAAACCGTCGGTATAAAGTAGGCATCGATATCTCGCCGTTGATCATTACATGTATTTATGTAACCTGAGGCCTACGCAAATAATGACCGGTAGACTCAATGAAGTTTCTTGTGTGTTTAGCAAAGTTTTTAGCTACCTACCGTCAATAAAGTTACCTTACCTTACCTTACTTTTCTTGCAAAGTTTTTGTTTCAAACTAAAAGCTTTTTAAAAGTCTTTGTCATCACTTGCATTGGTTACCTGTATTCGAAGAATGGCGATCCGGTTCTCAAGCTCTCGCGCACTTACTGCCAAAAATCGAAATTATGGATAATGTTTGGTGAAGTTTACCAGTCTGTTGTACTTGATTTGTCTTAAAGAGGAAAATGTACAGTTGATTACTTGCTTACGTACTGGCCGGTCGCAATGAGTGGCATCAGAACAAACCAGTCTTAAAAATAGTAGATAAATTTAAATTAAATCAATCTGCCCAATAAATAGTAAAATCTGCACTTTTCAAGACAATGTAAAGACTTTCTTGAGAATTCACGGACACAAATTACTCCGGATCTCAACAGACATTTTCACGCCAAGTAGTGAACGGAAATGACGGATGACACTATGGATTCAGTCGTCCGCAACAACTGCAAACAAATACGAAAACGTTCCAAAGCTATATCATGTTGCAAACTAGTTTCCCATGTATTTTATACTCGGATATATTTCCGGGCAAACAAAACAAACAAAGTTTGCTCTGCAATGCAAGTTCGTCATCAAGTTTAGCCCTTTGACTGGTGTTCAGATTTTCATCAAAACTTTTTCGATTAAATTCACAAAGAAATTCACAAAGCGACGACGACATTGTATCGTAAAAGAAAATAACTCTTTAATATTAGTCATTAAAAGCAATTGCACACAGGACTGAAGTAGCTAAACTATTTTATTTTTCGTATATTCTGGCCGCGCAAGCCCAGACAGTCCATCTTCATTGGAAAGTTTAGTTGTTTCAAACTTAAAGAGCTAGCATTTTGCTCTTTGAAGTCGCGCCCAAAATTGGACACGTTTTTCTGGTATAGCTCTGCCAGAATTTGGTCGATATTCAAAATGGACACACGTATGGATGGATCTGTCTCTTGCTGTGTTAGCTGCTTATCAAAACAATCTGGTTTCGTCAGAAAATGATGACGTCACAAGTGGCTCAATGTGTCCCGACTCCAATGTCGGAAAAATGCGACTCTGGAAGCGAAAGAGTTAGCTAAACTACGTAAAATCGTTTGTGATGGCAAGTATTACTCGTCTGAGACTGATTTTCGTTGATTAATCAGATTTACTGAAAAAAAAACCACATTTGAAAGAAAATGTTTATTTCTATAACCCTTTCCCAGCCGACTTTCCCGGCCGAATACGAGGGATGGTCATCCGGTTGCCAAACTGGCGCACGTTTACTGCTGAAAATCAAAGTAGAACATAGGGGAGGTATTTCCCTAATGCGCCTAAATTTGCAGTACACTTTGTAAATTATATGTAACGATCGACAGTTTATTCATCAAGTTTACACTGTAAATAAAGAATAAAAACCTTCCAGTCCTCTGACAACAAATTGGTCACCGAAGGCCGGTCGGCCGATCCATCGTTTTCTTTTCAGGCTCCTTGCTATGACAAATCAATCCAACTTCGAACACTTGGCCAGGTGTTGTTTGTGTCTTTCTCTGCAGATCAAAAGATATGCATTCAGGTTAATTATTTAGTTCATATTTCGGAGATGACTACATTATTCGCTGCGATAATATGCGAAAATCGCCGGCAATCGCCGGCCTCGAAAATCGCTCACCCGATCGCTGACGATCAATTTCGCCGCGACGAGCATACAACATGATCGCCTAGTGGGCAGGTGTCGCTGGCTTAAGGTAATCTTTTTTCTCTTGCTCGTTATGAGTGGAATTTGGTAAACAGTTCCAGTGGTGTTCTTTGATGTGCAAAATACGTAACACACGGTCAGGCAGAAAACTCCGGCAGTGGGGCTGGAGAAAACTGGGGCTTCAAAAAGCGGTGCATGGAGAGCTAGTTCACCACAATTGTCGAGTTTCGGCTGAAAGTTTGCATTCTTATTTAATAAAAGAAAAAAGGGCTATGGATTGCCAATCTCTAATCACTGAGCCCGTGCAACCCCTGGCAGACAAATTTGATGATGTTCTTAGCTGACAGTGTGTCGAAGTTTAATTAGTTCTCTCTAAGGAGCAAAGTTATTTTTCCAAGCGTAAGGCTGTTTCCTATGCTTATCCTTATGTGCTAGGAATCATTCCTTTCATACAAGGAACGATCCTGTTCATCCGTTGAGATAAACTCAAGCTCATTTTACTAATAGTCAAACATATACAATTTAGTTTACTGACTCAACTCAACTAAATTTCGATGACGCAAATGAAGTGTTGTAGACTCCTCCTCCCCACCGGGGAGGAGGAGGGGCCAAGGCTTGTACTGGACCCAACGGTAGCCTCACTTCTATGTGCCATCTATCAGCTGGCCAACAAGAATGACAAAAATTCCAAGTTAGCTATTTCTTTATTTGATTATTCACTTAGCCGTACAGTAATTTAGCTATTTATTAAAGGGGCAGTCTCGTCACTTTTTTGTATCACCGTGAAAAGCCAAAAGATGCATTTTTTGTCTATGGAAGCCTAAAAATAATGGTCCAGTATTGTTAAAATGGATTTCTAGCTCAGGAGAAACTATTAAAAAGTATGTTTGGGTAGGGATGGCCAGGACAGAAATGGTGTCCAACTTAAAAACTTCTGACAGAATTTTTCAAGTTTCTGTCCTTGTGTCTAAGATGAAATCTCTAAAACCTAATTTTGGATTGTTTTTGTTTGAAAATTCATCTGATATTGTTCCCTTGGTGGTCTAAAAGCAATTAAGTGTGAGCAAGGTACTTTGATATAAATTAACCAAATTTGTGACCAAGAAAATAGGAAAATTGCCATGAGACTGCCCCTTTAAATTAACAGCTTATTTATTTCAGTAATATGACTGAAATATCCAGTCTATTCTGATTAGCAGAGAACAGGCAAATTAATCGCCAAATTTTTAATTCGCGTTACGATGCAAATTAAGGTTCCTTGACATTAGCAGTGGCCCGAAGAAAGCGGTAATTTCGAAACATTAAAGAAAAAGCCGACCACTAGTTCTATCCCTCGACAGGTGGGAAAGTATTAGAAGAGCAGAGATAACAACAAAAAAACCAAAAGCGCTGCGAAATTAGCCAAACGACTGTAGCGATAAACTCGCGAGCTGTTTAGCAAGTTAGCACGTGGAGCAAAAAAGAAGGGTGTCAAGAATATCAGCCTAACAGCCTTTAAACGACTGATAGGAAAGAGAACGAGGAACGACGAATCTATAAGGAAATCACCAGCAAGAAAATCAGTCCATGCAATTCTTTCTTTTTGATAGCATCTCTTTTCAGCTTGAAATTCAGCTCCAGTCGGCCCAAACAGAGGTCAAAAATTTCACCAAGCAATTTCAGCAGCCCGTAGCACAACTTTCTCATAAGAAAAAACTGTTATGTTATGACTACATAGTCGTGTTCAACGTTGATCTATTAAATAGCTGCTGTCGTTCACTTTAAATCTGCGGATTGAATCTAAACTGAACGAGCTGTCGGTTGTAGGCGTTTTGCCGAAGAAGCGCAGATTGAACATTTCGTTTAAGGTGGCTCCCTATAGTTTTATGACCGCGCGCGCGCTGATGTTGTGAGCTGTAGTAATCTGCGCGCGCTCACATGAAATCGTAAGATTTTCCTGATATTTTATGACGTCAGCTTAGCCAAAAAAAGCAAAGTTAACAGTGAATTTTCTTGCGTTTCCTTCGGTGAATTTTTTTAAAAATTTTCCACATTTTGAGATACTAACGTTACCTTCAACATACTATTTTTTGGAGAAATTCTGTCAGAACAATTCGGTTTGATGGTAGAAAATAAGAAATCACGTGATATCGGTGAAACCATCTGAACGACACCATATTTTTTTCCCCTGCAAAATGTTAGTAAAAATCATTTTCACAAGATAGGAAAGTTTAAAAAAATTTAAAGAATAAAGATGAATTAATGGAAATATTCGTCATTCTTTAGACGTTTTGTTGCCATGACAAGGGCCTATGCCTAAGAAGTAAAAACTAAAAAATAAGTGTAATTATGTTGGTAATCTTACTGGCAAATCTCATGAACAAAGATTGCAAGACAACAGAACTAGGCTTTCTTTTGTAACTCTTGCCAGTTTGTATAGTCACTTTTGTAGAAACTCTAGGGAGCCACCTTAAGTTTTGCTCCAATTTTAAAAGCTGAGCAACACTTCAATCACTGTACCTCGGCGTTTGTTTTGGTTTTTAGCTTATTTTGATTGTTATGCTCGTCCAATTTTGTTAGAGTTTTCAAAGATAACTTGTATGGTAGATCCTTAATTGCAGTCGCACTTGTATGATTACCTATATTTTTTTGTTTATTTATTCTCTACAAGCGAACAACGAAAGATACGGCATCACATCTCTTACACTCCTTTAACGCAATATATATGATTTAGTGTAACAAAACTTTTGCGAATATTTGTACGCAGGTGTCAGAATTAACAACCAATTTAAAATTTTTCCGTGGTCTATTTAACAATAGAGTTCTTCGGTCGAAGGCACTATCGTGCGATAGGTTACCCGAGGAAATTTGATGTTCATAACAAATATCACGTTCGAGGGCTTATATGAAGTTTGTATGAAGTTTGAACATCAAATTTCCGAGGACACCTGTCACACATAGGACCCGAGACAGAAGGAATCTATTGTTTTTTTATTGTACAACGCTAGAAATTGAGCGAAAATTGTCAAAAACGGGCACTACATATGCGCTGATAGGCACCCGCTGAAGAGAGACACTATCGCGTCACGTGATCGATTTCGACCAATGGGAGAACGCCCAAATTTAGCATTGTACTAGAAGTGGTTTTGTACTATAAGCACTTTTAAGCTGTTGCGTGCTGATTACGAATGTAAATTTATGGTTTTGTCAGAATATATAAAAATCCCTTTTAAAAAAGTCTACCAGAGTTTAAATTAGATTCTCTGACTAGTTTTCTAGCTAAAACCAGAGGAATCCACAGGATGGTGAGGATAGCAACAGACCAAGAAAACCTCTATTCGCCCAGGGTCATGAAAATTGCTAATCAGGTAACTACGATGTATCAACCAGTCATTCAATCAGTCAGTCAGTCAGTCAGTCAGTCAATCAGTCAGTCAGTCAGTCAGTCAGTCAGTCAATCAACCGATAGATCACTCAGTCGGTTGTGGAATTAGTCAATCTGACAATTGTAAAATGCCTGCATTTTGCTTCTTTGTTTTTATTTTGTTTTGTTGTTCTCTTTCACGCTTTTGCTTTCTAATTTCGGCTGTAAAATTGGGGTGGGGAAGCATTCTGGAGTGCAAAAGACGTAACTTTGAATGAATTTTTAGTCACGGACAAAAGTAACTATTGCCATACAAATCTCTTAAATTTGTACGCTCTACTTGAACTTTGAAGCCTTTCATACCAAAACAGCCAAACTTTTCAGAATAGACTGCATGTTTTGGCAGCCTTTTCTGAGTAAGGTCTATCGTTTCTTTGGGATGCAGATAAAACGACCTTCATTTATTTAGCAAGTGTCTTTGCCTGGTTACAGACTACAGCCAGTGGTTAGTGTCTGTGACCATAAATGGCGTTTCACCTCGACAGGAGACTATCCAAAAACCGGAAGATCCTGTAGTATAACCGTGTTACCTTTCACTGGCAAACTGTGAAAAGAAAGTAGTGGCCCGTTTACTTCGGAAACTAACTACACTGACCAGCTTTTCCCGGCTCGCAAATTTTTCCCCTAAAAATGGTCGTGAGAGACCCACGGGAGTAAGAATTGTCAAAGTGCGCCGCACGGGATATGCGCTGTTAGATTTGGTTACAAGACTTCGTGTAATGGTGTGATCTTGTGACTAAGCTAAGGAGAAAGTATAACGAGTCCTACTTGATCACTGGGTCAATGACAATAATCTTCCACGTTGAAATGAACTGACTTTTCGACCCCTCATCCCTAACTACATTTTGCAGATTTGTGATTTCTGCGTAATTTCATAAAACTGAACAAAAATGAATACAAGTGGTCCGATAAAGTTGACAGAAGAAAAACTCAAAGAACGAGCCGCTTTTAAGTCACCCACATTTCCTTGTGGAAGAAAAAAATAAGGAACGTCAAATTTATTTATTTCCTATTTGATCCTCGCGATGGAATTTTTTTTGGTGAGGACTGGATCGCTAACCAGTTCCATTTCGGTGAACTAAAAAATATACGTGTCCTTTGTAAGGGGCTCAAAAGAAACGAGGATTTGTCAAAGTAACCAAAGAAAAACAAAATGAAACTGGCAAAGAAAATAATACAAAAAAACTCAAAAGGAACCCTGACCCTGATCCCGATCCTGAACCCGGCCCCGGCCCCCGCCCCGGCCACGAGTCGGCGTTCTATTGACACCCAACTGAATTTGACCGGACGCTTTCTTCTGTCACAGGTATTGGCTAATCTCTGGAGCCACAGCCAGCTGCAGCAACAGATGAAGCAAGAAAAATGGCCCTACGATTCTACCAGAATCGCCGAACTAGTTCGTGCACCCATGGATTTCGAATCTACTTCAACTTTGACTTCAACGTGAACCTTATTGCCATTTCAAGGAACACAATAATTTGTTCTACAAAAGGTTGTACCAAAGTGCCAGTCGAGGCAGGTGACCAGCTGTAGATATCATATGTTACAGTGAGTCAGTGCCAGACAAACCAGACAGAAGAATGAACCGGCTGGTGCTAAAATGCTTTATCTCTAAGGACACCAATTTGGCAATGAATGTAACCAAATGAGCCCCACCCCCACCCCCCCCCCTCCCCTTTCAAGCGAGGGTTGTAACGTCGCCGGAACATTCTTTTGCAAGTTTCCGGAGTAGGAGTATTGGGATGTTTTCCATTCGACGTAACGTTCAAGTTTGAAATTCCACTTTACTGTATCCAAAAGGAAAAGTTTACACAATCGAATTACGGTGGAAGCTTTCAACTAGTAAAAATAAAAGAACTTCACTTTTTCGTTTTCTCTGAAATTCCCGAACGCCAAGACAACCTGGCGACATCGACTCCACATTCGGAATTTTTTCCTGCAAAATTTCCTTTTCATTCGATTGCTCTCGCGGAATGTCAGGAAATTTTGGTCAGAGGAAAACTGGGGAAAGAGTTCCGATAAAAAGCTCCGAAAGGTGGGTAGGGCAAGAATAATATGTAAATATAGAGTGCTGTGTGTGAAGTATGTAAGCGCAGCGGGTGTTCCGAATCGGCGTAACGGAGTAATGAGCTTTTTTGACCACAATCTTTTAAATGACATATTTTTCGTGTTTTTTTTTTTTTTCACATTTTCCAATTTCTTTATTGAATGTTTTTAGGGGCCTGTTTATTTGGAGGCGAACCAGTTCGGTAAGCGAACCGGATTTTGCCATCTGTCTACGTGGAAAAAATCAGCCCGATTACCGACTTGCCTCAAGTGTGAAAGTTAATGAACAAGCTTTACGCGTATTATTCGCTTTTTATCGGTTCTACAAGCCATAAAACTCATGTGTTTTACCTGTATCACCGAAAGGAATTATTCTGAACTACAAAATCAAAGAAAAGAGTGGTAATAATCCAATACAAGCCGTTCTAGTACTCCCGGAATTACTGAAACGCAGGCCCCGGCGCATATTTGAAATTTCCCGTGACTGATTCTCGTTGTGCCGATAGCTCACACCTAAGCGCAGCATAGTATGTGATGTATTTCGGTGACACTGTAATTATAGTGTAGTAAGTGATGTATGTAAAAACGTTTCCTATTCCACAATCACTCACTATTGTAAGTGTAACATTAAACAAACCAGAAAAGAGTTCTTTATTCCACTCTCAGTGACACAAAGCACTTTGTCTATTATACATCTACCCCATCCCAAAATTTCAATTCTCTAATGAACTACTACATGTCTTATGATAGTCGGTCCATTAAATGGAATGACAGTTATGTGAATACAAAATTAAATTCGTTGCACATTTTTTTCGGCAATACATTAATTAAACAACACATTCTAGCATCACAGGCTCAGGACTTTAGCACCATCAGCTGGGCTTGTCACAATACAGGTAGCCTTGTTTCCATAGCCCTCCTGACAGACAATTCAAACAGAAAATAATTTTAGAAACTCGCACCTACAACAGAACGGATTCTAATACTCTAAACATCCCTCTTTGTAGAACAAATTTTAACAGCTTTCAACAATGCTTCCTAAGGTTGTTATAAATTCAAACAGCTTTCAAATTTTGTAATAACTGACGATGATGTGGGCCACATCGAAACACGTCTTAAAAACTAAAAACTGTTGTCTTACTTGTCAAAGTTTCTAGATATATTTTAACATACCTTGACAGACGTTTTCTACGATTAAGGCTTCTTTTAAAGCTAGTGTCAAGTGTTAATTTCTATGAAAGCTCAACCTATCACCCTCGTTTGGCCCTAAACTCTTATCTGTCTTATGCCCTTTTATCAACTCTAGTCGACTCTTCCTTGAGAGTTATCACAAATTTTCTCCCTAGCCAGGGGAATGTTATTATGCATCAACTCTAGGATTAGGCTCGATTTCCACCGCTCTCTCTGGTCCGGGACTTGACTTCCTTCCCCAAAAAGCGGCTGGTAATTGAGCCTACTCTAGGCGGACACTAGTCTCCCACGCAGCCGTTTTTAGTGGCGTCACGCAACGCTCCCCCCACAAACGGCTAAAAACGGCTGCATAGGAGACTAGGCGGACACGTATCAGACATATCCTCATTTAGCTCAGCGGGCTGATATAATCAGAGACCTGAAGTACAGTGTAACTTCTCATCAAAAGCTATCACCAACTCATTCTTGTTTGTTATCTATAAGCTTCAAACGTTTAAATAAACATCACGCAGAATGCCTATTGTTCTTGGGACATTTACTTGCAGTCGAGTTATAATCATAGGTCTGTAATATTGCCTGTTCTGCTTCAACTAAGTGCATCTGATTGGTTAATGATTACGCGCGCTTTCTTCCACTGGGAATACCTTCTGCTCATCAAAGTGCAGAAGGTGGAGCAAAGAGACAATACACATGGGAGGCATTGTTAAACCTTTTGTTTCGCGATATCACAGCTTCAATTGCTTATTTCGCGTAGCGTCCTTCAGATTATTTTTTCTTGGTGAGAGAAAGGTTCCGTTTTCGCTCTGTCTGCATTTTCGTTAAATATATCGCAAAAGAGAGAACTGCCAGTACGTACAAACACCAAAAACGCAACCCCACGCACAAGATTTAAAAGTCTTTTATCTTTGTGCATAAGTTTCTAAACATAAATAAACTTGCGCGTGCCAGTGAATGGAGCCTAGCCGATTGTGTCGTCATGTTAAAAACAAACGAATACTTCTGTTGTTCTCGCTAATAGACTTTTACTTACACTTTTACAACCATTCTATGTAATTTTTTGGGGTAAGTAGACTGAACTTGGGTTGTTGAAGAGCTCTGAAAAGAGCTCCCGGTCACTGAGATTTTCTGTTTCCTTGTTCATTGCGCGATTTGGTCGGCACGTGGAATGAATCAGCTGCCGCATTGAGATCAGTTTAAAATTCGCGGCTATTCTGGGCCATTTTCCAATTGAGTGGTTTTTTGACTGGGTATTGTAAATTTTGACATCCATTGTTATGCAGTCGAGGGCTTCAAACAATGGCTTGCTTGCCCAAAACGCGCCATTTTCAAACACAACTTCAACTAACATTTTTTAACCTAAAAAGAACAGTGGTTCCTGTCTGCCGATTCTTAAAATTAAAACGGATTCTGTTCATGAAAAGTTCCATCTTCCATTTGCCGCGCGTGAAAATTTGGAAGCCCGTAAAAATGTTTAGAAAATCGCTCTTGAAAATGGCCTCCATACAAAAAAAGGCCGATTTTTCATGATTTTCAAGTTTAAAAGAACAGTCCTTACACTTCTTCAATTTCCTTCGCTTTAGGCTTAAATTGTAGGTACAACGTTATTCTTCAAAAAGCCGTGCGTGAAAGTTTAACTTCTCACTTCTGTAAACGAAAAATTATACTTTTTACTAGTCCTACTTGGTCGGTTTGGGCCCTTTCTTCTCTTATTCTGGGCTTTTCAAAGCGCACTCGACTTCAAATTTGCCGCTTCATTGGTTATGAATAATTAATGATGTCCAGCCATTCTGCGCGATGATACCTCAGTAGTACAGTAACAAATCAGACTGTGTTAATCTAGGCTAACTGATCTGATTAATTGTGTAGTGATGTTTTTTGATTTCAAAATAATTGAAATTCTCAATTAAAGTGGGTCACTTAAGTTTAATATGCCACAACATCACTGTTCCTTTAAATAATAACTCCCAGAAAATACCACTCTAGAAGCAACAAAGAAACTAAGAAATTAACATCAACAACACGATCTCCCAGCTAAATAACACTGTTGTCTGACTGACTGTGGAATGGACCACAGGACACTCACCTGTATATGTTTAATTAGACTGTCCACTGATGCCTGTTTGACCAGAGTCACAGTACACCCACCAAAGCCTCCACCTGTCATACGGGAACCAAATACTCCATCTACCTCCAAAGCAAGTTTGACCAGTAAATCAAGCTCTTCACAGCTGACTTCATAATCATCTCTAAAAAGACAATCAAGACATTTTAGAGCACATGAGGATTATTATGGCAAAAGCAATTTCCACTCTAGCTATTCAGTTTTGATGATAAAGGTTTGATCTCTTGTTTAGCATTCTCTCCACTGCAGAGGCCCCTATTAGTAAGCAACAGTGTACAAAGAGAAAATGGGAGTGCAGGGAACGATGGGAAGCATTCCTTGCATGCTTCACGTTTCCCTCTACCTACAGCTGTAGCCTCCGCCCATTTCTTTCTCAAGCCTGCAAACAAGACGCAACTGTAGGAGGCCTCTGCTGAGGAGAGAGTATTTAGTGGCATAAAAAAGAGCCAGGATTGTCTCAAATAACAGATTTCCTAAAGATCAGTACGGTTGCTTGTGTAGCAGTAATTGCAAGTTAATTGTACAAATGTAGGGGGTTTGGGGTGAAGGTAAGTGGAGGGTTTTTGCATTACCGTAGAGAGTTGTGGCTTTCCACCATTAACTTTCCAAATTTCTCATAGTTTCCTTTCTCAATTGCTGAGGCTGCTTCAGTAGTTCTTGTGATTTCTCCAACCACATGCCGTGCTCGGTGAAACACAACATCTTCCAACTTCCCTTTGTTGGCTGTAAAACAGAGCAAATAAAACACTTATGTGAGTTCAATCAATGGTCTGCCATAATACAGTCAATCCTTGGTCATGTTTACGTAGACTTTTTTCTGTGATCCAAAAATCGTTTGAGCAATTAAGAAAGCATAAGCTGAATTCCTTTTATGATGGCTTCATTTACTCCACGTTGTCTTTAGAAAACAGTGAGCCATCACTTAATATAAATCATCAAGCAGGCTGTTATTTAACAGTCTGTGGATACATTGTGACTTAATTTTGTTTTCTGGTTTGAATATTTTCGAACCACCTGGATTTTTATTTTCCTCTGTTCAAAACTGTTCAATCTGAGACAAAACAAAATGAAAGTAAACTGGTTTGAAAATTTCCAAACCCAAAATGAATTTAAAGCACCTCAGATAGTTTTCCCTGGGGGCAATAAATATGATGATTGCCCGGGCCCTGAAATATTATTTAATGGTGTGGTAAGTTTCAATCTATGCCCGTGAACATTCTTAGTTTATATTATGTTACGGTCTCTCCATACTTTTTCTTTGGACTATTTCCAAGAGTCCTAGTAAAACAGGAGAGTCAGGATAATGTCTAATAATGATATGACTCATCTCCAAAAGCAGGTGCAAAAATGACTGACCTATTCCAGTACCCTACCTTCCAATTCCGTCATAGTAACTTCCCTTAAACTAGGCTTGCCTAGAGCTGCTGCCGCTGTTTCACATTGCTTTCTCCTTGTTGGGTACTCGCTTCCGGTCAACTCGTGCCGTACATTTGAATTAGTTACCAGGATGACTAAATCAGGGTTTGTCATTGGAACAAGCTTGGCCTCCATTGATCTAAAGGAAAATACCACAAAGTTTGAAAGTAGCAACACTCATAACTTAGATTTTTTTCCACAGTAGAGTGTTTCACCAAAAGATCACCATGAAACATTTTATTAAAATACTGTACATGTGTCCACACATGCTTTCCTTGCAAAATCCCTGAATGGGGGCCATTATCTATGCATTTAGTGCAAGTGGGGCCAGAAAAGGTCATACCCCCCTGTTGAGATTTTGTAGAATCCTGTGGGATTTTACTCTAGAGCCTATATGGTAGTAATCGTAGTCATTCAATTTATAAGATCCAACAGGATCCTGCACAAGATCCTGTCTAAGATTACTAGATCCTATCCTGTAGAATTCCATACTTGTCTATAGGATCTTAAATAGGATCTTATCAATATCCTACTATGGTTGGATTCTTTTAAGAACCTACTAGGATCCTATTAAGATTCTGTATAGGATTTCTACTGGGGTTGCAGGGCTAAAAATTAACTCCAGTGTGTGATGGCCAGTTGACCAGTTTCTTTGAATTTTTAGTGGTCCAGGCCAAACCAAAGCGGCTCACTGTTTCCACCACGCTAACAAAAAATAT
Source organism: Siderastrea radians (assembly GCA_964017195.1). Taxonomy (NCBI): domain Eukaryota; kingdom Metazoa; phylum Cnidaria; class Anthozoa; order Scleractinia; family Rhizangiidae; genus Siderastrea; species Siderastrea radians. Next base: position 35,042,397 of record OZ024891.1, on the reverse strand, counting down.
CATGTTTTAATATCTAAATAAATGCCTTGCAGCAGTTATAATAACAAAAACTTGAACTGTTCTTTAACAAGGCTTTAACTAAAAACAAAGAACACAAGAGAAAAATTATGCCCCAAGAAATTGATTAATCACTCATCTGTCTGAATTGGATCACTACAGTTTGTTATTTCCACAACCAAATTTACATTATAAAACCCAATAAGAAGTCTGTTTTGGAAGCAATTATACTTAATCCGTGAATTCAGAAATGCTCCGCATAAGTTTGGAGTCACACGGCAACAACAAATTCAAAGTGGAGTCTAGATAATCATGGATCGAAGTAAATACTCGTGAAACTGTTTAAACTGCTCAGAATTCTCCCCTTCAGAACTAAATATTCACTTAAGACGGTGAACTTACAGCTAAAGAAAAAAAGATAGTCAAATTGAACTAAACATTAACTTTTATTAGTACAATGCAACTTGTCAAAACTTGTTTGTACCATAGTCTCAGATTGGTTGATCAAACCTCAACTTTTAGTGGCCTTGGTCAGTTTTAAATTGGCACTGGCGACTGGGCGACCGCCAATTTTTAGCCCTGTGTTTGTTTGGGCAAAACAAAAGAGGTTCTAAGACAGACACATTTATACGGTGATTGTGACACACAGTTCTGTTTACCTGCAGTCAAGCAGCAAAGCATTGCCTTTCTTGCCCATGACTGAAATAAACTGATCCATAATACCGCACGGCATGTGAGCAAAGTCATGTTCAGCCTTTTGACAAGCCAGGGCCTTGACTTTCAAATCTTTCTGCTCTTTCCCAGTTAGCTGTTCAAGGAAGGTATACGTGGCAACTTCAAGAGATGCAGAGCTCGACAGCCCTCCACCGAGAGGAACTGAAGTGGCAATTATGGCCTCGAAGGCTGGGATTTGTCCAGGAAAGTTGGCGATAACTCCCTTAACATAGTTGGCCCAAGATGGATTTCCAGGTGTCAAGGGACTGTCTGATGTTGGAACAGGGAACGTTATCATATGTGGCTCATCTACACCTTTTGCACAGGTTCCTACATGACAGACATTGCCATCTGACTTTCTTCCTACAATTACTGTTGCTAATTCTAAAGCCTACAGCAAAAGAAAGTTTATTAGCACTATTAAGTAACTAAACTCACATCCTTAAACTTAATGGTAAGAAACAATTATTGCAACATTACTTCCTCCAAAATAACTGTTGACCAACAACTAAGCGATCACTTCAAAATTTTGGGGGTTCTGGGGCGTCAGATGGTTCAATCAAATGCCTAGCCAAAACGACAAACATGGACAAACTTGCCGCTGCGAGTCACGAAAAACATAAAAAATACCGTGTGTTTGTTGTTGAACTTAAAATGAGCAAAAATAACATTTGACTGCTTACATGTAAGTCTATCTATATTCAACAAAACAGCCATTTATTTACATGCTGTTATGCGTCACACCCAACCTGACAACTTCTCTAACCAACTCAAGCCATACATTTCCTCGGCACCTTTGTTCGACGAGCGAAAGCCACAGTAAAAGTGTGTCTGACGTCTTGCATTTCTATCTGCATCATTGGTAAGGTAGTATCAAGGTGAAAGCCTGTATTTCAGGCAAGAAACGGGGAGAGGAAAAGAGACAAAATAAAAAGAAAAAGAGGAGGGGCTTTTTTTCCCGGGGGGGGGGGGGAACTCCGGATTTCAAGTGACGGGGATGATCGAAGGATTTTTTTGGGTTTGAAATTTTTGATTCCGGGATTTTTTTGGTTAGGAAAATTTGGGGAGTATTTTTTTGGGTGGCTTGATTTAGGTAGGGATTTTTTTGGGTTTTCAAAACAATCTGCAGATTCGTGGTAGTGCCCGCGTAGCCCTGCCACGTAGTTCCAAGGGATGGTCTTGTTCAGAGTTGCCACTCATAATGTTATTGTTGAAACAGAAGATGCTCTTGTGTGTCTCTCTTCAGATGGTTTGATGAATAAACAAACACAAACATTCAATTTCTAATGTTTCTTTTTTCATGTTATATCATTAATTTTAATCCTTCCTAGAAAATTTTAAGGTTCGGAAATTCAGCATGGGATTTATTGGGGTTAATATTTGGTCCAGGGATTTTTTTGGGTCTTGTTGGAAGCCCTAGGGATTTTTTGGGTTTTGATTTTTGGCCCCGTTTGATCATCCCCGTCACTTGAAATCTGGAGTACCCACCCTGGGCTTTTTTTTCCTTCATGTTTTCCCCTTCCTCGTAAGCCACAAACTAACTACTAAATTTGGATTTCTAAATTTTCCCAGGGGAGCATCCCTCAAGAACCCCTAGATACAGTGTAGGTGTACCCTGGGTGCCAGAGGCTTTCCTTGCACGCTCGAACATGCACAGAGTTTTAGTGTCTCGTATTTTTCACCCTCCTGCTGATCATGTCGGCCTTTGGCAGACAATTGCTCCGAGCAGGTAGTGAGAGAAACCTCTGGTTCACAGGGTAGTGAAGGTGAGGCTTAGGAAGTCAGGGCTGTCATTAAGGTGATTCCATCGAAAAAGAAGTTGTAATGAGAATTTGTTGAAACCTTGCACAGTTATTAATTAAACCTAGTACAATGAAAAAATAAAATACAAAGAGGCGGTCACCATGTCTGATCTCACGCTACAGGGCTGTAAAATATAGGTACCTTGCTAACTATCGACAGCAATATTAAAAACCTATCCTTGTACCAGATAGATCCACTACTTTAACAACGTTATTACTAGAATTAAAATATAAGCATTCATTTTATTCTTGTGATAGCAAAACAATGTTACAGTAAAATGCCATTAAGTTGCCTTAAAAATGAAAGCAATGAAATAATAGGCAAATCAAGCATCTGCACGCTTCCAGTGAAATGCCTAAAATCAGATTGTAATAGCGAGAATTAATTGGAATATTTGAAAATTGAACAACGAAAAATTCTTAAAATTCGTATATATCACGCACAGTCATATTTTCTTCAAATAAATGGAATAAAAAAGTGGGGTCCCTGAGTTCATTTTGGAGAAAACGACAATTCATTTCTGAACAGCTCGGTTTTCGTAGAAAGCCTACCAAGTTCCGAATATGTGCGCACTCGTGCACGCGCTAATCACGTAAAAAGTGATGTGCAGAAAGGATGCACAATGCAATTGAATGGAATCACCTTAAAGTACACCTAACCCCAAAATATTTTTTTCGCTAAAATAACTTTTTTCACCTGTTTGAAAAGCATTGCACCTTTTTTATGAAATCCCCCTCAGTCTTGGCTTTTTATAGGCTGTAAAAGTTACAAAATCTAGCCATCATCTGTTACACGACCGAGCTAGTGAGGGGCATGGGTCTATTCCTGATTTGACATCACAAACTGATTTGCATCTCCTTAAGCCTTTGTAAACATGCATGCAAAGCAGTTCGTGACGTCAAATCAGGAATAGACCCATGCCCAGTAAAAAAGCCAAAACTGCAAACAATGGTGAAATGTTTTTAAAATTGGTGCAAAGTTTTATATTTATTTAGCGTAAAAAATATTTTGGGGTTAGGTGCACTTTAAGGGTTGTAACCGATAACACCTGTTACAATCAAGTATGCTTCGTAGGACCTCAATGTTATGGGTGATCTTGGCCTCTTGTTAGTGTAATTTACTAACAAAGCAACAGGTTTGTTATGGGTGTGAACTTCAATTAAGTAACAGGTGTCCCAAAACTTAATGACAGCCCTGAAAGTGATCTGCCTTTGCTTTCATCTTGAGCCCTGGTGACTATATCAAAATTGTTTCACTGGAAGCATTCAGATAAAATAATTTTATATTATACATATAATACAACATTGTTTTGATAAGCAAGTCTATAAGTAATGTACCGGTCAAATTGAAGCTTAAACATCCACCCCCTCGGCATAGCCCGGGCATGTGACTTTGCATTTTGCCCAGGAAGGGGGAATTTGAACGTTGCCTTGGAAGGGTGGGGAATTTGAACGGGATTTATCTCTTGTTCTGGTGTAATACTCCTGTCAGTTTTTCCGTTTTTGCAAGGTTTGACGGATTTACAATATAGAATTTCGCCTTTATTAGTGAATAACTCTTTCAAAAGGGTCTTCAAAAGAAGTCTGAAGGTGTCATCACAGCACATCTCTCTCTCAAAAGCGTGAGCAGTGTTTGATTGAAGACAAAACTTGTCTTTGAGGAGAACTATTTGAACACTAATTGGTGGGGCATTTGAACGGCCTTTTTGCCCCGAGGGGAGGGAATTTGAACAAGCCAATCGTCAAAAGTTCAAATGCCCGGGGGGTGGATGTTGAAGCTTCGATTTGACCGGAACATAAATTAAAATGGGAGAAAAGTTTGAGGTTTTTTCATATGTTTACCAACGAGGACTTTAAATACCACAATATTTAAATATTTAGTTTTTTATGTTATCATATTTAGTATGAACTTCACGTCTAACATAAGATTTGATGAGTCCCATTCAAGTATCCACCCTTCAGGGGCAGATCAGCTGCACCTCACTGAAAATCATATATGACTTCACTAAAGATAGCCTTTTATGCGCCAGCAAAAGTGCGAAGGAATCAAACTTCTGCTCTTAGTTGTCTCGTAGGTAAATAATTCATTGAACAAATGCACGCTACTACGCTAATGCTCTTTGTTTGCCGGTGCGCGCTTGTAGTAAAATCACGCAATAAAGTACCTTCCCTAACACAAAATTTTCCTGGCTTACCATGGGAAAAACAAAGCCATCATTATAGTCTGTGTGTTCGCCAATAAGATTTACCCTTCCTGGTGCACAAACCGCGAAAGTGGGACCAGACTTGAAATGTTCTTGGAAAGAATTCCTAGCTTCATCTAGCACACTTTCTACTCCCTTCGACGCCATTTTGCCGTTATTCAGTCCCAGTCCAACACGAATCACATGACTTGCACTTGAATGGACACGAAAAAGTCACATTTGACCGCAACATTCCGGTTAATCTTTCCCAAGCGGCCAGAGATTGTTATGTTTTCCTGCGCGTAGGCTAAATTTACCGTGGAAATCGATCTTGCTAATATGAGCGGCGTTACCGTCATGTGACGGCTTGTGGTAAAATTTTATCCTAAAGCCGAACCAGACGCGTGACAGGATCGCATTACGTTTTGTTCGGTCACGTTCATATCAACACAGGTGCGACCACTAGCACTGTGGGTTAGGGGAGGAGACAGCTGACATTTCACACTAGTTTTGTACAGTGAAATCTGTGAAATTAATAGCCGGAATCATACCCATCAAATATGACTCCTGTCGTCCTCTGCGCTCCGAGCCCGGATTGTCCCGTGACAGTCGTGACGGAAGTCATCTGAAGAAATAATAAAGCCCCCGGTAAAGCTGAAGGGCTTGGCTGATCGAAGATCACGGATGGTTTGATCACGTGTTCGTCTCGAGCAGTTACCAAAGTTGTTACTTTAGAATTATATCCACTTCTGAGAAGTAATTTTGAGAGATCATGTCACCAGCACATTCTCAGACCTTGCACCTTACATCCCTTCTGTTAGCTTTCCTAGGCCTTGATGAAGGTTATTTCTGCCTGTCCGAAACATCCAGTAAAATTAAATACGATAAGATGATTTCGGCAGCCCTTTGATTAGAGGATCCAACGTAGGTTCAGCAGTTTTAGGCCCAGTTCAGACGCCGTACCTCTGATGTGCCGTACCAAATACATTTTCGCTCCTAGGTCGTATTAAGCGGCTGGCTTTGCCGTACCCTGAGACTTTGGCTTGCCCAATTGAAATCTGTCGAAAAAAACTCATTTAGACACCGTACAACTGCCCAAAAAACTACCTACTACTTGGTACGGCACATGAGAGGTACGGCGTCTGAACTGGGCCTTAGTGGGATGTGGGAAGGGGCTTTAAAAATCCAAGCGAGATATGTTGACCGATGAGCAAAAAATAAAGTTTCATTGGAGGTGATTAAAGAGGGGGGAATAGGGGGTATGGGGGGGGGGGTCCAGATCACGTTTCACTGAAAATGAAACAGTCATTTCACGTATATTCCAGTTCATCTTTTACGTGATGGCTACAACATTACAGTTCACGACAATTAAAAACACACGGTTCTCGCTTCACGGGTAATAATCATAAATCCGCTGCGCACGGCTGCTTAGCAAAGTAAGTTTCACAAGAGAGAAAACAGCCATTTCACGTTTCATGCCAAGTAAACATCCCTATTCGCGGCTCACAAAAACAAAGTTCCCTATACTCTCCTCGTAAAAAGCAATGAAAATGTTTCTGTCATCTGATCCAATGGAGTTTCCTGTTGAGAGGCCGTTCTGGAAGAGAACGCCTGCCGGTACAGGCAAAAAATTTTGATGAGAAGTCCAACGTAGGTTAAGCAGTTTTAGTGGCCGGGGATTTGGGAAGGGGCTTAAATTTTTTTAGTGTTCACACGTTAAATGTAGATGGTAATACGGTGGCTTATAGGGACAAAACATTTCCCAAGGATATGGGGAGAAAGAGGAGAATTCCACACAACCAACCAATCACGAACTACCCTAATAAATGAAATGTTGTCGACATCAATTTTTTTTTGAAATTGTGAAAATTTGATGTAAAATGTAGAGTCGCGAAAATCTCGCTACTCCAAAATTGAGAAATCTTAATATGTCGCGAAAATTTCATGTATTCAAGTATTTCTGTCACACCGTAAGTTCCCGGAGGGTATGCTTCTGAAGAAAGTAATCTAAAAACATGAGCTTCATGAGGAAAAGTCGTTCTGTTTTCTTTTCTTTGTATTTGCTTACTAATCGAATATTATTCTCATAGAGCATTGAGCCTGAAATTCATTAGAAAGATATACACAAAATCATTGATTGGGTAGAGAAATTAGTAAAATTGTTACAAGAAACCTTGGACAAATGATATATTTATTATTTCTTGAAAATTTATATACATCTCTATCCAGTTGCAGTAACTTACTGTGAGCTTAAATAAGCAGGATCTTCATAAAATTAAAACGACTATTTACGGATATTAATTAATTAAATAAAATCTTACAATTTGGTCTGAGTATAAACGTACTGTCCAGAAAGCTATCAGAATTCATAAAGTGACTAGTACCTATGTGGTATTCTTGTCTCGAAAGCTTAAACTAAAAGTTGTTTCTACGAACATCTCGATCACCAAAAACTATGTATATAAATTTTAGTTATGAGAGTTGTAATGACTGAGTATCATTTGCGACCTTGAGCGTAATATGTTATGACAACAAAAAAGCTTTAAAACTGCTCTAAAACTAAATATAAAAAAGTTCTAAAAAATTGCACAATCTTCCTTGTCTTCATACCACAACTGGTCTTGACTTGGGACGCTGTGGAAAATTAATTATTCAAATAGAATATTAACGCCAAATAGTCAGGAACCGATCATTTCTTCTTTGCTGTGCAAAAGCATTTGGTAATTATGCAGGGTTCAATTCTACTGTTACCATCCCCCCCCCGGGCACACCCCCGGGGACTTACAATTTTTTTCTTACTTGGCGGTCTATTCCCCACCCTCGGGCACGCAGAAAGAGACAATTCCCCACCCCCGGGACTCCTCATCGACCAAATTGATTTCCTTACAGTAGCACAACCACACGTTCTGACAAGAACTCAAACGCTTTTCTAGAGTTTACTGAACGAAGGATATTACATAGTATTAAAAAACATGGACACTACATTGAAAAAGAAAACTGAAGAAAAAAGTCTAACTGCACTGGCATTCTGCTGGCGAGTAAAGAAATGTTCTTCACCGCGCGTTTTATTAGCACATGCACAAAAGAGGTCCGGTGAGCAAATTGATAACAGCATTTTAAAGGAGTTTTTCTTAGCTTGTTTCACAAGAACACCGGACTGAGATCTCTGTTTAATATAAAGCCGTTCATCTGTTCCATACAAATACGCTGAAGAAATATTTCTATGTTTGTGATAAACGCCATCCATTCGAGTACGCATCAAACGCACCTTCGTTTAACAATTTATAATAAACGTGCCTTTGAATACAGATTTTAATTTCGAGAGATTATTCTTCTCCAACCAGTCTGCTACAAATTCTAGAGATTTTCCTTAGAAACAGGCAGTCTTCTCTACGCGGTCCGGCGCCATTGTGTCAACTGAGAAGTGATAAGCTAGTGACGTGCCTCACAAGAAAAACGAGAAGTTATTTTCGATTTGCCCCGCCCCCCTACCCCCGGGACAAAACCGTTTCAAACAATTCCCCACCCCCGGGCCCGAAGGGCTGGACTTGTCCCGGGGGTTGCCCGGGGGGGATGGTAACAGGCAAAATTGAACCATGCATTAATCTGCACTGCGAGGCAAATGATGGCTGAACCGTGTTTGAGTGGCATAAAAATGACGCAAGTTATGAAAAAAGGTAATAACAAAAAGGTAAACCAATATTTTCTTTGTTTATTAAACTTCTTTTGCCACAAAAGTAATCGGAAAAAAAAAACAAGAAAATACATTTCAAAGTGTTCATGAGAATCGTACTGATATGCCAAAGAATGACCGCAGATGTAATACGTTAATTTGTGAACTTCGTACCTAAAAGATTTAAGGGCAGCGTAAATTATAAGGTGCGATCATTATTGCTTGAGGGCGCGCGCGGGCAAGTCTCCACACACGCACCACGCACGTGGCATTCGAGTCAAAAGGGCTCATCATTACAGGGCTTGTTTACAAACGTGGCGTTACCTAGAACGATATTTGTGTATTAATAATTTACATCCCCTCATTAATTTTTTTCGTAAAACAAATCGCATTTAATGAAAAAATACCAGATTGCCCCTTAAAAGGAGGCAAACTTTGCGCACTTCAGTGTTAGGCGGGCATGCAAAAACGGGACTTGCAATCAGCTGCAATCAAAATTGACGATCACCGTTGGTCTTCTAAGTACACACCTTGCAACATGTTATAATTTGTAGGGGTCTTCCTGTCATTGGCCATTCACTCTGTACACGTGCGCTTGTTGTGAAAGAAACACTGTTGATGTTGGGTTGATTAATCAAGTTCTGTCAAGAGACAATGGAAACTTTAAAAACGTAAGAAATTTCGAATGACAACTCTTAAAAAAAGAATTTAACGGTTACTAATTTATTTTTCTTAAAACTGTTCTACTTGTAGGCTAAGCAAACTAAAGTGAACAAAAAAGAAACGAGATATGTTAAAATGTTTTCAAGCCCGACTCAAATTCCCTCACGCCCTCTTCCCCAAATAGTTAATTAAAATTGTCACTTAAAATCGGTTACCTTTCCCTTTTCGTCATAACTGCGTACCTTTTGTTCACGTTAATTTCTTCAAGAGAAATAAATAACAAATAGACAACATGAAAACTTGACAAAACTAAAACACCTTTTTCGTTTCAACCGTTTTTAAATTTAGGCAACTAAAGAAATCTTGCATTTAGGCATGGGCATTTGAAACCTTTTATGTTTAAACTTAAGGAAACCTCTTACCTAGGAATGCACCCCTTATGGCTTTTATTTTCGAATGGGTTTTAGTTTCGTTACTGGGGAATTCAAAGAAAGAAGATGAAATTTATAAAAATATACTAATTTTCTTGCCATAGGCAGTCATAACACGATAATTTACTTTAGAAATTCCCATACACTATTCCTTACTATCGATCACTTATTTAATACACGTAGAACTTTGCATATCTGACAATGAACGGAAAGGTTTCTGCTTTGTCCGTCTCTTACGTGAATCATCCCGCAAGATCTTAGATTTTAACCCGGAAGATTTTACCATCAGATTTTTTCCAATTTTGTAAATTCTCAACCCCTTAAAATAAGATGCATTAGTAGGGATTTATGGTGATGCAGGCCTGAGGCGACACAAGGCATTTACGTTTACCAGCATTTGACAGAATCACGTAAAGAAAATATTTTGCTGCTTACCGTACAATAAATAAAGCCTTGATTGTCAAATCCGTAAATAAAGCCCCCGAAAATGTTTGCTGTTTCTGGCGCGTAGACAGCAAATGTTGGTCTAGCGTTGAATTTCTCTCGGAAATAATTCTTGGCTTTTTGAAGTACTTTCTCTACTCTCTTGAACGCCATAATTTTTGTGAAAAATGAAACTTTTCTGAAGCCAGATCAGACCGTGTCATACGGTTTATAATCGCGTGTCACGGGACAAAGGAACGACCCGTGACGATCAAGTACCATTGTCAACCGTCACATAACCTGCGATCAGGCGACATTTCAATTATGAATTAGCCTCTTTTTGAATGGATACAGTATAGCCTTTTGCAGGCGACACATGCGACTGGTCCAAATTAAACTGTTCGGACCGTCTGACTATCGGGCTACAGAAAACGTGAAGAATTCGTGTCACTAGAGCTCCCACTTTCAGGCTACAATAAAGGTACAAAAATTTGGACTTTCTCAACTGAGTTAGAAAGGTAAATTATCCACCGTAAACAAATTCAAAAGCCCATCTTAAGAGCGAAGAGAATTTCTCGTGGAACTGCTCTTGGCTTTTGAAGTACAAACTCCCTCGAACGCCATATTATTAATGCATTGGCAAATGACACTTTTCTCAAATTCGACTGAACCCTGTCACACGATTTATAACTGCTTATCATGGGACAAAGATTCGTTTCGACGAAGGGTTAACTCTCCAAATGCCAGCTTCTCAATATTCTTTTCCCCATCTTTTCCGAAAGCCAAGTTACGTTATCAACTCAGTCGATAAATCCAAATCTTCGTGTTTCACTTCATCGACGCGGCAAGACTGTCGCAAAATGCGCCGTAAGTACTTCCTCCTCGACACATGTTGCACGTTAGCAAAAAAAAATTCCATGGATTAATTTAAAAAGAAGACCTAGAGAACTAAGGGCTGCTTCCGGTATAAATTATTAAACGAAGTACTCACTTCATCACATGACTTTATTCCAGTGACCTTTCTGTATACAGTACTTATTCATTAGTCTAAACACAGTCAGGGGCGTTCCTGCCTTTCCGCGAAATACGCAAGTGCGTACCAGATTTCCCGCCCTTAATGATTTCTTTACTTCATGGTTTGTACCACAGAAGAAAAGGAAATTTTTAAAGATCTCATATAGATGAGGCGATAAGGAAAAAGATCCTAAAAGTTGTGCAATTTCAATATTGGCATTTTCTTCAACATAGTTGCGGAAGAGTGCGTCCATGCGTGTGGTATTTTCTCTTCCAGTCCAAGAAACCATTAAAAGCGCGACATATTTTCTTTGAAATGTATTCCAGTAATAATTTTCTTTGAAATGCATTCCAGTCAGTTGTAGTAGACTTGTGGTTAGTGAAAACTGCTTCATTAGGTACCGATTAGAAATTCAAAATCACAAATTCCCGCTAATGGGTTAACTATAACAACCTTATCTCAATAACAGTTACTAGTATCTCTCTCCTTCGCAGAGGCTCCCGTTAGTAAACACCAGTGAAAGAAAAAGTACGGGAGCACTGAAGAGAGAAAACGGGAACGTAGGGAGCGCGGGTTCTACCCAGCGCGACCGTAGGAGGCCTCTGCGGAGGAGAGAGTACTAGTATCAGAAAAACCTTCCGCAAGAAACACGATGAAACCCTACAGCAGAAGCAAAATATACAATAAGGAGGAATTCGGTGTTCGTTTCAAATGCGACAAAAACAGCTGAAAATGTATTGAAAAAATGTAATTTCAATTTTCCCTCTTAAATCTTTTGTCTTATCCATTCTTTTCACTTTCTTCTTTTACCTTTATTCTCGACTATTTATCCGGATTATTTTGTACCCAAATGCAACAATAGTTCTCATTACTCTTCTTACAATGGCCAAGTCTACTGCTACGACAGAGCGGTCCTCCAGGACCTTACGCAGGTTCAAGACCTACGCACGCTCAACCATCAGAACTGAACGGCTCTCTTCTGTGGTGCTTACGCATGCCTATAGAGACACTCCGATTGACACCGAAAGTGCAATGCGAGAATTTTGCGCTGAGAATAGTAGATTTGCTTTTTAATTGTAGTTTTCGTATGTGTAATTGTCTCGAATTAATTTTCATTTACCTAGAAAATAAGTACTATTATACGTTACGGAAGAGACTGATATGGACCAAACATCAGAAAAATATCGTTATCACAGTGCAAAAGTCTTCAAAGTAGTGAGTTCTTGCATCCACGACCAGACATTAGAAGACAATATATAATTTCATGGTCCAATCAGAAGTACCATTCAAACGCTTAACGTTTAGTGGTATATTTCATGTAAAACTGACTGTAAAACTGACTGTAGTACATGCAATTGTATTAGACACTGCTGGAATTAGCGCAATTAGCCTAACTTAATATGTGTCAAAGAAAGTACGATCGAAATAACAAACTGTATTTCTGTAATCATATTAGCCTGTTCCAGGTTCTCAGATAGTAGGGTCGGCGCGGACAGAAGGGGAACGCGAAAATAATACGCGCGCGGTATCTCGGAGCCTGAAACAGGCTATAATCATGTGTAACTACGTTTGTCTCCCTTCGGCTAAGTATCAGCCTGACTTTATGGGTACTGCCAAAAAATGTCTGGGAACGCCCCTGACAGTCTGTACTTTTGCGCGCATTCGTTCGTCCAACGAAAGCGCGAGCGGGAATACGAGGAGTGAGACTGGAGAGAGACGATTTTCCTCGCGTCCTCAAAGGCGAACAAGGCCTCATTTTTTGGTGTTACGATCACAAACTCATTACGAAACGTGCACCAGAACACAACAACTAACAATCATAACCTGCGTGGTAGAGGGTTTCCGTGGGGTTTTCTGCACGTTTGAAGCATTTTTCGCTCTTTGGCCGCGCGAAAATTGGGGAGCCAAAAAGCTTAAAATGCTTAGAACGTGCAGAAAAGCCTACGGAAACGCTTGCTAAGCAGGTTATAACTAGCCTGCGTGCAGACGTCTCATATTTCCTAAAAGCGTGGAGCAAAGGAAACAGGAGACGTCTACGCGCAGGTTAGCTATAACAAACAAAGAGTTTTCGTTAACCCCAGGAGGGTCCCTATTTTCTAGTATCACAATCTCAACAATCTTAAAATTCCAGAGAATGTCCAAATTTTGCTTTTTAATTGTAAGAAAACGATGTTGTCTACGATATTGCATGGAAAATTTTGCGAGTATACAAAGAGTACAATTTAGCAATGGTGTGCTAGAAGCAGAACTGTAAATCAGGTCTACAATGAGGGGTGGACACGTGGTGCAACCCCGGTAGTGATCAGTATATAACTTCTCCTTACAATCTCACTGCACGGTCAAACATACAGGTTACGAGAATTGAGAAAATGATCACCAAAGACATGTTTTCATTTTTTTTTTTTTTTACAAAATTCTTCAAACTTGTACTATAAGAACTATAGTATATGGCATCCAGTGAGGAGAATACCGGTAAGTATGTTGATATTATGCATAAATGTCTTTCTGAGCCTTTTTGGCTTCTCTCGTTTACAGGGTAAACAAAAGAACCTTATCTAACAGCGTTAGTTATAAACAAGACATATAGAACACTTACGTGAAAGTTTTGTATAATACTTAGCCTGCGTGCAGACGTGAACTAAAATTTAAAGTGGGCAGCTGGTTTGAGTAGAGTGACCGACTCTATCAACAAGGGGTTTGAAAGAATCTTTCTAAAATTACTTCAATTTAGAGAAAAAAGCAGCCGACTTCCCTGAGCAAAATAGCCAACGCTTTTCGTCTGCCTTCAAAGGGAACAGAATACATCTGCATGCAGGCTATGTAATACTTGATTTAAACTATCAACAAGTCCACTCTTTTTTACATGTAGGCTGAAAGAGCTCTCTATGAGTGAAATGGCACTAAGCATCACTATATAAAAAAGTAGTAGAACATCTTTCTCATAATCCAATCAACTCTGATCTTGATTTGGGACACTGCAGAAAATAACATTCATATAGATTAGAACCCTTTGCACTCCATTTGCACTCCCCACTGCAAGGGAAATTATTTTCATTTTTTAAGAGAAAGGATACACCATGAGAATCAAACCTACAACGAGGCATCAATACTTTTGCACCAATAAATGATTTAATTAACCCTTTACAGTTGTTTTCACGTTACTCTACCGCGCGGTGTTGCGAAGTTCGTTGGGAAATTGGGTACTAGGTTACGAACTAGCCAATTTCGTTGCTAGGTACCGAACGTAATTGCAAACTTCGAAACGGAGTTGACAACTTAATTCCCGTCGAAGTAGAACTATAAAATTCTCGCTGAAATACAGTAATTTCATTTTTATTCTCTTGTATTCGCAAATCATGGAAACTTTGAAGTCACAGGGGAAGTCGCTGCCAATTGTAGCTCAATGCAAAATCCGTGGAAAGTGGCTAGAGGATTTTAAGCTATTTCAAATAGGACGATATCGTATTTAAAACAAAGAGCAAAGGATATTCGGCGTTGGCTTTAAATGCGACTTATACAGTGAACTTACTTCACAAGTTTTTTTAGTTAGTCATGTAAACGTATTGCCTGGGCCTTCAAACGGGCTGAGATTGCTTAACTTCTGTCCAGAAGCTTTTAATTTTCGGGAATCCTTTGTTGACAGAAGGCGATGTAGTTATTATCGATGATGCAGACTTCGTCATGCTTGTGTGACACGTGGAATCTGTCGGATGCTTCACGCATATGGATTTATGTTGGTTTTTCTTCCTCTGTATCATCTCGTCTACAGCACTGCGAGTACCACTTTTGGTTTGCACTAGAACTCTGCAGATCTTGTACTTCGGCGTGAATGAAGTTGTCAACTACGTTTCGAAGTTCGCAATTACATTCGGAACTTCGCAATGTTATTGGCTTGTTCGTAACCTAGTACCCAATTTCCCAACGAACTTCGCAACACTGCGTGGTAAAGTAACGTGAAATCAACATTACTGTAAGCCCTAACAGTGACGAAAATATGACATTTCTCTTTACATTATCATTACTTGTTCAAAAATTCAAGTGATGAGAATAAAGAAAGTGATCACGAAGGATAGGATGTCTTGATGTTAAGACAAATTCTCCTCACTACTTCCATGAGAAATTATG
Organism: Siderastrea radians; assembly: GCA_964017195.1. NCBI lineage: Eukaryota > Metazoa > Cnidaria > Anthozoa > Scleractinia > Rhizangiidae > Siderastrea > Siderastrea radians. The sequence continues at coordinate 35,027,371 of OZ024891.1, read as the reverse complement.
GAGAACAGTAAGGAGAATATGCATTTTTATAACAGGGCTTAAAAGGTTAATACAAATGAGGAAACAGCAAAAAATGGACTGATGAAGAGCAATAACAGAAGCTTCACACTCCACAAGGAAGGTAGTGGAGTCCACGTCACGTGTGGGGAACACATCAAATATCTCTGTCAAAGGGAGCACAGATGGTACAGAGGTGAGAGCAATCGCCTCCCACCACCCAGACTCTGTGTCATATGTGGGTTGAGTTTAAAGTTGGTTCTTGTCCTTGCTCTGAGAGGTTTTTCTCTAGATACTCCAGATTTCCCCTCTCCTTGTGCTAAATACCACTGACACCCCAAAAGGTAATAATTTACTTTTTTATTTGTTTGGTTATAATTATTTTTATAATAAAGTTTCGATATAATGCGCACTCTGATTGGTTGAAACAGCGCGCTTTATCAGAGTACAGATGCACAGAGTAGCCCGTGACGCCATTCTGTGCACGCTGGCAAGCTGAAAACCTTTCTTGCGCTCGTTTGCAAGCTATGAAAAAAACTTGATTTCTTGCAATTAAAAACCAGTTTCTTTACAAATGTGAGCAAAGCTATATTACAAAACAAATAAAAAAGCCAAAACTGTGCTTTGTTCATTGCTAAAGCATGCAAGGGAGTGACGAGAGCACGAAAGAAGTAGGGAGAAGCACTCGCTTGCGGCTCGTGTTCACCCTACACTTCTTTCGTGCTCTCGTTGCTTCCTTCTGTGCTTTATCAATGAACAAAGCACAGTTTTGGCTTTTTTATTTGTTAAATTTCCTCTAAGCTCTGCTTTCTTTGGACTTCAGTCACTTCACACCTTACTCATTGCCATTTTGAGATAAG